>CM046955.1:106284960-107537099 GCA_025698515.1 Gossypium sturtianum
AGTGGACGGCCGGAGTTGTGTGGAATTTGGGCTCTTTCGTTGAAGTGTTTGAATTGGTCTTGTGAGCTGATAAAGGAGGGAATTTCAGATGAGATAAGAGAGATATCATGGAGAAAAATTAGGAGATGAGAAGTGGGAAGAGTTGGTGCCGAATTGGACTGTGCGGGAAGGTAGGATTCGACTATTGGCTATAAAAGGAGGTGTCGAACTCCTTTGAGAGGTTCCTTGGGTTCCATTACTTTACTTTTTCTCCCCATTAGCCGAATTCTTCCATTTGCCGAAAAAAAACCATCATTCTTTTGTCGAATTCTGGTTTTCTCTCTAGCCGAATTCCCCATACCTTCTCTTCTTAAATTCCTTTTCTTGTTCACCTTTAGTTCTAGCTGATCACTTCTCCTCTTCTTCTCTCTATTGGTGTCGAATTGTCTCTGTCACCATACTAATCTCAAAAGCCGAATTTAGGTCGCAGGATCGAAAGTGGGTTTGGTAAGTATTCGGTTAACCTCTTTTGTACGTTTTGCTAAAAGCTGAAAGGCTATCTAACTGACCTATCGTTAACTCTGTGGTAACAAGGATAAGGTTCAAAGATCGTAAGCGTGGTAGGATCGTTAGCAAGGGTAAGTGTTCTTTACTTCAGTTTAAGGGTTGGCCGAATGGTCATATATGTTGTGAGGGTGACTTGTGTTGGATGCAAGTCATCTATTAATTAGGCTCTAATGTTTAAGTTGGTACAGATCTAGCGTCTAGTCACAGTTGGTGTTAAAGAAAGGAGCTATTAAGGCTTGTCGCACACGGTAAGACTACGGTGAGGTTTCAGTTTTTGATAAAGTTTGTATTTAGCCTATGATTAATGGTTAAGGAATATCGAATGTAGGTTCATGACTAAGAGGAATTCGCAGCATGTGCTATTACCAGGTGTGTGCAAACACTACACACACACGATATCAGCAATGCCGAAAAGCCAAAAAGCCGAAAATGGCTAAATGGGCCTGTCAAACTTGTGGGCCCAAAACGGTAATGGTTGATATGTGAGCATGAATGATGAATTGGCATGAACGGTTGTATGATTTGATCGTATTCGAGTCCAATGGGCTATATGAGCATAAAATTGGTTTAACGGGCTATATGAGCATGAAATGGGCTCAATGGGCCTTATGGGTTTTTAGAAATATACGTTAGGGTTTAATGAACTCTTGGCCTAGTTTGACAAACTCTTGAATAACATAAAACTCTTGTAATAATCAAACATGTCTGTGGAAAAGTTGATAGGTTAAGGTGTGGTAATGGACATATGCATGTCTAGGATTGGATCTAGGGAGAGCTTGGTATTTAAGCGGTCCTAGTGGCCCACCTTCTCTTCTCTGAGATCCTACCTGGTGCATAGTGTTTGTTCACTTTAACCGCGAGGACTTGATGATGGGCCGAAGTTCATAACTAAAACCCGAGGTGAAAGAAATTACAAAAATACCCCTGTAGGGTAGAAATTACGAAAATACCCCTGTAGGGTAGAATTACGAAAATACCCCTATAGGGTAGAATTATGAAAATACCCCTGTAGGGTAGAATTACGAGAATACCCTTGATTGTGAAATGACTAAAATACCCCTATGTGATGAGTATGAGTTTTATGGATGTTACTCATGTGCATGCCGCATTCATATGATATTCTATTTAGGATGCATATGGGTGGGAATTATGGTACGGAGGGAGAATTTGAGGATCGCATAGTTGCTTGACGACCGTGGATCCATCGGTGGCTTTAAGCCCATTATATGATTAGCGACTTTCTTTGTAACGTTGAGTAGTGCCGCTGTTAGTGCTACCATTGGTTTGTAGCGGAGGGGTGGGACGAGCTAGAATTCCCCACAGGTGTATAAGGTTGGAAGGGAAACGGTGTGTAGCGGATGGATTTTTGGGGAGGGTTTTGCATTACCTTGTTTTGCATATGATATGATATGATATGATATGATATGAGGTCATTGTGAGATAAGGCCCAAGACCACCGATTTTGGTAGGGCTTAGGCCCAATGTGATAATTGTATATTAAATTGATTGCCAAGGGTCGTACACACTGAGTTTCAAACTCACACCCTTTTATTTAATGTTTGGTGACCTTTCGATGACGGCTCGACGTGGAAGAGGGACTCGGAGATGGCCACATTGCAAGTTAATTAGAAGTTTTTTGTTTATTTGTTTCGAATGACTTTAGTTTAAATCCTTTATTTTCATTAGTTGTAATAAGCCCTTGTATCTCCAATTTGACGTTACTTATGGGTTTTATTATTATTTCCCCTGCTTAATTTTTATTTTAACTTAAATAAATTTCTAAAGTTTAACAAGGTTTTCAAAATAACTATAACCCATGGGCTTTTATTTCAAAACATGGGATTTCTTCTTAACTTAACAAGATTCAAGGATTTTGGGCTTTTAGGCCTTATATTTTAACTTAGCAAAATTGTTTGAGATTGTGCCTTTGATGTGACATTTTCAGATTTGGCCATAACGTCTGGGCCGAGTTTGGGGGTGTTACAATTCTTCTTGGAAAAAATCCCATGTAATTCTTTCCCTTGGTACAACCGACACAAGGGTATCCCACCACTGATAAGCGGAATCTCTCAGAAGAGAAATCACACACTTTATGCACTCTTCAGGTGTGCAAGATAATTCATCAAATACCCTGATGGTATTTTCAAGCCAAAATTTGGCTCTTTCCGGATCATCATCTTTACTAGCCCGGAATTCCTCGGCTCCTTGTTTTCGGATTTTATCAACCGGAGGCTTTTCTATTCTTACAACTTCTACCACTTGGGGAGCTACAGGGGTAGGTTGAGGGATAAGCGGGGGTGGAGGAGGTGGAGCATTAGGATTAGCTCGAATGTACTCTATGTACCAATTTCACATCATACGGAGAAATGCTTCCCGGGCCTCTTCTCCCTGACCCAAAGTCTCGGGTCTACTCTCTACTGGAGCGGTCCCTTGCACGGGAGCCGGTGTATTACTTGTAGCATCATCGGCTGCAGCTCGGTCAGGATCAGGATCCGTTAACTATATAAAAATACAATTCAAATCGTCAGGAGTCGTCACACTATCATTACACAAGTACTCTTACGTCTGGCATGTATAACTAGACTCATACTCACACTACGTTAGTCTAAGAATCGACTAAACCGTAGATCTGATACCACTAAATGTAACACCCCTTACCCGTGTCCAACGTCGGAACCGGATATGAGGCATTACCATGCTTGACTTTGCTTGAACATGTAATTACGGGCTATAAAATTTCATTCCAACTTAAAACTTTTCTTTCTTAATCATAACACACATATCATGGGCCTACGAGGCCTTAAACATACTTCCAGAAGGTTTCGGAGTTCAACCGGAAACTTTTACACTCTTCAAAATTTTTTGCCTAAACAGAGGTCACACGCCCGTGTGACTTGGGACACGCCCGTGTGGGCAGGCCGTGTGGTCACACACGCCCATGTCCCTAGCCCATGTAGAATTTATTTTTATTTCGAACATGCAGGGGTTTTCACACGGCCGAACACACGCTCGTGTCAATGGACCGTGTCCTTCACACGGCCTAAACACGTCCGTGTCCTCACCCATGTGTGAAAACTAGGGGTATTTTGTTTATGACGCCAGCAACCCCTTAAGGAGCACACGGCCTAAGCACACGCCCATGTGCTGGCCTGTAACATCCCGAATTAATGGGCCTGTGCATTTTGGTGTGATATATGTTAATGTGTTAATTTAAGAGTTAGGGGTTCAGATTGAGCTCAGGTATGGGCTGAGGCCTTGGCTAAATTCTTGGGTAGACACTCTAGAGCATTTAAAATAGGTATCTGTGTTTAAAATATCAAAGTGGGCTTGTGGCCTAGTGGCAAAATGGCGCCACTAAGAGGGAAGGGAGTTGGCGTCACTAAGGGTCCAAGTTTTGGGGCACTTGGAGCCCATGTTTTGGGCCAAATTCGGCACCTAAAGGAGGCTAGGGGGGATGGCAACAAGGCTAAAATATAAGGGATTTTTTTAATGTTTTAAAATATGTGACATTATTCGGATAAAGGAGGGAGGAAGTGGTGTGATGTAGGACACTTTTGGATGGGTGTTTTGAGAAAGATAAGGGATAGGATGAGGATCTATGAAAGAGGCTAGTGTTGGCCGAAAATCAAACACAGGAGAGGGGGAAGAATCGGTTTAGTATAGGCAAGGAGTGTGCCGAAAATTTGCCTACTGAGTTCTTGTCATCTTTTTCTTTTCTACAGAAATCACCACTTCACTCTCCCTCTGCACTTTCTTTTCTTTCTCCTTCTAGTCAAAACCCTTTGAAGTCTCATCAATCACCGAAACACTGTTATTTTCTGTCTCTTCTCTTTCAAACACATTGGCCGAATATCCCCTGTAAGACAGTATTCTTCTTGTTCATTTTATTCAGGATTTTCTTAAAAGCCGAAATTCCTAGATCTCTAATCTTCTACGCTTCGATCTTCTTCTGTGATTACCGAATCTTTCTGCAAAGGGGTAGCCGAAACCTTCTGTAGAGGTAAGTGTCGATTGTGCTATATTTTTTCCAATCTTCTCCGACTTTTAAAGACCATAGCCGAATGGCTACATGGTGGACTGATCTTGTGTTTTCTTTCATGGGCGGCATCCCAAGATTTAAAGGAGATTTAATCGCCTAGAATTCTAATCGGTAGCACTCGAATTATACTACTTTTGGGATTCAATCAATTTAGGTAAGGAGATTTATCTTCGTCGTTTTATTAAATCAGTTTATCTCCAATCTGACATTTAACCTTGTTGGGTGGTTACTCAAATCAATCTCTTAAAGTGAAGTCTTTAACCGGCGGCATAGTGATCTGATAATCACGATTCCGGCAAGGGAAAGCATCAATTTTGATAGCATAGCATTAAGCGTAATCAGGTGTGTAATTTATCGCACCATCTTTGTTGTCTGATATATATATGCATGAATCTGTCTATATTCTGTTAAATGCCGAAATCCCGGAATGGTTGTTGAAAACTCGTGGAGGGTAAAGGCGAATCCCCAGGTTAGTGATTTCTGTCATTCATAAGTGAATGTTTCTGTTGAGATTATATGTTTTATATGTATGCCGATTTCTATGCATACACGGGGTTGGGTGATTGATGAAAGGGGAAGTGTTTTGTTCTGATGGCTCTACCACGATCTGTTGTAGTGGCTCTGCCACGATCCGTTCTGGTGACTATGTCACAAATCTGACGATGAGCAGCTAACTGCAGCATGACTGCCATCGATGGTGTGTAGCGGTGTGGGTTGATTGTAGAAATCCCCAAGGGTGTGATTGGCAGGTAAAAGGTGGTGTGTAGCGGATGGAAACCTAGGATTGGGTCGGGCTTTGCATAATTTCTGTTGTATGATATTCTGTTATTCTATTCTGTTGGCTAAGGCCCAACCTGATGGTGCATAAGGGTTGCACACTGAGTCTCGTGACTCACCCCGTTGTTTAACATTTTTCCAGGTGACACCTAGTGCATCAGACCGGGCTGGAGAGGAGCGCAAGGTGGTCATGCAGGAGTTTATTTGATTTAGAAAAAGGGCTTGTTAAAATTATTTATTCTTAATATTTTTAGTTACCTAGGTTCATTAATTCATTGTAATAAGGCCATAGGCCATTAGTTTTATATTTTCAGTTTTTGGGCTTTACTTTTAAACACTTGAATTATCCGATAAAATTGAAACCAGGGCATGTACTAAGTTTCGGTTTGTAATTCATAAAGGCATCATATAGAATTTATATATTATATAAATTATCAAATTATTAAGTTTTTCGGTATAAATGTTTAGACTCAACCAACGTTTTTTTCAAAAAAAATGCAACATGTTTTACTAAATCTTCTTAGTGACATGCCAGATCCGGTCGTGGTGTTTGGGCCGGGTTTGGGGTGTTACAAATTGGTATCAGAGCCAAGTTCAAAACTCGACTTTGGGGATTTTGGGCTCAAAGCGTTTTCTAAAGATGGGTTTTGAAAACATGCATGTTTATAAATAATACAGGATGGTTTTCCCGGCATGGCACCTACGTCTCCGGCCCAAGTCTACCAGGTAAGTATTCAGAACTCACTGTGTGTTATATATGTACGTGGGCTTGATGGGCTTTAAGGGAAGTAGATTATTTTAATTAGAACTTGACTGACTTTAGGTTAGTTTAAACAACTCTCTAAATTCATAAGATTTAATCCAACCAAACAAACATGTGAACAAGTCGCGAGATTAGGGTGTGGCAACAGGCATACGCATGTCTAGGATTGGATTCAGGGAGAGCTTGGTATTTAAGCGGTCCTAGTGACTCACCTCCTCTTCGCTAGAATCCTGCAGTGCGTAGTATTTGTTTACCTTAGTCATGAGGACTTGTTGACGGCCAAAATTTATAACTAAAACCCGAAAGGGACCAGCCATCCTATTTTGTAAAATTACTAAATTACCCCTGATTTATAAATGACCGAAATATCCCTGATTTGTAAAATTACCAAAATACCCTTCTTTCACAAAATCACCAAGGAACCCTATTTCAGAAAATTACGAAAATACCTTGTATGATGAATTACGAAAATACCCCTGGGTAGTGAAATGACGAAAATACTCTATGTGTTGAAGGTGGGTTCGTGGATGTTGTTTGTATGTTGATTGTTGAGTGTATGTAGTTTCCTAGAATTAGGAGACAAACTTGAGACTGAAACTTGTGGATGTATTTTCGAATTCGAAAGAACTACTCTTAAACTACTGTTTATAAGACTGTTCGTGGTTAATCAGGGGAAGAAACCTATTAATTCATAAAATTTCTAATCAGATAAACGTCAATCGAAAGAATGAGTACAAGGGGTCGAGGACGTCCGCCGCGTGTTCGTGGTAGGGGTAGGATGACCGTGTCAGAGCCAGCAGGGTTTGGCCACGGGTCAGGAAACGAGATGCTGGATATGCCAGCTGTGGAGGGAGAATTTTGGGACCAAGCAGCCGAAGATGATGTGGTATCTCAGGCGATGTTGCGGGTCCTCGAAAGAGTTTCTGGGGCAGGCACGGGTTCAGGAGCTCAAAAATCTGTGTCGAAACGACTCCGAGCCAACAGAGCAGAGATGTTTAGGGGTGTTTTTGGCATAGCCCCTAACACAGCTGAGTATTGGTTAGAAGCGAGTGAGCGCATAATGGATGACCTCGACTTCACGGTGAAGGAGAAGTTGAAAGGGGTCGTGTCTCTTCTGCGAGACGAGGCTTACAGTGGTGGCTCACGATAAAGGAGGGTACTGCCGCAGACCGGATTGACTGGAATTTCTTTAAGCAATCATTTTAGGGAAAGTACGTTGGGGCCAGCTATGTGGATGCACAGAGGAAGGCATTTCTGAATTTGGTGCAGGGAAGTAAATCTATGTCCGAGTATGAGGCGAAATTTCTGCGTTTGAGCCGTTACGCTTGGGGAATTGTAGCGACTGACTATGAGCGTTGTGTACGGTTCAAAGATGGATTGCGGGATGAGTTGAGAGTGTTGGTAGCACCGCAGCGAGAAAGGGACTTTGTCGTCCTGGTTGAGAAAGCTAAAATATCTGAGGAGGTGAAGCGGACTGAGAAGCAAAATAAGGATAAGGATCGGAATAGGAATAAGAGAAATTTTGGGTCGTCGGGATCATCTGGGAGTTTTCAGAAAAGGCCTAGGTTTGATGGGCCAGCTCGTGCTCCGACATCTGCTACTGGGAGTCAGAATCGATCATGTAACTTGTGCGGGAAAGTACATTTCGGGGAGTGCAGAAGGAGGACTGGTGGGTGCTTCAGGTGTGGGTCTCTAGGTCATATGGTAAGAGATTGTCCACAGGTGGAACAGGTACAGCCAGCTGGACGAGGTTCTGATCAGGTCAGGAAGGGTGGACAGCCACCACCGAGGGGTTGTGGCCCAGTTAGAGGAGGAGATGGGTCTGCTCGGGGTCGTGGAGCCCCTGGTAGGGGTGCTGGTAATATAGACGCGAGACAGTCGGGTCTGGTTTATGCAGCTCATCGATGGAAGGATGGTGACGCACCGGACGTCATAACCGGTACGTTTCTTATAACTGATAATCCATTTATTGCTTTGATTGATATTGGATCAACCCACTCTTACGTTACATGCTCGGTATCTGAGACCCTAAGTATAGACTCTGAAACAACTTCTAGGAAGATGACTGTGGTTAGTCCTTTAGGACAATCTAGGGTAGTGGACAAACTGTTTAGGAATGTACCTTTAGAGACGTAAGGGGTAGTGTTCCCGACAGACTTAATGGAATTACCGTTTGGAGAGTTTGATCTTATCTTAAGAATGGATTGGTTGACGAAACATCATGCTAAGTTGGATTGTAAGACTAAGCGCATGGTGTTGAATACCCGAAAAGGCGGGAGGTGGTTGTGTTAGGAGAAGGAAGGAATTATTTGTCCAACGTGGTATACGCCTGAAAAGTCATTAAGATGATTCGGAAAGGATGTAACGCGTTTCTAGCTTTTATCGGTGCTTTGGATGCTAAGGAGATGATCATCGACGAGGTTCGAGCACCAAAGATTTCGCGGATGTCTTCCACGATGAATCGCGGGGCTACCCCGGATCGTGAAGTGGAGTTTGGAATAGAGCTACTCCGGCAGTGCGACTCGGTGTCCATTGCTCCTTATAGAATGGCACCCAGAAGGAGTTGAATCTAAGACAACGTAGGTGGATTGAACTTTTGAAGGACTATGACTGCTCGATCGAATATCATCCGGGCAAGGCTAACGTGGTGGCGAATGCGGTTTGAATCGGAAGGCAATAGCGGAGTTGAGGCGATGTTCGCTCGTCTCGGTCTATATGAGGATGGCATCGTTTGAACTCCAAGCGAGACCAACGTGGACCGATCGGATCAAAGAGAAGCGACTTCTAGACGATGTGAGTGCTCGACTCCGGCAAGTACAAAGTGGCGAAGGAGAGGACTATAGTTTGAATGGTGATGGGGTTCTGCATTTTCGTGAGAGAATTTGTATGCCAAAGGATGTTGAGTTAAGGCAGATGATTCTGCGGGAGGCACATAGTAGCCCCTACGCTATGCATCCTGGAGGGATGAAGATGTATCGAAATTTGCGCGAGCAACTCGGTGGCAGTGCAGGCGAGAGGTAATGAATTTGTGGGTAAATGTTTGGCGTGTCGGCCAGTGAAGCGGAACACCGATTGCCTTGGGGTTGTTGCAGCCGGTGAAGATTCCGCAGTGGAAATGGGAAAGAATCACGATGGATTTTGTTAGTGGGTTACCTCTTACGCCCACTAAGAAGGATTCGGTTTGGGTGATTGTTGATCGGCTGACGAAGTCTGCTCACTTCATACCGGTTCGTGTTGACTATTCTCTGCAAAGGTTGGCTAAGCTGTATGTGGCCGAGGTAGTGAGACTGCATGGTGTACCTGTGTCAATCATATCGGATAGAGACCCTAGGTTCACATCACGATTCTGGAAGGCTCTACATCAGACGATGGGAACAAGGTTAGACTTTAGTACCGCTTTCCATCCGCAGACGGATGGTCAGTCTGAGAGGGTAATCCAGATCTTGGAGGATATGTTAAGAGGTTGCATCATTGATTTCAGGGGTAGTTGGGAGGAGTATTTACCTCTGGCAGAATTCGCGTACAATAACCGCTACCAATCTAGTATTCAAATGGCACCTTATGAAGCGTTATACGGACAGAGATGTCGTACCCCTACTTGTTGGACAGAGTTGGGTGAGCGTCAAGTGTTGGGTCCAGAACTAGTTTAAGAGACGGAAGAAAAAGTTAGGGTAATACGGGCTCGGTTAAAAAAAGCGTCTGATTGGCAGAAATCTTATGCGAATCTAAAGCGTAAGGAGTTGGAATTTGCAGTGGGAGATCAAGTCTTTTTGAAAGTGTCACCGTGGAAGAAGGTGATGGGGTTTGGTCGGAAGGGTAAGCTAAGTCCCCGATTTATTGGACCTTATCGGATACCAGAACGTGTGGGACCAGTAGCGTATCGATTGGAGTTGCCTCCAGGGTTGGAGCGGATACATGACGTGTTTCATGTTTCGATGCTAAGACGTTACTGTTCGGATCCATTGCATATTGTGCCGGTAGAAGAGATTGAAGTAAGGCCAGATTTGTCTTTTCAGGTGGAACCAGTGCAAATCTTGGATCGAGACGTAAAGGTGTTGAGAAGGAAGTCCGTCCCTTTGGTCAAGGTGCTGTGGCAAAACCACAGTGTGGAGGAAGCGACATGGGAGCCAGAGGATGTTATGCGACAACAGTATCCCCATCCCTTCTGATCAGGTAAATTTCGAGGTCGAAATTTATTTTAAGAGGGTAGAACTGTAACATCCCGAATTAATGGGCCTATGCATTTTGGTGTGATATATGTTAATGTGTTAATTTAAGAGTTAAGGTTTCAGATTGAGCTCAGGTATGGGCTGAGGCCTTGGCTAAATTCTTGGGTAGACACTCTAGAGCATTTAAGATAGGTATCTGTGTTTAAAATATCAAAGTGGGCTTGTGGCCCAGTGGCAAAATGGCGCCACTAAGAGGGAAGGGAGTTGGCGTCACTAAGGGTCCAAGTTTTGGGCCACTTGGAGCCCATGTTTTGGTCCAAATTCGGCACCTAAAGGAGGCTAGGGGGGGACGGCAACAAGGCTAAAATATAGGGGATTTTTTTAATGTTTTAAAATATGTGACATTATTCGGATAAAGGAGGGAGGAAGTGGTGTGATGTAGGACACTTTTGGATGGGTGTTTTGAGAAAGATAAGGGATAGGATGAGGATCTATCAAGGAGGCTAGTGTTGGTAGAAAATCAAACACAGGAGAGGGGAAGAATCGGTTTAGTATAGGCAAGGAGTGTGCTTGAAAATTTGCCTATTGAGTTCTTGTCATCTTTTTCTTTTCTGTCGAAATCACCACTTCACTCTCCCTCTCCACTTTCTTTTCTTTTCCTTCTACTCAAAACCCTCTCAAGTCTCATCAATGTAAACATTGTTATTTTATGTCTCTTCTCTTTCAAACACATTGGCCTAATATCCCTTGTAAGACAAACATTCTTCTTGTTCATTTTTTTGGGATTTTCTTAAAAGCCAGAAATTCCTAGATCTCTAATCTTCTACGCTTCGATCTTCTTCTCGTGATTGCCGAATCTTTTACGCAAAGGGGCAGCGAAACCTTCAGTAGAGGTAAGTGTCGATTGTGCTATATTTTTTCCAGTCTTCTCCGGCTTTTAGAGACCATAGTCGAATGGCTACATGGTGGACTGATCTTGTGTTTTCTTTCATGGGCGGCATCCTGGGATTTGAAGGAGATTTAATCGCCTAGGATTCTAATCGGTAGCACTCGAATTATACTACTTTCGGGATTCAATCAATTTAGGTAAGGAGATTTATCTTCGTCATTTTATTAAATCGGTTTATCTCCGATCTGACATTTAACCTTGTTGGGTGGTTACTCAAATCAATCTCTTAAAGTGAAGTCTTTGACCGGCGGCATAGTGAATTGATAATCACGATTCCGACTAGGGAAAGCATTAATTTCGATAGCATAGCATTAAGCGTAATCAGGTGTGTAATTTATCACACCATCTTTGTTGTCTGATATATATATGCATGAATCTTTCTATATTCTGTTAAATGCCGAAATCCCGGCATGGTTGTTGAAAACCCGTGGAGGGTAAAGGCGAATCACCAGGTTAGTGATTTCTATAATTCATAAGTGAATGTTTCTGTTGAGATTATATGTTTTATATGTATGCCGATTTCTATGTATACACGGGGTTGGGTGATTGATGAAAGGGGAAGTGTTTTGTTTTGGTGGCTCTGCTATGATCTGTTGTAGTGGCTCTGCCACGATCCGTTCTGGTGACTATGTCACAAATCTGACGATGAGCAGCTAACTGCAGCATGACTACCATCGATGGTGTGTAGCGGCGTGGGTTGATTGTAGAAATCCCCAAGGGTGTGATTGGCAGGTAAAGGGTGGTGTGTAGCGGATGGAAACCTAGGATTGGGTTGGGCTTTGCATAATTTCTGTTGTATGATATTCTGTTATTCTGTTCTATGGGCTAAGGCCCAACCTGATGGTGCATGAGGGTTGCACACTGAGTCTCGTGACTCACCCCGTTGTTTAACATTTTTCCAGGTGACACCTAGTGCATCGGACCGGGCTGGAGAGGAGCGCAAGGTGGCCATGCAGGAGTTTATTTGATTTAGAAAAAGGGCTTGTTAAAATTATTTATTCTTAATATTTTTAGTTACCTTGGTTCATTAATTCATTGTAATAAGGCCATGGGCCATTAGTTTTATATTTTCGGTTTTTGGGCTTTACTTTCAGACACTTGAATTATCCGATAAAATTGAAACCAGGGCATGTACTAAGTTTCAGTTTGTAATTCATAAAGGCATCAAATAGAATTTATATCTTATATAAGTTATCAAATTATTAAGTTTTTCGGTATAAATGTTTAGACTCAACCAACGTTTTTTTCAAAAAAAAAATGCAACATGTTTTACTAAATCTTCTTAGTGACATGCCAGATCCGGTCGTGGTGTTTGGGCCGGGTTTGGGGTGTTACATGGCCCGTGTGACAAATCGAATTCTCACAATTAAATGCAGGGGACGCACGGCCTACTAAAACACCTATGGGGCTGGCCGTGTGTCACACACAGCCTAGACACACGCCCGTGTGTCTACCGTGTGGATATTTTAAGGCTATTTTCCAAGCCTTCTTGCCACCCTGAAACATAAACTCATTCATTTCGTCACAAGAATCACATAACATAGCAATACCAAACTTGTAAGAATCCTTAAATTAACATTCATTCCACCCGTATTTTACTCAATTACTTGCATGAACATTCATTTCATTTAACTTATCAACTTTATAACATAAACTTAACAATATTGGCCAATTCACCATGGCCCTTTACAAAATGAGTGTGAAACATTAATAGCCAACCCTTTGGCCTTCAAACATGACATGACACAAAACGATCAAGTTCCTATACATGCCATACTCAAAATGAATTAACTTTACTATACCAAAAGAACTGTTGATAGTGTGATCCGAGCTCCGACGTTCTATAATCCCCGAGCTAACTTGGCGAAACTACAAGGAAAAGAGGAAAGAGAGGGGTAAGCAAATAGCTTAGTAAGTTTGCATGAAATTTATATAGCAACATAAATACTCAAAATAAACTCATCCCTCTCATGATACATGAACAACAAAAGCATCAAGTGCTCAAGCATACTTACTCATACTTACTCTTACCCTTCTCATTTCACAATATGATTTCACACTTTGTATTTTACTCATGGTACTTGTATCACTTAGTCACATGACTTAGCACATTTTCTATCATGAACATAAACTCATATCTTCATCACTCTTATCATAGGTGATACCCAAGGTCATCCATAAACGAATTTAACTCTATACCATTTTACAAACTTAGCTCTTTTGCCCACGAATTAACCAAATTATCGTAGGATACTCGAACTCATCGTTCATAAAATTTGATGCCAACGCCATATCCCAGATATGGTCTTACATGGGATCACCCATCGATGCCGATGCCACATCCCAGATATGGTCTTACACGGGACCTTATACCTCGATGTCGATGCCATGTCCCAGACATGGTCTTATATGAGATCATACATGAATATCGATGCCCTGTCCCAGACATGGTCTTATACAAAATATTCCTTTGGTGGCAAGGCCATATCCCAGGCATGGTCTTACATGGGATCTTATTTATTCAATGCTAATACATTGGTAACCTCATTATTCCCAGTTTTTATCTGGAATTTCACATAACTTATTTTCACCATTTCCTCATCGAGGTTTCATCACTCGATTTTCATAGCAGTAACATACATTGTCATAATATTAAATAATTTCAAATATCAAATATTATGAAACTCTAACTTCATACAAACTTACCTCGATTCTCAAAATGTGTATAGATGCTCGATTTAGTCCTCGATTTTGTTCTTGCCTCGGTTTCGATCCAGGCTTCGTGTTTCTTGATCTATAATAACAATTTCACTTGTTAAATACACACATTTACTAAATCGACTCATAATTCATATTTTGGCAAAATTACGATTTTGCCCCCAAACTTTTACATAATTACATTTTTGCCCCTAGGCTCGTAAAATGATTTTCATTCAACTTTCTTGTATTTCAAGCCTAGCCGAATCATATTCTCAACTATAGCAACCTTCAATTTCCACTATTTCACTCATGTATGACCATTTCTACAACTTTTACAATTTGATCCTTTTATGCATTTTTCATGAAAATCACTTTGAAAAAGATGTTTATCATAGATCAAACTTTCATATTCTTCAATAAAACATCAAAATACATGCATGTCATACATGGGTAAATTTTTAAACATGAACCCTAGCTCAGTATATAGCTAGAAATAGCTAAACTGAGCTACGAGGGTCTCAAAAATATGAAGAACATTAAAAACGGGGCTAGGATGCACTTACTATCAAGCTTGGAAGTTGAAGAAACCCTAGCGATGGCTCCTTGCAAATTTCGGCTAAGGGAGAAGAAGATGGACACCATTTTTGACTTCTTTTTCCCCTTTTAATCTTTTATTTACCAAATGACAAAAATGCCCTTAATGCCCCTTTCTTGAGATTTTTCCTTCCCATGTCCATTTTTGTCCATCTTTTATATAATGGTCTAATTGCTAAATAAGGACCTCTAGTAATCTTTATAATTCTATTTCATACTTAAATCTTCTAGAATCTCATATTTTTCAATCCTTGCAATTTAGTCCTAATGGACAATTTATTCACTAGTTAATAAAATTCCTTCATGAAGTTTTCACACAATCATGCAAATACCTCATAAGCCTTATGAAATCATTTAAACACATATTTCTACTTCAGATTTGTGGTCTCGTACCACTATTCAGACTAGGCCCTAAATCGGGCAGTTACACATTGAATAATGTGACTAATAAATAAATTTAATGTGATATTATGGATCAAGGAAAACGATGTTTGGAACTAGAACGAGGGAAAAATGAAAAATTTACGAATAAGTCCTTTTCACCGGTTGTGCTACCGAGGTAAGTTTGTATATAAATAATGCATCGTTTTTACTTACGTTTTTTATGTTTTGATTTGTTTTATGAGATGTGGCTGAATATTGAACGAAATTGACAAAGTATCGAAATGTGTGAAATTTCCCGGTTGAACCTTAGGAATAGAATAGGATACAAGTGACATGTCACTAGGGACCTATGTGAAATCTATGTGAAATTGTGTAACATTCTTAAATAGGGGCTATTATGTTTGAACTGTTTGCATGTGTATGGCTTGATTGCTATATTAATTGAGGTGTCTTAGGGTCTAGGTATGAGCCAAGGGTAGGCCCGAACTATGGGAAAATTTTTATTTTTAAGCTTTGGTTAAGGGGAGCTGAAGGAGTTAGGGGTTAAGAATATTTTGTGGTAAACTTTAGCACAAGAATTTCCTTGGTAAAGTGGCAAGGAGGCGCCACTTAGGGCCTTAAGCAATGACGCCACAAGCAGGGGAAGGAGAGCTTGGGTTCGAGCTGTAGAAATCTCTTGCTGCTATTTCTTTTTGACGCCAGAGAGGGAAGAGTTGTGCTCAGCTCAAACTCTAATGGATAACTGTTGAACAAGTCAACAGATTCAAACGGGTGGAGAAGAGAGAATTTAGGAGTTTGATCAATTCAAACTCGTTTGAACGAGTGGCCAGGAGAAGTTTGAGTAGTTGGCCGAATTTTGAATTGTGTGAGGTGGAGTGTTCTAACTTTGAAAGACTAGGGGAGTGCCGAAATTCCTTAGTCAGGCTAGGTAGACATTTTCGGCTAGGCATGCTTTAGTGCATTCGGTTGTGAACCAAAAGCCGAAAGTACTTTAGGCTCTTGTCGATTTCTCTCTGAGGCATTGAGCCGAATCCCCATTTGAACTCCTCTCTTATTTTCTTTGAAGCCGAAACACTATTCTCCCTAAACCTCATTTCATTTGCTCTCTACTCTCATTTGGTTTGACCGAATCTTCTTCTTTCTCAAGCCACTCTTTTTCATTATTTCTCTTGTCTCCTTCTCACCATCATTCAAACCGAATACTTCCCTTCCATTCTCTCATTTCGTTTTGGCCGAATCTCCTTTGATTTCTTTTCTTAGGCCATAGCCAAAATCACCTTGATTGTTCCATCACCATTGCCAAAATCTCCCTTTACTCTCCTCTCCTTGTTCTAACATTTTGGCCGAACATCAATCAAGGGTAGATCTCTCTTGTCTTCTTCTCTAATCAGTTTTGGAGTAGGTAAGTTATCATGGCCGAATCTCTTCTATCGTCTTTTCTTTCTCTATTCACTCATATGGAACAAATGCCGAATTTCGGTATTTGTCATGATTCTTAATCACCTATGGAATCGGTTTCTCCTAGGTTCTTCGGGATTTTGAAGCAGTGGATCGTGGTCATCTACTCCCTACCAATCGGTTTTGTTAAAGACCGTGGTAAGGTTACATGTGGATTTAACCATTCCCTTATTCATTTGAAAAGCCAAAGGCTATTAAGTTTATGTTGTTCAGTGTTGGCCGATTGTAGGGGAAGGCTTAATCTCGCATACCTCGGGTTGTGACTAGTGCTCGAAAGGTGTTAAGGTAAGGATTGTGGTTCTGTGCGTTAACTCTTCGGGATTTACAAGTGAAGCCGAATGGCTTTTTGCTAATAGTGTGATATTGGCCGAATGTAGGAAGGGGGAACTTGTGCGTTAGATCGTGATCTACGGGGTTCGGTAGTCTCGTTAGTAACCAGGTGTGTATCTTACACACTTCATAATCTATGTAAATGTGCTGATAACATAAACTATGTTAAAAGCCGAAAACTGTGTAGATTTTGATTTGATACCTTTGTGGGTATGAGCAAGGATTTCAGGTAAGTCTATTTTGTTGAGATTACGGCACATGATTTCTGATGATATTATCTATGTATGTTCGATATATGTCTAATGATTAAGTATGATGGCATGATTTGTATGTGCATTGCATTATTGGGGGTGATATGAGAGGAGGGGAAAGATTGATATCTGTGACTTTGGGTCACAGTGGTTTGGCACCACCAAAGTGGTTTGGTACCATAGTTGATTTCGTGACTTTGGGTCACGGAGGTTTGGCACCTCATAGCGACTCGTCCCCAGTGGCTTAGCACCACAGTTGGGTTGCCCCACATTTGATAAAACGAGATTATCGCCAGTGATTTGGTATCACAACGTGGGTTGGCCCCACAATTGGATTATTCGTGACTTTGGGTCACCAATGGTTTGGCACCACATTATTATTGATATCAGTGACTTTGGTTCACCAGTGGTTTGGCACCACCAGTGGTTTGGAACCACACGGGGTAGAAAACGGAGTTGTGGATGGCTAGGTTTGGATGCATGATGTGTTTTCTTGATTATGATTTGTGTAAGCATGTTGCAATAATCGGGAGGGGGATTATGCACTGAGTCTTGGTGACTCACCTTCTCCCTTATCTTTTCAGGTGATTCATAGATCGCGGATGAGGAGCCGGGTGGACTCGAGGTGACCATGCGATAATTGCTTCGATTTTACATGGACATTTGATTTGGGTATTTTACTTTAAATTCTAGTTTTATTTGGGTTGTAACAAGGCCTTTAACTTATGTTTTGGATTATTTTATCTGCCTTGGATTTGGTTTTAAATATGACTAAGTAATTACTTGATTTGCTTTAATAACTTGGTAATCAAAGTTTTCAGACTAAGCTACGCAACGCATTTTCTAAACTCTACCATCGGGTAATACAATTAACATGATTTCAAAACAACTTAACAATTTCCACTATACATACATCGATTTTCCCCAAACACAGGCAATCAAAGAGCTTTCACTGAAAATAAATCGGTAACCTATTTTCTTCGAATCGTTTTCACTCTGTGACATGCCAGATTCGGTCGTGGTGTGTTGACCGGGTTTGGGGTGTTACAATTTTGGTATCAGAGCCAAGTTCAAAAGCTCGGCTGTGGGCCCGAGGCCCAAAATGTTTTAAGATAAGGTTTCAAAGAGTGTTTCTGGAAAATGTATGGTCTGAAACGCATGGCACCGAGTCTCCGGCACCGATCCGCCCAGGTAAGTACCCTTAACTGATGGTTGCATATGATTATGATTATGATGATATATGTTATGGACGACTAGTGATAGTGGACTACCCTAGAGACTGGAACCTATATGACTCTGTGAATCGCGAAAACAAAACTCTGTGATAGAAACTGTTCATAAGACTGTGCCTTAATAATTGTGGAATAAAGACTGATGCATAAAACTTTTAAATCAGATAAGTCGAGACGTTAGACATGAGCACTCGAGGTCGGGGTCGTATTATGCGTGGACGCGGTCGGGGTAGGATGAATGTGTCTGAACCAGTGGGATCTGGTCAGGGGTCAGAGAATGAGATACCACCACCACCACCAGCTGCTGGTGTTGAGTACCAGGATCAGACAGGGGATGATGCAGTATCGCAGGCGATGCTGGGAGTTCTTGAGAGGGTGGCTGGAGCAGGTGGAGGCACGGGAGCTCGTAAGTCTGTATCTGAGTAACTCCGAGCCAATGGAGCCGAGGTTTTCCGAGGTGTTTCTGGTGTGGCACCCAATACGGCTGAGTATTGGTTGGAGGCGACGGAGCGTATCATGGACGACTTGGATCTGACTGCTGAGGAGAAACTGAAAGGGATAGTGTCGCTTCTTCGGGATGAGTCATACCAGTGGTGGCTCACGGTTTGGGATGGTGCTACAGCGGATGATCTCACGTGGGACTATTTTAAGGCGGCGTACCAGAAGAAGTATATCGGGTCCAGTTACATTGATGCGCAGTGAAAGGCATTTCTAAGACTGGTTCAGGGGAGTAAGTCCGTATCGGAGTACGAGGCAGAATTCTTAAGGTTGAGCCGGTATGCTCGAGGTATCGTGGCTACGGAGCAAGAGCTATGTGTCAGGTTCGAGGACGGATTGAGGGATGAGCTGAGATTGCTGGTTGCTCCACAGCAGAAGTGAGAGTTTGCCGTGTTAGTAGAAAAGGCTAAGATAGCTGAAGGGGTAAAGGAATCTGTGAGGCAAAATCAGGACAGAAATAGGCATAAGAGAGGTTTTGGATCATCTGGGTCGGTCGGTAATTCTCAGAAAAGGGCTAGGCATGGTGGGCCAAATCAATCCGGGAGGCCTATTACGGCTAATCAGGGTCCAGCGCAGTGTAATCGGTGTGGGAAATCTCATTGGGGAGAATGTTGGATTGGTGGAAAAGGATGCTTTGAATGTGGCTCGTTGGATCATCGTGTGAGGGATTGTCCACGGAAGTTAGCCAGGATTCAGTCTGAGGGCCAGGGTCGTGCTCAGTTCAGGAATGAGGGACCGCAACCGTAGAGGGGTCGTGGTTCTGGTAGAGGAGGTAATGGTTCTGGTCGGGGCTGCGGAGCACCGGGCAGAGGTGCAGGCAACACCGAGGTGAGACAGCCTGGATTGGTATATGCAACGAGGCGTCGAGAGAAAGGCGACGCACCGGATGTCATAATCGTTACGTTCTTAATCTTTGGATTACCGTATACTGCTTTGATAGATGTGGGTTCGACGCATTCGTATGTTGCTAGTAGCATAGTAGAGACCATTAACCTAGACTTTGAGACTACTTCTAGGGAGATGACAGTAATTAGCCCTCTAGGTCACTCTGTAGAAGTAAATAAGCTTAGGGATGTACCCCTAGAACTCCAAGGGGTAGTGTTTGTGGCTGATCTGATGGAACTGCCGTTTGGGGAGTTCGATCTGATTCTTGGGATGGGCTGGTTGGTGAAGTACCAAGCAAGTCTGGATTGCGCGGCTAAGTGCATGGTTTTGAAAACGGTTGAGGGTGAAGAGGTGGTGATGATAGGTAATAGAAGAGATTATCTATCCAATGTGGTGTCTGCTTTGAAAGTTGAGAAAATGGTCAGAATGGGTTATGAGGTGTTTATGGTACATGTGTGTGCCTAGGAGGCCAAGGAGTCAGCTGTAGAGAATGTCCGAACGGTGAAGGAATTTGTCGACGTATTTCCAGAAGAACTTCTGGGTCTGCCTCCGGATCGGGAAGTTGAATTTTGTATAGATCATTGCCGAATCGCGCGGTGTCTATCACCCCATATAGGATGGCAAGAAAGAATTGGTAGAGTGAAGGCTCAGATTCAGGAGTTGTTGGACCGGGGTTTTATCCGGCCAAGTGTTTCGCACTTTGGGAGAGCACTCGTGCTCTTTGTTAAGAAGAAGGATGGTACAATGCGGATGTGTATAGACTACCGCCAATTGAATAAGTGAACGACCAGAACCAGTATTCGTTGCCGAGGATAGACGACTTGTTTGATCAGCTTAAGGGGGCATCAGTTTTCTCAAAGATCGATCTAAGGTCAGGGTATCGTCAGCTAAAGGTGAAAGAGGCTGATATCTACAAGATAGAGTTTCGTACTCGGTATGGGCACTACGAGTTTCTGGTAATGCCGTTTGGGTTGACTAACGCGCCGGCAGCATTCATGGACATGATGAATCGGGTGTTCCAGCAGTTTTTGGACCAGTTTGTCGTGGTGTTTATAGACAACATTTTGGTGTACTCAAGGTCTGAGGAGGATCATGATACGCATTTGCGGATAATTTTGCAGATTCTGAGGGAGAAGCAGTTATTTGCCAAGTTTAGTAAGTGCGAATTCTGGCTTAGGGAGGTGACTTTCTTGGGTCACGTGGTGTCAACTGAAGGGATTAGAGCGGATCCTCGCAAGATTGAGGCAGTATTGGACTGGAAACCGCCTAAGTTAGTGGCAGAAGTTCGGAGTTTTCTAGGTCTGGCAGGATATTACCGAAGATTTGTAGAGGGATTTTCTCGATCGCAGACCGTTGACCAAGTTCTTTGAGGAAAGGAGTTCCATTTGTCTGGTCCGTGAAGAAACAGAAAGTTTTGACAAGTTGAAGAAGATTCTAATCAAGCTCCGGTTTGATTCAAAGCTGAGAGGCGGGAAAGGAATTCACGCAGTCATCGTGATGCATCACATACTTGGCTTGGGATGTGTCTTTGATGCAGGAAGGGAAGGTAGTGGCATATGCATCTCGACAGCTGAGACCGCATAAGGTTAACTATCCGATGCATGACTTGGAATTAGCTGCAGTGGTTTTCGCCCTGAAAGTATGGAGGCACTATTTGTACGAGAGAAGTCGATAGTCTACACGGATCACAAGAGTCAAGAAGTACCTTTTGACTCGAAGGATTTGAACTTGAGACAGCGCAGATGGATTGAGTGTTGAAGGACTACGATTATTCAATTGAGTATCATCCGGGCAAGGCTAACGTGGTGGCAGACGCGTTGAGCCGTAAGGTAGTATCGGACTTGAGAGCGATGTTTGCTCATCTTAGCTTGTATGACGATGGGAGTTTATTGGCAGAATTACAGGTAAAGCCGACTTCGGTAGAGCAGATTAAGGAGAAATAGTTAGTGGATGAGGGTTTGAATGCTCGGAGGTTGCAAGTTTAGAATGGTGGGTTGGAAGGTTACAGCTTGTCCAGTGACGGAGTACTGTGTTTTCAAGGGAAAGCTTGTATGCCAAAGGACGTCGAGTTAAGGCAGAGGATTCTTCAGGACGCACATAGCAGCCCATACGCTATGCATCCTGAAGGTAGCAAGATGTACCGGGATTTGCGAAAGCAGTTTTAGTGGCCAGGTCTGAAACAGGAAATAACTGAGTTTGTGGGTAAATGTCTGACGTGTCAGCAAGTCAAGGCTGAACATCATTTGTCGTCGGGTTTACTTCAGCCGGTGAAGATTCCACAGTGGAAGTGGGAAAGGATTACCATGGACTTTGTCAGTGGGCTACCCCTTACGCCTAGTAAGAAGGACTCAGTCTGGGTGATTGTGGATCACTTGACGAAATCAGCTCATTTTATACCAGTTCGGGTTGATTACTCGCTTCAAAAGTTAGCCAAGCTATATGTGGCAGAGATAGTGAGGTTGCACGGTGTGCCAGTGTCGATTATCTCGGATAGGGATCCCAGATTCACGTTGAGGTTCTGGAAAGCCTTGCATCAGGCGTTGGGTACGCGGTTAGATTTTAGTACGGCATTTCATCCGCAGTCAGATGGACAGTCAGAAAGGGTTATAAAAATCTTGGAAGATATGCTGAGAGGTTGTGTTTTGGACATCAGAGGCAGCTGGGAAGAATTTCTACCGTTAGCTAAATTTGCATACAACAATAGTTATCAGGCAAGCATTAAGATGGCACCATATGAGGCATTGTATGGTAGGAAGTGTCGTACACCTACATGCTGGACAGAGTTGGGTGAGCGTCAGATGTTGGGTCCAGAGTTGGTTACGGAAACTGAGGATAAGGTCAAGTTGATTTAGGCTCATCTGAAGGAAGCTTCGGACAGGCAGAAGTCATATGCCGATCTTAAGCGAAGAGATATAGAGTTTGCAGTGGGCGACAGGGTTTTCTTGAAGGTCTCGCCGTGGAAGAAAGTGTTGAGATTTTGAAGGAAAGGCAAGTTGAGCCCCAGGTTTATTGGCCCATATAAGGTGTTGAAACGAGTGGGACCAGTAGCTTATCAGCTCGAGTTGCCAGCAGAACTGAGTCAGATACATGATGTGTTCCATGTTTCCATGCTTAGGCGCTACCGTTCAGATCCATCGCATGTTGTATCGGTGGAGGAAATTGAGGTGAGCCCAGATTTGACCATGGAAGAGGAACCTGCGCAGATTCTAGATCGGGATGTGAAGGTTTTGCGCAAGAAGTCAGTTCCATTAGTAAAGGTGTTATGGCGAAACCATGGCGTGGAAGAGGCTACGTGGGAACCAGAGGATGTGATGAGGCAGCAATACCCTCAACTCTTTTGACCAGGTAATTTCGAGGCCGAAATTATTTTTAAGGGGGTAGAACTGTAACATCCTTAAATAGGGGCTATTATGTTTGAACTATTTGCATGTGTATGGCTTGATTGCTATATTAATTGAGGTGTCTTAGGGTCTAGGTATGAGCCAAGGGTAGGCCCGAACTATGGGAAAATTTTTATTTTTAAGCTTTGGTTAAGGGGAGCTGAAGGAGCTAGGGGTTAAGAATATTTTGTGGTAAACTTTAGCACAAGAATTTCCTTGGTAAAGTGGCAAGGAGGCGCCACTTAGGGCCTTAAGTAGTGACGCCACAAGCAGGGGAAGGAGAGCTTGGGTTCGAGCTGCAGAAATCCCTTGCTCCTATTTCTTTTTGACGCCAGAGAGGTTAGAGTTGTGCTCAGCTCAAACTCTGATGGATAACTGTTGAACAAGTCAACAGATTCAAACGGGTGGAGAAGTGAGAATTTAGGAGTTTGAGCAATTCAAACTCGTTTAAACGAGTGGCCAGGAGAAGTTTGAGTAGTTGGCCGAATTTTGAATTGTGTGAGGTGGAGTGTTTGGCTGAAAGACTTAGGGGGAGTGCCGAAATTCCTTAGTCAGGCTAGGTAGACATTTTCGGCTAGGCATGCTCTAGTGCATTCGATTGTGAACCAAAAGCCGAAAGCACTTTAGGCTCTTGTCGATTTCTCTCTTAGGCATTGAGCCGAATCCCCATTTGAACTCCTCTCTTATTTTCTTTGAAGCCGAAACACTATTCTCCCTAAACCTCATTTCATTTTCTCTCTACTCTCATTTGGTTTGACCGAATCTTCTTCTTTCTCAAGCCACTCTTTTTCATTGTTTCTCTCGTCTCCTTCTCACCATCATTCAAACCGAATACTTCCCTTCTATTCTCTCATTTCGTTTTGGCCGAATCTCCTTTGATTTTCTTTTCTTTGGCTATAGTTGAAATCACCTTGATTGTTCCATCACCATTGCCGAAATCTCCCTTTACTCTCCTCTCCTTGTTCTAACGTTTTGGCCGAACATCAATCAAGGGTAGATCTCTATTGTCTTCTTCTCTAATCAATTTTGGAGTAGGTAAGTTATCATTGCCGAATCTCTTCTATCTTCTTTTCTTTCTCTATTCACTCATATGGAACAAAAACTGAATTTCGGCATTTGTCATGATTCTTAATCACCTATGGAATCGGTTTCTCCTAGGTTCTTCGGGATTTTAAAGCAGTGGATCGTGGTCATCTACTCTCTACCAATCGGTTTCGTTAAAGACCGTGGTAAGGTTACATGTCGATTTAAACATTCCCTTATTCATTTGAAAAGCCGAAGGCTATTATGTTTATGTTGTTTAGTGTTGGCCGATTGTAGGGGAAGGCTTAATCTCGCATACCTCGGGTTGTTACTAGTGCTCGAAAGGCGTTAAGGTAAGGATTGTGGTTCTGTGCGTTAACTCTTTGGGATTTACAAGTGAAGCTGAATGGCTTTTTGCTAATAGTGTGATATTGACCGAATGTAAGAAGGGGGAACTTGTGCGTTAGATCGTGATCTACGGGGTTCGGTAGTCTCGTTAGTAACCAGGTGTGTATCTTACACACTTTATAATCTATGTAAATGTGCTGATAACCTAAACTATGTTAAAAGCCAAAAACTGTGTAGATTTCGATATGATACCTTTATGGGTATGAGCAAGGATTTCGGGTAAGTCCGTTTTGTTGAGATTACGGCACATGATTTCTGATGATATTATCTATGTATGTTCGATATATGTCTAATGATTAAGCATGATGGCATGATTTTTATGTGCATTGCATTATTGGGGGTGATATGAGAGGAGGGAGAAGATTGATATCTATGACTTTGGGTCACCAGTGGTTTGGCACCACCAGTGGTTTGGTACCACAGTTGATTTCGTGACTTTGGGTCACCAGAGGTTTGGCACCTCATAGCGACTCGTCCCAGTGGCTTAGCACCACAGTGGGTTGGCCCCACATTTGATAAAACGGGATTGTCGCCAGTGATTTGGTATCACAACATGGGTTGGCCCCACAATTGGATTATTCGTGACTTTGGGTCACCAGTGGTTTGGCACCACATTATTATTGATATCGGTGACTTTGGGTCACGGTGGTTTGGCACCACCCGGTGGTTTGGTACCACGGGGTAGAAAAGCGGAGTTGTGGATGGCTAGGTTTGGGTGCATGATGTGTTTGCTTGATTATGATTTGTGTAAGCATGTTGCAATAATCGGGAGGGGATTATGCTGAGTCTTGGTGACTCACCTTCTCCTTATCTTTCGGGTGATTCGTAGATCGTGGATGAGGAGCCGGTGGACTCGAGGTGACCATGCGATAATTGCTTCGATTTTACATGGACATTTGATTTGGGTATTTTACTTTAAATTCTGGTTTTATTTGGGCTGTAACAAGGCCTTTAACTTATGTTTTGGATTATTTTATCTGCCTTGGATTTGGTTTTAAATATGACTAAGTAATTACTTGATTTGCTTTAATAACTTGGTAATCAAAGTTTTCAGACTGAGCTACGCAACACGTTTTCTAAACTCTACCATCGGGTAATACAATTAACATGATTTCAAAACAACTTAACAATTTCCACTATACATACATCGGTTTTCCCCAAACACAGGCAATCGAAGAGCTTTCACTGAAAATAAATCGGTAACCTATTTTCTTCGAGTCGTTTTCACTCTATGACATGCCAGATTCGGTCGTGGTGTGTTGACCGGGTTTAGGGTGTTACAAATTGTGACTAAGTGAATCCGGGTGCTGGTCTTAAGTTCTACCAGTGGCTGGGTATACCGGCATGTGTTACGAATACCTGACAACTTGTGTGAGTAGCACTGAGTAGTAACGAATGACCGGCAGCTTGTGTGAGCAGACCCGTGAAAGTGAATAGCTCGATAATGAACCTTTATGTGAAAAGTGATGTGAAGTAGCTTTGGCTAAAAGTGTGGCACTTATGTGCAAACTTCCGATGTATCCAAAAATATTCCGATGTGTTTAACGGGAAAATGACTAAAGTGCAAATGAATGTGAACATGTGACGGTTAAGTGCAAGTATATGTATGTGTACACTCACGAGCAATGTGCTCGGTATGTGATCAAATTTTGGTAAGAATATAAACGAGTAAGTTATACCTATGAGAATGATCTTGTGATGACCTTGTGATTATAGGTCTATGCTTATGATGTATAAATATGTGGTAAATGTGATTGATGATCATGTGTGGGGCTTTTAGGCTAAATTAAATTGAGACATGATATGTTTAAGTTTTTGTTATTGATGTATAGGTTAAATTGGCCAATGAATGGCATGTAAATATTTGTAAATGGCTTGTAATGGATATGTTTTGGTGTTATGTATGTGTAAATGGAAGTTGAAACAAAGAAATCATGAAAGAGTAAAATTAGCAATAAAACAGTTTTGGACAGCAACAGTTTTATAAATTTGAAAAATCACCAAAAATGGTGTAAATTGAATTAGAAGTTGAATAAGATATGAAATTAAATCTTATTGAGTCTATTTTCGCATAAAATAAACGGTGTAAGCAAATGAATTTCATATTCTGAGATATTTGAATTTTTATGAGACAGAGTTGGAATGATTTCAGAATCCCGTTTTCTTACTTTGAAAAATCATTAAAAATTGTAAAAAAATAATTATGGGTTATAATCTATATGCTTAAAATTATTCTGAGATATTTGAATTTTTGTGAGACAGAGTTGGAATGATTTCGGAATCCCCTTTTCTTACTTTGAAAAATCATTAAAAATTGTAAAAAAATAATTATGGGTTATAATCTATATGCTTAAAATCTCGTACGAAGAGATAATTTATTTTTAGTAAAGAAGGGTTGAAACTGTCAGACAGCAGAACAGGGGAGACTTTAAAGAATAAACTGTACTTATTGACTAAACCAAAAATTCTAAAAATTTTATGGTAAGAATATATGTGAGTCTAGTTTCATGGAAAATTAATGGATCTTAATTTGGTGTTCCGTAGCTCGAGATATTAATAATTTAGTGACTGTGACTCGAGTAGAGAGCTTGAGATGAACATGAATAAATAGTGGAACTATGTGCAATTATAATTGTTATCTTGAGAACATATTGTGAAGACTTATAAAAGCATGTTAATAAATTACTTATTATTTACATACCTACTTACTAAGCTATAATGCTTACCCCCCTTCCTTTCCTTTTTCCTATAGTGTCACAGATGCTAGCTCGAGTTGGAGGTCGTCGGAGATTCTATCACACTAACAAGTTATTGCTTGGTATTGTATCAACGATTTTCAAGTATTTTTAAGTCTATGACATTGTGTGTATATGTTAATATGAGTTGGCCTAGAATGTTGGCCTATGCTATTTGATGGTTCATTTTGTATAAGGCCATTGATGTTGGCTATTATTGATCAAGTTATATGTTTATGATGATGCAATTTATGAGATGCATGACTAGGTTGAATGAGTGTGTGATGAAAATTGAAAAGTTTTAATTTGGATGAAATTTTATGACTCGGTTTAAAACGTTTACAAGTGTATGTGTTCTGGTAATGCCTCGTACCCTATTTCGGCGTCAGATATGGGTAAGGGGTGTTACAAGTTGTGGTTCAATTGATATGAGAAAAAGGTAAAGATCGACTAATTCTTTGATTAGAATTGCTATTGAAAGCATGGAAAGGTATGAGTTTTTGGATGATTGAAATATATTTAGCTATATGCTTGATATAAGAATGTACATAAGTAATGTAAACTTATGTTATAATGTTTAGTAGTAAATTGCTAGTTTATGTGATGTTAAAATTGAAAAGCTAAGGTTGATTAAGGTAAGGCCAAGACATGTTGGGTAACTTAAAGGATTTTGCTTATAAATTTAAGTTATAAGCTTTGTTTCTTTGAATTACGAACTTACTAAGCATTTTATGCTTACTTTGTGTTAAATTTCTTTGTGTTTACATATATCGGAAGCTCGTTCGGGTTGGAAGGTGTCAGAGACATTATCACACTATCTATAGGCTATTTTGGCTCTCATGGTTTTATACTTTCAGTTATGATGGCATGTATAGGTCGTTTTGGCTAATGATAGCCTACGTGTTTTGTTAATGAGGGATTTTAGCCATTTGATTTGGTTTGTAAATGATGTGTATTTTAGTTTGTGAATAGCCATGTGATTTGGCTTATCTTGGTATGTGTATGTATATTTATGTGTTAATGCTCCTTGGTGATGTGGTTCATAATTGCTTGTGAATGGCTAGTTGAAGTTTAGCATTTAAGGTTGATAATGTTTGGAAATTGATATTGTATGCTTGTGGATCTAGGCATAGTAATGCTTAGTTAAGATAGTGTATATAGATGCTTTGTGAATGTGAAATTGGTATGATTTGAATTGGCAAAACATGATATTATAAGTATGTTAGTTGTTGGTATTGAAATGGTAAGAATTATGCTTGGTTGGAGTTGTTTAAAAATGCCTATTTATGCCATGTCTTGATGCCATTTGGTTTGGTGTAGGTGCATCCAAAGATGGGTCGCAATATGGCTTGGTAAATAGCCCATTTTTGTTTGCACGGGCAGAGACACGGGCGTGTGTCTCAGTCGTGTGTGACACACAGCTAGGTAACACAATCATGTGTCCCCTGATACTATTCAAAAATCAATTTAATAGCTTCACACGGCCTAGTACACGGGCGTGTGGCTTGGCCGTGTGGCACAAGTCAGTATACGCTCCAGTTTTGGCACGGCCTAGTACACGGCCTGGAAACAGGCGTGTGTGTCCATTTCGAGAGGCACACGGCCTGACACACGGGCGTGTGGTCTGGCCATGTGAGTCAAGTTAGAGAGTTACACGGGGTCAGACACGGGCTGGGACACAGCCATGTGATCGCATTTCGAATGCCCAGACAGCCTGAGACACGGGCGTGTCTCTTGGCCGTGCGAGAGACACGACCGACGCACACGGGCGTGTGACCCCTGTATATTGAAAAATTTTCAATGTTTTTCGAAAACTATCCTGAGTTATCAGTTTAGTCCCAAACCGCTTCTAATGTTTGTTTTGGGCCCCGAAGGCTCGTATTAGGGACTATATGATGGAATGTGAATGGTTTTAGAATTGGTTGAGGATTATGATTCGAATTGTATGATTGTTTGTGTTGTAAGTCTGGTAATGCCTCATAACCTTATTCCAGTATCGGGTACGGGTTAGGGGTGTTACAATCAACCATTACTAATTCTTGAATTAAGTCAACTCGGAGAAGATCACTTTGATTCTTTTACGAGATTACAGACTCATTTAGATTATCTACTAAAGTAAGTTGTCTTTCTTGCAATGTAAACATTTTTCCAGTGTCACTTATCATCAGTTTGAACTTAGACAATCAATGAACTAATATTTGTTTGTCACAATTTCACTATGCATGCAAAAATTGAAAGATAGAAACACAATACATAATAGTGAAATGTAAAATTAACTTTATTTATT
This sequence comes from Gossypium sturtianum, assembly GCA_025698515.1. Classification (NCBI taxonomy): domain Eukaryota; kingdom Viridiplantae; phylum Streptophyta; class Magnoliopsida; order Malvales; family Malvaceae; genus Gossypium; species Gossypium sturtianum. The sequence continues at coordinate 106,314,369 of CM046955.1, forward strand.
TATTCATCGTTCAAATACATAGAAAACGATTACATATTTACTACAATATGTGAACATTTCCCAACACTTCATGCAATTACTTTCTTCAAAGAAGGAAATCTTCCCGGATTCTTACTTGCTTATTGTAAGAGATATCCCGTGACTAATTCCCATGACACATCTTACCCCAAGGACTACATATAACCACATAAAACTGTCTTTGGCGAATAGTCCCCATTACGGGCTGTTAATAGCGTTTTATCCTTATGAACTCAGACTTGAAGTACGATCCTCCTGGATCACTAAAGAGGCATCCTCGCGGCTCAATATAGAAAGCTTGCTCATTCCCATCAACGGACAGATTGAACGATACATCATCTTGCCATTAATCCATAATCGAGTATTCCACCCCTAGTGGATAACTTTCGAAATAATTAATTTGTAGGCAAATTCATAACAGCTAATCCCCTATTTGTCGAACCACGAATTTAAGACAGTCTTAGCAGATTGACGTATCTTTCAAATACTGTTTCTTCACTTCAGAAGTATAGGAGAATACCCTTGTATCATTTCCAACAGAGCATGGCGGACTATCATTGTAAAATTAACTTTATTTATTTATTCATCGTTCAAATACATAGAAAACGATTACATATTTACTACAATATGGGAACATTTCCCAACACTTCATGCAATTACTTTCTTCAAAGAAGGAAATCTTCCCGGATTCTTACTTGCTTACTGTAAGAGATATCCCGTGACTAATTCCCATGACACATCTTACCCCAAGGACTACATATAACCACATAAAACTGTCTTTGGCGAATAGTCCCTATTACGGGCTGTTAATAGCGTTTTATCCTTATGAACTCAGACTTGAAGTACGATCCTCCTGGATCACTAAAGAGGCATCCTCGCGGCTCAATATAGAAAGCTTGCTCATTCCCATCAACGGACAGATTGAACGATACATCATCTTGCCCTTAATCCATAATCGAGTATTCCACCCCTAGTGGTTAACTTTCGAAATAATTAATTTGTAGGCAAATTCATAACAGCTAATCCCCTATTTGTTGAACCACGAATTTGAGACAGTCTTAGCGGATTGACGTATCTTTCAAATACTGTTTCTTCACTTCAGAAGTATAGGAGAATACCCTTGTATCATTTCCAACAGAGCATGGCGGACTGTCATTGTAACTCCCCCTTAACCCGTATTTGTCGCCGAACTAGGGTTATGAGGTATTACCGAATAAAACACAACTCAGGACAGACATTCATTTCTTCTCATGCTTCGTAAATTAATCACATCAAATCACTTATCCCATTCAAAATTCGAACATTTAATACTCTCATGTTCATATCAATCGCATTTTAAAATTTATTAAATCGTAATACATTACTTAACATATATTGAACAACATAGAAACAAATATTTCATAAGCTGAGTATCAACCATATTACTTTCATACATGCACATATCAAAACCAATCATATTCTTTTCATACATGGAACATTTTTAAAATATTACCAATTGATCAAGTATATTTATAAGCATTACTATTTCATGCGCCATTCACTATAATATCTTTAATCATTTTCGAACTTCAAAGACATTTCGTAGCATCTAATCCACATGCTCAATAACCAAACCAAAATACATAAACATGCACATGTCACTATAATTACATTAAACATTTATGAAGATAAAGAACAATTCATAGTATAGCAAATTTGCATACTTTATAATCAATTCAAAGTACACATATACCAACAAATCAAGCGAAATAAGTTGCATACTTTGCCATTACAACCGAATCATAATAACTTATATGTATACATATATATATTTGAACATATAATTCTCTCATACCTAGCATGCGTTAAGACATCCATTAATTAAATTCCATTTATTTAACTATTACCAAACTTACCATATTCGCATATAACTTTCATGTCAAAACTTTATATAATTCACTATTCAAATAGTCATAATCTAAATACATCAACCGAATTTAATCTTACCAAATACATCAATCTATACTATTAATTCAACTAAGAGCACTTAGCATTACATACACACTATAAATTATAATACGAACCTATCAATATAAATTTATTGCCAAGACCGAATATGCTCATACACATATGTTCACCATTTCTAAACCAAAAACCTATGAAGCTTACCATTTCAAACCAACTCAATTAACCATTTTACAATTTAAACATATTTCAAGTACACCACATGCATATGTATATAACATGTCTATGGCCATCCTAACACATAACATATCTTAAATCAACTAATATCCATTACTTACCTTATTGCCGACTCACATGACTAAGCATCACATTATTTATATATATATATATACATGATATTTCTTTTCACTTATACTTAAACTATAATCAAGCATAATCGAATTCAAGCATAGAAATCAAACACATCAAGCATTAACCAAGAACATATAAAACCAAACTTAAACATAATAATCAAGCCATTTTCGCATGGCTTTATATATATACATATCCCAAAAAAAAATCAAACATTTCAACTAGACTGTACATGCCATAAGTTCAAATTCAAACTTAATAAAATACCAAAAGAAACGGTCGATAGTGTGATAGGCATTACTGACGATCCCCGAGCTCGTAACATGACTCCAAAATCTATAAAACAGAAGTATACAAAAACACACACAGATTAAGTTATTTGAGCTTAGTAAGTCTTAAGCAAAAACATATATATCAACAATTACAAATTAGCATTTTATAAACAAAACCGAATATGCACAATATCATTTATAAGTTGTCATTTACTACCAGATCACATTATAACCTCACATTCATATACCATAAGGCCGAACATAATCAATCATATACATATATATTTATTCACTTTTATTATCACAAACACATAAGTAAACCGAAACACTTGTATGTTCAAATATGTTAACTCGAAACTTATATTCACATAACTTAATATCTTTTCAAGTAATCAACTTACCTTGTTTCATATAAACAATTAATTAACACATACCTGAACATTTTAATTCGATTTCCATTCGGTCTTTGTTTCACATTGCCCGTTGAACCATTCAGAATTAAAAAGGATATGCGGATAGTCGGAAGGCTCGTACAATGCAAACGTCCCAGACGTGGTCTTACATGTAATCACATATCGATGACACTGTCCCAGACAGGGTCTTACACGAATCAAATACGATGCCAATGTCCCAGACATGGTCTTACACGTAAACACAAGTCGATGCCAACGTCCCGGCACGTGGTCTTACCGGAAAACACATATCGAAATCCTATGTCATGACATATGTATCCTAACTATTCCTAGGGTTCGTCGTAAATCACGGGCTTTCGGACATTGAATCTCGATCGAATCGAACATCGTAATCAGGCTCCCAATCACATTTGCATTCGGAATTACACATTTAAATTCATAAAATTTCATTTTCACATATAACATATATGTATTATCAAATTTAACAACGTTCATATGCTTATTGACCTACATCGGATATCAACGGACGAAATCGATTACTCGACTACTTTCGACTTCCCCTAATCTAATTCCGTTTTCTTCCGTTCTTGATCTAAATTAATTCTAATTTAACTAATTTAACCACATATTCATTCAATTTAATCCAGAAACACATAAATGGGTAAATTACCATTTTGCCCCTGACATTTTACACTTTTTCTAATTTAGTCCCTATTGCATAAAACACAAAATACACAAAATTTGCTTATACTATGCTTAGGCCAAATATTCACTAGCTCCATACAAGTCCACATATTTCATTTTTTTCACATTTTAGTCCCTCAAAAAATTATTTTCACAATTTAGTCCAAATTACTCAAAATTATCAAAAATCCAAAGACAAAACATGTTAATTCAAAACATATCTTTCATTTTCTATCATCAAACAAAAAAAATCACAAATTATCATCAATGGCATAACACAAAATCATCATCAATTTCAAAAATTCAAGCACGGGTCTTGTAGTATTCGAAGCAACGATTACAAAAACGTAGAAATTATCAAAAACCGAGCTAGATACATACCTTAATCAAACCCAACAATGGCCGAATACCTAGCTCTTGTTTCTTTCTTTTTCTTTTCTTTGTTTCGGTCAAAAATGGAAGATAATGGCTTTCATTTTATGTTTTGTTTATTATATTATAACATTATATTATATTAATATAAATTTTACTTATAAAAATTAATATATAAAAACATATAATATAAGCATGTTGCCGTCCACTACTTAATAAAATGGCCTAATTGCAACATAAATCCTCCATATTAAAAAGACAACAACAATTAGGCACTTTCACAACTAACCATCAAATTTTCATTTTACGCGATTAAGCCCTTTTATTTAATCGGACACTCAAACAACAAAATTAAAATACGAAAATTTAACACAAGCAAATTCACACATAATAAACACTTAAAATAATTTCCAAATATTTTTTAGACTCGGATTTGTGGTCCCGAAACCACTATTCTGATTAGGGTCAAAATTGGGCTATTACAACTCTCCCCACTTAGGGATTTTCGTCCCCGAAAATCTTAACGATGAATAGGTTTGGATAACGCTCTTTCAATGTATCCTCTAACTCCCAAGTTGCTTCCTCAACACCGTGCTTATGCCACAGTACCTTAACTAACGAAATTTTCTTATTTCACAATTCTTTAATCTCACAAGCCAGAATATGAATCGGTTCTTCTTCATATGTCATATCGGACTTAATCTCAACCTCTGTCGGACTAATCACATGTAAAGGATCGGATCGGTATCTACGGAGCATCGAAACAAGGAATACATTGTGAATCTTTTCTAACTCAGGTGGCAACAACAGTCTATAAGCAACCGGCCCGATACGCTCTATAATCTCATACAGTCCTATAAATCTCGCACTCAATTTGCCTTTACGACCGAATCTAAGTATTTTCTTCCATGGTGATTGTAACACCCCAAACCCGGCCCATGCGGTATGACCGGATCTAACATGTCACATGAAGAAAATGTATAAAGAACATGTGATTCTTACTAAAATAGGCGTTATTTGGTCATGGTCAAGAAAACAAGTTTGGTTATAAATATTTGATAAAACACTACCAATTTCGAGAGGTTGATTGATGAATCGAAAATCGTACTAGTGAACTTTAAAACTGTGACTTTTGAGAAATGACGTTGATAATTTGAAATAGAATCCGAGTTAAATTATTAGTGCATATTTATTATGAAAACCATTTATTAATCAATTTTGGAAACCGTTATTTATGATTTTAGAAAAATCCCCATTTTAAAACAATTCAATCAAGATAATAAGTACGACTAAACATAAAGCAAAATAAAAATATTCCAGAGGCCTTATTACAACTTAAAACCCAAAATAGTAAAAATAGTGAAATAAAGCGGGAAAGTAGTTTACTAATATTTGAAAATATTATTTCCAAAGTATGCCCTCCACCGAGTCATCCATGGGCCCAAGTCCTCATTCTGGAGCATTACTGCAAGGGTTAAGAAAGAAGGGGTGAGTCACAAGAACTCGGTGTATAATCCCCTTACAGTCATCCTTTGGGCTGAACCCGCATAGCAATATCTTGGGCCTAAGCCCATTTACATAGTAATAATTAAAATGAAGTATATGTATGGAACCCAACCCATCCATCCATCACACCCCCGACCAGCCAATCACACCTGTGGGGATCAAGTCAACCCACCCCGCCACTCACACCAAAATTTGCAGTCAAACTGCTATCATATAGTATTTTTGTGGTCAAGCCACCGAAATCATATTTAAGCACAATAATATACAAATTGTGGCAATGCCACCAGGCTACACTGCTCTCCATACAATTTTCCCATCCCATGCAATATGTAAAAATGCTACGTACTTAATAATATAACATAAAACATCCACATATAAATATCAACCATTAATCAAGTAATTTATTAAAGTGAATCGACCCATTATAGTTCTTTGGAAATTTGGCCCACTAAGGCATTCTAGCAAATCGGTCCGTAGGGGCATTTTGGTAAATCGGCCCATAGGGGCATTTTGGTAATTTGTACCGATTAACACCGATTTTGAAAGATCTTAGAATTAATGTTGTTTAAGCCAATTACTTGTTTTATGCTATTTTACGTTTTTTTTTCTTTTTAGACTTTTAAATGACAACGATCTATTCATACAATCATTGTAGTGAATCACGAATCTACGGAATTTCGGTGTGAGATTACACACCTGATTACGGTGAGGACTAACCCTTCTTGATCATCGGAACCTAAATCACCATTACACTCGATTAACCAACAAACGAGATTTTATTAATCCAAAACTAAATCAGACGATCTAAAATGCTTACCCTTAGTATCGTGAACGACCATGATTTGCCTATTCTCACCGGATGATGGTCCATAACCCGGTAGAAAATCCCGAACTGCCGATACCGCCCTACGCTTGAACTTAGGAGTAGGAATCGCAAATCCACTCCCTTTTTGCTCTCCTATCGATTTTCTTTTCAAGTCGCTACCACTTGCCTCCATCGGAAAAGTCTTATTCAGAACGATATTACGATGATAGAAAATGATTGTCTAAGGAAAAGGTTTCAACTTACCACTACTTCTGAAGGGTCAATGAGTAGATAAGAATGAACGATCTAGTCCCTATAATAATCGATTAGTCAAACTTTCAATCCGATTAACACAATAACCGAGTAGCGATATCGAATGGACTATGAAGAGACTCCTTACCTTAATCGATGATGAACCCGATTCCCACCGATTGGACTTATGACTAGAGATGAATCGGCAATGATGTGGTATTCGGTCACCAACTATAACACTACGAAAAAGAATTGATCACAATATGAGAGTGTAGGAGAGAGTGATGTTTCAATTTAGAAACAAAGTAGAACAACCGAATAATGATGGACACACATTCGGCTAGGAAGAAAAGAAAATGGAAGAAGTAAAAATGAAACCCTTACCCGATTCAACCAAGGAGAAATGTCCAACAGGCAAGAATGGAGAAGAGAGAAGATGTTAAAGATTCGGCTATTGAAGGGAAAAGGGAAAGGAAGATTCGGCCAATCAAAGTTGTCAACTAAGAAGAAGAAAAGAGAAGTTGAAGAAATGGTGAGAAAAAGAAAGAAAGATGGAAAAAAAGTGTTAGGGGGTTTCGGCTAATCACCAAGGAGAAGATGACCAAATTGTCTTGAGTAATTCGGCAAAACAAAGGAAAAAGAACCAAAATAATTTGAGTGTTTCAGCCAAGGGAAAAAAAATTGGAAAAGAGACACCAAAAAAGAATGTTCAAAAAGAAACTACCTCTCATGCACAATTTTGCAAAAAGGCTATAGCAAATTGGCTCCCAAAAATCCCCCTACCAAAACCGTGTATCATCTTTACCAAAAAGATGAGTGTTGACCAAAACTCTTTTCTTAGGAAACTCCTAATATTCGGCCAACATGTCCCCCTCCCTTATCCCTTTCTTTGATTTCTTTCCTTCTTTTTCCCTTGTCTTCCTCCTTACTATATTCCTTAGTCATCTTTCCATTAATAAAAAGTCTCCCTTACCATATTTAGAACCACGGCCGAAACTTTGGAATAGGAGCACAAAAATAATCCAAAAATTTTGCAAAAGGTGGGATTCGAACTCCACCCCTTAAGCCTCTTCATGTGACGCCACACCACTCTACTACTAGCTCATCTTATGCTAGAAAAATACACACTTATTTCCTTAAGTCATGATGCCACTTACCTTAGCTACTTAAAGTGCTTAAACAAAAAATTTTTACTAAGGCCCAACTTAACCCCAAACCTTCTTAGGACCCCTAAACATACACAATTAACATTCTAAACTAGCCTATCGTGAGGTATAAGGCAAAACATAAAATCCTGAAGTTCAGAATGTTACAGTGATACCTTCAAAAAGACTTTGTCTCCAATCTAAAATTCTATATCTTTTTATTTCAAATCTGCATTTGATTTCTGACGATCTGATGCTGTTTTTAGACTATCACGAATCACTTTCACTTTCTATTCAGTCTCTTTGATCAAATCGACCCCGTGTATCTTATTTTCACTAAGCTCAGTCCAATATAATGGTGTACGACATTTACGACCGTAAAAAGCCTCGTAAGGTGCCATTTTGACACTAGATTGAAAACTATTATTATAAGTAAATTCAATCAAATGTAAGTATCATTCCCACGTACCTTCAAACTCGAGAATGCAACATCTCAACATATCCTCAAGTATTTGAATGATTCGTTCGGACTGGCCATCTGTTTGCGGATGGAAAGCTGTGCTAAAGTGTAGTTTCGTACCTAAAGCATCTTGCAATTTCTTCTAAAACCGCGATGTGAACCTCGGATCTCGATCCAAAACAATAGAGATAGGCATGAAAAACTGTAAAAGTAACATATTTTAATCCAACATTTAGCATGCTTTTGGATGAATTACCCCTTATTTTATGTAAAAAGGTGCTCTTAATCCTTTCTTTTCATGTTATATACTCAGGAAAGCACCGGAGGGTAAAAAGAACGAGAAACGGGCTTAAAACGGGCCAAATGGGCCAAAGCACGAAATCGGCACGGCCTGGATCTAAGACCACACGACCGTGCCTCCTCAATAATCTCAAACACGGTCTAGCCACGAGATACACGGCCGTGCCTCATCAACGAAGTCCACACGGCCTGGCCACGACTTACACGGGCATGTTCCAGAGGCCGTGCCCCTGCCGTGGCAAAGAGAAGTTTCATTTGGATTTGGATACTTAGGGGCAAAGAAACACATTCCAAAAGCCTATAAATACACCCTAAGTATGACTTAAAAGGGGAGCCCAAAGCTATCGTTTAGGGGCGTCTTGCTAGGCCAGAGAGGGTAGATTTGTGGGGATTCGCTCAGGGATAGCCAGTTGATCCATTTCAAGAAGCCGAAATTATACTCAAGACAGAGGATCTCCTCTTCAATTCCTTCCGGGGGTTTTAGGGATTTCTTATGTTTTGTTTTATCTTTTCATCTGAGATGTTTTCTTTTATCGTTATGAACTAAACCCTCAGATACCTGAGGGGGTTGAAACTTAGATGAATCTTGTTATCGTTTGCTGAACTATATGATAAATATTTGATTTTTTCTTAATTATGTGTTCTTAATTCTTGTGTTGATATTTTGCGGATATCGATTCAAGTTTGATGTGCTTAGGTGGAGGAGCAAAAGTCCCTGCCTAAGAGTAGATCTAGCATAGTTAAGCGGAATTGATCGCGCGCCTAGAGATAGGGGTGACGAGGCGTTGCGGATTAGGGGTGAAACCTAATATGGGAGCCCATAGATCGAGTTAATGCAATTCTAGGGGTTTTAATTAGAAAGAGATTTCAATTAATCAACCTATGGTTAGACGTTATTCGCCTCGAGAGAGGGTTTAATATAAATTAGGGAATCCTACGGATCAAGTCAAGTGAATACATCGTCTGGTTCAGAGTTAGATAACAAGTGAAGTCTAGGTGGATTCTTCCTTAGGTGTCGTCTTAATTAATTGGTTTTTCCTCAAGTATTCTCCCAAATTCATTCTTCTTTGTCTTAGAGTCTTTAGTATAGTAGTTAATTAATTTAGATTAAACAACCATTCGCTTAATTCTTAGGCTAAATAATAGAAAGAAAGTTAGTATTAGTACTTTTAGTTCCTTTGGGTTCGATAATCCGGTCTTGCCTAAGCTATACTACTGTTCGATAGGTGCACTTGCCTTAAATCGTTGTCAGAGTTAGTTTCCAGGTTCGATCATTCTTTTTATAAAATTTAAAACTCTACAGACATACGATCAAGTTTTTGGCGTCGTTGCCGGGGAACTAAAATATTAAGAACACTCTATTTTTATTACTTTAGCCATTTTTATTTTTTGCAATTTAATTTAATTTTTATTTTATTTTTTTAACTTTGCTAATTTTTCTTCATTTATTACTTATTCCTTCCAGGTACCTCTAGTTTATGACAAGAAGGAACCCGAGAGGACCTTTAGTATACGAAAGTGATATTGAGCGACTGTTCGTAGAAATCGCAGAGAAATAAGGCGAGCCCTAAATTACCAAGAAGAAGAACAACAAGACGAATCCAATCTTACTGAAGGGATGGATGAGAATAATCCACCACCACAAGATGTGGCAGAAAATAATGCTCCACGTACTATGTATGATTATGCTAAACCTCATTTAACAGAGCCGAATCGAGTATTGTTAGGCTGCTATATATTTGCTAATAATTTTGAATTAAAGCCTAACACTATACAAATGATTCAACAATTTGTTCAATTTGATGGTTTGCAGGACGAAGACCCAAACACTCATATAGCTAATTTTTTAGAGTTCTGTGATACCTTCAAAATAAATGGTGTTTCTGATGATGCCATACGGCTTCGGTTATTTCCCTTTTCATTAAGGAATAAAGCCAAACAGTGGTTAAACTCGTTACCACGAGGGTCAATCACTACATGGGATCAAATGACCAAAAAATTTTTATTAAAATATTTCCCACCGGCCAAAACGACTAAATTACGGAATGATATCTCTTCTTTTGTGCAGATGGATTTAGAGACATTATATGACGCATGGAAGAGATATAAGGATCTCTTGAGAAGGTGTCCACACCATGGTTTACCCTTGTGGCTCCAAGTCCAAACTTCTTATAACGGTGTAAACCCCTCAACGAGGAAACTAATTGATTCAGCCACCGGTGGAACCTAAACAAAAAGAATTCTGAAGCGAACCTACGAATTCATAGAGGAGATGTCACCGAATAACTATCAGTGGCAAGTTATAAGGGACAAAGCCAACAAAATCAGCGGAGTTTTCAACATCGATGCAGTAACCAGGTTATCAACACAGGTAGAGATGATGAATAAAAAGCTTGATAGTTTGTGTTCTTCGCAGTACATCCGAGAATGCGATGCGATGCAAGTGGGGCTGTGGCGAATCACGAGTACCCACCCTACAAACCCAAGACGCGAAGCGAGCAGATGAACTATATAGGTAATAACTTCGGATCAATAATAACCCTTATAGTAATAATTATAATCCAGGTTGGAGGAACCATCCAAATTTTTCATGGGGAGGACAAGGAAATCAAAGACAACAACCTCCTCAAAATTTCCACAATCAGTCCTATCCACAGGAGAAGAAGCCAAACCTTGAAGAGATGCTGACAAAATTCATGGCAGCTACAGATAACCATCTCCAAGACACTGAGACCACCCTTAAGAACCAACAGGCATCAATTAAAGGGATCGAGAGCTAAGTTGGGGAACTCACTAAGACAGTTGGACGACTTACTAACATAGTTGGACAACTTGCAAAGATAATTTTCGAACGACCGCAAGGGCGTCTACCAAGCAACACTGAGATTAACCCAAAGGAGCAAATCCAAGCCATCACAGCTCATGATAGTATAGGGTTAGACGAAACCATTCCAATACAAGAAAACGAGGTAGAGAAAGGTAAAGTTGAGGTAACACAAGAAAATCCAAAACAGGTAATCAAAAAGTACCAACCTCGCATTCCTTATCCTGAAGCGATGAAGAGAGACGATACAGAGGAACAGTTTGGTAAGTTTCTTAAACTTTTAAAAAAATTACATATCAACTTACCTCTTCTTGAAGCTCTTTCACAGATGCCAGATTCGAGGAAATTTTTAAAACATCTCTTGACAAACAAGCGTAAGTTAGACGAGGAGCCACATGTGGAATTAAATGCAGTATGCTCAGCAATGTTATAGAATAGACTACCGCGAAAAGTTGAAAGATCCGGGGAGTTTTACAATTCCATGTTTAATTGGTAGACTACCTGTTGATAATGCGTAAGTGATTTAGGGGCAAGAATAAATGTCATGCCTTATAAATTGTTTAAACAACTAGGTCTAGGGAAACCCAAACAAACTAGGATGAGCATTCAATTAGCTGATAAAACTGTTAGAATTCCTAGGGGTATTATCGAAGATGTTCTTGTAAAAATTGATAAATTCGTTTTCCCAGTAGATTTTGTTGTCTTAGACATGGATGAGGATAATTTGATTCCTTTAATTTTAGGAAGACCCTTTTTAGCAACTGCTAGAACAAAAATTGATGTTGGTACAGGAGAACTCATACTTCATATAGGTAACGAATCAATCAGTTTACAAGCTCTTGACTCAACCAGGACAACAATTGATGAAGGTGAGAAAGTAAATTCAGTTGATAACCAAGTTGTTCAACTTTCACCACAGGAAACACCACAAGGTTACAAACCTGATCCGAGTCATGGACCCCATGCCAACAAAAAAGAATTACATAAGGAACGAAGCCTTAGGGTCGATGAACCAGAAGAGTGGAAAACACAATTCAAAGAAGAGCCGGAACCACATGAAGTAAAACCAAATGAGTCCTCAGAAGAGCTCATAGGAACAACAAACCTCTTCAAAATAGGGGACCGGGTGCTGTTAGATAAAGCAGATCCTCGCATCATCACATCAGACATAAACACAAACAAAGAAATCCCTTTTAGGGTAATCAGTGTTTTCCCATATGGAACAGTCGAGGTAAGTAATCCTATTTTTGGTACTTTCAATATAAATGCATCTCGACTTAAACTCTATCATGATAATAAAACTGATAGCATGAGGAAGGACTTTCAACTCCTCAAACCACCCTAACGATACAAACGAGAGGTAAGTCTAGCTTAAGACTTTAAACGAGCGCTTCTCGGGAGGCAACCCGAGCACTAACCCTAGTTACTTTTGCTTTTGTTTTCATTTTCTTTTCTTCTCTTAGTCTTAAACACCTACTTTTAAACTAACCAAAAGTGTAGATTTCCAGGCCACACGACCTTACACACGGTCGTGGCTGTGGCCATGTGGAAGCACAAAATCGCCGTACTGACACGGAAGAGAGGGTACAAGTTAGAAAGAATCAAATCTTCTAGTCACGGACTCCAACCACCACCCCACGGGCACTGACAAAATGCCACGGCCGTGCGACGCGGTTGTGGACGACACTGACTTATCACACACGGGCGTGACGACCTGAGCATGGGCGTGGGAGAAACGAATGAAGCCCACCACGGTCGTGCGATGAGGCCATGTGAAACAACACGCCCACGAGACACAGGCATGTGAATGTACCTGATTTGAGAATTCTATTTAAACCACCCACCCCTCCATCTTCTAACCTAATTTTCACCTTTCTTCCTCCCTTACACCCTTATACACCCTACATTCTTAGCATTCTTCATTCTTATAGCATTCTTCTCAATCTTTTGGTCATGTCGAAGAAACGGAAGGATCCCAGCACAGTCTCCCTCATGGAGATCGATCTATATAAGTTCATGCCGGCCGCTTCAATCACTCGACAAGCCAAGGACATCTTATGCTATTTAGTTTTTACTTCATTTTTCTTTTTTGCTTCAATTTCCTTATCTTTTACTTCTCTTCTGCTTAACTTAGTTTATTTTATTTTAGTTTCTTAGTGTCAGGTTCTACAGGCTGCTTGGGAATCACACCACGACTACTACGATAACCTCAGCCTTAGAAATCACACCCAACAATAAGGACCTTACGGTCCATTTATCTTTTCTTTTAATTTTAGTTTCATTTTTATTTTTCTTCACTTTAGCTTGCTTTTCTTTAATTATTTAATTAGTATAGTTTTAATTTTTAGTATTTTATCCTGGCTAATCCTCCATGAGCTACCCAATTCTTCATCTAGCACAGAGCTCATTAGTAACCGCCACAACAAAAGACGACACCTCCAACGTATCTTTCACCTTCAATCCAACGATGTCATCCATAATTCAGGGAGTTTCACTTCTCTCCATATCTTTTGAATTTATACTTAATTGTCTATATATATATATATCTTTGTACATTGAGGGCAATGTACATCTTAAGTGTGGGGGGTGAACAACCTTTTTTTCATTATTCTCAAATTCCTGAAATTAGGTGCCAAACTTTTTTTCATTATTCTCAAATCCCTGAATTATGCCTTGTCTTAAAATAAATTTCTCATATTATCATTAGAATGAAATTTCCATGACTTATGATCTTTATTGATATGTTTTAGATTAAGTCATTGATAATTGTGCATTGATAATTAAATTCTAAGATACTAGAGAATCAAGCATGATAAGTCTATTTTTTTTTTAGAAATTAAAAATTTTCTAGGTTGTCTACCTGAATTTGAATATTACTTTGAAATTTGAAATTTACAAGGTTGACATCAAAATACCCATAATTTTTGTGAGATTTTGAGCCTATTGAGCATAAATTCTTTTTCTTGCTCACTTCATTGATTATGAGTGTGTCAACATTGATTTGTTATTCTAGAACTTGCATCGATTATACATGTCGACACCACACCTTTGATTTGATATACAGAAATGATAAAGGCACCTAGGATTTAACCCACTTACTCCACTAAAAGCTTGCCTTCATAATTAACCCCTAGTGAACCCCGTTTAATCCTAACAACCTTTTTATTGACTTACCCACTAATACTAACCCGAAAACCTATTTTATTTGTTATCACCATCCTTTTTAACTACCCTTATATCAAGATTTGATTTGATTAATAGCCTAACTATGTTTTTTTTATTTCAGTAATTTATCCTTTATTATGTACTTATGATGTAAAAAAAATCAAAAGTATTCATTATTAGTTTTGTGATTAAAGAGCTTATACGTTTGAATTCCAAATATTGAAGAAGAAGCTCGTAGTATTAGTATTTTTTTCAAATTGATGTAATCATTTTTACTTAGTTCATTGTTTTTGGTTAGGTAATTTGTCAGATCAATCTCGATTCTAACCCTCTAATTCAGCCTTTAACCACACCTTTAACCCAAGCCCCATTACAACCCTGTTAAAGACCTTTTGATTTATGTATCATCTCATTTAATAGTGGTGGAGATTTGATTTTCATGCAAGCCTATGGGATTAACTTTTCAGGTTTGACATTTGAGTGCTTAATTCTGAACCTTAAACACCTTGAGTGATTTGAGTGAATCTTTAGTAAGGATGTCAATTCTTATCGGTTTTGAACCAGAGGTAATTATTTAGATGAGGGAAAACACCTATGTTTTGTGCTACAAATGTATGACTTAGACTGTTTGAATCTTTAGGACTCTTTGAGTTGAATTATCCATGTATAAATTATCCTTGAATTATGATGAAACATTATTAATGAATATTATGAATTATGAAAAGTTCATTTTAATTCTAAGTTGAGAATTTTTGCTTGAGGACAAGCAAAAGCTTAAGTGTGGGGGTATTTGATAAACCGTAAAAGTAACATATTTTAATCCCACATTTAGCAAGCTTTTGGATGAATTACCCCTTATTTTGTGTAAAAAGGTGCTCTTAATCCTTTCTTTTCATGTTATATACTCAGGAAAGCACCGGAGGATGAAAAGAATGAGAAACGGGCTTAAAACAGACCAAATGGGCCAAAGCACGAAATCAACACGGCCTGGACCTAAGACCACACGGCCGTGCCTCCTCAATAATCTCGAACACGATCTAGCCACGAGATACACGGTCGTGCCTCATCAACGAAGTCCACACGGCTTGGCCACGACTTACACGGGCGTGTGCCAGAGGCTGTGCCCCTGCCGTGGCAAATAGAAGTTTCATTCAGATTTGGATACTTAGGGGCAAAGAAACACATTCCAAAAGCCTATAAATACACCCTAAGTATGACCTAAAAGGGGAGCCCAAAGCTATCGTTTAGGGGCGTCTTGCTAGGCCAGAGAGGGTAGATTTGTGGGGATTCGCTCAGAGATAGCCAGTTGATCCATCTCAATAAGCCAGAATTATACTCAAGACGGAGGATCTCCTCTTCAATTCCTTCAGGCGGTTTTAGGGATTTCTTATGTTTTGTTTTATCTTTTCTTCTAAGATGTTTTCTTTTATCGTTATGAACTAAACCCTCAGATACCTGAGGGGGTTGAAACTTAGATGAATATTGTTATCGTTTGCTGAACTATATGATAAATATTTGATTTGTTCTTAATTATGTGTTCTTAATTCTTGTGTTGATATTTTGCGGATATCGATTCAAGTTTGATGTGATTAGGTGGAGGAGCAAAAGTCCCTGCCTAAGAGTAGATCTAGCATAGTTAAGCGAAGTTGATCGCGTGTCTAGAGATAGGGTGACGAGGCGTTGCCGGATTAGGGTGAAACCTAATATGGGAGCCCATAGATCGAGTTAATGCAATTCTAGGGGTTTTAATTAGAAAGAGATTTCAATTAATCAACCTAGGGTTAGACGTTATTCGCCTCGAGAGAGGGTTTAATATAAATTAAGGAATCCTACGGATCAAGTCAAGTGAATACATCATCTGGTTCAGAGTTAGGTAATAAGTGAAGTCTAGGTGGATTCTTCCTTGGGTGTCGTCTTAATTAATTGGTTTTTCCTCAAGTATTCTCCCAAATTCATTCTTCTTTGTCTTAGAGTCTTTAGTCTAGTAGTTAATTAATTTAGATTAAACAACCATTCGCTTAGTTCTTAGGCTAAATAATAGAAAGAAAGTTAGTATTAGTACTTTTAGTTCCTTTAGGTTCGATAATCTGATCTTGCCTAAGCTATACTACTGTTCGATAGGTGCACTTGCCTTAAATCATTGTCAGAGTTAGTTTCCAGGTTCGATCACTCCTTTTATAAATTTTTAAACTCGACAGATATACGATCAAGGCACTCCATGTAATCTCACAATCTGAGAAACATATAATTCAGCCAGTTTATCAAGCGAATAATCTGTACGAACCAGAATAAAGTGAGCCGATTTATTCAATCTATCCACAATAACCCAGGTTGCATCTTTCTTGCTCGGTGTCAACGGTAAACCAGATACAAAATCCATCGTGACTCTGTCCCATTTCCACTCAAGTATCATGATCGGCTGAAGTAACCCAGAAGGTACCTGATGCTCGGCTTTTACTTGCTGACAAACTAAACATTTTGAAACAAAGTCAGAAATGTCTCATTTCATACCATGCCACCAGTAAAGTTGTTTCAGATCATTATAAATTTTCGTACTACCCGGGTGAACAGATAACCGACTGTTATGAGCTTCGTTCAAAATCATCTGAATCAACCCTGAATTTCTCGGAACACATATTCGGTTTTTGAACCTCAAGCAATCATTTGTATCAACTCGAAACTCATATTCAACATTCGATTCACATTGAACTTGCTTTGCTAACAAATCATTATCAACTTTGCTGAGCATCACAAATTTGTTGAACAAACAACGGCCTTGCTTTTAATTCGGCTATTATCGAAACATCATCAGATATAACCATATGCGCATTCATTGCACGCAAAGAAAATAATTATTTTTGACTTAAAGCATCAGCAACAACATTAGCCTTTCCCGGATGATAGTCAATCACAAGCTCGTAGTCTTTTAACAATTCTAACCATTGACGTTGTCTCAAATTCAGATCTTTTTGAGTCATCAAATACTTCAGGCTTTTATGATCAGAATAAACATGACATTTCTCACCGAACAGATAGTGACGGCATATCTTCAATGCAAACACAATAGTTGCCAATTCCAGATCATGCGTCGGATAGTTCTTTTTGTGCGGCTTTAACTGTCTCGAGGCATAAGTTATGACTTTGCCTTCCTGCATCAAAACACAACCCAAACCACTCAAAGATTCATCACTGTAAATGACAAATTCTTTTACCTGATTCTTGAACTAACACTGGAGCTTCGGTCAAAAAAGCTTTCAATTGATCAAAACTTTTCTGGCACTTTTCTGACCATTCAAACTTAACATCTTTCTGTAAAAGCTTCGTCATCGATGTTGCAATCATAGGGAAACCTTTCACGAACCGTCTATAGTAACCAGAAGTCCCAGAAAACTCCAAACTTCAGAGACATTTCTCGGAGGTTTCCAATCAAGTATAGCTAAAATTTTACACAGATCAACACGAATACCCGATGCTGATACAAAGTGGCTCAGAAAACTGACTTCGCGTAACCAGAACTCATATTTACTGAAGTTTGCATGCAATTGTTTACCTCGCAAAGTCTGTAACCCAAGTCTCAGATGTTCGGCATGCTCAGTTTCATCACGGGAGTAAATCAAAATGTCATCTATGAATACTACCACAAATTGATCCAAATACTGTCTGAAGATCCGATTCTTCAAATCCATGAAAATAGCAGGTGCATTAGTAAGTTCGAAAGGCATAACCAGAAACTCATAGTGTCCGTATCTCATTCGGAAAGCAGTCTTTGGCACACCAGAGTCTTTAACTCGTAACTGATAGTAGCCTGATCTCAAATCTATTTTTAAAAACACAGTAGCCCCTTTCAACTGATCAAACAAATCATCAATCCGTGGCAACAAATACTTTCTTTATAGTCACCTTATTGAGCTGTCTGTAGTCGATACACATTCTCATAGTTCCGTCTTTCTTTTTCACAAATAAAACTGGTATGCCCCTGGGAGAGAAACTCGGTCGCGCAAAACCTCTATCTGTCAACTCTTGCAACTGAGCTTTCAATTCTTTTAATTTCGTAGGTGTCATTCTGTACGGAGCTATCGAAATCAGAGTCATCCCCGGAACTAATTCAATACCAAATTCAACTTCTCAAATAGGTGGAAAACCCGGTAACTCTTCAGGAAACCCATCTGGATACTCATACACAACAGGTACTGATTCGATCTTATTTTCGATCACTTTAGAGTCGAGCACATAAGTAAAGTAAGCTTCACAAACCTTTCTCACATATTTCTGAGCTAACATTGAAGATATCACTATCGGTAAACCATTCAAATCATTAGATCCAATACGAATAATCTCATCATTCTGACACCGTAAATCAATAGTCTTCCGTTTGCAGTTCACAATAGCATCATGCAGAGTTAACCAATCCATACTCGGAATTATATCAAACTCATTGAATGGAAATAATATCAAATCAGCCGGAAAACATGAATCTCGAATCATCAACGGATAATTCTTGCACACTTTATCAACAAAAACACACCAGCCTAAGGGGTTTGATACTTTAATCACAAACTCAGTAGACTCTACAGGCAAAGTCTTACTGAATACTAAAGTCTCACACACATAAGAATGAGTCAAACCAGGATCAATCAATGCAACAACACTAGTATCATAGAGAGTGAAAATACAAGTAATAACATTCGGGGATGAGGCCTATTCACGTGCGCGAATAGCATAAGCTCTGGCAGGTGCGCGAGCCTCGAATCTAGCAACGGTATCTTTGGTCCCTCTCTGACTGCCACTCACATTACCCATATTTCTGGGTGGTCTACCTCGAGCTGCAGTGTTACCCGATCTCGTATTCTGTACCAAATTTTGATCCGCTAACTCTGGGCACTCACGGATGTAATGATCCCTAGATCCACATTTAAAATAGGCTAGATCATACAATATGCAACTGCCGGGATGTCGTTTACCACAATGTTCACACTCGGGTTGATTTGATCTGACATTACCCACACTAGCTACTGAGGTAGCTCTCGAGCTCACAGGTGGTCCATCCCGATCACGTCTAGAATAACCTGCAGTAGTCTTTGAACAGCTAGCATCATCTCGGAACTTCTTCGATGTCGACTGGAATGACTTACTGAATGGTCTCTTACGTGAATCTCTAGCTTCGGAGTCAGCTTTTCTTTTCTCTTTACCGAGCTCTTCAGCTTTGCAAGCTCGCTCAACAAGTACCACGAACTCTTTTATCTCAAGTATGCCAACTAACAGTTTAATGTCTTCATTCAGCCTATCTTCAAATCTTTTACACATAATAGCCTCTGTCGAAACACACTCTCGGGCATACCGACTGAGTCTCACAAATTTCTGCTCATATTCGGTCACTATCATCCGACCCTGTTTCAATTCAAGAAATTCTTTGCGTTTCTGGTCGATAAATCTCTGACTGATGTATTTCTTATGGAACTCGGTCTGAAAGAATTCCCAGGTAACTCGTTCTTT
This sequence comes from Gossypium sturtianum, assembly GCA_025698515.1. Lineage (NCBI taxonomy): Eukaryota > Viridiplantae > Streptophyta > Magnoliopsida > Malvales > Malvaceae > Gossypium > Gossypium sturtianum. The sequence continues at coordinate 106,334,373 of CM046955.1, forward strand.
TGGAACCACTGATACTAGTGTATTCCACCAGTGATATACAGTGTCTCGTAATAAAGATATAGCACATTTTAAGCACCCATCAGGGGTGCAAGATTACTCATCAAACACTCGAATAGTATTATCGAGCCAAAATTCGACTCGCTCAGCATCATCATCACCAGTAGCTCTAAATTTCTTCAGCTCCGTGTTTTCTAATTTTATCAATAGGTGGCTTAGGCAATCTCAACGGATCACTCATTTGAGGCATAACAGGTATCGAAGATAGATTAGTCGGGGGTGGAGGTTGTTATGCAGTTGGATTAGTCCGGATATATTGAGTAAACCAGTCGTTCATCATTTGGTAAAAGGCTTGTCTAGCCTCTCCCTCCTGGCTACTCGAAGTCGGTCGAGATTCAACCGGCGATGTCCCTTGCGCGGGAGTAGGTGCTATACTCTTGACATCATCAGCTACGGCTCGATCGGGATCCATTACTATACGAAAACACATTTTCAGAGGTCAGAAGTCATCACACTATCGCAGTATAAATTGTAACATCTTAAAATTCAGGATTTTATGAGTCCTTGTTGATAAATAGACAAGTTTTGTAAAGTCATTTTGATGAAAATTTCAAGGGACTTATTTGTAAAAATAGTAAAACTACATGGTGAATGTAACATCCTAAAATTTGGGATTTTATGTTTTGCATTATACCATGCGTTAGGCTAGTTAAAAATGTTAGTTGAGTATGTTTAGGGGCCTTGAGAAGGCTTGGGGTTGAGTTGGGCCTTAGCAAAACTTTTGTGTTTAAGCACTTTAAGGAGGGAAGGTAAGTGGCGTCAAGACTTAAGGAAATAAGTGTGTATTTTGCTAGCACAAGTGGAGCTAGTAGCAGAGTGGAGTGGCGTCACATGAAGGAGCTAAAGAGGTGGAGTTCGAATCCCACCTATTGCAACTTGTTTTGGGATTTAAATTTTTGTGCTATTCAAGTAATTGATGGTAAGTGTCGGCCAAGCTTTAAAGAAGGAAAGGAAGACTTTTTATTGATGGAAAGAGCACTATGGAGGAAGGTAAGGAGAAGATCAAGGAGAAAATAAAGAAAAAGTAAAAGGAAAGGAGTAAGAAGGGGATATGTTGGCGAATCTTAGGGAAGTGTATAGGAAAGAATTTTTGGTCAACCATGACCTTTTTGGGTGAATGAGGCACACGGTTTTGGTAGGGGAAATTTGGGAGCCGATTTTCTTATGGTCTTTGTGCAAGTTTTGTGCATGAAATGCTTTTAATCTTTTTAACATTTTGGTTCTCTTTTTCCAACCTTTTTCTTTTGTTGCCGAAACACTCAAATCATTTTGCCCATCTTTCCTTTGTTTGTCGAAACACTCAAGCCTCTTTGCTCATCTTTTCCTAGGTGTTGGCCGAAACTTTTTGACATCTCTTTTTCTATCTCTTTCTTTCTTTTTCATCATTTCTTTAACCATTTTCTCTTCTTCTTTAGTCAATATTTGGATGGCCGAATCTTCTTTGTTCGTTTTCCTTCAATAGCCAAACCTTTTATCACTTAATCTCTTTTTCATTTTCTTTTGTATGTTGAACACTCTCTTCTTTGACCGAATCAGTAAGTGGTTTCATTCTCCTCTTTTCATTTTCTTTTCTTCATGGCCGAATATGTGCCCTTATCATTGGAGGGTTCTTTAAACCGAAACATCTCTCTCTCCTACTCCCTCATATCGTGATCATCTCTTTTTCGTAGTGTTCTAGTGGGTGGCTGTATATCACATCCTTATCGACTCATCCGTAGCCATAAGTCAAATCGGTGGAAGTCGGAGCTATTATTGTTAAGGTAAGGAGTTTCGTCATGGTTCATTTTGATTTATTTTCATTGCTCGGTTAGTTTGCTAAACGGATCGATGGATTTGACTAATCAGTTAATTTAGGGACTAAACTACTCGTTTTCTCTACTCGTTGGTTCTTCGGAAGTAGTGGTAAGCCGAATCCTATCCCTAAATAACTACTCTCTCATAGTAGTAATTTACTGACCGAGACTTTTTTAATGGAGGCAAGTGGTAACGATTTGAAAGGAAAATCGATAGGAGGAAAAAAAGGAAGTGGCCTTGCAATCTCTACTCCCAAGTTTAAGCGTAGAGCGGTATCGGCAGTTCGGGATTTCCCACCGGGTTGTGGACCATCATCTGGTGAGAATAGGCAAATTGTGGTCGTTCACGATTCTAAGGGTAAGCATTTTTAGATCGTTTATTTAGATTTGGATTAAGAAAATCTCTTTGGTTAGTTAATCGAATGTTATGGTGTCATAGGTGCTGACGATCAAGAAGGTTTAGTTCTTACCGTAATCAGGTGTGTAATCTCACACCGAAATCCCGTAAATTCGTGATTCACTATTATGTTGGAAAATAGATCATTGTCGATTACAAATCTAATAACCGAGATATGGCATGAATCGAGTGACTTGCTTATTCAACACTATATCTAAAGATCTATCAAAATCGGTATTAATTTACTAAATTACGAAAATGCCCCTATGGGCCGATTTACCAAAATGCCCTTATGGGCTGACTTGCTAGAATGCCTTAGTGGGCCGAATTATTAAATTGCTTTAATGGGCTGATTCACCGAAATGATTCACTAGATTAATGGACGTCATATTTATGTGGATATTTTATATTATTATGTATGTTGCATTTTTTTTATATTTTGCATGGGATGGGAAAAATTGTATAGAGAGCAGTGTAGCCTGGTGGCATTGCCAAAAATTGTTTAAATATTGTGCCCAAATATGATTTCGGTGTCTTGACCACAAAAATATTATATAAATAGCAGTTCGATTGCAAATTGGTGTGAGCGGCGGGGTGGGTTGACTTGATCCCCACAGGTGTGATTGGCTGGTCGGGGTGTGATGGATGGATGGGTTGGGTTACATACTTTTCATTTATATACAGCTATGTAAAATGGGCTTAGGCCCAAGATTATGCTATGCGGGTTCAGGCCAGTGGATGACGGTAAGGGGATTATCCACTGAGTTCTAGTAACTCACCCCTTTTTCTTAATCCTTGCAGGTAATGCTCAGTAATGAGGACCTGGGCTCATGGATGACTCGGTGGAGGCCATACTTTGGAAATAATGTTTTCAAACACCAGTGAACTTCTTTTCCATTTTATTTCATTACTTTTACTATTTTGTGTTTTAAAGTTGTAATAAGGCCTCTGGATTATGTTTTATTTTGCTTTATGTTTAGACGTATTTAATATTTTTCTTGAATTATTTTAAATGGGGATTTTCAAAAATCATAAATAACGTTTTTTTTTAAATTGATTAACAAATGGATTTCATAACAAACTTGTACAAATAATTTAACCCGGATTCTCTTTCAAATTATCGATGTCATTTTCAAAAGTCACGATTTTAAAAGATCACTAGTTCGATTATTGATTTTTCAACCAACCTTTTAAAATTAGAAGTATTTTTATCAAATACTTCTAATTAAATTTGTTTTTCTTAATCTATAACCAAATAACAAACTCTTTAGTAAAAATCACAAGTTCTTACTCGTTTTCTTCATGTGACATGTCAGATCCGGTCGTAACGCATGGGCCGGGTTTGGGGTGTTACATTTTATGGTATCAAAGCCCGGTTGCAAAACTCGGCTGTGGTTTAGGTTCAAAAGCATTTTCCAAAGCTGTTTGAAATTTAATTTATAAATGCATGTTTTAAAGGAAGTATGGCACCACGGGTATCCAGCATCAAGTCAGTAGGTTTTGTTTTCATTTTATGATTATTGTGGTATGACTGTAGTAAGAAAACTTCACAAAATAGAGATACTCTAAAACTTTTAGCTTTAGGAGTTGAAACTATAGAGATTGAGACTTTAGGATATGTTTTGCGAAAACAACTTTACTTCTTATACTCCATAAAATATTGTTTAATAAACACTGAATAAGCATCTTGATTCATAAGACTCTTAATCAGTTAAATCGATGTTAGTAAACATGAGTGCTAGAGGGCGTGGGCGTGGTAGAGGCCGAGGTGCTAGAGTTGTATCGAGGCATCGGGACATATGCGAAATAGACGCACTGCGTCACGATGGTCAAGCCGGGTCACATGATCGAATGAGAGAGGACGACGCTCTATCCCAAGCGATGTTGCGAGTACTGGAAAGGGTTGTTGGGGCAAGAACTGGGTCGGTAGCTCGTGGGTCGATATTCGAGCGACTTAGATCGAATAGGGCCGAAGTCTTTAGGGGTATTTCGGGTGTAGCCCCAAGTGTAGCAGAGTACTGGCTTGAGGCGGTGGAACGGATTATGGACGATCTGGATTGCACATCTGAGCAGAAAACTAAAAGGGGTTGTGTCATTGCTAAGGGACGAGGCGTATCAATTGTGGCTTACTATTCGGGAAGGCACTCAGGCTGATCGTATTACCTGGGAATTCTTTAAAATAGCATTCCAGGGAAAATATGCTGGGGTTAGCTATGTGGATGCCCGAAGGAAGGAATTTTTGAATCTGGTCCAAGGAGGTAAATCTATGGCAGCATACGAGGCGGAGTTTCTGCGTCTGAGTCGGTACGCCCGAGGAATAGTGTCGACTAATCATGAACGCTGCGTGCGTTTTGAGGATGGATTGCGTGATGAGTTACGGGTACTGATAGCCCCACAGAAGGAGAGGAATTTTGCTACACTGGTGGAAAAAGCTAAGATTGCTGAAGAAGTAAAACACTCAGAACAGAAAAATCGAGACAAGGATAGGGGCAGGAACAAGAGAGACTCTGGGTATTCAGGTCCTGCTAGAGGATTTCAAAAAAGGCCCAGGAATGAGGGGCCAGTTTGAGTGGGTGCTCGGCTACTACCAATCGATTCTGACCTTGCGTGGATTGTGGAAAACTTCACTCGGGTGAATTTGGAAGAGAAGCGGTGGTTGTTTTGGATGTGGATCCAAAGACTATCGGTTTAAGGATTGCCCTCGAGAGCCTGCTCTGACTCAGGTAGTTCGTAATAGATTTGTGCAGCCAGCTGGAGGCGCTCAGCAGCCGCCGAGAGGCCGTGGGCCAGGTCGAGGTGGTAATGGTGTAGGACGAGGTCATGGTGCACTGGGTAGAGGTACCGAAAATAGGGGCAACACGGAGGCGAGACAGCCAGGGCTAGTCTATGCGGTCAGACGTCGAGAGGATGGCGATGCACCGGAAGTCATAACCGGTATGTTCTTTATATCTGATGTACCTTTTACCGCTTTGATAGACATTGTATCCACCCATTCGTATGTTACGTGTGCTGTGTTTGGAACTTTGAATATTAGATCTGAGATTACTGCTAGAGAAACAACTGTGATTAGCCCTTTAGGACAGTCGATGGTAGTAAATAAGTTGTTTAGGATGTGCCCTTAGAAGTTCGGGGTAGTTTTTAAAGCGGATTTGATGGAGCGCCGTTCGGTGAGTTCGACCTTATATTGGGCATGGGTATTTGGTTAAGCATCGTGCGAACTTAGATTGTGTTGCAAAGCGGATGGTACTAAGAACTTGAGGAGGATAAGGAAGTGATGATGATAGGTGAAAGAAGAAATTATCATCTAATGTGGTATCTACTTTAAAGCGGAAAGGTTGAGTACGAAAGGGGTGTAAAGCGTTCTTAGCCTTCATTAGTGCTTTGGATGCCAAAGATTTGTCGGTAGAGAGTGTTAGAACGGTGAAAGAGTTTTCAGACGTCTTTCTTGAGGAGCTTCCAGGATTGCCTCCGGATCGGGAAGTAGAATTTGGTATTGAGCTGTTGCCAGGAACAGCTCTGGTGTCCATTGCTCCTTATAGAATGGCGCCGAAGGAGCTAGTGGAACTTAAAGCTCAAATCCAGGAGTTGATGGATCGTGGATTTATTCGACCAAGTGTGTCACCGTGGGGAGCACCGATTTTGTTCGTTAAGAAAAAGGACGGGTCGATGCGTATGTGCATCGATTATAGATAATTGAATAAGTTGACGATCAAGAATAAGTATCCGTTATCGAGGATCGATGATCTGTTCAATCAGCTGCGAGGAGCTTCGATTTTCTCAAAAATAGACTTGAGATTGGGGTATCACCAGTTAAAGGTCAAGGAGGCAGATATTCACAAGACTGCGTTCCGAACTCGTTATGGGCATTACGAGTTCTTAGTGATGCCGTTTGGGTTGACAAATGCACCAGCTGCATTTATGGACATGATGAACCGAGTTTTCCAACCCTATCTAGATCGGTTTGTGGTGGTGTTCATAGATGACATCTTGGTGTACTCAAAGACAGAAGAGGAGCATGATTCGTATCTACGGGTAGTATTGTAGATATTAAGGGAGAAGCAATTGTATGCCAAATTTAGTAAGTGTGAATTTTGGCTGAAGGAGGTGACCTTTTTGGGGCATGTTGTGTCTGCCGAGGGAATTAGAGTTGATCCCCGCAAGATAGGGGTTGTATTGGACTGGCAGCCACCGAAGTCGGTGGCAGAAATTTGGAGTTTTCAGGTTTGGTTTGGGTATTACTGGCGGTTCGTTGAGGGTTTTCATTGATTCTTTGCACCCCTAACTAAGCTATTGCGTAAGGGAGTACCGTTTGTGTGGTGAGATAAGCAAAGAAAAGAGTTTTGAGAAATTGAAGAAGATTCGAGCCAAGCGCGGTATTGATTGACTGAGGTGGTAAGGAGTTTCTTGTTTATTTTGATCGTCACACACGGGCTTAGGATGTGTGTTGATGCAAGGGGAAAAGTGGTGGCTTATGCATCTCGTCAATTAAGGCCACATGAGGCGAACTATCCCACACATGATTTGGAGTTAGCTGCGGTGGTGTTTGCTCGAAGATATGGAGACACTATGCATGCGGGAGAAGTCGATTATCTACACAGATTATAAGAGTCTGAAGTACCTCCTTACCCAGAAGGAGTTGAACTTAAGACAGCGGAGGTGGATAGAATTGTTGAAAGATTATGACTGCTTAATTGAGTACCATCCAGGTAAAGCTAACGTAGTGGCAGATGCGTTGAGTCCTAAGGTGATATCAGATTTGAGAGCGATGTTAGCTCATCTCAGCCTTTATGAATATGGTAGCCTGTTAGCTGAACTTCAAGTGAAGCTTGCTTGGGTAAGTCAGATTAAGGAAAAGCAGTTGTTAGATGAAAGATTGGGTTCTAGACTTCAGCAAGTGGAAGGTGGTGAGATAGGGGATTTTGGATTAAATAGTGATGGAGTATTATGTTTCCGCAGAAGAGTTTGTATGCCCAGTGATTCAGAATTAAGACAAATGATTCTGCGTGAGGCGCATAGTAGCCCATACGCTATGCACCCCGGGGGAAACAAAATGTACCGAGACCTCCGTGAGCAGTATTGGTCACCAGGGTTGAAACGGGAGGTTACTGATTTCGTGAGCAAGTGCTTGACATGTCAGCAGGTGAAGGCGGAACATCAACTGCCTTCAGGGTTGCTACAACCGGTGAAAATTCCACTACAGAAATGGGAAAGGATAACGATGGACTTTGTTAGTGGGTTACCTTTAACGCCTACTAAGAAAGATTTCGTATGGGTGATAGTGGATCGGTTAACGAAGTCTGCTCATTTCCTACCTGTTCGTACGGATTACTCGTTGCAGAATTAGCCAAGTTGTATATAGCAGAGATCGTGAGGTTGCATGGGGTACCGATGTCTATCATATCAGACAGGGATCCTAGGTTTATATCACGGTTTTGGAAGGCTCTACATGAAGCTTTGGGTACAAGGCTAAACTTCAGCACGGCATTTCATCCATGATGATGGTCGATCGAGAGAGAGTAAATCGATTCTAGAAGACATGTTAAGGTCTTTGTGTGATTGACTTGTGGGTAGTTGGGAAGATCTTCTCTTTTGATCGATCATTGTAAATCAGAGTTTTAAAATTTATAAAAGAATGATCGAACCTGGAAACCAACTCTGACAACGATTAAAGGCAAGTGCACCTATCGAACACTAGTATAGTTTAGGCAAGACCGGATTATCGAACCCAAAGGAACTAAAAGTACTAATACTCACTATCTTTTTATTATTTAGCCTTAATATAAAGTGATGATTGTTTAAACTAAAACTAATCTACTTACTAAGCTAAGACACAAAGACAAAAAAGAATGAATTCGAGAAATAACTTTTGGGAAAACTCAGTTGGCTCAAATGATACCCTTAGGAAAAATCCACCTAGACTTCACTTGTTATCTAACCTTGAACCATATGATTTATTTACTTAGTTTGATCCGTGAGACTCCCTAACGTATATTAAACCCTCTCTCAAGGCGAATAGCGTCTAACCCTAGGTTAATTAGTGGAACTCTCGTTCACTTATAATAACCCCCTAGAATAGCAGTAAATCGATCTGTGGACTCCCATATTAGGTTTCACCCTAATCCGGAAAAATTTCGTCACCCTATCTCTAGGCGTGCGATCAACTCCGCTTAATTATGTTGGATCAACTGGCTATCTTCGAGTGATTCCCACAAATCTGACCTTTTCGGCTTGGCTTTTTAGCCTAGCTTTCCGCCCCCCTTTCAGCTGGTACCTAGGGTGTATTTATAGGCTTTTGAAACACATTTCTTTCTCCCTAAGTATCCTTTCCCGAATGAAATTGCTCTTCTCCACGGTAGAGGCACGACCATGGAACACGTCCGTGTAAATCATGGTCAGGCCGTGTTCGACACTGTTGAATGAGGCACGACCGTGTAAGTCATGGTAAGGTCGTGTTCTAGTAGGAATGGTGGCACGGCCGTGTGGCTTGAAGTCCAGGCTGTGTTGATTTCGTGGCTTGGCCCAACTTGGTCCGTTTTAAGCCCGTTTCTCGTTCTTTTCGTCATCGGGTGCTTTCCTGAGTATATGACATGAAAAGAAAGGATTAAGAGCACCTTTTTACATAAATTGGGGCTTAAATCATCAAAAAGCATACTAAATGTGGGCTTAGAATATGTTACTTTTACAGTTTATCAAATACCCCTACACTTAAGCTTTTGCTTGTCCTCAAGCAAAATTCCCAACTTACAATTAAAACGAACTTTCTATAATTCATAATTCTATTGATAGTGTCTCATCATAATTCATAGATAATTTATACATGGATAATTCAATTCAAAGTGTCCTAAAAATTAAAACAGTATAAGTCATAGATTCTGTAGCACAAAACATAGGTGTTTCCTTTCATCTAAATGATTACCTCTGATTCGAAATCAACAAGGATTGACATCCTCACAAAAGATTCGCTCAAATCACTCAAAGTGTTTAAGGTTCAAAATTTAGGCACTCAACAGTCAAACATGAAGAGTTAATCCCATAGGCTTGCATGAAAATCAAATCTCCACCACTAAATATGAGATGAAACACAAATCAAAAGGTCTTTGTTAGGGTTGTAACGTGCCTAGGGTTAAGGTGTGGAGTAAGGCTAAATTAGAGGGTTAGAATCGAGATTGAATTGACAAATCACCTAACTAAGAACTTAATGAACTAATAATAATAATTACATCAATTGAGAACTAATACTACTAATAATACGAGCTTCTTCTTCGATATCTGGGATTCAAGCATATAAGCTCATTTAATTACAACTAATAATGAATATACTCTTGATTTTTTTTTAAGAACAAACTATAAATATATAACTGAAATAAAAAAAAACATAGTTAGGCTATTTAATCAAATCAAATCTCGATATAAGGGTAGTCAAAAGAAATGGTGATAACAAAAACAAAGGGGGTTCTGGGTTAAAATTAGTTGGCGAGTCAATAAATAGGGTTGTTAGGATTAAAAAGGGGTTCACTAGGGGTTAATCATGAAAGTAGGCTTTTTATGGAATTAGTGGGTTAAATCCTAGGTGCCTTTATCATCTCTGTGTATCAAATCAAAAAAAAATATGGTCTCGACATGTATAATCGATGCAAGTTCTAGAATAACAAATCAGTGTTGACATACTCATAATCAATAAAGTGAGCAAGAAAAAGAATATATGCTCTATAAGGCTCAAAAACTCACAAAAATTATGGGTATTTTGATGTCAACCTCGTAAATTCCAAACTTCAAGGTAATATTTAAACTCAGTTTGACAACCTAGCAAATTTTTAATTTCTAAAAAATAGACTTATCATGCTTGATTCTCTAGTATTCTTAGAATTTAGTTATCAATGCACAATTATCAATGACTTAATCTAAAACATATCAATAAAAATCATAAATCATCAGATATTTCATCCTAATTAGTAATATGAGTAGATTACTTTCAAACACGACTAAATTCAGGGATTTTGCAAAAAGTTTGGAATATCTAAGATTCACCCCCCCACACTTAAGATGTACATTGCCCTCAATGTACAAAGATATATAATGACAATTAATATGTAAAATCAAAAGAGAGGGGAGAGAGTGACACTCCCTGAATTAGATGATTTCCTAGAGTTGGCAGTGGTCGTGGTGAAAGATAAGTTGGAGGGCTCGTTTTTGGATGTGGTGGATGCTCACGAGTTCTGCACTAGATGAAGAAATTGGGGAACTCACGGAGGATTAGCCAAGATTTATTAAGACAAATTTAAAATAAACTAAATATATAATTAAAGAAAAGAAAAGTAAAGAAAGAGGAAACAAAAATGTAAACGAAATAAAGCTAAAAGATAAAGGGGCTTGAGAATCCTTATTGGTGTATGGTTCGCGAGGTGGATGTGACTTCTACGGTCACGGAGGTGCTGGCGGTGGTGGAAGTGGCGTGATTCCCAAGTAGCCTTTAGCTCATAAGTCAAAGAAACTAAGATAGAGTAAAATAATTTAAGCGGAAGAGAAGTGTAGATAAGGAAACTTAAGCAGAAGAGAAAAATGAAATAAAAACTAAATAGCCTCAAATATTCTTGGCTTGTAGTTCAAATGAAGCTGCCGGCATGAACTCATGTGAATCGGTCTCCTTTGGGAAGATTGGCCTCTTACGCTTCTTTTGCCATGGATATGATTTTGATGTAGCTCAAGAGTCTAAGGATTTATTAGGAAAAAGAAAAAGGAAAGAGAAAGGAAAGGAAGGAAGAAGGAAAGAAGAAAGAAGTGGGTTAATAAGAGGAAGGAGAAGGGTATGGTGTTTAAATAAACTTTCAGTGTCAGCGGTTTTCCCCACGCAGTGGGTTGAGGTGTGTCGATTCACACGGCCGCCTCACGCGGCCGTGCTCTAGGGCGTGTTGGTTCCCCACGCTCGTGTCTAACCTGTGTTCGATAAGTCAGTATATTGGCACGGTTATCCGGCACGGGCGTGTTCCGCCCGTGGTTGACAAGTCAGTAGCCTCACACGGCTGTATCGCACGGCCGTGCCACTTTGTTGGTGCTCGTGGGGTAGTAGTTGGGTCCGTGATTCTGAAAATTTGTTTTGCCCTGACATGTACCTTCTCTGCTCTGTTAGTTCAAATATTCGGAGTACCCAAACAGCCACGGTCACGGCTGTGTGTAAGGCTGTGTGGCCTGGAATTCTGCACTTGGTTAGTTGGTTGTTAGTTGCTAAAAAGGAAGATAAAAAGGAAAATTAAGATAAACTGAATATATAAAAAATATATATAATGGTATTAGTGCTCGGGTTGCCTCCCGAGAAGCACTTGTTTATAGTCTTAAGCTAGATTCTCCTCTCGTTTACTTCTTCAGGGTGGTTTGAGGAGTTGGAAGTCCTTCCTCATGCTATCCTTTTTGTCTTCGTGAAAAAATTTAAGTCGAGATGTGTTTATAGTAAGAGTACCAAAAATAGGATTACTTACCTTGACTGTTTCGTATGGGAAAATACTGGTTACCCTAAAAGGTATTTCTTTGTTTGTGTTAGGGTCCGAAGGAGATATTCGAGGATCTGCTTCGTCTAACAGTACCTTGTCCCCTATTTTGAAGTGGTTTGTTGTTCCTATAAGCTCTTCTGGAGGCTCTTTCGATTTTTCCTCGTGTGGTTCTGGTTCTTTGTCGTGTATCCCTAATTTCTCCTTGAAGTGTGTCTTCCACTCGTCTAGATCATCGAACTGAATCCCTCGATCTTCATGAATTATTTCTTTTTTGGAATGGGGTTTGGGATCGGGTTCAGTTGTATTCTTTGGTGGTGCTTCCTGAAAATAAGAGTTAACCGAATGGTTATTAGTAGAATTTACGTTCTCACCTTGATTACTCGATGTTCTAGCCGAGTCGAGAGCCTTGATGGTAACTGTCTCATTACCTACACAAAGTATGAGTTCTCTTGCATCAACATCAATTTTAGTCCTGGCAGTCGCTAAAAAGGGTCTTCCTAAGATTAGGGGGATCGAATTGTACTCATCCATGTCTAAGACAACAAAGTCTACTGGGAAAATGAATCTGTCGATTTTCACAAGAACATCTTCGATAATACCCCTAGGAATTCTAACAGTTTTATCAGCTAATTGAATGCTCATCCTAGTTTGTTTGGGTTTCCCTAGACGTAATTGTTTAAACAATTTATAAGGCATGACATTTATGCTTGCCCCTAAATCAGCTAATGCATTATCAATAGTAAGTCTACCAATTAAACATGGAATTATAAAACTCCCTGGATCTTTTAGTTTCTGTGGTAGCTTATTTTGCAAGATTGCTGAGCACTTTGCGTTGAGTTCCACATGCGAATCTTCATCTAGTTTCTGCTTGTTTGTCAGAAGCTTCTTTAAGAATTTCCTAGAATCAGGCATCTGCGAAAGAGCTTCGAGGAGTGGAAAGTTAATGTGTAATTTCTTTAAAAGTTTAAGAAACATACTAAATTGTTCCTCTGTGTCGTCTCTCTTCAATGCTTCAGGATAAGGTATACGAGGTTGGTACTCCTTGATTACCGGTTTTTACTTGTCTTGTGTTATCTCAACTTTACCTTTTTCTACCTCGTTTCCTTGTGTTGGACTGAGTTCGTCTACTTCTTCGCTTTCTTGAGCTGTTATGGCTTGGATTTTCTCCTTTGGATTGATCTCCGTGTTGCTTGGTAGACGCCCTTGTGGTCGTTCGGATAATAGCTTCGCAATTTGTCCGACTGACTCAGTAATTTCCCCGATTGCCTTTGTAAGTCCTCCAACTTGGTTCTCGATTGTTTTGATCGATGTTTGTTGGGTGTCGAGCGTTACCTTAGTCTTTCGGAGACAGGCTTCTGTGGATGCTATGAATTTGTTTAACATCTCTTCAAGATTTGTCTTCTTTTCCTGTGGATAGGGCTAATTTTGGAAGTTCTGAGGAGGTTGTTGTTTTTGAATTCCTTGATTTCCTTGTCCTCCCCACGAAAAATTTGGGTGGTTCCTCCAACCTGGATTATAATTATTACTATATGGGTTATTATTGGATCTGAAATAATTACCTATATAGTTTGTCTGTTCGCTCTCTGTACCCGGTTTGTAGGGTGGGTACTCAGGATTCGCCACAGTTCCACTTGCATCGCACTGCATGACTGGATGTACCTGCGAAGAACACAAACTATCAATCTTCTTATTCACCAACTCTACCTGATTTGATAACATGGTTCTTTGCGTCGAGGTTGTAAACTCCATTTGTTTTTGTTGGCCTTGTTCTTGTAACTTGCCAGCGATAGTTATTCAAATGACATCTCTTCAATAAACTCGTAGGTCTGCCTCGGAGTTCTATTATTCGGGGTTCCACCGTGGTGAATCAATTAATTGCCTCGTTGAAGGATTCACACCGTTGTAAAAAGTTTGGACTTGGAGCCACAATGGTAATCCGTGGTGTGGGCATCTCCTCAAGAGATCTTTGTATCTCTCCCATGCATCATATAATGTTTCTAAATCCATCTACACAAAAGAAGATATATCATTACGTAATTTGGCCGTTTTGGCCGGTGGAAAATATTTTAATAAAAAATTTTTGGTCATTTGTTCCCATGTAGTGATTGACCCTCGTGGTAACGAGTTTAACCACTATTTAGCTTTATTCTTTAATGAAAAGGGAAATAACCGAAGAAGTATGGAATCATCAGAAACGCCATTTATTTTGAAGGTATCACAGAACTCTAAAAATTAGCTATATGAGCGTTTGGATCTTAAATCTGTAAACCATCAAATTGAACAAGCTGTTGAATCATTTGTATAGTGTTAGGCTTTAATTCAAAATTATTAGCGACTATAGCGAGAGCCTAACAATACTAGATTCGGCTCCTGTTAAATGAGGTTTAGAATAATCATACATAGTACGAGGAGCATTCTGATCCGTCATATCATTTTGTGGTGGTGGATTATTCTCGTCCATCCCTTCAGTAGGATTGGATCTGTCTTCTCGCTCTCCTTGGTAATTTAGGGCTCACCTAATTTCTCTGCGATTTCTTCGAGCGGTAGCTTCAATATCACTGTCGTATTCTAAAGGTCCTCACGAGTTCCTTCTAGTAATAAACTAGAGGTACCTGCTAGGAAAAGAAAGAAAGAAAATTTAGCAAATTTAAAATTAAAACTAAAAATAAAAAATAAATTGCGAAAAATAAAAATAATGGCTAAAGTAATAAAAATAGAGTTTTATTAATATTGTAGTTCCCCGGCAACGGCGCCAAAAACTTGATCGCTGTAAATCAGAGTTTTAAAATTTATAAAAGAATGATCGAACCTGGAAACAAACTCTGACAATGATTAAAGGCAAGTGCACCTATCGAAGTTTAGGCAAGATTGGATTATCAAACCCAAAGGAACTAAAAGCACTAATACTCACCGTCTTTTTATTATTTAGCCTTAATATAAAGTGATGATTGTTTAAACTAAAACTAATCTACTTACTAAGCTAAGACGCAAAGACAAAAAAGAATGAATTCGGGAAATAACTTTTGGGAAAACTCAGTTGACTCAAACGATACCCTTAGGAAAAATCCACCTAGACTTCACTTGTTATCTAACCTTGAACCATATGATTTATTTACTTAGTTTGATCCGTGAGACTCCCTAACGTATATTAAACCCTCTCTCAAGGCGAATAGCGTCTAACCCTAGGTTAATTAGTGGAACTCTCGTTCACTTATAATAACCCCCTAGAATAGCAGTAAATCGATCTGTGGACTCCCATATTAGGTTTCACCCTAATCCAGGAAAAATTTCGTCACCCTATCTCTGGCGTGCGATCAACTCCACTTAATTATGTTGGATCAACGGCTATCTTGAGTGATTCCCACAAATCGACCTTTCGGCTTGGCTTTTTAGCCTAGCTTTCCGCCCCCCTTTCAGCTGGTACCTAGGGTGTATTTATAGGCTTTTGAAACACATTTCTTTCTCCTAAGTATCCTTTCCCGAATGAAATTGCTCTTCTCCACGGTAGAGGCACGACCATGGAACACGTCCGTGTAAATCATGGTCAGGCCGTGTTCGACACTGTTGAATGAGGCACGACCGTGTAAGTCGTGGTAATGCCGTGTTCTAGTAGGAATGGTGGCACGGCTGTGTGGCTTGAAGTCCAGGCCGTGTTGATTTCGTGGCTTGGCCCAACTTGGTCCGTTTTAAGCCCGTTTCTCGTTCTTTTCGTCATCGGGTGCTTTCCTGAGTATAAGACATGAAAAGAAAGGATTAAGAGCACCTTTTTACATAAATTGGGGCTTAAATCATCCAAAAGCATACTAAATGTGGGCTTAGAATATGTTACTTTTACGGTTTATCATCTACCATTGGCAGAGTTTGCATACAACATCAGCTATCAATCCAGCATCCATATGGCACCTTATGAGGCGTTGTATGGTCGTAGGTGTCGTACTCCTACTTGCTGGACTGAGCTGGGGGAGCGACAGCTATTGGGTCCTGAGTTAATCTCGGAGACGGAGGAAAAATTTAAGGTCATTCGGGCTCGGTTAAAAGAAGTTTCAGACAGACAGAAATCGTACGCGGATCTGAAGCAGAAGGAGATAGAGTTCTCTATGGGTGATCAGGTCTTTCTGAAGGTCTCACCTTGGAAAAAGATCTTTAGATTTGGACGGAAGGGCAAGTTGAGCCCTAGGTTTATCGGACCTTACCGTGTGTTGAAGCGTGTTGGGCCAGTGGCTTATCAACTTGGGTTACCTCCAGAGTTAAGTCAGATACATAGTGTATTTCATGTCTCAATGTTAAGGCGTTACCGTTCGAATCCGTCTCATTTTGTGCCAGTGGAGGAAGTTGAGATAAGACCTGACTTGTCTTTTGAAGAAGAGCCAGTACAGATTTTAGATCGGGATATTAAGGTGCTGAGAAAGAAGTCAGTCCCATTGGTCAAAGTATTATGGCGTAATCACGGGTTAGAGGAAGCTACATGGGAGCCAGAGGACACGATTCGGTAGCAATATCCTCATCTTTTTAATCAGGTAAATTTTGAGGCCGAAATTTCTTTAAGGGGGTAGAATTGTAACATCCTGAAATTCAGGATTTTATGTTTTGCATTATACCATGCGTTAGGCTAGTTAAAAATGTTAGTTTAGTATGTTTAGGGGCCTTGAGAAGGCTTAGGGTTGAGTTGGGCCTTAGCAAAATTTTTGTGTTTAAGGAGGGAAGGTAAGTGGCGTCAAGACTTAAGGAAATAAGTTTGTATTTTGCTAGCACAAGTGGAGCTAGTAGCAGAGTGGAGTGGCGTCACATGAAGGAGCTAAAGGGGTGGAGTTCAAATCCACCTATTGCAACTTGTTTTGGGATTTAAATTTTTCTGCTATTCAAGTAATTGATGGTAAGTGTCGGCCAAGCTTTAAAGAAGGAAAGGAAGACTTTTTATTGATGGAAAGAACACTATGGAGGAAGGTAAGGAGAAGATCAAGGAGAAAATAAGGAAAGAAGTAAAGGAAAGGAGTAAGAAGGGGGATATGTTGGCCGAATCTTAGGGAAGTGTATAGGAAAGAATTTTTGGTCAACCATGACCTTTTTGGTGAATGAGGCACACGGTTTTGGTAGGGAAATTTGGGAGCCGATTTTCTTATGGTCTTTGTGCAAGTTTTGTGCATGAAATGCTTTTAATCTTTTAACATTTTGGTGCTCTTTTTCCAACCTTTTTCCTTTGTTTTGAAACACTCAAATCATTTTGTCCATCTTTCCTTTGTTTGCCTTGAAACACTCAAGCCTCTTTGCTCATCTTTTCCTAGGTGTTGGCAGAAACTTTTTGACATCTCTTTTTCTATATCTTTCTTTCTTTTCATCATTTCTTCAACCATTTTCTCTTCTTCTTTAGTCAATATTTAGATCGCCGAATCTTCTTTGTTCATTTTCTTTCAATAGCCGAACCTTTTATCACTTAATCTCTTTTTCATTTTCTTTTGTGTGTTGAACACTCTCTTCTTTGACCGAATCGGTAAGTGGTTTCATTCTCCTCTTTTCATTTTCTTTTCTTCATGGCCGAATATGTGCCCTTATCATTGGAGGGTTCTTTAAACCGAAACATCTCTCTCTCCTACTCCCTCATATCGTGATCATCTCTTTTTCGTAGTGTTCTAGTGGGTGGCCGTATATCACATCCTTGTCGACTCATCCGTAGCCGTAGGTCCAATCGGTGGAAGTCGGAGCTATTATTGTTAAGGTAAGGAGTTTCATCATGGTTCATTTTGATTTATTTTCATTGCTCGGTTAGTTTGCTAAACGGATCGATGGATTTGACAAATCGGTTATTTTAGGGACTAAACTACTCATTTTCTCTTCTCATTTGGTTCTTGGAGTAGTGGTAAAGCGAATCCTATCCTAAATAACTACTCTCTCATAGTAGTAATTTACTGACCGAGACTTTTTCAATGGAGGCAAGTGGTAACGATTTGAAAGGAAAATCGATAGGAGGAAAAAAAGGGAGTGGACTTGCAATCTCTACTCCCAAGTTTAAGCGTAGAGCGGTATCGGCAGTTCGGGATTTCCCACCGGGTTGTGGACCATCATCTGGTGAGAATAGGCAAATTGTGGTCGTTCACGATTCTAAGGGTAAGCATTTTTAGATCGTTTATTTAGATTTGGATTAAGAAAATCTCTTTGGTTAGTTAATCGAATGTTATGGTGTCATAGGTGCCGACGATCAAGAAGGTTTAGTTCTTACCGTAATCAGGTGTGTAATCTCACACCGGAATCCCGTAAATTTGTGATTCACTATTATGTTGGAAAATAGATCGTTGTCGATTACAAATCTAATAACCGAGATATGGCATGAATCGAATGACTTGCTTATTCAACACTATTTCTAAAGATCTGTCAAAATTGGTATTAATTTACTAAATTACAAAAATGCCCCTATGGGTCGATTTACCAAAATGCCCCTATGGGCTGATTTACCAAAATGCCCCTATGGGCCGACTTGCTAGAATGCCTTAGTGGGCCGAATTATTAAATTACTTTAATGGGCCAATTCACTGAAGTAATTCACTAGATTAATGGACGTCATATTTATGTGGATATTTTATATTATTATGTATGTTGCATTTTTTTTTATATTTTGCATGGGATGGGAAAAATTGTATGGAGTGCAGTGTAGCCTGGTGGCATTGCCACAAATTGTTTAAATATTGTGCTCAAATATGATTTCGGTGGCTTGACCACAAAAATATTATATAAATAGCCATTCGACTGCAAATTGGTGTGAGCAGCGGGGTGGGTTGACTTGATCCCCACAGGTGTGATTGGCTGGTCGGGGGTGTGATGGATGGATGGGTTGGGTTGCATACTTTTCATTTATATCTTTGCTATGTAAAATGGGCTTAGGCCCAAGATTATGCTCATGAGTTCAGTCGATGGATGACGGTAAGGGGATTATACACTGAGTTCTAGTAACTCACCCATTTTTCTTAATCCTTGCAGGTAATGCTTAGTAATGAGGACTTGGGCCCATGGATGACTCGGTGGAGGCCATACTTTGGAAATAATGTTTTCGAACATCAGTGAACTTCTTTTCCGTTTTATTTCATTACTTTTACTATTTTGTGTTTTAAAGTTGTAATAAGCCCTCTGGATTATGTTTTATTTTGCTTTATATTTAGACGTATTTAATATTTTTGTTGAATTATTTTAAATGGGGATTTTCTAAAATCATAAATAACGTTTTTTTAAATTGATTAACAAATGGATTTCATAACAAACTTGTACAAATAATTTAACTCGGATTCTCTTTCAAATTATCGATGTCATTTTCAAAAGTCGTGGTTTTAAAAGATCACTAGTTCAATTATTGATTTTTCAACCAACCTTTCAAAATTAGTAGTATTTTTATCAAATATTTCTAATTAAATTTGTTTTTCTTAATCTATAACCAAATAACAAACTCTTTAGTAAAAATCACAAGTTCTTACTCGTTTTCTTCATGTGACATGTCAGATCCGGTCGTAACACATGGGCCGAGTTTGGGGTGTTACATA
The DNA here is from genome assembly GCA_025698515.1 of Gossypium sturtianum. Lineage (NCBI taxonomy): Eukaryota > Viridiplantae > Streptophyta > Magnoliopsida > Malvales > Malvaceae > Gossypium > Gossypium sturtianum. The sequence goes on from CM046955.1 coordinate 106,353,628, forward strand.
AATTATGGCATGTATAGCTAGAGTCACACGCACTACGTTAGTCCTAGAATCGACTAAACCGTAGCTCTGATACCAATCAAATGTAACACCCCTTAACCTGTATCTGTTGTCGAACTAGGGTTATGAGGTCATTTCTTCTCATGCTTCGCAAATTAATCACATCAAATCACTTATCCCATTCAAAATTCGAACATTTAATACTCTCATGTCCATATCAATCGCATTTTAAAATTTATTAAATCGTAATACATTACTTAACATATATTGAACAACATAGAAAAAAATATTTCATAAGCTGAGTATCAACCATATTACTTTCATACATGCACATATCAAAACCAATCATATTCATTTCATACATGGAACATTTTTAAAATATTACCAATTAATCAAGTATATTAATAAGCATTACTATTTCATGCGCCATTCACTATAATATCTTTAATCATTTTCAAACTTCAAAGACATTTCGTAGCATCTAATCCACATGCTCAATAACCAAACCAAAATACATAAACATGCACATGTCACTTTAAGTACATTAAACATTTATGAACATAAAGAACAATTCATAGTATAGCAAATTTGCATACTTTATAATCAATTCAAAGTACACATATACCAACCATTCAAGCGAAATAAGTTCCATACTTTGCCATTACAACCGAATCATAATAACTTATATGTATACATATATATATATTTGAACATATAATTCTCTCATACCTAGCATGCGTTAAGGCATCCATTAATTCAATTCCATTTATTTAACTATTACCAAACTTACCATATTCGCATCTAACTTTCATGTCAAAACTTATATAATTCACTATTCAAATAGTCATAATCTAAATACATCAACCGAATTTAATCTTACCAAATACATCAAACTATACTATTAATTCAACCAAGAGCACTTAGCAATACATACACACTATAAATTATAATACAAACCTATCAATATAAATTTATTGCCAAGACCGAATATGCTCATACACATATGTTCACCATTTCTAAACCAAAAACCTATGAAGCTTACCATTTCAAACCAACTCAATTAACCATTTTACAATTTAAACATATTTCAAGTACACCACATGCATATGTATATAACATGTCTATGGCCATCCTAACACATAACATATCTTAACTCAACTAATATCCATTACTTACCTTATTGCCGACTCACATGACTAAGCATCACATTATTTATATATATATATATACATGATATTTCTTTTCACTTATACTTAAAATATAATCAAGCATAATCGAATTCAAGCATAGAAATCAAACACATCAAGCATTAACCAAGAACATATAAAACCAAACTTAAACATAATAATCAAGCCATTTTCGCATGGCTTTATATATATACATATCCCCAAAAAAAAATCAAACATTTCAACTAGACTGTACATGCCATAAGTTCAAATTCAAACTTAATAAAATACCAAAAGAAACGTTCGATAGTGTGATAGGCTTTACTGACGATCCCCGAGCTCGTAACGTGACTCTAAAATCTATAAAACAGAAGTATACAAAAACTGTAACATCCTAAATTAGGGGCTATTGGTGATTAAATAATTATTTGGTATGTTGGAACTGCTGTGATATTATTTATGGGAATATTTGGTTTAATTTAAGGCCTTGTGTTGGCTCGGTTTGGTAGAAAATTTCAGTTTTTAATATTTAAGGTAGGGAGCCTTAGCAGAAGGGGGTTATAAGAATAAATGGGGATAATTTGGACATAAGATGAGCCTAGAATAAGTGGCAAAGTAAGCCCACTTAAAAGCTGCTTGTGGCGCCACCAAGGAGCAAGGGAGAACCTTGGTTGAGTCACGAGAAATCCTTCCTTTTGTTCTTTATTTGGGCGGCACAAGGGGAGAGATTTTCTCTCCTTAAATTCTTTTTATTATCTATTAAGATAATAGGATAATATGAGCTTTTTATTTTGGATTTTTATTAGAGTATTCAAATTATTTGAATGGTTTTAAATTAAGTGGCATGGAGTAATTCAAGGAAGTTGAGGGGAATTTGAACTCCTTGCTCAAGGGAAATATGGAATGGCAAGGCAACTAGGGGAGGCGAATTCTTTTAAGGCTCTTAGCTATCATCTTATCTCCCTTTTCTTCACTATTGTGCATAGCCGAATTCTCTAGTAAGTAACTTTGTTATTTTTGTGCTTTTACAACTTGTTCCAAGGTTCCAAAACTCCAATTCTTGTCCCTCTTTTGCGAATTCCCATCCTCAAGTCCATCTTCTTCTTTTTCCTTGCTAGCAGAACATCCACTCCTTATTGCCGAGACTTCATCTCCTTCTTCCATTATTTTTCCCTAGGCCGAATACACCCCCTTGCGGTCTGAAAATCTTTTCTCTTACTTGGAGGCACTTTGGCCGAATACCAAAGGTGATACAAGACTTTTCGGGACTTTCTTTCCAATCGGTTGAGAAGGTAAGGGTACTAACCGAATGTTTTTAGTGTTCACTCTTATGATCTATCGATTTGGACTTAAGGAAAAGCCAAAATTCGGCATAAGCTAATGATGGGCTAATCTTGTTGGTTGAAGCCGATTTCACCTAGAACCGGGATCTCCATGCAGTAGGTTGAATCCTTCAAACCTAAAGCAATCGGTTTTGGGGTAAGGTGGTAAGATCGACTTTCTTTATTCATGATATTCATTTAAGCCGAAGGCTACTAAGCAGTTAAGTGCCGATTTTAGGGTGGTGAAACAAAGGCTAGTACTCAAGACACGCGGGTAAGGTTTTGGGATCCATAGGAGAACCCTCTTAAATTTTGGGTTTGGCCGAATAGGCCTTTGGATACTAACATTGGCAGTTGGCCGAATATAGGAACAAGTAGATCTAGGGTGGCCGACTCTTCTTTTCGGGATTTAGACTTCTCATCGACATCAGGTGTGTACATACACACTTATAGCAGTTAATGTTTGTGTTAAATATATGTTGCTGTAAATCGCTTGATATAGATACGGATCTAGTACCTCAAAGGGTACAAGCGAGGATTCCGGTAAGTCTCTGTTATCTGAGATTATTATGCTTTTGGGAAGCATGGTTCATATGTTACATGTGATAAATGTATGAGATCTATTCATGATTTTTGACTATTGTGGGTTAAATGAGTGGAGGGGCGGTGATATTTTGTCTTGTGAGCACCGGTGTTTTGGTAACACACTTGTGACTACGGTCACAGAGGTTTGGTACCTCCAGAGGTTTGGTACCTCATAGCGACTCGTCCCTCGTGGTTAACACCACCGTGGGTTGGCCCCACTTGAGATATGGGATAAATGCGCGGTGATTTGGTATCACACGATGGGTTGGCCCCATCACCCGATTTGTGTCTCACGGACACGGTGTTTTAGTAACACATCGTGACTATATGTCACCAAAGTGGTTTGGCACCACCGGTGTTTTGGTAACACATTGTGACTACGGTCACGAGTGGTTTGGTACCACATGGGGTAGACAAAGGCGTTTGGTTAGCTAGGTTGGGGCACATAATATTACGCATATTAAGCTGTTATATGTTGTGTATGGAAATGTTTTTAAAGCGGGGAAGGGTTACATCTTGAGTCTTGGTGACTCACCTTCTCCTTTAACATTTTTCAGTGACTCGTAGATGGCGGTTGAGAGTCGGTTGGACTCGAGGTGGCCATGCGATGGACTTGAATAAATTGAACTTTAAACTTAGCTATTTTATTTTATTATTGGTTTATGTTTATTTTGGATGTAATAAGGCCTCCATATACTTCACTTTTGTTATTTCTCATATGTTGGACACTTTGTTTAAACGATATTATTAAAATTAAATTAAAATCACATGTTTTCTTAAAATTAACACGAAAAGGTTTTATCGTGCCATCGGGCACATTTGAAATTTGTATAATAACCGGACTCAGTTAAATTTCCAAATTAAATCTAAGTATGGTTTCGGCAAGATAACCAAAAACGAGAAATTTTCAACAAAACCTAAACTGGTTTTAAAATGGTTTCAAAAAGTTTTTCTCCGTAACAAACCAGATTCGGTCGTAATGTTTGGGCCAGGTTCGGGTTGTTACAAAATTGGTATCAGAGCCCAGTTCAAAGCTCGGCTGTGGGGGCCCAAGGCCCAAAAATGTTTTGGTAGGCCTTATGGAATGATTTCTGGTTTTTGAGCAGCATGGCCCGAGTCTCGGCACCAATCCGCCGAGGTAAGTACATCTAAACCTCTTGGTGAATTATATTACTGTAGAAGGGTAGGAAGCATGGAGCGTAGATAGACCTATAGGAGCTTGAACCCTAGGATTAGGCTACTCAAACACACAAACGAAGCATAAGACTTAAGGAACTAAACCAACCTATGACTTAGTCAATGAGCTAGGGTGTGGTAACCCCCACAGACGCATGTCTAGGATTGGATCAGGAAGAGCACAGTATTTAAGCGGTCCTCGTGACTCACCTCCTCTTCGCGGGTATCCTGCAGTGCGTAGCCGGTTCACCCTAACTCGAGAGGGCTCGGTGGTGTGGTAACCTCGTGCGCGCATGTCTAGAAAGATTCGGTGAGAGCACGGTATTTAAGCGGTCCACGTGACCCACCTCCTCTTCACTCGCATTACGCACAGTGCGTAGCCTTGGTTCACCCCGACCCGGAGGGCTCGGTCATAGGCTAAACACAATGATTAAAACCCGAAAAGGGAATTAGCCATGTTTTGAAAAAGAATGAAACAACAAACCCTAATGTTTTCAAAACTTGTCCAATAACTTTTTTTCAAATCCAAGAACATTATTTTACAACGTTATTTCTCGAAAAACTTGATGGTGGAAAATTACGAAATGCCCTTAGGGGTAAAATTACTAAAATGCCCTCGGTTCATAAAATATCAGTTCAATGGTATTGCTCAAAAATTTCAACTATTTTACAAATATTCAACAACTCGACTTTGGAAATCATCACCAAAATATTTTGGTTACGGACAATTACAAAAATACCCTGTAGAAAAAGGCGAAAATACCCACAGGATAGAAATGGCGAAATGTCGATGAGCGAATAGGTATGGAAAGTATTAAGGAATGGATGCATGAACTTCTTTGTGTGAACTAGGAAAGAAGATGAAACATTGTTTGCTCGAAAGAATCTCTGATTAAACCTTATCCATAAAATTTCTTGCGAGTAATAAAGTGAAACAAATGCTAACGCATAAAATTTTTCTTAATCAGATTAAAAGCGCGGTAGATAGAATGAGTTCTAGAGGACGTGGACGCCGTGGACGTGGTAGGGGTAGGATGACGGTGTGCGAACCCGTCAGTCGGGACAAGGTTCGAAAATGAGGTACCATCGCCACCACCACCTCCTACTTTTAGAGTGAGAGCGGATCGGGCCGGTGGTGAGGCGGTATCGCAAGTCGTTTTGCGAGTCTTGGAGATGGTGGTGAAATTTGGTGGAAATGTGGGAGCTCGTAAATCGTCCCCGGCGACTCCGATCTAACTGGGCGGAGGTATTCCGAGTGTGTCGAGTGGCACCAGTCTGGTGAGAATCTTGGCTAGAGTCAAGCCCAGAAAGAATTATGGATGACCTTGACTTGTGAGGAAGAAAAAATTTGAAAGGCGGTGTCGCTTCTAAAGGATGAAGCGTATCGGTGGTGGCTTACGGTTCGAGATGGGGCTACTGCAGATGATTTGACTTGGGAGTATTTCGGAACCACCTATCGGAAGAAGTATGTGGGTACCGGCTACACCGACGCCTTGAGAGAAAGGCTTTTCGGGATTAGTGCAAGGAACTAAGTCCGTGTCGGAATATGAGGCGGAATTTTTAAGTGAAAGGTATGCTAGAGGCATCGTGGCTCACGAACATGAGCGCCGTGTCCGCTTTGAGGACGGACTCGAGATGATTTGAGGTTCTTGATTGCCCCCCGCAGAAAGTTCGTGAGTTCTCATCTTTAGTGGAAAAGGCTAAGGTAGCAGAAGGGATCAAGGAATTTGTGAGGCAAAGTTATAGTAGGAATAATCGGAGAAGAGAGGATTTGGGTCATTTGGATCAAGCGGTAGTGTTCGAGGAAAAGGCTAGGCCAAGTGGGCCAAATCGGCGGCAAGGCCCACGACTACTAATCGAGAGGCCAACTCGGTGTAAACATTGTGGAAAGACCCATTGGGGAGGTTGTTGGACCGGTGATAAAGGATGTTTTGAGTGTGGGTCTTTGGAGCATCGTGTCGAGATTGTCCCGGAAACTAGCTAAGAATCAGCCGAGAGGCGAATCGTACTCAGAATAGAAGTGTGGGACCGCAGAGGGGTCGTGGTAATGGCAGAGGAAACAACGGTCCTAATCGAGGTCGTGGAACTCGAGGCGAGAGGTTCGGGCAACACGAGAGGCTAGGCGGCTGGCTTAGTTTACGCTGTGACGAGGTGTCGCGAGGAAGGTGACGCACCGGATGTCATAGCGAGTGCGTTTCTAATTTTTGGTTTTCCTTATGTTGCATTGATTGATGTGGGCTCGACGCACTTTCGTACATTGCTAGTAGTGTGGTAGGAACTATGGACCTAAACTCAGAAGCCGCTTCTAGGGAGATGACCGTAGTTAGCCCTTTAGGTCACTCTGTAATAGTAGACAAACTTTATAGAGGCGTACCCTAGAACTTTAAGGGGTAGTATTTGTAGCGATCACGATGGAACTACCGTTTGGGAGTTCGATTTGATCCTTGGAATGGGTGGTGGTTAAGTATCAAGCGAATTTGGATTGCGCGCCAAGCGCATGGTTCTTAAGGCAGTGAAGGTGATGAAGTGGTTATGATAGGAGATAGAAGGAATTACCTATCCAATGTAGTGAGCGCCTTGAAGGTGAAAAGATGGTCAAGAAGGGTTGTGAGGCGTATTTGGTTCAAATCGTGCTTTGGAAGCTAAGGGGTTAGTAGTTGGAAAGGTCCGAATGGTTGGGAATTTCTTTGATGTATTCCCGGAAGAGCTTAAGGTCCGCCTCCCGGATCGAGAAGTCGAATTCGGTATAGACTTGCTACCGGAATGGCACCGTGTCTATAGCACCATACCGAATGGCACCAAAGGAATTGGTGGAGCTAAAGGCTCAAATTCAGGAGCTCTTGGATAGAGGGTTTATTCGACCAAGTATATCTCCGTGGGAGCACTGTGTTGTTTGTCAAGAAGAAGGGCGGTTCTATGCGGATGTGCATCGACTACCGTCGATTAAACAAGTTAACGATCAAAAACAAGTACTGTTGCCTCGGATCGATGATTTGTTTGACCAACCGAAAGGTGCGTCGGTATTCTCAAAGATTGACCTTAGGTCAGTTATCATCAATTAAGGGTAAAGGCGGGTGATGTTCACAAGGCGGCATTAGAACTCGGTATGGGCATTTCGAGTTCTTGGTGATGCCATTCGGGTTGACCAATGCACCGGCGGCATTTATGGACTTAATGAATAGGGTATTTCAACGATACTTGGACCAATTCGTTGTGGTGTTCATAGACGACATATTGGTTTATTCAAAGACAGAGGAAGAGCATGACAAGCATTTACGGATAGTGCTGCAAGTATTGAGGGAGAAACAATTATATGCCAAATTCAGTAAATGCAAATTTTGGCTGAGGGAAGTGGCTTTCTTAGGTCATGTAGTATCAGCTGAAGGAATTAGAGTAGACCCTCGCAAGATTGAAGCAGTATTGGATTGGAAACCACCTAGGTCGGTGGCTGAAATACGAAGTTTTCTAGATTTAGCAGGGTACTATCGGAGATTCGTGGAAGGATTCTCTCTAATAGCAGCGCCATTAACCAAGTTACTAAGGAAAGGTGTTCCATTTGTATGGACGGAGAAGCGAGCAAGGAAGCTTTGATAAGCTAAGGAAAATTTTGTGGAAGCTCGGTTTTAGTACGACTGAAGCAGAAAGTTATTCACGATCTATTGTGATGCATCTCACACCGGTTTGGGATGTGTGTTGATGCGAGGATGGGAAGGTAGTAGCCTATGCATCCCGTCGATTAAGACCGCATGAGGTTAACTACCCAACGACGACTTGGAGTTAGCGGCGATCGTCTTTGCTCGAAGATATGGAGACATTACTGTATGGGGAGAAGTCGATAGTCTACACGGATCACAAAAGCTTGAGGTATCTCACGAGTCGGAAGGATGCGAATGCGAGACAGCGTCGGTGGATTGAACTACTAAAGGACTACGATTGTTCAATCGAGTACCATCGGGTAAGGCTAATGTGGTAGCCGACGCGTTGAGCCGGAAGGTTGTGACAGACTTAAGAGCAATGTTCGCTCGGTTGAGTCTATATGATGATGGGAGTCTTTTGGCGGAACTCCAAGTAAAGCCGACTTGATTGATTGAGAGATTAAGGAAAAGCGGTTAGTGGATGAAGGCTTGAGTGCTAAGAGGGTACAAGTTCGGGATGGTGGTTTGGAAGGGTGCAGTGCTGTCTAGGGATGGAGTGCTATGTTTTCAGGGCGAGCATGCATCTTAGAAGGATAAGGAGTTGAGGCGGAAAAATTCTCGGGATGCACATAGCAGCCCATATGCCATGCATCGGGAGGAAGCAAGATGTATGGAGATTTGCAGCAGATTACGGTGGCGGGGTTGAAGCGTGAGATAAGCGAGTTCGTAGGAAGTGTCCGACGTGCCCGGCAAGTTAAGGGTGAACATCGAGTTACCATCGGGACTACGTCAACCGATAAAGATCCTCAATGGAAATGGGAGAGGATCACCATGGATTTCGTTAGTGGGCTACCCCTTACGCCCAACAAGAAGGATGCGATTTGGGTAATTGTGGATCGCGACTAAATCGGCTCACTTCATGCCGGTGTGAGAATGGATTACTCACTCGAGAAGCTAGCGAAGTTGTATGTGGGTGAAATAGTGAGGTTACATGGTGTGCGATGATCGATTATCTCGGATAGGGATCGATTCACGTCAAGGTTTTGGAAAGCGTTGCATCAAGCTTTGGGTACACGGTTAGATTTGATGCGGCTTTCCATCCACAATCGACGGACAATCGGAAAAGGGTGATCTGATTTTAGAAGACATGTTAAGAGGTTGTGTCTTGGATTTTAGTGGTAGTTGGGAGGAGTACCTACCATTAGCGGAATTCGCTTATAACAATAGTTATCAGCGAGTATTCAAATGGCTCCATATGAGGCCCTATATGGCCGAAAATGCCGTACTCCTACATGTTGGATGGAGTTGGGGAACGACAAGTTAGGTCCAGAATTGGTAACGGAGATGGAAGACAAAGTCAAGGTGATTCGGTCTTGTCTCAAAGAAGCATCGAGATAGGCGAAGTCTTATGCCGATCTCAAACGCAAGGAAATGGAGTATCTTTGTGGGAGACAAAGTCTTTACGAAAGTGTCGCCTTGGAAAAAGGTGTTGAGATTTGGGACGAAAAGGAAGCTAAGCCCAAGGTTCATCGGGCCATATACGAGTTGTAAAGCGAGTAGGACCGGTAGCTTATCGCCTAGAGCTGCCGTGACGAATCGAATCGATTCATGGCGTATTTCATGTATCGATCTTTGAGAGGCAGTATCGGTCGAGATCCTTCGCGCGTTGTGCGATGCGAGATTAAGGTGAACTCGGATTTATCTTTTGAAGAAGAACCGGTTCAGATCTTAGATCGAGGCGTGAAGGTTCTACATAGGAAGTCGGTGCCCTTAGTAAAAGTGCTATGGCGGAACCATGGTACATGAGGAAGCTACATGGGAACCCGAGGATGTGATGCGGCAAAGCAATACCCCACCTCTTTTAACGGGTAATTTCGAGGACGAAATTTATTTTAAAGGGGTAGAGCGTAACATCCTAAATTAGGGGCTATTGGTGATTGAATAATTATTTGGTATGTTGGGCTATTTGTGATATTATTTATGGGAATATTTGGTTTAATTTAAGGCCTTGTGTTGGCTCGGTTTGGTAGAAAATTTCAGTTTTTAATATTTAAGGTAGGGAGCCTTAGCGGAAGGGGTTATAAGAATAAATGGGGATAATTTGGACATAAGATGAGCCTAGAATAAGTGGCAAAGTAAGCCCACTTAAAAAGTGCTTGTGACGCCACCAAGGAGCAAGGGAGAACCTTGGTTCGAGTCACGAAATCCTTCCTTTTGTTCTTTATTTGAATGGCACAAGGGGAGAGATTTTCTCTCCTTAAATTCTTTTTATTATCTATTAAGATAATAGGATAATATGAGCTTTTTATTTTGGATTTTTATTAGAGTATTCAAATTATTTGAATGGTTTTAAATTAAGTGGCATGGAGTAATTCAAGGAAGTTGAGGGGAATTTGAACTCCTTGCTCAAGGGAAAGATGGACGGCAAGGCAACTAGGGGAGGCGAATTCTTTTTAAGGCTCTTAGCTATCATCTTATCTCCCTTTTCTTCACTATTGTGCATAGCCGAATTCTCTAGTAAGTAACTTTGTTATTTTTGTGCTTTTACAACTTGTTCCAAGGTTCCAAAACTCCAATTCTTGTCCCTCTTTTGCCGAATTCCCATCCTCAAGTCCATCTTCTTCTTTTTCCTTGCTAGCCGAACATCCACTCCTTATTGCCGAGACTTCATCTCCTTCTTCCATTATTTTTCCCCTAGGCCGAATACACCCCCTTGCAGTGCCGAAAATCTTTTCTCTTACTTGGAGGCACTTTGGCCGAATACTAAAGGTGATACAAGACTTTTCGGGACTTTCTTTCCAATCAGTTGAGAAGGTAAGGGGTACTAACCGAATGTTTTTAGTGTTCACTCTTATGATCTATCGATTTGGACTTAAGGAAAAGCCGAAATTCGGCATAAGCTAATGATGGGCTAATCTTGTTGGTTGAAGCCGATTTCACCTAGAACTTCGGGATCTCCATGCAGTAGGTTGAATCCTTCAAACCTAAAGCAATCGGTTTTGGGGTAAGGTGGTAAGATCGACTTTCTTTATTCATGATATTCATTTAAGCCGAAGGCTACTAACTTGGTTAAGTGTCGATTTTAGGGTGGTGAAACAAAAGGCTAGTACTCAAGACACGCGGGTAAGGTTTTGGGATCCATAGGAGAACCCTCTTAAATTTTGGGTTTGGCCGAATAGGCCTTTGGATACTAACATTGGCAGTTGGCCGAATATAGGAACAAGTAGATCTAGGGTGGTCGACTCTTCTTTTCGGGATTTAGACTTCTCATCGACATCAGGTGTGTACATACACACTTATAGCAGTTAATGTTTGTGTTAAATATATGTTGCCTGTAAATCTGCTTGATATAGATACGGATCTAGTACCTCAAGGGTACAAGCGAGGATTCCGGTAAGTCTCTCATTATCTGAGATTATTATGCTTTTGGGAAGCATGGTTCATATGTTACATGTGATAAATGTATGAGATCTATTCATGATTTTTGACTATTGTGGGTTAAATGAGTGGAGGGGCGGTGATATTTTGTCTTTGACGAGCACCGGTGTTTTGGTAACACTGCGTGACTACGGTCACGGAGGTTTGGTACCTCCGGAGGTTTGGTACCTCATAGCGACTCGTCCCGTGGTTAACACCACCGTGGGTTGGCCCCACTTGAGATATGGGATCGTCTGCGCCGGTGATTTGGTATCACCACGATGGGTTGGCCCCATCACCCGATTTGTGTCTACGGACACGGTGTTTTAGTAACACATCGTGACTATATGTCACGAGTGGTTTGGCACCACCGGTGTTTTGGTAACACATTGTGACTACGGTCACCAGTGGTTTGGTACCACATGGGGTAGACAAAGGCGTTTGGTTGGCTAGGTTGGGGCACATAATATTCTGCATATTAACTGTTATATGTTGTGTATGGAAATGTTTTTAAAACGGGGGAAGGGTTACATACTGAGTCTTGGTGACTCACCTTCTCCTTTAACATTTTTCAGGTGACTCGTAGATGGCGGTTGAGGAGCCGGTTGGACTCGAGGTGGCCATGCAGTGGACTTGAATAAATTGAACTTTAAACTTAGCTATTTTATTTTATTATTGGTTTATGTTTATTTTGGATGTAATAAGGCCTCCATATACTTCACTTTTGTTATTTCTCATATGTTGGACACTTTGTTTAAACGATATTATTAAAATTAAATTAAAATCACATGTTTTCTTAAAATTAACACGAAAAGGTTTTATCGTGCCATCGGGCACATTTGAAATTTGTATAATAATAGGACTCGATTAAATTTCCAAATTAAATCTAAGTATGGTTTCGGCAAGATAACCAAAAACGAGAAATTTTCAACAAAACCTAAACTGGTTTTAAAATGGTTTCAAAAAGTTTTTCTCCGTAACAAACCAAATTCGGTCGTAATGTTTGGGCCGGGTTCGGGTTGTTACAAAAACACACACAAAGTAAGTTATTTGAGCTTAGTAAGTCTTAAGCAAAAACATATATATCAACAATTACAAATTAACATTTTATTAACAAAACCGAATATGCACAATATCATTTATAAGTTGCCATTTACTACCAGATCACATTATAACCTCACATTCATATACCATAAGGCCAAACATAATCAATCATATACATATATATTTATTCATTTTTATTATCACAAACACATAAGTAAACCGAAACACTTGTATGTTCAAATATGTTAACTCGAAACTTATATTCACATAACTTAATATCTTTTCAAGTAATCAACTTACCTTGTTTCATATAAAAAATTAATTAACACATACCTGAACCTTTTAATTCGATTTCCATTCGGTATTTGTTTCACATTGACCGTTGAATCGTTCAAAATTAAAAAGGATACGCGGATAGTTAAAAGGCTCGTACAATGCCAACGTCCCAGACGTGGTCTTACATGTAATCACATATTGATGCCACTGTCCCAGACAGGGTCTTACACGAATCAAATACGATGCCAATGTCCCAGACATGGTCTTACACGTAAACACAAGTCGATGCCAACGTCCTAGACATGGTCTTACACGAAAACAGATATCGGAAATCCTATGTCATGACATATGTATCCTAACTATTCCTAGGGTTCGTACGGGGCTTTCGGACATTGAATCTCGATCGAATCGAACATCGTAATCAGGCTCCTAATCACATTTGCATTTGGCATTACACATTTAAATTCATAAAATTTCATTTTCACATATAACATATATGTATTATCAAATTTAACAACGTTCATACGCTTATTGACTTACCTCGGATATCAACGGACGAAATAGATTACTCGACTACTTTCGACTTCCCCCGATCTAATTTCGTTTTCTTCCGTTCTTGATCTTAATAAATTCAAATTTAACTAATTTAACCACATATTCATTCAATTTAATCCAAAAACACATAAATGGGGAAATTACCATTTTTCCCCTGACATTTTACACTTTTTACAATTTAGTCCCTATTGCATAAAACACAAAATACACAAAATTTGCTTATACTATGCTTAGGCCGAATATTTACTAGCTCCATACAAGTCCATATATTTCATTTTTTTTCACATTTTAGTCCCTCAAAAATTTATTTTCACAATTTAGTCCAAATTACTCAAAATTATCAAAAATCCAAAGACAAAACATGTTAACTCAACATATCTTTCATTTTCTATCATCAAACAACAAAAATCACAAATTATCATCAATGGCATAACACAAAATCATCATCAATTTCAAAAATTCAAGCATGTGTCTTGTAGTATTCGAAGCAACGATTACAAAAACGTAGAAATTATAAAAAACCGAGCTAGATACATACCTTAATCAAACCCAACAATGGTCGGATACCTAGCTCTTGTTTCTTTCCTTTTCTTTTCTTTGTTTCGGTCAAAAATGGGAGATAATGGCTTTCATTTTATGTTTTGTTTATTATATTATAACATTCTATTATATTAATATAGATTTTACTTATAAAATTAATATATAAAAACATATAATATAAGCATGTTGACATCCACTACTTAATAAAATGGCCTAATTGCAACATAAATCCGCCATATTAAAAAGACAACAACAATTAGGCACTTTCAGAACTAACCATCAAATTTTCATTTTACGCGATTAAGCCCTTTTATTTAATCGGACACTCAAACAACAAAATTAAAACATGAAAATTTAACACAAGCAAATTCCACATAATAAACACTGAAAATAATTTTAAATTATTTTTTGGACTCGGATTTGTGGTCCCAAAACCACTATTCCGATTAGGGTCAAAATCGGGCTGTTACATTATTTATATAATATGATGTCCTTACCATTATGTTGGAAAAACGGATTTGGAAAACGCTGCGGAAAATAAATTTAGGGAAAAACAGGAGTTTTGAAAAATGATCCAAAATAAGATCTTGGTTGTGATATCTAAATTAATGAACACTTAATCAAAATTGTACATTTTTTATCCGTCTAGGATGAGCTCTTTGACCGAGTAGTCTTCTCTGCTATCCTCAAGCTCATGTCTGTCGAGTGTGGGCTCTCTTCGAATCAGAAAAATTTTCACAAAAATTACAGTGGGGTAATTTTTCAATTTCTCTAAACTTTCGGGTCAAGTTGTAAATCAGAAAAATATCTCTAGAAATTTTCTGGAATAATCTCTTCAGAGAATTTTCTCCCTACAACTTTCTCTTGAATTCAAGTGTGTGTAAATAATGACTCAAGGCTCTCTTTATATAGGGAGGGTTTAGAGAGTTTAACTGTGATTAAACTTAACCACTATAATATTAAATTAATATAATATTTGTCAAGACAAATATTAAATTAAATTTAATAGTAAATCTTATTAAAAATAATAGAATGTTTATCTACAAGATAAACATTAAATTTAATTTAATATTAAGATAATCACTTTAATATTAAATTAATAAAATACTATTAAGATAAGTATAAAATTAAATTTAATATTAAACTATTAAAATAATATTATTTTTGGAATAGTTAATCTGAAATCAAATTCTCCAGTAGAGTCCCAGTAGGACTGTAACTCTTCCACTATTCAACCACCGACGACCAACCGCTGTCGGCCACCGAGAAGTCACCGTCACAGCCACCTGCACTGCCGTGTCTGGTGATGCAGGTGCGACACCCTTACGGCACCCTAAGCCGGTTCGGCTACTGCCAGTTCGGTCCGGGTCAATGACGACCTGATTGGTCCGGCCTAGCCACCGGTTGGACCGTTGGCCTTGTTTCACATACCAAGTCCAGTTCGACTAGTTTTGGGTCTTGGTCTCAGTTTTGGGCTCTCGAGCCCAATTTACGATATTAGGTCCAATTTTCAAGTTCAATTACCCATTTCACCGATTGTCTGACTTGAAAACTAACTTCCAAAAATATCATATTAATTTTAATTGATTTGATTAATTTAATTTTACTTGATCAAAATTAATTTTTCAAAAAATCACTTAGATTTTCCAAATTAATTTTTCAAGGAAATTCTTTAATCAAATTCTCTAGTTGAACAATTCTCACGACCACCTTCTTTAATTTCACATCGAATAAATCGACTCAATTAAATTTTTTCCAAAGTCGTAGAATTTTCTTCTGAATCAAATGCAGTTCAATCGAGCTTTTGTTGAGATAACGAAGGGACCAATCAGAAATATACAATTAGGTTCTAGTGATTGCAATCATATCCAGAAGCCTCATTCCAATAATTCGCAATTACTTAATCATGGAGTCCGTCCACAAGAAGTACCATGATTGAAAACTCCTTATTGTATACTCTTTACGAAAACAAATTCATCAAACTATTTTGTCATGTGACCTGGTCATGTGTATGTTACCCTCATGTGATATCCTTGATTCCTTTGAGTTAAATCCATTCGCTCAATACAATCCTATTTTATCTCATTGTCACCATTGTGTCTTCTTAATGATTAATATAATCACTGTCAACAAATGACTACGATAAATTGCTCGTTCAACAACAAGCAACCCGTGGCCATGTTCCATATTTATCAATCTACACAATGCCAATGAGAGGATATCATTAAATCTTTAATTGAGCTATAAATTCCATTGTTGCTAGTAAATCCATGCCATACACAAGTCATTTACCCAGCATACCAGCTGTTGGCTCGATCATCTTTAGAGCATAAGCCTTCACTTATATCAAAGCACATAAGTTGCATACACATGGTTAGTGACTAACTCAATATTTAGGTAAATCACACCATGAACGTCACAACTAAATTAATTCACAAACAGATTCAGAATTAATTCATCTTGGGTCAAATCTAATGTATCATTCTACTAATGAATACATCTATGTCTTTACTGGAGGAGTCAACTGATCCGATAGCCAAGACCAGCCATCTCCCCAATTGGAATTGTAGATGACATAATAATCATTCTCAGTATTTGAATCAAATGCTCACTTTAATTCTTTTACGGGATTACAGACTTATTTAGATTATCTACTGAAGTAAGTTGCCTTTATCGCAGTGTAAACATTCTTACAATGCCACATATCTTCAGTTTGAACTTAGACAATCAATGAGCTAATATTTTCTTGTCATAATTTTGCTATGCATGCAAAATATACAAGACATAAATACAAAAGACATAATAGTGAAATGTGAAATTAACTTTATTTATTTATTCATTGTTCAAATAAATAGAAAATAGTTACATGTTTACTATAATATGAGCACATTTCCCAACAATCTCCTACTTGCCCTAGTGAAGTAAATGTGTCATGTTTCACATTCTCATATCCTCGACGTGTTTGGTAAAACTCCTAGTTACAAGAGTCTTAGTAAAATGATCTGCAAGGTTATCTTTAGAAGTTACTTTCATCAGATCTATAATTCCTTCGGCTACTATCTCTCGTATCAAATGATACTTCCGATCAATGTGCTTCATCCTCTTGTGACTTCTCATTTCCTTGGTATTTGTTATTGCATCACTGTTATCACAATATAGTGTTATAGCTTTTCCCATACCAGGAATGACTTCAAGATTGGTTAAGAACTTTCAAAGCCATATTGCTTCTTTCGTTGCCTCAGAAGTAGTTACATACTCGGCCTCCATAGTAGAGTTAGAAGTGCAAGTTTGTTTTACACTTCTCTATACTATGGCTCCACGGCCTAGAATGAATACATTTCCCGATGTTAATTTCCTTGAATCTTTACAGGTTTGGAAGTCTGAATCTATGTATCTAACAGGAGTAAGGTTCTCTTCAGAATACACAAGCATATAATCCCTGATTTTTTTATGATACCTTTATATATGCTTTTTAGTTTTCCAATACCTGAGACCTAAATTCGTCTGATATCGACTAACCATTCCTATTACGAAATAGATATTTAGACGTGTGTAAAGCATCGCATACATAAGGCTTCTAACTACCGAAGTAAATGGAACCTTACTCATATGCAATCTCTCTTCTACTGCCTTAGGACAATTATCTAAAGAAAGATGAAAACCTAATGTAGTTGACTAAACGCTTGGCTTCGCATTGGTCATTGCAAAACTTTCCAATACCTTATCGATGTATGAAGCTTGAGATAGAGCTATCATTTTATTCTTTCGATCCTTAAGGATTCGAATTCCAAGAATATAAATAGTTTCACCCAAGTCCTTCATGTTAAACTATTGAGCTAACCACAGTTTAACTGATGTCAATTCTCCTACATCATTTTTGATAAGTAGAATATCATTGACATGCAAAATGAGGAAGGCCACCATTTTCTCCTTTATACGCTTATAAACACAAGGTTTATCAGAGTTTTGCTCAAATACAAAAGTCTTGATCGTTTGATCAAATCTTTTATTGTATGAGCAGGACACCTGCTTAAGTCCATAAATAGATCTTAGCAGTTTGCAAACTTTTTTCTCCTTTCCTTTGACAACATAGCCAGTGGGTTGAACCATGTAAATGGTCTCATCAAGATAGCCATTTAAGAATGATGTCTTAACATCTATTTGCCAGATCTCGTAATCGAGAGTAGTGGAAATGGATAAGAGTATGCGGATAGACTTAAGCATGGTTACCAGAGAGAAGGTCTCATCATGATCGATGCCTTCTTTCTGTGTGTAGCCTTTCCATACAAGTCTAACTTTGTGTGTTTCTACTTTCCCTTATGCATTTCTCTTCTTCTTGTAGATCCACTTACACCCTATGGATTTAATCCCAACCGGTAAGTTGATAAGTTCCCACACCGTATTAGATTTCATAGAATCCATCTCAACATTCATGGCCTGTTTCCAGAGCTTGGAATCAACTTCCTACATAGCCTCCTCGTAAGTGAGTGGATCATCATCCTCATGATTGGCTTCTGTATTATAATTACTACCATCATAGATCAAGAAGTCTGGTTTCTTAGAAACTCTCCCACTACGACGGATTCCCCTATGCTATTGATCGTTTGTAGGTCTTTTTACAACTTTCTCAAGAATTGAACTTTGTGATTATTCTACCACTCCCAAAAGTTCCTCGAGTACCACTTTACTTTGAGGCTTAAAGTTATCCATGTAGCTTTCCTTGAGAAAAGTAGCATGAGTAGAAACTTTAACCGTATTATCTTTTGGATTGTAGAATAATTCTCTATTTGTTCCTTTTAGATATCCTACAAACATGCACAATTCTGTCCGTGCATCCAACATCTTTGCATCCTTATCCAGAACGTGTGCTGGACAACCCCATATTCTAAAGTGATTTAGAGCGGGTTTCTTTCCATACCATAGTTCATAAGATGTCTTACAAGCAGACTTGGTTGGCACATCATTTAGAATATAGCAATTTGTTTGTATCGCATATCTCTAGAAGGAAGTAGGAAGTTGTGAATAGCTTAACATTGAATGAACCATGTCAAGTAAGGTTCTATTCCTTCTCTCAGCTATGCCATTCTGCTGTAGAGTGTCTGGCATAGTCAATTGGGATAAAATCCCATTCTCTATGAGGTATCTTAAGAACTCGTCGGACAAGTATTCCCCACCTTGGTTAGACCAGTATTCCCCACCTCGTTCAGACCAAAGATTCTTTATAGATACGCCTAATTGCCTTTTCCAATTTCACACGAAACACTCAAAATTTATCAAAGGTTTCACTTTTGCAGTGCATTAGATACACATATTCATATCGAGAATAGTCGTCGATAAAAGTCACGTAATAATCGTAACTTCCGCAGGCACTGATGCTCATAGGACCACATACATTAGTGTGCACAAGTTCTAAAGGTTAATTGGCCCTTGTACCTTTCGGATGAAAAGACCTCTTAGTCATTTTACCTTCCAAGCAATATTCACATTGTGGAAGACTAACTTCCTTAAGCATACTTAAGGGACCATTTTTCACGAGTCTAGTTATTCTTTCTTGTTTAATATGACCAAGTCTTAAGTGCCATAAGTACTTGATCGGCTGTTTAACGTCACAGCAATAATGTTCAAGCCTACATTGTTGATGCAAGTATAGTAGACAGATGTGAGTTTGTCGGATATCGATCCCACAGGGATGGTAGTCTTTTGTCTATTAATGTCGGTGCAATAACTGGATATAAACGAGATAAATTTTAAGGATAGTTGTCGATGCAATAACTTTAAAAAAAATAAAATAAAATATGATGATGATAAACTGAGATCCCCAACATGAATCTTCAATAGAATACTAAGTGCTCGCAAGGTATAAAAATATAGGTGATTATCGATGCAATAAAATTCAATGTATATCTTACCCAGCGTTACTACTGTATTTAATCTGGGACTTAAACATGCATATTAACCTCACCTTCCGATGAAGGAAACACAACACTGTTAAGAATAAGTGGATTAAATTCCTCTAATCTGTAACATCCTGAATTTTTGGGCCTATGTGTTTAATGGGTTAATATGAGAATTAGAGGTGAAAATTGGGATCGGGAATGGGCCGAGGTCTTGGCTAAATATTTTTTTAGGGACTATGGGGTTTAAATAAAGTATTGAGAGTGAAATAGGCATAATGGGCTTGTGGCCCAGGAACAAGAGGCGCAGTAGGAGGGAGTTATAAGTGGCGCCAATAGGCAAAGAAGGGGGCCTCAGTATGGCGCTTGGAGCCCAAGAAATTGGGCTAATTTTGGCACCCAGGAGAGAGAGCTAGGGACGGCAATGTGGCTACAAAATAGGGGATTTTATGTTTTAAATTATGTGGATATAATCTTTGATAAAGGGAAGGAATGGGGTGATGTAGGACTCTTTTGGATGTAAGTTCGATAAGGATAAGGGAAAAGATGAGAGGCTATCCGGAGGCTAGAGGTGGCGAAATTTTGACTCTGTGTGTAAAGGGGGGACGGCTAGTTAGGGGAAGAAAATGCCAAAATTTTGTGAGTTTTTCTGAAAGCTTTCTCTCAGTTTTCTCTGCTGTCGAAATCTGTTTCCATTCTTTTTCTTCCTAGCCGAAATCTCCAAGCCTCTTTCTTGTTTTCTTTTCTTCTTCTCTTTTTCTGCCAGAAACTAAAACTCCTCACTCAATTCTTCTAAAAGCCGAAAAACACATCAGCCCTCTCTTGTTCATCTTTTCGAGATTTTCTTAAAAGCCAAAATTTCCTAGATCTCTAACCTTCTACGCTTTGATCTTCTTCTGTGATTGCCGAATCTTTCTGCAAGGGGTAGTCGAAACTGTCTGTAGAGGTAAGTGTCGATTGTGCTATTCTTTTTCCAATCTTCTCTGGCATTTAGAGACCATAGCCGAATGGCTACATGGTGGACTGATCTTGTGTTTTCTTTCATGGGCGGCATCCCAGGATTTGAAGGAGATCTAATCACTTAGGTTCCTAAATCAGTAGCACATGAATCACCCTACTTCCGGAATCTAATCGATTTAGGTAAGAAGATTTGTTTATTTAAACATATAAATTTAGGTAAATAATAATCCTTGGCCGAATGTAGGGGAAGCTTTATCTTTGAGTTATTCCAGCTTTTGAACAAAGTTGTAGACAAAGAGCAGTAGATCCGATTAGTGAGGGTATCGACATAGAGAGTAGTACTACGTGTTATCAGGTGTGTAATTTCTCACACCATCTTTGTTGTCTGATATATATATATATATATGCATGAATCTATTTATATTTTGTTAAATGCCGAAATCCCGGCATGGTTGTTGAAAACCCGTGGAGGGTAAAGGCAAATCACCAGGTTAGTGATTTACGTCATTCATAAGTGAATGTTTCGTTGAGATGATATGTTTTGCATGTATGCCGATTTCTATGTATGCGGGGTCGGGTGATTGATGAAAGGGGAAGTGTTCATTGCGGTGGCTCTGCCACGATCCATTGTAGTGGCTCCGCCACGATCCGCTCAGTGACTATGTCACAAATCGGCGATGAGCGACTAACTACTCTGCATGAGCGCCATCGGTGGTGTGTAGCGGTGAGGGTGATTGTAGAAATCCCCATTTGGTGTGATTGGCGGTAAGGGTGGTGTGTAGCGGATGGATCTAGGATTTGGGATGGGCTTTGTTTATTACGATATGCGATATTATGTTATTACGATTACGTGGGGCTAAGGCCCGGTCGATGGTGCACGAGGGATTGCTGCCGAGTCTTGTGACTCACCCGTTGTTTAACATTTTTGAGGTAACATTTAGTGCATCGGACCATTTGAGAGAGGAGAGCAAGGTGGCCATGCATGGATTTATTTTGGTTCAATAAAGGATGTTGTTTTAATTATTTTCCCTAGTATTTTCAATTTGTCTGGTTTTATATTTTATTGTAATAAGGCCACTAGCTACTGTTTATTGGTTTTATGCTTCGGTTTTCGGGTTTCCATACATTTAGATTTTATGATTAATTGAAATTAAGGCATGTGTTTAAATAATAGAACTCAGAGGCAAAATTTTGGTTTTTATTCATTAAGGCATTAATTAAAATTTATTTCTTTTGCAAAATTTTCAAATTATTAAGTTTTTCTCGATAAACGTTTAAATTATGCTTTTAAAAAAAATAATAAATGCGACAAGTTTTCTAAAATCTTCTTAGTGACATGCCAGATCCGGTCGGGGTGTTTGGGCCAAGTTTGGGGTGTTACAAATTGGTATCAGAGCCAGGTTCAAAACTCAGCTTTGGGGATTTTGGGCTCAAAACGTTTTCTAAAGATGGGTTTTGGAAACATGCATGTTTATAAATAACACAGGATGGTTTTCTCGGCATGGCACCTGCGTCTCCAGCCCAAGTCCGCCAGGTAAGTATTCAGAACTCACTGTGTGTTATATATGTATGTGGGCTTGATGGGCTTTAAGGGACGTAGATTATTCTAGTTAGAGCTTGATGGACCTTAGGCCTAGTTAAACAACTCTTCAATTCCATAAGACTTAATTCAACCGAACAAACCTGTAAACAAGTCACAAGACTAGGGTGTGGCAACAGGCATACGCATGTCTAGGATTGGATTCGGGGAGAGCTTAGTACTTAGCGGTCCTC
Organism: Gossypium sturtianum; assembly: GCA_025698515.1. Lineage (NCBI taxonomy): Eukaryota > Viridiplantae > Streptophyta > Magnoliopsida > Malvales > Malvaceae > Gossypium > Gossypium sturtianum. Next base: position 106,375,968 of record CM046955.1, read on the forward strand.
GTGACTCACCTCCTCTTCGCTGGAATCCTACCTGGTGCGTAGTGACTATTCACCCTAGCCACGAGGATTTGTTGACAGGCCAAAATTTATAACTAAAACCCGAAAGGGACCAGCCATCCTATTTTATAAAATTACTAAATTACCCATGATTTATAAGTGACCAAAATATCCCTGATTTGTAGGATTACCGAAATACCACCGAATTGTAAAATTACCAATATACCCCCGGATTGCAAAAATTACCAAAATACCCTTCTTTCACAAAATTACCAAGGAACCCTATTTCAGAAAATTACAAAAATACCCTGTAGGATAAAATTACAAAAATACCCCTGGGTAGTGAAATGACTAAAATACCCTATGTGTTGAATGTGGGTTCATGGATGTCGTCTGTATGTTGGTGGTTGATGTGTATGGTTCCTAGAACTAGGAGACAAACTTAAGACTGAAACTTGTAGATGTAATTTCGAATTCGAAAGAACTACTCTTAAACTACTATTCATAAGACTGTTCGTGGTTAATCGGTGGAAGAAAACTATTAATTCATAAAATTTCTAACCGGATAAACGTCAATCAGAAGAATGAGTGCAAGGGGTCGAGGACGTCCGCCGCGTGGTCGTGGTAGGGGTAGGATGACCGTGTCAAAGCCAAAGCAGGTCCGCCACGGGTCGAGAAAGCGAGATGCCGATATGCGGTGTGGAGGGAGAATTTCGGGACCAGGTGTCCGGAGATGATACGGTATCTCAGGTGATGTTGTGGGTCCTCGAAAGAGTTGCTGGGGCAGGCACGGGTTTAGGAGCTCGGAAATCTATGTTGGAACGACTCCGAGCCAACGGAGCAGAGATGTTTAGGGGTGTTTCTGGCGTAGCCCCTAACACAGTTGAGTATTGGTTAGAAGCGAGTGAGCGCATAATGGATGACCTCGACTACACGGTGGAGGAGAAGTTGAAGGGGGTCGTGTCTCTTCTTTGAGATGAGGCTTATCAGTGGTGGCTCACGGCAAAGAAGGGTACTATCGCAGACCAGATTGACTGGGATTTCTTTAAGGAGTCATTTCAGGGAAAGTACGTTGGGGCCAGCTATGTGGATGCACAGAGGAAGGCATTCCTGAACTTGGTACAAGGAAGTAAGTCTGCATCTGAATACGAGGCGGAGTTTCTGCGGTTGAGCCGTTACGCTCGAGGGATTGTAGCGACTGACTATGAGCGCTGTGTACAGTTTGAAGATGGACTAAGGGATGAGTTGAGGGTGTTGGTAGCACCGCAGCGAGAAAGGGACTTTGCGGTCCTGGTCGAGAAAGCTAAAATATCTAAGGAGGTGAAGCGGACTGAGAAGCAAAATAAGGATAAGGATCGGAATAGGAATGAGAGAAATTTTGGGTCGTCGGGATCATCTGGGAGTTTTCAGAAAAGGCCTAGGTTTGATGGGCCGGCTCGTACTCGACATGCACTCTGCGGGAGTCGAGAATCGATCATGTAACTTGTGCGAGAAAGTACATTACGGGAGTGCGAGAAGGAGGCGGTGGATGCTTGGTGTGGGTCTATGGATCATATGGTGAGAGGCGTCCCACGTGTGGAGCAGTGTGACCGGTGGACAAGGTTCTAATCGAGGTTAGGAAAGGTGGGACAAAGCCCAACCACCAAGGGGCCGTGGTCAAGCCAATGGTGGCAATGGCACGAGACATGGTCGCAGAGCACCGGTGGAGGTCCCGGGTTATGGTGAGGCGAGGCGGCCGGCTTTGGCCTATCAAGACATCGCCAAGGGGACGAGGCGCTCGGATGCGAATACCGTCGTACTCTATCATATTATCCTAAGTGTTTCTTTTGGCTTTAGAATTAGAGTTCGTGCAGTGAAGCATAGTGGTGAGACTTGGGTAGTATGATTGATAGTTAGTTGGAAATTTCGAGGACGAAATTTCTTTAAGAGGTAGAACTATAACATCCTAAATTTTTGGGCCTATGTGTTTAATGGGTTAATATGAGAATTAGAGGTGCAAATTGGGCTCGGGAATGGGCCGAGGTCTTGGCTAAATATTTTGTTTAGGGACTATGGGGTTTAAATAAAGTATTGAGAGTGAAATAGGCATAATGGGCTTGTGGCCCAGGAACAAAAGGCGCGGTAGGAGGGAGCTATAAGTGGCGCCAATAGGCAAAGAAGGGGGCCTCAGTATGGCCGCTTGGAGCCCAAGAAATTGGGCTAATTTTGGTAGCCCAAGGAGAGCTAGGGGGACGGCAATGTGGCTACAAAATAAGGGATTTTTTGTTTTAAATTATGTGGATATAATGCTGATAAAGGGGAAGGAGTAGGGTGATGTAGGACTCTTTTGGATGTAAGTTCTGATAAGGATAAGGGAAAAGATGAGAGGCTATCCAGGAGGCTAGAGGTGGCCGAAATTTGGACTCTGTGTGTAAAGGGGGGACGGCTAGTTAGGGGAAGAGAATGCCAAAATTTTGTGAGTTTTTCTGAAAGCTTTCTCTCAGTTTTCTCTGCTGTCAAAATCTGTTTCCATTCTTTTTCTTCCTAGCCGAAATCTATGTATGCACGGGGTTGGGTGATTGATTAAAGGAAGTGTTGCATTGCGGTGGCTCGCCACAACATTCTCGTGACTTTGTCGAAATCGACGATGAGCGACTAAGCGCGGCATGAGCGCCATCGGTGGTGTGTAGCGGTGAGGGTGATTGTAGAAATCCCCATTTGGTGTGATTGGCAGGTAAGGGTGGTGTGTAGCGGATGGTTCTAGGATTTGGGATTGGCTTTGTTTATTCTGATATGCGATATTCTATTATTCTGATTCTGTGGGGCTAAGGCCCAGTCTGACGGTGCACGAGGGATTGCACTGCGAGTCTTGTGATCCCGTTGTTTAACATTTTTCAGGTAACACTTAGTGCATCGGACCGGCCGAGAGGAGAGCAAGGTGGCCATGCATGGATTTATTTTGGTTCAATAAAGGGCGTTGTTTTAATTATTTTCCCCTAGTATTTTCAATTTGTCTGGTTTTATATTTTATTGTAATAAGGCCACTAGCTACATTTATTGGTTTTATGCTTGGTTTTGGGTTTCCATACATTTAGATTTTATGATTAATTGAAATTAAGGCATGTGTTTAAATAATAGAACTCAGAGGCAAAATTTCGATTTTTATTCATTAAGGCATTAATTAAAATTTATTTCTTTTGCAAAATTTTCAAATTATTAAGTTTTTCCCGATAAACGTTTAAACTATGCTTTTAAAAAAATAATAAATGCGACAAGTTTTCTAAAATTTTCTTAGTGACATGCCAGATCCGGTCGGGGTGGTTGGGCCGGGTTTGGGGTGTTACATAATCCTTACTCAACTTCGGTTGAAATGCTTGTTGGCTCAAACTGCCACTGCACTTTCCAGTGTTAGTGACTGCAATAACACTTTCGTGCAAGGATTTAAATTGCGGTTGTGGCCACGTTTTCGGTTGCATTGCGTTTATCGCGGTTGCAGACATAACGGATGCTATTGCGGTCCTTGCGGGTATCGCGGTCATGAATTTTTTTTTTAAATTCACACAACTTATTGTAAAAATAATAGTAGTTTCGGCAGTAGCGGTTTCAGACGATGCTGCTACCGCTATATAGCGGCCACTATACCAGTATAAGATCGCTATTTAAATCCCTGCTTCCGTGTTAAAAAAATTCAAACCCCAAGATTAAACAATAAAAGCAAGATTAAATAAGATAACATGTCACCAAGAATTCATCAGTACTTCCAAACAATCAGAAATCAGAGAATAATCACCAGTGTTTAAAAGGAAATAAGAAAGAATCAAATGAAGAATACTATCCTCGACTGAATCTCTCTTTTCTCTCTTGTCGCACACTTAGGTCTTCTCGTCAAGAGCTAGTCTGCATCTGGTTTTCACGTTGGCTCACCTATGAGAAGCTTAAGCTGCCATGGCTGCAAGCTCCAAGGTCGGATGATGAAGATGATAATGGAGAGAAAAGGTCTAGCCGCCCCTTTTTTCTTCTCACGTCCACCTTTTATGTCCTTCTCCAAAGTACAGGTGTAATGATAAACCGTAAAAGTAACATATTCTAAGCCCACATTTAGTATGCTTTTGGATGATTTAAGCCACAATTTATGTAAAAAGGTGCTCTTAATCCCTTCTTTTCATGTCTTATACTCAGGAAAGCACCCGATGATGAAAAGAACGAGAAACAGGCTTAAAACGGACCAAATTAGGCCAAGCCACGAAATCAGCACGGCCTGGACTTCAAACCACATGGCCGTGCCACCATTCCTACTAGAACACGGCCTTACCACAACTTACACGGCCGTGCCTCTCATTCAATGATGTCGTCGAACACGACTGGCCACAATTTACACGGGCGTGTGCCATGGCGTGCCTCCGCCGTGAGAAGAGCAATCTCATTCGGGAAAGGATACTTAGGGAGAAAGAAACGTGTTTCAAAAGCCTATAAATACACCCTAGGTACCTTCTGAAAGGAGGGTGGAGAGCTAGGCCAAGAAGCCAAGCTGAGAAGGTCAGATTTGTGGGAATCACTCGAAGATAGCCAGTTGATCCATCTCAAGAAGCCGGAATTCTACTCAAGATGGAGGATCTCCTCTTCAATTCCTTCAGGGGGTTTTAGGGATTTCTTATGTTTTGTTTTATCTTTTCTCTTGAGATGTTGTCTTTTATTATTATGAACTAAACCTTCGGATACCCAAAGGGGATGAAACCTATGAGGAATCTTGTTATTTGATTTTTTGAATTATATGATAATAACTTAGTTTGTTCTTAATTGTGTGAACTTAATCCAAATCTAATGTGCTTAGGTGGAGGAGGAATAGACCCTGCCTAAGAGTAGATCCAACATAATTAAGCGGAGTTGATCGCACGCCTAGAGATAGGGTGACGAGATTTTGCGGATTAGGGTGAAACCTAATATGGGAGTCCACAGATCGATTTATTGCTATTCTAGGGGTTATTATGTTTAACGAGAGTTCCACTAATTAACCTAGGGTTAGACGTTATTCGCCTCGAGAGAGGGTTTAATATACGTTAGGAGTCTCACGGATCAAACTAAGTAAATAAATCATATGGTTCAAAGTTCGATAACAAGTGAAGTCTAGGTGGATTTTTCCTAAGGGTATCGTTTGAGTCAACTGAGTTTTCCCAAAAGTTATTTCCCGAATTCATTTTTTTTGTCTTTGCGTCTTAGCTTAGTTAGTAGATTTTTTTTTAGTTTAAACAATCATCACTTAATATTAAGGCTAAATAATAAAAAGACGGTGAGTATTAGTACTTTTAGTTCCTTTGGGTTCGATAATCCGGTCTTGCCTAAACTATACTCTTTGTTCGATAGGTGCACTTGCCTTTAATCGTTGTCGAGTTAGTTTCCAGGTTCGATCATTCTTTTATAAATTTTAAAACTCTGATTTACAACGATCAAGCTTTTGGCGCCGTTGCCGGGGAACTAAAATATTAAGAAAACTCTATTTTTATTACTTTAGCCATTATTTTTATTTTTCGCAATTTATTTTTATTTAAATTTGCTAAACTTTCTTTCTTTCTTTTCCTAGCAGGTGCCTCTAGTTTATGACTAGAAGGAACCCGAGAGGACCTTTAGAATACTGACAGTGATATTGAAGCTACCGCTCGAAGAAATCGCAGAAAAATTAGGCGAGCCCTAAATTACCAAGGAGAGCAAGAAGACAGATCCAATCCTACTTAAGGGATGGACGAAAATAATCTTCCACCACAAGATTTGGGAGAAAATAATGCTCCTCGTACTATGTTTGATTATGCTAAACCTCATTTAACAGAGCCGAATCTAGTCTTTATTGGGCTCGCTATAGTTGCTAATAATTTTGAATTAAAGCCTAACACTATACAAATGATTCAACAGTTTGTTCAATTTGATGGTTTATAGGACGAAGATCCAAACGCTCATATAGCTAATTCTTTAGAGTTCTGTGATACCTTCAAAATAAATGGCGTTTCTGATGATGCCATACGTCTTCGGTTATTTCCCTTTTCATTAAAGAATAAAGCTAAACAGTGGTTAAACTCGTTACCACGAGGGTCAATCACTACATGGAAACAAATGACCAAAAAAATTTTATTAAAATATTTCCCACCGGCCAAAACGGCCAAATTACGTAATGATATCTCTTCTTTTGTGCAGATGGATTTAGAGACAATATACGATGCATGGGAGAGATATAAGGATCTCTTGAGAAGGTGTCCGCACCATGGTTTACCTTTGTGGCTCTAAGTCCAAACTTTTTATAACGGTGTAAACCCCTCAACGAGGCAACTAATCGACTCAGCCACCGGTGGAACCCTGAATAATAGAACTCCTGAGACAGCCTACGAGTTTATTGAAGAGATGTCGTTGAATAACTATCAGTGGCAAGTTACAAGAACAAGGCCAACAAAAACAGCCGGAGTTTACAACCTCGACGCAGTAACCATGCTATCAAATCAGGTACAATTGATGAATAAGAAGATTGATAGTTTGTGTTCTTCGCAGGTACATCCAAGTCATGCAAATGCGACGCAAGTGGAAGCTGTGGCGCAGTGCAGTACCCACCCTACCAACCAGCACAGAGAGCGTAACGGATGAACTATATAGGTAACAATTTCAGATCTAATAATAACCCATATAGTAATAACTATAATCCGAGTTGGAGGAACCACCCAAATTTTTCATGGGGAGGACAAGGAAATCAAGGAAATCAAAGACAACAACCTCCTAAAAATTTCCAAAATCATTCTATCCACAAGAAAAAAGCCGAGTCTTGAAGAGGCGTTAAACAAATTCATAGCATCCACGGAAGCCCGTCTCCAAAAAAATGAGGTAACACTCGACACCCAACAAACATCGATCAAAAAGATCGAGAACCAAGTTAGAGGACTTACAAAGGCAATCGGGGAAATTACCCGATCGATCGGAGAAATTGCAAAGCTATTATCCGAACGACCGCAAGGGCGTCTACCGAATAATACTGAAATTAATCCAAATGAGCAAATCCAAGCCATAACAGCTCAAGAAAGCGAAGAAGTAGATGAACCCAGTCCAACACAAGGAAACAAGGTAGAAAAAGGTAAAGTTGAGGTAACACAAGACAAGCCAAAACCGGTAATCAAGGAGTACCAACCTCGCACCTTACTTACCACGAGGCATTAAGAAGAGACGACACGAGAAAAAGCAGTTCGGTAAGTTTCTTAAACTCTTAAAGAAATTACATATTAACTTATCGATTACTTGAAGCTCATCGCAGATGCGATTCTAGGAAATTTTAAAAGAGCTTCGACAAACAAGCGGAAGTTAGACGAGTCATCACATGTGGAACTTAACACAAAGTGCTCAACAATTCTCCAAAATAGGCTACCACAAAAGCTAAAAGATCCAGGGAGTTTTACAATTCCATGTTTAATTGGTAGACTAACTGTTGATAATACGTTAGCTGATTTAGGGGCAAGCATAAATGTCATGCCTTTTAAATTGTTTAAACAATTAGGTCTAGGGAAACCTAAACAAACTAGGATGAGCATTCAATTAGCTGATAAAAATGTTAGAATTCTTAGGGGTATTATCGAAGATGTTCTTGTGAAAATCAACAGATTCGTTTTCCCAGTAGACTTTGTTGTCTTAGACATGGATGAGGATAATTCGATCCCCCTAATCTTAGGAAGACCCTTTTTAGTGACTGGCAGGACTAAAATTGATGTTGATGCAGGAGCACTCATACTTTGTGTAGGTAATGAGACAGTCACCATCAAGGCTCTCAACTCGGCTAGAACATTGAGTAATCAAGGTGAGAACGTAAATTCTACTAATAACCATTCGGTTAACCCTTATTTTCAGGAAGCACCACCAAAGAATACAACTGAACCCGATCCTAAACCCCATGCCAACAAAGAAATAACTCATGAAGATCGAGGGATTCAGTTCGATGATCTAGACGAGTGGAAGACACACTTCAAGGAGAAATTAGGGATACACGACGAAGAACTGGAACCACACGAGATAAAATCGAAGGAGCCCCCAAAAGAGCTAATAGGAACAACAAATCACTTCAAAATAGGGGACCAAGTACTGTTAGATCAGGTAAATCCTCGAATATCTCATTCGGACCCTGGCACAAACAAAGAAGTATCTTTTAGGGTAACTAGTGTTTTCCCACACGGAACAGTCGAGGTAAGTAATCCTACTTTTGGTACTTTTACTATAAACGCATCTCGACTTAAATTTTTTCACGAGGATACAGATAATAACATGAGGAAGGACTTCCAACTCCTCAAACCACCCTGAAGATGCAAACGAGAAGAGAGTCTAGCTTAAGACTATAAACGAGCGCTTCTTGGGAGGCAACCCGAGCACTAATACTAGTATATTTTTTTATATTCAGTTTATCTTAATTTTCCTTTTTATCTTCCTTTTTTAGCAACTAACAACCAACTAATCAAGTGCAGAATTCCAGGCCACACGGCCTTACACATGGCCGTGGTCGTGGCCGTGTGGGTACTCCGACGCTTTGAACTAACAGAGCAGAGAAGGTACATGTCTGGGCAAAACAGATTTTTAGAATCACGGACCCAACTACTACCCCACAGGCACCGACAAAGTGGCACGGCCGTGCTTTATGGCCGTGTGAGGCTACTGACTTGCCAACCACGGGCTGAACACGCCCGTGCCGGATAACCGTGCCAATATACTGACTTATCGAACACAGGCTAGACACGATCGTGGGGAACCAACACGCCCTAGAGCACGGCCGTGTGAGACGGCCGTGTGAATCGACACACCCTCAACCCACGGGCATGGGAAACTGCCAGATCTGAAAGTTTATTTAAACACCATACCCTTCTCCTTTCTCTTCTTAACCCACTTTCTTTCTTTCTTCTCCTTTCTTTTTCTTTCTTTCTTTCTTTCTTTCTTTTTTCCCTCTTTCTTTTTTCCTTTTTCCTAATAAATCCTTAGACCCTTGAGCCACAACAATATCATATCCATGGCAAGGAAACGTAAAAGGCCAATCACAGTCTCCGCAAAGGAGACCGATTCACATGAGTTCATGCCGGCAGCTTCATCTAAACAACAAGCCAAGGGTCTTTGAGACCAATTATCTATTCCTTTATTTTTATCTTCTCCTTTATTTTCCTTATCTTTACTTCTCTTCTACTTAATTTAGCTTATTTTATCTTAATTTCTTAATTTTAGGTTCTAAAGGCTGCATGGGAATCACGCCGCCACCACCACCATAACCTCAGCCTTAGAAATCACACCCAACAATAAGGACCTCCCAGTCCATTCATCTTTTATTTTAATTTCAGTTTTCTTCTTAGTCTCCTTCTCTTTATCTTCCTTGTCCTTAATTTTATATTTAGTTTACTTTAATTATGTCTTAATGATCCCTGGCTAATTCTCCACGAGCCTCTCAATTTCTTCATCTAGCGCAGGTTCGTCATCCAGATGGCCCATCACCACTACCAAAGGCACAATCTCCTCTCAAGGAATCATCCGAAAATTCAGGAAGTTTTCACTTATCCCCATATCTAATGATTTTATTACAAGGTTATTATATATTTTTGTAATTTGAGGGCAATGTACATCTCAAGTGTGGGAGGTGAACAACCTAAAAAGATACCTAACTTAAATCCCTGAATTTAGTCTTGTTTGAAAGTAAATTACTCATATTACTAATTAGGATGAAATTTCTGATGATTTATGATTTTTATTGATATGTTTTAGATTAAGTCATTGATAATTGTGCATTGATAATTAAATTCTAAGAATACTAGAGAATCAAGCAATATAAGTCTATTTTTCAGAAATTAAAAATTTGCTAGGTTGTCAAACTGAGTTTAAATATTACCTTGAAGTTTTAAACTTACGAGGTTGACATCAAAATACCCATCAATTTTGTGAGTTTTTGAGCCTTATAGAGCATAAAATCTTTTTCTTGCTCACTTTATTGATTATGAGTATGTCAACATTGATCTGTTATTCTAGAACTTGCATCGATTATACATGTCGAGACCACATTTTTATGATTTGATATACAGAGATGATGAAGGTACCTAGGTTTTAACCCACTGTAATATCCTAAAAAAATTGAGTATCATCTTGTTACTTGTGTTAGCTCGAGTATGATTATTATTATATGCTTAGTATAGTTTTATGAAGGCTTGGAATTATTAGCTAAGCTAGAATGATTTTTAGTATTGAAAATATAGTGAAGTGGATTAGATGAACTTGACACTTAAGTTAATTTAAGTGTTAAATTCTAACACAAGAGGAGTTAGTGGCATAGTGGATAAGGCGCATGAAAGGTTGCTTGAGGGAAGTGGTTCGAGTAGCATGGAAGGCATATTAAGGATTTTATTTTTTTATGCATCCTAGCATTAAGTGTCGGTCAACTATTCATATGGATAAGATGGACAAATTTCTTTTTATGGCAAGAAGACTTAAGGTTATGGTAAGCATGAAATAAGGGATAGAATTGCTAGATTTTGGGGATAAAATTTCTTCAACTTTGGGAATGTAGAGGATTTCAAGGCTTGGCTTAAGGGTGTTGTTTTGGAAACTCTCCTATGGCCATTAGTGTATGAATGTGGATGGCATGTATGGCTAGGGGGGTGGCCGAATGTTGATAGGAAGTTTGGGGGGGAATAGTTGGCCAACTTTAGCACTTTGTGCATCATTTGGCATTTTCCTCTTCCTCTCCAAAAACTCCCTCTTTGGCCGAATGTATCTTAGGCATTTTGGTGCAATTTTGCTTTTGATTTAGCTCTCATTTGTGTTTGAACCAAAATCTAATTTCTTCCTCTCATTTCCCTTTTGAAACCGAAACCACAATTTGCATTTTTGTGCACTTTTCTTTTCGGCAAACTAGGTGTTTGGCCGAACCTCTTTCTCCCATCTCTCTCTTTTCTTTCTTTTGATACTTTCTCAAAAACCACATTTCCTTTTTCACTTCCTCTTAGCCGAATCTTCCTCCTTCCCAAATCCCATCTCTTTCATTTTTTTTTCAAAGTTAAAAACATCCATTACCATTCTATTTTCATTTTCTATTTTCTTCTTTCTTCCATTTTCGAATCATCCTTCTCCTATTTCACTTTCACTTTTATTTTTCCTTTCTTTTTACTCCACCATAGCCGAATCTTCTTTCTCTCTTTTGGTGTTATATTGGCCGAATATCATCAAGGGTAGATAATCTTTGGGTTTTCTTCAATCGATTTTGGAAGATAGGTAAGTGTTCATGGCCGTATTTCCCTTATTTCCTTCTCCTTTCTAAGTCGTTTTCTTGTGGACAAAGGCCGAATCCTTGGGCATTTGTTTGCAAGGTTCTAACCATTATTTAGGAACCGATTTTTCCTTTAGGATCTTTGGGACGTTGGAAGCAATCGATCTAAGCCATTCCATTAACAATCGAAGTTGGTAAGTCAAGTGGTAAGATTCATGTCGATTCATTATTCTTTTTGAGGATAAAGACTAAGGCTATTGGGATTAAGATGTGATGTTGGCCGAATGGATTTTTGCTTATAGTTTTGTGGTATGGCCGAATGTAGGAAAAGGTGATCTAGTGCGGTAGATCGGATCTTCGGAAGTTAGTATTTGCGTTAGTGAAAGGTGTGTACCTTACACACTTTATAACTCGGTATATATATATGTGTGTGTTAATAACTATCCATGTTGTTAAAGCCGAAAACTATGAGATCTTGAAATGATACCTTGATGGGTATGAGCAAGGATACGGGTAAGTCCGTTTCGGTATGATGTTGATATATGTTGTTAATATCACGATCCACAATATATATTGGTTATATGTTTATATCAAAGTATAATGACATGATTTGTTATCTATTGCATTGGTATGGGCGATATGAGAGGAGGGGGAAGATTGATATCCGTGTCTTTGGGACACCAGAGGTTTGGCACCTCCAGTGGTTTGGTACCACATATTTCGTGTCTTTGGGACACGGAGGTTTGGCACCTCATAGCGACTCGTCCCGGTGGTTTCACACCACCGTGGGTTGGCCCCACATTTGATGTATTGGGATCGTCGCCGGTGATTTGGTATCACACGTGGGTTGGCCCCACAACTTGATTATTCGTGACTTTGGGTCACCGGTGATTTGGCATCACATTATTGGATATCGTGACTTTGGGTCACGGTGGTTTGGCACCACCGGTGGTTTAGTCCACACGGGGTAGAAAAGGAGTTTTGGATGGCTAGGTTGGGTGCATTATATATATATATATTGCTTGGTTATAATTTGTGTAAGTATGTGGCATTTACCGGAGAGGGATTATGCATCGAGTCTTGGTGACTCACCTTCTCCCTTATTTTTCGGGTGATTCGTAAAATCGCGAATGAGGAGCCGGATGCACTCGAGGAGGCCATGCAATAAAATTTGGTTTTACATGAACTTCCATTTGGGTACTTTATTTTAATTCGTTTTCATCTTTTTATGGATTTGTAATAAGGCCTCTTTAATTATATTTTGGATTATTTATATGCTTTGGATTTGTTTTAAATATGGCTTATAAATTACATGGTTGATATAATAATTTGAGCACCAAGTTTTCTAAACTACTAAACGCGATGGTTTTAAAACGTTACCATCGGGTAACATAAATCAATTGATAGTATTTAACAACTTAAGTATTTTTGATAACTCATACTATTTTCCAAAACTCCAGTTTCCAAATTTCTATTAGATACGGTTTTCAACCTAATCGCTTTAGTTTCTTTTCAATTTATAAAAGGTTTACAAATCTAAGCTGCAACTAAGTTTTAAAGATTTATTTTCAGGATTTCAAAGTAAATTATCGTTTTTAATTTATTATACACGATTTCTACGAACTTAGAACAACAAAGAGTTTTTCACTAAAATTTAATCGGTAACTCGTTTTTCCTCAAAACGTTTTCCCCTGTGACATACCAAATTCGGTCGTGGCGTATTGACCGGGTTTGGGGTGTTACAAATTGGTATCAGAGCCAAGTTCAAAAGCTCAGCTGTGGGCCCAAGGCCCAAAATGATTTAAAGTATGATCTTAAAATGTTTAAAATTATATGATCTGAAAGGCATGGCACCGAGTCTCAGACCGATCCGCCTTGGGTAAGTACTTTAAACTGTTGATCTTGATGATATGATGATGTTAGTATGACTGATTAGTAGTAGAAACTACTCTAGAGAGCCAAACTATAGGTTGAATGTACTCGCGAAACAACTTCTTATTAAAATTATTAATAAAACTGTGTTTTAAAGAAAGTGGAATAATGACTAATGCATAACACTTTTAAATCAGATAAGTCGAGACTTTAGACATGAGTACTCGAGGTCGGGGTCGTATTACTCGTGGACGCGGTCGGGGTAGGATGGCTGTGTCTGAGCCAGTGAGGTCTGGTCAAGGATCCGAAAATGAGGAACCGCTACCCCACCACCACGGTTGGAGTTGAGCATCGAGGATCAAGCGGGGATGACGCGATGTCTCGCGATCGTCTGCGAGTCCTTGAGAGGGTAGCTGGAATAGGTGGAGGCGCGGGAGCTCGGAAATCTGTACCCGAGCGACTCCGAGCCAATGGAGCTGAGGTATTTCGAGGTGTTTCAGGTGTGGCTCCCGAAGACAGTACGGTAGAATATTGGTTAGAGGCGACGGAATGAATCATGGATGACTTGGATCCGAATGCCGAGGAAAAGTGAAAGGGATAGTGTCACTTCTTCGGGATGAGTCATATCAGTGGTGGCTCACGGTACAGAATAGTGCTGCAGCGGAGGATCTCACTTGGGATTATTTTAAGGCAAGCAGATCGGAAGAAATATGTTGGGTCTAGTTTCATTGATGCACAGCGTAATGCATTTTCGAGTTTGGTCCAGGAAGTAAGTCCGTATTAGAATATGAGGCGAGAATTTTTAAGATTGAGCGGTAGATTTGGAGGTATCGTGGCTTTGAGCACGAGCGATGTGTCCGGTTCGAGGATGGATTGAGGACGAGTGAGATTGCTGATTGCTCCACATCAGGAGCGAGAGTTTGCTGCGCTAGTTGAAAAGACTAAGATAGAAGAAGGGATAAAGGAATCGATGAAGGCGGAGGCACGACAAGAATAAACATAAGAGAAGTTTTGGATCATCCGGGTCCACCGGTAATTCTCGAGAAGATGGTTAGGCGAGTGGGCGAATCAATCTGGGAGGCTTCTTATTGCTAATCAGAGACCAACACAGTGTAACCGATGTAGAAAATTTCATTGGGGCGAATGTTGGACCGGAGGGAAAGGATGTTTTGAGTGTGGTTCGCTGGATCATCGTGTGAGAGATCGCCCACGTAAGCTAGCGAGAATCGATCCCGAGGGTCAAGGTCGTGCTCGGGCCTGAGAAATGAGGGACCGTCACCGCAGAGAGGTCGTGGTAATGGTAGAGAGGTAATGGTTCGGTCGAGGCCGCGGCATCTGGCGAAGTCTCGGCAACACCGAGGCAAGACACTGGTTTGGTGTATGCGCGAGGCGTCGAGAGGAGGGCGACGCGACCGGGCGTCATAAGCGGTACGTTCTTAATCTTTGGTGAACCATATCCGCTTTAATAGATGTGGGTTCGACACATTCGTATGTTGCTAGTAACATAGTAGAGACTATGAATCTAAACTCGAGACTACTTCTAGGAAGATGACAAGATTTAGCCCTCCGGGTCACTCTGTAGAAGTAAATAAGTTTGTATAGAGATGTACCCTTAGAACTCCAAGGGGTAATGTTTGTAGTCGATCCGATGGAACCGCCGTTTGAGGAGTTCGATCCGATTCTTGGGATGGACTGGTTGGTCAAGTATCAAGCAAGTTTGGATTGCTTGCCGCTAAGCGCATGGTTTTGAAGACAGCTGAGGGCAAAGAGGTGGTTATGATAGGTAATAGAAGAGATTATCTATCCAACGTGGTATCTGCGTTGAAAGCTGTGAAGTTGGTCAAGAAGGGCTGTGAGGCATTTGTGGTTCATGTGTGTGCGTTGGAGGCTAAGGAGTCTACTGTGGGGAATGTCAGAACGGTAAAGGAATATGTTGACGTATTTCCAGAAGAACTTCCGGGATTTCCTCCGAATCGTGAAGTTGAATTTGGTATAGATCTGTTACCCAAAACTGCGCTAGTGTCTATTGCTCCGTATAGGATGGCACCGAAGGAAGTAGGGGAATTGAAGGCTAAAATTCAAGAGTTGTTGGATCGAGGTTTTATCCGACCAAGTTTTTCGCCTTGGGGAGCACTGGTACTTTTTGTCAAGAAGAAGGATGGATCGATGCGGATGTGTATAGACTATCGCCAGTTGAATAAGCTGACGATCAAAAACAAGTATCCTTTGCCGAGGATAGATGGCTTGTTTGATCAGCTTAAGGGGGCAGCGGTTTTCTCCAAGATTGATTTAAGGTCTGGATATCATCAGCTGAAGGTGAAAGAGGCTGATATCCATAAGACGGCATTTCGCACTCGGTATGGGCACTACGAGTTTCTGGTAATGCCGTTTGGGTTGACTAACGCGCCGACAGCATTCATGGACATGATGAATCGGGTATTCCAGTAGTTTTTGGACCAGTTTGTTGTGGTATTTATAGACGATATTTTGGTATACTCCAAGTCAGAGGAGGAGCATGATGCACATTTGCGAGTAGTGTTGCAGATTTTGAGGGAAAAGCAGCTTTATGCAAAATTTAGTAAGTGCGAGTTTTGGCTTAGGGAGATGACTTTCTTGGGTCACGTAGTATCAGCTGAGGGGATTAGAGTGGATCCTCCAAAGATTGAGGCAGTGTTGGATTGGAAGCCGCCTAAGTCGATCATTCGAGATTCGGAGTTTCCTAGGTGTCATGGGGTATTACAGAAGATTTGTGGAAGGATTTTCTTTGATAGCAACACCTATGACTAAGTTATTGAGGAAAGGAATTCCATTTGTGTGGACCGAGAAGTAGCAAGGAAGTTTTGACAAGTTGAAGAAAATTTGATGAAGCTCGGTTTTGATTCAACTTCGAAGCGGCACAAAGGAATTCACGGTTTCATTGTGATGCATCACATCTTGGTTTAGGATGTGTCTTTGATGCAGAAGGGAAGGTAGTGGCTTATGCATCTCGACAGATTGAGACCACATGAAGTTAACTATCCGACGCATGACTTGGAATTAGCTGCAGTGGTTTTTGCTTTGAAGATAAGGAGACACTATTTGTATGGAGAGAAGTCGATAGTCTACACGGATCACAAGAGTCTTAAGTATCTTTTGACTCGTAAGGATTTGAACCGGAGGCGGTGTAGATGGATAGAGTTGTTGAAGGACTACGATTGTTCGATTGAGTATCATCCAGGGCAAGGCTAACGTGGGTGGCACGCACGCGTTGAGCCGAAAGGTTGTATCGGACTTAAGATCGATGTTTGCTCATCTTAGCTTATATGATGATGGGAGTCTTTTTGGGTGAATTGCAAGTCAAGCCGACTTGGTTAGAAGCGAGATCAAGGAGAAACAGTTAGAGGATAATGGTTTGAATGATCGGAGGTTCTGAGTTGAGAATGGTGGTTTAGAGGATTATAGTTTGTCCAAGGATGGAGTATTGTGTTTTAAAGAAAGAGCTTGTATGCCAAAGGATGTTGAGTTGAGGCAAAGGATTCTTGGGGCGCACATAGCAGCCCATACGCTATGCATCCTGGATGTAGCAAGATGTATCGGGATTTAAGAGAGCGATTTTGGTGGCAGTGCAAGCGTGAGGTGGCGAGTTTGTGGGTAAATGTCGACGTGTCGCCAGGTCAAAGCGAGCATCGATTTGTTATGCAGGTTACTTCAATGGTGAAGATTCCACAGTGGAAGTGGGAAAGGATCACTATGGACTTTGTCGGTGGATTACCCCTTACGCCAAGTAAGAAGGACTCGTTTGGGTGATTGTGGATCGTCGACTAGGTCGACTCATTTTATTCGGTAAGGGTGGATTACTCGCCGTGAAGTTAGCTAAGTTGTATGTGGCGGATATAGTAAGGTTGCACGGTGTACGGTGTCGATCATCTCGACAGAGATCCTAGATTTACGTCGAGGTTTTGGAGAGCGTTACATCGGGCTTTGGGTATGCGGTTGGATTTTAGTACCGCATTTCATCCTGATCGACAGGCGAAGAAAAAGAGTTATCTGATTTTAGAGGATATGTTGAGAGGTTGTGTATTGGACTTGAGGCGGTGGGAAGAGTTTTTACCATTAGCGAGTTCACATACAACAATAGTTATCGAGCAAGCATTAAGATGGCACCATATGAGGCGTTGTATGGTAGGAGGTGTCGTACACCTACATCTTTGGACCGAGTTGAGTGAGCGTCAAATGTTAGGACCAGAGTTGGTTGCAGAAACCGAAGATAAGGTGAAGTTGATTCAAGCTCGGTTGAAGGAAGCTTCGGATAGGCAGAAGTCATATGCCGATCTCAAGCAGAGAGATATAGAATTTTCCATGGGTGACAAAGTTTTTCTAAAAGTCTCACCATGGAAGAAAGTGTTAAGATTTGGGAGAAAAGGCAAGTTAAGTCCAAGGTTTATTGGGCCGTATAAGGTGTTGAGACGAGTGGGACCAGTAGCCTATCAGCTCGAGTTGCCATCAGAGCTGAGTTAGATTCACGATCTGTTCCATGTCTCCATGCTTAGACGCTATCGTTCGATCCATCGCATGTTGTGGCGATGAGGAAATAGAGGTGAGTCCGGATCGACGGTAGAAGAAGAACACGTGTGCGATTCTAGACCGAGATGTGAAAGTTTTGCGTAGGAAGTCAGTTCTTTAGTGAAGGTTTTATGGCGGAACCATGGCATAGAAGAAGCTACGTGGGAACCCGGAGGATGTGATGAGGCAGCAGTTTCCTCAACTCTTTTGAGCGGGTAATTTCGAGGACGAAATTTTCTTAAGGGGTAGAATTGTAATATCCTAAAAAAATTGAGTATCATCTTGTTACTTGTGTTAGCTCGAGTATGATTATTATTATGTGCTTAGTATAGTTTTATGAAGGCTTGGAATTATTAGCTAAGCTAGATGAGGAGCTGGATGAACTCGAGGAGGCCATGCAATAAATTTTGGTTTTACATGAACTTCCATTTGGGTACTTTATTTTAATTCATTTTCATCTTTTTATGGATTTGTGATAAGGCCTCTTTAATTATATTTTTGGATTATTTATATGCTTTGGATTTGTTTTAAATATGGCTTATAAATTACATGGTTGATATAATAATTTGAGCACCAAGTTTTCTAAACTACTAAACGCGATGGTTTTTAAAATGTTACCATCGGGTAACATAAATCAATTGATAGTATTTAACAACTTAAGTATTTTTGATAACTCATACTATTTTCCAAAACTCCAGTTTCCAAATTTCTATTAGATACGGTTTTCAACCTAATCGCTTTAGTTTCTTTTCAGTTTATAAAAGGTTTACAAATCTAAGCTGCAATTAAGTTTTAAAGATTTATTTTCGGGATTTCAAAGTAAATTATCAGTTTTTAATTTATTATACACCTGATTTTTACGAACTTAGAACAACAAAGAGTTTTTCACTAAAATTTAATCGGTAACTCATTTTTCCTCAAAACGTTTTCCCCTGTGACATACCAAATTCGGTCGTGGCGTATTGACTGGGTTTGGGGTGTTACACCCACTTACTCCACTAAAAGCCTACCTTCACAAATTAACCCCTAGTGAACCCCTTTTAATCCTAACAACCCTATTTATTGACATAACCACTAATATTAACCCAGAACCCCTTTGTTTTTGTTATCACCATTCCTTTTGACTACCCTTATATCGAGATTTGATTTGATTAATAGCCTAACTATGTTTTTATTTCAGTAATTATGTATTTATGATTGTTCTTAAAAAATAAAAAAAACGAAGTATATCCATTATTCATTATTAGTTATGTGATTAAATGAGCTTATATGCTTAAATTCCAAGTATCGAAAAAGAAGCTCGTATTATTAGTATTATTAGTTTTCAATTAATGTAATTATTATTATTAGTTCATTAGGTCTTAGTTAGGTAATTTGTCAATTCAATCTCGATTCTAACCCTCTAATTCAGCCTTACTCCACACCTTAACCCTAGCCCTGTTACAACCCTAACAAAGACCTTTTGATTTGTGTTTTCATCTCATATATCAGTGGTGGAGATTTGATTTTCATGCAAGCCTATGGGATTAACTCTTCATGTTCGACCTTTGAGTGCCTAATTGTGAACCTTAAACACTTTGAGTGATTTGAGTGAATCTTTTGTAAGGATGTCAATCCTTGTCGATTTCAAATTAAAGGTAATTATCTAGATAATGGGAGACGCCTATGTTTTCGAGCTACAAAATCTATGACTTATACTGTTTGAATTTTTAAGACACTTTGAATTGAATTATCCATGTATAAATTATCTATGAATTATGATGAGACACTATCAATGACTATTATGAATTGAGGAAAGTTTGTTTTAATTGTAAGTTGAGAATTTTGCTTGAGGACAAGCAAAAGCTTAAGTGTGGGGGTATTTGATAAAACGTAAAAGTAACATATTCTAAGCCCACATTTAGTATGCTTTTGGATGATTTAAGCCCTAATTTATGTAAAAAGGTGCTCTTAATCCTTTCTTTTCATGTCTTATACTCAGGAAAGCACTCGATGACGAAAAGAATGAGAAACGAGCTTAAAACAGACCAAATTGGGCCAAGCCACGAAATCAGCACGGCCTGGACTTCAAACCACACGGTCGTGCCACCATTCCTACTAGAACACGGCCTTACCACGACTTACACGGCCGTGCCTCATTCAACAATTTCAAACACGGCCTGGCCACGATTTACACTGGCGTGTGCCATGGCCGTGCCTCTGTCGTGGAGAAGAGCAATTTAATTCGGGAAAGGATACTTAGGGAGAAAGAAACGTGTTTCAAAAGCCTACAAATACACCCTAGGTACCAGCTGAAAGGAGGGCGGAGAGCTAGGCCAAGAAGCCAAGCCGAGAAGGTCAGATTTGTGGGAATCACTCGAAGATAGCCAGTTGATCCATCTCAAGAAGCCAGAATTCTACTCAAGACGGAGAATCTCCTCTTCAATTCCTTCAGGGGGTTTTAGGGATTTCTTATGTTTTGTTTTATCTTTTCTCTTGAGATGTTGTCTTTTATTATTATGAACTAAACCTTCGGATACCCAGAAGGGATGAAATCTATGAGGAATCTTGTTATTTGATTTTTTGAATTATATGATAATAACTTAGTTTGTTCTTAATTGTGTGAACTTAATCCAAATCTAATGTGCTTAGGTGGAGGAGGAATAGACCCTGCCTAAGAGTAGATCCAACATAATTAAGCAGAGTTGATCGCACGCCTAGACATAGGGTGACGAGATTTTGTCGGATTAGGGTGAAACCTAATATGGGAGTCCACAGATCGATTTACTGCTATTCTAGGGGGTTATTATAAGCGAACGAGAGTTCCACTAATTAACCTAGGGTTAGACGTTATTTGCCTCGAGAGAGGGTTTAATATACGTTAGGGAGTCTCACGGATCAAACTAAGTAAATAAATCATATGGTTCAAAGTTAGATAACAAGTGAAGTCTAGGTGGCTTTTTCCTAAGGGTATCGCTTGAGTCAACTGAGTTTTCCCAAAAGTTATTTCCCAAATTCATTCTTTTTGTCTTTGTGTCTTAGCTTAGTTAGTAGATTATTTTTTTAGTTTAAACAATCATCACTTTATATTAAGGCTAAATAATAAAAAGACGGTGAGTATTAGTACTTTTAGTTCCTTTGGGTTCGACAATCCGGTCTTGCCTAAACTATACTACTGTTCGATAGGTGCACTTGCCTTTAATCGTTGTTAGAGTTAGTTTCCAGGTTCGATCATTCTTTTATAAATTTTAAAACTCTGATTTACAGCGATCATGTAACTTCCCTAAAATTATTCTGTCTTTGTTCGTACAGGTTGGTTATACCAAAATGGATAGCTCACGCAGTTTTGGTTCTTATCCGGGCAGCTGTCAAGTGCGGCGACAATTTTAGACACAGTCTGGGATTAACTTATGCAGCAACACTATAGACAGCGGCCAGGTGCAGCGACAATTCTAAACGCAGTCTGAAATTAACTCATGCAGTGATATTAATGCAATAAGATAGTAAAATTAAGGATAACATAGGCTAGGATTCACTGAGTTATAAAATGAAATTTACTAAACAGAAAATGCTAAAATGTATGCTAAGGCTAACTAAATGGGAACAATTTAACCAATAAGTAGGGGGAAAACCTATGTTCTTTCTAGTGCTATCAGTACCCCTCATTAGAGTGATAAGTTTTAACCTTTTTATTCACTATTTCAGTTTGAAGCATCGAGTATTTATTTGGTTTGAAAAAGTAGAGATTGTTTTCCATCCATCCATTCCAGATTAAAGAACGATTTCTGTGAATAGCAATCCCTTTATTGAATGTCACAATATAACTGTCATAAAATAAACATGCTACATAAATTAAATTCCTTTTAAAATGATGTACATAAAACACGTTTTTTAAAACAATCTTTCTAAAATTATCAAAGTGTAAAATAACTTCTCCAACTGCTTCAACTGAAACATAGCTCTCATCACTGGTCCGTAACGAGATGCTCTTGTCACACAGATTTCTCATTTTGTTCAACCCCTGTAAAGAAACACACACATGATTAGTGGCTCCAGAATCAATAACCCAGTTGTCAATTGATTCTTCCACTAAGCAAGCTTCAACCAAAAAGAGTTTCATATATTTTCCCTTTTTTGATAAGTAATCCAAATACTCCTTGCAGTTTGATTTGAAATGCCCATTCCTGTTGCAGAATAAACATCTGATCTTTTTGGGATCTTTTGACTTCTTAGCCTTCTTCCTATCCATATGAGGTGGAACCAAAGACTTACTCAGTTTCTTCTTTCCCTTAGCTTTCTACTTCCCCCTAGAGGACGAGGGGACCACAGCTAAGTTTCCTTCAGGTTTCTCCTGAACCGACTTACCACCATTCAGCATCAACTCATAGGATTGTAATTCCTTCATAAGCTGAGTCAATGTAAGCACCTTATTCCCCAAGTTGTAAACGGCCCTAAAACCCGCAAACTGCTTGGTTAAGGATTTAAACACTATTTCAATTTGAGTGTTCACGTCTAGTTCAGCCCCATTGTTCTCCACTTCCAAAAAGAATCCCATAAGCTAAAGCATATGTTCTTTGACTGGAATGTCAGTTTACTGTTGAGAATTCATCAAATTTGTAATAGCAGATTGTCAAGCCAATGTGACTTAGCCTCCGAGAAAATCCTCCAAATTTGTCATGATCTCTTTGGCAGTACGGAAATTCTCGTGTTGCTTTTGCAACACACTACTCATGCTCACTAACATATAACATCAAGCAATCAAGTAAGAATCTCTCCGGCGATTTCTCACTTTGGGTTGAGCTTTAGGAGGGCACATTTTGTCAAGAACGAATTTGTGTTTCTCATAGTTGAGAACTATCAGCAAGTTTTGTTTCCATTCTGGAAAGTTATCCCCATTTAATTTATTCTCAGTAAGAATGCTAATAAGAGGAGTATGAGACATATTTGAACTGAAAAAAATAAAGATTCACTAATTACTATCTTTTCATTAAGCAAATATTTTTCATTTTAGCAACATATCAAGAATGCAGTATGACGCATGCGTCTTGTATTAAAACCTTAAAAAACATTTTTTTTCCATTTCTACGATCATTCTCACATCTATCAACCATGTTGCCTTGGGGGTCCCATGATTAACCATCAAGAACATGGATTACATCCAATCAGTTCATGAATCTTAATGCTCAAGACTCCACACGAACTAACGACCACTTAACATCTATCCATCATCTCTAGCTTAAATATCGTTTCTTGGGAAACTATTTAATAAGAGATGATCTTGAGTGTGTAACCATTGGATCAACACCCATCATGAACATGCTCTCATTTGTGAGTCATCTTGGGACAATCTCTTTGAAAGTCATGCATGATTAGTTGTCCTTAAAATGAAATCTCATCTAGTGAACCCACATGATAAAGTTTAACTTGGGGTGCAGCCAGGGTAGGAACCGGCTCGAGACTTTATCATGCTATCACTTAGGGACCATCAATAGAGGTCATAGGTCTTGTTCAAGAACCTTATCCTACTTAATATTTTAAAAACATGCAAGGTTTTTTATCCCAAATTTTAAGAATGATCATACAATAGTCCTAATGGCATTCTTACCTAATCTAAATGACAGGATTCCAATATATGCATGGCATGCTATGGTAATTTTATAATATTCACATTCATTCACAAGAATCAATCAATTATAAAAACAAACAATTTTGATTCTCCACAGTTTTTCTTTTAAGGAAAAAACCGAAGAAGTGAATGTGAACCGTACACCAGGTAGGTTCCCAAGAAAAGGAGGTGAGTCAAATTTAACTGCTTAAAAACCAAGTCTTTCCTAGCCAAAGTCAGTCTTAGACATGCACCTTATCATTACCACACTTCTCACAGTTATCGAATAACCTAAAGAAGTGAATGGAATAATACAACACATGTATTTTCTCATTACCACACTTCTTATTTTTTGAAACGATCAACTGTGGATCATTGATAAACCGAAATAGTAACATATTTTAGGCCCACATTTAGTATGCTTTTGGATGATTTATCCCTTATTTTATGTAAAAAGGTGCTCTTAATCCTTTCTTTTCATGTCTTATACCCAGGAAAGCACCCAAGGACAAAAAGAATGAGAAACAGGCTCAAGATGGACCAAAATGGGCCAAAGAAGAAATCGACACAGCCTAAACCTTAGCCCACACGGCCGTGCCTCACTGATCATCTAGAACACGATCTTCCCTCGATTCACATGGGCGTGTCCTCATTAAAGAAGTCCGAACACGGCCTGACCACGATTTACACGGGCGTGTGCCATGGCCGTGCCTCTGCCGTGGAGAAGAGCAATTTCACTCGAAAAAGGATACTTAGGGGCAAAGAAACCTATTTCAAAAGCCTATAAATACACCCTAAGTATGACCTAGAAGGAGGGCGGTTAGCGAGGCCAAGGAGCCAAGCCGGAAAGATCAGATTTGTGGGAATCACTCGAAGATAGCCAGTTGATCCATCTCAAGAAGCCGAGATTCTACTCAAGACGGCGGATATCTCCTTCAATTCCTTCAGGGGGTTTTAGGGATTTCTTATGTTTTGTTTTATCTTTTCTCTTGAGATGTTTTCTTATTTAGTTATGAACTAAACCCTTCAGATACCTGAAGGGGATGAAACCTATGATGAATCTCGTTATTATTTTCTAAATTATATGATAAATACTTAGTTTGTTCTTAATTATGTAAGCTTTATCCAAATTTAATGTGCTTAGGTGGAGGAGGAATAGACCCTGCCTAAGAGTAGATCTAGCATAACTAAGCGGAGTTGATCGCACGCCTAGAGATAGGGTGACGAGATTTTGCGGGATTAGGGTGAAACCTAATATGGGAGTCCATAGATCGATTTACTGCTATTCTAGGGGGTTATTATAAGAGAACGAGAGTTCCACTAATTAACCTAGGGTTAGACGTTATTCGCCTCGAGAGAGGGTTTAATATACGTTAGGGAGTCTTACGGATCAAACTAAGTAAATAAAATCATATGGTTCAGTGATAGATAACAAGTGAAGTCTAGGTGGATTCTTCTTGAGGGTATCGTCTAAATCAACTGAGTTTTTCTAAAAGTTATCTCCCCAATTTTAGTCTTTTTCGTCTTTGTGTCCTTAGCTTAGTAGTTCGTTAATTTTAGATTAAAAGCAACTTCACTTATTTTAGGTTAAATAATAAAAAGAAAGTTAGTATTAGTACTTTTAGTTCCTTTGGGTTCGATAATCCGGTCTTGCCTAAGCTATACTACTGTTCGATAGGTACACTTGCCTTCAATCGTTGTCAGAGTTAGTTTCCAGGTTTGATCATTCTTTTTATAAATTTTAAAGCTCTGATTCACAGCGATCAATCATCTCATATATATATATCACAATTATAACATTACATAATATAATTTTTATAAACAATTATAAATATATATATAATGACATAGGTAATTAAAATAAAATTGTCAACCAAGGTTTCCATGATTCTATTTCCAGAAAATAAAATTACTTAAATTTTCGCCATAATGAATTACTTAGGTCTTTAACCGCCACCGCATCTTTTCCTTGTCATGGACTCTTTTAGGAAAAAAATTACATTTAAGTCCTATGTTCGTTTTCGACTCATAAGAATTCTATGAATTTTAAAAAAATAGTCTTACATGGAGGTGATAGTCCACGGTCGAACGACAACCTCAGCAATAAAAAATAATTATATAACAAATATATAATATCGCATCCATTCCCATATATAACTCAAAACATGCATAAGATCTAAAGAATGTCACTTTCTAAGTAATCAAATTATTCAAGAAGAAGAGAAATTTGTTTTGATTATCTATTTATACTTATAGATAGAACACAATCTGACTCATGATACCAATTGTTGGAAAAAAAACAGGTTTGAAAAACGCAGCGAAAAATAAATTTAGGGAAAAAAAAGTTATTTTTTTTCCAAAACAAGATCTTGATTGTGATATCTAAAGTAATAAACACTTAATCAAAATTGTACCTTTTCGATTCGTTTAGTATGAGTGCTTCGACCGAGTAGTCTTCTCCGCTATCCTCAAGCTCACGTCTGTCGAGTGTGGGCTCACTTCGAATCAGAAAATTTTTCACCAAAATTACCAGTGGGGTATTTTCACAATTTCTCTAAACTTTTGGGTCAAGTTGTAGATCAGAAAGATATCTTTAGAAATTTTCTGAAATAATCTCTTCAGAGAATTTTCTCTCTACAACTTTCTCTTAAATTCAAGTGTGTGTAAAATAATGACCCAAGGCTCTCTTTATATAGGGAGAGTTTAGAGAGTTCAACTATGATTAAACTTGATCTTTTTAATATTAAATTAATATAATATTTATCAAGATAAATATTAGATTAAATTTAATATTAAATCTAATTAAAATAATAGAATGTTTATCTACAAGATAAACATTAAATTAAATATTAAAATAATAAAATACTATTAAAATAAGTATTAAATTAAATTTAATATTAAAATATTATTATTTTTGGAATACTTAATCTGAAATCAAATTCACTAGTAAAGTCCCAGTTGGAGTGTAACTCTTCCACTACTCAACCACCGAAGACCAACCACTGCTGGCCATCAGAATGCCATCGTCACAGCCGCCGGCACTATCGTGTCCGGTGATGTAGGTGCGACACCTTTACGGCGCCCCAAAGTCGATTCGGTCTGGGTCAGTGACGACCCAATCAGTTTGATCTAGCCACCGATTGCACCGTCAGCTCGGTTTCACATATCGAGCACAGTTCAACTAGTTTTTTGGTCTTGGTCTCAGTTTTGGGATCCAGACTGTAACACCCCTTACCCGTATCCGACGCCGGGACAGGGCACGAGGTGTTACCTAACTTAAACACATGCATACACACAATTCCGAATCATTAAAGTCCGTTCAAATTTAAAACTTTTCAAACTTCCTCTTAACATCCTTAATATGGGCCTACAAGGCCCAAAACACATATTAGAAATGTTTTGAGATCAGATCGTGTTCTTTGGAGAAACATGGAAAATGTCATTAAAAACAGAGGCACACGCCTGTGTGTAAGTGTGACACACCCGTGTGACATGATAACATGGCCATGTTGACAGATCGTGTGATTCACACAGCCTAAGCATATAGGGACACACCCGTATCCCACGCCCGTGTGGATTTATTTCTCAATTCAAACCGACAGGGGTTTCTAGACGGCCTAACACACGCCCGTGTCAATGGCCCGTGTCCCTCACACAGCCATGACACGCACAGGTCTTATCCCGTGTGCAAAAACCTTGACATTCTGTTTCTGACATCATCAACCTTATAAGGTTACACGGCCAAGGCACACGTCCGTGTCTTTAGGCCGTGTGGCGAATAAATTTCCTAAATTCAAGTGTAGACTTCACACGGCCTGGGCACATGCCCATGTTATATGGCCGTGTCTTCCACACGATTGAGACATACGGCCGTGTCTCAGCCCGTGTGGTAACTACTGGGCATTCTGTTTTACCAACCTAGGGATCAGGGGGACACACGGTCAATCTACACGCCCATTGGGCAGACCATGTGTCACACACAGCCTAGACACACGCCCGTGTGTCTACTCGTGTGGAAAAAAAACAAGGCTATTTACCAAGCCCTTTCTACCACCCCTACTTGTACCATTATAAGCCACATCAAGCATCGTACTCATTCATGCATTAATATACCAATTACTCAACCAATGCAATTTACCCATTCATGAAAATCATAATCATTTTCATCTATCAATAATAAGAAATAGCCATCATCCATGGTGTAACGCCCCGAAATTTGGGCCTAGAAGTATTGGGCCTTGAGCAAGGGAACAGTTGAGAAATTGTGCATGAAAGTTCATATGAGCTAGTAAATGACACAATTAAATGTATTCTTTAGTGGTTAAGAGTCCTGAGAAGTATTGGAGAAGTCCTGGGTTCAAATCTGAGCTCTAGCAAAATTTTGGTTTTAGGTGAATAAAACCTTGGGAGTAAGTAAGTAGGCTTTAAGAATAAAATGTGGTAAAAGGTGACGCAAAGAGAGTGGGTGGTCTAGTGGCAAAGTGGCGTTACAGCTGGCAAGAGGCCTGAGGTTCAAGTCTTGGGATGAGCAAGGGAGGTTTTATTTTTGTTGTTGTGACGCCTAGTGGTTGTGTTGTAGTGGGATTCTGCTCAGGTGGTTGTGGAATTGGTCTTGGGGAGTGATTCATGGGATAAGGATTTGGAGGAGTTTGAAAGTGTTTCAAATTAGGGGTGTTGAGAGATTCGGGGAGTGGAATTAGGGGTATAGTAGTGGTTGGCCGAAAGTGGGTTTCCCATGGTGCAAATTCGATCATATGACTTTTATTCTTGTGCCGAAATAGGTTGTGCATTTTTGCTCTCCATTTCAAAATCGTTTACCTCTTGTTGTGTTGTTTTTCTCCCTTTTTTGTATTGTGTGTTTTGGAAGCCGAGTACCATTGGTGTCCATTCGGGTATTTGGGTTTTTGTTCTCCAAAATCGTTCTTTGTTGGATCAACTTCCTTTCTCTCCCTCATTGGTACTTTGCCTTTACTTATTTTTTGTTTTGGGTAGCCGAACGTTTCCTTCCTTGTTAGCCGAATATTGTTTGTGCCATCAATCCTCTCCCTTGTCCTTGATTGTTGATTCTCTTCTATTCTCCCTCTCTCTCAAGCCGTGGTGGATGACCATCTCATCTTCCTCTTGATTCTAACTTCTCTTCCTGTCACTCAAATAGTTTAGTTGGCGAGGAATATCGATTGGTAGGTCCCCGCATCTCTACTCTTTCAGCTTTTCTCCTCTATTTCTTTAGATGTCGATTCTTATCTTCTTTTTAACCTTTGTTATGGTGTTCTTTCGGGTTTAAGGAATTTGTGAGGAGTGGAGGAGTTCCCTAGCGCTGTAGAAACGATTGGACCCTTCTCTTTCGTTCTTGACCAAGGTAATATCGCTTTCATGATGAATGATCTGAACTGGAATATGTTGTCGTGGGTTGGTATTGGCCGAATATGCTTTTCTCTTGTTTGGGGTTTGCATTTTCTTTAGGCATATAATCATAAATTCAACCCATATGTATAAGCAATCATGATTGCTAAATTCGCTTTATATGCAGATAACTAACAAGGAAGGTTGAGATCCTATTGTCAAGCGATTGATAAATACCTTGTTTATATGTAGGATGGTGCTCGTGGATTTTTAGTACTCTACGTAATCAAGTGTGTATCTGTATACCGTAAATCATTACTGTTGTAAAGCCAAAGAGTGTGACTCTGTGAGTCGGCAAAAGCCAAAAAGCTGAAACCTTGGCATATGAGGCCTCACGATCGTGCGATCGATCGTGTGGTAAACCAAGCCCGCAATCATGGGCAATAGACTGTAGAGGCCACCACAAGCATTCTCGTGCTCTTAGGCCGTTATGGGCCTCGTATGGCTGAAATGGGTTGTGTGGGCCCAATGGGTTGGTGGGCCCCACACAGTTTAAATCCTCGGTAAGTGATCATTTATAGGTTGGTTTATGAGGCTCGTGATGCCGTATGTGAATCTGGACAAAATGGGCCACACGAACGTGTGGGCCAACTTGGGCCCAATAACGAGTCTTGGGCCCATATACACTATTCTGGCCATGTAGGTTATTTAAGTCCCTCGAAGCGATGATAGACCCTCTAGGAGGTCGTAGAAAGTACTGAGACCCCAATATTTGTAAAATCACCGAAATACCCTTATTAAGCAAAATGATTGTTTTGCCCTTGTGGGTAAATGACTGACTTAGAGTATGAATTTGACTGATTTAACTGCGATCGTATGACTTTGTTTTAACTGACTTGACTGTGGCCGTGTGACTGATTTGCTTTTAATATATGTTTAAGTTACTGTTACTGAGCATGGTCATTCTGTATACACCTGTGATGATTGAGCATGACATACACGACATATTGCATGGGGTTGGGACATTGTTACGGAGGAAGTGTACGGCCTATTGCCGTTCTGTACAAGGCTTTCAGCCTTTCTGCGATATTTATGGATTTTAGTCATTCTATTAATCGTCAGCAGTGCTGCGATATTTATGGCTTTTAGTCGTTCTGTCTATGGCGCTGAGTTGTTCTGTTGACTTAGTGCCGCAACCGGTGCTAAGCTTGGTGTGTT
Organism: Gossypium sturtianum; assembly: GCA_025698515.1. NCBI lineage: Eukaryota > Viridiplantae > Streptophyta > Magnoliopsida > Malvales > Malvaceae > Gossypium > Gossypium sturtianum. Next base: position 106,405,751 of record CM046955.1, read on the forward strand.
GGCTGGGTGGTTCAATTTTATCCCCACATGGTGTGTTGGTTGGTACGGGTGGTGTATTGGTTGGATTGGGCTGGATTTATGTTTGCATATCTGCATCTGATACTAATTTTGTAATGGGCTTAGGCCCACCTGGTTCTATTATGGGCTAAGGCCCACCTAATACTGTGTCTGTGATAGTCTCAGGCCCAGTCTGTTTCTGCATACTGTATATCTAACTGTTTGTATTATAAGGAATTACACACTGAGTTTTCGCAAACTCACCCTTCTGTCTAACTGTACAGGTTTCGTTTGGGTTTTTATATTTGTAATAAGGCCTCTCCAATTTTATAACTTTTGATCTGAGCTTTTAATCAGTATGATTTATACTTGTTAGAAGTAGAACGCGGTTTTCCTAAAATGATAACTGTTTTCAAAACACTATGTTTCCGCAATGATTTTTAAGTTTTCGCAACAAACAAGGTTTTAGAAGTAATGACGATTTAAAATGATTAACAAAATGCTGGTATAATATGAGTTCTAACAAAGAGGCTTCAACCTCCAAACGAGTTTTTTATCAATAAGAAAAATGGTTTCCAAAAAGCACTCCAATGTGACACCACTAGATTCGACCATAACTTCTAGGCCGGGTTTAGGGTGTTACATTTAGTGGTATCAGAGCCTGGTTGCAAAACTCGGCTGTGGATTGGGTCGTTAAAATTGAATTTCTGAAAGTATTGTTTCAAAAAGGCTTGAAAAGATTTGAAGTTCTGAAATATTGTATTGACCGTGTTTTCTGAAAGTGTGGTACACCCAGTCGCCGACGCCTTGTTTGTTTTCGTTGAAAAGTAGTAGATAGATATTAGACAGTATTGCTACAACTTAAAGTTAGAGTTTGTATTTATTCTGTGTGTATTCTAGAGATGATATGCGTGTGATATCCATCCGCTCCGATGGATAGATGGTGTGGTGCGTGATTGTATTATTAGGATTAGATTGTGTAGCGAGAGCGTAGTGGTGTAGATTGAGCTAAGCGATTGTTCAGATAGTTGGAAATTTTGAGGACAAAATTTCTTTAAGGGGGTAGAATTGTAACGCCCCGGAATTTGGGCCTAGAAATATTGGGCCTTGAGCAAGGGAATGGTTAGGAAACTGTGCATGAAAGTTCATGTGAGGTAGGAAATGACACAATTAAATGTCTGCTTTAGTGGTTAAGGGTCCTGAGAAGTATTGGAGAAGTCTTGGGTTCAAACCTCAGCTCTAGCAAAATTTTGGTTTTAGGTGAATAAAACCTTGGGAGTAAGTAAGTAGGCTTTAAGAATAAAATGTGGTAAAAGGTGACGCAAAGAGAGTGGGTGGTCTAGTGGCAAGGTGGCGTTACATCTGGTAAGAGGTCTGAGGTTCAAGTCTTGGGATGAGCAAGGGAGGTTTTATTTTTGCAGTTGTGACGCCTAGTGGCTGTGTTGTAGTGGGATTCTGCTCAGGTGGTTGTGGAATTGGTCTTGGGGGAGTGATTCATGGGATAAGGATTTGGAGGAGTTTGAAAGTGTTTCAAATTAGGGGTGTTGAGAGATTTGGGGAGTGGACTTAGGGGTATAGTAGTGGTTGGCCGAAAGTGGGTTTCCCATGGTGCAAATTCGGTCATATGACTTTTATTCTTGTGCAGAAATAGGTTGTGCATTTTTGCTCTTCATTTCAAAAATGTTTACCTCTTGTTGTGTTGTTTTTCTCCCTTTTGTGTATTGTGTGTTTTGGTAGCCGAGTACCATTGGTGTCCATTTGGGTAATTGGGTTTTTGTTCTCCAAAATTGTTCTTTGCTGGATCAACTTCCTTTCTCTCCCTCATTGGTACTTTGCCTTTACTTATTTTTGGTTTTGGGTAGCCGAACGTTTCCTCCCTTGTTAGTCGAATTTTGTTTGTGCCATCAATCCTCTCGCTTGTCCTTGATCGTCGATTCTCTTCTACTCCCCCTCTCTCTCAAGCCGTGGTGGATGACCATTTCATCTTCCTCTCGATTCTAACTTCTCTTCCCTGTCACTCAAATAGTTTCTGTTGGCAGAATATCGATTGGTAGGTCCCTGCATCTCTACTCTTTCGGCTTTTCTCCTCTATTTCTTTAGATGTCGATTCTTATCTTCTTTTTTACCTTTGTTATGGTGTTCTTTCAGGTTTAAGGAATTCGTGAGGAGTGGAGGAGTTCCCTAGCGCTGTAGAAACGATTGGACCCTTCTCTTTCGTTCTTGACCAAAGGTAATACTGCTCGCAGTGAATGATCTGAACTGGAATATGTTGTCGTGGGTTGGTATTGGCCAAATATGTTTTTCCCTTGTTTGGGGTTTGCGTTTCTTTAGGCTGATAATCGTAGATTCAACCCATATGTATAAGCAATCCTGATTACTAAATTTGCTTTATATGCAGATAACTAACAAGGAAGGTTGAGATCCTATTGTCAAGCGATTAATAAATACCTTGTTTAAATGTAGGATGGTGCTCGTGGATTTTTAGTACTTTACGTAATCAGGTGTGTATCTGTTTACCGTAAATCATTACGGTCGTAAAGCCGAAGAGTGTGTCTTTGTGAGTCGGTAAATGCCGAAAAGCCGAAACCTCAGCATATGAGGCCTCACGAGCGTGCGATTGCTCGTGTGGTAAACCGAGCCCACAATCATGGACGATAGACTGTAGAGGCCACCACGAGCATTCTCGTGCTCTTGGGCTATTATGGGCCTCGTATGGCTGAAATGGGCCGTGTGGGCCCAATGGGCTGATGGGCCCCACACGGGTTAAATCCTCGGTAAGTGATCATTTATAGGTTGGTTTATGAGGCTCGCAATGCCGTATGTGAATCTGGACTAAATGGGCCACACGAGCGTGTAGGCCCACTTGGGCCCAATAGCGTGTTTTGGGCCTATATACACTATTCTGGTCGTGTAGGTTATCTGAGTCGCTCGAAGTGACGATAGACCCTCTAGGAGGTCGTAAAAAGTACCGAGACCCTAATATTTGTAAAATTACCGAAATATCCCTGTAGGGCAAAATAACTGTTTTGCCCTTGTGGGTAAATGACTGACTTAGAGTATGAATTTGACTGATTTGACTGCGATCGTATGACTGTGTTTTAACTGACTTGACTGTGGCCATGTGACTGATATGCTTTTAATATATGCTTAAATGACTGTTACTGAGCATGGCCATTTAGCATGACATACACGACATATTGTATGGGGTTGGGACATTGTTACGGAGGAAGTGTACGGCCCGTTGTCGTTCTGTACAAGGCTTTGAGCCTTTCTACGATATTTTTGGCTTTTAGCCATTCTATTAACCGTCAGCAGTGTTACGATATTTATGGCTTTTAGCCGTTCTGTTGACTTAGTGCCGCAACCGGTGCTAAGCTTGGTGTGTTGGCTGGGTGGGTCGATTTTATCCCCACATGGTGTGTTGATTGGTACGGGTGGTGTATTGGTTTGATTGGTCTGGATTTATGTTTGCATATCTGCATCTGATACTGATTCTATAATGGGCTTAGGTCCACCTGGTTCTGTTATGGGCTAAGGCCCACCTGATACTGTGTCTATGATGGGCTCAGGCCCAGTCTGTTTCTGCATACCGTATATCTGACTGTTTGTATTATAAGGGATTACACACTAAGTTTTCGCAAACTCACCCTTCTGTCTAACTGTACAGGTAATCCCCAGCCTTAGGCGATTTGGAGCCGCGATAGACCCGGAGGTGGCCACGTGAACACTGATTTTCCGCTTGAGACTTAAATATTTTAAATTTATACTCGGGTTTGGTTATGTAATAAGGCCATTTGAGGTTTTAACTTTTATTTGGTTTTATTTTTTTACTTCAACCTGCTAGATTAGGAAAAATGGGTTTTTCAAATAATAACTGATTCCAAAGAAAATCACGTGTTTCAAATTTTAAAGTTTACAATTAGAAAGGCTTCTGCAACAATAAAGTTTTGAAGGTAATAACTTTTTAATAAACCTCGATTGAAAATAAACAAACGCAAAGGAGGTTTTGTACAACTTTTAAATGGCAAGAAGTTTGAAAATAAACCTCGATTGAAAATAAACAAACACTTCAATGTGACACGCCAGATTCGGCGATAACATTCAGGCCGGGTTTGGGGTGTTACACATGGCCTTATACAAAATAAATCAAATCTCCAAGTCAAGACAACACATTTGGTCAAAACAATATGACACTTGACAAAAACTAAGTCCCTATACATGCCATACTCAAAAAGATGAAACTAACTATACCAAATGTTCAGTTTGATAATGTGATCGAGCCTTTGACGTTCTTTGAATTTTCGAGCTAACTTGGTGGCTCTATAAGAAAAATGGAAATGAGAGGGAGTAAGCACAAAGCTTAGTAAGTCATAGGTAAATAATTAACAACAATTACCAAGCATTGTCATACTTATAGCATATTATAAACTTGTACATGATTCTCAAATGATTTAAGGCATAACTCACTCATTTTCATCCTTACTAATCACACAACATAATTCGAGCTCATTTCACATGATTCGCATGTAGGAACCTGTATCACTTACAACATAGTAGTAACTTTTCTCACTTTTGACACAATCTTTAATCTACCCGTTGAACTCATTGGAATACCAAAGGAAATTTGGTAAGCCTCACACAAGAGGGTACAATGCCGAAGCCATGTCCCAGACATGGTCTTACACTGGCTTACATTTTAAGGCCGATGCCATGTCCCAGACATGGTCTTACACTAGCTCTCATCTCAATGTCGACGCCATGTTCCAAACATGGTCTTACACTGGCTCTCATAATGTGGCCGATGCCATGTCCCAGACATGGTCTTATACTGGCTCTCTTAATGTGGTCGATGCCATGTCCCAGACATGGTCTTACACTAGCACACCTATCAATGTCGATGCCATGTTCCAAACATGGTCTTATACTGGATCTCTTAATGTGGCCGATGCCATGTCCCAGACATGGTCTTACACTAGCACACATATCACCCCAAATGTCATGGCATGGATATCCAATCTATTCCAAAGGTTCAACCGGCAGTTTTTACTACATAAATTCTCATCATACATGTTCACAACAATAATCAAACATTTTATGCAATATCAATTGTTTAATGCATAAAGGTAATAACGTTGTATTATTTACGTACAACTTACCTCGGTATACAAAAAGTGAGCGAGTAAATCGAATTAATCTACTAGATTGGCTTTTCCCCAGTCCGGACTCCGTTTTTCGTGATCTAAATTGATAAAATTCACTCATTTAATCATCACATAAATCAAGACATTTTAAAATTTCTACTTTGGTAAAATTACCGTTTTGCGCTTAGACTTTCACAAAATTATGATTTTGCCCCTAGGCTCATAAATCTATTTTCATCAAATTTCCTTATTAACCAAGCCTAGCCGAATATACTTTAAGCTTATAGCAACTCAAAATTCCAAATATTTCACACATTTACTACTCATTTTATAAACTTCACAAAATGGTCCCTTTTGGTGTTTTCATGAAAAATCCTTTCACAAAAGTTGTTTATTTAGCAACCAAATTTCATTTTCTTCCATAAAAATTCAGCAAACAACACTAAGGTTCTCATGGAAAAACCCAAGACTCTCAACCATTTTTCAAAATAGTCCCCTCATTAGCTAGCTTAAGCTACAAGGGTTCGAAAAACATAAAAATCATCAAAAATGACCATCAAAATCACTTACTTGCAAGGATTAGAGGTTGCTGAAATTTTGAGTTCTCAAACCCCCTATTTTGCTGATATTTTCAGTGGAAGAAGAAGATGAAAAAGGATGATTATTTTGCTGATATTTTCAGTGGAAGAAGAAGATGAAAAAGGATGATATCATTTTTATCTTTATTTTATCTTATTTCATCAATTAAGTCACCTAATACCACCCACTTTGACCAATTTTCAATTCTTTGTCTCCTATGGCCGGCCAACACTCCCTAAAGGGCCTAATTGCACATTAAGGACCTCCAATTTAATATTCTATAGCTATTTGACACCTTTAGCTTTTAGAATAAAACTTTAGCACTTTATGCGATTTAATCCTTTTTCAAAATTAAGCATGAAATCACTAAAATTAATGCACCAAAATTTTTAAGCACTCATATAATCAAGCTATAACACATAGAATAAGATTAAAATAATTTTCTCCGACCTCAGATTAGTTCTGAAACCACTGTTCCGACTAGCCCTTAAATCGGGCTGTTACAATTCTCCCCCTTAGGGATTTTCGTCCCCGAATCTTACCAGCAAAAAGGTTCGGGTATTGGTCTCTCATGGTTTCCTCGGGCTCCCATGTGGCCTCTTCAACCCCATGTCTATGCCATAATACTTTCACAAGTGCTATACTTTTATTTCACAATTTCTTGACCTCCCGATCCAAAATCTTAACCTGCTCTTCACCGTAGGTCATGTCCGAACAAATCTCAACCTCTGTTGGTGAAATCACATGTGATGGGTCAGATCGGTAACGGCGCAACATAGACACATGGAATACATCGTGGATCTTTTCTAATTCGGGTGGCAAGGCTAATCGGTATGCTACCAGTCCAACTCTTTCAGTCACCTCATATGGCCCAATAAAACATGGACTTAATTTGCCCTTCGTATCGAATCTGAGGACTTTCTTCCACGGGGATACTTTCAAGAACACCTTATCACCAACTTGAAACTTAATTTCTTTTCATTTCAGATCTGCGTAGGATTTCTGTCTATCCGAAGCAGCCTTCAAATAGTCACGAATCACTTTTACTTTCTCTTCTGCTTCTCTGACTAAGTCAACCCCGTGTATCTAATTTTCTCTGATTTCGGTCCAATACAAAGGCATTCAGCATTTACACCCATATAATGCCTCATAAGGCGCCATTTTCAAACTCGACTGATAACTATTGTTGTAGGCAAAATCTACCAATGGTAAGTACCTTTTCCAACTACTTTGAAACTCAAGAACACAACACCGCAGCATGTCTTCAAGTATCTGAATTACTCTCTCTGATTGGCCGTCGGTTTGCGGGTAGAAAGCTGTGCTAAAATTTAACTTTGTCCCCAAAGTTGCTTGTAACTTTTTCCAAAACCGTGATGTGAACCTCGGATCTCTATCTGAAATGATCGATAAAGGTACTCTGTGAAGCCTCACAATTTCAAAAAAATACAAATCGGCCAATTTCTCAAGTGAATAATCGATACGCACCGGTATAAAATGAGCCGACTTAGTTAGCCTATCAACCACAACCCATACAACATCTTTCTTCTTTGGAGTCATGGGTAAACCTGTTACAAAATCCATTGTGATTTGGTCCCATTTCCACTCGGGAGCCATCACTGGCTGAAGTAAACCCGAAGGTACCTGATGTTTGGCTTTCACTTGCTGACAAATTAAGCACTTAGAGACAAACTCTGAGATGTCTCTTTTCATTCCCGACCACCAATATATTTTCTTTAGGTCATTATACATTTTCACACTACCCGGATGGATAGACAAACAACCACTATGGGCCTCTTGCAAAATCTTCTAAATAAGCTCTTCATCTTTAGGTACACAGATCCTCTCTCATAACAACAAATAACCGTCGGCACCAATCCGAAAATCCGATTCAATACCCGCTTCACACTGAGTTATCTGGGCTTGCAATTCTTTATCGCCTTTTTAAGCATCGTAGATCTCTTGAAAAAAAGGTTGGTTTCGCTCTCAAGTCGGCTAAAATCGAACCATCGTCAGTCACGGAAAACTGAGTATTCATAGCCGTCAAGGCAAACAATGACTTCCTACTCAGAGCATCGGCGACCACATTCGCCTTTCTAGGGTGATAATCAATTATCAACTCATAATCCTTTATCAGCTCTAACCATCTCTGTTGTCATAGATTTAACTCCTTTTGAGTCATCAAATACTTTAGACTCTTATGGTCGGTGAACACTCGGCATTTCTCGCCATACAAATGGTGTCTCCAACTCTTCAGTGCGAAGACTATGGCGGCCAGCTTTAAATCGTTAGTTGGATAGTTTTTCTCATGTGGCTTCAGCTGTCTCGAAGCATAAGCTATTACCTTGCCTTCTTGCTTAAGCACACATCCCAATCCATTTAAGGATGCATCGCTATACACCACAAATTCCTTTCCCGATTCCGGTTGCACTAAAATTGGAGCTTCAGTCAACAATGCTTTTAGTTTTTCAAAACTCTGTTGGCACTTCTCTGTCCATTCGAACTTGACATCTTTCTGTAGCAACCTTGTCATAGGAGTAGCAATCATGGAGAATCCTTTGACAAATCGTCTGTAATATCCCGCTAAGCCCAAAAAGCTTCTAATCTCTGATACATTCCTCGACGATTTCCACTCAACAATAGCCAAGATCTTACTGGATCAACTCTAATTCCATCACCCGACACGATGTGTCTTAAAAATCTGACCTCTCGGAGCCAAAACTCACTTTTTCTAAACTTAGCATACAACCGCTTATCTCTTAATGTTTGCAAAACAATTCTCAAATGCTCCGCGAGCTCACTCTCATCCCGAGAATAAATTAATATGTCATCAATAAAAACAACTACAAACTTATCCAAGTACGATCGAAAAATACAGTTCATTAAATCCATAAATACGGCAAGAGCATTCGTTAAGCCAAAGGGAATGACTAGGAACTCGTAATGGCTATACCTCTTCCGAAATGCAGTTTTTTGCACATCCTGCTCCTTAACTCTCAACTGATAATAACCGGATCTCAGGTCTATCTTAGAAAATACTGTGGCTCCCTTCAATTGGTCAAACAAATCATCGATCCTTGGCAGTGGCTACTTGTTCTTAACTGTAACCTTGTTGAGCTGTCAGTAGTCTATACATAATCTCATCGACCCGTCTTTCTTTTTCACAAAAAGTACCGGAGCACCCCACGGAGAATAACTCGGTCTCGCAAAACCCTTATCCGTTAACTCTTGCAACTGGATTTTTAGCTCCTTTAATTCCGTCGGAGCCATCCTATATGAGGCAATCGAAATAGGTGCCGTACCCGGGACCAACTCAATACCAAATTCGACTTCCCTAATTGGAGGCAATCCAGGCAACTCTTTCAGAAATACATCCGGATACTCACATACCACTGGCACTGACTCAATCTTTACTTCCGACTCTTGAGTATTCATCACAAACGCAAGATAAGACTCATACCCTTTTCTCATGTATTTCTCAGCAATCATAGAAGAAATCAGTACTGGTGAGTTATCCGGTTCACCTGATTCAACCCGAATAATATCCTAATTTTCACATCTCAGTTCAATAAACTTACTACCACAGTTTACTAACACATTATGAATAGTCAACCAATCCATGCCAAGAATTAGGTCAAATTCATCAAATGGTAGTAGCATGAGATTAGCCGGAAAATAATGGCATCTAATCATCAAGGAACAGTTTCTACACGCTTTGTCAATTATCACATGCTTGCCTAACGGGTTTGACACTTTTATCATAAATTATGTAGACTCAACAGGCATATTCATACTAGACACCAATTTCATACAAATATAGGAATGAGTAGACCCCGGATCAATCAAAGCAACACCAGAGGTATCATGAAGAGAAAAAGTACCCGTAATCACATCTGGATGCCTCTTCGCGAGCGCGAATGGCATATGTCCTTGCAGGAGCTCTACCCTCTGATCTCACAGTGGAGTCTTTAGGCGCACCTCTACTGTTAGCCCCACTTCCCGGGTTCTTCTGTGGTCTACCCCTCGAAGGTACATTACTCGCTCGCACTTTTTGTTTTCTGTCTTTCTCATCCATCTCATGACAGTTTCGAATGAAGTGGTCTAGTGAACTGCACTTGAAGCAGCCTCTTTCATTTCCTCGACATTCCCCAAAGTGATGCCTACCACAATGTTAGCATTCCGATCTATTAGGTCGGGCACTACCAACACTCGCAATTGAAGTGGTCTGGGCCTTAGACGTCGTGTATTGCTTATTCTTATTTCTGTTCGAGAATCCAACTGAAGCATTGGATCGAGTAGTGAACTCTGTTGATTTCTTAGATGAGGACTGAAACGATTTTCGCAACTGTCTTTTCTTTGAGTCACGAGACTCAATATTAGCTTTCCTTTTCTCTTTGGCCAATTCTTCAGCCTTACAAGCTCTCTCAACAAGCACCACAAACTCCCTTAACTCTAAAATGCCAACTAATAATCAGATGTCTTCGTTCAATCCATCCTCAAATCTCTTGCACGTGATGGCTTCGATAGATACGCATTCCCTAGCGTATTTGCTGAGTCTAACAAACTCGCGCTCATATTATGTTACTGTCATTCGGCCTTGCTTCAATTCTAGAAATTCCTTCCTCTTCTGGTCCATAAACCTCTGACTAATATACTTCTTCCGGAATTCCTCTTGGAAAAACTCTTATGTAATCATTTCCCTTGGTACAACCAACACAAGGGTGTTCCACCATTGGTAGGCCGAGTCTCGCAAGAGTGACACGACACACGTCATGCAATCCTCAAGTGTGTAAGACAACTCATCGAATACCCTTTCTAGCCAGAACTTTGCCCTCTCTAGGTCATCACCTATATTGGCTCAAAATTCCTCAGCCTCTTGCTTTCGAATTCTGTCTACCGGAGGTTTTTCTCTTCTAATCGTTTCCACTACTTGGGGAGCTGTAGGGGCAGGCTAGGGAATTGGAGGGGGTGGAGGAGGTGGAGCGTTCGGGTTTGCACGAACAAACTCCGAGTACCATACATTCATCATATGGAGGAAGGCTTCTTTAGCCCCTCCACCCTGACTCAGTGTCACGGGCCAACTTTAAACTGGCGTGGTCCCTTCTGCGAGAGCCGGCGCATTACTCTCGACATCATCCGCCACTACTCCTTCGGGATTCATTTACTATATAAAAACACATTTTAAAATGTCAGGAGTCATCACACTATCATAATTCATATATGGCATGTATAGCTAGACTTATACACATGCTAGGTTAGTCCGAGAATCGACTAAACCATAGCTCTGATACCACTAAATGTAACATCCCTTACCCATATCCGATGTCGGGACAGGGCATGAGGCGTTACCTAACTTAAACACATGCATACACACAATTTCGAATCATAAAAGTCCGTTCAAATTCAAAACTTTTCAAACTTCCTCTTAACATCCTTAATATGGGCCTTCGAGGCCCAAAACACATCTTAGAAATGTTTTGAGATCAGATCGTGTTCTTTGGAAAAACTTGGAAAATGTCATTAAAAACAGGGGCACACGCCCGTGTGTAAGTGTGACACACCCGTGTGACTTGATAACATGGCCATGTTGACAGATTGTCTGATTCACACGGCCTAAGCATATAGGGACACACCCGTGTCCCACGCCCATGTGGTATTTATTTCTCAATTCAAACCTACAGGGGTTTCCACACGGCCTGACACACGCCCGTGTCCATGGCCTGTGTCCCTCACACGGCCATGACACGCCCGGGTCTTAGCCCGTGTGCAAAAACCTTGACATTCTGTTTCTGACGTCATCAACCTAATAAGGTCACACGGCCAAGGCACACGCCCGTGTCCTTAGGTCGTGTGGCGAATAAAATTCCTAAATTCAAGTGCAAACTTCACACGGCCTGGGCACATGCCTATGTCCTAGGGCCGTGTCTTCCACACGGTTGAGACATACGGCTGTGTCTGAGCCCGTGTGGTTACTACTGGGCATTCTGTTTTACCAACCTAGGGATCAGGGGGACACACGGCCAATCTACATGCCTGTGGGACAGACCGTGTGTCACACACAGGCTAGACACACGCCCGTGTGTCTACCCGTGTGGACAAAAACAAGGCTATTTACCAAGCCCCTTTCTGCCACCCCTACTTGTACCAATATAAGCCACATCAAGCATCCTACTCATTCATGCATTAATATACCAATTACTCAACCAATGCAATTTACCCATTCATGAAAATCATCACATTTTCATATATCAATAATAGGAAATAGCCATCATCCATGGCCTTATACAAAATAAATCAAATCTCCAAGTCAAGCCAACACATTTGGTCAAAACAATATGACACTTGACAAAAAATAAGCCCCTATACATGTCATACTCAAAAAGATGAAACTAACTATACCAAATGTTCAGTTTGATAGTGTGATGGAGCCTCTGACGTCCTTTGAATTCCTAAGCTAACTTGACGGCTCTATAAGAAAAATGGAAAGGAGAGGGAGTAAGCACAAAGCTTAGTAAATCATAGGTAAATAATTTACAACAATTACCAAGCATTGTCATACTCATAGCATATTATAAACTTGTACATGATTCTCGAATGATTTAAGGCATAACTTACTCATTTCCATCCTTACTAATCACATAACATAATTCGAGCTGATTTCACATGATTCTCATGTAGGTACCTGTATCACTTACAACTTAGTTGTAACTTTTCTCACTTTTGACACAATCTTTAATCTACCCGTTGAACTCATTGGAATACCAAAGGATATCCGGTAAGCCTCACACAAGAGGGTACAATGCCGAAGCCATGTCCCAGACATGGTCTTACACTGGCTTACATTTTGAGGCCGATGCCATGTCCCAGACATGGTCTTACACTAGCTCTCATCTCAATGCCGACGCCATGTTCCAAACATGGTCTTACACTGGCTCTCATAATATGGCCGATGCCATGTCCCAGACATGGTCTTATACTGGCTCTCTTAATGTGGCCGATGTCATATCCCAGACATGGTGTTACACTGGCACACCTATTGTAACACCCCTAACTCGTATCTGTCACCGGATTAGGGTTAAAGGCATTACCAGACAGATTGGAAACTTTTACAGATGTTTCATAATACAAGTCATCACTCACAATCAAAGTGTCCCTTTATAGGTCAACGAGACCTTAATCATGCTTTAGAATAGGATCGGGACTAAACCAAACACAAATGGAATTTCTCAAAAATTTAAAAACTTTTCTAAGTTACAGAGGTCACACGCCCGTGTGGGCAAGCCGTGTGCCTCCCACGGCCATCAGACATGCCCATGTGTCTAAGCCGTGTCAATACAGGGCATACATACTGAATTGTCCACACGGCCACCAAACACGCCCGTGTGCCATGGCCGTGTGAAATTAAGCTAGCTACTGACTTGGTCACACGGCCACCAGGCACGCCCGTGTGCCACGGCCGTGTAACCTGCCCAGGCACACTTTGAAGTGGCCCTTGAGCCACACGGCAGAGACACACGCCCGTGTCCCTTGGCCGTGCATGCAAAATAGGCCATTTACAAGGCCAAAATGCCACCCACACTTGGGTCATTCCAACAATCTCAAACAAGCAATATTCCATACACAATTAGCAATGAAAATCATGTCAAGTGGACAACATATCATATCATTCAATATCATTTCTATTCATACCAATTTGTATACTAATTTGCACAACCAATTCATAGAACCATTTCATTGTTCAAACATATATACTCATATTGCATCCTTATGCTTACCATAAACTTGACCATTTCATAGTCATGGTATCATACCAAAACCAACATCACATACCATATTCACTCCTGCATATTACCAACATTAAAACTAGCCACATCACATGGCTATTTACTCATTTCATATATGTACCAAAACATCTAGCCTATACATGCCATATTTAACTATATACATTTCCAAAAGGTACCAAAATGAGCTTAGGTAGTGCGATGATGATCCTCGACGGTCTCGAGCCCTCAGTAGCTTTGACAATCTATAAAACAGAACAAACACACACAAAGTAAGCTTTCCAAAAGCTTAGTAAGCCATATACAAATAAACTTAGCATAATATGCACATAACCATATAGATGTAATGACATTATTGTTTCTCAATGCAAATTCATCTTATATTCTTTGACTCATTTGCTTAGCCATAGCTTGCCATATTCTTCAACTCAAATATCACATATACATATAACTCATTCAAGCATATATTCACATATTGTCTCATCATTTCAATATACATATGCATCTTAGTAAGTTCATATAGGCACTTACCTTTCATACATGCATAGTGCACTTTTCTAACGTACCTGAAACGGATATACAACTCATATAGTCGTTCATTTCTCAGACTTGCCCGTTGAACCGTTCGGAATCTAATAGGATACTCAGAGTGTTCGGAATAGTCGTACAATGCCAACGTCCCAGACGAGGTCTTACATGTACTCAGATATCGATGCCACTGTCCCAGACAGGGTCTTACACGAATCAATACGATGCCAATATCTCAGACATGGTCTTACACGTAAATCTCATATCGATGCCAACGTCCCAGACGTGGTCTTACACGAAATCTCGAATCAATGCCAACGTCCCAGACGTGGTCTTACAAGACATCACATGTCGGACACTTATGTCATGACATATACTATCCTATCTATTCCTAGGTTCAGACGAGGCTTCTCGAACATCAATATTCAGTCAATACCAATTCTCATATTTCACATATATCTCATCTCGAGCATATTCATAGCAATTCAAATTTCATATATGCACAACTAAATCAATTCAAATACATTTATTTGTATATTGACTTACCTCAAATTCAGATATTCAATCGAATTCAGTTATTCGACTACTTTCGATTTCCCGCGATCTATGTATGTTTTCTTTGGTTCTTGATCTATAAATATTCAAATTTAATCCATTTATTCAACAACTCATTCAATTCAATCCAAAAACACATATTTAGGGCAATTTGCAAATTAGCCCTCACATTTTCACATTTGGACAATCTAGTCCTTATTTCACAAAATCATCAAATACACAAAATCACCATATACCCATGCTTAGTCGAATATTCATGTATCTCATACAAGTCCATACATTTCATTTATTTCACAATTTAGTCCCTCAAAATACTATTTTCTCAATTAAGTCCAAAATACTCAAAATCAACAAAACTCCAAAGACAAAACATGTTAATCAATTACAAATACATCATATTACATCATAAAACTTCACAAAACTCATGTGTTCATCAATGGCACATTTAAAAAACGTTATCAATTCATAAAATTGAGACATGGTTTCAAAGTTTACGAAGCAACGATTGCAAAACGTAGAAATTATCGAAAACTGATTAAAAACATACCTTGAATTTGACTTGTAAGTAGTCGAATATCCAAAGCTCAAACCCTTGTTTTCTTTTTCTTATTTTCGGTCATAAGAACAAAAGATGAGCATGGCTTTCAATTGGTTTTGTTTAATATGAAATACATTATTTATTCTTTTACTAAATTAACCTTCCATTTAACAAATAAAACATATATATAATAAGGTTATTTTGTCATTTAACTAACCCCTAACTAAATAATGGATTAATTGCCTCATAAGGCCACAACATTTAAAAGCCACAACACATAGGTTCTTTGACAAATAGCATGCAAATATTGCATTTAATGCAATTTAACCCTTTCCTCAATTTAAGCATACAGACAGACAAATTAACTTACGGGACTTTAACACATACTTAATCACATATCAAAGGCACAGAAAATAATATTAAGATATTTTACTAACTTAGATTTTTGGTCCCGAAACCACTGTTCCGACTAGGGTCTAAACCAGACTATTACAATTCTCCCCCCTTAGGGATTTTCGTCCCCGAAAATCTTACCGTTGAACAGATTTGGATATTGCTGTCTCATTGAATCTTCAGGCTCCCACGTAGCCTCTTCCACTCCATGTTGATGCCATAACACTTTTACTAACAGAATTATTTTGTTTCTCAACTCTTTCACTTCACGTGCTAATATACGGATTGGTTCTTCCTCATAGGTCATATCAGATCGAATTTCAATCTCAAACGGAGTAATCACATGTGACAGATCAGATCTATATCGACGGAGCATTGACACATGGAATACATTATGTATCTTTTCCAATTCTGGTGGCAACATCAATCGATATGCGGCAGGTCTAACTTGCTCAATGATCTCATACAATCCGATGAACCTCGGACTCAACTTGCCTTTACGTTTGAATCGGAGTACTTTCTTCCATGGAGACACTTTCAAAAACACTTTATCGCCGATTTCAAATTCAATATCTTTTCTTTTCAAATCTGCATAGGACTTCTGATGATCAGGCGCTGCTTTTAAACTGTCACGGATCACTTTTACCTTCTGTTCAGTGTCCTTTATCAAATCAACTCTATGTATCTTACTTTCACTGAGCTCAGTCCAATACAGAGGTGTTCGACATTTGCGTCCGTACAAAGCTTCATAAGGTGCCATTTTAATGCTCGACTGAAAGCTATTACTATATGCAAATTCAATCAACGGCAAGTACTGTTCCCACGTACCGTTAACTCAAGAATGCAACATCTCAACATATCTTCGAGTATCTGAATAATACGTTCAGACTGACCATCCGTCCGTGGATGAAATGCTGTACTAAAATGCAATTTAGTACCTAAAGCATCTTGCAGTTTCTTCCAAAACTGTGAAGTGAACCTCGGATCTCTATCTGACACAATAGACAATGGTACTCCGTGCAATCTCACAATATCAGAAATGTAAAGCTCAGCTAACTTTTTAAGTGAATAGTCAGATCGTACCGGAATAAAATAGGTAGATTTCGTCAATCGATCAACTACGACCCAAATTGCATCTTTCTTTCTCGGAGTCAAAGGCAATCCAGAAACAAAGTCCATCGTCACTCTATCCCATTTCCACTTGGGAATCAGAATCGGTTGCAACAAACCAGATGGAACCTGATGTTCAGCTTTAACTTGCTGACAGACTAAGCATTTCGATACAAAGTCAAAAATGTCTCGTTTCATACCTGACCACCAATAGTGTTGCTTCAGATCATGGTACATCTTTGTACTTCTCGGATGAACAAATAGACGACTATTATGTACTTCATTCAAAATCAACTGAATTAACTCAGGGTTTCTCGGAACAAAAATTCAATCTCGGAACCTCAAGCAATCATTAACATCAACTCAAAATTCAGAATCAGAGTTCGAATCACACTGAACTCGTTTCGCTAGCATCTCATTATCAATTTTCTGAGCATCACATATTTATTGTAAAAACAACGGTTTCGCTTTCAATTCAACTAAAACTGAACCATCATCAGACAGATCTAAATGAGTATTCATAGCACGCAATGCAAACACTGACTTCCAGCTCAATGCATTAGCAACAACATTTGCTTTACCCGGATGATAATCTATCACAAGCTCATAGTCTTTCAATAGCTCTAACTATCTTCTCTGTCGCAGATTCAAATCTTTCTGAGTCATTAAGTATTTCAGACTTTTATGGTCTGAAAATACGTGACATTTCTCACCGAACAGATAATGTCGCCAAATCTTTAATGCGAATACAATTGCAGCTAGCTCAAGGTCATGTGTCGGATAATTCTTTTCATGAGGCTTTAATATTCTCGAGACATAAGCTATTACTTTGCCTTCCTGCATCAGAACACATCCCAAACCATTCAACGACGCATCACTGTATATCACGAATTCTTTACCTGATTCTGGCTATTCTAGCACTAGAGCTTCGGTTAACAGAGTTTTCAACTGATCAAAGCTTTTCTGACATTCATCGGACCATTCGTATCTCACATCTTTCTGGAGCAATCTAGTTAACGGAGTAGCTATCATCGAGAATCCTTTTACAAACCGACGATAGTAACCAGTGAGTCCCAGAAAGCTACGGACTTCGGACACATTTTTTGGAGGTTTCCATTCCAGAATAGCAGAAATCTTGTTCGGATCAACTCGTATTCCAGAGGCCAATACAATATGTCCCAGAAAACTGACTTCACGCAACCAGAATTCACATTTGCTGAATTTCCCATACAATTACTTTTCTCTCAAAGTTTGCAACACAATTCTCAGATGTTCAGCATGTTTAATTTCATCTCGAGAATAAATCAAAATGTCATCAATGAATACAACAACAAATCAATTTAGGTACGGTCTGAAAATTCTGTTCATCAGATCCATAAAAATAGCAGGAGCATTCGTTAGTCCAAAAGGCATAACTAAAAACTCATAATGCCCGTACCTTGTTCTGAAAGTAGTTTTCAGAATGTCTGAGTCTTTTACTCTCAACTGGTAATAACCCGATCTTAGATCAATCTTTGAAAACACAGTGGCTCCTTTAAGCTGATCAAACAAATCGTTAATTCTGGGCAACGGATATTTGTTCTTTATGGTCACTTTGTTCAACTGACGATAGTCAATGCACATTCTCATCGTGCCATCTTTCTTTTTAACAAACAGAACAGGAGCACCCGAAGGTGAGAAACTCGGTCTTGCAAACCCTTTATCAGTCAACTCTTGCAACTGTGATTTTAACTCTTTTAACTCTGTTGGCGCCATTCTATACGGAACTATCGAAATAGGTGTTGTACCAGGCAACAGATCAATACCAAATTTGACTTCACGTATCGGAGGCAATCCCAGTAATTTTTTAGGGAATACATCAGAGAACTCACAGACAATTGGCACTGATTCAACTTTCTTTTAAGATACTTTCGAGTCGATCACATAGGCAAAATAAGCTTCACAACCCTTTCTCACATAATTCTGAGCTTTCAATACAGATATCATAGCAGGCAACCCAGTCAAGTCATTAGACTCAGTACGAACTATTTCATCATTCTGACATCTCAAATCAATAATCTTTCTTTTACAATTCACCACAGCATCATGCAATGTCAACCAGTCCATACCCAAAATGATATCAAACTCATCAAATGGTAATAGCATCAGATCAACAGGAAAACAGATATCTCGAAACATTAACGGACAGTTCTTGCATACCTTGTCAACCAGGACACTTTTACCTAAGAGGTTCGATAATTTTATAACAAACTCAGTAGACTCTACAGGCAAAGTCTTACTGGATACTAAATTCATGCATATATACGAATGAGTAGAACCAGGGTCTATCAATGCAATCACAGAAGTATCATAAAGTGTAAATGTACCAGTTATGACATCAGGAGATGAAGCTTCCTCATGAGCTCGGATGGCATATACTCTGGTAGGCGCTCTAGCTTCAGATCTCGCAACAGTATCTCTCATAGTTCTCTGACTACCACTGACATTTCTTACATTTCGGGAAGGTCTACCTCTCACTGGAGCATTATCAGATATCGGATTCTGAACAATCTCTTGCTCAACAGACTCTGGGCAATCACGGATAAAATGATCTAACGATCCACATCTGAAGCAAACTCGATCATTCAATCTACAACTTCCCGAATGTCTTTTACCACAGTGCTTACACTCAGGTCGCTCGGATCGAAAATTTCCAACACTTGCCATTGAAGTTGCTAGAGCTTTGGAACTCAACTATGATCTAGCTCGATCTCTACTAGAATGTCCCACATTAACTCTCGAATGACTATGTTCCTCTCTGAATTTCTTCAAAGCAGACTGAAATGATTTGCTCAGAAATCTCTTTCTCACATCTCTAGCTTCAGATTCGACTTTTCTTTTAACTTTCCCGAGTGCTTCAGCTTTACATGCCCGATCAACAAGTACAACAAACTCTTTTATCTCAAGAATTCCGACTAACAAATGGATGTCTTCATTGAGGCCATCTTCAAATCTCTTACACATAATTGCTTTCGACGATACACATTCCCGAGCATACTAACTTAACCTCACGAATTCTTTTTCATATTCAGTAACAGACATACGGCCTTACTTCAATTCCAGAAATTCTTTTCATTTCTGATCAATGAATCTCTGACTGATATATTTCTTCCAGAATTTAGACTGAAAGAAATCCCAATTAACCCGTTCCTTCAAAACAACAAAAATCAGAGTCTTTCACCACTGATATGTCGCATCTCGTAACAATGATACAACACATTTTATACATTCTTCCGGTGTAAGTGACATTTCATCGAATACTCGGATAGTGTTTTCTAACCAAAACTCGGCTCTCTCGGCATCGTCATCACTAGTAGCCCTGAACTCTTCAGCCCCATACTTATGGATTTTGTTGACCAGAGGCTTATTCAACAGATTTATACCCATTACCGGAGGCACAACTAAAGTCTGAGGGGGAATAGATGGGGGCGAAGGTTGTGAAATAGTCGGATTATTCCTTAAAAACTGAGTGAACCACTCACTCATCATCTGGAAGAAAGCTTGTTTAGCTTCTCCTTCTTGACCGCTCATAGCCGGTCTCAAATTAGATGGCACTGTCCCTTTAGCGGAGCAGGCTCATTGCTTTCTACATCGTCAGCTACGGCTCTTTTGGGATCTATTACTATACGAAAATCACATTTTACACGTCAAGATTCATCACACTATCACAGTTCAGATATATGGCATGTATAGCTAGACTATCACACGCTACATTAGTCCGAGAATTGACTAAACCGTAGCTCTGATACCAACCAAATGTAACACCCCTAACCCATATCCGTCACCGGATTAGGGTTAAAGGAGTTACCAAACAGATTGGAAACTTTTACAGACATTTCATAATACAAGTCATCACTCACAATCAAAGTGTCCCTTTATAGGTCAACGAGACCTTAATCATGCTTTAAAATAGTGTCGGGACTAAGCCGAACACATATGGAATTTCTCAAAAATTTAAAAACTTTTCTAAGTTATAGATGTCACACGCCCGTGTGGGCAGGCCGTGTGCCTCCCACGGCCATTAGACATGCCCATGTGTCTAAGCCGTGTCAATACAGGGCATACATACTGACTTGTCCACACGGCCACCAGACACGCTCGTGTGCCATGGCCGTGTGAAATTAAGCTAGCTACTGACTTGGTCACATGTCACTAGGCATGCCCGTGTGCCACGGCCATGTAACCTGCCCAGGCACACTTCAAAGCGGCCCTTGAGCCACACGGCAGAGACACACGCCCGTGTCCCTTGGCCGTGTATGCAAAATAGGCCATTTACAAGGCCAAAATGCCACCCACACTTGGGCCATTCCTACAATCTCAAACAAGCATTATTCCATACACAATTAGCAACGAAAATCATGTCAAGTGGACAACATATCATCTCATTCAATATCATTTCTATTCATACCAATTTGTATACTAATTTTCACAACCAATTCATAGAACCATTTCATTGTTCAAAAATATATACTCATATTGCATCCTTATGCTTACCATAAACTTGACCATTTCATAGTCATGGTATCATACCAAAACCAACATCACATACCATATTCACTCCTGCATATTCCCAACATTAAAACTAGCCACATCACATGGCTATTTACTCATTTCATATATGTACCAAAACATCTAGCCTATACATGCCATTTTAACTATATACATTTCCAAAAGGTACCAAAATGAGCTTAGGTAGTGTGATGACGATCCTCGACGGTCCCGAGCCCTCAGTAGCTTTGACGATCTATAAAACAGAACAAACACACACAAAGTAAGCTTTCCAAAAGCTTAGTAAGCCATATACAAATAAACTTAGCATAATATGCACATAACCATATAGATGTAATGACATTATTGTTTCTCAATGAAAATTCATCTTATATTTTTTGACTCATTTGCTTAGCCATAGCTTGCCATATTCTTCAACTCAAATATCACATATACATATAACTCATTCAAGCATATATTCACATATTGTCTCATCATTTCAATATACATATGCATCTTAGTAAGTTCATATAGGCACTTACCTTTCATACACACATAGTGCACTTTTCTAACGTACCTGAAACAGATATACAACTCACATAGTCGTTCGTTTCTCAGACTTGCCCGTTGAACCGTTCAGAATCTAATAGGATACTCAGAATGTTCGGAATAGTCGTACAATACCAACGTCCCAGATGAGGTCTTACATGTACTCAGATATCGATGCCACTATCCCAGACAGGGTCTTACACAAATCAATACGATGCCAATGTCCAAGACATGGTCTTACATGTAAATCTTATATCGATGCCAACGTCCCAGACGTGGTCTTACACGAAATCTCGAATCAGTGCCAACGTCCCAGACGTGGTCTTACATGATATCACATATCGGACACCTATGTCATGACATATACTATCCTATCTATTCCTAGGTTCAAACGGGGCTTCTCAGACATCAATATTTAGTCGATACTAATTCTCGGATTTCACATATATCTCATCTCGAGCATATTCATAGCAATTCAAATTTCATATATGCACAGCTAAATCAATTCAAATACATTTATTTGTATATTGACTTACCTCAGATTCGTATATTTAATCGGATTCGGTTATTCGACTGGGTCATCATCAATGTCCATTTCAGGATCATCTTGATCACCTTCAGTCTGATCTGTCACCAAGTCTTCAGCAACACATTCTGGCTCATTCTTATCCCAGTTCCAGCTTGATTTCTAATCAAAGACTACATCTCTGCTCACAGAAACCCTGTTGGATGTAGGATCCAAAATCCTATAGCCTTTCTTGACACTGTTGTAGCCCACCAGGATGCCAAGTTAAGCCTTCTTGGCCAACTTATCTCTTTTAATTGCTAGAACATGTGCATAACATATGCATCCAAAGACCCTCAAGTGAGCTAATGATGGCTTGAACCAAAACCAGGCCTCAAATGGTGTTTTTTGAACCAAAGCCTTAGTTGGTAGCCTGTTTTGAAGATAGACTGCAGCGTTGACTGCTTCAGCCCAAAAGTTCTTTGGAAAATTCCTTTCAAACATCAGGCATCTGGCCATGTCCATCAAAGTTTGATTCTTCCTCTCACTGACACCATTTTACTGAGGTATGTGGGTGTTGGTGAGCTGGTGCTTGATGCCTGCTTCATCACAAAAGCCCTGAAACCTTATTGAAGTGTATTCTGTGCTATTATCAGACCTTAGTGTCTTGAGCTTGCAACCTGATTCTGTTTCTGCTGTAGCCTTGGATTTCCAGAATATTGAGGCCACTTCTGACTTGTTCTTTAAGAAGTAAAACAAGCAAAACCTTGAGTAATCATCAATGAAAAGGATGAAATACCTGCTACCATTCAAGGACGGTGTCTTAATAAGGCCACACACATCAGTGTGGACTAGCTACAACTTTTCTGAGGCTCTCCAAGCCTTGTTCAAAGGAAATGGTTGTCTTGTTTGCTTTCCTAGCTGACACACTTCACAAACATCCTCTTTCTCAACTGATATTGTGAAGTTTTCAACCAAGTCCCTTTTGGTCAGCTGAACCAGTGACTTATAGTTGGCATGGCCTAACCTCTTATGTCATAACTTAAACTCATCTAAGAAAGTTGTGTAGGCACTATTTGAGCTTTTGTTCCAGTCCACAACAAAACTTGTGTCAGCCATGGTCACCGACATGAGTTTGGATCCATTTAGATCACTAATCAGGCATTCCTTGTCTCTAAACACAACTGAATAACCCTTTTCAAGTAGCTGAGCTATACTAAGCAGGTTTCTATCAATTTCAGACACAAACAAGACGTTTGAAACAAGTTTGATACCTGTAAGAGTGTTAATCAGCACATCTCCCTTGCCTTCTTCTTTGATGAAGTGTCCATTGCCAACTTTTACCCTTGTTTTGAACTTTCTATCTATGTTCTTGAAGATAGTAGAATTAGGGGTCATGTGGTTTGTGCAACCACTGTCAATCAGCCATCCTTTTGTGGCTTCTCTTTTAGCAGCTGAGCAAGAGACTACAAATACTTGCTCTTCTTGTTCACATCCTTTTTTTTCCACTTAAGCTTCAGCTCTAGGTTATTAAGGCTGGTTTTGATTCAGCTTGCCTTTGTTTCTGTAAACCTTCTCAACATTTTACAAACTTTGCACTGCACATCAGGCCTGAACCAACAATTTGCTCCTACATGATTGAGCCTTTTGCAATGTGGGCAAGGTGGATATCATCTTCTTGCTCCATTTGTTCTAGGCTTGTCTGACCAAATCTTCTTCCCTTTGTAGCCAGAAGAGCTCGAGGTTGGTCTGCTCTTGGCTTGGAAGGCACCTTCTTAATGCTCTTCTTGTCTGCTGACTCTTCTTTGCTTCTGAGCATAAAGAGCATTGATCAGCTCAGTCAAAGTAATACTTGAAAGATCTCTTGAGTCTTTAAGGGATGAGATCTTGGCTTCATATCTCTCAGGCAAGGTTGCAATAACCTTTTCCACTATTATTGCTTCACTAAACTGGTCCCCAAGCAATCTGATGCTGTTCACAACAGACATGATCCTGTCTGAGTATTGCTTCACTGTTTCTTCTTCCTTCATCTTCAAATTTTCAAAGTCCCTTCTCAAATTCAAGAGTTGTTGCTGTCTTATTCTTTCAGTCCCTTGAAACTCCTCCTTGAGCTTATCCCAGGCCTATTTTGGAGACTCACAAGCCATGATCCTTGTGAAAATCACATCAGACACACTATTTTGGATACATGACATGGCCTTGTATCTTTTAGCTCTATCATCAGAGTGCTGCCTGATCTGAGCCACTGTGGAATTGGTTCTCAAGGGTGGTGGTTCAACATCCGAGTTGACAACCTCCCACAAATTAAATGCCTGCAGATAGGTCTTTATTTTCACTACCCAAATGTGGTAGCCTTCACCATTGAACACTGGTGGTGGAGTTGGAGAGAATCCGGATGAAGACATGGTTTTAAGGATTGAAAAAAAATGGCAGGTCCACTAAGAAAATGAGATCTAGATACTAATTGTTGGAACTAAAAAAAAATATGAATGAAGTTTGATAGAAACTTGAGCTTGAACGCTCGATGTCTTGCTGAGCAAACTAGAAAATCAACTTAGACCTTTGAGCAAATTGCTTGAGTAAAAACCAGAAAAAATGAATAAGAATTCTGAATAATTTTATTAAATTTGAATTGAGGCATAATTCCAATACATATACCAGTGGATAAGCTTGTCAGAACAAGCAAAATGTCACCTAAACAACTACCTACTACCACTAAGAAATCTTGAAAATAGTTAAACATAACTTGCACACATAGCTATGCTGATTTATCAATCTATCAGCACCTAATTTCATCAAAACAATACCAACTTAGTTCATTTTCAACTAAGTAACAAAAACAAATACATGAAGTAACAAAATAAATCAGCAACATGAACTTCAGCTGCAACTTCATGGCTCGGGCAGCTTCTTTGCTTCTTGTCTGCATGCAGGCCAGCTTCATCAGAATGCCTTGGCTGTGGTGTGGATAATGCACTTGTTTATATAGATGGAAGAATATATTTAGGAAACTAATGAAGTGCAAATTGAGTGGTTATAATGTATTCTGGTGGGGTTTGGTTAGAAGACATAAGAAGCTCAAGATCACATGGTTTTGTCTTCCAACAGGTCATCAAGAAATAGGTTGATATTGAGACTATACATCTATTAGAATGCATTATTGGCCAGCCATTAATGGACCCAAACTAAAATCACGGAGATTTGGGATAAGAAAAGTTTATTTTATTGATGACATGATTTAGAACTTGGTAGATATATCTGTAGTTTCAGTCCTTTTGAGGTCTTATATGTCTCAAGCATGCCTAACACAGATCACGAAGGTCTGGGTCGGTTTGTCTTACTGGAAGGGCTAGCCAAACTTTTCATTACCATCTTTGCCATGGTATTGTTGATAAATGAGTTGGAAAACAACACCATGTGATTGTCCATTCCCCATTACTGATCAAACTCACTCCAACAATTGCCCCTTCCTCACTCATTCAACATACCCCACTTGATAGACCAACATTTCCCTCATAACTATTACATCTATATATACAGGTAATGATAACATTTATCTTCACATTCTTAATTACTAAGCTTCTTCCTTTCTAGAGGCACAAATCCATTAAAAACAAAGAAAACTATGGCTATCCGCCTCCATCGTATTGTTAGTGTTAATAAAGTTCCCAAAGGATATTTTGTAGTTTATGTTGGAGAAAACCAGAAGCGATTTGTAATACCAGTCTCATTCTTGAATCAACCAAATTTTTAGGAGCTGCTAGGCTTATCAGAAGAAGAGTTCGAATATAGTCATCCTACTAGAGGTCTCACAATTCCCTACAATGAAGACATGTTTCTTCAAGTTACCTCTCACTTAAATTGATTGTCAAAGAATTAACACTAATCTCACCCTATACAATTTTGTAAAGTAAACATCAGCAATACCATGCAGACACTTTTTTCCCATCCTTATTCCCTTGGGGAGCACATATGCGTCTCCCTAAGTGGAAAATTAGAGATGGTGGTTACTGTAACTTTTCTATCAGTATGACGACATGTAATGTATCATTCAATTGAATATTTTGTTTCTTTTCTGAATTTTCGATGCTCCATTGTTCTTGTTTGATCTTTAATTCTACCGTACATGATCTACCTTGGTCTAAAATTACTTCCTGCTACTACTTTTCTTGTGCGTATTATTAGTAGGACTCTAAAAAATCAAATCTATCCATAATTTACGGAGTCTACAGATTCAGGCCATCCTTTAGCAAGGGACCAAGTCCTTTAATTCAGTGTGAGGTGAGAAAATTAAAGTGACTAGAAAATGTGACTACTAAATCATTTGATTAAACTTTAATTCCGGATTTTAATCCCTGAAAATTGTGTAAACTTATTTTTTGTTCAAGTAAATTCAAAGAAAGGAATAAATAAATAGTCAATTACTTGTATCTTGAAGTGATTTACTTTCTTTTTTATACTTTTTAGTCATTCAGCACACACACACATATATGTTTCTAAGTTCTCTTTTATTTTTATAAGTTGTTGGATTTGATCATTCTGGGAGCAATATCACATGTTTAGGGGCTTAATGTTGTGCTTAAATCATTCACTCCTTTGGATTAGGCCACAGTTCTTATCATCACTCCTCCATGATGTTTCAAGTAGCAGCATCACATGAACTGATTGGCTTCCTCATTCTTGTGTCTGGCAATGATGAAAATAAACAGGGCATAGATTGTAACTACTTGAGAGTTGACAATTATTTAGACTATAAAGTCATTTTATCCTAATTATAGTTGAAGATTTCTTTGTCTAATCCATGGATCTCTTGTGATTCTAGAGGATTAGCAATAATACCATAAATTACAAGGTTGGTTCGTGCTTTAGTTAAATCAATCATCCTTTAAAAATCAAGGCTCAACTGACCAAGTTCTTTAGGTCTTCCTTGTTGAATGCACCATACAAAGTCACATGGACTGCTAACTTGTTTGTTTATGTGTTCAAGCAAACATGTAGGACCTTACTTGTCGACTGATAGTTGCTAGTGGAGATTATCATTTTGATATTTTTCTGGTCTGCACTTCATTACATTTCATCCATATGATCTGCTAAGTGTTTATTAAGTGAAGTCATCATCATCTGGCCTTGATTCAATGATATTAGTATTTCAAATGGGCCACTTTTGTTGGTTTCATTAAATGGTGAGCTCTAAGGTACCAAACTTATTGAAATATTATGATTTGTTGGGATGCAAGGCCATGTGATTCCTCCCAATACATGTCTCCAAATCATTCACTCTTCACCACTCAATTAGCCTGAGACTGCTGACCCTACACCATTTGCTCTTTATAAATACAGATTCTAATGGATAGCTTCACCCAGTGCCAAAGCCTTTCCTAGCAGGTTCTCTAAGTTACTCACATTTCCTCATCCTAACCATCTCACAAAAAAGCCATAGGTTTTCTCTTGCCAAGAATTGTTAATGCTAAGCCTAGTTTGAAACGGAGCCTTTCATCTTCGGAGACAACAATGGTGCCTAAAGGCCACTTTGCTGTTTATGTTGGAGAAGTTAATGAAAAGAAGCGATTCGTTGTTCCTATATCATTACTTAAGCATCCTTCATTCCAGAATTTGTTGAGTCAAGCTGAATAAGAATTTGGTTCCAATCACCCTAAGGGTGCATTGACAATCCCTTGTAGCGAAGAAGCTTTCATTGATCTCACTTGCAATCTGCAAAGTTCATGAGAAGAAATTGGCTAACCAAGTAAAGATTGATTGATCTTTAGCTCAGCTAAAACCTCCCAAATTTTAGTTTTAGGAAGCAAGTGTGTAAGGTGGATTGTTTTTTGCAATCCTATGCCCTTATCAACGAAATTAATTTTTGTAACCAATATATAAATTTTTCAGTGAAACTTTCTTTTCATGAATCTTATTTCTAATATTATGTGGTTAATTTTAGCCAAAATCTAATTTCCAGTTTTGAAGCCTTTTATTTTACATTCTGCCATTGATTATCACTTAAGCTATGATCATTAACTCCTGATTAAGAACTATGATTGGCATGTTATATTGGCCTAGACCAGAACATACAATATGAGAAAGTACTTTATGGCATTCTTCAAATAATTTATCAATTATCCTCGGTTTAGTGTATGGTTTCAATGCCAAAATTGCAATTATACTGAAATTGGCATGTTATTGTATTCTTTTTTTAGTTGCGAAATCCAGGACAAAATATATACAATTCTATATTCAGAGTGTGTATGTATAATCCAGGATAGCATTTTACAGGTTTGCTTATAACTAGTTGAGGATTTGGTTTATATATTTCAAAATTCTTTATTTTCGTGGTTGTTGAAGAGTTGACTTAAAACACGAGAAAAGAAAAAGAAAAAGTGTTGAAGTTGGCTTCCATGCAGACCAAGAAGCAGACCACGTTGTCCGAGCCATGCAAGTTGCAGTTGAAGCTTATACTGCTATTTTGTTACGTTCAAGTTAATGTTTTGCTACTTAGTTAGATATGAACTAAGTTTTTGGTATACTTGATGTAATTAGGTGCTGATAGATTGATAAATTAGCTTTACCAAGTGTACAAGCAATGTTTATCAAGTTACTAGGCTACTTAATGGAGTTAGGTATGTGTTTAAGTAACATTTTCTTATTTTGACCAGCTGATTGCTTGGTATATGTAATGGCATTGTGCCTTCATTCAAATGCAATGAAATCTTTCAGAAAATTCTTCTTCATTTGGTCTTTACTTAAGCATTTTTGTTCACTAAACTCTAGCTGATTTTCTTGTTTGTTCAGCAAGATATCAATGCTTCATGCTTAAGTTTCTGTCAAAATTTCTCATTCTATTTTCTTAATTCCTACAATTTATATCAGAGCTAATTTCTTAATAGACCTTTCTCTTTTCAATCCTAAAAAAAATGTCTTCATCTGCTTTCTCTCCAGCTCCATCACCAGTGTTCAATGGTGAAGGCTACCACATCTGGGTAGTGAAAATGAAGACCTACCTGCAGGCATTTGACTTGTGGGAGGTTGTCAATGCAGATGTTGAACCACCACCCTTGAGAGCTAATCCCATGATAGCTCAGATCAGATAGCACTCTGATGATAGAGCCAAGAGATACAAGGCAATGTCCTGCATTCAAAAAAGTGTGTCAGACTTGATTTTCACAAGGATTATGGCTTGTGAGTCTCCAAAACAGGCATGGGATAGGCTTAAAGAGGAGTTTCAAGGAACTAAAAGAACAAGACAGCAACAACTCTTGAATTTGAGAAGAGACTTTGAAAATTTGAAGATGAAGGAATCAGAGACAGTTAAGCAATACTCAGACAGGATCATGTCTGCTGTTAACAGCATTAGATTGCTTAGGGACCAGTTCAGTGAAGCAAGAATAGTGGAAAAGGTTATTTCAACCTTACTTGAAAGATATGAAGCCAAAATCTCCTCCCTGGAAGACTGAAGAGATCTATCGAGCATCTCTTTAACTGAGCTAATCAATGCCCTTTATGCTCAGGAACAAAGAAGAGCTAGCAGACAGGAAAAGCATCAAGAAGGTGCCTTCCAAGCCAACAGCAGACCAACCTTGAGCTCCTCTAGCTATAAAGGGAAGAAGACTTGGACAGACAATCCTAGAAGAGATGGAGCAAGAAGAAGATATCCACCTTGCTCACATTGTAGAAGGCTTAGCCATCCAGAAGTAAAATGCTGGTTTAGACCTGAAGTGTAGTGCAAAATTTGCAAATAGATGGGCCTTGTTGAGAAAGTTTGTAAAAATAAAGGCAAGCAGAAGCAAAATCAGCCTCAACAGCCTAGAGCTAAAGCTCAAGTAGCAGAAGAAGGTTGTGATCAAGAAGAACAAGTCTTTGATGTCTCCTACTCAGCCATCAGAAGAAAAACCACAAAAGGGTGGCTGATTGATAGTGGTTGCACAAATCACATGACACCTGATGATACTATTTTCAAAAGTAGTGACAAATCCTTCAACACAAGAGTAAAAGTGGGCAATGGACATTACATTAAAGCAGAAGGTAAGGGAGATGTGTTGATTGACACTCCTACAGGTACCAAACTTGTTTCTGATGTCCTGTTAGTACCTGAAATAGATAGAAATCTGCTTAGTATAGCTCAGCTACTTGAAAAGGGTTACTCTGTAGTTTTTAAAGACAGAGAGTACCTGATTAGTGATCCAAGTGGATCCAAGCTCATGTCAACAACCATGACTGACAGAAGCTTTGTTGTTGATTGGAGCAAGAACTCAGTTTGTTCCTACACAACTGCTTTAGTTGAATCTAAGTTGTGACACAAAAGGTTGGGCCATGTCAACTACAACTCTCTAGTTCAGTTGACCAAAAGGGACTTGGTTGAAAATTTCATAAAATCAGTTAAAAAGGAGGATGTTGTGAAGTGTGTCAGCTAGGAAAGCAAGCCAATTTGCCATTTCCTTTGAACAAGGCCTGGAGAGCCTCTGAAAAGTTGCAGTTAGTCCACACTGATGTGTGTGGCCCTAATCAGACACATTCCTTGAATGGTAGCAGGTACATTATTCTTTTCATTGATGATCACTCAAGGTTCTGCTAGGTTTACTTTTTAAAGCTAAAGTTAGAAGTGGCTTCAGTGTTTTGGAAATTCAAGGCTGCAGCAGAAACAGAATCAAGTTGTAAGCTTAAGACACTAGGGTCAGTTAATGGCACAGAGTACACTTCAGCAATGTTTCAAAGCTTTTGTGATAAAACATGCATTAAACACGAGCTCACAAACATCTACACACCTCAGCAAAATGGTGTCAGTGAGAGGAAGAATCGAACTTTGATGGATATGGCTAGATGCTTAATGTTTGAGAAAAATTTGCCTAAGACTTTTTGGGCTGAGGCAGTAAACACTGCAGTCTATCTTCAAAATAGGCTACCAACCAAGGCTATGCTTCAAAAAACACCATTTGAGGCCTGGTTTGGGTTCAAACCATCAGTTGCTCACCTGAAGATCTTTGGCTGCATTTGTTATGCTCACATTCCTACAGTCAAGATGGACAAACTGGCAAATAAAGCTCAGCCTGGCATCTTAGTGGGCTACAGCAGTGTCAAAAAGGGCTACAGAATTTTGGATCCCACAACCTACAAAGTCTCTTGAGCAGGGATGTTGTGTTTGATGAAAGATCAAACACAAATTAGGACAAAGTGAACCTAAAAGTACGGTTGAAGACTTGGTAATAGAGCAAACAGAAGCTGATCAAAATGATCCTGAAATGGACATAGACCATGAACCAGTTAGGGGAACCAGACCACTAACTGAATATATGAAAGAGTAGATATGGCTACTGTGAAACCAAGTTGCTTTGAAGAAGCTCAAGCTCAAGAAGGATGGAGGCGAGCCATGCTTGATGAAATGAGCATGATTGAAAAAAACTAGACCTGGGAGTTAGTTGCAAGGCCAGCTAATAGGAAGGTCATAGGAGTAAAATGGGTGTTTCGAGCCAAACACAATGCTAATGGAACTTTAAACAAGCTGAAAGCAAGGTTAGTAGTGAAGGGATTTAGTCAAAAGTATGAAATTGATTACTTTGAGACATTTGCACCAGCAGCTAGACTTGACACTATCAGATTGTTGGTTGCATTGGCTATTCAAAAGCAATGGAAAATACATCAAATTAATGAGGAGATATTTGTTGAACAGCCAGAAGGTTTTAAGGTTGCTAGTGAAGAAGACAAAGTATTCAAGCTCAGAAAAGCCTTGTATGGCTTAAAACATGCACCAAGGGCCTGGTATGACATAATTGACACCTACTTAGTAAGCTTGGGGTTTGAGAGAAGCATCTGTGAGCCAACACTTTATGTGAAGAAGAAAGGTGATGAAACACAGCTCATAGTCTCCTTGTATGTGGATAACTTTCTGGTGACTAGAGGAAACAATGATATGCTGACAGACTTTAAAGGCAAAATGGAGAGCATGTTTGAGATGTCAGATTTAGGAGAAATAACCTATTTCTTTGGTATGGAAGTATCACAGACTCAACAAGGGATTTTATTAAGCCAAAAGTCCTTTGCCTTGAAGATTCTAAATAGGTTCTCCATGTTGAGTTGTAAAGTAACCAGCACACCAGTTGCTATTGGAGAAAAGTTGACAAGCTAGGGTGATTTCGAGAAGGTAGCTGAGTCAACATACAAGAGCTTAGTTGGATGCCTGCTATACTCAACAGCCACAAGACCATACATAATGTTTGCAGTCAGCCTCCTATCCAGGTTCATGCATTGTTGTAATGTGAACCATTTTCATGTTGGTAAGAGAGTTCTCAGGTACATCAAAGGTACTCTGAGCTTTGGAATGATGTTTACCAAGGTTGACAGCATGAAGCTCCTTGGTTTTACTGACAGTGATTGAGCAGGATCAATTGATGATATGAAAAGCACTTCAAGGTATCTGATTACCCTTGGTTCAGCCATTTTTTGTTGGAGTTCAAAAAAGCAAACTGTTGTTGCTCAATCAACAGCTGAGGTAGAGTATGTAGCAGCTGCAGGAGCTGTTAACCAAGCAATTTGGTTAAGAAAGATTATGGCAGACATGAACTTGCATCAAAGAGAAGCAACAGAGATCAGATGTGATAACCAATCTACTATTGCAATTACAAAGAATCCAGTGTTTCATGGGAAAACAAAGCATTTTAAGATAAAGTTTCATTTTGTTAGGGAAATGGAACAATCTCAAGAAATCAAACTGGTTCATTGCAGTTCTAAAGATCAGCTTGCTGATATCTTGAAAAATCCTCTTTGTGTGTCAAGATTCAAGGATTTGAGAGCCAAATCGGGACTTTGCAGCATGCAAGCCAAGGAGGAGTGTTGAAGTTGGCTTCCATGCAAACCAAGAAGCAGACCAAGCTGTCTGAGCCATGCAAGTTGCAGCTGAAGCTTATGCTGCTATTTTGTTACTTTCAAGTTAATGTTTTGTTACTTAGTTAGATATGAACTAAGTTGTTGATATACTTGATGTAATTAGGTGCTAATAGATTGATAAATCAACTTTACCAAGTGCATAAGAAATGTTTATCAAGTTACTAGGCTACTTAGTGGAGTTAGGTATGTGTTTAGGAAACATTTTCTTATTTTGACCAGCTGATTGCTATGTATATGTAATGGGATTGCGCCTTCATTCAAATGCAATGAAATCTTTCAAAAAATTCTTCTTCATTTGGTCTTTACTTAAGAATTTTTGTTCACTACACTTTAGCTGATTTTCTTGTTTGTTCAGCAAGATATCGGTGCTTCATGCTTAAGTTTCTGTCAAAATTTCTCATTCTGTTTTCTTAGTTCCTACAAAAAGAAAACAAATAAAATTTTGAGGTCTATTTTCTATATCTGGTGACTATGGAGGATTATCCTAATATCATTCTTTACAGGACTAGTTACTGCTTCTATTCAACTTCAACCAATGATGTCTTGAATATTGAGAAATTGAGGATTTCCCCACATGAATTAAATAAATTAAACAATGCACATGGATTGGCAGCTAGTTTCATTCTCTGTTCAAAAATGGTAAAAGCATCTCTGATGTATATTATTAGTTTTTTATTCTAATTATCCGCAAACATGTAGGTCTGCGCATAGTGATTCCTTTTGCTGGTCACCACTCTCAACTACTTGTGATATGCCTAGTAATGTCATTATCTTCAAATCCATGGTTGAACCATAGATAGTAATATTTTAAATGGGCAACTTATTTGGTTACATTGAGGTAGATTTGCAACAAGATAAACTTAGGTACCAAATTTGTCAAAATGTCACATTAGTTTGGAGGCAATACCATGTGATTCCTCAAACCATGTCTTTTAAAGATTTTTCCATTGAAATTTCTTTTCCACCACCCATTCAACCTCAGTTTCCACAAACCATTTCTAATCCTCTCTCTATAAGTACACATTCTAAGAATAACTTCCACACTGCCAAAGCCTTCCCAGCCAAGCCGGTTACATTTCTTCTAGCTACTACACCTACGAAGAGTCTACTTTCACCGGGAAATCATGGGGTTTTGCTTGCCAAGAGATGTTAAAGCTAAGATCTAAAACAAACTCTTTCATTTTTTGAGAAGACAGTGGTGCCCAAAGGCCACTTTGTTGTTTATGTGGGAGAAGCTGATGAAAAGAAGAGATTTATTTCCCCAATTTCATTTCTGAACCTTCCTTCCTTCCAAAAGTTATTTAGTGAAGATGAAGAAGAATACGAATTCAATCATCCAATAGGAGCTCTAACAATCCCCTACAGTGAAGAAGCCTTCCTTGATCTGATTGACAGTTTCCAAAGCTCATGAAAGTTGGATTTGAAAATGGCTAACCAAGAAAACATTAACTCTCTTCAACTCAACAGACAAATGCAAGTATTTTTTTTTTTACATAGGAAGCAAGTGTAATTGGTGGATTGTTTTATGCAATCCTGTAACATCCCAAATATGGGGTTATTTGGAATTTTATTATTTTTGATATTGTTAATGGAAGAATAGAACTTAATTTAAGGCTTTGAGTGTGCCCAGGTTTGATAGAAAAATTTCAGTTTTAATTTTAAAAGAAGGAACCTTAGCAAGTGGGTGTTATAAGAATAAACGTGGGTAATTTAACACTAATTAGGCCTTGGTAAAGTGGCAAAAAGAAGCCCACTTAGGAGCTAGCATGTGACGCCACATCAAGAGGAAGGGAGAGCCTTGGTTCGAGTCACAAGGATCCCTCTTTTTGCATTATGGATGGACGGCACATGTGGAGAGTTTTTCTCTCCTTGGATTCTTTTTATTTTGGATAATAAAGGGGTTAATATTATTATTATTAAGGGATAATTTAAGCACTTTAAATTGGTTTTAATTTGCTTAAAATTGGTGATAATAAGAGATTTTATTATTATAATGATAATGAGAGGATAAAAGAAGATATTAGTTGGATTATTATTGGATTAAGAGGGGATTAATTCAATTAAGTTTGAATTAAATTGAATGGGTGGCTTGGAGCAAAATAAGGTGATGGCCGAATTTTAAACTCCTTGGAGGAGTGGTGTGGACGGCAATGCTACTAGAAGGGGTGCCGAATGTCTATAAAAGGGAGCAACATAGCACCATTCTCTTTTTTTTTTCTTCATTTTGCTACTTGCCGAAATCTCTTAAGCCCTCTTCATTCTTCTTTTATTTTTTTCCAGTCTCCCAAACCCCTTTAGCCGAAACTTCTATTCCCTCTCATCTCCATTATTTTCTTTCCCTCAATAAGCCGAATACACCCCCCCTTTGAAGTGCCGAATCTCACACTCCTCCTTGGCAGCATGGTTAGCCGAATACTAAAGGAAGTTTAAGACCCTGCGAAAGTTAGCTCTCAATCGGTTTGAGGAAGGTAAGAAGGGACATAACCGAATGGTTTTGTTATTCTCTTTATGATTTTGTCGATTTAAGCATGGGGAAAACAGGAGTCCGGCACAAGACTGATAGTTGGCTTATCTTTTGTCTAAACCGAAATGTTGTAGGGACTCGAGATATTTGGAATCAAAGCGGTCAAGGTTCCATCTTCTACCAACCGAATTTGGTAAGTGTAGGTAAGGCTTATATTGGTATTTAAAAGCCGAAGGCTATGGTTATTAGTGCTATTAATTGACTAAGTGAAGTTTGTAACCAGATTCGCAAGTCGGACGCTAAGACTAGCATTCAAAGCGAGTAGGTAAGGATTCGGGTTCAAGTAATAACCCTAAAAAGGATTATTTGGTTTGGCCGAATGGCCCATACCACTAACACTATTTTGGCCGAATATAGGGGCTAGTGGATCTAAGGTGGCCGACTTCTTCATCCGGGATTTAGATTATTCGGTGGTGACAGGTGTGTACATACACACTTATAGCAGTTAATGTTGTGTTATATATATATTTTGTATGTAAATCTGCTTAATGTAGATGCGGATTGGTACCTTAACGGTACAAGTGAGGATCCTGGTAAGTCTCTGTTGATATGAGATTACTTTAATGCTTTTGGGAAGCATGGCTTATTGACACATGTGATGAATGCATGAGATCTATTGTTAACTGTTTATCTACTGTGGGCTATATGAGAGGAGGGGGCAGTGATGTTTCGTCTTTGACGAGCACCAAAGTGTTTTGGTAACACACTCGTGACTATATGTCACCAGAGGTTTGGTACCTCCGGAGGTTTGGCACCTCATAGCGAATTGTCCCCGTGGTTAACACCACCGTGGGTTGGCCCCACTTGAGATATGGGATCGCCCGCGGTGATTTGGTATCACACGATGGGTTGGCCCCATCACCCGATTTGTGTCTACGGACACCGGTGCTTTGGTAGCACATTGTGACTATACGTCACCAGTGGTTTGGCACCACCAGTGTTTTGGTAACACATTGTGACTACGGTCACCAGTGGTTTGGTACCACATGGGGTAGACAAAGGCGTTTGGTTGGCTAGGTTGGGCACAGGATACTCTGCATATTAACTGTTATATGTTGTGTATGAAATGTTGTTTTTAAACGGGGGAAGGGTTACATACTGAGTCTTGGTGACTCACCTTCTCCTTTAACATTTTTCAGGTGACTCGTAGATGGCGATTGAGGAGCCGGTTGGACTCGAGGTGGCCATGCAGTGGATTTAAATTTATAGAACTTTAAATTTGGTTATTTCTACTTTGGTTGTAATAAGGCCTCCATAAACTCTATTTGTGTTTTTTTTATGTTGGATGTTTACTTTAAACTATATTATTAAATTGAACTAAAATCACATGTTTTCTTAAGTTAACACGAAAAAGTTTAATCGTGCCATCGGGCACACTTGAAACTGGTATAATAATCGGACTTAATTAAATTTCCAAATTAAATCTAAGGGTAGCTTTGGCAAGATAACCGAAAACGAGAAGTTTTCAATAAAAATTGAATAGGTATCGAAATGGTGTTCACAAGGTTTTCTCCGTAACAAATCAAATTCGGTCGTAATGTTTGGGCGGGTTTGGGTTGTTACAAAATTGGTACCAGAGCCAGTTCAAAGCTCGGTGTGTGGGGCCCAAGGCCCAAAAATGTTTTAATAGGCCTTTTGAATTGTTTTTGGGTTTTAAGCAAGATGGCCCGAGTCTCGCAGACCGATCCGCCGGTAAGTACATCTAAACCTCTTTGTGAATTATATTCACGTAGAAGGGTAGGAAGCATGGAACGAGATAGACTTATAGGGACTTGGACCCTAGGTTTAGACTACTCAAACACACAAATAAGACATAAGACTTAAAGAACTAAACCAACCTATGACTTAGTCAATGAGCTAGGTGTGGTAACCCTCATGACGCATGTCTAGGATTGGATCCGAAAGAGCACGGTATTTAAGCGGTCCTCGTGACTCACCTCCTCTTCGCAGTATCCTACAGTGGGTGCGTAGCCGGTTCACCCTAACTCGGAGGGCTCGGTGGTGTGGTAACCTGCATGCGCATGTCTAGAAAGGTTCGGTGAGAGCTTGGTATTTAAGCGGTCCGCGTGATCCACCTCCTCTTCACTCGAATTGCGCCAGTGCGTATCTTTGGTTCACCCCGACCGGGAAAGGCTCGGTCATAGGCTAAACACAATGATTAAACCCGAAAAGGAATTAGCCTTGTTTCAAAAAATAGAGCGAAACAACAAGCCCTAATGTTTTCAAAACTTGTCCAATAACTCTCTTAAACCTTAGAACATTACTTTTACAACGTTTTCTCGGAAAACTTGACTTGTGAAAAATTACAGAATACCCTTAGGAGTAAAATTACCAAAATGCCCCGACCCATAAAAAATATTAATCGACGGTTTTGCCCAAAAATTTCAACTATTTTACAAATATTCAATAACTTAGCTTTGGAAATCATCAAGCAACATATTTTGGTTCTGGAAAATTACGAAAATACCCCTGTAGGATAAAAGTCGAAAATACCCCTGGGTTAGAAATGGGCAGAAATGTCCGATGAGCGAATAGGTATGGAAAGTATTAAGGAATGGATGCATGAACTTCTTTGTGTGAACTAGGATAGGAAGCTCAAACATTGTTTGCTCGAAAGAATCCTCGATTAAACCTCATCCATAAAATTTCTTCGCGAGTAACAAAGTGAAACAAATGCTAACGCATAAAATTTTTCTTAATCAGATTAAAAGCGCGGTAGATAAAATGAGCTCTAGAGGACGTGGACGCTGTGGACGTGGTAGGGGTAGGATGACGGTGTCTGAACCCGTCAGGTCGGGACAAGGTTCGAAAATGAGGTACCATCGCCACCACCACCTCCTACTTTTAGAGCTGAGGAGCCGGAGCGGCACCGGGGGCGAGTCGGTATCGAAAGTGGTGTTGCGAGTCTTGGAGAGGGGGGTGGGGCTGGTGGAAGTGTGGGAGCTCAGAAATCTGTCCCCGAGCGACTCCGATCTAACGGAGCGGAGGTATTCCGAGGTGTGTCGAGTGGCACCCAAAGGCTGTGGAATCATCGGCTAGAGTCAACTGAAAGAATCATGGATGACCTTGACCGACCGAGGAAGAGAAGTTCGAAAGGCGGTGTCGCTTCTAAAGGATGAAGCGATCGGTGGTGGCTTACGGTTCGAGATGGGGCTACAGCAGATGATTTGACTTGGGAGTATTTCGTAACCACCTATCGAAAAAGTATGTGGGCATTAGCTACACCGACGCCAGCAGAGAAAGGCTTTTTCGGGATTAGTGCAAGGAGCTAAGTCCGTGTCGGAATATGAGGCGGAATTTCTAATTTGAGTAGATATGCGAGAGGCATCGTGGCTATCGAACATGAGCGCTGTGTCCGCTTTGAGGACGGACCGAGATGATTTAAGGTTCTTGATTGCCCCCACGCAGGTTCGTGAGTTCTCATCTCTAGTGGAGAAGGCTAAGGTAGCCGAGAAGGAATCAAGGAGGGCCGTGGAGGCGTAACTATAGTAAGAACAATCGTAAGAGAAGTTTTGGGTCATTTGGATCAAGCGGAAGTGCTCGAGAAAAGGCTAGGCCAAGTGGGCCCAATCGAGCGACAAGGCCCACGATCGCTAATCGAGGCCGACTCGTCTGCAATGTTGTGGAAAGACCCATTGGGGAGGTTGTTGGACCGGTGACAAAGGATGTTTTGAGTGTGGGTCTTTGGAGCATCGCGTCGAGATTGTCCCGAGAAACTAGCTAAGAAGCGGCCGGAAAGGCGCGCCGTGCTCAGGATAGAAATGTAGGACCACAGAGGGTCGTGGTAATGGTAGAGGAAACAACGGTCCCTAACCGAGGTCGTGGAACTCAAGGCGAGGTTCAGCAACATGCAGAGGCTAGGCGGCACCGCTTAGTTTACGCAATGAGGTGTCGCGAGGAAGGTGACGACCGGATGTCATAACCGAGACGTTTCTAATTTTCGGTTTTCCTTATGTTGCATTGATTGATGTGGGCTCGACGCACTCGCATACATTGCTAGTAGTGTGGTAGGAACTATGGACCTAAACTCAAACCGCTTCTAGGGAGATGACTCGTAGTTAGCCCCTTAGGTCACTCCGTAGTCGTAGACAAACTCTATAGAGGCGTACCCTAGAACTTCAAGGGGTAGTATTTGTAGGTCGATCTAATGGAACTACCGTTTGGGGAGTTCGATTTGATGCTCGGTATGGATTGGTTGGTTAAGTACCAAGCAAGGTTGGATCGCGCGCCAAGCGCATGGTTCTTAAGACGGCGGAAGGTGATGAAGTGGTTATGATAGGAGATAGGAGGAATTACCTATCCAACGTAGTGTCTGCCTTGAAGGCCGAAAGGATGACCAAGAAGGGTTGTGAGGCGTATTTGGTTCAAATCGTGCTTTGGAAGCTAAGGGGTTAGTAA
Organism: Gossypium sturtianum; assembly: GCA_025698515.1. Classification (NCBI taxonomy): domain Eukaryota; kingdom Viridiplantae; phylum Streptophyta; class Magnoliopsida; order Malvales; family Malvaceae; genus Gossypium; species Gossypium sturtianum. Next base: position 106,445,748 of record CM046955.1, read on the forward strand.
TTGAAAAGGTCCGAACGGTTGGGGAATTTCTTTGATGTATTCCCCGTAAGAACTTCCGGGTTTGCCTCCGGATCGAGAAGTCGTCGGTATAGACTTGCTACACCGAACGGCACTGTGTCCATAGCACCATACCGAATGGCACCAAAGGAATTGGTGGAGCTAAAGGCTCAAATTCAGGAGCTCTTGGATAGAGGGTTTATACGACCAAGTATATCTCCGTGGGGAGCACCCGTGTTGTTTGTCAAGAAGAAGGACGGTTCTATGCGGATGTGCATCGACTACCGTCGATTGAACAAGTTAACGATCAAGAACAAGTATCCGTTGCCTCGGATTGACGACTTGTTTGATCAAGCGAAGGGTGCCTCGGTGTTTTCAAGATAGACCTTAGGTCGAGTTATCACCAATTAAGGGTGAAGGAGGGTGATGTTCACAAAGCGGCATTCGAACTCGGTATGGGCATTTTGAGTTCTTGGTAATGCCATTGGGTTGACCAATGCACCGCGGCATTCATGGACTTGATGAATAGAGTATTCCAAAGAAGACTTGGACCAGTTCGTCGTGGTGTTCATAGACGACATATTGGTTTACTCAAAGACGTAAGAGGAGCATGACAAGCATTTACGGATAGTTCGCAAGTATTGAGGAGGAAGCGGTTGTATGCCAAATTCAAGAAGTGTGAATTTTGGCTTAGGAAGTGGCTTTCTTAGGTCATGTAGTGTCAGCTGAAGGAATTAGGGTAGACCCTCGCAAGATTGAAGCAGTATTGGAGTGGAAACCACCTAGGACGGTGGCTGAAATACGAAGTTTTCTGGGTTTAGCAGGGTACTATCGGAGATTCGTGGAAGGATTCTCTCTAATAGCAGCGCCGTTGACCAAGTTGCTAAGGAAAGGTGTCCCATTTGTATGGACGGAGAAGCAGCAAGGAAGCTTTGAAAAGCTAAGGAAAATTTTGACGGAAGCTCCGATTTTGGTACAGCCTGAAGCAGGAAAGTTATTCACCGTCTATTGTGATGCATCTCACACTGGTTTGGGATGTGTGTTGATGCAGGATGGGAAGGTAGTAGCCTATGCATCCCGTCAATTAAGACCGCATGAGGTTAACTACCCAACTCACGACTTAGAGTTAGCAGCGGTCGTCTTCGCTCTGAAGATATGGAGGCATTACTGTATGGAGAGAAGTCGATGGTCTACACGGATCACAAAAGCTTGAGGTATCTTTCGACTCGAAGGATCCGAACTCGAGGCAGCGTCGATGGATTGAACTACTAAAGGACTATGATTGTTCAATCGAGTACCATCCGGTAAGGCTAATGTGGTAGCCGACGCATTGAGCGGAAGGTGGTGACGGACTTAAGAGCAATGTTCGCTCGGTTAAGTCTCAGTATGATGATGGGAGTCTTTTGGCGTAACTTCAAGTAAAGCCGACTTGGATTGAGAGATTAAAGAAAAGCGGTTAGTGGATGAGGGCTTGAGCGCTAAGAGGGTACAAGTTCAAGACGGTGGTTTGGAGGGGTACTGATGCTGTCTAGTGATGGAGTGCTTTGTTTTCAGGACGAGTATGTATGCCAAAGGATACGAGAATTAAGGCGTAAAATTCTCCAAGATGCACATAGCAGCCCATACGCTATGCATCCCGGGGAAGCAAGATGTATGGAGATTTGCGGAAACAGATTCGTGGCCAGGTTGAAGCGTGAGATAACGGAGTTCGTAGGGAAGTGTCCGACGTGTCGCAGGTTAAGGTGAACATCGGTCACCATCGGGACTACTTCAACCGATAAAGATCCTCAATGGAAATGGGAGAGGATCACCATGGATTTTGTTAGTGGGCTACCCTTACGCCCACCAAGAAGGATGCGATTTGGGTAATTGTGGATCGCCTAACTAAATCAGCTCACTTCATGCCGGTGAGAATGGATTACTCACTCGAAGCTAGCGAAGCCGTATGTGGGAGAAATAGTGAGGTTGCATGGCGTGCGATGTCGATTATCTCGGATAGGGATCCCGATTCACGTCAAGGTTTTGGAAAGCGTTGCATCAAGCTTTGGGTACACGGTTAGATTTTAGTACGGCTTTCCATCCACGATCGACGGATGATCGGAAAGGGTGATACTGATTTTAGAAGACATGTTAAGAGGTCGTGTCTTGGATTTTAGTGGTAGTTGGGAGGAGTACCTACCATTAGCGGAATTCGCTTATAACAATAGTTATCAAGCGAGTATTCAAATGGCTCCATACGAGGCCCTATATATGGACGAAAGTGTCGTACTCCTACATGTTGGACGGAGTTGGGAGAAAGACAAGTTAGGTCCAGAATTGGTAACCGAGACGGAAGACAAAGTCAAGGTGATTCGGTCTCGTCTCAAGGAAGCATCGGATAGGCGTAAGTCTTATGCCGATCTCAAACGCAAGGAAATGGAGTATCTTTGTGGGAGACAAAGTCTTTCGAAAGTGTCGCCTTGGAAAAAGGTGTTGAGATTTGGACGGAAAGGGAAGTTAAGCCCAAGGTTCATCGGGCCATATATCTTTTGTGAAGCGAGTAGGACCGGTGGCTTATCGGCTAGAGCCGCAGAATCGAAGTCGATTCATGACGTATTTCATGTGTCAATCTTTGAGCCGGTATCAGTCGGCCGATCCTTCGTGACGTTGTTCCGAGAGCGGAGATTGAGGTGAACTCGGATTTATCTTTTGAAGAAGAACCAGGTTCAGATTGTAGATCGAGATGTGAAAGTTCTACGAAGGAAGGCGGTGCCTTTAGTGAAAGTGTTATGGCGGAACCACGGAGTGGAAGAAGCTACGTGGGAGCCCGAGGAGGTGATACGGCAAGCAATACCCCATCTCTTTTGATCAAGGAATTTCGAGGACGAAATTTATTTTAAGGGGGTAGAATCGTAACATCCCAAATATGGGGTTATTTGGAATTTTATTATTTTTGATATTGTTAATGGAAGAATAGAACTTAATTTAAGGCTTTGAGTGTGCCCGGTTTGATAGAAAAATTTCAGTTTTAATTTTAAAAAGAAGGAACCTTAGCAAGTGGGTGTTATAAGAATAAACGTGGGTAATTTAACACTAATTAGGCCTTGGTAAAGTGGCAAAAGAAGCCCACTTAGGAGCTAGCATGTGACGCCACATCAAGAGGAAGGAGAGCCTTGGTTCGAGTCACAAGGATCCTCTTTTTGCATTATGGATGGGGCGGCACATGTGGAGAGTTTTCTCTCCTTGGATTCTTTTTATTTTGGATAATAAAGGGGTTAATATTATTATTATTAAGGGATAATTTAAGCACTTTAAATTGGTTTTAATTTGCTTAAAATTGGTGATAATAAGAGATTTTATTATTATAATGATAATGAGAGGATAAAAGAAGATATTAGTTGGATTATTATTGGATTAAGAGGATTAATTCAATTAAGTTTGAATTAAATTGAATGGGTGGCTTGGAGCAAAATAAGGTGATGGCGAATTTTAAACTCCTTGGAGGAGTGGTGTGGACGGCAATGCTACTAGAAGGGGTGCGAATGTCTATAAAAAGGAGCAACATAGCACCATTCTTTTTTTTTTCTTCATTTTGCTACTTGCCAAATCTCTTAAGCCCTCTTCATTCTTCTTTTATTTTTTCCAGTCTCCCAAACCCCTTTAGCCGAAACTTCTATTCCTCTCATCTCCATTATTTTCTTTCCTCAATAAGCCGAATACACCCCCTTTGAAGTGCCGAATCTCACACTCCTCCTTGGCAAAGCATGGTTAGCCGAATACTAAAGGAAGTTTAAGACCTGCAAAGTTAGCTCTCAATCGGTTTGAGGAAGGTAAGAAGGGACATAACCGAATGGTTTTGTTATTCTCTTTATGATTTTGTCGATTTAAGCATGGGGAAAACAGAGTCCGGCACAAGACCGATAGTTGGCTTATCTTTTGTCTAAACCAAAATGTTGTAGGGACTCGAGATATTTGGAATTAGGCGGTCAAGGTTCCATCTTCTACCAACCGAATTTGGTAAGTGTAGGTAAGGCTTATATTGGTATTTAAAAGCCAGAAGGCTATGGTTATTAGTGCTATTAATTGACTAAGTGAAGTTTGTAACTTGATTCGCAAGTCGGACGCTAAGACTAGCATTCAAAGCGAGTAGGTAAGGATTCGGGTTCAAGTAATAACCCTAAAAAGGATTATTTGGTTTGGCCGAATGGCCCATACCACTAACACTATTTTGGCCGAATATAGGGGCTAGTGGATCTAAGGTGGTGACTTCTTCATCCGGGATTTAGATTATTCGGTGGTGACAGTGTGTACATACACACTTATAGCAGTTAATGTTGTGTTATATATATATTTTGTATGTAAATCTGCTTAATGTAGATGCGGATTGGTACCTTAACGGTACAAGTGAGGATCCTGGTAAGTCTCTGTTGATATGAGATTACTTTAATGCTTTTGGGAAGCATGGCTTATTGACACATGTGATGAATGCATGAGATCTATTGTTAACTGTTTATCTATGTGGGCTATATGAGGAGGGGGCGGTGATGTTTCGTCTTCGACGAGCACCAGTGTTTTGGTAACACACTGTGACTATATGTCACCAGAGGTTTGGTACCTCCAGAGGTTTGGCACCTCATAGCGACTTGTCCCTGTGGTTAACACCACCGTGGGTTGGCCCCACTTGAGATATGGGATCGTCTGCCAGTGATTTGGTATCACACGATGGGTTGGCCCCATCACCCGATTTGTGTCTACGGACACCAGTGCTTTGGTAGCACATTGTGACTATACGTCACCAAAGTGGTTTGGCAGCACCACGGTGTTTTGGTAACACATTGTGACTACGGTCACCAGTGGTTTGGTACCACATGGGGTAGACAAAGGCGTTTGGTTGGCTAGGTTGGGCACAGGATACTCTGCATATTAACTGTTATATGTTGTGTATGAAATGTTGTTTTTAAACGGGGGAAGGGTTACATACTGAGTCTTGGTGACTCACCTTCTCCTTTAACATTTTTCAGTGACTCGTAGATGGCGGTTGAGGATAGGTTGGACTCGAGGTGGCCATGCAAAGTGGATTTAAATTTATAGAACTTTAAATTTGGTTATTTCTACTTTGGTTGTAATAAGGCCTCCATAAACTCTATTTGTGTTTTTTTTATGTTGGATGTTTACTTTAAACTATATTATTAAATTGAACTAAAATCACATGTTTTCTTAAGTTAACACGAAAAAGTTTAATCGTGCCATCGGGCACACTTGAAACTGGTATAATAATCGGACTTAATTAAATTTCCAAATTAAATCTAAGGGTAGCTTTGGCAAGATAACCGAAAACGAGAAGTTTTCAATAAAAATTGAATAGGTATCGAAATGGTGTTCACAAGGTTTTTCTCCGTAACAAATCAAATTCGGTCGTAATGTTTGGGCCGGGTTTGGGTTGTTACAAATCCCATGCTCTAGTGAACTTCATTTATTTTTTGTAATCACTATATAAATGAAAAGAGAAACAAAAATTCTTTTTATCCAACATATTCTTGTCGTTGATATTTTTACTTTGATTTGTTTTATATCACATCTAATTTATTCTTCTAGGTGAATGATATAATTTACCAGACACATTCTTGTCATTAATATTTTTGGTTTGACTAGTTTTATGCTTCCACTCCAACATTACAAATTAGAAAATAGACAATCCAAGGTGAGGAAAAATTGGTATGTGAAAGTTAAAGCTAGATGTAGATGTAGAACTACGAAACTCAAAGCAAAGGGAAAGTTTGGTCTTTGATGTGGATATTTATTGAAGAAGTATTAACACCTTCATTAACCTGTGATCTATCTTGGTTGTAAAATTGCAGTTGTCAATTAAGGCTAACTACTGAAGTAAAAAAGAGAAATGCATGCAAATGAATCACTTTGATAAGCTATCTACCTAAAAGGCTTGAAGCTGTAAATCCTAAACAAGGGCACCAGTTGTAGTAAGTGCCTATGAGCATGACATTGTTCATGAGATTGTCTTAAAATTGTTCAGAAAGATCAGAGACCGAAAAATAATATTATTATCCAATCCATTGATAGACATTTGTACAGTCAAATTAGAAGGGAAAGGTAGCAGAAAAGATATAAGAGAGGGAAAAGAAACCCTTGTAGTCAAGAAGCTTTCATTGATCTCACTTTCAGTTTTCAAAGCTCATGAGAAGAAATGATGTGAAAATTGGGTAACCAAGCAAAGATTGATTGATATTTAGTGAAAGTTTTCAAGAGAGCATTTAATAAAACTATTTTATACTTTATTAACTAAAGAACTAAACTTAAATATTCCATAATTCTTTTTAACCACATCATATCACAAATTCCTTGAGCCATTGATCTAAACTCAACCTCTGCACTACTTCTTGCTACAACACTTTGTTTTTTGCTTCGCCAAGTCATAAGGTTTCCCCAAACAAATGTACAGTATCCTGATGTAGATCTTCTATTTGTTATTGAGCCTGCCCAATCTGCATCAATATAAGCTTCAATTCCTCTTTGTTCGTATTTCTTGAAGAGTAAGCCCTTTCCAGGTGAACTCTTCAAGTATCTTAGAATCCAAAACACTGCTTCTTCATGTTCCTCCATTGGGTGGCCTTGTATGTGATAAGTAAATTAGCTTACCAACTAATCTTTGGTACTGCCCTTTATCAACTAACCGACCTTCTTTATTTTCGAATTTTACATTTGGATCAATTGGTGTGTCAGCTAGGCGGCAACCACTCATCTCAACCTCTTTTAAAAGATCAATCACATATTTTTTTCTGAGAGACCACAAGACCCTTTTTTGATCGAGCAACTTCTATTCCAAGAAAGTATTTCAAAGGACCCAAGTCTTTGATCTCAAACTCCAATGCTAGATGCTTATTGAGACGCCTTATTTCATCCGCATCATCTCCTGTAAGAATGATATCATCGACATAAACTATAATAACTGCTATTCTACCTCTTCGTGAATGTCGATAGAACATTGTGTGATCAGCTTACCCTTGTGAGTAACCTTGTTTTTTAACAACTTGAGTGAACCGTTCAAACCAAGCTCAAGGAGACTGCTTTAGACTATACAAAGATTTCTTGAGTTTACATACTCGAGTTCCAAATTTTTCTTCAAAACCTGGAGGAGGATCCATGTAAGCTTCTTCTTCAAGTTTCCCATTTAAGAAAGTATTATTCACATCTAGCTGTTGTAAAGACCAATTAAGATTAACAGCAATTGATAAAAGAACTCTAACGGAATTTAATTTGGCTACTGGAGCAAATGTTTCAAGATAATCTATCCTGTATGTTTGAGTGTACCCTTTAGCCACTAGTCGGGCTTTGTATCTATCTAAAGATCCATCCGGTTTGAATTTGGTTGTGAACACCCATTTACAGCCCACTTTTTTTTCCCTACAGGCAATTCCACTGTTTTCCATGTACCTATTTTTTCAAAAGAGCGCATCTCCTCTAAAAAAGCCTCCTTCCACTTAGGAACCTGTAAAGCATCTTTGACATTTTTGGGTATTTTCACAGAATCGAGACACGAAACAAAGGCTGCGAATGTCGAAGACAAGGCTTTATAGGATACAAAGTTGGACATGGGATATTTGACAACATTTCTAACACCTTTTCTTTAAGCAATTGGAATATCTAAATCAGAAAATTCATTAGCTGGATTATGAGCTTTACTTAGACTTTTGACAAGATCTTGTAGGTCAGATTCTTGGCAATGAATCTGGTGGATTCCACTTTCTTGATTTTGATTTCTTCTTGAATAAACAATTAACTCATTTGTTTGTTCTTTATTCTCATGATCAGACTCTACACCTTCATACTCCTTTTTATTAACAACATTAACATCATTAATTTCTATGTTAATCATAAATTCGCCTTCCCCATTATTAGAATCTCTATTTTGTATATTCCCAGTCTTTTCTTGATCAATTATAGAATCTTCCTTACTATAATCCCCTCCCTGAAGATTAGAATCAAAATAATATTGCGTTTCAACAAATGTGACATCCATGGTAGTAATAATCTTCCTATCAAGTGGATCATAACACTTGTAACCCTTTTTATTAGAAGCATAGCCAACAAAGACACATTTTTTTGCTATAGGATCTAGTTTACCTTGGTTGTGAAGATGAACAAAAACACTACACCCAAAAACTCGAAGGGATAAATCTGTAATCAATTTAGAGTTAGGAAAGTTATTTTTAAAGAGACGAAAAAGAGTTCTATAGTTTAGAGTTTTACTGGGCATTCTATTAATAAGATATGTAGCTGTTAACAAGGCTTCGCCCCAAAGATAACGTGGTACCTAACTAGTGAACATCAAGGCTCTAGTTACTTCTAAAAGATGTTAGTTTTTTCTTTATGCAATCCCATTTTGTTGTGGTGTATTTGTACAAGAGCTTTGGTGGACTATTCCATGTTTAGTTAAGAAAACACCTAATTGGTCACTAAAAAATTCCCCATCATTGTCACTCTGAAATTTCACCATAGCATAAAAAGACTGAAACACATTTTTAACTTTAGACTTATCTTTTAATAAAAAACCCAACAAATACGAGTATGGTCATCAATAAATGTGACAAACCAACATTTTCCTGAAAAAGTTGAGACTTTTAAAGGTCCCCAAACATCACTATGAATTAATGATTGAGACTCTTGAAGGTCCTTAAACATCACTATGAATTGACGAAAAAGGTTTGGAAGCTTTATATTTTTTAGGTGGAAAGAATGACCAATGATATTTAGCCAATTCACAAAATTCACAGTGATATGAATAATGACTTTTATTTTTAAATAGACCAGGTAACAAATATCTTAAATAGTAAAAATTAGGATGTCCAAGCTAATAATGCCAAATCATAACCTTATAAAAACCAAAAACAGAATTTAAACATAAAGTAGTTGTTGGTTGACTTAGATGGTCGTCGTCGAGAAAGTAAATTCCACCAGATTCTTTAGCATTTCCAATCATCCTCCCCGAGACCATGTCCTGAAATTTACACATAGAGGAGTCATATATAACATGACAATTCGAGGAATGAGATAATTTACTGACAGATATGAGATTACAAGTTATATTTGGCACATGTAAAACATCATGTAAAACCAAGGAAGACGAAATTTTAACAGTGCCTTTCCCGGCTATTGCCGAGAATGATCCATCTGCTACTTTGATCTTTTTATTTCCTGCACAAGGTGTGTAAGTTGAAAAAAGAAAATGACTAGTAGTCATATGATCACCAGCTCCAGAATCAACGATCCACATGTTTGTTTTACAAGGCTTGACACTGAAAAAAATAGAAAAATCAATACTTGATTGGGCAAATGAGGAAGAAGGATTATTGGATGAGTTAGGAACAGAAGAATTTGTCCGAAACTGTGGTGATTGAAAAAGTTTGTGTAGATGCTCTAGTTGTTACTTAGTGAATGGAAACGCTTCTAGAGAACTTTGGCCCTCATAATTTTCATTAATTGTTTGGAAAGCTCTTCTATCCCCTAATTGTGAACCACAGCCATTGTCACTCTTTTTTCTTCCATTCTCGGTTTTCCATGGAGCTTCCAACACATTTCTCGAGTGTGCCAATATTTTTTGCAGTGATCGCACAAAGGTTTTTTCCTTTTTTTCACTATCATCACTATTTTTAATAGTTATAAGAGCAGAATTATCATCATTAGCTTCAAACCCTGGCCTTAACATTACTTTTCTCCTTGTCTCCTCTCTTCTAACCTCAGAAAAAATCTCACGGAGTCTTGGAAGCGGTTTTTTTCCTAAGATCTGAGATCTTACTTCATCAAATTCTTTATTTAAACCAGCCAGAAACAAATAAGCTCGTTCATTCTTTTCTTTTTTTCATAGCTTTTACACTATATTCGGGACACTCCCATTCATCATTATAACACTGATCCAGTTTTTGCCAAAGAGACATCATCTCGTTATGATAAAAAGTAACTTCCTTTTCCCCTTGTCTAGCTTTCCAGAGTTTTATTTTTAACTCAAAGATCTGTGAAGCATTTTCTAAATCTAAATAGGTGTCTTTCACAGCATCCCAAACATCTTTAACATTCGGGAGAAAAAGAAAAGGTTTACCTACGGATGCTTCCATGGAATTAATAAGCCACGCAATTATCATAGAATTTTTCGACCTCCACTTGCTCATCTTTGGACCGCTCACCTGTGGTTGCTTGACTTCTCCAGTTAAATGACCTAGATTGCTGAGCCCATCAATTGCTAATTTTACGGACTGCGACCATTCTAGATAATTTTTGCCATTCAGCTTGTGAGATGTCAGCTGAAAAGAAAGGTGAGACGCCTCTGTCCCTTGAGTCATTGTACTCTCGGTAGTTGTTTCAACGGTAGAACTTTCTTCCTCTGTTTGATTGCTGGATCTTTTATCTCCAGTGAAGGTTGTTTTAACCATGATGTTACTAGAGATTTAACCTAGCTCAGATGCCATGAAATTTTTCAAGAGAGCATTTAATAAAACTGTTCTATACTTTATTAACTAAAGAACTGAACTTAAATAGAGAAAAGAGTCCTAATCCTAATTGGGAAAATAATTCCCTTATTCTACTAAACTACTAATCCTAATTGGGAAAAGAGTCCTAATCCTAATCCTAGAATATGAATAAAACTTATCTACCTAAATAAATTTAAAATATATCCCCCAAATATATAGGTTTCACATATTTCAACATTTAGCTCAACTAACACCTCGCATTTTTATATGTAGGAAGCAAGTGTATAAGGTGGATTGTTTTTCGCAACCCCATGCCCTTGCCAACTAAATTAAATATTGTAACCAATACATAAATTAATGCTAAATTTCTTTCAGAGAAGAAGCTCTTTCGTTTCATGAATTTGTTTGTGGTGTTGTGTTTGAGTCAAAGTCTAATTTCCAAGTTCTGAAGCCTTTCATTTCACATGCTGGCCAATCGTTTCTGACCTAACCTATGATCTGCCACTCCTGATTAAGAAGGGTTCTAGGCATTTACAAGACCTATTTGCACAGAAGTTCAACTTATTTCATTATAAAAGTTCTCATTTTAGGAATATTGCAGTTCATACCTATTTCTTTGCTTTCATAGGTTTCTACTGTGATGGCATGATATTGGCCTAGACAGGAGCATACATGGTGAGGAAGTACTTAAAACTACGTTTCCTATGAACTTCATGCATATTAGACCTCTTTGCTGGCAGTCTGGCACACTTCAGATAAAATCTAGGACATGATGTATACAAATTCTATGTTCCGACACTAAATTAAGCAAGGCTTGCACTACTAGAACCTAGTTGAGGATTGGCTTTTATATTTAGACTAGAAAACTCTCTGTTCCCTTTGTTGCACATGGTAGCTAAGTAGCATGTATATTTTAGTTCAAGTTTACTGTAATTGATTGGTCTTCGTGAAAAAAGTTCAGACGCTATGCCTATAACTTACGTTAGATGATTTTTTTTTTTCTTTTTGCATTCTCTTTTTTGTCCATGAATAAATCATTTAACAAATAAATGTTCAGGTCAACTAAAATGAAAGATTTTTCTTCTAATCCATCGATCTCTGTAGTCTATTTTTGGTGACAATGGAGGATTATCCTAATACCATTCTTTACAAGACTGGTTAGTGCTTCTATTCAATTTCAACCAATGATGTCTTGATTATTGAGAAATTGAGGCTTTCTTCACTTTTGAAAGCACAAATTGAACAATGCACATGGATTGGAAACTAGTTTCATTCTCTGTTCAACACAGACATAGAACAAATGGTACAAGCATCTCTAACGTATATTATTAGTCTTTGATTCTAATTATCAGCAAACATGTAGGGCTTCGCATACCGATTCCTTTTGCTGCTCACCACTCTCAACTTCATGTGATATGCCTAGTAATGTCATTATCTTCTAAGCCATAATTGAACCATAGTATTTCAAATGGGAAACTTATTTGGTTACATTGAATGTTCAGTTATGGTAGATTTGCAACAAGATAAATTTAGGTACCAAATTTGTCCAAATGTTATCATTAGTTGGGAGGCAATACCATGAGATTCCTCAAACTATATGTCTTTTAAATATTTTTCCATTGAAATTTCTAGAATATTCCTATATTATGAATAAAACTTATCTACCTAAATAAGATATATCTACCTAAATAAATTTAAAATATATCCCAAAATATATGGGTTTTACATATTTCAACACATGATTGTCGGTTTCATTGAATGGTGACCTATTATAGATTGCGACGGAATACACCAAGGTACCTACTTTGTCAAAATGTTATTATTTGTTGGGACTCAAGGCCACGAGATTCCTCACAACATATGTCTCTAGAGAAAAGATTGTATGAAACAGTGACGCCACGTCATCTGTATCCCTTTCAAATAGATTTATGCCACATCAACATTTTTATCCTGAATTTCAACATTTTTATCCTGAATTTCAGGATTTTAATTTGGATTTGATTTTTTCAGGATAAAAATGCTGAAATTCAGGATAAAAATACTGATGTGGCATAAATCTATTAGAAAAGGATACTGAGATGACGATGGCACTCAATTTTCATACAATCCTTTCCCTATGTCTCTAAGGCACTCTTTCTTCAGTTTTCACCATTCAATTTGCCTGTGACTGCTTACCAATGACCATAAAGAGTTTGCTTCTATAAATACAAATGCTAATGGATAGCCAGCCACCCTGTGCCAATTTACTGAGTCAAGCTGAAGAAGAGTATGGATTTAATGATGCTCTGGGTGCTCCGACTATCCCCTGCGGCGAAGAAGCCTTCATTGAACTCACCTGCAATCTGCAAAGCTCATAAGAAGAAATGATATAAAATGTATGAAAATGGCTAACCAAGCAGAGATAGATTCTTTTAGGAAAGCGAGTGTAAATGGTGGATTGTTTTCTGCGGTCCCATGCCCGCCCTTGTGTACTTAATCTAACAAATATATAAATGACCACATAGGAAAAACAAAAAGTCGACTCGTTCTTTTCATGAATTTCGTTTCTGATGGTTAATGTGTGATGTTTCATTTTATCACTTCACCCTATGTTACTGAATTCGGGGCTGTTGAATACAAATATGTGACGATACAACGCGTACCTTGTTTGCTGCCATAGTTTCTGCTATGATGGCATGTTATTGGTCTGGAAAGTAACAAATGACATTAGAAGCACTTAGACTATACTGATCATCTGAACTTCACGTATATTTCATGGATTTGTTGTTAGTGCGGAACCTCGGCGAGGAAAATCTCGAATACACGAATAGAACATGAACAATAACTCGAAAAGAAAAACGAAGCATTAGGACAAGCTCCAAGGCGTGTATCAAGCCACTATCTTCAAGTGTCAATTTAGTGGTTCTGAATAGGTCTGGTTGTGCGTAGAGCTACCAGTAGGGCGTACTTCACAAGGATTTGTCCTGCAAGTTGATGCCTGGAACGCTATTAAGCACCATCTGATATTAGCATTTGATTGCAGGAAAAAATATAGTGTCATTTGAAGGGACAGTATATACCAATAATATTCACCATAGATCTATCAAAAATCCTAGGACAAGGTACATATTACATACTACTAGTTAACCTTGGGTTCTTCAACATAGCTTCTATCACAACCATTTATTTCTTGGTTGCTTCCATGTTAAATTAAAATTTATTTCATGCATCCAGATTTGGAGCGTATCGTATTCTCTTTTTCAGCTTTTACAGATCCAATTAGTCTAATCCTTTCCAACATTTTCTTGTTCATATTTCCTTTATGTCCGAAGCATGTTTAGCCAAGCTCAAAAAGCTTTCTATACTTAAAATCTTGAGTGCCAATTTCCAATCTTTAGCCTGTTCTCCATTGGCCAGTATTTCCCCATTATAAGTTTTAGACCAGGCCAGAGTTTTTAATGAAGGAAAATATGCTTGTGGTAATGCAGGAGCCTGAGCCCTCATTGTCCCCTTCCAATCTTTTTCCCACTCATGGATTGTCTATTTTCTAATTTGTAGGGCACACTGTTTTGTCAACAGACAACAGTATGAATTTTCAGCCCTAATATTGATTTGTAAGCATTGGCCATTTGGGGACAATACCATGTGACACCTCTTGAACAATGTCCTAACCCCACCAGAATACATGGTAACCACTCAATCTGCAATTCATTAATATCCTATATACATTCTTCCATCTATATATACAACTGCATTATCCACATCACACCCAAGGAATTCTCACATCCTCCTCTACAAGCAAACCTTACCATTCATCTTTTTGAGTCTTCTCCATTATTATTCTTCATACTCAAAGTTACTAACAGAAATGGCTATCCGTGTGCCAAGAATTATGCATGCTAAGCAGATTCTTGGTCATTCTAAACTGTTTGCAAATCAAGCAGCCTCGAACTCAACGGATGTTCCCAAAGGATACATTGCAGTGTATGTTGGGGAGAGCCAAAAGAAGAGATTCATAGTTCCAATCTCATTCTTGAATCGGTCTTCATTTCATAAGTTGTTAAGCATAGCTGAGGAAGAATTTGGATTCAATCATCCAATGGGTGGTCTCACAATTCCTTGCAGAGAAGAGGTTTTTGTTGATCTCACATCAAGCTTGCATTAGTAGCCAACTGATAAAAGAAATTTAATCAGCTGATACAATTTTTGACCATTGATGTACATCCTTCTATTCATTTGGTAGGAAGAGATGATTCAAATGTATACTCTTCTGAGAAACTATTTTAATACAAATTACAGCGGTTCTATTCTCAAAATTTCCTCTTGTTAAATACATTTTTCAGTTCATATTGCTCCTTTACACCAGTTGTCGTGTCTGATGAACATGTAGCTATTAGTAGCTCACCTGAAAACATCAAAATCTCGTTCCAACCCAAGCCTGCAATCCTCCTCGCTTTCCTATGGAAAGTAACCATAAATATCTTTCCCAGGAAAATAGGTTAGTTGAAACTTGAAAGAAGGAAAATCATCAGGAATGGATTTAGATTAAATTTGGGTTAAAATGAACCAGGCCTCAGTCTTCTTATGCCAAAGGGTTTAGTACAAACTATGAAGGTTAGTTTTGTTTTGTATGATGGGTAAACTTTTAGGAACTGCCTGTGAAGATATTGGAGGTAAAGTATGGTCCATCCGTTGCAAGGCTTGTTGCAATGCTGGCCAAATAATGAGTCTTTGCCCTTACCATGTTGATTGCTCAATGCTGCCACAATGACAACTGACGAAGTCAAAGTTTGTGGAAATGGCCTTTCAAAACAGAGTTGGCTGACAATCTTTTTTTTTCCTTTTGTTTGTCTGCAAATCAATTTGATCACTGAACTTCAAGCGTCAATTTGGTGGTTCTAGATAGGTCTAGTTGTGACGAGAGCTAGCAGTACAAGCTACCAGGGGGTACTTCACGTGTACTTCACAAGGCTTTGTCCTGCAAATGCCAACTAATATTACAATTTCATTGCAGGGAAAAGGATCTTTTTAATCAAGTCCGAAGATTCTATCCAAGTTCAAAGAGCTTCTCATATGTTTATTGATATAACGTCTCGCTTGGATACACCATAAGAGAAGCCAACATATACTCTCTCTTTTTATACTAGGAACACCAAATGTACATATACGTTTTCCTCTTTTCTTTGGCCTTTCTGAAGCGGGATTTTTATTTTTTATTTGTCACAAATGAGTGGAATAGGAATTCTCAAATATTGGCATTTGAAGTCATTAAATCAATCATCGAGAGTCGATGGAAAACTCAAATAGCTTAAAAGAAATTCATTTTCAGTTATGGTAAAGAAAATTCACACTATTCCATAGCAAAACAAATGGAAGAGACAATTGTTTTCAGTCTCTAGATTGCCTGTATTCACATTTTAGATCAGATATGGGGTGAGACTAAAACAGGAAAAAACCCCATCTGTGCAAAAACATATGATTATCCGATGAAAGAAAAGACATGACTCGTATTACTGGCGACCTATATTATTCTTTCTTTCATATTCAGTTCTGTTCCCACACTCTAGTTCTGCTAATCCTAGAATTAAGCCTTTTGACAATCCGATCAATTTACTTAGCATTTCATTTCTAATACTAGTAAGCCTTTTGAAAGAAAAAACCCTCTCACATTAGCAATACATCAATGGTATGGCTTTACAGGCTGAAAAGAATGAAATTTGAACTCTTTGGCTTTCGTTTATCCCAGAAACTACAAAAGTTAGGATTTAGATTCTAGTTTTAGGACAAACGCAACGCAGCAGTACTTCTGTACTTGAATGGTTTGATTAACACAATAGGTTTTCTCATAATAAATGCAGCATAAGTTGGGTGCTGGTTATGTATCTATTGGTAAAGCCTTTGCGCTCAATCCAGCCAATCACTTATAGAGCCCAACACATTAAAAGTAAGGGGTCTTTTTAGTCAGTTCAAAAAAAAAGGGGCATGTTTTAGTCATTAGGCATGATCAGGGATTTAAATTGCGGTCGCGGTTGTGTTTTCGGTCACGTTGCGTTTATCGCGGTTGCGGACATAACGGATACTATTGCGGTCACTGCGGGTATCGCGGTTGTGAATTTTTTTAAAATTCGCACAACTTAATATAAAACATAATAATTATAATTATAATTATAAAAAGTCACTTTTAATTATTTTTAGAGTGTTTTCTAACACTTATGAATTTTTATTAATATGATATGAGAACACAACTTTTATAATCATTAAATATTCTTACATTTATTTATTTAATTTTCTAAGAATGTTATATTAACTAATAACAAAGTAAAAAAATATTAAACATTTATCATATTTAATAAGTTTGAAAGTTTTTATAGATAAAATAATTGAAAATTCATACACGAGAGATGTCTACAATATTTCTTAATGACTTTGAAGATGATGAAGATATAAACATTCTATGTTTAAAAGAAAAAAGGAATAGATAAATGTATAGATTCTCATTAATTATTTCTATTTCCTACCACTTATTCTCACTCTCATTCTACTTTCATATATAGTTTAACATGCTTCGATTCTTAATTATCTTTTCATAAAATATACTCCATTCATTTATCTAAAGATATATTTTAAATGTTTTAATATCATCAAAATTAAGAACATTAACAAAAGTTTTCTTTAAAAAAAAAACATACCTTACAAATAATGGTAGTGGTACGATTTAGTTTTCACCAATTAGTGGAATGACGAGGAAGATCAGATCCTTCACCTTCACTTTGAGAGCGTTCTTGACTTGATTCTCTTGGCCTTTGTTCAAAAATATATCCAAAAAAAGTAACATTTTCACCTTGGTTTTCATATAATTGATATGGAGGTTATATTTAAGGAGGAGGATACATGAGAGGTGGAGGTGGGCGATACATTGGCGGTGGAGGATGCATTTGAGGTTGGTATGGCACACCATAATTAGAAAATGGTGGATAATAACCATATGGTTGTGGATAACCATGTGAAGGTTGAAAATATGAAGGTTGTTCTGGTGGATAAAAACCTTGAGTGCTAGTAGATTAATCACTATACCCAAGGTCACTAGAACTCGATCTCCTATCAGATGAAGAGCCTATAGAAGTATGCTTTTTGCCTTTTCCTTTTGATGGAGCTCTAGGTTCACTTCTAGCTCTCCTAGGTTCAGAAAACATATTTCCATCAAACTCTGATCTATCACGAAAATGTCCACTAGTGGTACCAACCCCATATTCTCCTCCATACTGGCTAGAAGACCTAATTTCACCTCTATCACCACTATATCCATCATCCTCATCAATTGGACTTAAACCACCACCATCGGGTCCATTGCCACTCTGACTTGGCGTTGAACTAGAACTTGAATGAGACAACTTTTGTTGTTGAGATTGATTAACATCCATTTCATTATCAGAGGTATCCACAGGCAACACACCGGCATTTTCACCATCTAATAATGGATTCTCTTTCTCATGAAGCCATTCTGATAGTGGATCAACATCTTCAAAGATATGATCAAGGCTGATATGATTAAAACTAGCGTTTATATCATCAGTGCTCAGTCTTTTTTGATGCCTTATCTGAAGCCTCATATTATAATAGGTAAACACTAGTTTCTCAAGTTTTTTTTACTTTAACATATTTCTTGCCTAGGTGTGAATATAACTAAATGTGCTCCAATTTCGTTCGCAATTTGATGCTGAAGTTGTTTGACTAAGCACTTTAATTGCTAATTTTTGTAATTCGGGAACACATGTGCCATATATTATCCACCACTTAGCTGCATAATATTATTTAAATTTCAAAATAACTTCAAAATGTACAATATAATTAAATAATATAAATTAAATTAAATAATTTAATTAACTGTTTACCCAGATTCATTTCCTTCCAAGCTCTTTGTGCTTGTGGAGTACCGAATGTCTCATGTTTATCTCTAAATAGTAACAACTGCATAAATAAAATATAGAGTAAAAATAAAAAATAATAATTCTATTTCAAATTATGTAACTAAGTTACAAATAATAGTACTTGAATCTAACCTGATTAACCATTCTGACTGGATTATCAAGAGAAGGTTCTAATCTTTCAATTACTGATCGTGTACCTTCTAATGTTTCTATTAGTACATTCTTAGAATGCTCCACCCCAAATTGAAATTGAGGATTGAGAAAATAACCTAAGTATAATTTATAAGAATATCATCAAATAATAATAATCTAAAGCTTAAAATAATAAAATATAAAAATATTTCTTAATTATATGAAACATTTTATCTTACAAATTTGAATGCAAGTCGGAATGCATAAAATTCCATCTATTGTCAATAATCTTTTTCGTACTCAGTGAAATATCGACAATCTTGTTGAATTGCTCGTTTAGCTCTATCAACAGACTCATAAATAAAGCCTATTGTTGGTTTTTCATCGCTATCCACAAGTCTCAATACTTTTACTAGGGGCTCGTAAACTTTTATGAGGTCATTAGCTTTTTTCCAAAAATCTTTTCCCAAAACAATTTTTTTGGCTTCATAAGCAGGCCCTGACTTTTGCTGTCCCCATTTTGATTCTTTAAATTCCTATATATTCATAAGAAAAATTTTAAAATAATATAATTTAAATTATTTGGAACTAATAAAATCATTAAAGGTTGTTATATTTAAGTAATTATATTAACTAATTATAAAATACTAACCTATGAATTAAACATTTCTCTCAGACCTTACTTTTGTCTTGTTATCTCTTCAAGTTAAATGAAATGAGTTGCAAATCGAGTAAGAGCGGGTCGAAGTATTTGTTTCCCTTGTGTATACTTCTTCATCAAATCAACAGTCCAAATGTGATTGTATATAAAACAAGTCACTTTCTTTGCCTCATCTAACACTTTTGCTACACTGCTTTTTCCCAATATCTTCAAGGCATAAATCTAAACAGTGAGCTGCACATGAGGTCCAATATAGGTGTTTTCTTTTCAACATTAATTTTTTTCCAGCAGCTTTCATTGCTGCCTCATTATTAGTCACTATTTGGACAATGTAATTTTCTCCAACTTTTTCTACAACTGAATCTAACAAACTATAGTAGAATTCAGCATCTCTACTACGAACACTTGAGGCAGCTACCAATTTCCAAAAATGGTTCATTTACTGCAATAAACAAGGAAATTAATGATGTGCATTTGATTCAAACTGTTGGTCCAACAATCACACATTAGAGTTGCACCCAATTCTTTCTAATGAGTCTTTAGTCCATTTACCCAATCATAAACTCGTTGATACTCTAACTCCAAATATACATCTGAAACCTCATAAGGTGTTGGAAGCTTTACACCTTGTCCAACTTCTGTTGACAGTTGAAGTAAGTTATACAACCATGGAGAGCTTGCTAATTGAAAAGGAAGTCTTTCATATATTAAAAATTTAGATACCGCTTCACCTATCTTCCTTCCAAAACTCTTTAAAAAAGAGTCATTGACCTTTGGTTGCTTTGAACTTTTGCTTCTAACCAATTCAGGTATAGCTCCCCTAAGGTAAACTCAGACTCACTTGGGATGGATTTAGTTGTTCTTTCTCTATGATATTCTCTAGCTGATCCATGAGAAGATCGCCCTTCTTCATAAATGTTATCCCAACCACCAGTACTTCGTCTGGATTCTTCCCTTCTATGCCACTCGTGTTGTGATTGGATACTTTCTCGAGTTGCTTGCCTTATAGAAGAAACCTCATCAATGAATTCCTCGTGTTCATCCTCCTCTTCTATTAATTGAGATAAGAATTCATCTTTTCTCCTCTTTTTGTCTATTTTCTTTGTGTTGCTTTCCTTCAGTATATTCATCATACTTTCTATAATGACAAATGTTAATAAAATAAAAATAATTTACACTTTATATTATTATCAATATTATATAATCTTTATTGATAAATTTACAATAACATTTAAAAATAATAATGAAGTATCACATACCAGTAACATTAGGGCATGGTGCAACATTGCCGATTTTATGAGCAATGTGCTCTTTAAATCGTGTTATTCCTCCTTTCACAACTTTACCACAAAGTTTACATACGATATTTCCTCTCGCATTTGGCACTGGAGTTCCAAAGTACCAACCTATATCATTACTTGGTGCACCCTCCAATCCTTTAGTCGGGAACTCTTCACGTGGTGGCATGCTTTATTTTTATTTATATATAAGAAACATAAAATTATATTTAGAAATATAAGCAACTCATTACTTATATTATCAACAATATAATACAAAAAAAAAGTAAACATCATTAACATGAAAAATTTAAATTTATTGCACAATCCATACATAATTTATTTATTTTTTTAAAAACAAGGATACACCATAACCCATTATTACTTGGTTCCAAAGTTTTTGGTATAAATAGTTTGTTTTGTTCCATTCCATCTTAATAAAATTTAAATTCAAATTGGATCAAATTTAAAAATTCAAGTTTTTCATATTATGCAAACTAAAATCAATAGAGATTTATCTAATGTTGAATTGAAGTCATCTATCATATTTGATAAAGAAAAACACAATGAATTAATTTGTCTTGATTTTTTACCTTTTATAATACAAGTCTTAAGTGAAAATATATTTACAAAATAGGTTAAAATATGCAATAAGTCCTTATATTTTTCATAAAATTGAAATTTAGTCCTTATATTTTTAATTCTAAGAATTTAGTCTCTCTATTTTTTCGATTTCAAAATTTAAGACTAATTGTTAACACTGTTAAAACTATTTTGTTAAATCCAGCTTTAATTACAATGTCATTTTTTTAGTTACATGGCTACCAAATGATAATTTTTTTATTTCAAAATGTCACGCCAACAAATTTAACAAAAAAAATTAACAGTTTTAACAATTATATATTAATTTTGAAATCTGAAAAATAAAGAGTCTAAATTCTTAAAAATAAAAATACAAATATTAAATTCTTAATTTGTGAAGAGTATAGGAACTTATGGTATGTTTTGACCTATAAAATATTAATGAAATTTTGGCTTAAATCACAATGTTGATAATTTGGTGGGGTTAATTTGAAAGGGTAGGCAGAGGCTTTGGCCCCCATCAAATAGAAATTTTTCATATAAGTCCTTATTAAATTATTAAATTAAATATTA
Organism: Gossypium sturtianum; assembly: GCA_025698515.1. Classification (NCBI taxonomy): domain Eukaryota; kingdom Viridiplantae; phylum Streptophyta; class Magnoliopsida; order Malvales; family Malvaceae; genus Gossypium; species Gossypium sturtianum. The sequence continues at coordinate 106,467,337 of CM046955.1, forward strand.
ATTTGTATTAAAATTACATTTTGACTCTTAAAAATAAATAAAATTATGTTTAATCCTTTTAAAAATATGAAATCGTAAATTAATACATTGTAAAATTATATTCGATCTCTCAAAATTTTATTATTCAATTCCAAATTTCTAAAAAATTATTGAATCCACCCCTAATTTTAGAAGTTTTATAATTTTAGTTGAAGCATTTTAGGTTTAAATTGTTTCCTTATAGTTTTTATATAATATATATATATATATATATATATATATATAAACACTCTCATTGCAGTAATGAATGGCAATATAAAAAATTATTTTAGATAATATAAAATTCTAAAATCTAAGAATTTTATATAAAAATTAGATTTATTTTAGACTTGAAAATAGTAATAAGAGTTAATTTAATGTTTTTTAATTTATTATATTATTCATGCACTCTAAAAAAAATATGATGTGGTATATTATTATTGAGTGATTAAAAAGAGATTTTTTAATATCATCCTATTTAAGATAAACTCTTAAAAAATTTCACGTTATAACTTTAATGCCAGTTTACAATGTTATCGATTTGCACTTACTAATAATATTACCAAAAAAAAAACATGATTAAATTATGTTAAACTAAAGTATAATAATCATATCTTAAGCCTTGATCTGTATTAAGTGATTAAAACTCTTGACAGACACTCATTTGACACAAATTTAAATTGTATGACCCCATCATTCAATATTATATAATATATATATTTTAAATATTATCATAATAAAGGGACTAAACTAAAATCAGGCCAATTTAATTACAAATGGGTTAATAAAAAATCATTTTATTATTACTTTTTTTTACTTAATCCATATCCATACCCAAGCCCAAATAAATGCACAATATTCATAAAAGTATTAATTTAATAATTATTACTAAATACCCAAGCCCAAAAGAAACGGTTACAACTCTCAATTTATTAATTATTTATGTTCTCCATTTATTAATTATTTATGAACTCTCTCTTTTTTACCCTTTCAAATAAAAGAAAAAGAAAATGAAACGATAGAAACGTTCTGCCTCTGTTCTAAAATTCCTTAAGGCTAAACACACAAAACGTTCTCTTTGTTCCTGACTTGTGCCTTCTCCAGTTCTCCCTTCATCGGAGAAATCAAGAGTTTTCATCCCTAACCCGGCTTTCATCCCCAAAGTTTAAAGAAAATATTTGCATTGCTGCAGATTCAAGACATGCAAGCAAGAATCAAGAGTTCAAGACAAAATTTCAGGTACTACTCTACTACTTACTTGAAAATTATCAGAGAATCAGGGTAGGGTTTGCTTTTCAGATTCAAGTCCTCGGCTCCTCGCTTTCATCTGCTGCTGTGTGTGTTGTTTGCCGAAATATGAGAAATAGAATTTCATTTTCATATTTTCTATTGCTTTTGAGTTTTGATTGCTTTTTTCTGTTTATTTAGACTTCTTTTTATTTTTTTTGATTGAAAATCTCTGATTTTGCAGGTAGGGGAATATATTCCTTTTTGTTTTACTCTGCTTATGTTGATTTTTGTTTAGAGGATATGTATTTTTTTTTAATTTACTGTAACGGAAAATAACGGGAATAGCAGCCCGTTATTGTCGCAATTGGCCGTTACCCGTTAAATTGCGGCCGCGATCCACTGCTATCGGTGTGACTCTGCTTCACACCGCTATTTTCAGCCTTAGCGGTTTCGGACGGCGCCGCTACCGCTATATAGCGGCTGCTATTCCGATATCGAACCGCTATTTAAAACCTTGGGCATGATAGTTATGACTTGCGAAAACCTGCCCAATGCCCTGCAAACCAGACCCTGTAATGCTGGCAAAAGAACAAGCCTACTGCGCATAATAATGGGGCAAACCTGAAGACAATGAGAAGAAGGTAACTCTGAAAATCTAAATTCTCGATTAAACTATTTCTCATTTTCTTTTTTTATAATAAAAAATCTCTTTGTCAATTTAAGATTAATCTTGTTTGGACTAAAATGATATTAGTAAAGCTGTTTGAATAATGATAACTTTAAAAACTTTGACCACACCAACTGCTGGGAAAAATCCACTGTACTTCTTTTAACCTTTTGGTTACCTATTTCTCAAATCACCAAAATAAATATCACCCAAGAAGCCAAAAATCTGTCTTTGGTCATTTCAAAGCAATTCCTTTAGAACTCTGTTTTCGGATTGCTCTGTTTCTGCTATATGAGTAGTCTTTAATTGAATTTTTGGAGTTAGAATTTCTCATAATTTCAAATTTGAAGTTTTACCCATTGGTTTAGTAATCAAGATGATGTTACCTACAAAACCAAAATTAATATTTCAAACTGAATGCACTGCTAAACTAAGTTTTGAAGTTATATTATTACAGCAAAAAAACAGAGTTTTTTGAGGATTTTAATAATGCCGTTATTAGGACATTGTGAAAAAAAAGTGTAGAAGCAGAATATTTGATCGTGTTGCATTAGAAATAACTTAAACTTGTTTAAATTTGTCTTATATTGTAAATAAAGTCATCTAACAGTCAGCAAGATAACTGTTAACATCTCCAAGACCAGAATTCTTGGTACCTGTGATTTCATGTTAGTATGAAACATTGAAATCTACCTTCCATATGTTTTGGTTTGCTGATGGTGCCAACGCCGAGTAGTGTACTAGGCTTTGTTCTTTGATCAAACCCATGCTTATAATGCTAAAACAATTCTGGGATTCAACTTCCACCCATGCATTTTCTTGTGCCTTGCTTTCTGATACAACTGTTCTGTTTTCATATTTTTTTACTGCCCCTTATATCACTTAGTTTGGTTGAGTATCAAACCTAGCATCTGGCATTACCTAGGATGATTTTCATATCTATAGAATGTGAATCATCGATATTGTTTACTTTTTCAGCATCCACAGTCATAGTTTGTTTGTTTTCTCAAAACTCTTTCACCGACATCTTTTCCAAAATGGATTGTTTCATTATTACTCGGATGTGAAGGAATTCAAATATTTTCGACATTTTAATTATTACTTGTAGGTGCAAGCTCATATAGCTAAGTCCAGATGACAGACTAGCGTGATTGACGGACAGAATCAACAGTTGAAAATCTTCTTGTGATCAGTGAATCTATAGCAGTTCTGGAAATTTTGATATCAAATTGGTTATGGAGCAAAGGCACATAATGGCATAGTAATGTTACTGTGATAAGTGTTTTCTAGATTTTGCAGAATTTTGGCCCTTTCTTTCTTGTTTTTCTTTTTACTTCTTTTTTATAGCTATGTACTAATAAGAAATGCAAAAAGTATAGTTAGACTATTTCTTTCTTTAAAGGAAAGTGTGGAGTGTGTCCCGTATTTTCAGATAAACAGAGTCAACGTCGCTATGTGATAAGTGCTAAAAGTAACATGTTTTAATCATGTTCTTAATGCATTTTTGGATTATTATTCGAGTTAAAATGGTGAATTTTATGCTTCTAATCCTTTAAATTCATGTTTCTATATTTAGGAGAGTATTTGAAAGCAAAAGGAGCGAAAATCGAAAAACCGGAGCAAGTTTCAGGAGCCACATAGGCTGGACAGACGGCCGTGTGAGCCATATAGGCTACCACATGGCCATGTGCCAGATCGTGTGGATTTCACGAATTACACTCCAAACACGCGGAAAAACACAATTTTTAGGTTTTTCACGCATTCTAAGACCTATATATGACAAAGATAAGAAGAGGGGAGCAAGCCGTCAGAGAATACTAAAGAAAACAACTAGAAAAACACCATTAAAGCCGACTCTGAAACAAGTTTCCATCAAGATTGAATATCTCCTTTTAATTTCTTTAAAGTTTATTATGGGTTTTCTTGTTTCTTGTGGTTATACTGTCTTTGAGATATTTTTATTTCGATTGTGAAGTAACTTTCTAAATACCTAGGGGAGATGAACCCTATGATAAATTTTGTCTTTTAATTTCTATTTTTACGTGATAAATATTTGAATCTTCTTTTCAATTACATGTGCTTAATTCTTGGTTTAATATTTCTAGACTATTAATCCATGTTTGATGTGCTTGAATCAGAGGAGGAATAGACCCTGTTTAAGAGTAAATCCATCGTAATTGAGTGGAGTTGCATGCAATCCTATAACTAGGACAACATAAATCTACCGGATTAGAGTCAAATCTAATAGAGGGATCTATAGATCAAGTTAATACGACAATAGGGGTTTTAATTAGAAAGAAATTTCAATTAATCAACCAAGAGTTAATTACTCTTAGTCTTGAAGAGAGATATTAGCATAATTTAGGGATTTCTACGAATCAAGATGCTAAGTGAAGAAATTACGTAATATAGATTGATAATGATAGATGAAATCTAGGTGGACTCTTTCCTGAGTATTATCTTGCTTCTTGGTTGTTTACTCGATTATTTTCTCGATTTGTTCTCTGTCGTGTTCTTTAGTTAATTTAATTAGTTAATTTTAGTTTTTAATTAATCACTCCAATTTTTCGGTTAAATAATAAAAAGACGGTAATTACTAGTACTTCTAGTCTTTGTGGAAATGATATATGTGCTCACCGTAACTATACTATTAATTTATAGATGCACTTGCTTTTGTCAAATTTTTAGTTAGTTTACAACTGTAATCACTATGAGGAAGACCCAATGCAACAATAATGTGACACTCAACATCCCGACGAGGCGACATACGATGCCACGACGTGGTGACGTGTTCCTACATTGATGTGTCACAAAACTAACTAAAAAGTTAACTAAGGCAAGTACACCTATCAATTAATAATATAGTTACAGTGAGAAAAGATATCGTTCCTACGAAGACAAAAAGTACTAGTAATAATTGTCTTTCTATTATTTAACCAAATAATTCGAGTGATTGATTTAAAACTCAAATTAATTAATAAACACAACAAAGAACAAAATATGAAAATAATCAATTAACAACCAAGAAGCGAAACAATACCTATGAAAGAATTTACCTAGATTTCATCTGTCACTATCAATTTAAATTACGCAATTTCTTTACTTAGTATCTTGATCCGTAGAAATCTCTAAATTATGCAAATATCTCTTTCGAGCAGAAGAGCAACCTACTTTAGGTTAATTAATTGAAATTTGTCTCTAATTAAAACCCCTATTATTGCATTAACTCGTGCTATGGATTTCCCTATTAGATTTGACTCTAATCCGGTAGATTTATGTCATCCTATTTCTAGGATTGCATGCAACTCCACTCAATTACGCAATATCTACTTTTAAACAGGGTCTATTCAACCACATATTTAAGTACATCAGACATGGATCAATACTCTAGAAATATTAAACCAATAATTAAACACACATAATTGATAATAAGAAACCAAGTATTTATCGCGTAAAATAAAAATCAAACGACAGAATCTATCATAGGGTTCATCTCCCCTAGATATTTAGAAAATTAGTTCATGCTTGAAAATAAAAACATCCAAGACACAATATAACCAAAAGAAATAAAGAAACTCATGATAACTTCCTAATAAGTCATCTGGGAATCTTCAATCTTGACGAAAATCTACTTCACAGTCGGTTTCAATGGTGTTTTTCTAGTTGTTTTCTTAAATATTCTCTAACGAATCTCTCCTATCTTCTTATTCTTGTTATATATACGTCTTAGAATGCTCGAAAAACCAAAAAATCGTGATTTTACGTTATTCAGTGCACAATCGTGTGAAATCGACACGGACTACCACACGACTGTGTGGAATTGTGTCACTCGTGAATATGATTTGCGAATTATGCAAGTATACATGTCAAACAAGTAATAAAGTGATGAGTGAGATAGTCTCCATAAGGATTAGAATGGTATAATTTGGTCAAGTTATCAGAGTTAGGCTAGATTAATGTTGAAGCAAAATAACAGTGAAAATGTAGTGGCAAAATGAGAGAATGATGATGTATAAAATGTGCAACACAAAACAAGTAAATGAAATAAGAATGTCACGAAAAAGTAACTACAGAAAAGAAGATTAAGGAATTGCAATGTTGATTAGGACGACTGGGATTACTGATGCATCTAAATTCTCTAACTATTAGTGTCACAGCAAAGTCTTGAACATTTTATTGCTCCGTAGGTTTGTACAGTAGCCTGCTTCTCTCGAGAGCAAACCTTGGGTTACCTTCCCTAAGGTACTATATGTCTATAGACTTAAATTTGGCTACCATTAATATTTTCTACCCTCTTTCGAATGAGGCAAGGCTTTATGTCTAAAGGTTGTTGCGAATAAATAATTTTTCATTCACTCATATTATCCAATGTCTATCCAAATAACCTAACCATATCAGCATTAAGTTATCTTAATAACTTGCTGCATATTCATCAATACACAGCCTGTAATAAGCATGAAATTGATAGTAAAAAAACTAACTATAAATACGACAAAGGCAAGCACACCTATCGAACTATAATCTAGCTACGGTGAGTAAAGATATCGTATTCACGAGGACTAAAAGTATTAGTAATTACCATTTTCTTATTATTTAGCCGACAATTTGGAGTGATGGATTTTAAAGCTAAAATTACTAAACTAATTTAACTAAGAACGCAACAGAGAATGAATCAAGGAAATAATCGAATATTAACCAATGAGAGAAATAATACCCAGGAAAGAATCCACCTATTATTATGAATCTAAATTAAACGATTTATTCACTTGGTGTCTTGATCCGTAGAAATCCCTAAATTATGTTAATATCTCTTTCGATAGTAAGAACAACTGACTCTAGGTTGATTAATTGAAATCTCTTTCAAATTAAAACCTATATCGTCGGATTAACTCGATCTATGAATTCCCCTATTATATTTTACTCTAATCCGGTAGATTTATGTTGTCCTATTTTTAGTATTGCATGCAACTCCACTCAATTATGCTAGATCTACTCTTAAACATGGACTTTTCCTCCACTGAATTAAGCACATTACACATGAATTAATATCCCGAAAATATTAAAACAAGATATAAGCCCACATAATTGAGAATAAGAATCAAGTATTTATCATGTAAATCAGAAATCAAATAATAGAATTCGTCTTAGGTTTCATCTTCCCTAGGTATCTAGGGAATTATTTCATAATCCTGAATGAAAACATCTCAAAGTCAGAATAACCACAAGACATAAAGAAACTCATAAAAACTTTGAAAGAAATTAAAAGGAGATCTTCAATCTTGATGGAGATCCGCTTTCAAGTTGGCTCTGATGGTGTTTTTCGAGTGTTTTCCTCGATCTTCTCTGATGGCTCCCATATCTCTTATTCCATTTGGTATTTATTGACTTTAGAATGCTCAGAAAGCCTAAAAATTACATTTTTACGCGTGTTTGGGAAGTAAGGTGTGAAATCAACACGGGTTGGCACATGGGTGTGTGTCCAGCCCGTGTGGAAATGCCCAGGCTGTGTGGCTCCTAAAAAACAGCTCTATTTGTCAGATTTTGGCTCGTTTTTCACTCCTTTTGCTCGCAAATGCTCTCCTAAGTATAGAAACATTAATTTAAAGGATTAGGAGCATCAAATTCACTAATTTGCGTAATTACTCATCCAAAAACGCATTAAGAATAGGGTTAAAATATGTTACTTTTATAGCTTATCAAATATCCCCACACTTAAGCATTTTCTTGTCCTCAAGAAAAATCCTCAACTCACATTTAAGATTAATCTTTCTCAACTTATAAATCTCATCAATAATGTTTCGAAATAGCTCACAAATAATCATGCATTGACAATTCAAGTAAAAGGGGCACTAAATATTCAAACAATCCAAGTCGAGATTTTTAAAGCATGAAAACGTAGGTATCTCCCCTTATCTAAGTAATTACCTTTAATTTAGAATCTACAAGAATTGACATCCTCACTGAAGATTCACTCAAATCACTCAAAGTGTTTAAGGTTCAACAATATGCACTCAAAAGTCGAATAAGAAATGTCATTACCATAGGCTTGCATGAAAATCAAATCTCCACCACTATAAAATGATATGATATATAAATTAAAAGGTCTTTAAGAGGTTGTAATGGGGATTAGGTTAAGGGTGTGGAAAAAGGCCAAAAAAAATGGTTATAATTGAGATCAAGTTGATAAATTACCAAATTAGAAAAAATAAATAAATGTTGAATTAAAAACAAGTGCATCAAGAACTTATTCAAGAATAAAAACGAGCATCTTCTCAAAATATGAATTTAATTGTTCAAGCTCAATCAACAAAGAACTAAATAATAATCGGTAAATAACTAATTTTTTCGATTTTATTTTGAACAATCAGAAATAATTTAGCAAATAAAATAGAAGAGCATAGTTAGGCAACTAACCAAATCAAATCTCGATAAAAAGAGAGTCAATAAAATGGGAAAAAGTTTCAACGAAAAAAATGAGTTATGGGTTAACATTAATGGGTTAATCAAGAAATGGTGTGGTAGGCTCAACGGGGTTCACTAATGGTTAATTAAAAAGGTAGGATTTTTATGGGATAAGTGGGTTAAAACCTAAGTACCTTTATCATCCCAGTTTATCAAATCAAAGGTGTGGTCTCGACATGCATAATAGAAGCAAGTTCTAGAATAACAAATCAAGTTGACACACTCATAACCAACAATAGAATGAGCATGAAAAATGTATGCTCTAAAGGCTCAAAATCTCACAAAAAATTATGGTTTTGATGTCAAAATTACAAATCTCAAACTTCAGGATAAAACTTCAATTTATAGAAACAACCTAAAAGTTTTTAATTCTGAAAATAACTTATCATGTTTGATTCTATCATGTCTTAAAGTTTAAATAAGCCAATGCACAAATATCTACAAATTAATCCAAAACACATCAACAAAAATCCCAAATCGACAAAAATTCATTCTAATAGAAGTATGAGAAAATTACTTAAATACAAGATATAATTTAGGAATTTTCTAATAATTATAGGAATAATCTCCCCACACTTAAGATGTACATTTTCCTCAATGTACAAACAAATATAAACATAGAATAAGCAAAATATCATAAGAGAGGGAGAAAACTGAAACTCCCCTGAATATGGATGAAATTGCCAGAATAGTCAAAACCGGAATTGTAGGCAATTGAAAGTGAAGTGCATGATTTTGTGCAAACTAATAAGAAATTAAACATAAATAGTGAAGAAGATTAAGAGGTTACAACTCAATTAGAAAAAAACCATAAAGATTAAAAATATAGTTCAAAAGATAATAAATGAAAAAAGTTTAAGAACATAAAAATAAAAATAAAACTTAAAAAGAAAAGAAATAAACTCAATGATCCTCATCGTTAGAGGCATCGGTATCGTGAGCTGCAAGCATTGAAGAAGATATATGGAGGTGCTGATAGATCTACTGCAAAGTTGCGTCAATACTGTTGAGCCTCTAAAAGCAGTGCTGCTCGAAGCGAGTGAACCGCTCGGAGAGGTCCACTAAGGTAGCAGCAGATGTAGCAGGATGGTGACTCTGATGTGGATGATGAGGTGGATCCTCGTGATGGAAGGGGACATCATCAGTGAAGTTCTCGGGCTCATCCTGAGGATCAGAATGAGATAATTGGTACTGAGGAGGATCCACACCACGAAGTCACTCAATTATCCTTATATGGCTCATGCTCGATAATCTCTGCGGGGACATCTAGTCTACTAGTGTAAGTGAGGAGAACTGCTCCGATGTGTCAAAGAGACTGAGGTGACGTGCGAGTCAAGTCACATAAGGGCCTAAACATATAGGACCTTTCCTACTATGCTATGTCTGATGGTGAAAGGCGAGAGCGATGAAGTAAGCTAAACAAAAAATGAGCCCCGTGGCCATGCTCCATAGAAAATATGCGTCGGTTGTACGATGACTCCAGTGCTCTCCCTCCAACCGGCTAATGTGTGAGCCAAGATGGCATGGATATATCTCAAAATCGGAGGTAGTGAAGTTGCCTTTGACCGACTTGGGTCATAAAGCGTTGTACTTGTCGTGAGGTCTACCCAGCAAATAGATGGCATGTAGTGGATGTGCCGGTATAATTGAAGAAACCCTTTGACACTCATGAATTCTGCTGTGTATAGTCCCAATGCAGCTTCGAACTCTGGGACACTTATATGTGAGTTTGAAAGTAATGGTGCCTGGCTCATCATGGGTCGTCATCACTTGCTGTAGGAGAAATGTCGAACAAAACTCCAAAGTCAGCTTCGAGTAGGTGGGCTCGATGATGGAAAAGAACCTATCCTATAGAGCTGTAGCAATGATGGCGTGGACGCTATCAGCTAACTGGACCTGCTCTAAAGTGGCCCAATCAATGCAACGGCCTAACCTTAGTGGCCTCTGTCGAAGAAGCTGATATAAGTCCTGTAATTAGCCCAATTTGCCCGGGCCCATTCAAGAATAATAAAACCAAAGCCAATAAAAAACCCAAATAAATAAAAAAATCCAAATATTAATAGTCCAAGTTTTTTTTTACATATCAGGCCCAAAATCCCAAATGGCCCAAATACTAAACCCTAAGCCCAACTACCCTAGCCCACTAAGCCTAAACCTAAAATCAGAAAAATAAAAAACCTAGGAAACCCTAACACCGCAACAGCCTCCAACCCCCCACACCCGCGCCGCATGCCTCCGTACCGCCACGTCCTCCTCCGTACGGTGGTTTCACCTGCGAAAAGGACATAAAAAAAACGACAGCAAACCAAAAAAAAAGGTTGTATTTTCATTTTTATTTTTTGATTCGACTATAAGAGAAAAAGACAGCCATTGTAATTGTTTTACCTACACAAAAAAAAATATCAAATACAAAAAAGAGCAAAAAGCAAAGAATCAAACAGATTGATTAAGCTGTTTTTATTTTTTCTTTCTTTTTTTTAAAGCATTTTTTATATACATATTTTTAGCAAAAAAAAATATAAAAGGAAAGAAGGAGATTTACCTTTTTTGTTCGCCGGAGAAGGAGAAACCGAAAGGTTTTCTCTCTTTTGCCCAATTTAGGTCAAGATCTCGGTGTTTATAACCCCATAACGAGGTTCTACTCGAAAAAAGGAGAAAAAGGGGGTTTCGGGCGATTTTTCGACCACCGGCGGCCGCCACGGTGGTCCGATGACCTGGATTCAACCGGAGAGAGAAAAGAGTTGAGAGAGTTTTTTGAAAAGTGTTTTTTTAGAGGAGAGGCTGAAAATGCAGAAAAAAAAATTTGGGCTTTTTATAAAACAACAAAACGGCGCTGTTTTGATTAGCCCCCTAACGCTCGAAACGATGTCGTTTTGGGGGGGCTGACTCGATTACCCGACCCGCGTAAAGGGAGGATCCGCGTGTTTTGTTAAATTGTCTATTTACTGCTTTGGCCCTTCCGCATTTTCTTCATTTTTTAATTCGTTTTTTTTTCCTTTTAATTTTTCCCTTTAATTTTGCTCCTATTCCATTTTGGTCCACCTAATAAATACGCTCATGTGGACAAAGGGATATTACTCCGTTCAATCCCTGTTCTTTTTAGCGTGTCTTACTTTGGTCCTTTCGTCTTTTAATTATTTTCAATTTGTGCCCCGAATTTTATTTCGTTTGCGATTCGATCCTTCCTGATGCTGTACGTTTTGGAGGAGAAGGAATAATTTCCCTTTTGGTCCCTCCTTGTTATTCGCGCTTGCAAATTAGTCCCTTTCTTCTTTTAAATTTTTTAGATTCGCCCCAAACTTTTGTTTTAAGTTCAATTTCGTCCTTTCTTTTATTTCTTTTGTTATTTTTGATATTTTATTATTAATTTAATATTATTATTAATATTGTTATTATTTTTTATTATTTTTGTTTACTTGTTTTATTATCGCATTAGTAAATTAATTATTATTATTATTATTATTATTATCATCATCATCATCATCATCATCATCATCATCATTATTATTATTATTATTATTATTATTATTATTATTATTACTACTATTTATTTTTTATTATCATTATTCGTTTATTATTATTACTAATGTTATTATTATTATCGTTTTTAAACTGTTTTACCTAATATTCGTGCTCATATTTATTTGTTCTTTATCAAAATTTAATTATTGTTTTTCTTTGTTTTTCTTCATTTATTTACTCGTTATTTTTTTATGTAATTAGTTTGTTTTATTTTATTTATTTATTTATTTATTGTTTTTTATTATTTATCTTATTTTTCTCTTATTACTGTCATTTACGTTAATGCATTTATTATTAGCTTGTTATGCATATTAGAACCGTAATTCATTTTTTTATATTTTGCTATAAAATTGTGTTACATTAATTTTCGTCCGGTACAAATTTTTTATTAAGCAATTTTTTGTAATTCAAGACTCGAGAAATCGTACCCTAACTTACTGGGTTTCGATTTTTCTCGTCGAGCCTAAATAACCGATTATCTTTTTAAAAAAAATCGAAGCATATAAATTAAATAAAAACTTATCCTCGGGAATTCAAAAATTGTTGTGTCCTAACTCACTGGATGTGACACTTTGTTATATCGATGTAAGGATTTCTAAAAATAATGGCAATATTCTGTATTTGGAATTTTGAGAAGTTGTGCCCTAACTCACTGGGTTCCGATTTTTCATTTGACCCAAATAACCGAATATTCTTCTTAAACTTAAATGCATGAGTTTTAAAAGTCAAAAGACAAGCTTAGTTTCGAGGATTTGAAATGTCGTATCCTAACTCACTGGACGTGACATTTTACTGCTTCAAAATAAGAGAGTCTTAGCATCCAATTTAATTTATTCGAGTTTTCTTTTAAATAGAGAGGATCGTATTTTAAAATCTTTTCAAATTTTCAACATTAAGACGTTAATTAATCAATTCGGTACCAATTTTGGGCGTTACGAGGGTGCTAATCATTCCTCGTGCGTAACCGACTCCCAAACCCGTTTTCTTGAATTTCGTAGGCCAAAACCATCGTTTTAAAAAATTAAATGTATTATTAAAAAGACCAAATTACGAGGTAATCTGATCACACCTCATTAAAAAGGATTGGTGGCGACTCTATTTTCGTTTTTAAAGTCGACCCCGTTTTCCAACGAAAAAAATGGTTTCGACAAGTCCTCTTGGGGACCCTATGAAAATCGTAAGAATGGATGGCGAGCATCGGTGAAAGCGCCCGAAGAGGAGATCGCACCCAGAGTCTTCCGCTTTTTCGAAGCGGGGACGACGACCTTGGATTTTCCTCTAGTGTTCTTCATGAAGAATCTGCAATAAAACAATCAAATATTAAAACCAAATGAAGCAAATAGACGAACCAATCATAATAGAGGCAATCTAATACTCATGCAATAATCGAAGTCAACATCTACAACTCGGTGAAAGAATATCAATTGACAATGAAAATAATATAAATAGTAATCCTAAAAGAATCCAAAAGAAACAGGAATAATCAATAACAGTAATAATACTAAAAAAGAAAATAAGAAAATAATGGCGAATCGAGTAAGAACTAAACTAATAATAAAAACAGTAAAAACATAGTAGCAGAAGTAAAACTAATAAAAAGTAACAAAACCAAGAATAATTTATAATAAAAATAAACTATTGAGAAGAGTAATAAAAGTGTTGAGAATAAAAACAATAATAATAGACATAACAAGAAAAATAAGTGTAAACTAGATGCAATGAGCAGTGAAATTAAGACCAATTGTAGTGAAAATAATAATAAGAATAACAAAATGAAGGGACTAAAAATAGATAGCATAAAGATAAATTAATAAATAATTAACAAGTAAATAATTAAATAATTAAATAATTAAATCATTAAAAGAAAGGAGGGAAGGGCAAACAGTGGGGTGGTGTTGAATGGCGGTACAAGGCTGGCCGGCGACGGGACGGTGGTCAGTCGGGGTAAGGACGGTGACGAGGATTACGGAAGGGGAAGGGAGCAAAGCTTGGGGTGGAAGGGGGCGGGTGGCTCGTGCATCGAAGAGGAAGAGGGAAATAGGTCAGTTAGGGAGGCGGGTGTGCGGTGAGAAGAAGGTTGTGGCGCGAAGGGAAATGAGGAGAGAAGTCGTGAGGGAGAGGCAGGGTGGTCGGTGATGAGAGTAAGGGGGCGGGCGTTGGGCGTCGGTGGTCAGAAAGGGGAATGGTTGTGGGTGAACAGCGGCTAGGGCTAGGAGAAGAAGAAGACAAAAAGAAGAAAGAAAAATAGGGTTTTTGGTTTAAAAAGGGTGGCACGGTCGTGTGAAGGCCCGTGTTGGGCCACACGGCCGTGCCACACACCCGTGTGGGACGTTTTCAGCCTGTGTGCATTTAAAAATTTGAGCCCAGTCTACACACAGCCTTGGACATGCCCGTGTGTCCAGGCCATGTGGTACACACGGCCGTGTGTGATTTCCTTCTTTTCTCCCACACCCGTATGCGAGGCCATGTGGGGCACACGGTCTCACACACGCCCATGTGTCCCGATCGTGTCTCTTGCTCATGTAACTCACTTACTTGAAATTAAAATTGAAAAATTAGCTCCAAGACTCACACGGCCAAGGACACGCTCGTGTTGCACAGCCGTGTGGACCATTTTAGGCCGTGTAACCTTCGAAAATTTGGAAAAAATTAGCCCCAAGACTCACATGGCCAAGGACACGCCCATGTGTCTAGGCCGTGTGTGTCACATGGCCATGTCGCCAGGCCGTGTAACTCACTGTCAAATGCCTCTTTGTGCACACGGCCTGGGACACGCCCGTGTGTCCAGGCCTTGTGGGTCAAAAATATTTCTTTTTAATTTTAAAAATATAATTTAATTAATTTTAAAAATAACATGAAATAAAGTTAAAAGTTTTAGCATAATGTTAGACAATCGGGTTGCCTCCCGAGAAGCGCTTATTTAGAGTCTAAGCTTGACTTACCTTGTGTGCACGATTACAGTGGTGCGCGGAGTCGAAGCTCCTCTTTCTCGCTATCAATTATTCTACCAAGATAAGGTCTAAGTCGAGTATTGTTTACCTTAAATGTGCCGAATTCAGAATGAGTTACCTCGACTGTACCATAGGAGAAGACGTTCAGTACCATAAATAAGTTTGATCTGCTTGATTCGAGTTTCGAAGGAGAGATTCGTGGATCCGTTTTGTCTAGCAATACCTTGTCCCCAACCTTAAATTGGTTCATCCCATTCATATGCTCATCATGGCGTCGCTTTGGCTCTTTATCGTGTTTTCTCAGTTTCTCCTTCACATGTGTCCGCCATTCATCTAGTTCATCGATTTGTAACATTCGTTCTTCATAAGTCGTTCTGTTTCTGTCGTATTGACTGAAATGTGGCTCTATTATGTTTTTTAGGGTTTTCTATAAAGAAGGTTGACCCACACGGTCACTAACATTAACAGAAGATTTAAAATCATCTCGATCACTAGATGTTCTCACAGAATCACGAGCTTGGAGAGTAATCATTTTGTCACCTACACGAAGTACAAGTTCAGCCGTACCAATATCTATTATAGTCCTAGCAGTTGCTAAAAAGGGTCGTGCTAAAATTAAAGGTACATCACTACCCTCATCCATGTCCAACACAACAAATTCAATAGGGAATATGAATTTATCAATTTTAAAAAGCACATCCTCAATAACACCCCTAGGATATCTAATGGTTCTATCCACTAATTGAATACTCATCCTAGTTTATTTGGGTTTCGCAAGACCTAGTTGTTTAAACATTTTATAGGGCATGACATTAATACTAGCCCCTAAATCAGCCAAGGCATTATCAATATTTAAACTACCAATTAAACAAGGAATAGTAAAACTCCCTGGATCTTTCAGTTTGTTATGTAATTTATTTTGTAAGATGGCCGAGCAAACTCCATTGAGCTCCACAGTCGACGAATCATCTAACTTCCATTTGTTTGCCAAGATCCTTTAAAAAATTGACATAATTGGGCATCTGCGAAAGAGCTTCAACAAACGGTAAGTTAATATGTAATTTTTTCAAGAGTTTAAGAAATTTACCAAATTTTTCATTCGTGTGGTCTCTCTTCGTCGCGTTAGGATATGAAACTCGAGGTTTATATTCTTTGGCAATCAACTTTTGGTCTTTCTGGCTTACCTCAACCTTATCGTTATTCACCATAATTTCTTGCCTCAATTCTTGTTCAGATTCAACTAACCCTTCTTCATCTCAAATAGTAATTGCATGAAGCTGCTCCCCTGGGTTAGTTTCGGTATTGCTAGGCAAACTACCTTGTGGTCTTTCAGAGATTAATTTAGCAAGATGACCTATTTGGTTCTCAAGTCCTTGAATCGATGCTTGTTGATTTTTCAGTGCTGCCTCAATGCTTTGAAAACGAGTTTCTGACACCGAGATAAACTTCGTCAACATCTCCTCAAGGTTTGGCTTCTTCTCTTGCTGATAAAGTGGTTGTTGGAAGCCTGGAGGGGGTTGTGCTCTCTGATTTCCTTGAACACCCCAAGAGAAATTTCCTGCATTATAGTTATTACTATACGGGTTTTTTTGAGCCCTAAAATTATTACCCATATAATTGATTTGCTCGTTCTCTGTGCTGGGATCGAAGGGTAAACATTCTGGATTGTTCATTCCACCTCCATATGTATCGCATTGCATCACTGGATGTACCTACATAGAAAGATAAAAACCATCAATTTTTGTATTTAATTGTTCTACCTGATTCGATAACATGGTGACTGTAATAGCCCGATTTTAGCTAAATCAGAACAGTGGTTTTGGAACCACAAATCTGATGTCAGAAAATTATTCTAATATTATTTTTGGTATTTACAGCATGTTATTTGATATGTGTGAAAATTTCGTGAGCTAATTTTATCGATTGGGTGGTTAATTCGATAAAAAAGACTTAATCGCGTAAAATGCAAAATTTGTATTCTATTAGTTTAAGGTATCAAATAGCTTTGGTTTTTAAATATAATGGCCTTAAATGGTAATTAAACCATTTGAAACTTGAGTGGACATTTTTGGACAAGGTTAATTAATGTTTAAAGGTTATTATTAAGGTTAATATAGTAAATTGATTAATAATAGAAAATGTAAAAGAATTAAAAGATGAAAAAGCTTTCACCTTTCTTATTTTTCATCATCCATGGCCGAATATACCATTAAAGGAGGAGAGTAAAATTTGACAAGTTCATCCTTGTGCATGTAAGTGATTTTTGTCCCGTTTTTGATGATTTCTATGTTTTTGTAATCGTTGCAGCTCAATCTAGCTAGCCCGTACCTTTAATTTTGAAACTGTTAAAGATTTTGAGAGTTGCCATTGTTGAATCTATGCGTTCTTTGATGTTTAATGTTGAAATATGAAAGCTTGATGATAGTTTTACATGTTTTGTTAAGTGATTTTTGATGAAAATGCATAATAGGGATTAAATTGTGAAATGTGCAAATTGTGTGGTTGAAATGTGAAATAAATGAAAGTTTTGGACTGATAGAGACCTATATATAATTTGGCCAAGCATGGGTTTTGTTGAATTGTGTGAATTTTGTGTATTTGTGAAATAGGGACTAAATTGATTAAATGCGAAAGTTTAGGGGCTAATGTGTAAAAATGCCCAAATGTGTATTTTTGGATTAATTGAATTAGTAGATGAATAAATAAGTTAATTTTGAATTCATATAGATCAAGAAAGAAAGAATTCAGATTTAGATCGGGGGAAAAACAATGTTATCGAGTAGTCGACCTAATCCGTCAATTCCGAATACGAGGTAAGTTCGTATGTGATGATTACATTATAAATGTATGTTAAAATGCTTTAATATTGTATAAATTGTTAAAATGGGATTATGGATAAAGTATGAATTGTGAAAACGACTTTACGGATGCATTCGATGATAGAAACGAAAAGTGTGAAAGCTCGGTTGAACCTTAAGAATAGTTTTGGATACTATTGACATGTCAGTAAGTTGAACGCTAGTTGGCTTTGGGCCATGATATTAGCACTTCGGGTGCGTATTTTACCGATTTGGCTTAGGGCCATGCATATCGGATGATTTGGCTTCGGGCCATGATAATAGTGCTTCGGGCCATGATAATATTTCTTCGGATAAGTCACCTTGATTTTGCTACGGGCCATGGTATAGGTACTTATCGTACGAGACTCCTGAGTATTCGATTTTTATTCCGAATGGTTCAACGGGTAAACGAATGATGTGGTTGAGAAAGAGGTTAGTACGAGGCGATATAGGTACGTACATAACCTATTCGAGTATTAAATAGTGAAAGTTTGATGAGTTTGTATTTGATCATGTCTTGAGACATGAGAAAGGTTTGTAGTTAATGTGTATATGGTTTTGTCATGTGTAATTGGTTGATTTGCATTTATTCGATGAAATAAGTTATTCACATACGAGCTTACTAAGCTATGAAGCTTACTTCGTGTTATTTTTCTATGTTTTATAGTGAATCAAGGCTAGCTCAGATTCGGGAGTAGTCGGGAACATCATTGCACTATCAAACATCTAAGTTGGTACTTTTGAATTATACATTTATGGTATATGGCATGTATAGGCTAGATGTGGTATTTTGGTTGTGATTATAGCCATGAGATTTGGCTTGTAAATGATGTTAATATTGATGTGTGTTTGGCTATTAGAAATGGTTGTTAATGACTTTTGTAAGATATTTATAATGCCTTGTAAGATGGATTGTTTTGGCACGGTTGTACCATTTTGCCTTGTGTAGGTACATTGAAGTTGGGGTGGTAAATTAGCCTTGCAAATGGCCTATTTTAGTCCAGATGGGCAGAGACACGAGCATGTGTCTCAACTGTGTGTGACACACGGTCATGTTACACGGCCGTGTGTCCCCTGGTGTTCAAATTGAGTTGAAGTCAGTATGCTCCACACGGTCTCACACACAGGCATGTGATTGGCCGTATGGTACAAGTCAATATACCTCCCTAATTGGCACACGGCCTAGCACACGGGTATGTGACTTGGCTATGTTGCATAAGTCAGTATACCCTACAGGTTTGGCACGGCCTAGCACACGGCCTGGCACACGGGCGTGTGTGGCCACTTCGAAGGGCACACGGGCTAGACACTCGGGCGTGTGGTTGGCCGTGTGACCCAAGTCAGTATGTATGCCCTGTTTCAACACGGCCTGAAACACGGGCATGTCTGGAGCCGTGTGAGGCACACAGCCTGTTCACACGGGCGTGTGACCCCTGTATGGTTAATTTTTTTTTAAATTTTCCAAAATTTTCATATGTTATCGATTTAGTCCCAAACCACTTCTAAAGCATGTTTAAGGCCTCGTAGGCCCTTAGAAGAGACAATGTGCTTGTGATTAAATGGTATTTGAGTGTGATTGCATAAATGTATGAGTTATGTATGTAAAATGATGTGTATTGATCGGTAATACCTCGTAACCCTACTCCGACAACGGATACGGGTTAAGGGCGTTACAATGACTGCATCTAAATTAAAGACACTGACTGCTTTCATCAGCTTTGTCCTCATGACTTGCCACTAATAATTATTCAGTTCCATCTCCTCAATAAATTCATAAGCCGCTTTGGGTGTTTTGTTGTTCAAGGTTCCACCGGCTACTGCATCAATTAACTACCTTATTGAGGGTTTCAAACCGTTGTAAAAGGTTTGAACTTGTAACCATAAAGGTAACCCATGGTGTGGACACCGTCTCAATATATCTTTGTATCTCTCCCATGCATCGTATAAGGTTTCTAAATCGGTCTGGGTAAAGGAAGAGATATAATTCCTCAACTTCACTATTTTTGCCGATGGGAAGTATTTCAGCAAGAAATTTTCGGTCATTTGAGCCCATGTAGTGATGGAACCTCGTGGTAAAAATATAACAACTATTTAGCTTTGTTCCTCAACGACAAAGGGAGTAACCGCAAACGAATGGCGTCATCAGTGGCACCATTAATCTTGAAAGTATCACAGATTTTCAGGAAATTGGCCAAATGAGTATTTGGATCTTCATTTTGCAAATCATCGAACTGAACAAACTGCTGTACCATCTAAATAGTGTTCAGCTTCAGTTTAGAATTATTTGCAGCGATGGTGGGTTGCACAATACTCGATTCAGCCTCAGTCAGAGTGGGCTTAGCATAATCGTACATAGTACGAGGAACAGGAGGTAGCTGAATAATTTGATTATCGTCCATCTCCACAATAATAATGTCCTCTTGTTCGTCTACTAAATTCTGTCGACTCTGCCTTGTGTCTCTACGATTTCTACGAGCTTTAATTTCAATTTCGCTATCAAACAGTAATGGTCCCGACGGGTTTCTTCTAGTCATAAACTAAAGGAACTTTCTAGAAGCAAATAAAAGAAAAGTTAGAATGTAAAAATTAAACTAAAAACAAAAATAAAAAATAAAAAATGGCTAAATTAATACAAATAAAGTGTTCCTAATATTTTAGTCCCCGGCAATGGCTCCAAAAACTTGATAGTCACAAAACTAACTATAAATACGACAAAGGCAAGCGCACTTATCGAACAATAGTATAGCTACGGTGAGTAAAGATATCGTATCCATAAGGACTAAAAGTATTAGTAATTATCATTTTCTTATTATTTAGCCGACAATTTGGAGTGATGGATTTTAAAGCTAAAATTACTAAACTAATTTAACTAAGAACGCAACAGAGAATGAATCAAGGAAATAATCAAATATTAACCAATGAGAGAAACAATACCCAAGAAAGAATCCACCTAGACTTCACCTATTATTATGAATATGAATTAAACGATTTATTCACTTGGTGTCTTGATCTGTAAAAATCCCTAAATTATGTTAATATCTCTTTCGAGAGTAAGAACAACTGACTCTAGGTTGATTAATTGAAATCTTTCTAATTAAAACCCCTATTGTCGCATTAACTCAATCTATGAATTCACCTATTAGATTTTACTCTAATTCGATAGACTTATGTCGTCCTATTTCTAGGATTTCATGCAACTCCACTCAATTATGCTAGATCTACTCTTAAATAGGGACTTTTCCTCCACTGAATTAAGCACATTACACATGAATTAATATCCCAGAAATATTAAAACAAGAAATAAGCCCACATAATTGAGAACATTATCATGTAAATTAGAAATCAAATAACAGAATTCGTCTTAGGTTTCATCTTCCCTAGGTATCTAGGGAATTAGTTCATAATCCTGAATGAAAACATCTCAAAGTCAGAATAACCACAAGACATAAAGAAACTCATAAAAACTTCGAAAGAAATTAAAAGGAGATCTTCAATCTTGATGGAGATCTGCTTCCGAGTTGGCTCTGATGGTGTTTTTCGAGTGTTTTCTTCAATCTTCTCTAATGGCTCTCATATCTCTTATTCTATTTGGTATTTATAGACTTTAGAATGCTCAGGAAGCCTAAAAATTGCGTTTTCCGCACATTTGGGAAGCAAGGTGTGAAATCGACACGGACTGGCACATAGGCGTGTGTCCAGCCCGTGTGTCCCATATGGGCGTGTGTCTAGCCCATGTGGAAATGCCCAGTCTGTGTGGCTCCTAAAAAAAGTTCTATTTGTCTGAATTTGGCTCGTTTTTCGCTCCTTTCGCTCCCAAATGCTCTCCTAAGTATAGAAACATGAATTTAAAAGTTAGGAGCATCAAATTCACTAATTTGCATAATTAATCATCCAAAAACGCATTAAGATTGAGATTAAAATATGTTACTTTTATAGCTTATCAGAAATACCATTGAATAAAAGAGAAGAATGATTCCAACTTAAATTGTGAACATTAATAGAAAGTAAAGGGTTCAACAAAGTAATCCCAAGCCTAAGAGATTTAGCTCATAGCTAGGTAACTCGAGTTCAAGTTTAACGCAGTAATCAACATCATCTTTTACAATTAAGTTCTAAAGGAAATGCGATATGAATCAAAGGAGAAATTCTGAGATGTTGGCTTTCGCCTATTCAGCTCTCAACACTAGCAGCACAGTGTGTTGCAACTGCCAAAGATGATGCAGTTGTCTTCTCCTTCTTTAACCGCCTTCCTTATTGGTCCTTCCCTCCTTTCCTGTCAAAAGATGCTCCTCTTTTTTTTTTTCTAT
Source organism: Gossypium sturtianum (assembly GCA_025698515.1). Taxonomy (NCBI): domain Eukaryota; kingdom Viridiplantae; phylum Streptophyta; class Magnoliopsida; order Malvales; family Malvaceae; genus Gossypium; species Gossypium sturtianum. The sequence goes on from CM046955.1 coordinate 106,489,334, forward strand.
TTGAAAAACTTCTCCCTTTCTAGGGTTCCCCCTTTGGCTTTTATAGGTTTAAACTTCTAGGGTTGGTCCATCAGCCCATAATCCTTTCTCTCTTTTTCAGGTGGATTTTTCTGGTACAAGTACAACTGGGACTAAGAACAGTACGCATTAAGTGCTGACTAGGCATCTTCTTGGTATTGCCATAGCATTTGTGTTGACAAAACTACTCGAAATTTGTCACGTCAAACCTTCAACCCTCTACTCCTCCTCCTACACTTTACACCTGTCAATCAACCACCAAACAAGTCCTTCCAACAAGCAATTAAAAGCAACATGTAATAGCACTTAAGCACAATCCAAGCTCTTTAATGCAATACTCTAAAAATACTAATGCAATATCCTAAAATGAAACTAAGATCACTTAAGTACAGGTAATTAACTAAGTCTAAGGGCATGAAATATAACTCTTTTCAGGAGTTATCAAATTGTTCAACTAGTGTGGCTCCTGCTGCTTGCTCCAATGATCCGGTTTTCACTCATTTTTCGCTCATTTTGCTCCTAAGCGTTGTATTAAGCATTAAAACATGAATTTAAAGTATTAGGAGTATAAAATTAACAAATAAAATTGGATAATCACCCAAAAATGCATTAAGAATGAAGTTAAAACATGTTACTTTTATTACTTATCACACATAAATTGGGGTTCTTCTCCTAGTTAAAATCTTATTATTCTTCCCAATTGAACTTTGATTAATATAGGATATTTTAGTCATATTTGACCTTCAAATTTGGCCTATAAAAAGGCCTTAGTAACCCTAGAATAAAGAATACAACATAATACAATATAACACAATTAAGAAATAGCTTTAATAGAGCTTTAAAGAGAATTTTTTGTTTTAGTCGGAGGGCTTTGTATTCGAGGTTTAGGGTTTGTTTATTATTTTCTCCATATTTTACTATTTGATTATTTTCTCATTAGTGAAGTCTTCTTTTGCCCGTGGTTTTTTATCCTCTTCATTGGAGAGGAGTTTTTTCAAGTATAATTTGTGAGTTCGATTGATAAGTGCTAAAAGTAACTGTTTTAACCCATTCTTAATGTATTTTTGGGTGATTATCTTATGTTAATTGTGAATTTTATGCTCCTAATCCTTTAAATGCATGTTTTAATACTTAATAGAGCACTTAGGAGCAAAATAAGCGAAAAACGAGTGAAAACTAGAGCGTCGGAGTAAGCTACAAGAGCCACACGGGGTAAACCATTCCACACGGTTAAACCACAAGGTCGTGTGACCCACATGGGCTAAACCATCCCACACGACTGTGTGATCCATACGAACGTGTGGTAGGCTATGTCAATTTCATGATATTGCACTCCGAACTACGGAAAATTGCGATTTTAGGTTTTTTGGGTATTCTGAGACGTATATATGAAAAAAATAAAAAGATAGGAGGGGCCATCATAGAATATTCAAGAAAACAACTCGAAAAATACCATTGACGCTTATTTTGAGGCAGATTTCCATCAAGATTGAAGATTCCTTATCGATTTTTTAGGAAGTTATCATGAATTTCTTTATTTCTTTCGGTTATATTGTCTCTTTGATGTTTTTATTTTCAAGCATGAACTAATTTTCTAAATACCTAGGGAGATGAACACTATGATGAATTCTATCGTTTGATTTATATTTTACGCAATAAATACTTAATTTTGTTCTTAATTATGTGTTCTTTATTCTTGGTTTAATATTTCTAGATTTTTTATTGAAGTTTGATGTGCTTAAATCGGTGGTTGAATAGACCTTGTTTAAGAGTAGATCTTGCATAATTGAGTGGAGTTGCATGCAATCCTAGAAATATGACGACATAAATCTAGCAGGATTAGAATCAAATTTAATAGGGAAATCCATACCATGATTTAATGCAATAATAGAGTTTTTATTTAGAAAGAAATTTCAATTAATCAACCTAGAGTCAGTTGCTTTAATGCTCGAAAGAGATATTAGCATAATTTAGGGCTTTCTACGGATCAAGGTGCTAAGTAAAGAAATTGCATAATTTAGATTGATAGTGATAGATGAAATCTAGGCGAATTCTTTCCTTAGTTGTTACTTGATTATTTTCGTAATTTGTTCTTTGTTGTGTTCGTTAGTTAATTAATTTAGTTAATTTTAGTTTTAATCAATCACTCGAATTATTCGATTAAATAATAGAAAGACAGTAATTTCTAGTACTTTTAGCCTTCGTAGGAATGATATCTTTGCTCACTGTAGCTATACTATTAATTGATAGGTTCACTTGCCTTAGTCAAATTTTTAGTTAGTTTGGTGACGCATCAAGTTTTTGGAACCATTGTCGGGGACTAGAATATTAGGAAAACTTTATTTCTTTTAATTTAGCAATTTTTTTAATTTTAATTTTAATATTTTTGTTTTTAATTTAATTGTTACATTTTAATTTTTCTTTTTTTTTTATTCTTGCAAGTTCTTTTGGCTTATGACTAGAGGTAACCTGTTGGAACCATTAATTTTTGAGAATGAGATCGAAAAAATTGCTCGCAGAAATCGCAGAGAGGTTAGAGAAGCAAGGCAAGGTCAATAGATTTTAATAGACGATAAGAGCAAAAGGACATTACTGTGGAGATGGATAATAATCATGTTAATCCATAACTTCTTGCACGTCCTGCTCCTTAAACTATTTATGACTATGCTAAGCCCACTCTGTTGGGGCTAAATCGTGTATTGTCAAATCGACAATTACTGCATAAAATATTGAGATTAAGCCGAACACAATTTAGATGGTGCAACAGTATGTTTAGTTTCATGGGTTGCAAGATGAAGATCTGAAAGCTCATTTAGCTAACTTTTTGGAGATCTACGACACATTCAAGATCAATGGCGTTACTAATTATGCCTTACGCTTATGGTTTGATAAGCGTTAAAAGTAACATGTTTTTACTTCATTCTTAATGCATTTTTGGGTGATTATTCTATGTTAATTGTAAATTTTAAGCTCATAATCCTTTAAATTCACGTTTTTATGCTTAATAGAGCATTTGGGAGCAAAATGAGCAAAAAAGGAGCAAAAATAAGAAAATAGAAGCAAGCTACAAGAGCCACATGGGCTGACTCATTCCACACGGCCTGTCCACATGGGCTACCACACGGCCATGTGGTAGGCTATGTCGATTGCATGGATTTGCACTCTGAACAGCCAAAAAAATGCGATTTTTAGGTTTTTCTGGATGCATATATGAAAAAAAGTAAGACGATAGGAGGGAGCTGTCATAAAATATTCAAGAAAACAACTTGAAAAATATCATTAAAGCTGATTCTGAAGCAGATTTCCATCAAGATTGAAGATTCCCAGTTGATTTTTTAGGAGATTATCATGAGTTTCTTTATTTCTTTTGGTTATACTATATCTTGGATTTTTCTATTTTCAAGCATGAACTGATTTTCTAAATACCTAGGGAGATGAACCCCTGGATGAATTTTGTTGTTTGATTTTTTATTTTACACAATAAATACTTAGTTTCTTGTTTTCAATTATGTGTGCTTAATTCTTGGTTTGATATTTCTAGATTATTGATCCATGCTTGATGTGATAAAATCAGAGGAGGAATAGACCCTGTTTAAGAGTAGATATTGCATAATTGAGTGGAGTTGCATGCAATCCTAGAAATAGGTGTCGCGTGTGAATATAATATGCGAATGTGCAAGTGTACATGTCCAACCAAGTAATAAAGTAGTAAGTAAGATAGTCTCTTCAGGGATCGGATAGGATTAATTCAGTTAAGCTATTACTATAAACTATATGAATTTGGTTGTGGCAAAATATAATAACAATTTATAGAGGAATAATCATGTATTCAATATTAAAATCAAATAACTAACTTAAAATGTTGTGGCAAAGATACGTAGACAAAGTTGAGAGGATCTACGCTGTTGAATTGGAAGGTTGGGATTACTAAGATTCTTTCCTCATAACACAATAATGTCATGACAAAATCTTAACCAATCTACTATTTAGATTAAATCTAAGGTAGTCTACTTCTTTCAAGAGTCAGACTTCAAGCTACACTACCTAAGGCTTTGCATGTCTACAAGCCTTAAGAAGGATACCCAGCACTATTTCTTCCTTTCTCTGTACAAAGCGCAGTTCTATGTCTAGAGTGCTACGAGTATTCTATCGAATACTCGCTTGTATCATTCGATTACAATCCAAATCATCTAAACTTTTCAGAATTAAATCAAGTTTATGAACATACCATACATTCATCTATGTCTAGGGACTGCATACATACATTTTAAATTAGCGCAAATCGAATGAAACAATAAATCAAATTAGGATAATGCCTTGGTCATTAAAGGAGCTAAAGGTTCACCCAGTAATCCCAACCCGATGAGATTAGTTCATGAGTTGGAAATTAAAATCCAAAATGAAAGTATCATTCAACAACATATTTCCACAGCTAAAGTTCACAGAAATCAATTAAGATAATGAAGGAAGAACTTCAGGAAGCTTTCGCCAATCCAACCTTCAACTCAAGTGCTAAATATCTTATGAAGCCCAGGGTTAAATGCTTCTCCTTCTTCCTTGTGTTGCTGCTTTGTTCCTTAGTTGCTATGCTTTTCCTTGCGTCTCTGGATCTCCCACGAGAAATTGTGTGACAGGAAAAAACCCACCCTTCTCCTTTCTTTCTCTTTCTTCTTTTTATAGGGTAGGTCCCCCTCTCAGCACACACTCTTTTCTCCCTCTTTTTCAGGTGAATATTTTTTGTACAAGTACAGCTAGTTAAAAGTGACATGGATTGACAGCTGAGTCAACATCTTCCTAGAATTGCCATGGCATGTGTGCTAGCAATGTAACACCCCCTAAACCTTATCCGTTGCCGAAACAGGATTATGAAGCATTACCAGAATTTTCAAATCAAATACGAACGTTAAAAATATCATTTAGCATACACTTCATAATTTAATCATATCGCCCCTTTTATGGGCCCTCGAGGCCCAAAATATGTATTAGAAACAATTCGGGACTTAACCAGTTACTTTAGAAATTTTTCGTGAAATTTCAAAAAATTTTCCTAACTGCAGGGGACACACGCTCGTGTGGCCAAGGGACACGCCCGTGTGACCATGAACATGCCCGTGCCTCAGGCCATGTCCGACCCCGTGTAACTCTCTGACTTATATCACAAGGTCACCACACACCCGTGTGCTAGGCCGTGTACCTCACACAGCTGAGACACACGCCCATGTCTCTGCCTGTGTGAAATTACCTGAGCATTATGTTTTGAAATTTTAAGTTGCAAGGGACACATGGCCAAATCACACGCCCATGTGTTAGCCGTGTGTCTCACACGGTCCAGTCACATGCCTGTGTGCCTGGCCGTGTGGACTTAAAATGAACCTTATACATCAAGTTTACCCATCCCTGCCAACTTAAACACCAAGTAACTCAAAAACCATTTATTCAACCATTCCAAAACACAATCAAATACATCTAAAACATATCAGAATAATCAACCTAATAACCAAACCAATGTACCTACATAGGTACCTCACGTATATCATCTAAATCAATCCAATAAAACACCATTCAAGCTAATTCTAAATTTCATACTAATTTAAACCAAAACATACCATTTGATAGATTTAACACAACACATATGTTCATATAGTTAACCAACAAATATCAACTTATAATTTACAATCACTCCAAAAAAATGGTAAGCATTAGACAACCTAGGTACATGCCGACACAAAAAGAAATGTACATGACCACATTTTGAGTTTGGGATCATTGTGGATGCTGAATCGATGATCAACTTTAAAGTATCTAACCTGCGCACGGAAAACAAACCGTACGCTGAGTATGAACTCAGTGGTATTTTTATAATCCGAATGCTTAAAGGTAAATTAGTATAACATATACATTAAATTATACAATAACCATAGTTATACAATTACTCAATTCATAGAGATGCATTTATATCACATTCAATTCTTATCATTTTCTATCTCAGATAGCTTTTTGCAATGTAAACTCAATTCATTTGAACAACAATGTTGTTCAATTGTAACCAATTCATAAATATAGAATTCTTTTGTTTCTATACATATCTCATTTCATCATTCAATATCAATCATGTCACTATTTAATTCAATTACCCCTATTAACATGACTCGGACTCGGACAGATACATGGGTTTAACCAAAACGCACCAGTTTAGCACCCAGAGCCTTATCAGATATTTTGAAGCAATAAGTTGACACCCAGTGTCTCATCGGCCATGCCAAAGTAAATTGGTACCCAATACCTCATCAAATTTATCCGAAATATTAAATTGACACCCAGTGTCTCATCGACTCGAAGTCGAAGTATCCTTTAAATCTTCCAATCCTATGGCATGCCATCTGTATTCAAGCCCGATATAGTTAATAGGGTTTCAATTCACTTTTCAAAAGCCACAATTATCCAATACTCAATTATCAAATAAATCACAATTTCTCATTCATTCAATTCAATATAAAAAATGATAACACTTACCTTATTTGCTTTCCATAAACATTTAAATCAAAATACAACAATTAATAATTAAATTCGGATTATAGAAATACAAAACAGAATTTTCCGAGCTACTCCTCATCAACTTTATCTTTTCCTTTCTTAGTTGAAGTTTCCGGTACAACGTTAGCTACGGAATTGAAACAATTGAAATTCATCAATACAATACAATTTTACATTGAATATTTCAATTTGTACTCAACTTTTGCCTAAATTCCAACTTAGTCCCTAAACAGAGACTAACTTTATTTTTTCAAAACTAATTTCATATTTTCATTCAATTTCCACTTTAGAATAAATTCAACTCTCTAATTGTAATAGCCTGATTTAGGGGCTAGTCGGGACAGTGGTCTCGAGACCACTAACCCAAGGTCGGAGAAAATTATTTTAGTATTATTTTATATGTTATAGCATGATTATATAGGTGCATGAAAATTTTGGTGCCTTAATTTTAGCGATTGCACGCTTAATTGCGAAAAAGGACTAAATCGCATAAAGTGCGAAAGTTCCATTTTACAAGCTAGAGGTGTCTAAAAGCCATAGAATATTAATTGGAGGCCCTTAAAGTGAAATTAGACCCCTAGAAATATGGTGGCTGGCTATAGGAGACAAACAATGTCAAATTGGTCAAAGTGGTTGAAATTAGGTGGACTAAATTGATGTTTTATAATAAAATAAAGAAAGAAAAGATATCATCTTTTCTTCTCTTCTCCTCCACTGAAAATTAGCATCAAATAAAGGTTTGAAAGCTCAAAAATTTCAGCAAGCTCTTCTCCTTACAAGTAAGTGATTTGATGATCATTTCTTGATAATATTTGTACTTTTGGAACCCCTAAAGCTTAAGCTAGCTAAAGAGGGGACTATTTTGCAAAATGGTTGAAAGTTTAGAGTTTTGCCATGTGAGAATCTAATTTGTTTTCTGCATTTTTATGGAAGAAAATGAGTCTTAGTTGTTAGATAAACAACTTTTGTGAAGGGTGTTACCATGAAAACACCTAAAAGGACCTTTTTGAAAAGGTTATAAAAAAAGTGTTAAATGTGTGTAATAATGAGTATTGAGGGTTGCCATAAGAGAAATAAATGTTCACCTAGGCTCGTTAAAGAAAGAAATTTGATTAGAATTGATTTATGAGCCTAGGGGTAAAATAGTCATTTTGTGAAAGTCTAAGGGCAAAATGGTAGTTTTGCCAAAGCATGATTATTGAAATGTGTTGATTAATGTAATAATTAAATGATCTAAATTGTTATTATAGACCAAGAAGAACGAGGAATTAACCTTGATCGAGGAAAGGGCAAGGTATCGGACTAGATTAGCAATTTGGCCTATTTTGAAATCGAGGTAAGTTTGTGTGTAATAAGTTCAACATCATGCTAGTATGTTTTAAAATGTTTGATATTTGTGAAGATGTATAATATTTCTATGAATTTGAGTAATGATGTTGAATGAGAGAATGATGAAAATTTGTGATGTTGAAGTCTCGGTTGGACTTTAAGAAGCGAAAGGATATCATTATTGTGATTGATAAGGTCCCGTGTAAGACCATGTCTGGGACGTGGCCTCGGCACTGAAATGAGATCCCGTATAAGACCATATCTGGGATATGGCATCGGCATTGAATATGAGAATTGTATAAGACCATATCTGGGATATGGCATCGACAATCGATAAGAGATCCCGTATAAGACCATATCGGGGATATGGCACTGGCATCTAGAGATGATCCTATGTAAGACCACATCTGGGATGTGGCATTGGCGTTGCATTTATACGAATGATGATAATTATGTATTTTTGAGTATCCCAAGTGATTCAATGGGTAAATAGCTAAGCTTATAATAGAGATGAGATTAGTGCTAAAGCTATATGATGAAGTGATACAGGTACATGTGAGTAATTCACGAGAAATGTCTACGACATGAGACATGATATGTAATTGGTAAGAGTAAGCATGAGTAAGTTATGGCAATATGCTTAAGACTTGGTGTTTTATTCAATGCAATTAATGGATGACATTATGAGTCTTTTTGTTGTTACTTATTTCATGCAAACTTACTAAGTTTTATGCTTACCCCTCTCATTTCCCTTTTCCTTGTAGTATTGCCAAGCTAGCTCGGGAATTCGTGGAACGTCGGAGTTCGGAAATCACACTATCAACTTCTCTTTGGTATAGCAAAGTTATATTTATTTTGAGTATGGAATGTATAGAACTTGGTCATCTCGTTATGTCATATTTGTTAGCCAAAGTGTTGGCTATTGATGTTAATAAATTCATTTTGTAAGTGGTCATTGGAAATGGGCTAATACTTGACAAGTATAGATATATTCAATGATGATGAAATTCATAAAGTGTATGCTTGTGTGGATGTCTTGATTATGAATTCCTAGAAGTGCCTTATGGACATGATATATGTTGAATTGAATTGGTATAAGTAGGATTGCCTTGTAGGGTGGTATTTGGCTTGGTAGATAGCCTTACAAATGTCCACACGGGTAGGCACACGGGCGTGTGTCTAGGCCGTGTGTGACACACGGACAACCTCATGGGCGTGTGGTTAGGCCGCGTGTCCCCTTGCATGCTAGGTTTACAAGTCAGTATGCTCTGTAGTAAACACACGGGTAGAGACACGGCCGTGTGTCTCAGCCGTGTGAAAGACACGGCCATGGACATGGGCGTGTGCCCAGGCCGTGTGAAGTTTGCACTTGAAATTAGGAATTTAATTCGCCACACAGTCGAAGGACACTGGCGTGTGCCTAGGCCGTGTGACATTTATGGGGTGATGACGTCAGAAACAGAATGCTAAGGTTTTTGTACACGGGCGTGTGTCCGGCCGTGTGAAAACCCCTGTAGGATCGAATTGAAAAATAAATCCACACGGGTGTGAAATGTAACACCCCTAACTTGTGTTCGTCGTCGGATCATAGTTAAGAGGCATTACTAAACTAAACCCAAACCATAAATGACAATATTACACATTGATCATGCTTCTGTAGTACTACTTCGAAACATAAGGGAAATTTCGCATCTCAAATATATATATATATATATATAGTGCACATCATTATTCAATCCATGCATATGCCTCAACTACCTTCCAACCATAAAACATTTTTCAATAAAACCCATTTACTATTCATTTGGTCATTTTTATTACTATAGCTAAATATGTACAAGCTTTAATCTATTTTAAACAAATTATCACTCACTCAAAAACAATTGTACTTGTACCAATTTCAAGATCCATTTTTTTTTGTCAAAAGCATCCAAACATTTAATTGATCACATCATCAAAATCAAACCTATTTTGTAAACAACCCTACATGTAGACAAGCTCATTACACGCATATATGACTAACATGAAAAGTTAGCTACTAAAATACACAATCACAATATTCGGCTTTACACATTAAAACTTCAACCAAAAGGTCATTCAAGCTACATTATCATACATCAAGCATAAACTCATGAATAATTATACTTTCATAGAAGGATTAACCTCATGACCGAATATACACAAAATCAAAGTACCATAATTTAGCCATTTTCGCATGGCATACATCCATTAACGATTCATCATATACAAACTCTAAGAAAACAAAATAGCTTATACATGCCATAATTAACAATGATTAACTTATCAAAAAGGGGTACCAAAATAGTTGATAGTATGATGAGCTTCCAAATGGATCCACGAGCTTAAGTTGAACCTTCAAAAAAAATGATCTACAATTCCAAGAAACAATGGAGAGAAAGTAAGCTTCACAACTTAGTAAGATTTCAGCTTGATAATCTAAGTACATTTATTCTACTAAAATTTCAGTAAGCATTTCCCATATCACAACAACAAAGCCGAACAATCAAGGTTTCAAGAATCAATTCATGGATATTGTATGACTAAACGTACCTATATATATATATACATATACTTACCATTCGAAACTTAGTCATCCATACATAATTCTAGGATACTATATTTCGACGATACTATAAACCAATTTGCAATTATAACATAGTCTTTTAAAACGAGCCACATACCTGCACATTGATAAATAAGTTTAACAATGTATCGCATGATTAGTACCCTCGATAAAATCACTATGTAACGTATCGCTCACATAGAGCCGTTACTCAATGATCCCGTAACGTATCGCTCACACAGAGCCGTTACTCAAATATCCCGTAACGTATCGCTCACACAGAGCCGTTACTCAAAAATCTCGTAACATATCACTCACACAGAGCCGTTACTCAATAATCCCGTAACGTATCGCTCACATAGAGCCGTTACTTAAAAATCTCGTAATTCATGTAAAAATACCAAATCATTCATATAATCGAACTAACACTCATCCAAGCATATAATCGTCCATGCATTAACTCATGAAAATAATTATATTCTCATGTTCAATAGAACTAAAATATCTAGCACCTTACCTCCATACTATATCTTTACTTCAACTACATCTCTTACCATCACTTAGTATATGTATATGTTTATATACATTTGCATTCAAATTTCAGTTGGTACTAAATTCATACTACTCAATCAACTATCTTAACTTACCTTGCCTAATACAAACGGTTAAATAATCTCCATAACTCATTCGGCAATTATTAGCTCAATAATCCAATAACCATTAATCAATATCAATGTATAAAGAATTTTTTTTATTGACTCGTTTGCTTGAAATATTACCTCGAAGAACGACAATTCAGGGTTTCCCAGCTACTCGTTTAGTTTAGCTTTTCCCCGTTCCTTTTCCAAATCTTTCTTCCCTTGATCTAAAGAAAGTTCGAAGAGAGTTTATTCAATAATTTTTCATTCATCTCAACTCAAAACACATCATTGTATTATTCACTCAAATACATAAAATTCATACACATTTTAAGGTAATGCTGAATAGTCCTAAAAATAAATTAATCCTCTTATGCACTAAAATAACTCTTAACATGTAATTTCTAATTTACACCTTCACCCCTCTAGTTCGGTTTTTCTCACGAATTAAGTCCCTTAGCATATAACATCCAAATTACAAGAATTTCAGATTAATTCTTTAAGAACCGAATTTCCACTAGTCCCATTCAAGTCTATATGAATTATTTATTATGGCATTTGTACCCTTAACAAATTAATTTATGCAATTAAACTCCTAATATTTAATTTAACCAAACTCTCTAATTAAAAAAACATTTCTATTTATCACCTATCTTTAATATTCTATCAACCATCACTTCCAAGATATAAACATTCATCCATGGCCGATTATGATATTAAAATGCACCCGTTTTTCAACATATATACACAACCAAACAATTTGGTTAAACTAAACCTCATACAAGCTCACTTCAACATTCGGTCAAGAGTAAAGAGCATCTTTATGCTCCAATAAAAAAAATGACTTCCATAGCATTCATACAAACTTAAATCACTATACTCCATTTCATCTAGATTTCTATCTCAAATCATCTTATATTTGTCAACACTACAAATCACAAATACTCCCCCATGGCCGAATCTAAGAATGTTAAATTCCAAAAATTTTAACATAGTTTCGGTCATGTTCAAAGTGGCCAGCTCAATTATGTAAGAATCTACTAAATTAAAACTCAATTACTCACCTTACAACAACATGCAATGGCCGGATGATGAAGGAGAAATTCTTCTTTTTCTTTAAGGAGAATCGGTGAAGAAGATGAAGGCAAGAGAGAGAAAAATGAATTTTTCATATGTTTATTATATTATTCCCATAAAATACATATTATAATAAAAAAAATGACATTTAACATTAAAAAATCATTAAAAAGCCTCCCCCATCATCATTTCCGTCCACTATAAACAATTGTGGAAATTTGACATGCAAGTCCCTATTTGAGTAAAGCATTTCAATTGGCTCTCCTAATTTCATGCACACTATTTTTCCCACTTAACTATTTGATCCTTTTATTAAATTAAATATCAAAACAATTAAATTATCCTACAATATTTTTACTCATGCACAAACACTTAACATAGACATCAAATAAATAAATATTATGAGATTTCTGACTCGGATTCATGGTCCCGAAACCACCGTTCCGATTAGGGTCGTATTTGGGCTGTTACAACTCCCCCTCCTAAAAAGAAATTTTCGTCCCCGAAAATCTTACCGACGAATAAGTGCGGATAAAGTTCTTTCATCGATTCCTCAATCTCCCAGGTTGCTTCCTCAACCCCGTGTTTAAGCCACAGTACTTTAACTAGCTCTATTTTCTTATTCCGCAAGTCTTTCACTTCACGAGCTAATATGCGAATCGGTTCCTCTTCATAATTCACATCAGACTGAATCTCAATTTCTACTGGACTAATCACATGAGAAGGATCGGATATGTATCGTCGAAGCATCGACACGTGGAACACATCGTGGATTCTGTTTAGTTCAGAGGGTAACTTCAATCTATATGGCACTGGCCCGATACGCTTAATAACTTCATACGGCCCAATAAATCTCGGACTCAACTTTCCTTTACGGCCAAATCTAATTATCTTTTTCCACGGTGAAACTTTCAAAAACACCCTATCACCAATCTGAAACTCGATGTCCTTACGTTTCAAGTCTGCGTAAGATTTTTGACGATCCGAGGCTGCTTTCAAACTATCACAGATTACGGCCACTTTCTGCTCAGCTTCTTTGACTAAATCAACCCCATGTATCTTGTTTTCACCGAGCTCGGTCCAGAACAATGATGTACGGCATTTACGACCATATAAAGCCTCGTAAGGAGCTATTTTGATACTAGATTGAAAACTATTATTATAAGCGAATTCAATCAAAGATAAGTATCGCTCCCACGTACCTCCGAACTCGAGAATGCAACATCTCAACATATCCTCGAGTATTTGGATAACAAGCTCGGATTGACCATCCGATTGAGGATGAAAAGCCGTACTGAAGTGCAACTTAGTTCCCAAGGCATCTTGTAACTTCTTCCAAAACCGCGATGTGAATCTCGGGTCTCTATCCGACACAATAGAAATAGGTACTCCGTGTAACCGTACTATCTACGATATGTACAGTTCAGCTAGCTTATCAAGTGAAAAATCGGTACGTATCGGAATGAAATGAGCTGATTTTGTCAATCTATCCACAATAACCCAGATTGAATCTTTCTTACTCAGTGTTAATGGTAAACCCGATACAAAATCCATTGTGATTCGATCCCACTTCCACTCAGGTATCAAAATCGGTTGAAGTAGTCCCGACGGCACCTGATGCTCAGCTTTCACTTGTTGACATACTAAACACCTTGTCACATAGTCTGAGATGTCTCGTTTCATACCATGCCACTAGTAATGCTGTTTCAAGTCGTTATACATTTTTGTGCTGCCCGGATGGATAGACAATTTACTATTATGAGCTTCCTCACAAATCATTCAAATCAATTTAGAGTTCTTGGGCACACATATCCGATTCTTAAACCGTAGACACCCTTCGTCATCTATTTGAAATTCGGAATCCGCATCTGCATCACACAGGCTCCTTTTTGCTCTTAAGTCATCATCAATCTCTTGAGCTTCTCGAATTTGTTGAACAAACAATGGTTTCGCCTTTGATTCAGCAATGAGTACACCATCATCGGTCATGGCTAGATTTGCATTCATTGCACGTAGAGCATATAACGATTTCCGACTAAGGGCATCGGTAACTACATTAGCCTTTCCGGGTGATAATCAATCACAAGCTCATAGTCTTTCAATGACTCTAACCATAAATCGTTGTCTCAAATTCAGATCCTTCTAAGTCATTAAATACTTTAGACTTTTATGATCCGAATAGGCGTGGCATTTCTCACCAAAAAGATAGTGTCGCCATATCTTCAAAGCATATACTATAGCAGCCAATTCAAGGTCATGTATTGGATAATTCTTCTCGTGCGGTTTCAACTGTCTTGACGCGTAGGCTATAACCTTACCCTCCTGCATCAATACACAACCCAAACCATTTAGAGATGCATCACTATAAACAACGAACTCTTTACCCGTTTCTGACTGAACAAGTACCGGAGCTTCCGTTAACAAAGTTTTCAACTGATCGAAACTCTTCTGACACCTTTCTGACCACTCAAATTTTACATCTTTCTGCAACAATTTGGTCATTGGAGCTGCTATCATAGAAAACCCTTTCACAAAGCGTCTATAGTATCTGGCGAGTCCCAGAAAGCTACGAACCTCAGATACATTCTGCGGAGGCTTCCAACCAATTATGGCCGAAACTTTACTCGGGTCAACCCGAATGCCTGATGCCGAAATAACATGTCCCAAAAAGCTAACTTCACTTAGCCAAAACTCACATTTGTTGAATTTCGCGTATAATTATTTTTCACGGAAAATCTGTAACACCAGCCTCAGATGCTCAGCATGCTCGGTTTCATCTCGAGAATAGATCAGTATATCATCTATGAATACCACCACAAACTGATCTAGATAGGATCTGAACACACGATTCATCAAATCCATGAAAATTGTAGGGGCATTAGTGAGCCCAAATGGCATCACCAAGAACTCATAATGACCGTATCTCATCCGAAAAGTAGTCTTCGGTACATCTGAATCCCTAACTCGCAACTGATAATATCCTGACCTCAGATCAATTTTTGAGAACACCGAGGCTCCCTTAAGCTGATCAAATAAGTCGTCAATACGTGGCAATGGGTATTTGTTCTTAACTGTCACCTTATTGAGCTGCCGATAATCAATACACATTCTCAAAGTTCCGTCCTTTTTTACAAATAGAACGGGCGCACCCCAGGGAGAGAAACTCGGTCGGGCGAAACCTTTATCTGACAACTCTTGTAACTGGGCCTTCAATTCTTTTAGTTCAGCTGGTGCCATTCTATACGGGGCTATCGAAATCGGGGTGGTCCCTTGAACTAGCTCAATCTCAAACTCTACCTCACGGGCAGGAGGTAATCCTGGTAATTCCTCCAGAAGTGCATCTGAATATTCTCTAACAACCGGTATTGATTCGATCTTCTTTTTTGTTATCTTGTCGTTAATCAAGTATGCAAGGTAGGCTTCGCAACCTTTCTTCAAATATCGTCGAGCCGACATTGAAGATATCACCGTAGGTAGTCCACTCAAATCCGAAGACTCAACTCTGATTATCTCATTATTCTGGCATCTCAAATCAATAGTCTTTCGTCTGCAATTTACTACCGCATCATGAATTGTCAACCAATCCATGCCGAGAATAATTTCAAACTCATCAAAAGGTAATAGCATCAGATCCACTGGAAAACACATATCTCGAATCATCAAAGGGCAGTTCTTGCACACTTTATCCACTAATACCCATTGACCCAGGGGATTTGAAACCCGAATCACATACTCGATGAGACTCAACGGTAGAGTCTTCTTTGGATACTAAAGTTTCGTACACATATGAATGAGTTGAGCGGGATCAATCAAAGCGATTACGCTAGCATCAAAAGAGTAAAAATACCGGTAATGGCGTGCGGAGTGAGGCCTCCTCTGCGCACGGATGCCGTAAGCTCTAGCTGGTACACGGGCATCTGATCGAACAATTGCATCTGTAGCCCCCCTCTGTACTCCACTCCTACCTCCCTCAAAACGAGATGGTCTTTCTCGAGTCAGAGTGCCGCTTCGATCTCGTACTCGGATCAGTACCCCTTTCCACGTTCTCGGGCAATCTCGAATAAAGTGATCCTACGAGCCACACTTATAACAAGTGCGGAAATAGATTTACCCCAACACTCTCCAAGATGTAAATGCGCCACACTCATCGACACTCGGAGTTTGCTCGATCTCTCGTTACCAACACTAGCAATCGATGTGGCGAGAACTTAATGATGGTCGTTCTCGTATAGAAATCTCGGAGTTAGATTTGGATCGACTACCGTCATTCTTGAACTTCTTTGTTACCATCTGAGAAAATTTACCCGCATATCTCTTTCGAAAATCTTTAGATTCGAGCTCAGCTTTCTGTTTTTCTTTCCCCAATTCTTGACTTTACAAGCTCTTTCAACTAGTACCACGAACTCATTTATTTCAAGAATGCCAACCGGGAGCTTTATATCTTCATTCAAACCATCCTCAAATTTACGGCACATAGCGACTTAGAAGAAATACACTCATGAGCATAGCGATCGAGTCGCACAAATTTGCGCTCGTATTCGGATCTGATCATGCGGCCTGTTTGAGCTCAAGAAACTCTTTGCGCTTAGAATCAATAAAGCGGCGGCTTATATATTTCTTACGGAATTCTGCTTGAAAGAACTCCCATGTAACCTTCTCTTTCGGGACAATCGACACAAGCGTATTCCACCAGTAATAGGCAGAGTCTTGTAACAAGGATATAGCACACTTCAAACATTCATCGAGGGTGCAAGACAGTTCATCGAATACACGAATGGTGTTATCGAGCCAAAATTCGACTCGCTTCGCATCGTCATCATCCTCAGCTCTAAATTCCTGAGCTCCGTGTTTCCTAATACGGTCAACCGGAGGTTTTGTTACTATGTCAAGATTAACAACTGGAGGTACCACAGGTGTTACTGGGGGTATATTTGGATCTTGAGGTAGTTGAACAGCCGGAGTGGTTCGTAAGTAATGACTGAACCAATCGTTCATCATATTATGGAAGGCCTGCTTTACTCTTTCATCTGGGCCACTCGCAGCAGGTCGAGATTCTTCCGGCGCGGTCCCTTGCGCGGGAACAGGCGCCACACTCTCGATATCATCAGCTAATGCTTGCTCGGGATCCGGATCCATTACTATACGAAGGAAATAAACACATTTCACTGTCAGAAGTCATCACACTATCACATTCTAATTTATGGCATGTATAGCTAGACTCACACGCGCTACATTAGTCCGAGAACCGACTAAACCGTAGCTCTGATACCAATCAAATATAACACCCCTAACATGTGTCCGTCGCCGGATCATAGTTAAGAGGCATTACTAAACTAAACCCAAACCATAAATGACAATATTACACATTGATCATGCTTCTGTAGTACTACTTCGAAACATAAGGGAAATTTCGCATCTCAAATATATATATATATATATATATATAGTGCACATCATTATTCAATCCATGCATATGCCTCAACTACCTTCCAACCATAAAACATTTCTCAATAAAACCCATTTACTATTCATTTGGTCATTTTTATTACTATAGCTAAATATGTACAAGCTTTAATCTATTTTAAACAAATTATCACTCACTCAAAAACAATTGTACTTGTACCAATTTCAAGATCCAATTTTTTTTGTCAAAAGCATCCAAACATTTAATTGATCACATCATCAAAATCAAACCTATTTTGTAAACAACCCTACATGTAGACCAAGCTCATTACACGCATATATGACTAACATGAAAAGTTAGCTACTAAAATACACAATCACAATATTCGGCTTTACACATTAAAACTTCAACCAAAAGGTCATTCAAGCTACATTATCATACATCAAGCATAAACTCATGAATAATTATACTTTCATAGAAGGATTAACCTCATGACCGAATATACACAAAATCAAAGTACCATAATTTAGCCATTTTCGCATGGCATACATCCATTAACGATTCATCATATACAAACCCTAAGAAAACAAAATAGCTTATACATGCCATAATTAACAATGATTAACTTATCAAAAAGGGGTACCAAAATAGTTTATAGCATGATGAGCTTCCAAATCGATCCACGAGCTTAAGTTGAACCTTCAAAAAAAAATTGATCTACAATTCCAAGAAACAATGGAGAGAAAGTAAGCTTCACAGCTTAGTAAGATTTTAGCTTGATAATCTAAGTACATTTATTCTACTAAAATTTCAGTAAGCATTTCCCATATCACAACAACAAAGCCGAACAATCAAGGTTTCAAGAATCAATTCATGGATATTGTATGACTAAACGTACCTATATATATATACTTACCATTCGAAACTTAGTCATCCATACATAATTCTAGGATACTATTTTTCGACGATACTATAAACCAATTTGCAATTATAACATAGTCTTTTAAAACGAGCCACATACCTGCACATTGATAAATAAGTTTAACAGTGTATCGCATGATTAGTACCCTCGATAAAATCACTATGTAACGTATCGCTCACATAAAGCCGTTACTCAATGATCTCATAATGTATCGCTCATACAGAGCCGTTACTCAAATATCCCGTAACGTATCGCTCACACAGAGCCGTCACTCAAAAATCCCGTAACGTATCGCTCACACAGAGCCGTTACTCAATAATCCCGTAACGTATCGCTCACATAGAGCCGTTACTTAAATATCTCATAATTCATGTAAAAATACCAAATTATTCATATAATCGAACTAACACTCATCCAAGCATATAATCGTCCATGCATTAACTCATGAAAATAATTATATTCTCATGTTCAATAGAACTAAAATATCTAGCACCTTACCTCCATACTATATCTTTACTTCAACTACATCTCTTACCATCACTTAGTATATGTATATGTTTATATACATTTGCATTCAAATTTCAGTTGGTACTAAATTCATACTACTCAATCAACTATCTTAACTTAACTTGCCTAATACAAACGGTTAAATAATCTCCATAACTCATTCGGCAATTATTAGCTCAATAATCCAATAACCATTAATCAATATCAATGTATAAAGAATATTTTTTTATTGACTCGTTTGCTTGAAATCTTACCTCGAAGAACGACAATTCAGGGTTTCCCGGCTACTCGTTTAGTTTAGCTTTTCCCCGTTCCTTTTCCAAATCTTTCTTCCCTTGATCTAAATAAAGTTCGAAGAGAGTTTATTCAATAATTTTTCATTCATCTCAACTCAAAACACATCATTGTATTATTCACTCAAATACATAAAATTCATACACATTTTAAGGTAATGCTGAATAGTCCTTAAAATAAATTAATCCTCTTATGCACTAAAATAACTCTTAACATGTAATTTCTAATTTACACCTTTACCCATCTAGTTCGGTTTTTCTCACTAATTAAGTCCCTTAGCATATAACATCCTAATTACAAGAATTTCAGATTAATTCCTTAAGAACCGAATTTCCACTAGTCCCATTCAAGTCTATATGAATTATTTATTTTGGCATTTGTACCCTTAACAAATTAATTTATGCAATTAAACTCCTAATATTTAATTTAACCAAACTCTCTAATTAAAAAACATTTCTATTTATCACCTATCTTTAATATTCTATCAACCATCACTTTCAAGATATAAACATTCATCCATGGCCGATTATGATATTAAAATGCACCCGTTTTTCAACATATATACACAACCAAACAATTTGGTTAAACTAAACCTCATACAAGCTCACTTCAACATTCGGTCAAGAGTAAAGAGCATCTTTATGCTCCAATAAAAAAAATGACTTCCATAGCAATCATACAAACTTAAATCACTATACTCCATTTCATCTAGATTTCTATCTCAAATCATCTTATATTTGTCAACACTACAAATCACAAATACTCCCCATGGCGAATCTAAGCATGTTAAATTCCAAAAATTTTAACATAGTTTCGGTCATGTTCAAAGTGACCAGCTCAATTATGTAAGAATCTACTAAATTAAAACTCAATTACTCACCTTACAACAACATGCAATGGCTGGATGATGAAGGAGAAATTTCTTCTTTTTCTTTAAGGAGAATCGGTGAAGAAGATGAAGGCAAGAGAAAGAAAAATGAATTTTTCATATGTTTATTATATTATTCCCATAAAATACATATTATAATAAAAAAATGACATTTAACATTAAAAAATCATTAAAAAGCCTCCCCCATCATCATTGCCCGTCCACTATAAACAATTGTGGAAATTTGACATGCAAGTCCCTATTTGAGTAAAGCATTTCAATTGGCTCTCCTAATTTCATGCACACTATTTTTCCCACTTAACTATTTGATCCTTTTATTAAATTAAACATCAAAACAATTAAATTATCCTACAATATTTTTACTCATGCACAAACACTTAACATAGACATCAAATAAATAAATATTATGAGATTTCTGACTCGGATTCGTGGTCCCGAAACCACTGTTCCGATTAGGGTCGTATTTGGGCTGTTACATGGAACACGGGCATGTGAATTTCCACACGGGCGTGTCCCATCCTTCACACGGGCGTATGGCCCTGTTTTATGTCAAATTTGTCTAAGGGTTCAAAAGTTTCCGATTTATTCCCGAATTATTCCGGGTAGGAGTTTACGGTCTTGTAGACCTATAATAAGGACATTATGGTCATGAATGAAAAGTTTTAGTTTGAAATGAAATTTTTACGAATCGATGTTGCATGATTGAGCAAGTTAAGTATGGTAATGCCTCATACCCGGTTCAGGTGTCGAATACGGGTAAGGGGTGTTACACTAATTTAACTTAAATCCCTAAATTTTTAAATTTTCACAATTTAGTCCCTATATTCAAAACTTATAATTTATTTTACAATTCAACCCCTTTTTCATTTCTAACTTAAAATTCTATCAATTTAACCCCAAGTGCTTAAATTATCCAAAATGAACATCATCTAAAAATTCAATATTTTCTAAAATTTCAACATAGATTAAGTAGTATTTGATATTAGGATTTTAAAAACATAAAAATTACAAGAAAAGGGACTAAATTGACTTACCAATTAAGCTTTGAACTTGAAACCCTAATTTTTCTTTTTCTTTTTCTTTCTCCCCTTTCCCTTCTCTGTTTCGTTTCTTGCTTATGCTTTTTCTATTCTCTTTTTCTTTATTTATTTTGTTTTATGTTATATTATAATAATATAATAATATAATAAAATTAATATATTTACTTAAATAATAAGTAAGTTTAATTTATTATTAAATATATGTATATTATTTACACACATGGAATTATTTTTACCATACACTTGTTATATAGGGATTAATTGCTTATTTAGTCCCTTCACTTTTCTCTAATCTATAATTCAACTTTCTCTCTATATTCAATTTAATCCTTACACCTAATTGCCCTTAATTCAAGCTAATTCACCTATCCAAAACCTAATTAATCACACAACTAACTTCTTAAATATTTTTAATAAACATTTACGAATCCATTTTACGAAAACGGAAACCTGAAAATACACTTTCCGATTACCCGTAACTATCGGGTTGTTGCAAGCAATCTATCCAACCTTTTTTTCATGACAAAACTTCACTCATTCACTTCTTTTCCTCCTTTCTGCACCTGCTATAAACAACATGCAATTCATTTCCTCCCACAAGTAAAAGTAACATATAGTGACATTGAAAGCACAATCCAAGCTTCATGATGCAATGTTATAAAAATACTAATATAATTTCCTAAAATGCAACTAAATTTACTCAAGTACGAATAATTAACCAAGTATAGAGGCCTAAAATATAACTCTTTTCAAGAGTAATCACACCCCCAAACCTGACTTATTGCTTATCCTCAAGCAAAATATGCATGAATGTATGAATGCATGAATTAATTGCCACAACAATATAATTACCTTTGTATGTTAGACCATTAGGAGAACATTTTGTACTTTAGTTCTCAGCAATATTCTATGTCTAAAAATTTGATCAAGTTTCATAAGCTTATTTAGCAAAGGCAGTGCAGAAAATATTGCCCTAAAAGAAAGAAAAATCCTAAGTACTCATGCACTTTCACTGCAGCAAGTATCTCCTAATTTACTTAGTTCATCTTTTAACTAACTTAGTTTTCCCTTGTTTTTTTTCATCTAGCCTTATACATACTCAATTACATACATATTCATTTATTATGCCTATTTTTTACTAGGGGATCCAGCTCGTCATATGATTCTTTGACTTGACAATTACAATGGAGCAAACAACTACCTCCTTAGCTACTCAGCTTGTTACTCTAGCAGAGTGCCCCTAAACTGCTTCTTTTATTGAATCACTCTTACTTGGACTCACCTTTTTGGTCAACAGCACGATGGAGCAAACAAAATGGTGCTTACTTACTTGGCAATTCTAAGCATTGGAATATTTGATGGCATTTTTTTTTCTTTTTCTTCTTGAATTTTCTTAAACATTGTCACTTTATTCATTATTGAGTATTGCCTTTGTATTGAATTTAGCTTCAAGAATCTCTAAGTTTATTAAAAGAAACTTACTATAGATCAATTGTAATTGGAATTAGGACATCCTAAGTTTAGGGATCAATTTACAAGGAAACTATCCTAAGCATAACTCACCTAATTCGCAGTCACAATTTTCTAGGAATGTCGAAGATTTAAATTCCTCATCGAACATCATAGGCAAAAATATACTCATCATAGTCTAATAATTCTTTGGCATTTATGTGTCATGGCAAAATGAATGTCAAAAACAAAATGAACAACTATTCAATGCAATCTATATGCACAACACAACCCCAAACCTGAGGGATGCATTGTCCTCAATGCATGAACAGACAAAAATTATGAATGCACAAACATATATATGGACAAAAAATGATAAGACAAAAATGATGAATGCATGCTAAAATGAAATGAAAAATAAATAACATAAGAAAATGAATGTAGAGGCAGAACCGGGTGGTGGATGTAGTGGCAATTCCTCCCTAAAAACCTCATAACAATTTGCTTCGTAATGGCCCCTTTGTTTGGAATCATATCTTCATTTGCTGGAACTGAGACATTCACACGTTGGCAAAGGGAAATAATAAAGGAAGGAAAATTAAGGCTGCCAGCATTCTTCTGGGCACTTTGAATTCTTTATGGAAACACGAGTAAATGTAGAAAAAAATGAAGGTTGAAGGTAACTGTAAAGAAGGTGAAACGATTAGGTTAAAAGAAAAAGTAAATAAGGGCTGCAAATGTAAAAAAAGTTACTAAAGATGTGACATGGGTGATAAGAGTGCGGTAATTATGGCCTGTCATGGTGAGATGAGATTTGGGGGGAATTTTATTAGAAGTAAATATTTTGGAAAAAATTTCTAATGGGATAACTACTAAAAGATGAAGCCCGACCATTAGTATACCTGCAAAATAAAAAAATAAAATTTATTGAACCAATCAGATGAAATAACCAATGAAAAACAAAATTAACAAAGAAAAACAAATAAAGTAAAAATGATAATGGAGATGTGGAAGTTATGTATTTCGGAGATCAATGGACTGTTTATCTCGAGTCATAGAAGCACCCTTGTAATGCTTCAAATGTTTTCCATTTACTTTGAATGTAAGCCCAGTCTTTATATCTTTGACCTCTACAGCTCCATGAGGATAAACATGAACTATTTCAAAAGGTCCTGACCAACGAGACTTTAATTGGCTCGAAAATAATTTGAGCCTAGAATTGAACACCTGTTGTCTAGGTTCTAATTGTCATGGCATAATCTTCTTATCATGCTATTGCTCGGTCTTCTCCTTGTACAGTTGAGCATTCTTGTATGCTTGAGCTCGAAATTCCTCCATCTCATTTAGCTCAAGTAATCATTTATTACCAGCAGCGAACCAATCCATGTTCAGCTTCTTGATGGCCCAAAATGCTTTATGTTCGAGTGCAACAGGTAAATGGAAAGGCTTCCCATAGACAAGCTTGAAAGGTGACATCTCCAGTGGTGTTTTGAACGCGGTAGGATATGCCCATAGAGCTTCAGACAGTCTGGATGACCAATCTTTGCGAGTTGGATTTACCACATTCTCCAAAATTTGTTTAATTTCTCTATTTGAAACTTCAACTTGTCCATTTGTCTGGGGGTGATATGCCATAGCAATCTTATGCTGCACCCCATACCTATTCAATGCGTTGGTGACTAAATTGCAGTCGAAATGGGAGCCCTCGTCATTAATAAGTGCACGGAGTGTAGCAAATCTTGTGAAGATATTTTTATGCAAGAACCGCACCACCGACTTGGCATTATTAGTAGGGAGAGAAACAACTTCTACCCACTTAGAGACGTAATCTACGGCTACAACTATGTACATATTGCCCCAAAAAGGTGGAAATAGACCCATAAAGTTGATCCCCCACACATTAAACAACTCAACTTCTAAAATGTTTTGCAGTGGCATTTCATGCCTCCTCGATAGGTTTCCCATTCGTTGATAGTGGTCACATATCTGATAGAATTCATGAGCTTCTTTGAACAGACTTAGCCAATAGAAACCAGATTAGAGAACCTTTATAGAAGTTTTTATTCCTCCGAAATGTCCTTCGTAAGGTGTTGAATAACAATGTTGCAAAATGCTCTGAATCTCATCATCCGGAACACATCTCCTAATAATTTGATCCGCACAGTGTTTGAATAAGAAAGGCTAATCCCAATAATATTTCTTGGCATCATGATGAAATTTCCTTTTTCTTCGATTGGTGAGCTTAGGTGGTAGCAACCCACTCACTAGGAAATTTACTATATCGCCATACCAAGGTAATACCGTGACAACTAACAGTTGCTCATATAGGAATTCTTCCTTAATGATTTGAATATTTCCATCTTCATTTCCTGCTTCTAACCATGATAAGTGATCAACCACTTGATTCTCAGTCCCTTTCCTATCTTGAATTTTAAGATCAAATTCCTGCAGCAGTAATATCCATCTGATCAACATAGGCTTGACATCTTTCTTGGTCACCAAATACTTAATCGCAAAATGGTCTGTATACACTACGACCTTGGCACCAACTAGATAGGATCTAAATTTGTCAAACGCAAATATCACATCTAATAGTTCATTTTCAGTAGTAGTGTAGTTAAGCTGTGCATCTGTTAGGGTCTTACTTGTATTGTAACATCCTTAAATAGGGGCTATGATGTTTGAACTGTTTGCATGTGTATGGCTTGGTTGTGATATTAGGTGAGACGTTTTAGGGTCTAGGTATAAGCTAAGGGTAGGCCCGAACTATAGGAAAATTTTTATTTTTAAGCTTTGGTTAAGGGGAGCTGAAGGAGCTAGGGGTTAAGAATATTTTGTGGTAAACTTTAGCACAAGAATTACCTTGGTAAAGTGACAAGAAGGCGCCACTTAGGGCCTTAGCGGTGCGCATACAAGCGGGGAAGGAGAGCTTGGGTTCGGTGTAGAAATCCTTGCTACTAATTCTTTTGGCGTCGAGAGAGGGGAAGAGTTGTGCTCAGCTCAAACTCGATGGATAACTATTGGACAAGTCAATAGATTTGAGCAGGTGGAGAAGAGAGAATTTAGGAGTTTGAATAATTCAAACTCATTTGAATGGTTGGCTATGAGGAGTTGGAAGAGGTTCTTTGAAATTTGAACTCTAGTGTGAGGAGGAGTGTCGGTTGGAAGACTAGGGGGAGGAGTGCAGAAATTCCTTAGTGACATTTTCGGCTAGTGAATGCCTTGGAGCATTCGGTTGTGTGCTAAAGCCGAAACCCCCCTTAGCCTTGTCGATTTCTCCCTTAATACACCATGTTGAAGCAAAAGCCGAAAGCACTTTAGGCTCTTGTCGATTTCTTTCATAGGCATTGAGCCGAATCCCCATTTGAACTCCTCTCTCATTTTCTTTGAAGCCGAAACATTCTTCTTTCCAAACCTCATTCTATTTTGCTCTCTAACTCTCATTTGGTGTGACTGAATCGTCTTCTTCCTCAAGTCACTCTTTACCATTGTTTCTCTCATCTTCTTCTCACCATCATTCAAACTGAATACTTCCCTTCCATTCCTTTATTTCATTTTAGCTGAATCTCCCTTGATTATTTCACAACCATTACCGAAATCTCTCTCTATTTTCTCTTCTTATTTCAACACTTTGGCCGAATATCAACCACTGAAGATCTCTCTCTCTTTTCTTTTCTCTCGTTGCGTTGTAGATCTCTCTTGTCTTCTACTCTAGTCGATTTTGGAGTGGGTAATTGTTCTTGGCCGAATCTTTACTATTTTCTTCTCTTTTCTCTGTCGACTCACATGGAAACAAAAGCCGAATTTCGACATTTGTCTTGATTCTCATTCATCTGTGAAATCGAATTCTCCTAGGTTCTTGAGATTTGGAAGCGGTGGATCGTGGTCATCTACTCTCTCGCCTTGTCGGTTTCGTTAGGGTGTGGTAAGGTCTCATGCTTAGATTCATTCTTTCCCTTATTCTTTTGAAAAGCCAAGAAGGCTATTGCTTTATGTGGTTGAATGTTGGTGATTGTAGGGGAAAGTGAGATCTCGCATATCTCGGGTTGTGGCTAGTATTCAAAAGCGTTAAGGTAAGGAGGGTTGCTAGATGCGTTAACTTTTGGGATTTACAAGTGAAGGTGAATGGCTTTTGCTAATGATCTTGGTTTGGCGAATGTAGGTAAAAGGGGTTTAGTGCGTTAGATCGGGATCTTCGGGATTGATGATCGCGTTAGTAACCGGTGTGTAACTTACACACTTCATAATCGTTGTAAACTTGTCAATAACCTAAACTATGTTAAAAGACAAAGCGTGTATATTTCGATATGATACCTTTATGGGTATGAGCAAGGATTTGGGTAAGTCTGTTTTGTTGAGATTACGGTACATGATTTACGATGATATTATCTATGTATGTTCGATATATGTCTAATGATTAAGCATGATGGCATGAATTGTATGTGCATTGCATTATTGTGGGTGATATGAGAGGAGGGGAAGATTGATATCTGTGACTTTGGGTCACCGGTGGTTTGGCACCACCAAAGTGGTTTGGTACCTGATTGATTCGGTGACTTTGGGTCACGGAGGTTTGGCACCTCATAGCGACTCGTCCCAGTGGCTTAGCACCACAGTGGGTTGGCCCCACATTTGATAAAGCAGGATTATCGCGGTGATTTGGTATCACAACGTGGGTTGGCCCCACATATGGATTATTCGTAACTTTGGGTCACCGGTGGTTTGGCACCACATTATTATTGATATCGGTAACTTTAGGTCACTAGTGGTTTGGCACCACCGGTGGTTTGGTACCACGGGGTAGAAAAAGGAGTTGTGGATGGCTAGGTTTGGGTGCATGATATGTTTGCTTGATTATGATTTGTGTAAGCATGTTGCAATAATCGAGAGGGGATTATGCTGCCCGAGTCTTGGTGACTCACCTTCTCCTTATCTTTTCGGGTGATTCATTGATCGCGGATGAGGAGCAAGGTGGACTCGAGGTGACCATGCGATAATTGCTTTGGTTTTACATGGACATTTGATTTGGGTATTTTACTTTAAATTCTGGTTTTTATTTGGGTTTGTAACAAGGCCTTTAAATTATGTTTTGGATTATTTTATACGCTTTGGATTTGGTTTTAAATATGACTAAGTAATTACTTGATTTGCTTTAATAACTTTGATAATCAAAGTTTTCAAACTAAGCTACATAACGAGTTTTCTAAACTCTACCATCGGGTAATACAATTCACATGATTTCAAAGAAACTTAACATTTTCCACTATACATACATCGGTTTTCCCCAAACACAAGCAATCGAAGTGTTTTCACCGAAAATAAATCGGTAACCTATTTTCTTTGAATCGTTTTCACTCTGTGACATGCCAGATTCGGTCGTGGTGTGTTGACCAGGTTTGGGGTGTTACAATTTTGGTATCAGAGCCAAGTTCAACAGCTCGGCTGTGGGCTCGAGGCCCAAAATGTTTTAAGATAAGGTTTCAAAAAGTTTTCTTGGAAAATGTATGGTGCGAACGCATGGCTTTGAGTCTCAGTCACCAATCACGCCTTGGTAAGTACCCCACCGATGTTTGGATATGATTATGATTTTTGATGATATATGCTATGAGCGACTCACGATAGTGGACTATCTAGAGATTTGAAACCTATAGGACTCGTGACTCGCGAAAACAAAACTCGTAATAGAAGCTGTTCATAAGGCGTGTGCCTTAATAATAGTGGAATAAAGTAGCGCATAAAACTTTTAAATCGGATAAGTCGAGATGTTAGACATGAGCACTCGAGGTCGGGAGTCGTGTCACGCGTGGGCGCGATCGGGGTAGGATGATCGTGTATGCGAACCAGTGGGATGCAGTCGGGGGTCGAGAGAATGAGATGCCACCACCACCACCAGTGCTTTGGTGTTGAGTACCGAGGATCGAGACGGGGATGATGCGATGCTCGCGGTGATGGTGCGAGTTCTTGAGAGGGTGGCTGGAGCAGGTGGAGGCACAAGAGCTCAGAAATCTGTATCTGAGCGACTCCGAGCCAATAGAGCCGAGGTTTTTCGAGGTGTTTCGAGTGTGGTGCCCAATACGGTGAGTATTGGTGGAGGTGACGGAGCGTATCATGGGCGACTTGGATCGGATGCGAGGAGGCCCGAAAGGGATAGTGTCGCTTCCCGGGATGAGTCATACCGGTGGTGGCTCGCGATTCGGGATGGTCTTTGCGTGCGGATGATCTCACGTGGGACTATTTTAAGGCAGCATACCAGAAGAAGTATATTGGGTCTAGTTACATTGATGCGCAGCGAAAGGCATTTCTGAGACTGGTTCAGGGTAGTAAGTCCGTATCGGAGTACGAGGCAGAATTCTTAAGGTTGAGCCGGTATGCTCGAGGTATCGTGGCTACGGAGCATGAGCTATGTGTCAGGTTCGAGGACGGATTGAGGGATGAGCTGAGATTGCTGATTGCTCCATAGCAGGAGCAAGAGTTTGTCGTGTTAGTAGAAAAGGCTAAGATAGCCAAAGGGGTAAAGGAATCTGTGAGGTAGAATCAGGACAGGAATAGACATAAGAGAGGTTTTGGATCATCTGGGTCGGTCGGTAATTCTCAGAAAAGGGCTAGGCATGGTGGGCCAAATCGATCGGGAGGCACATTTCGCTGTCGAGGGTCCAACGTAGTGTGTCGGTGTGGGAAATCTCATTGGGGAGAATGTTGGATTGGTGGAAAAGGATGCTTTGAATGTGGCTCGTTGGATCATCGTGTGAGGGATTGTCCACGGAAGTTAGCCAAGATTCAGTCTAAGGGCCAGAGTCGTGCTCAGTTTAGGAATGAGGGACCGCAACCGTAGAGGGGTCGTGGTTACGGTAGAGGAGGTAATGGTTCGGTGGGGCCGCGAGCACCGGGCGGAGGTGCAGCAACAACGAGGCGAGACACTGGATTGGTATATGCAGCGAGGCGTCGAGAGGAAGGCGGACTTGCCGGGCGTCATAACCGAGACGTTCTTAATCTTTGGATTACCATATCTTTGCTTTGATAGATGTGGGTTCAACGCATTCGTATGTTGCTAGTAGCATAGTAGAGACCATGAACCTAGACTTTAAGACTACTTCTAGGAGATGACGATAATTAGCCCTCTAGGTCACTCTGTAGAAGTAAATAAGTCATATAGGGATGTACCCTAGAACTTCAAGGGGTAGTGTTTGTGGGCGATCGATGGAAGCGCCATTTGGGGAGTTCGATCGATTCTTGGGATGGGTGGTTGGTGAAGTACCAAGCAAGTCTGGATTGCACTGACTAAAGCGCATGGTTTTGAAAGCGGTTGAGGGTGAAGAAGTGGTGATGATAGGTAATAGAAGAGATTATCGTCCAACGTGGTGTATGCGCTTTGAAAGTGAGAAAATGGTCGAAAGGGTTATGAGGCGTTTATGGTTCATGTGTGTGCCTTGGAGGCCAAGGAGTCATTGTAGAGAATGTCCGAACGGTGAAGGAATTTGTCGACGTATTTCGGAAGAACTTACGGGTTTGCCTCGGATTGGGAAGTTGAATTCGGTATAGATCACATTGCAGAAAGCTGCGCGGTGTCTATCGCCCCCGTATAGGATGGCGTAGAAGGAATTGGTAGAAGTGAAGGCTCAGTTCGAAGCTGTTGGATCGGGGTTTTATCAGGCCAAGTGTTTCGCCTTGAGGAGCACACTGTGCTCTTTGTCAAGAAAGAAAGATGGTACAATGCGGATGTGTATAGACTACAGCCAATTGAATAAGCTGACGATCAAGAACAAGTATCCGTTGCCCAGGATAGATGACTTGTTTGATCAGCTTAAGGGTGCATCGGTTTTCTCGAAGATTGATTTAAGGTCAGGGTATCATCAGCTAAAGGTGAAAGGGTGATATCCACAAGAGCGGCGTTCGCGACTCGGTATGGGCACTCACGAGTTTACGTAATGCCGTTTGGGTTGACTAACGCGCGGTAGCATTCATGGACATGATGAATCGGGTGTTCTAGCGATGATTTGGACCGATTTGTCGTGGTGTTTATAGACGACATTTTGGTGTACTCAAGGTGCGAGGAGGATCATGATGCGCATTTGCGGATAGTTTTGCTGGTCCCGAGGGAGAAGCGATTATTTGCCAAGTTTAGTAAGTGCGAATTCGGGCTTAGGAGGTGACTTTCTTGGGTCACGTGGTGTCGGTGAGGGGATTAGAGTGGATCCTCGCAAGATTGAGGCGATATTGGGTGAAAACCGCCTAAGTCGATGGCGAAGTTCGAGTTTTCTAGGTGCGGTAGGATATTACCAGAAGATTTGTAGAGGATTTTCTCACGATCGCAGCACAGTTGACCAAGTTGCTAAGGAAAGGAGTTCCATTTATGCAGTGCGAGAAGTAACAGGAAAGTTTTGACAAGTTGAAGAAGATTCTAAGCTGAAGCTCGGTTTTGATTCGACTGAGGCGCGGAAAGGAATTCACGGTCTCTTGTGATGCATCACATACTGCGGCTTGGGATGTGTCTTTGATGCGAGGAAGGGAAGGTAGTGGCATATGCATCTCAACATTTGAGACCGCATGAGGTTAACTATCAGACGCATGACTTGGAATTAGTCTGCGATGGTTTTCACCACGAAAATATGGAGGCACTATTTATGCGGAGAGAAGTCGATAGTCTACACGGATCACAAGAGTCGAAGTACCTTTTGACTCGGAAGGATTTGAACTTGAGGCGGCCATGGATGGATTGAGGTGTTGAAGGACTACGATTTATTCAATTGAGTATCATCAGGGCAAGGCTAACGTGGTGGCGAGACGCGTTGAGCCGTAAGGTAATGTATCGGACTTGAGAGCGATGTTTGGTCATCTTAGCTTGTATGACGACGGGAGTCTATTGGCGAGAAGTGTAGGTTAAGCCGAGCTTGGGTAGAAGCGGATCAAGGAGAAGCGGTTAGTGGATGAGGGTTTGAATGCTCGGAGGTTGCAAGTTGAGAATGGTGGGTTGGAAGGTTCTGACTTTTCTAGTGGCCGAGATCTTGTGTTTTCAAAGGAAAGCTTGTATGCTTAGAAGGGCGTCGAGTTAAGGCGGAGGATTCTTGGGGCCGCACATAGCAGCCCCATACGCTATGCATCCTAGAGGTAGCAAGATGTATCGGGATTTGCGAGAAGCGATTTTGGTGGCAGTATGAAATGGGAATGCTTAGAGTTTGTGGGTAAATGTCGGCGTGTCAATAAGTCAAGGTGAACATCGGTTGCCGTCGGGTTTACTTTCAGTAGGTGAAGATTCCACGATGGAAGTGGGAAAGGATTACCATGGACTTTGTCGAGTAGGCTACCCCTTACGCCTAGTAAGAAGGACTCGATCTGCAGGTAATTATGGACCGTTTGTGAAATTAGCTCATTTCATACCGATGAGGGTTGATTACTCGCTTTAGAAGTTAGCTAATTTGTATGTAGAGAGATAGTGAGGTTGCACGGTGTGCGGTGTCGATTATCTCGGATAGGGATCCCGATTCACGTCAAGGTTCTGGAAAGCGTTGTATCAGGCGTTGGGTATGCGGTTGGATTTTAGTACGGCATTTCATCCGCAGACAGACGGACAATCGGAAAGGGTTATACAGATTTTGGAAGATATGTTGAGAGGCTGCGTTTTGGATTTGTGAGCGGTGGGAAGAATTTCTACCGATTAGCTAAATTTGCGTACAATAATAGTTACAGGCAAGCATTAAGATGGCACCATATGAGCGTTGTATGGTAGGAAGTGTCGTACACCTACATCTTTGGACAGAGTTGGGTGGCGTCGGATGTTGGTCTAGAGTTGGTTTACGAGGCGAGGATAAGGTCAAGTTGATTGAGGCTCGTCTAAAGGAAGCTTCGGACCGGTAGAAGTCCTACGCCGATCTTAAGCGAAGAGATATAGAGTTTGTCGTTGGAGACAAGGTCTTTTTGAAGGTCTCGCCGTGGAAGAAAGTGCTGAGATTTGGAAGAAAAGGCAAGCTAAGTCCAAGGTTCATTGGCCCGTATAAGGTGTTGAGGCGAGTGGGACCGGTAGCTTATCACTCGAGTTGCCAGCAGAGTGAGTCGGATACATGATGTGTTCCACGTTTCCATGCTCAGGCGTTACTGTTCAGATTCATCGCATGTTGTATCGGTGGAGGAAATTGAGGTGAGCCCAGATTTGACCATGGAAGAGGAACCAGTGCAGATTCTAGACCGGGATGTGAAGGTTTTGCGCAAGAAGTCAGTTCCATTAGTAAAGGTGTTATGGCGAAACCATGGCGTGGAAGAAGCTACGCGGGAACCAGAGGATGTGATGAGGTAGCAATGCCCTCAACTCTTTTGACCAGGTAATTTCGAGGCCGAAATTATTTTTAAGGGGGGTAGAACTGTAACATCCTTAAATAGGGGCTATGATGTTTGAACTGTTTGCATGTGTATGGCTTGGTTGTGATATTAGGTGAGACGTTTTAAGGTCTAGGTATAAGCCAAGGGTAGGCCCGAACTATAGGAAAATTTTTATTTTTAAGCTTTGGTTAAGGGAAATTTGAAGGAGCTAGGGGTTAAGAATATTTTGTGGTAAACTTTAGCACAAGAATTACCTTAGTAAAAAGTGGCAAGAAGGCGCCACTTAGGGCCTTAGCGATGACGCAACAAGCGGGGAAGGAAAGCTTGGGTTGAGTGCAAAAATCCCTTCTTTGCTAATTCTTTTGGCGTCAGAGAGGGAAGAGTTGTGCTCGGCTCAAACTACGATGGATAAGCTGTTGGACAAGTCAATGATTTGAGCGGGTGGAGAAGAGAGAATTTAGGAGTTTGAACAATTCAAACTCATTTGAATGGTTTGCTATGAGGAGTTGGAAGAGGTTGCAGAAATTTGAACTCTAGTGTGAGGAGGAGTAATCGGTTGGAAGACTAGGGGAGGAGTGTAGAAATTCCTTAGTGACATTTTTCGGCTAGTGAATGCCTTGGAGCATTCGGTTGTGTGCTAAAGCCGAAACCCCCTTAGCCTTGTCGATTTCTCCTTAATGCACCATGTTGAAGCAAAGCCGAAAGCACTTTAGGCTCTTGCCGATTTCTTTCTTAGGCATTGAGCCGAATCCCCATTTGAACTCCTCTCTCATTTTCTTTGAAGCCAGAAACATTTTTCTTTCCAAACCTCAATCCATTTTGCTCTCTAACTCTCATTTGGTGTGACCAGAATCCTCTTCTTCCTCAAGTCACTCTTTACCATTGTTTCTCTCATCTTCTTCTCACCATCATTCAAACCGAATACTTCCTTCCATTCCCTTATTTCATTTTAGCCGAATCTCCCTTGATTATTTCACCACCATTGAAGAAATCTCTCTATTTTCTCTTCTTATTTCAACACTTTGGTGAATATCAACCACTTTGAAGATCTCTCTCTCTTTTCTTTTCTCTCGTTGCGTTGTAGATCTCTCTTGTCTTACTGCTCTAGTCGATTTTGGAGTGGGTAAGTGTTCTTGGCCGAATCTTTACTATTTTTTTCTCTTTTCTCTGTCGACTCACATGGAAACAAAAGTCGACTTTCGGCATTTGTCTTGATTCTCATTCATCTGTGAAATCGGATTCTCCTAGGTTCTTCGGGATTTGGAAGTAGTGGATCGTGGTCATCTACTTTCTCTGCCAATCGATTTCGTTAGGACTGTGGTAAGGTCTCATGCCGATTCATTCTTTCCCTTATTCTTTTGAAAAGCCGAAGGCTATTGCTTTATGTGGTTGAATGTTGGCCGATTGTAGGGGAAGGCTGAGATCTCGCTTATCTCGAGTTGTGGCTAGTATTCGAAAAGTGTTAAGGTAAGGAGGGTTGCTAGATGCGTTAACTTTTCGGGATTTACAAGTGAAGCCGAATGGCTTTTGCTAATGATCTTGGTTTGGTCGAATGTAGGTAAAGGGGGTCTAGTGCGTTAGATCGGGATCTTCGGGATTCAGTGATCGCGTTAGTAACCAGGTGTGTAACTTACACACTTCATAATCGTTGTAAACTTGTTAATAACCTAAACTATGTTAAAAGCCGAAATTGTGTAGATTTCGATATGATACCTTTATGGGTATGAGCAAGGATTTCGGGTAAGTCCGTTTTGTTGAGATTACGGTACATGATTTACGATGATATTATCTATGTATGTTCGATATATGTCTAATGATTAAGCATGATGGCATGAATTGTATGTGCATTGCATTATTGTGGGTGATATGAGAGGAGGGGAAGATTGATATCTGTGACTTTGGGTCACGGTGGTTTGGCACCACCGGTGGTTTGGTACCTCAGTTGATTTCGTGACTTTGGGTCACGGAGGTTTGGCACCTCATAGCGACTCGTCCAGTGGCTTAGCACCATAGTGGGTTGGCCCCACATTTGATAAAACGGGATTGTCGCTAGTGATTTGGTATCACAACGTGGGTTGGCCCCACATATAGATTATTCGTGACTTTGGGTCACCGGTGGTTTGGCACCACATTATTATTGATATCGGTGACTTTGGGTCACGGTGGTTTAGCACCACCGGTGGTTTGGTACCACGGGGTAGAAAAAGAGTTGTGGATGGCTAGGTTTGGGTGCATGATATGTTTGCTTGATTATGATTTGTGTAAGCATGTTGCAATAATCGAGGATTATGCTGAGTCTTGGTGACTCACCTTCTCCCTTATCTTGTCGGGTGATTCGTAGATCGCGGATGAGGCGGGTGAACTCGAGGTGACCATACGATAATTACTTCGGTTTTACATGGACATTTGATTTGGTATTTTACTTTAAATTCTGGTTTTTATTTGGGTTTGTAACAAGGCCTTTAAATTATGTTTTGGATTATTTTATACGCTTTGGATTTGGTTTTAAATATGACTAAGTAATTACTTGATTTGCTTTAATAACTTTGATAATCAAAGTTTTCAAACTAAGCTACATAGCGAGTTTTCTAAACTCTACCATCGGGTAATACAATTCACATGATTTCAAAGCAACTTAACATTTTCCACTATACATACATCGGTTTTCCCCAAACACAAGCAATCGAAGAGTTTTCACTGAAAATAAACCGGTAACCTGTTTTCTTCGAATCGTTTTCACTCTGTGACATGCCAGATTCAGTCGTGGTGTGTTGACCGGGTTTGGGGTGTTACATGTATAATATATACCATGGAATACATTGTCCTTCCTTTGCCCCAATACTGCTCCTATAGCGAAATCGCTAGCGTCACACATAAGTTCAAAAGGCAGTGTCCAGTCCGGTGCTATGACAATTGGTGCTGTCACCAATTTTTTTTTAATTCTTCAAATGCTTTCAAACATGGCTCATCAAAATTGAAGGCTCTATTGTGTTCTAACAAGGTACAAATGGGTTTGGAAATATTCAAAAAATCCTTAATAAATCTCCAATAAAATCCTGCATGACATAGGAAACTTCGAATACCTTTGACAGTGGTAGGTGGTGAAAACTTGTCGATCACCTCAATCTTTGCTTTGTCCACGGAAATCCATTCTTGTGATATTTTATGTCCCAAAAAAATTCCTTCACAAACCATGAAATGGCATTTTTCCCAATTCAAGACAAGATTAGTTTCCTCACAGTGACAAAGAACTAACTCAAATTCTTCAAACAGTTCTTAAAAGTATCGCCAAAAATAGAGAAATCGTCCATGAATACTTCAAGAAACTCTTCCACCATGTTTGAGAATATCACCATAATGCAACACTAAAATGTTGTTAAGGCATTACACAACCCGAATGACATTCATCTAAATGCAAAAGTTCTGTATGGACACGTGAAAGTGGTCTTCTCTTGGTCATTGAGAGTTATGGTAATCTGATTATACCCCGAGTAACCATCCAAGAAACAATAGAAGGCTTTCCCAACTAATCTATCCAACATTTGATTGATGAAAGGTAAGGGGAAATGGTCATTCTGAATTTCTTTGTTAAGCTTGAGATAATCCATGCATACCCTCCATCCAATGACAGTACGAGTTGGAATGAGTTCGTTGTTTTCATTGCTAATCACGTTGACACCCCCTTTATTGGGTACACATTGAATAGGGCTCACCCACAAACTATCAGAAATAGGGTATATTCTACTAGCTTTGAGCCATTTGGTATTCTCCTTCTTGACAACTTCCTTCAAGATGGGGTTCAACCTTCTCTGCTGCTCAATAGAATTGCTATGACAATCCTCTAGCAAAATCTTATTCATACAGATAGCAGGGCTGATTCCCTTGATATCGGTGATTTTCCACCCTAGCGCCTTCTTAGATCTCCTTAGAGCATCTTGTAACTTAGTCTCCTGATCAGGTGTTAACTCTGCAGAGATAACTACTGGCAGAGTGTTGTTGTTTCCCTAGTACGCGAATTTTAAATGTAACGGCAAATGTTTTAACTCCAATGTGGGAGGTTCCTCTATAGAAGGTCTAAGAGGCTTAAAAGAACGAGCTGATAAATCCAAAGATTTGAAACTCTTCCCTGGTCTATCTTCAAGCCTATTGGTCTCCATAAGTTCACCAAGTTCTTCAGTCATTTCTGCTTCACTCAACTCAAATGGATCTGCATCATCATCATCAGAATTGTTATGACAAAATTTTGCAAACTTTACTTCCACTGCATTTCGATAAACCCAATGGCATGACATTTTTCATTTTCATCTGCACACTTCATGGCATCAAAAACATTAAAAATAATTTGCTTGTCATTAACCCTAATTGTTAACTCACCTTTCTGTACATCGATTAGTGTTTTACCTGTAGTTATAAAAGGTATTCCAAGAATAATCGATACTTCCTTATTAGCTTCACATTCTAAAATAATAAAATCTGCTGGAAAAATAAATTTATTTACTCTTACCAGTACATCTTCAATTTTACTTTATGAATGTGCATAAGAACGATTAGCTAGTTGCAACGTGACTGTGGTAGGTCTTGCCCTCCCAATTCCTAGCTTCCTAAAAACATACATATGCATTAAATTTATACTTGCTCCTAAATCACATAATGCCTTACCAATGTAATGATTTCCAATTGAACAAGGAATAGTAAAACTCCCTGGGTCCTTCAACTTTGGAGGCAATTTGTTCATCAGTATCGATGTGCACCCTTCAGTGAGAGCAACAGTCTCAAATTCCCCCAATCTTCACTTTTTTTACAAGACATCTTTCATGAATTTTACGTAGTTGGGCATTTGCTCCAATGCTTCCACCAATAGTATGTTGATATGGAGTGTTGGAAATCTATCCAACCTTTTGTCATGAAAAAACTTCACTCATTCACTTCTTTTCCTCCTTTCTACACTTGCTATAAACAACATGCAATTCCTTTCCTCCCACAAGTAAAAGTAATATATAGTGACATTGAAAGCACAATCCAAGCTTCATGTTGCAATGTTATAAAAATACTAATATAATTTCCTAAAATGCAACTAAATTTACTCAAGTACGAATAATTAACCAAGTCTAGAGGCCTGAAATATAACTCTTTTCAAGAGTTATAAATAGGACGACATAGATCTACCATATTAGAGTCAAATCTAATAGAGGAATCCATATCACGAGTTAATGTGATAATAGGGATTTTAATTAGAAAGAAATTTCAATTAATCAACGTAGAGTCAGTTGCTTTTACTCTCAAAAGAGATACTAGCATAATTTAAGGATTTCTACGGATCAAGTTACTAAGTAAAGAAATTGCGTAATTTAGATTGATAGTGACAGATGAAATCTAGGTGTATTCTTTCCTGAGTATTGTTTTGCTTCTTGGTTGTTAATTGGTTATTTTTGTGTTTTGTTCTTTGTCGTGTTCATTAGTTAATTAATTTAGTTAATTTTAGTTTTTAATTAATCACTCGAATTATTCGGTTAAATAATAAAAAGATGATAATTACTAGTACTTTTAGCCTTCGTGGGAACAATATCTTTGCTCACCGTAGCTACACTATTAATTGATAGGTGCACTTGCCTTAGTCAAAATTTTAGTTAGTTTCGTGGACATCACGGTTGTTCCTATTCTCTTTGAGGGATAAGGTGAAATAGTGGTTGAATTCACTTCCACGAGGTTCCATCTCGACTTGGGCTCAAATGACTGAAAAGTTTTTGTTGAAGTATTTTCCACCAGCCAAAATAGCTAAGTTGAGGAATGACATCTCTTCCTTTACTCAATTTGAGCTTGAGATATAGTATGATGTATAAGAGAGATTTAAGGATCTTCTGAGAAGGTGTTCTCATCATGGGTTACCTTTGTGGTTACAAGTTCAAACCTCTTACAACGATTTGAATCCTTCGACTAGACACATAATTGATGCAGCGACTGGTGGAACACTGAATAATAAGACACCTGAGGCAGCCTAAGAATTTATTGAGGAGATGGCACTGATTAACTATGTCATATCCCAAAAATCGGGTTAATAGAAATTGGGTTAATGAACAGAGAGTGGTCATGTTCGAATTTTTTTTAGATTATCTTTTACTCCTTTTATAATAAATAAGTATCAAGTATAATGGTTGAGTAGTGGTGGAACTGTCCTTGATGACCTGTGTTTGAATCTCTTCCCTCACATTATCTTCTATGTGGTGCAATTTTACCTCAAACCTTAGTAAAGGTCACACCATGTTTTTAAAATAAATGTTGTAGGAATTACAACAAGCTAGTGAATAGTCAAGTGGTTAAGTGCTTAGTTAATTTCCTAAAGGTATTATGTTTAATTCCCCACATTCTCATATTTTTATTTAATTTTTGGCTCATAAAACTATGGTCAAAGCTTCCATAATCGTCCACTCCTACTTACCATGCAAAGAAAGATTCTTTCCTCCTTTAACTAGTCAACCTAACATCTTTTGCCCC
The DNA here is from genome assembly GCA_025698515.1 of Gossypium sturtianum. Lineage (NCBI taxonomy): Eukaryota > Viridiplantae > Streptophyta > Magnoliopsida > Malvales > Malvaceae > Gossypium > Gossypium sturtianum. Next base: position 106,528,822 of record CM046955.1, read on the forward strand.
ATTTTTCACTCCATGTGTTTCCCTCTATACTTTTTTCTCCCTATTTTCCTCACTTGCTTTTGAACTAATGTATGCCACCCCTAGCACATGAAACCATCCACATTCATTTTTTTTTCTTTTTTTTTTCTCTTTCATCTTTTTCATTCCACTTTCTACTCTATGCTTCTTTCTCTTTCCAAAAAGTAGAATGTTGACTAGGTAGTTGTCTAACCCTTGATGGCCATGCACACATTTTTTTTTTCATTTTTGTAAAAATCCTCTCTTTCTCCTCCTTTAAACCACCTTATGCCACCCCTTATTTGGTTGTTCTCCTCCATCTTTTACTTCATTTTCATTCAATTTTTTAAACCACCACCTTCCACTATCATTAATTAACCGCACTACCACCGGACCACTGCTGCACCACCGTCGGACCACCACTCTCCTTCCTTTTCCTTCTTTTTTAATTTTCTCTCCTCCTTTTCTCTAGTACCGAAATAATCCTTCTCTTTTCCTTCTCCTTTGTCGAGTTCTCGTTGGGCTGCCTTCGCCGTGTCATCGCACCTCCACCGATTTTGGTGATTCTTTCTCTTTTCTTCACCATTTTTCGATCTCTATCATTCTCTTTAGTAACTGAAATTCCTATGTCATCTATTTCAATTAGTTTTTAATTTATTTCTAAATTTTGTATTTAGTGACTCACTTTCCAAGTGATCCTTTTTCTAGTTGCACATCTCTCTCCGATATAAGCTCACGGGGAACCTTCGACCTTCTCGTTTCAATCAATAAATAGTAAGTATAGTGGTCAAATGAAAAACCACACTTTCCTCTCTTCTTTTCCTTTAGGAAAAACATGTAATAATGTATTTTTTCTTCAAATATTAACATATCGTATTCTACTTTATGTTAAAGGGTCGATCGGTACTAACCCGGAAAGTCACTAACATTGGAATCAATATCACATATCGACTGATTTTTATAAGAGTAAGTGTTGATAGGAGTTTTGTTACATTGACTAATTTTATAAAGCGATAAAAACAACCTCCCTAATGAGAAATCATGTTTGTTGATAAGTAGGTGATCTATCGATTAGATACAAGTGCAGGCGTTCTTGAGAGGGGTGATTCGCTTTGGATCTACTATCAAATGTGGGTCTAATCTAAAATAAAAATTGATATACACTAACTCTAGTATTTAAATAAATATTATTATTTATATTGTGCTTTATTCGAATACATAAAGTATTCAAAAAAGAGTGATTAAACCCATCGATGTGTATTATACTAAGTAAGTAACCCAAGTCAACTAGCTTATGAAAAGTTTGTTGTGTGGTTATGATTTTCACTGTTTAAAAAGTATGCTATTCTCATTCTCATGTTATGTGATATTATGGCATAATCAATTTTACATGACAAATAAATTGTGATATTTCGAAATCTTAAAACAATAAGTGAAACGCATTTTAAACATGCCCTACATGATATTATATTTTGAAAATTTTGATTTACATGTTTCAACATACCCAATGTGACAAGTGACAATAAAAATATGTATATATATATGTTTATTGTGGCCATATCACATGCATGGGGTGGGACACTATAAGGAGGAAGAATTGGTGGCTTCATCCACAACCTACATGGCAGCCTGTCTGCAAAATTGGAGTGTGCAGATGAACGAGATCTGGGGAACTCAATTTTGGATTGTAGCGGTGATGGGTAGGATGTTTTAAAAAGATTGCATAATTGTTTTACAAAAATTGCATTGTCATTATCATGTGCATAAACATTGGATATTGTTATTTTGAATAATGAGTATGTGCTTATTGTTATTGTTATGTGTCTGAGGCTGTGTGACCACTGGACTTAATTTTTCAATGACACACGGGCTATGGAAGCACCACATGAGCATGTGACACGACCGTGTGGCCCAACACGGGCCTAAACATGATTGTGTCCCTTTAAAACCCTAATCTCCCTTTTTTTTTTGTCTCATTCCTCCCTAATCCCCCCACACAAACCCTAGTCGTCATTCTCCCCTTTCCTAACCAGTCTGACCACCGCACCTTTTCACTAGTTGCACATCACCGTTCCCATCCATCTCCTCCCCCTTCTCCCTCCCTTCACAGCCCCTAGCCCTTCACTCCTCCGTTTTCCTTTTCCATATTTTTTTCTCCACATCTCCCACCCCTATTCCGTCCTCGTCCTCCACCGTCCTTATCGGCACTGACCCCCGGTCATCCACCGCCGCGTGCACTGCCGCCATCCATCTTACGCATTGTCTGGCCCTTCCCTTTTCTTTTTAATTTTTAATTTTTAATTTGTTATTTATTTATTTTGACTTTCCTAGTTGTTAATTTTTGTTTATTTTTCTTCTTTCTTATTATTATTTTTATCATTATTCTTATTCTTATTACAACTTTTTTTATTCTTATTAGTATTATTATTAGGGATTTATTTTGATATTTTTGTTTTTAATATTTTTATTACTATTTCTATCTATTCGAATTAGTTATTTTATTCTATTGTTTTTTTGTTTATTCTTGTTTTTCATAAGAGATTTAAATTCTATTTTTCTTGTTATTTTCTTTATTTTTATATTAGCATTTATTTTATTTTAGTTCTTCTATTACTTTACTTTACTGGTATTTTTTATGCTTTTCGTACTACATTTAGATCTTAGTTCAGGATTTGGTGATTCGTTGTGTTTTTTATTAGACTGCGTTATTGTGTTGCTTATGATTGTTGTGTTTCGTCCATCTCATTTCATGCTGACTTTGGTTGTTCTATTTTACTTCAGGTACATCATGACAAACACATGTGACAAATCTAAGGTCATCGTCCCCGCTTCAAAAAAGTAGAAGACTCCGGGCGCGATCTCATCTTCGGGCCCTATCTCCAATGCTTTCCATCCATTTCTACGGTTTTCACATGGTCCTCAAGAGGACCTATATCAGCATCTCAGACATCGGCCATTGGGATTGGGTCGTTGTATTGATTGGACGGCCCTAGAGCAGATTCATTTAGCTGATAGGGTGCGTGCACTGATTGCTACGAATCCATGGGACCATTTCTTCTCTATCGTCGAGCCCACCTACTCGGAGCTTAGCCTTGAGTTCTGTTCAACCCTTATCATACAGCATGTGATGTCAAGCCACGATGAGCCACGCACCATTTCTTTCAGACTCGATGGTACGACGTATCATCTGAGCGTCCCTAACTTCAGAGTTGCCCTTGGACTCTATATTGAGGAGTTCATGAGTGCTGAGGGGTTCCTCACCTTATACTGACACATCCATTATTCACCGTCTCTATGCTGGACAGAGCTTACTGCTAGTACGACACCCTATGAACCGAGTCATTCGAAGGCGACTTCACTACCTCTGGCTTTGCGCTATATCCATGCCATCTTGGCCCACATGGTGAATGGTCGGAGGGAGAGCACTCGAGTCGTTAGTACATTCGACGCTTATTTTTTGTGGAGCATGGCAACGGGGCGCATCTTTGATCTTGCTTACTTTATCGCCCTTGGTTGCCGCCACTAGACAGAGCATAGTAGGAAGGGTCCTATCTGCTTAGGCCCTTACGTGACTCGCCTCGCACAACATTTCAGCCGCCTCGACACTCTGGAAAAAGTCCTCCTCCTTCACATTGTTTGGATAGATGGCCCCACTAGAACTATCAATTATGAGTCATATGAGGATGATTGAATGACAGCATGGAGTGGGTCCTCCTCGATACCGACTCTCTCATTCTGACCTTCAGAGTGACCATGATGACTTCCTTGATGATATCCCTTTTCACCACGAGGATCCACCTCGTTCTCCACCTTCGAGTCACCCTACAGCTGCTGCTACCCTCGCGGACCTCTTCGAGCAATTCACCCATTTTGAGCAGCATTGTTTTGAGCAGTTCGATCGTATTGATGCTACTTTACAGTAGATCTATCAGCATCTCCACATTTCTTCTACTAAGTTTATGCCTCACGATCCCGATGCCTCTCACGATGAAGATCACTAATCTGATTTATTTATTTTCTTTTCAATTTTCTTTTTATTTTTTTTGGTTGTTTTATTTTTTATTTCTTAGACTTCTTTCATTTATTTTCTTTTGAACTATGTTTTTATTTTTATTTTAATGGGTGTTTTCAGTTGAGTATGTAACCTCTTAATCTTCTTCTGTATTTGTGTTTTAGTTTGCTCGGCACCTTGCACTGCATTTAGATTTTCCCACAACTCCAGTTTTCACTATTCGGGCGATTTCATCCATATTCAGGGTAGTTTCAGTTTTCTCCCTCTCTTATGATTTTGTGCTTATTCTATGTTTATATTTGTTTGTACATTGAGGACAGTGTACATCTTAAGTGTGGGGAAGTTGTTTATATAATTATTAGAAAATCCATGAATTATTTGTTATGTTTAAGTAATTTTCTCATACCTTCCTTAGAGTGAATTTTTTTCGATTTGGGATTTTTATTGATGTTGTTTTGGAATAATTTGTAGATATTTTTGCATTGGTTGATTTAAACTTTAATACATGAGAGAGTAAAGCATGATAAGTTTTTTTTCATAAATAAATATTTTAGGTTGTTTCCCTGAATTGAGGTATTATCTTGGAGTTTTAAATTTGCAAGTTTGACATCAAAACCATGATTTTTTATGAGAATTTGATCCTATAAGCATACATTTTTCATGCTCATTTTATTATTGGTTATGAGTGTGTCAACTTTATTTGTTATTCTAGAACTTGCTTTGATTATGCATGTCAAGACCACACCATTGATTTGATATATTGAGATGATAGAGGCACTTATGTTTTAACCCACTTAACCTGTAAAAAGCCTACCTAATGAATTAACAATTAGTGAACCCCGTTGAGCCTAACACATTTTTTTTATTAACCCATTAATGTTAACCCAAAACCCATATTTTCGTTGTGACTCTTTCCCATTTTATTGACTCCCTTTTTGTCGAGATTTGATTTGGTTAATTGCCTACCTATGTTCCTTTGTTTGAATTGTTGAATTTAATCTTGTTCTCAGTAAAAAAGGAAAAAAATTGAAAAGAAAAATTAGTTGATTGAGCTTGAATAATTAGTTGCATTTTTCTGATTGAGAAGTTCATTTCTTTTCTTGAAAAATCTTGATTGATGCACTTTCTTTTAATTTAGCATTTGATTATTTTTCTAGTTTGGTAATTTATCAACTCGATATCGATTAAAACCAACTTTTCTGGCCTGTTTCCATACCCTTAACCTAAGCCCCATTACAACCTCTTAAAGACCTCTTGATTGGTGTGTCATATCATTTTATAGTGGTGGAGATTTGATTTTCAAGCAAGCCTATGGTAATGACATTTCTTGTTCGACTGTTGAGTACATATTCCTTGAACCTTGAACACTTTGAGTGCTTTGAGTGAATCTTTAGTAAGGATGTCAATTCTTATTGATTTTGAATTAAAGATAATTACTAAGGGGATACACCTATGTTTTCGTGCTTTAAAAATTTCGGCTTAGATTGTTTTAATCTTTAGTCTCCTTTTTGTTGAATTTCCAATGCATGATTGCTTGCAAATTGTTTTTCAGACATTATTCAAGAGAATAACAAGTTGAGAAAGATTAACTTTAATATGGATTGAGGATTTTTCTTGAGGACAAACAAACGCTTAAGTGTGGGGATATTTGATAAGTGATAAAACTAACATATTTTAATCCCGTTCGTAATGTATTTTTTGATGATTATTTATGCAAATTGGTGAATTTTATGCTCCTAATCCTCTAAATTCATGTTTCTATACTTAGGAGAGTATTTGGGAGCAAGAGGAGCGAAAATCAGACAAATAGAGTAGATTTCAGAAGCCACACAGGCTGGGCTTTCCCACACGGGCTGGACACACGACCGTGTGAGCTACACGGGCTGGACACACGGCTATGTGCTAAACTGTGTCAATTTTGCGAGTTGTATTCCAAACACGCGAAAAAACACAATTTTTTGGCTTTTCGGGCATTCTATAAAGTCTATAAATACCAAATAGAAGAAGAGAATAGAGGGCGATTAGTGAGTAGTAAAGAAAACAACTCGAAGAACATCATTGAAGCTAACTCTGAAGCAAATTTCCATCAAGATTGAAGACTTCCTTTGTAATATCCCTAAACTGGGTCTAGTAGTTTCAGGTATATTTTTTGGGTTCCGAGCGTGAATTTAGAAATTTATCGGGTTAATAGTAATTTTTTAATTTAATTTAAGAGGTCAATTTCATCTAAAATCGATTAAACAATAATCCAAAAAAATATAAATATTTTTGGAAAATTAATTTTAAAGTAATTAAATAATTATTAGTGAAAATAATTAATTTGGGTCGAAAAAGAATTTTAAAATAATTTTTATTGGGGGTTTATTTAAGTTAAATTTAAATATTAATTAAATTGGACTTAATTGTAAAATAAGGGAAATTTTGGAGTATTTATTTGGAAAATAAACCTTTAAATTCAGAATTTTGAAGGGAAAGGATCAATTGGTAAAGTAAGGAAAATGTGGGAGTGGCCATTGGGCAAATTTCCCAATTTTTAAATTTCTGGTGGATTGTTTCAGTTTTAAACACAATGCATCTAACCTACTTTTCACACAATTTACATCAGATAAGAGAGCTATAAAATTCGTTTCCTTTTCATGGTTTTAAAGATCTATCATCAAAGAATAGATTCAATGAATTTCTGTAACACCCCAAACTCGGCCTAGACGTTATGGCCGGATCTGGCATGTCACATAGAAGGGTTGTTTAAAACTGCGTGTTCGTTAAAACTCCGTATCCTTTTTGAAAACTTCGAGCTTTGTTGTTTGTGAAATTCAGTTTCGCGTTTATTATTAAAAATGTTGTTACTGCTATTATTACTCTTATTTCCCAAAAACTTGTTTAAAACAGAAATCAAATTCAGTGAATTGCGTAGATGTGCTATTTTGAAAACAGTTGGTGTCGTTTTAAGAAACCACGTATTTATAAATTTAACAGTTATTAAAGAAAACTAAAAAGAAAATAAACCAACGACCATATTACAAAAATATTAACCCAAAATAAATTAAAAACCAAAATAAGGCGAAAACGAAAATTTACTAAGTTCCCGGGAAATGTTCCCGATGTATGGCCACCACAGAGTCCTCCGCCGCCCCAACGCTGGGGATCACCTGCAAGATTAACGCAGAGGGGTGAGTTACGAGAACTCAGTGTGTAATCCCCTAATCGGTTATTAACTGGGCTGAAGCCCATACAGAATCAAGTTGGGCTGAAGCCCATACAGATGCATGCATCGGGCCAAGCCCATCTGAGAAGTTGATCGGGCGAAGCCCTATTCAAAAACAATCTGGGCCTTAGCCCTATAAACATGGTAGTGCAAATAATGTAATGTAGCCCCAACCTAATAATCCATTCGCTACACGCCACCCGTACCAGCCCAACACACCTGTGGGGATTTCTAAATCGACCCGTCCATCCGCTACACACCTCGATGGCAGACCAGCTGCTCATCACAGAATTTGTGGCAAAGCCACCAGAATAATAGACTATATGTGGCATAGCCACCAGATAGAAATGTGGCAGAGCCACCAGAATCAGAATGTGGCAGAGCCACCAGAATACACTTCCTCCGATCATCAATATCCCAACCCCATGCAGAATGTTATGTATGCAAAGCATATATCAAAAATGATGTATGAAACAAATTACCGTCATAACCAGATAAACTGAATACAAATAATCATGCTAATTAACCGTTAAGGGTATAATAGTAATTTTACCCACCGAGGGTATTTCAGTAATTTACTCACCAGGGGTATTTCAGTAATTTACCCTCCAGGGGTATTTCAGTAATTTACCTTCTAGTGGTATTTTGGTAATTTTTTCAACCCATCAGAAGGGCTACAGTCGCCTCGAGTGACTCAATTATTCTAAATAGAGATAACGATGTGAATGGGCCTAAGGCCCATTCTTGGCCCAAGTGGGCCCACACGCTCGTGTGGCCCATTTAGCCCAAATCTAGCCACAGATATATGATTCACCTTGACTAATTCAATATCTACTACACAATCATACAATTTTTTCCTATGGGCCCACGGCCCATTGGGCCCACTCGGCCCAAGGCTGCCTAAACCCATAAGAATACTCATGAGGGCCTCAACTATTGCGTCGAAGCTCCCACACATGCGCTTGCACGCTCGTGTGGCTACCATCGCCGTGTGATCGGCGTTTCGGCATTTGCCACTCTACAGCTAGAGTAGGGCGAAATACACACCTGATAGGAATCTGAAGTTAATCCCCGCTCTGAACACTGTTCTGCGCAAAAGCCAACAATGATCGCACCCTTGACCCCCAAGGGGCTTGACGATCAACCTCGGTCACCACCACCGTGACCCAACGGCTAACCCAAACGAGCACGCCACAAAGCAAAGGGATGAGCCAAGAAAGGTGTGCCTCCTCTCCTCATGGTTTGCTCTATTTAAAGCTAGCTTCTCATCTTCCCTCTTGCTAGCTTTCCAATGTGGGATCCCTCCTTCAACAGACTTTAAATTCAACACAAACTCTAGCCGTCCAAACTTAGCAAAATAAATATCCCTTTTTACTTGCGATGGGATTCGAACTCAGGCTCCCCTGCAACTTAATCCACGCCGCTAGCCACTAGGCCACAAGCTCCTCTTGTGTCTAAAATCATGCGCAACTAAATATAAGTCTATGGCCAACGTCTAAGTTCACTTAAAAATAAATCAAAACGAAATGCAAGCACCAAGACTTGAACCTTGGACCCCTTTGCTTCCTTGTGGCGTCATTCCCTTGTCTTTTATGTGGCACCATTTGCCACTAGACCACAACTCCTTTTGTGTCATTTTTCTCCTCATTTTATTCTTAAATCCTACCTTCTAACTCCCAGGGTTTTATTCACCTAAAACCAAAATTTTTCCTAAAGCTCAGGTTTGATCTCGGGACTTCATGGAAGCCCCCTAACCTTCCAAAAATCACTCACCTAATAGGTCCAACTTGCTTTAGTGTCGTTCTCTTGTTCCCAAAAATTTTAAACATACCCACGCCCAAGGCCCAATGGGCTCGATTCTACTAGGCCCAAATTCGGGGCGTTACAATTTCCTTCTCAAAATACTCTCTCTTTTCACCTAAAAGTATTTACAAAAGTAGCCAAAAATAATCTAAAAATTTTCAAGATTCTTGAACTAATATTTTCAATCAAAGGATTTAGAACGTATCAAAGGTAATTATTATTTCTAAACTTATTTTTATGATGATTAGAAGCATATTTACATAATTTGAGTGATAATTACATGGTTTTTATTATTATCAATGTCATCTTATTCAAAAGCTTATGGTATTTTAATGGTGGATCTTGAATTTTGAGAGGAAATCCACAAATAAATGGATATTCCAACTCAAAATGGATCTATTAGAAGGTTTTTTATCTTATTTATCAAGATTAAACATGTTTTGTAAGGTAATTTAAAGAAATTCGAATTTCATCATATTCATGAACCGATTTTTTTTTATTTTTGTGAAATTTATTTAAATGTGAAATTGATGCATAGTATATGTTTATTTGGTCTAGTATTGATGTTTGGAAGTGATTAGGAGGGTTGGAGTGATCGATTTTGTGAGGAATCGAGTTTTCAACTTGATGATACAAATTCAGTAAGGTAACTTTGAGTGAGAATTTTGTCTAGCCTAGTTGATGAAAATTTGTGCTTATTATATCTTTTGAAAGGTGGTAATATCTATTTATCTTTTTTGAAGCTCCAAATCTTGAAGAGGATCGAGCTAATCGAAATTGAAGCTTGGATTTGCTTGGTTTATCACTTGGTTATGGTTGAGTTAGTTTTGTGGTGAGTGCTATTAAAGGGCGATTAACTTATACTTAGTTGGATGATTAATTACTGATTTCAAATATTTAATTGATTTTTGGTTGGTTAATTTTGTAAGATTACTGATATATGTTTAAGTGATGAAATTTTTTTTAAGTGTTGGTAAGTGAGCATCTAGTGATTTTATGTGCTTGATTTGATTGATTATAATGGTGAACTAAGCAAGCATGCTATAGTTTTCGGTTCATGGTATGCTGATATTTCAATTGATAAATGACCATTGATAATAGGTAATTGGTATGCTAGATTTAATTTGATGTTAAAAATTACTATGTTACATGATTCACTTATGCATTTTGGCACTTTAAATGGAGCACACTATTGACTGAAATTATGTTATGATTGATTGGTTATATTGGCATTATAGCATGGTGGATCCATTGGATATAGTTGGCATGCCATAGGATTTGTGAGTACTCACCATATTAATATGTTATTTGTAAGCAATGAGACTCTAGGTGGACTGATTTGGAGTAGATATGGGAGTGTTGAACTTGTGTCTCCACTCAACGGGATTGATTTGAGGTGATATAAGAGAGCATGCGGCCTCGACCCGCTCAATCCATGATTGATTGTGATTTTGATTGGGAGTAAAGAGATTCGTTTATCCGATGTATGATCACCCGATTAAGTCATGATTGTATATGCCAATATAAATGTATGAAATGTTATATGGTAAATTGGTTATTATATGCCATGATTAATTATGATTTTTGATACATGTTTGAGCATATGACATTGAACTATTATGGATTGATATTGTGATTGAAAATTTTTATTTGATTGGTTTCAATTCAAACATGATTTGGGTGCTATTTTACTCGTCGTTTTATTAACATTCACTGAGCTTTTTAAGCTCACACCCTCACATTTGTGCAGTTAACCGACGGGATTGAGAAGCTGAGGAGCCAAGCAAGAGAGTTCTAAGAGATTAAGGCTCGATAGAGATTTAGTTACACGTTTTAGAGATGTTAATCGGGCATTGTGGAACTTTTGGGACTTAGTTTAATTTTGGTTGTAATTGGACTTGGACATTGGACATTTTTAATTTTGGATGGTTTTATAATATCATATATGCATGTTTGAGTTTGATTATTGAATAATTTACGGTGTATTGTTGCTTGGTAACACAGTGATTGATAGCACGGTGTGTGAGGCATGATGTTTACACTAACCATTGTTTAAATGAAGCTTCCATGGAGTGGTTTACTAGCGACTAAGGTATGCCACTTGTTTGAATTAACCGGTGGGTGATATGCATGAAATTGAATGTTTAATTCTATTTAATTGAGGCTTAATTAGTGTTAATAAATTCAATTGAAGGTGTATGAATATGTATGATATTTAATTGTAGCTAAATTGAGTTTAATTGGCCATTAAAATACTCAAAATCGGGTTTAAAATTGAATTTTTTGCACAAAAAAATGCAGTGGACTTTTAGGAGTTTTAATTCTGGTCTTTTTAAATTGGTTCTCTAGTCCGTTTAAATCACAAATTAGTCCTGTAACTTGATAAGTCTAATTAGAGCCTTAAATGATAAGGAAACTTGATAAAATTTTTAGGATTAGAATTTTAATTGATCAAATTTGTTAGAAATGCACTCAATTTAGTATTCTGGTATAGTACTGATAGTTTGAAATTGTTACGATTTAGTCCTTAGTGATAAAACTTGAATTAGACATAGAAAATAAACTCGGATTAAGCTGAAATTTTTAGGGCTTACATAAATTGACTAAAAGAGGATTAGTAAATGTATAGATCTGAATTCGGGTTAGTTTAACCGTAGGTGGTAAAATGACAAAAATGCCCTTAGGTTAAATTATTTATAAAAAGTTTAAAATCAGTTCACAAATCGCTTCCACATTAATAAATAACTAATAAATGGATAAGATTGAGGTGTTATAAGGTCGGGGTGTGTCTTGGGTGGTCGTTAGCCTGAAAGTCACTTAGGTGGCTAATGTAACGCTTCGAATTCGGGCCGGTCCATCCTGGTCGGGTTTGAGGCGTCACATACTTTTAATTACTTTGAAGTTTTTATGAGTTTCTTTATTTCTTGTGGTTATACTAACTTTGAGATGTTTTTATTTACAATTATGAACTAATTCTCTAGATACCTAGGGGAGATGAACCCTATGATGAAATCTATTATTTGATTTCTGTTTTATGCGATAAATACTTGATTCTTGTTCTCAGTTATGTGTGTTTATCTCTTGTTTTTATATTTCTAGGATATTAATTCATGTTTAATGTTCTTAAATCAAAGGAGGAAAAGTCTCTGTTTAATAGTAGATCTAGCATGACTGAGTGGAGTTGCATGCAATCCTAAAAATAGGACGTTATAAATCTACCATATTAGAGTCAAATCTAATAGGGGAATCCATAGATCGAGTTAATGTGACAATAGGGGTTTTAATTAGAAAGAAATTTTAATTAATCAACCTAGAGTCAGTTTCTCTTACTCTCGAAAGAGATATTAGCATAATTTAGTGATTTCTATGGATCAAGATACCAAGTGAATACATCATTTAATTAAGATTCATAATGATAGATAAAGTCTAGGTGGATTCTTTCTTAGGTATTGTTTAGCTTCTTGGTTATTATTTAATTAATTTCCTGAATTATTCTCTGTTGAGTTCTTTAGTTAATTAATTTATTATATTTTAGCTAAAATCAATCACTCCAATTTGTTGGTTAAATAATAGGAAAATTGTAATTACTAGTACTTTTAGTCCTCGTGGATACAATATCTCTACTCACCGTAGCTATACTATTTATCGATAGGTGCACTTGCCTTTGTCATATTTTTAGTTAATTTCGTGACCATCAATTGATTTTTAACAAAATATGATTTTGGTAAAAATTTTCGTTGCGATTCTTATTAAAATATCTCAATGTTACATTTTCCGCTGCAATTCTAAGAAACGAGTTTTTAATAAAATTAGACTTAGTTTTCAAAATTACTAATGTTTACAAATGAGATTTCTTAAGACATTTGATTTCTGAAGTTAACATGTTTTTTCCTGAATAGTGACGAATATCCAAGTTCTTTAGTTTTGAATAAATAAACGAATGATTTTGAAATATGATTGAAATTATGAAAGTTTTGAATAGCGATCAAACTTTTACAAATACTGAAATCATTGCTTTCTATAATTCTCATATTTTTGCGAGATTAAGTTAAATATTTGATTTCACTAGTTTTGAATGATTTACACAAATGGTTTAAAAAGTATGTTTGAAAACCAAGAAAGTTTTTTTGGGCCATTCCGGTGGCCAATGTAGCTTTCCAAATTCGGCCATGACGATTGGGTTAGGTTTGGGGTGTTAAAAAATATCAGTGGAAAGTTATGAGAACGAAGTCTACTAAGGCAACTTGTGTTTCTAATATAGATGTGGTTGCTTTGTTGGTGAGCCAGGTGGAAGCGCTGAGTAAAAAGATTGATGGTTTGAGTTGCAGTAGATAGGTGCATCTGATAATGCAATGTGATGCGATTGGGGTAGGGATGATCAATTCGGAATCTTAACCTTTCAAGTCTAACGTGGAGCATGAGCAAGTTTATTTTATGGGTAATAATTCTAGACCTCAAAATAACCCCTACAGGAACAACTATAATCCAGGATGGAGGAATCATCCAAATTTGTCTTAGGGTGGTCAAGGAAATCAAATTTCACAACCCCCTCTGGGCTTTCAGCAACCTTATCAGCACGAAAAAAAGTCGAATCTAGAAGAGATGTTGACTAAATTTATTTCAGTGTCAGCTTGCTAAATTGGTTTCGATGTTAGCTTCTATTTAGGGCCTTGAGAATTAGATTAGCTAGCTTACTAAATTGGTTTCGGAAAGGCAAAAGGCATTTTACCTAGTAACACTGAAACCAACCCAAAATAGCAAGCCCACGCAATCAATGTACGAATTGGAAAGGTGTTAGTCTAGCCTAAAAAGAAGCTGAATCTAGAAGCTATTGAGAAAAATGATGGGGTTGAGAAATGCACGAAAGAGCATAAGCCGGTGGTCAGAGAATGCAAACCACCAATTCCATATCCAACAAAGTTGAAAAAAGACCGTATGAATGAACAATATGGTAATTTTCTTGAACTTAAAAAAAAAATTGCATATTAACTTACCTTTTGTTGAAGCCCTTTTGCAGATGTCCAAATATACAAAATTTTTCAAAGTAGTTATTAACTAATAAAAATAAATTAGTCGAACTGTCCCTTGTGGAGATTAATGAGGAGTGCTTGACCATTCTCCAGAACAAACTACCCACCTAGCTTAAAGATCCAGGGAGTTTTACTATCCCTTGTTTTATTGGTAGCTTAAATGTTGGAAAAGCTTTGGTTATTTTAGGTGTTAGTATAAATCTAATGCCTTATAAAATGTTCAAACAACTTTGTCTCGAGGAACCAAAATCTACTAAAATTAGTGTTCAATTAGCTGATAGACCAATTTAATATCATAAGGGTATTATTGAGGATGTACTTGTTAAAGTAGATAAATTCATATTCCCTATTGATTTCATTATATTGGACATGGATGAGGATATTAATGTACCCATGATCTTAGGTCGACTAGTTTTAGCCACTGCTAGAACTATTGTTGATGTGGGTAATGGTGAACTTGTGTTGAGGGTAGGTGATGAAGAGGTTACTCTTCAAGCTTGTGATGCTGTCAGAGTTTCTAGTGAGCGAGATGATACTTGTAATTCTGTTGATGTTAGTAATCATGCAGCTCAACGTTCTTTGCAGGAAATGAATCATGAAGATGTGTTAGAACTATATCCTTTTCAAGGTGATGGAAATTAAGGGACAAGTGAAGAGAGAATGGTGCAACTCGATGAATTAGATGAATGGCGAACAAAGGTTGATAAGTGATAACTCTTGAAAAGAGTTATATTTTATGCCTTTGGACCTAGTTAATTGCTTGTACTTAAGTACATCTAGTTGCATTTTAGGACATTTCATTAGTATTTTTAGCATTGCATTAGAACTTGGGATGCGTTTAAATATTAGGTGCTTTTAATAGCTCGTGGAAGGGTTGTGTTTTGGTATTGGCAGGTGCAGGATGAGGAACAATAAATAAAGGAGTGAAGTTTTGCCAAGGGAAAAGGGTGGTCAGATTGCCAGCTAGTATGTCGTGGCAATGCCGGAAATGTGTCTAGTCAGCATTCAACGCATATCAGTTTCATCCCAACTCTACTTGTACCAGATAGACTTACCTAGAAAAGAGGAGAAGATAAATCTTGGGGCTATTGGAATTATCCTGAGAAAAAGAAAAACAGAGCGATTTAAAAAAAAGGCATAGGAGGAAACCTCAGGGCACGGAATTGCGGGTAGAGATCCTTAGGCAAATTAGAAGGTAGCGGTTGAATAGAAACAGGGAGAAGAAAGACGAATGCAACCCCTCTCAGCCACCTCAGGACACAACACAGCTGGAGTGTGTGTAACACCCCAAACCCGGCCAACACACTACAACCGGATTCGGCATGTCACAGGGTAAAAATAATTTGAATAAAACAAGTTGTAGGTTTAAATTTTGAAGATAACGCTATAAAACACTTTGCTGTTTAAAGTTTGGACAAAAGAAGAAAACTCCTTTGAGAAAACCGTTTGTTTTTAAGGAAATACCGACTTTGATTAAAATGCAAAGTTAAAAACCGTTTTGTATTTGAACTTAAAGTAAAACTTAGGTTGGCAAAAATCTGAGTTGTTCGTTAACACCATTTGTTTGTTATTACCCGATGATAAAGTTTGAAAATCCCGATAAGAGGTATAACTTTTGAAAACATTGAGTTAATGAGTTATTAACATGCCATGTTGTTTAACTTAAGCACAATATAATAAAACTTATAGCAGATAATCAAAAAACCCAAAATAATGGAATTTAGCGACCTTATTACAAATCCAAAACCAAATTTAAAAGTAAATTAACCCAAAATAGTAAATGAGATAAAACCGGAAAACATAACGCATGGCCACCTCGAGTGCCTTGGCTCTACATCCGCGATCTATGCCTCATACGCAAAATGTAAGGGAAGGGGTGAGTCACAGAGACTCGAGTGTATAAATCCCCATCCCGATAATAACAAAGCACTTACACAATACATAAGTCAATATGCAATTCATGCAAACCCAACCTAACCATCCGAACTCCTGTGTCTACCCCGTGTGGTCAAAACCACTAGTGACCGTAGTCACAAATCGTATAAGTGTGGTCAAAACCCATGGTGACCGTAGTCACAAATCATATGGTGGGGCCAACCCACCGTCCGGTCAAAACCAGCGATGACAATCCGTAATCAACATGTGGGGCCAACCCAATGTGGTACCAAACCACCGGGACGAGTCACAAATAATCCATGTGTGGTCAAAACCACTTTGGTGACCGTAGTCACAAATAGTATATGTATGGTCAAAACCACTTTGGTGGTCAAAACCATCGAGACTTAGTCACGATTATAATATAGAAAGCGGGGCCAACCTTTGTGTGGTCAAAACCACCGGTGATAGTCTAGAAACAAGCCTTCCCCTCTTCTCATTACACCGTGCAATATGACATAATAATTCGTGTATGCAGTATGTCATGTATGCTAAACATATATCAAATATAAGTATAACATGAATTACCATCATAATCAGATAGACATAAAACAACATAATCACGCTAATCAACCTCTAAGGGTATAACCGTAATTTTACCTACCAAGGGCATTTTCGTAATTTACCCACCAAGGGTATATTGGTAATTTTGCACTTGCAATGGCCTTTCCCAAAGGCCCAAATGTCGCCCCAAGCGACTCAGCTACCAATTCCGGTCGTACCAGACGATTGGGAATAAAACTCGATTCTGGCCCATTCGAGGCCACACGCTTGTGTGGCCCACCTAGCACAAATCTAGCCATGTATATAAGTTCCACCTAGTCTAGTTCACTATATACTACACAATCGCACAATTTACTCATAAGGGCCCACGGGCCCATTGGGCCCACTTTGGCCCATCGCGGCCCAAGCAGCCCCAACCCATAAGAATACTACTGATGGTCTCAACTATCGCGTTGAAGCCCCACACGTGCGCTCGCACGCTCGTGTGGCTACTATTGCCTTGACCGGCACTTCGGCATTTGCCGCTCTACAACTAGAGTAGAGAGAGTTACACACCTGATAGGAGTCTGGTGTTAAACCGCGCTGCGACCACTCCTGTGCCCAAACGCCCACCAAGGTATGTTAACTCTCCTCCTGGAATGATGCTCTTTATATAGCTAGCTCTCCACCTTCCTTCTTTGTATCTTTCCGATGTGGGATCCCTTCGCCAGTAGAGTCTAAATTCAATTGAAACTCTTGCCGTCCAATCGCATAAAATAAATACCCCTTGCTTCTCATGAGATTCGAACCTGTGCTCCCCGCAACATAATCCATGCCGCTAACCACTTGGCCACAAGCTCCTCTTGTGTCTTAAACCATGCGCAACTAAATTTGAATCTATAGCCAAATATTAAAGTCCATGTAAAAAGAAAACCAAAATGCAAGAGCCAAGACTTGAACCTTGGACCTCCTTCCTTCCCTGTGGCGTCACCCCCTTGTTCCTTAAGTGGCGTCACTTTGCCACTACACCACACACTCCACTTGTGTCATTTTTCCCCACATTTTATTCTTAAGGCCTACCTGCCAACTTCCAGGGTTTTTTTCACCTAAAACCAAAATTTCCCTAAAGCCAGAGTTCGATCCCAGGACTTCATAGAAGCCTTCTAACCTTCCAAAATCACTTATCCAATAGGTCCAACTTGCATTTAAGCCGATCTCTTGTTCTCTAAAAATTTTAAATCAAGGTCCATTGGGGCCAATCCTACTAGGCCCAATTTCGGGATGTTACAGTATGGATTGGACAAGCGAACGCTGTCTTCCCAACGTTCTTCCATTATTTCTAATATGTTCCTTCGCGAATTACAATGATGAAAATTATGTTTGAGTTGAATTTTATTCGCCAACCTATGAGTTAAATCTCATAGGTTCGGGGCTACTTTGATGAAACTTTAACTGTCTTCAATGGTTGCAGTATAAATCTGAGTTATTTTACTGTTTCATTCAATTATTTTTTTCTTTACAATGTATGTGAGCAATCCCTAGACATAGTCGACTGTGCAGCATACCCTTAAATTAATCTAAATTTTGAAAATGTTGGATTAGTTGGACCGTGGTTGAATGATATGAGAAAGTTCTCGATAGATACTTGTAGTAGACTCTAGACATAGAGTTACGATCATACAGAAGGTACAGTGTAGGGTGCCATATTAAATGCCTATAGACACAAGCAAGGCAACTTGAGGATTTTGCTCTCGAAAGAGGGAGGCCACTTAAGAACTCTTTTGAGTAGTAGGTTAAGTATGATTTTGCTGAGGCATTCCTGAAAGGAAAAGTAGATTCTTAGTAATCCCGACCTTCCCACTCAACATCGCATAACCCTTATCTTTTTCGTAGTAGCTTTGCCATAGAATTCTTAGTCGTTTATTTATTTGTTGCATATTATTCATGTAGTTATTCTCATAATTACCATTGCATTTCCAAGTATTCATTAATTCCACGTATTGCATACATCATTATTCCTTTTAATTGCCATTGCATATTTACCATAGCTTTACCATAGCATTAATTGCATTTTATTATAATAACTTGACCACTTAGTGCCTCAATCCGATCCTCGTGGGAATGATATTCACTCATCACTTTATTACTTGATCCGACGTGTATACTTGCACAATCTGCATATCATATTCACATGTGACAATGAGAACCCAACAACGTCCAAACAAGTAACAAAGCAATGTCATGGTGTGCATGTAAAGAGGACGAACCAATTCAAAGTTGCAAACAAAGTACTACTGGACAATCTAGATCCACGAATGTTCCCTGAAGAGCTGAAATCGAGATGGTCAAATCCATTTGTGGTACGAAATATATTCCCATACGAAACCAATAAGGTAACACACCCTGATTACGGCACATTCAAGGTAAAATGTCATCGTCTCAAGCTTTATTTTGGCGGTGATATTGATAACGAGAGAGAGGAGCTCCGGCTCCAAAATCTGACTTAATCATAAGTTTGAAAAGAAAAGTCGAGCTTAGCCTGTAAACAAGCGCTTCTCAGGAGGCAACCCGAGTGTTATTATTATTTTATTTTCATTTAATTTTGTTGCATGCTTAGCTTCTTATTTACCTAACTTTTATTTTTATTAATAAAAAAACAAAACAAAATAAAATAAAATAAGTGCCACACAGTCTGGGGTAAACCGCACGGCCTAGTGACAAGGTTGTACGGCCTACATAGTATGGGAACACGAGGCATAAAAAAAATTTAAAAGTTACACGGTCACAAAAAGGTACACGGCCTGGAAATACGGCTGTGTGACCCACACACCCCTTGACACAACCGTGGGAAAAGTGAATAATAAACCCACATGGCCTGAATGAATCCACACAGCCTAGCCTAGACACACGGGCGTGTCATGGCAGTGTTGCTACTGGAGCTAATTTTTTATTTTTTATGACACACACGGTCTGTGTGAAGACATACAGCCTAGCGACACGTCCGTGTGACCCACACGCCCTTTTTATACGGTCGTAGGAGAAACGAATGAAAATATCACATAGTTTGGATATACCACACGGCCTGGTGACATAGCCATGTGTACCACATGGCCCTAGACACACAAGCGTGTCACAGGCCAAATGAATATAGGGCGTGTCATACGACATTAGTGGACTTACATGGTTGTAGACACGACCGTGTGGCCCAACATGGGCCATATACATGACCATGCCATCTTTTCAAACCTAAACCCTAATCTGTGTTTCCCTTTCTCCTTCCTTTTCACACCGTTTCAACCAATCCCTCCCCAAACCTATACGCTGTCTTCCCCTTCCAATCCATATACCCCCTTTTGCCTTCGGTCCCTTTCATCATCTTCTCCCTTTATCCCCACAACATCTGTAATGACCTGTAAGTCAAAGGTGTCGGGAAATGTACTTTCGGGACTCCGTTTTTGTGTACCGAGTTTATAAATATTTTATTATTAAATTTTTGGAGTTACTTTATAAGTGAATTGAATGATGGTTAGATAATTTAAATTATTAGTGTTTAAATTAAGTACAATGACTAAATTAAATGAGTGATAAAAGTAGTAATTAATATTAAATTTAAAAGTGGGACTAGATTAAAGGACTATTTAAATAAATAGACAATTATTTATATAGGTTTTGTTAGTGGATGATTATGAGGGTATTATATATAATATATATATGATAATTATAATATGTGTAACAGCCCGACTTTGGGTCTAGTCGGAACAGTGGTTTCGGGACCACAAATCCGACGTAGAAAAATTTGTTTTTATTATATTTTTATGGTCTACAATTTTATGGAACGATTTCGTGAGAATTTCATTTGAAAATTTTTAACGTTTGGGCACTCAATTTAGTCAAAAGGACTAAATTGCAAAAAGTGCAAAACTTGAATTCTATTTGTTAAAGGTGTCCAATTGCTATGAGATTTTAAATTAGAGGTCCTTAAATGGTAATTAGACCATTGGTTAAGTTGGTGGACAAAAATGGACACGGTTTGGTATGTTTCTAAAGTTTTTCATTAAGGGCATTTTAGTAATTTGGTAATTAAAATGAATTAAAAAGCCAAATTAAAAGCCAATTTTTGCTCATCTTCTACCCCATGGCCGAATGTACCAAGAAGAAACCATGGTAGGGTTTTTCAAGCTCGATTGTAAGTCCGTTCTAGCCCCGTTTTTAATGATTTTTATGTTTTTGAAATCCTTGTAACATGATCTATCTATTTCTACCACCAATTTGAAGAGATGTCAAAGTCTAAAATTTTACCCATGTTGAACACGTATGTATTTTGATGTTTGATGGTGGAAAATGCATGTTTGTTGTTTGTTAAACGACTTTTGCTAAGTGATTTTTGGTAAAAATGCCTAAAAAGACTTCTTTGTAAAAGTAATGAGTAGTAAAAGTGTGAATAAATAAAAAATGTGGGCTGTTATGAGCATGATATAGGTTCGGCTAGGCTTGGGTGTAATGAAATTGAATGAAAATCATTTTACGAGCCTAGGGACTAAAATGTAAAAATGTCAACTTTAGGGGCAAAAATATAATTTTTGCCATAATGTGATTTTGGGCTGATTTGAATAGTATAATGATTAAATAAGTTAAATGTGATATTATAGATCGAGAAAAATGAGGTTCGGAGTTAGATCGGGGAAAAATGAGTATTTGACGATTTAGTCCTTTTTGCCATTTTTATGTCGAGGTAAGTTTGTATGTAAATAATGCAATTTTATATTTGTATTTTAATGTTTTGATATTGCATGAATGTATGATTGATTCTATGAGCATATTCGACGAAGTTCCGGCAAGAGAGAAATCCTGTAACGCCCCAAAAATTTAGGGTCATTACTTTTGCAAGCTTGGATGTATATATCATGGTTGCTTGCGGGTCAAGTAATCTGGGCATGTTTTGGGGATTTTAGGAAGCCTGGGTTCAAGTATGGCCTTTGGCAAAATTTTGTTTTTTGCTCTTTTGGAAACCTGGCTGGTAATTTAAAAGGCATATAATTTAAGTGTGCTTGTTTTGTGACACAAAAGATCTTGTGTTGTGGTGGCAAGTGGCGTGTTGGGGCATGTGAGAGGGAGTAGGTTCGAATCCCATGGCATACAAAAAGGGGGGTTTTATTTTATGTCTCAGTGGAGTGAGAGGTAGAGTTTGGTTCAAACTCTGCAGAGGTGGTTGGAGACTTGGTCATCAAATTTGAATGGATTTGAATGAGGGGTTTGGAGTGAATCAATAAGAAATGGGTTGAGATTTTCAAGGGATTTGGAGGAGAGGAGTGTTGTAGCCGAATTGGGCAACTCCTATGTGCAAATTCGGCTAGGGGAGACCATTGGGGCATTTTTCAGCAATGTGTGAGTGTAGAAGCCGAATTCCTTCTTCACTGTTTTGGGATTTTCTTATTTTTCGTTTCGGGTTTTTCTCCCTTTGTCGCATCTCGTGCAGCACTTTTGACCATTCGGGTCTTTCCCTTTTCAGTTCACTTTTGTCGAAACTCAAGTGAGCAAATGCCAAATTCTCTTAAAAGCCTTCTTTTCTTCTTCCCTTAATTTCTGCTTTGGCCGAATCTGTTTCAACTTCTTTGCTTACACCGAATCCTTTCTCCTATTTCCTCGTATTATTCTGTCAATTCATTTTCAATAGCCGAATCTTCCCTCATTCACCTCCTTCTCCATTTGGTTTTCTCCTTTGGCCGAACATAATTCCCTTGTCTCTCTTAAATTCCTAAGCCGATTATTTTTTGATTCACCAAATAGCTTAACCGTGTAGTGAAGGGTGGTTTGGTCGAATTCTGCTATTGGTGATTGTCTCCATCTAATTTCCTTATGATGCCAACCTCTGTCAACTGGCCGAATACTCAAGCTTTCGACTTTACTCTTTTTTTTTCCACTATTCAGTTTTGGCTTTCGAAGGGGGAGGCTTCTCTGGTATCGCAGGGCATCTGTAGCGATTACGAGGGGGTAAGTGTTTTGGCCGAATGTTTCTTTGGTATTGGTAGGGATTCTAAACCTTAGGTTTTAACCAATCATAATTATTGGAATCTGTGGTAGTGCAGATTCACGACTCTGACAAGTGATCAGTTCAGATCGGTGACTTTGGAGGATTAGTGATCCACTTGTGTTGCCGAGGCTTTGGGCGTGAACAGTTACTCGGTTTCGCAAGTAAGGTGTGTAATCATACACCCAGTATTGTTACTGTCAAAAACGATGGACAACGGTGTGTATTCACACCCTTGTGTCACTGTGAATCGGCAAAAGCTGAAAAGTCGAAACTCCGGCATCTGAGGGCTCATGAGCGTGCGAACGCTCGTATGGTAAACCGAGCCCACAAATCATCGGTGACAGACTGTAGAGGCCACTACGAGCGTTCTCGTGGGCTTAGGTCGTAATGGACCACGAAGGGCCGAGATGGGCCATATGGGCCCAATGGGCTCATGGGCCCCATATGGGTAAAATCCATGGTAAGTGAATAATAATGGATTGGGCGATATAATTCGCATAGCCATGACTGAATATGGGCTAAATGGGCCACACGAGCGAGTGGGCCCACTTGGGCCAAATTTTGGGCTTTGAGAAATTTACACCGTTTTGACCACGTATGTTATCTGAGTCGCTCGAGGCGACTGTAGACTTTCGTGAAGGTTATCAAATGACCGAAATACCCTTGTAGGGTAGAAATTACCGTTTTACCCCTAACCGACGAAATGACCATTATACACCTAGTGGTAGTTTAGTTGATGTGTGTATGATATCTATACGATTGGTTATGAATATGGCATACTGCATACACGTAATATTTATGACACGACATTCTGCATTGGGGTTGGGATTCTGGTTTGGAGGAAGTACTGTACTAGTGGCTCTACCACGTTTTTACTGTTCTAGTGGCTTTACCACGTATTCTAATTTTAGTGGCTGGGCCACGTTTATTGTTGCTAGCAGCTTTGTTGTGTTGTTATTAGTAGCTAGGCTGCGATATTGGTGTGTTCACTGGGTGGGTCGACTTAGTCCCCACATGGTGTGTTGGTTGGTACGGGTGGTGTTTTGGCTAGATTGGGTTGGGTTGCATCTCTATTCTGTACTATTATTATTTTGGGCTTAGACCCACACTGTTACTATATAGGGCTAAACCTCAGACTAGTCTGTTACTGTATAGGGCTTAGGCCCAGTCTGTTTCTGCTTGCACCGATTGATGTTTGACTGATAGGGGATTACACACTGAGTTTTCGTAAACTCACCCTTTCTTTTAACTGTACAGGTAATCCCCAGTCTTAATCGATTCGGAGCTGCGAGGGACCCGGAGGTGGCCACGTGAACACTATTTTTCTGCTTGAGTATTAAATATTTTTAATTTATGTTTGGTTGATTATGTAATAAGGCCATTTGAGGTTTAACTGTTATTTTGTTTTAACTTTTTATTTCTACCTGCTAGATTAGGAAAAACAGGTTTTTCAAAATAATAACTGTTTCCAAAGAAAATCACGCATTTCAAACTTTAAGGTTTACAAATTTAAAAACTTTCGCGGTTTTTAGTTCATATTAATAAACCTATAATAAAGGATATGACCAATAAGTGGTTAACAAGTTTTAATCTTACAACCCCAACGTTTTCAATAGCAATTAGTTTTTAAAGGGATTTAAAACTTTAGTCACGAATTTTCATCGACAAGACCAATTTTTCAAATCAACACTTCGATGTGACACGTCAAATCCGGTCGTAACGTCTAGGCCGGGTTTGGGGTGTTATATTTAGTTGTATCAAATCCAGGTTGCAAAACTCGGCTGTGGAATGGGTTCTTGAAAATTTTCTAAAATTGTCTAAATTTTGGGTTTTGGAAGAAAATTGAAAGGTTGTTACTGAAAGTGTGGCACCCCGAGTCTCCGGTGCCAAATCTGTATGTTCTCTAACACTATTTACCACTGTAGATTTAAATGTTATACTGAGAAACTACTATAGGTAGTAGTACTTTGCTAAAACTCCTTTGTTAGGGTAAACTGAGACTGTAGAAGACTTAAAACTGTAGTGAGATATCTCGATCTGCGAAAATAAAAACCTTAAATACCGATTGTCATAAAACATCTGTTAATAATTACTGGAATTATGAATTGATTCATAAGACTTTTAAAACAAATAATACGCTATATCAATATGAGCAAAAAGGTACTCGCGGAAGGGGTACTCGAGGCCGCGGTAGAGGCTGAGGTGCTAGGGCTGGGTCTTTAGCATCGGGTCACATGTCTGCTAGGGAGGAACCAGCCTCACCAGTAACTGAGACAGGGTCTCATGACTGAGCAGTTGGGAATGATACTCTATCCCAAGCAATGCTACGTGTTCTTGAAAGGGTTGCTGGAGCAAGTACTGGATCAGTGGGCCGAGGGTCAATTTCTGAGTGACTCCGGTCTAATGGAGTGGAAATCTTCAGGTGTGTTTCTGGTGTAGCCTCGAATGTGGCAGAGTATTGGTTAGAGGCTACCGAGCGGATAATGGATGACCTTGACTGTACTGTGGAATAGAAATTAAAGGAGCAAAGTGTCCTCATCTGAGAGGCGAGGCATACCGGTGGTGGCTCTTTGCGTGAGAGAGGTGCGCAGCCGACCGCTTGACATGGGATTTCTTCAAGATGGCCTTTCAAGGGAAGTATGTGGGCACAAGTTATGTGGACGCCCGAAGAAAGGAATTTCTGAGTCTGACCCAGGGGAATAAGACAGTGGTAGTATATGAGGTAGAATTCTTACGGTTGAGTCGTTATGCTCGTGGAATAGTCGCAATTGAGTATGAACATTGTGTGCGGTTCAAGGATGGCCTCCGGGATGAGTTACAAGTGCTAATAGCTCCGCAGAGGGAGCGAGACTTTGCTGCCCTTGTTGAGAAAGCAAAAATTGCAGAGGAGGTGAAGCGCTCTGAGCGCCAGAATCGCGAGAAAGATAAGGGTAGATTTAAAAGGGATTCAGGGCCCTCGGGTTCTTCTGGAAGGTATATAAAGAAGGCTAGATTTGATGGGCCAGTCCGAGAAGTTCTCACATTATGGTCGACCGCGCCTTGCGTAGATTGTGGGAGAGCTCACCAGGGTGAGGCCGAAACGAATCGGGGGCGTGTTTTAGATGTGGGTCCATGGAGCATCAGTTAAGAAGCGTACTCAGAGGCCTGTTCGGATGCAAGCCGAGGTCGGGCCATGTTGGCCTGGGGAGAGGTGGTCGGCAGCCACCGAGAGGCCGTGGTCGTGAGAGGGGGAAATGGTTTGGGAAGAGGACGTGGAGCACCGGGTAGAGGTGCTGGTAACACTAAGGTGAGACAGCCAGCTTTGGTCTATGCTGCTCGTCGCCGAGAGGATGGCGACGCCCCGGACGTCATAACTGGTACGTTCCTAATTTATAATGTACCATACACTGCTTTAATTGATATTGGGTCTACACACTCGTATGTTGCATGCACTGTGTCTGGGATGCTGGGTTTTCAGTTTGAAACTACTGATAGAGGGATGGCTGTGTTAAGTCCACTGGGATAGTCGATTAGGGTGAATAAGTTGTTCAAAGACGTGCTGTAACGCCCCGAATTTTGGGCCTAGAAGAATTGGGCCTTGGGCATGGGAGCGTTTAAATTTTTTGAGAACAAGAGAACGACACAATTCCATATTAGATCTGTTAGGTGAGTGATTTTTGAAGGTTAAGGGACTTCTATAAAGTCCTAGGTTCAAGCCATGTCATATGGAAAATTTTTATTTTTGCATCAGGTGAACCATGACTCCTGGTTTTAAGCCTTTTAAATAATTGTGATTAAAAAGAGACATAAAAGGAGCTTGGGCTCTAGTGGTAAGTGACGCCAAGGGTGGTATAGGAGGACTGGGGTTTAAGTCTTGGGACAAGCATTGGAGTATTTATTTTGCTGACGAGACGCCTAGTGTTTGAGTTGGAGTGGAGTTCTGCTAAGGTGGTTGTGGAATCAGTCTTAGGGGAGTGATTCATGGGATAGGGATAGAAGTTGGTAAAGATTTGGAGGAGAAAATGGAGGAGAAAAATGAGCAATTGGAATTAGAGGAGGTTGGAGCCGAAATTTGAGTGTAGCACTCAAGAAATTCGGCCAAAGGGGGATTTTGGTGCATATTTCGGCTTTGTTGAGTTTTGCTTTTTCTTTTCTTTTGATCAGTTTAGTTACCAAACCGAAGTGACTGTTCTTTTTTTCTGGATGCTGCCGAAACTACACTAAAAGTGACCTCTCGTGCATTCTTTTTGTTCTGTTTCACTCTACTTTCTTCTTAGTCATTTCTGTGTTACCATTTAGGCATCTTTTTGTACCTTTTCTGCCTATTTTTTCCCTTGGCCAATTGCATCTCTTCTCTTCTTCTACATCTTTTCTTTTTTATGTTTTCCCCATTTATTTCTCTTGAGCCGAATTTCCCTTTTGTTTAACACTGTTATCATTTGTTCATAAGTGTGTAAAAGCCGAATACCCTGCTATCTCTCTTTCATTTATTACCGAATTTACTGTCATCTCTGTTCTCCTATCATAAGGCTGCGGGTTCTTCTCCTCTATTTGCCGAGGTTAAGTGTAAGTTATGGTGATTCCTTAAATGGATTTTTGTTGCTAGTATGATTCTTTTTCCCTTCTGTTGAATCCTATCTCTCTCTCCCCTTAGACTAACGTTGGTTGATACCTAGGCGTTCTCGAGGAGTAAAGAGGGGCGCGTGTTCCAAAAGCGGTCGAAGGCCTATTCTCAGTTTTGACTATAATTGCAGCAAGGGGATCAATTCTTGCTAACAATTAGTGGGGACTTATCGAATCTCGATCGACTAAGGCAAGTATCAATGTGATTTCGGCATGTGTTTGGAAAAAAGAAAGAATAACTGTATTGATCGAGTGATTAACCGTTAGTTTTGAATATGGTAGGTTCGGTGCTAGGGATTCGTGGTACGCTTCGCGATCAGGTGTGTAACAGTACCCTGTATTCGATATTTGGCGAGAAAGCCGATAGAGTGTGTGTAACCACACTCCTTCTGATCATAGATCGACAAAATGCCAAAAAGCTAAAATACCGGCGAATGATGCCACACGAGCGTACGATCGCACGTGTGGTGGACCGAGCCCACAAATATGGGCGTAAGATGGTTGAAACCACCATGAGCGTTCTCATGGGCTTAGGTCGCATTGGGCCGCGTTGGGGCCGAAATGGGCCGTGTGGGCCAATGGGCTGGTGGGCCCCACACGGATAAAATGCATGTTATATAGTTTCTATTGGTTTGAACTGTGCTGTTCGTATAGCTGAAGCTATTTCTGGGCTAATTAGGCCACACGAGCGTGTGGGCCCACTTGGGCCGAGTAATGGGCCTCTAGCCCATTTACACCGTTGTGACTGTTTAGGTTACTTAAGTCGCTCAAGGCGACGGTGGACCTTCTGTTGGGTCGATGAGACCCTGTTTTGCAAAATTATCGAAATACCCCCATAGGGTAAATGACCGAAATACCCCCATAGGGTAATATAACCGTATGCCCCTGAAGGGCAAAATGACTAAAATTCCCCTACATGTTATATGATTGTTATTGTAAGCCATTTATGGTATGTTCGCATTCATGTGATATTATGCTGCATGGGGGGAATCATTGATTTGGTGGAAGTATATGATTTGTTAGGGTCCCATGGTCGCTTGACGACTGTGGATTTATCGATGGCTTTAAGCCGATTATGAGATTGGCAGCTCTACTGCAATATTGGTTAGTGCCGTAATCGGTGCTACATAAGTAGTGTAGGGATGGGTGGGTCAATTAAATCCCCACAGGAGTGCAGTGTTGGTTTGGGTATTCATGCATTGCATATACTGATTCTGATATTGAGATGGGCTTAGGCCCAGATAGATGTGATATGTGACATTAGATATGGTTTAAGGCCCAACTGAGGCTATTATGGGCTAAGGCCCAAATGCCACCGTTACTGTGTTGGGCTTAGGCCCACATTGATTACTATAATGGGCTTAGGCCCGGATTAATGTGATGTATGCTTTATGATCAATGAGGGTTGTACACACTGAGTTTTCGTAAACTCACCCCCTCTTTTTAAATTTTCAAGTAATCCTCAGTAAGCGGTTCGACGTACTGGAGGACTCGGAGATGGCCACACTACGAACATCTTTAAATTTTAGTATTCTATTTTACCTTACATAAACCACTTTCTTATTGGGTTGTAATAAGGCCTCTTTTAATTTCTGATTTTTAATTTTGGATTTTTAGTTATTACGTTACCTATCTATTAAAAGTAGATCGTGGTTTTCCAAAACAATAACTGTTTTCAAAACACTACGCTTTCACAATTTAATCTCTAAACATCACGTTTTCATAAATCGGTTACTTTTAAACTTAGCTTTCGCAACTGAAAAGAAATTTTGGGAATAAACTTAATAATTTTTCTATATACCATGTTTAAAATAAAATAATAATAAACAAACATAACTGGGATTTTACTCAAGCTTTTAATTAAGAAGGGTTTTCAATGAAAACATGGTTTTCGAAAAACACTTCAATGTGACACGCCAGATTCGGCCATAACGTCTAGGCCGGGTTTGGGGTGTTACACGTGCCCCTAGAGGTCCAAGGGGTTGTCCTTCCGGTGAATTTGATGGAGCTGCTGTTTGGTGAATTCGATCTTATATTGGGCATGGATTGGTTAGTGAAACACCGTGCGAATTTGGATTGCGCTGCTAAGCGCATGGTGTTGAAGTCTACTGAGGATGAGGAGGTGGTTGTGTTAGGGGAGCGAAGAGATTATCTGTCTAATGTAATCTCAGCATTAAAGGCCGAGAAATTGGTTCGCAAGGGTTGCGAGACGTTTTTAGCTTATGTCAGCAGTTCTGATTCTAAAGGTCCTTCTATTGGAGATGTCAAAACTGTTAAGGAGTTTCTGGATGTATTTCCTGAAGAGCTTCCTGTGTTGCCCCCAAACCGTGAGGTCGAATTCGATTTTGAGCTCCTACTGGGAACAGCTCCGGTGTCCATCGCCCCTTATAGGATGGTACCGAAGGAGCTGGTGGAGTTAAAGGCTCAAATTCAAGAGATACTGGACCGAGGATTCATTCGACCAAGTGTGTCTCCATGGGGAGCACCAGTGTTATTCGTGAAGAACAAGGATGGATCCATGCGCATGTGCATCGATTATCGTCAATTGAACAAACTTACTATTAAGAACAAGTACCCTTTACCGAGGCCAGCTGCGAGGAGCTTCAGTTTCCTCCAAGATAGATCTTCGATCCGGGTTCCATCAGCTCAAGTTTAAGGAGGCGGATGTGTATAAGACTGCATTTAGGACTCGTTATGGTCACTACAAGTTCTTAGTGATGCCGTTTGGGTTGACGAATGCACCAGCTGCTTTCATGGATATGATGAACCGAGTATTCCAGCCCTATTTGGATCGGTTCGTGGTGGTGTTTATAGACGACATCCTGGTGTATTCAAGAACCGAGGAGGATCATGATGCACATCTTCAAATTGTTTTACAAATTCTGAGGGAAAAGCAGCTATACGCAAAGTTCAACAAGTGTGAGTTCTGGTTGCGAGAAGTGACATTTCTGGGTCACGTGGTGTCTGCCGAGGGGATTAGGGTTGATCCTCGAAAAATTGAAGTTGTATTGAACTAGAAACCACCAAAGACTGTATCTGGGATTCGAAGCTTTTTGGGTCTGGCTAGGTATTACAAACGTTTTGTTGAGGGGTTTTCATTGATTGCTGCACCACTGACTAAGTTACTGCGTAAAGGGATACCGTTTAATTTGACCGATAAGCAGCAAGAGAGTTTTGAGAAACTGAAGAAAGTTTTGAGTGAAGCCCCTGTGTTAATACAACCAGATTCTGGGAAGGAATTCATTATTTACAGTGATGCGTTGTACACTGGATTGGGTTATGTGTTGATGCAAGAGGGTAAGGTGGTTGCGTACGCGTCTCGTCAACTTAAGCCTCACGAGGCGAATTACCCCACTCACGACTTGGAGTTAGCTATGGTGGTTTTCGTACTAAAGATCTGGAGGCATTACTTATACGGTGAGAAGTCTATTATTTACACAGACCATAAGAGCCTCAAGTACCTTCTTACTCAGAAAGAGTTAAATCTTAGGCAACGAAGATGGATATAGTTGCTTAAGGATTATGATTTCTCGATTAAGTACCATCCTGGTAAAGCTAACGTAGTAGCTGATGCACTGAGCCGTAGGGTTGTAGCTGATCTGAGAGCAATGTTTGCTCGTCTCAGCCTGTTTGAAGATGGTAGTTTGTTGGCTGAACTCCAAGTGAGACCAACCTGGATTGATCAAATTAAGGAGAAACAGTCATTGGATGAAACGCTGGTTCCTCGCTTCCGATTGGTTAAGAAGGGGGAGACTGCGGATTTTGGGCTGAATAGTGAGGGAGTACTATGTTTCCGTGGGAGAGTTTGTATACCGAGAGATTCTGATCTGAGGCAGTCTATCCTACAGGAGGTGCATAGCAGTCCTTATGCTATGCATCCTGGTGAAAACAAGTTGTATCAAGATCTGCATGAACTGTACTGGTGGCTAGGGCTTAAGCGCGATGTTACTGACTACGTGGGTAGGTGTCTGACATGCCAGCAAGTTAAGGCTGAGCACCAACTACCTTCTGGGTTACTGCAGCCAGTAAAGATTCCACTCTGGAAGTGGGAGAGGGTAACCATAGATTTTGTAAGTGGGTTACCCTTAACGCCGACTAAGAAGGATTCGGTATGGGCGATTGTTGACCGACTGACTAAATCTGCTCACTTTATACCGGTCTGCACTGATTATTCACTGCAGATGTTGGCTAAGTTATACGTGGCTGAGATTGTGAGACTGCATGGGGTACCAGTTTCTATCATTTCGGACAGGGATCCTAGGTTCACATCTCGATTCTGGAAAAAAGTTACATGAAACTTTGGGTACAAGGTTGGACTTCAGCACTGCATTTCATCCTCAGACTGACGGTCAGTCGAAGAAGGTGATTCAGATATTGGAGGACATGTTAAGAAGCTGTGTAATTGATTTTAAAGGCAGTTTGGAAGACTACTTGCCGCTAGCAGAGTTCGCATATAAAAACAACTACCAATCCAGTATTAAGATGGCACCGTACGAGGCGTTATATGGTCGTACGTGTCGTACTCCTACCTATTGGATAGAACTTGGTGAACGGCGAGTTTTGGGGCTAGAGTTAGTTTCTAAAACCGAAGAAAAAGTAAAGTTGATCCGAGATCGGTTAAAGGAAGCATCCGATAGGCAGAAGTCGTATGCAGATTTAAAGCTAAAGAGATAGAGTACTCTGTGAGGGATTATGTCTTTTTGAAGGTCTCACCATGGAAGAAGATTCTGAGGTTTTGATGGAAAGGAAAACTGAGCCCTAGATTCATCGAACCTTATCGAATATTAAAGCGTATGGGATCGGTCACCTATCAGCTTGAGCTGCCTTCTGAGTTAAAATGGATACATGATGTGTTCCACATTTCCATGCTGAGGCGATACCGCTCTGACCCCTCGCATTTAGTACCGGTTGAGGAGATTGAAGTTAGACCTGATCTGACTTTTGAGGAAGAACCGGTCCAGATACTAGATTATGATGTTAAGGTATTAAGGAGGAAATATGTTCCTTTGGTCAAGGTGCTTTGGCATAACCACGGTACCGAGGAAGCCACGTGGGAGCCTGAGGAGGCGATGCAACAACAATATCCTCACCTATTCTGACCAGGTAAATCTCGAGGTTGAAATTTCTTTTAGGGGGTAGAGTTGTAACGCCCAAAAATTTAGGCTCATTGTTTTTGCAAGCTTGGATGTATATATCATGGTTGCTTGTGGGTCAGGTAATCTAGGCATGTTTTGGGGATTTTAGGAAGCCTGGGTTCAAGTATGGCCTTTGGCAAAATTTTGATTTTTTCTCTTTTGGAAACCTGGATGGTAATTTAAAGGGCATATATATTAACTGTGCTTGTTTTGTGACACAAGAGATCTTGTGTTGTGGTGGCAAGTGGCGTGTTGGGGCATGTGAGAGGGAGTGGGTTCGAATCCCATGGCATGCAAAAATGGGGGTTTTATTTTATGTCTCAGTGGAGTGAGAGGTAGAGTTCGGTTCAAACTCTGTAGAGGTGGTTGGAGACTTGGTCATCAAATTTGAATGGATTTGAATGGGGTGTTTGGAGTGAATCAAGGAGAAATGGGTGGAGATTTTCAAGGGATTTGGAGGAGAGGAGTGTTGTAGCCGAATTGGGCAACTCATATGTGCAAATTCGGCTAGGGGAGACCATTGGGGCATTTTTCGACAATGTGTGAGTGTAGAAGCCGAATTCCTTCTTTGCTGTTTTGGGATTTTCTTCTTTTTCGTTTCGGGTTTTTCTCCCTTTGTGGCATCTCGTGCAGCACTTTTGATCATCCGGGTCTTTCCCTTTTTAGTTCACTTTTTCCGAAACTCAAGTGAGCAAATGCCAAATTCTCTTAAAAGCCTTCTTTTCTTCTTCCCTTAATTTCTGCTTTGGCCGAATCTGTTTCAACTTCTTTGCTTACACCGAATCCTTTCTCCTCTTTCCTCGTATTATTCTGTCAATTCATTTTTAATAGCCGAATCATCCCTCATTCACCTCCACCTCCATTTGGTTTTCTCCTTTGGCTGAACATAATTCCCTTGTCTCTCTTGAATCCCTAAGCCGATTATTTTTTTATTCACCAAATAGCTTAACCGTGTAGTGAAGGGTGGTTTGGTCGAATTCTACTATTGGTGATTGTCTCCATCTCATTTCCTTGTGACGCCAACCTCTGTCAACTGGCCGAATACTCAAGCTTTCGACTTTACTCTTTTCTTTTCCACTATTCGGCTTTTGGCTTTGAAAGGAAGGCTTCTCTGCAGTATCATGAGGCATCACATGTAACGATTACGAGGGGGTAAGTGTTTTGGCCGAATGTTTCTTTGGTATTGGTAGGGATTCTAAACCTTAGGTTTTAACCAATCATAATTATTGGAATCTGTGGTAGTGCAGATTCACGACTCTGATAAGTGATCAGTTCAGATCGGTGACCTTGGAGGATTAGTGATCCACTTGTGTTGCAGAGGCTTTGGGCGTGAACAGTTACTCGGTTTCGTAAGTAAGGTGTGTAATCATACACCCAGTATTATTACTGTAAAAAATGATGGACAACGGTGTGTATTCACACCCTTGTGTCACTGTGAATCGGCAAAAGCCAAAAAGCTGAAACTCCGGCATCTGAGGGCTCACGAGCGTGCGAACGCTCGTATGGTAAACCGAGCCCACAAATCATCGACGACAGACTGTAGAGGCCACCACGAGCGTTCTCGTGGGCTTAGGTCATAATGGGCCACGTTGGGCCGAAATGGGCCATGTGGGCCCAATGGGCTCATGGGCCCCATATGGGTAAAATCCACGGTAAGTGAATAATAATGGATTGGGCGATATCGTTCGCATAGCCATGACTTAATATGGGCTAAATGGGCCACACGAGCGTGTGGGCCCACTTGGGCCGAATTTTAGGCTTTGGGCCATTTACACCGTTTTGACCACGTATGCTATCTGAGTCGCTCGAGGCAATTGTATACTTTCAAGAAGGTTGTAAAATGACCAAAATACCCTTGTAGGGTAGAAATTACCGTTTTACCCCTAACCGATGAAATGACCATTATACCCCTAGTGGTAGTTTAGTTGATGTGTGTATGATATCTATAGGATTGGTTATGAATATGACATACTGCATACACGTAATATTTATGACACGACATTCTGCATTGGGGTTGGGATTCTGGTTTAGAGGAAGTACTGTACTAGTGGCTCTGCCACGTTTTTACTGTTCTAGTGGCTTCGCCACGTATTCTGATTTTAGTGGTGGGCCACATTTATGTGCTAGCGTAGCTTTCTTTGCGTTATTATTAGCTTGACTAAGGCTGCGATATTGGTGTGTTGGCTGGATGGGTCGACTTAGTCCCCACATGGTGTGTTGGTTGGTACGGGTGCTATGTTGGCTGGATTGGGTTGGGTTGCATCTCTATTCTGTACTATTATTATTTTGGGCTTAGACCCACATTGTTATTGTATAGGGCTTAGGCCCAGTCTGTTTCTGCTTGCACCGATTGATGTTTGACTGATAGGGGATTACACACTGAGTTTTCGCGAACTCACCCTTTCTTTTAACTATACAGGTAATCCCAAATCTTAATCGATTTGGAGCCGCGAGGGACCCGGAGGTGGCCACGTGAACACTGTTTTTCCGCTTGAGTATTAAATGTTTTTAATTTATGTTTGGGTTTGATTATGTAATAAGGCCATTTGAGGTTTAACTTTTACTTGGTTTTAACTTCTTATTTCTACCTACTAGATTAGGAAAAACGTGTTTTTCAAAATAATAATTGTTTCCAAAGAAAAATCACGCATTTCAAACTTTAAGGTTTACAAATTTAAAAACTTCGGCGGTTTTTAGTTCAGATTAATAAACTTATAATAAAGGATATAACCAATAAGTGGTTAACAAGTTTTGATCTTACAACCCCAACGTTTTAAATAGCAATTAGTTTTAAAAAGGATTTAAAACTTTAGTCACGAATTTTTATCGACAAGACCAGTTTTTCAAATCAACACTTCGATGTGACACGTCAGATCCGGTCGTAACGTCTAGGCAGGGTTTGGAGTGTTACAAATCCCGGTTGAACATTAGGAATAGATAGAATACAAATGTCATGACATTAGGGTTACTAAGATTACGTGTATGACCATATCTGGGATATGGCATGGATATGAGACTTCGTGTAAGACCATATCTGGGATATGGCATCGATATGAGACTTCGTGTAAGACCATAGTTGGCCTATTGGCATCGATACGAGATTACATGTAAGACCATATCTTGGATATGGCATTGATACGGTATTGTGTGTACGAGATTCCCGACTATCCTTTAGTGTTCCAAATGGTTCAATGGGAAATGTTGACGAAATGTGGTTACAAGTAATGGTATGACTCAGTCAAGGTACTCGTGACATAAATCGACAAGTAAGTGTTGAAAGTGAATTTCATATGATGAGTAAGTGGAAAATTATGAGAATTCATATGGTTCAATTGAATATTCATAAATGTGATGGCTATTGAATTGAATATAGTTTATTTCTATTTTCTTATGCTTAGGTAAATGTGAATGAATTGATAAGAAGTATTCAAACCATGTAAGCATTGAAATGAATAACCCAGTGAAATTCTTGGTTAACTATGTGAACGATTACATGGTAAATTCGATTGACGATTATGTGATTGGCTTTCGGGCCAAATTGAGTTATGATATAGCATGTTTTATTCTCACAAATTGTGATTTATCGGATATGAGAAAAAGGGAAGATTAGCATAATTGCCTATTAAAATGGTTATGGAAGTATGGGAAGATAAGAGTTTAGGTAATTGAAAGATGTTAAAGTATATGCTTGAAACGTAAGTACTCAGTTAATGTGTATGTTTTCTAAGAGGTTTGAAATGGTTTGTTGGTTGTGGTAATATGTTATAATGGAGAGATTGTGGTGGTTAGGCTAATGCCAAGACATGTTAATTTATACTTACAAATTGATAAAAAAAACAATGTGACTGAATAAATTGTAACTGTGAGATTTATAGCAATTTATATTATCTTATGTTTATATTGTTGGACTTGGTAAATGATTGGTAAGAGTTGCTTATTATTTTCGTACGGACTTACTAAGCTATATATATAGCTTACCCCCTTCCTTTCCAATGTATTATAGGGTTATTGAGCTAGCTCGGGCTGGAAATCGCCGGAGATCCTATCACACTATCAAGCTGTCCTTTTGGGTATAAATCAATTCATGTATTTTAAGTCTATGGCATGTATAGGGACTAGGTTAATTTGTTATATGTGTCATGATTAATTTGGCCATATGTGCTAGCTTGTAATTATTAATGCTTCATCTTATATATATAGCCATGAATGATGGCTTATGCTGAGTATAAATATATTCGTATGTTAATGCCCTCTTGTGAATGTGAAATTAGTATGTTTTTAGTGGGCTAAGTATGATGATTTAAGCATGATAAATGATGGTATAAGAATGACATGTTATTGTCTTGTTTGTGGTTGTTTGGTTGTATTTATATGCTTGAATTTATGCCATGTCATGTTGTGTAGATGTGTGCAAGTAAGGGTGGCAAAATGGCTTGGTAAATAGCATTGTTTTAGTCCACACGGGTAGACACACGAGCGTGTGTCTAGGCTGTGTGTGACACACAGTCTGCCCCATGGGCATGTGTTCCGACCGTGTGTCCCCTGCACCTAAATTTTGAAAAAAACAGAATGTCTAGAATTGAGCACATGGGCAGAGAAACGGGCGTGTGTCTCAACCGTGTGTGCTACACGGCCTAGCACACAGGTGTGTGGCACGGCCGTGTGGCACAAGTCAGAGAGCACCCTAATTTGAACACGGTCTGAAGCACAAGCATGTCCCCGGTGTCACACGGGCGTGTCCCTTGGACCACACGGGCGTGTGAGCCCTACTTCTAGCAAAAATTTTCTAAGTTTTGTAAAGTTTCTTGAGTTCTCGGTTTAGTCCCGAACCACTTCCAATACATGTTTTGGGACTCGTAGGCTCATAATAGGGACTTCATGATCGAATATGAATGGTTTTAATTTGGACGCAAATTTATGACTCGGAATTGTATGTTTACTTGTGATATAAGTCCGGTAATGCCTTGAGCCCTGTTCCGGCGTTGAATACGGGTAAGGGGTGTTACAATATGTTAGTTAATGAATAAAATAAATGAAATAATAATAGTAAACAAAAAATGTAGTATAACATTAGAAAAATATAAGTTAGTGGGGGGAGAACCAAAAGAAAAGAAAGAAAAAGAAAATTGAAGAACCCATCTTTTGTATGCCGAAATTTGTTGGTATTCTTTGATCCTTTTTTGCATAAATTTGTTGTTTTTAGAACCATTAAATCATAAGCTAAAATGCCCATGTTGAAATTTTTGTAAGAGTATGCCTAAAGATCAATCATGAGATGGTTGTAATAACATACTTGATTTACCATGTTTATTAATATAAAGCGTTGTCATTATTATTTCAGTTTTTCTTTCTGTGTGTACAAATAAACTGTTTTATAATAATGTCCTGAGAATAATATGATTATTCTTAAAAGATCCTTAGTCAAGTATTATTGTTGACTAGGACAACAATAATGCATTAAGACTAACATGTAGTTGATTGATGATAAAGAGTTGTCATTGATATGGAGTGTCAAAATCAATGCATGAATATGTGTGTTAGAGAACAACATATTGGACTGACCCACTATGAGTATGTTTCTTGGATTGTTATGTAATTGTCACAACATTACTCATAGTGATTAATATGTATATGATCCTCATACTTGAGATCATCATTATCCCAACATCGTGAGTTGTATATTTTGATGATCAAATGTACACCGTAATGAGTTGTTCTATAAAGGCTGATGTTAGATATACCACAATCTATGTAGAGGGATATGGTTGATCAATATAGGATAAGTCCCTCCTACATAATAGGTGTAATATCTTAGGCCACTTGATTGAGTGAGACTAGAAATGCATGGCCATGCTCAAATAAGTTGATATGAGATGTCATACTAATTTGTTTATCATAGTCTACTCAAGATATGAAGAAACATGGGATGGACTATGCAAGTGTGACTATTCCATGACTTGTGTCCGTTCCAGAGATAAAGGACTTAAGGATTAATGCATGAAAGGTTAATCACAAAAGGTTATGTCGAATCATGACTTCTTGTAACTTAGGTAGCAATGATGCATTGCTAGATGCCACTCATTGTTTGTGACACTAGAATCGTTCTAGTATTACTGCTAACGTTACAAGAACCTACAAGGTCACACCCTATGGTTGAAATGAACGGAATAAAACATAGTTGGTATTGTGTTTGGTTGTCACATGAATTAAATTAATTAAGGAATTAATTTAATTGGGCAATCAAATATTGAACATATTATGTGTACAAGGATGTTGTACACATAATGACAACATAGTTCTATTAATATATGAATTTGGTTCGTATATAAATTTAAATAAATATAGTTTACCGAAATCCTTGTTATAATTAATGTAATTATAATTTTCGGTTAAAAACTTTATTGTATTTATTTAATTTTATGAGTCATTAAAGATATACCAATTATAAAAGGTAATAAAAGATACAGAGCTTAATATAAACCCTAAGAGATTGCTTGTGAGGTCTAGTAGCCGTCAAGCAAATAAACCTCCAAAATAGTTTTGGAGATTTCTTCCGTTCATAGTCAAACCGGGTGGATTACGTAGAGGCCGACATCGAAAAAGGTTGCGGCTTGGTTCGACAGTAGATCAAAATTCTTGTTGCCGAGGCATCGTTGTCTACTCAGATTGAAGTTTCGGTAATTTTGAAACCTTTATTTCACCCCGATTCGTTCCTCACACATGGATTCATGGTTTGGATCGCCAGAATTAATTTTATTTTGCCGCGCCAAGGGGTGCCGGCGTTCCAACAATTTTTAGAGTTGTTAATTTTGTGGAAAATGTCTTCTTTGTGAAAGCTAAGTTTTTGAAGTTGTTTTGATAGATTTTGGGGTTAAATTGTTTAATCATGTGAAGTTTAGGGACTGTTTTGGAGGTTGTTCTTTGTGCTGGAAGTTTAGGTTGAATTACTAAGTTTTAGTGAGTAATTAAAATATTTTATACTATGGGTTTTTGTTAGCATTAACTTTTAAGGAGTTAAATGCTATAAATTAAACTAGCATGGTGTTAATTTATAAATTCCAAGAATTCAAGTATTGGTAATGAACCATATGTATATTGGTTAGCTATGGAAATTAAATGAAGATGTGATTAAGTTAAGTATTGATGTTAATGATTTAATTGTGTAATTGCCAATTGTTGAGGGCTAAATGTATAAGTATGATTTTATGATAGAATGTTAAATTGAATTATTGTGATTTTGAGTAAGTAATTGAATTAGATTTCTGTATTTAGATCAAGAAACGAGTAAAACAGTCATTAACTGAGGAAAGGAGAAAGTTATCGATTAATCAATCTTGATCATCGGAAACTATTTCATAGTTTCGAACATAACTTTTCTATTAATTATTTATTTAATGTTATTTAAATACTTGATATACAATCTTATGAATATATGTTTGAATGATGATGTTAATTGATGAATGAAGAAATTGTGGAAATAAATAATTGCAAATATCGTTGGTTTATCCAACTAGAGTTGGGCTCACTATTTATTTCACCGGTTTATCCGACTAGCGCTGGGCGCAACTTCTGTCAGTTTATCTGACTACTGCTGGGCACACATTCGTGGTTTATCTGACTAGCGTTGGACACAAATATCGTTGGTTTATCAAACTAGAGCTGGGTTCACTATTTATTTCGTCGGTTTATCTGAATAGCGTTGGGCGCAACTTCCACCAGTTTATTTGACTAGTGCTAGGCACACATTCGTCGTTTATCTGACAAGCGCTGGGCGCAAACTCTTTCGTGGTTTATCCACTAGGCGCCATGTAACACCCCTAACCCGTATCCGTTGTCAAAATAGGGTTACGGAGCATTACCGAAAACTTTTAACTTAAAACATTCGATTACAATCATTTATAAAACACATCATATTCCATTCAAACACATGCATAACGTCCCTTTTTCGAGCCCTCGAGGCCTTAGAAACACTTTAGAAACGAGTCGGGACTAAATCGAAAACATTTAGAGCTTCATGGCAAAAGATAGAAAAAATCATACTAGAGGGGTCACACGGCCGTGTGGCTAGGCCATGTGGCTAGGCCATGTGACTCACACGGCTGAGACACATGCCTGTGTCTCAGGCCGTGTGGGCATTCGAAGTAGGGACACACTATCGTGTTCCAACCCATGTCCGTGCCCGTGCAACTCTCTGACTTGGTTCACATGGCCAAGCCACACGCCCGTGTGCCAGGCCATGTAACTTTCGAAATGAAACCTTTAAAAACCTACAGGGGACACACGGTCGTGTCGCGTGACCGTGTGTCACACACGGCTGAGACACACGCCCGTTTCTTAGGCCGTGTGTACAAGAAGTAGGCCAATTTCATGCCATTCCTTTCACCCAAAATATGATCACATCTACAAGCCATTTGCACTTACATTTAAGCATTCAAAATGTACCTAAAACATGCATAATCATGCTAGATCATTATGGTATTTGTTTATACAACCAATATGCCCAAAAGGCACCTCAATCACAACAACCAAACATGTTTAATCTTTTGCATAGTTTATCCATTAACCATCCATATTCTTCTAACCTAATTTCCTTATCAAACTTTCCAAAATGATTACATACCAAAATTCACACACAATATACCAATTTGGCCATTCAAGACATATCAGCACTAAATCATTTCAACATTAGCCAACAAGCACATAAATGCCAAAATGTCATCAATCATAAAAACACATATATACATGCCAACATGACAATTAGTTCATCAACCAAAATACCATATTTACAAGCCAAACATAATGATTGTTTCATCAAGTACCAAAACACCTATACATCTGCATATTTAACCATTTTCAATTAACTTATTTCCATATCAAAAACATATCAAAATGATTTTACCATTTGGACCACTTCTCACATGTATCAAAACCATTTAAAGGTTACCAATCTAGCCATTTCCAAATGGTTCCAACAACCAACATATTTACATACCAAATTAATGTCCAAATGGTCATTATTCAATCAAACATATTTGATTAAATTCTATATCAAAACATGCCATATATTATCATTTTGCAACCATGCCAACTCTTACCACTTTGGTCACAAACCATTCATCAATTTAATCTTGTAAACACTAACCATTAAGCATCAAAGTGCCAAAAGCACACCAACCATCAAGGCATCAAAATAACATAATTTTCAAAAATTCAAAGCAACATTTCATGCCAATATCATTAACTAAACATTAGACATAAGTCCACCTAAACATGCCATTATAACCACAACCCAAGCATCAAAATCTACCGATAAAATTGATAGATAGTGTGATGGATCTCTGACTAGCTTCCAACCCGATCGAGCTTTCGATAATTTGTAAAGTAAGAGAAAAATAGTCACATAAGCAATGAATGCTTAGTAAGCTCGTATAAACCATAAGCATAATATTACATTTCAATAATGAAATTTATAGGTTAAATATAAACCTATACCAATGTCTCAAGATTTATCAAACCATAATCATCAACTCACAAATGAGTAAGTTCATTAATGTCGCATAAATATTGACCATCGTAACATGATAGGATTTCATGAGATATAATATATAATCATCAATCTTTTTATAAGATTATATATTTTTCTATTTACTTACTTCCCATTCCGTCCCTAATGCTTATTATAAGCCTAAACAACATTATTAATTCTCAATTCAGTGTATTTATCCATGACACAGATAGATTCATTCTTAGTATAAGCAATTTGCTCACATATAAATACATCATTTATCACATTGAACCCTTTATAACATCATAATACATCCCAATTACGTACTTACCATTTCATTCCCTTTTCTTACCTGTTTCATATGCATAGTACAAGCATAATCATAAACATCAATAATATCCACAAGCTTGGCATAAGCTTAAGCACATCAATAACACATGTTAGTTCATTTAAACATGATTCATATGAATTTAACATGGATAACCATTATATTTGAGCATAATTCAATTGGATTTATCATCCATCTCAACATAACATATTTTCCATGTAGCTCACCATTTCAAAGTTTTTCATACATACATGTCTTGGTTCATATAGAACACTTACCATCTCCTTGTAAATTTCATGCCCGTTGAACCAAATAGAATACCGTTGGATACGTGGGGTAGCTCACATAAAGTGTGCTAAACATATAACCTTAGTCCGTCAATTCCTTTACATATATGCTCACACGAGCTGTGAATAAGTATGCTCACACGAGCTGTGAAAATGGGCCTGCTCACACGAGTTGTGGGTCGGAACGTAGCTACACGATGTTGCTCACACGAGTTGTGGAGTATCCGCAACACATGCAGGAACTCAGCCATCGATAGGACATTCAAAACCAGTGCCCGAAACATGTAAACCCTAATGACATGTCATTTGTATCCTACAAATTCCTAAGCTTCAAACGGGGCTTGATAATCGTCGTTCGTCATTGGATTTACATCGTTTCATAACATGATAAATTGTATAATAACATATATATTGATTCATTTTCAATAAAATCATATAATAACATTCAATTTAATCAACATTATACATAATATTGTTCATACGAACTCACTTGGCAAAATTTCAGAAATGTCAAAGTATAGGGGCATTTTGGTAATTTTCTATTCTCTTCGATTTTTCACCCGATCTTGATTTAAATTAATAATTTCATTCAATCTATTAATTTAGACAGTAAAACAATGTATTTTATGCAATTTAGTCATTTTTGACATTTTTTACAAAATTACCCCTAAAATTTTACTTTTATTCAATTGAGTACCTGAGCCTAAAACATTCAAATTAGCCATTTTATTGAAATTTCACACTAACCGAATATTCATAGCCTCCATTTCAGCCCATTTTTGCAACAATTTCATATCAAAACCTTGTACTTTTACTATTTCAACAATTTAGTCCCTATTTAGAAAATTCATCAAAATCACTCAACAAAATACTTTTAAATATCAAAAACCTTTTCAAAGTCACATTTGACTCGTAAATATTAAATAATAATATTTACAAACTTACTCATCAAAAGCGGGTTGTTACACACCAGGTGCCATGTATCGATTGGACCATACGGCAAGTTGAAATGAACCATTGGAGAAGGTTTGTTATAGGTATTACTAGGAAAGAATTATATTTACTTATGTATATATTTATTCATTGAAAGATATAATATTTTTCTTTAATTATACTATTAAAGTTGAGGAATTAATTAAAATGCTTTGAATATACTTGTGGTTATTTAAATTAAGTGAAATTCACTTAATGTGGATTGGTGCCCATGTTTGCAGGTTAGGTGTATAGTAGACTCTGACTCAGCATCCTACAAGAATCCCGTGCTCAACATTGGTGATGTTTTCTTTTATGTTTTTGGCATGTACTTAGGGTGTAAATATGTTCTAGAAGTTGAATCTTTTGAATATGTGATTATAGGTTTGTATATATATATGTGTGTGTGTTTATGGAACATGTTTTGTGATGGTTGAATTTGCTTGTATGTATGTTTCATGCTATAAATTCAATGAGATTGGTTGTTTTGGGAAATGTATGGCATGATTTATTGAGTTAGTATTTGTCCATAAAAGGTATGGATTAGATATATAGAATAGTAAAATTTGAAGTAATTGAATGAATATTGAATTGTGGTGTCAATGAAGGCACAT
Organism: Gossypium sturtianum; assembly: GCA_025698515.1. Taxonomy (NCBI): domain Eukaryota; kingdom Viridiplantae; phylum Streptophyta; class Magnoliopsida; order Malvales; family Malvaceae; genus Gossypium; species Gossypium sturtianum. Next base: position 106,572,761 of record CM046955.1, read on the forward strand.
TGGTTAGGCACTTGAATTATAGGTAATTGGTATTTTTGGACTTGTATGAGAGTGTTTTTGGTCATGATTTTAGTATGGTTTTAAGCATGGTTTGGTAGCCAAGTTAGGTATATGATTTCCTTGTTTTTGAAGCAATTTGGGGTACACACAGCTTGGGACACGGGCTGCCACACGGCCGTGTGATCGACACGGTCTATCCTCACGGCCGTGTGTCTTATTAACTTAAGGACCAGATTTCACACGGCCTGCGACACAGCCATGTGTCTTAAAATAGTTAGTTATACACGGCCAACGACACGGCCGTGTGACCCAACATCAATTCTCACACAGGTGGACACACAAGCTGGGACACGGTCGTGTGTTTGAACTTCGAATATCCACACGGTCTGGGTTGTGACACACGGCCTTGTGTCCCCTGTTTTAAAAATTTTAAAATTTTTCAAAACATTTTTCATTTTGTTTCGACTTGATCCCAGAGTGTTTCCAATTTATTTTTAGGGCTTTATAAAGTCGCTTTAAGATCTGTTTGGCTACATTTAGTTATGATTGGTATGTGATGTGAATTATTATCATTATGTTTGAATATTTCTGTTAAAAAGTGAATGCTAAATGTTTGAAATGCTATCATAATACTCTGTGACCCCAATCCGGCGACAGATGTGTTAGGGGTGTTACAAATTCCCCTTTTCAAATCACTCCACCCCACCGCCGTTTACCCCCCACATCATTTCTTGCCAAACACCTTGACCTTGTCCTTGTTCACCCTTCTCCCTTATTCCCACTATTCACCACCGCTGGCATCTCCGAAAACTTTTCACACCGTCATTCGCCCCTTCCCTGCCATTTCCGATCTACTCCACCCTTACTCTTCATCCTTTGACCTCGTCATTCCCATTGTAACACCCCCTACCCGTATTCAACACCAGAACCGGGTACGAGGCATTACCGGACTTAACTTACTTGAACATACAACTTTGGGCTATAAAATTTCATTCCAAATTAATACTTCTCATTCACATTTATAACATCCTTATTATGGGCTTACGAGGCCTTAAACATACCTCCGGAAGGTTTTGGAGTTAAACATACCTCCGGAAGGTTTCGGAGTTAAACTGGGCCTTAAACATATGCCCGTGTGAAATGGGACACGCCCGTGTGGGCAGGCCGTGTGATCACACACGCCCATGTCCTTGCCCGTGTGGAATTTATTTAATTTTTTTTTGCAAACCTACAGGGGTTTTCACACGGTCGGACACACGCCCATGTCCTTGGCCCGTGTCCTTCACACGGCCTAGACACGCCCGTGTCCTCACCCGTGTGTAGAAACCTGGGTATTCTGTATATGACGTCAACAACTTCATAAGGGGCACACGGCCTAGGCACACGCCCGTGTGTCTAGCCCGTGGTCGACACTGACTTGCAACACTAACATGCAGGGGACACACGGCCCAACCACACACCCGTGGAACTGACCGTGTGTCACACACGGCCTAGACACATGCCCGTGTGTCTACCCGTGTGGACTGATTCAAGGCTATTTTCCAAGCTATTTAGCCACTCTCCCTTACACACATTCACACATCATCATATATCATTCTCAAACCATCAATTATAATACTTAAATCTTCACATCTAAACCATGGAAACCAATTCATCTTCCCATATACGAGAGAGTACTATCACTAGTACAAATACAATCGACATAAGCCATCATCCATGGCTATACACAATCGAACCATAAACTATTTTAGGCCAACACATTTTGCTTCATTAACTATGACTTAATTAAACAAAAGATAAGATCCCTATACATGCCATATCTCAAGAAGACTTGAAAACTTATACCCAAGTGACAGCTCGATAGTGTGAAAGCATCCCCGGGGACCTCCAATCCGAGCTAGTTAAGTTAACCTATAAGAGATAGAAAAGGAAGGGGAGTAAGTAATAATGCTTAGTAAGTTCATATGCAAATGAAAAACAACTATTGCCATTCATTTATTTCGCTCAACCGCAAAGGTATTATAATGAGATTTACACTCAAGTTCATGGTTACTCATCCAATCATTCATAATGCTTGCTCATTCTGAACCTTCACCTATCACAAAACATCTATACCCACAAAGCAACATGTAATTTCACTTAGTTAAATTTCCCGGATACACCTCGGAATAATAATAAATATTCGGTGGTCTTGCACACAGCCCACCATTTAATGATTAGTAAGGTGGTATCGCACACAGCCTACCGTTAATACTAAACACGATGGTATCGCACACAGCCCATCGGTAAATGATAATAAGGTGGTATCGCACACAACCCACCATTTATCACACATTCACGAATAATTATCCACATTCATTTTCCTATTTCGAATGTTCATCCGAGAATTTACTCATACTCTATCATTTTTACATAGATTTCTTCAATAATCATTTGCACTCACGCAATGCTTTAATAAATGTAACATAGGAAATCAGGATGCATCGTTTACACATAAACTCATCATGGGTTTATCATATACCGAATTCACCTCAAATGAGTTCTAGGCACATACCTGTACCTCTCATGGCATTACCACATACTTTCTTATTTTCAACATACCTGTTGAATCACTCAAAATACTAAAGGATATTCTTGAGTCTCATACATATAGTATCATATCAACATCATATCCCCGATAGGGCCTTGCATGAAATATCGTATCGATGCCATGTCCCTGACATGGTCTTATACGAAATCTCACACCGAGGCCATATTCCAAATATGGTCTTACACGAGACCTTAATTATCTTAGTATCATGATATTTGCATTCCATCCATTCTTAAGTTTAATTGAAGATTTTCATTTCTTGACATCTCGTCAAAACGTATTTAATATATTCATAGAGACAATATACAATTCATACAACATCAAAATATTAAATACTTCACTTACATTTGCATTGTTAGCACAGGAACTTACCTCGATACAAAAAGGGTAAAAAGGGACCTAATTGTCCATATTTCTCTTTTCTCCCGTTCTAGGTCTGAATCCAGTTTGCTTTGATCTATAAAAATAAAATTTACTCATTTAATCTCCACACTAATCAATGCATTTCAAAATTTCTACTTTGGCAAAATTACCATTTTGCCCTTAGACTTTGGTAAAATTATAATTTTGCCTCTAGGCTCATATATCGATATTCATCCAATTTCTTTACTAATAAAGCCTAGACGATTCATATTTCCTCCTATATCAACTCAAGATTTCAACTTTTACACACATTTACCATCTATTTCACAACTTTTACAAAAAGGTCCTTTTAGGTGTTTTCATAGTAACACCTTTCACAAAAGTTGTTCATCTAACAACTAAGACTCATTTTCTTCCACAAAAATGCAGCAAACAACATGAAATCTCTCATGGCAAGTCCTTAGACTCTTAACCATATTGCAAAATAGTCCCCTCATTAGCTAGCTTAAGCTTTAGGGGTTCCAAAAGTACAAAAATTTTCAAGAAAGGCCACCAAAATCACTTACTTGCAAGGAGGAAAGCTTGGCTGAAATTTTTGAGTTCTCAACCCCCATTTTTATGCTCATTTTCGGTGGAGAAGATGGAGAGAAAAGATGATATTTTTTTTCTTTATTTTATTATAAAAATCAATTTTTATCACCAAATTTCACCTAACCAAATGACAAAGTCTATTCTTTGTCCCCTATGGCCGGCCATCTCTTCTCCAATGGCCTATTTGCACTTTAAGGACCTCCAATTTAATATTCTATGGCTATTTGGCACGTCTAGCAAATAAAATAGAACTTTCACACTTTATGCGATTTAGTCCTTTTTCGCGATTAAGCATAAAATCGCTAAAATTAAAGCACCAAAATTTTCATGCACCTTTATAATCATGCTGTAACTCATAAAATAATATAAAAATAATTTCCTCCAATCTCGGATTAGTGGTCCCGAGACCAATGTTTCGACTAGCCCCTAAATCAGGCTGTTACACCCATCTCTTCCTCCTTCTCAACCATCATTCACGCCGTTGTCGGCCTCTTCGCCATCTTCTTTTTCACTGACCTCCCTTATCTCGTCCTCCCACCACCATCGCATGAGCCACCACCATCATCCATCCCCCACCACCTTTTTTTTTATTTTATTTATTATTTTTATATTTGGTTTATAATTAGTAGTAGTATTTTTCTCATTATTATACTGTTAGTTTAGTTAAGTTATTTTTCTATCATTAGTTTTAGTATTACTCTTAGTATTAGGATTCGATTTTAGTTCTACTAGTTTTAGCTTATTTATTAAGTCCATTTTCATTAGGAGGTGAATTGAACTTGGGTCATTGTGTTTCATATTTCGAATTGTTCATCTACTATATTAATTTGTATTGATGCTGATATATCTAGTTGTCATCTCTTTTTTTTCAAGTATATTCAGACAAATATGAGAGGAAAAACCAAGACCGTTGTCCCTGCCTCTAAAAAGCGGAAGGCACTGGGTGCATCTTCATCCTTAGCCCCAACCATAGTCACGAGACATCTATGTCTCTAATTTAGTCCGAGTCAACATGAAGACCAGTATCAACATCTTAAGGAGTGACTCTTGGGGTTGGGTCCTTGCATTGATTGGGAGGCTCTACAGGTAGTTCATTTAGCTACCAAGGTTCGAGTACTGATTGACACAGCATCGTGGGATCGGTTCTTTACTATTGTGGAGCCCACATATGTCAAACTCACATTGGAGTTTTGCTCGACTTTCTTCCTACAACCGACTATTTCACAGTGGGATGAGCCTCTCACTATCTCTTTCGGACTTGGGGTACGACACATTACTTAAGCATCTCGGGCTTCGGAGTTGCCCTTGGACTATATTCCAAGGAGTATATAAGTAACCTTGAGTTTTCGTCACTTTTTAGGTAGATCCATCGACCAGCCTCACTTTGTTGTTTCGATATTGCTGAGACTAAGTCACAGTATAACCCGAGTCAGTCAAAGGTGACATGATTACCTTCGGCTGTGCACTATATTCATGCCATTTTGGCCCATACATTAACTAGTCAGAAGGACTGGTTCTCCACATATAGTCCAGTTAAAGGTGAAGTTGTGCTTATTGAGAACAATTCACCCTGTAAGATAATTGGTATTGGTACGTTTCATATCAGGATACACAACGAAATTATGAGGATATTGTCAAATGTCAGACATGTGTCTGATTTGAATAAAAATCTCATCTCCTTAGGTATCTTAGACTCAAATGGTTATAGAATCTTCATCGAGTCAAATGACATTAAGGATATTCTGGAGCTCTTGTTTTGATAAGAAGATAGAAAATCGAAAACCTATACATTTTGCAAGGTTTAACGTGCGACAGCAATTACAGAAGCAAAGCCGAAACAGTCGCCATGTCACGATAAAGACTCACGAGATGTTGCGACGAAGTGATGAAATCCATTCATTATGGATTCTAAATCAACTCGGTTGTGGCACATGCGACTCGATCATATGAGTGAGAAAGGTATGACTGTTTTGACTAAAATAGGTCTTCTTATAGGCACCATAGTTGGAAACTTAGATTTCTACGAGCACTGCATTTATGGGAAGTAGACACGAGTCAGATTTGATTCGACAGTGCACAGGACGAAAGGGACCCTTGAATACATTCATTCTGGTCTATGGGGACTAACTCAAGTCACCTCCAAGGGAGATAGAAAATATCTTCTAACTTTTTTTATGACCACTCAAAGAAAGTTTTTATTTATTTCTTGAAGCACAAAAATGAAGTTTTCGGGATCTTTAAGCAATGGAAGACCTTCTAAAAAAGTAGACTGGAAAGCCCGTAAAGCGTTTAAGAATGGATAATAGTCTCTAGTTCTGTTCAACTAAACTTAATGATTACTTCAAAAAATAAGGAATTAAAAAACATCGCACAATTGTTGGTACCCCGCAACAAAATAGTGTTGCTGAAATGATGAACAAAACTTTACTTGAAAGAGCTCGGTGTAAGCTTTCAAACATAGACTTAGAAAAGGAGTTTTGGGTAGAAGCTGTCAACCTGGCAAGCTATTTGGTGAACCGGTCCCCACATCGAGCATTGGATGGAAAGGTTCTTAAAGAGATATGGTCGGCTAATCCTCCAGATTACTCTAACCTTAGAGTATTCGGTTGTCCTACTTATGCACGACTCAGTCAAGGAAAGCTTGAACCAAGGGTCGTGAGTTGTGTCTTTTTGAGTTTCACTGTCGGGGTAAAATGTTTTAAGTTATGGAGCTTGAAAACTAAAAAAAACCATGGTTAGTAAAGATGTTATCTTTGATGAAAGTAAGATTTTTCACTCGAAAGAGGATTTGTCTACTCCTGCCGACATAATAAAATAGAGAAATTTAAACAAGGTGGAGCCAAAACAGTCGCCACATTGCGACAAGGACACCTAGGACATCACAACGACGTGAAAACTTCATGAGGTAGAGGCAAAACAGGGGCAACATTGCGACGAGGAGAACCGGGACGTCGTGACGAAATTCTCACGAACGCGAGGTTGAAGTTTCTCCGGTACAAAAGGATGTTAATGAAGAAACTTTAATTCAATTATAGATCCCATAATAATTACGAGATTACCAGTTAGCTTACGATAGGGTAAGACATGACATCAAACCACCTTAAAAGTTCTATCATAGAAACCTAGTAGCATATGCTCTAAGTGTTGCCGAAAGTATTGAGTTAGTCGATCCTTCCAATTACTTTGAGGCAGTTCAGGCTCCTAATTCCAACAAGTGACTTGTGGCTATGAAAGAGGAGATAGAATCCCTTCAAAAGAACGAGACTTGGAAACTCGTAAAACCACCCACCAGAAAGAAGATAGTTGGTTACAAGTGGGTGTTCGAAAAGAAGGAAGCATCAAGTTTGGATGACACAAGATACAATGCAAGGTTGGTCGTAAAGGGCTACAGCCAAGTGGAGGGAGTTTATTTTCACGATGTTTTCTCTCCTGTTGTGAAGCATACATCCATTCTGGCGTTATTAGCCCTTGTTGCATTATACAACCTTGAATTAGAACAGTTAGATGTGAAGATTGCATTCTTTCATGGTGACCTAGAAGATGATATTTATGCATCAACCTGACGACTTCAAGATTGAGGGAAAGGAAGACCATGTTTTCCTTCTACAGAAATAATTCTACATCCTGAAGTAGTCTCCTCAGCAGTGGTATAAGAAGTTTGATTCTTTCATCTTAAGCATTGGTTTTGTTCGAAGTAAGTATGAAAACTATGTGTATTTGCATCGTCTTGATGATGGATCATTTATATATTTGATGATTTATGTTTATGATATGCTAATTGCGACTAAGGATCCATCTGAAATTGATCAGTTAAAAACCATTTTTAACTCTAAGTTTGAGATGAAAGATCTTGGTATGGTTAAGAAAATTTTAAGGATGGAAATTTCCAGAGATAGAAACTCCAGGAAGATATTTTTTTTCTCAGAAAAGGTATATCGAAAGAATTCTTTAGCGGTTTAGAATGCAAAATCCAAAACCAGTTAGTACTCCCTTAGCTGCACACTTCAAACTTTCGACTTCAAAGTTACCACAAACTGAAGACAAAGAAAAGTACATGTCCTCGGTTCCCTACTCCAGTGCAGTTGAAAGTTTATGTAAGCAATGGTTGCACTCACCTTGATATTGCACATGTTGTTAGTGTTGTAAGTAGATACATGGCTAAACCCGACAAATTACACTAGCAAGCAGTTAAGTGGATTATCAGGTATTTTAGGGGCACATCCACTGTTTGTTTGGAATTTGGAAGAAGTTCAGAGGGTTTAGTTGGTTGTGTGGACTTAGATTATGTAGAATATTTAGACCAAAGAAGATCTCTCACAAGTTATCTATTCGTTTTCAGTAATTGTGCTATTAGCTGGAAAGCCACACTTCAAGCCACCGTGGCTTTATCGACTACTGAAACAGAATATATGGCAATCATAGAAGCTATGAAAGAAGTCATTTGGCTGAGAGGTCTATTCGGGGAGTTGGTTAATAAACACGACGCGGTTTTTCTATATTGCGATAGCCAAAGTGCCATACATCTCACTAAGGATTAGATGCATCACGAAAGAACGGAGCACATAGATATTCGATATAACTTTGTTTGGGTGGTGGTTGCTCAAAGAGATATTTAGATTCATAAGATTGACACAAAAAGTAATCCAGCCGATATGATGACCAAAATTCTTCCAATTTTCAAGTTCAAACATTGTTTGGACTTGGTCAGTATCTTGCACAGATCGAGTTAAGCCTGTAACGGGGCACAACAAAGGAAGACATGTGAAAATACAAGTCAAGGTGGAAATTTGTGGATTGTGCCTCATATTTTCAGACGAAACAGAGTCAACATTGCTACGAGAAAGAGTCGACGTCCAGACAACGTGACACTCGACATCCCGGTGAGAAGGAATTAACATCCTGACAAGGCGACATATGACGTGACGACATGTTCCCATATAATCCAAGTTTTTTCTCCTAGTTAAACTCCTATTATTCTTCCTAGTCGAACTCTGATTAATTTAGGATATTTTACTCATATTTGACTTCCGAATTTGGCCAATAAAAAGGCCTTAGTAACCTTAGAATAAAGAATACATCATATTACAACATAACCCAACTAAGAAAAAGCTTTAACAGAGCTTTAAAAGAATTTTGATTTTTAGTCAAAGGGTTTTGTATTCAGGATTCAGGATTTTTTTTTTATCATCTCGATCTTGTACTCTTCGATTATTTGCTCATTAGTGAAGTTTTTTTTTTGCCCGTGGTTTTTTATCCTCTTTGTTGGAGATGAGTTTTTCCAAGTAAAATTTTGTGTTCGAATTTCTCTATTTTTCTCTTTCATTATTTATACGGGTCGATTACCAACAAAAATTAAGTTCTTTAATAGAAAACAATAAACCAATTTTTACCGAGTTATGTGCTCCTAGAAGCTCTTTTATATGCTGACTCTTGGGATTTCTGTTTCATTAGGACCAGGTGCATGTAGTAACAGCCGTTGAGTCTTCATGGTTCTGCTTCATATACATCATAGATGAAACATTTTGATGAATGTAACTTTATGTTCAGAAGCACCTAATATCATGTATTGATTGATTGCAATTTCATCTGAACACGGTTATGTTGGACATAGTATGATTTGGCAGGCAAACATTTATTTTCCAGAATGCATAAAGCTCTTGAAATGGAGTCTCCCTCAATGAAATATGCAGTAGCTTTTGGATTTTCATTAAAGTCTACCATCCTTCCCAAGTAATTAAATTAGTCCTTACGATGTTGTGGAAGTGTAGGGTGGAAATGGAAATGGGTCCTCCTGTCTGTGCTGTCATTTCAATATAATTCCATATTGTCATTATCTTGGTTTTGTAAAATACCAGGTAAATCCCTATATATCCTTAGAGAATAGAGAGAATTCTCAGTTAATTTTATTATAGTGGATCCAAACCATGCTATTTGCTCACAGACCTTCTTTATCTAGGTTTCTCATACTCAAAAGTGCTAATCTATTAGATTAGTATTCAAGTTCTAATGTCATTTCCCCTATCCTTTAAGCTGTTAATGGAGTTATTGTTATAACTACCTCGCCTGGCCGGGGTTTGCTATTACAATCTCGCCATGCGACTACCTCGACCTCGACTTCGTCAAAATTAGGAATTCATGAATACATATGTAGGACACTTGTAACTCCTTTGTTCCTTATTTGCATGATTCACATGTGGTTAACTCATTTCCATTTGATCATGGCTCACTTAGAAGCTATTGTGCTTTCAAAGTAACCGATCATGATGGGATTTACACCGTACATATGTTAAGACCTTAAAAGAAGGAAACCATACCTATAAACACCTTGCTCAATTTGGATAAGGAATCCTCTTGCTCTCGATCAGCTCCTTCTACCTCTCAACCAAACCAAAATCAACTAAATCTCTTCTACAGAGAGCACTACCGTGTGAACCGTTACATAAACCTCCTACCTCAATTCTCCCTCAACAGTTATAACACCTTTCTAATTGATTATCTCAACTTTAAAGCCTTAGCTTATGTCATCTTATCAAAGACTATGTAGAGATGACAATAAAATGTAACATAAGCGCGAACCAATATACAATCTTATTAAAATCTATATTATATTAAGTATGATATAAAAATCTATAATACCTTAAACATAATTATAACACAAAAAAATAACAGGATTGCCAGATCTAGTCTATATATATTGTTAGGATCGACCCGATTAAGCAACGAACAAGTAAAAGTAGCGGAATAAATTGAGAAATTGGACACACAAATTTAACGTGGAAAAACCCCTCTAAAGAGGATAAAAAACTACGGGCAAAGATAATTTTACTATAATGGCAACAGAATGAAGAGTATAAAAGATGGAGATAAAAACTAAACCCCGAAAACCCAAAAACAAAGAACCCTCAAAACGTAAACACAAAATTCTCTAAATGTGTTATGAGTTCTAATATCTAATGGGTGTTTTTTCTAAGGTTGTAAAAGAGCCTATTTATAGGCTAAATTCATAGGTCAAATAATAATAAAATAATTTAACTAATCAGTGTTTGATTGAAACAAATAAACAGAGTTTAACTAGAAAATTACTTCTCAAATTTGATTGAAATAGGAGTCATAATTAACAAATCTCCACCTTGACTCATATTTCCACAATGCCATCTTTGCCAAAGCACGCCACGAGCTTATCTTGAACCATGCAGGAATTAATCGAGTCGAATCTATGCTTAAAAGCGGAAGACTTCTAGCCTTCGACTTGTACACTCGCCAAATCAAAACTAACCGGTCCGATTTTCACGAACACGGTGCCTAACTTTTCAAAACTCGCATCCAAAGAGAACCTCTCTTCAACGAAACGGTCATACCTTTTTCCCTCCTATGACCAAGTTGCCTCCGCTCTAAATGAGTTGACTTCGACTCTGTAACGGACGAGGGACGTCCAATTTCACCGGTCACTGTAGAACCTTCCAGAATATAAAGACTGCCAGTTCTTTTACCTTTTAACAAAAGGAGAGCTCCACGAGATACTTTAATGTCGCTCGACTCGATGTTGATTTTGTATCCTTTCAAGTCTAAAATACTCAAGGAGATGAGATTATTTCGTAAACCAGGTACATACCTGACATCTGAGAGTGTCCTAATCGTCCCATCGTGTATCCTAATTTTAACAGTACCAATACCAATTACCTTACTAGATGAATCGTTTCCCATGCACACAACTCCACCTTCAACCGAACTGTATGTGGAGAACCATTCTCTATTGGGACACATGTGGAAAGAACATCCCGAATCTAGGACCCACTCGCACGTGAGCTTGGAGTTATCGCTCGTTGACACTAACAAGAAATCATCACCGCTTTCATCGGCCAAATTAGCACCAGCTACATCTTCCTCGTTACTCTTAGCAGACTCTTTTCTTTCGCAGATTTATAACAATCGCTTTGACGTGACCTAACTTTTTACAATAGCGACACCTTTTGTCTCGTTTCTTTGATGCTATCAAAATGGAAGCTTGCCTATCTGCCTTGCTATCCAAATGAAGCTCATTGTCGAGTTTTTCTCTACTCAACAAATGACCCTTCACATCTTGAACGAGTTTGTCTCTCGCCATAAATCGTGGTCTCCCGAAAGACTTGTATGAAGGGGGTAAAGAGCATAATAATAGCATAGCCTGATATTCATCGTCAATATGAACCTCAACATTCTTTAAATTATTTAAAAGAGTAATGAATTGACTGATGTGATCTCTAAGAAGCTCACCTTCGCTAATGTTAAACGTAAATAGGCGTTGTTTCAACACTAAACGGTTAGCCAGAGACTTAGTCGCATAAAGAGTTTCTAACCTTTTCCACAAGGCAGATGAGGTCTTCTCCATCAATACCTCCCGCAATACCGTATTCGTGAGGCACAACTGGATTGCAAACAAAGCCTTTTCATCAAGCTCTTCCCATTCTGTTTGATTTAGATTCTCAGGCTTTTTCCCAGTAACAACCTTTGTCAAGCCGGTTTGAACTAGAATTGCCATCACCCGAACTTGCCAGAGATTGAAATTTGTCTCACCATCGAACTTTTCAATTTCAAACCTTGTTGCTGACATATCTGAATGGGTGATCTATGAAAATTGAACTAGCTCGATACCACTTATTAGGATCGACCGATTAAAACGAACAAGTAAAAGTAGCGGAATAAATTGAGAAATTGGACACACAAATTTAACGTGGGAAAACCCTCTAAAGAGGATAAAAACAACGGGCAAAGATAATTTTACTATATAATTATGCAGTAAGAAGAGTACAAAAGATGGAGATAAAAACTAAACCCAAAACCAGGAAACAAAGAATCCTCAAAACGTAAACACAAAATTCTCTAAATGTGTTATGAGTTCTAATATCTAATGGGTGTTTTTTCTAAGGTTGTAAAAGAGCCTATTTATAAGCTAAATTCATATGTCAAATAATAATAAAATAATCTAACTAATCAGTGTTTGATTGAAACAAATAAACAGAGTTTAACTAGAAAATTACTTCTCAAATTTGATTGAAATATGAGTCATAATTAACATATATATATATATATCAGAATATAGGTGTAATGGTATAGAAAATATTGGCATACAATGAAGTTATCTTTTAAGTACAATATCTATCAGTTTTGAGGGGACTCTGATAAAAGATTCCAAAGAGAGCAGTTTACAGTTTTGAGTGATGGTAGGGTAAAAGTATGTGTTGTACAGTTTGAAGTAGTTGGGGAATTATATCACAGGACCTTACCATGTTGTCTTTTACAAGAGAGCTTGGAAGGAGGCAAGAGTAACATGGCCTTCATGTGCTACACAAAAGCCAAAGTCCTTTTCAACCATAAAAGTGAAAATAATTTGCCTCTTAGACCTTTCTTGGCTCAACAAACCACACCGTATTTCGGTGATCATCGGTGGGCCTTTCTCGTCTCCTGTTTATTCTCAAACCATTTCTCTCTGAACCAATCTCATTCACAGAACATGCAAGTGTCTTTCATGGACTGTGACTCATGGGGTAATCCGTTTGCAGTTTTTGTTTTTTTTGCAGTAAATCTTGCATTGATCCCTCAACCTGTCAACATAAAAACAACTTGGTTTTGCCTTTCTTTTCAGTTGGTCAACATTTTAGGATTATAAGGAAGATTTGGGTTAAGTTGAAAAATGCAACTATATTTTGCATATTAGTATCCATTAAGACCTTCAAACCAATGTACTTACGGTTGTTCTAGTGCCTTGTTGGGTTTTAAGGATCTTGTTTGTCATGAAAACGTTTAGGAGGTCTTAGCCTGAGGAAAACAAAAAGAAAAAACCAAATCAGACACTACATCTATTGCCATTTTGGAACACTTTGTGAGCCTCAGAACATGGAGGCATTTGAAGAATAGCAATTATTGTGTCTAAAACTATATAAAAAAAATATTTCCTTATTTTAAGTGGTGGAGATTTCAGACAGGACCACATTCAAAAGAAAACCCATCGGCCCTTTCGGACATTCTTTTGCAAACTGCACCCAACACTCAAGGGGCTTTTATGCCCTGGCATGTTTGGCTTAATTTCAATTTTTCTGATTAAAAATGGCTAACTGAATTGAAATGCTGACCATGTAAGGAGAAAAAAAAGCAATTGTATGATCAAAACCTGCAAATGTAACAGTAAAAAACCACATGGGTTTCTGCAAAAACCCTTTGGATACTGCATGCAGTGAAAAATTGTTGGTTTTTTGTGTCTTTCAGACTCAGGACACAGAATCACAAGCCAAAACAATCACAAATATCCAAAACCAACAACACTGTTGTACAGTACCCTCCAGTACACTTACTATCGGTCCCTGATTTCAGGTAGAGACACACACAGAGATGAACCAAGGCAAACTCCTTGTAAATTATAAAGAACTATAGTAAAAGGACTAAATGCATTAAAAATGCATTCTACATTGTGTTAGGAAATATATAACAAAACGAAATAGTTAGTATTGGAAGGATAAATAAATTGAGTGTAAATAAATGAAATAATTAATGTGCCGTAGAAGTCCCGATCGATGTACTTGTATAGTGAATATTACCCTCCAAGATAGAGGATTTTTCTCAACCAGAACAAAAAAAAAATATTTCTAAAAACAGAACAGAAATTTTATTAAAAAAATAAGCAACACAAGCGAAGCAGCAATAGCACATGTATTGGGCTTTTACTCTTAATTACTCAATATAAGAAGTAATACTCTCTTAGAAATTTTTTCTCAAACTAATATGCCGCATTGTACTGCCAACACCTTGTACAAAATTTAACAAAAAAGAAAAACAAAAACATCAAGTTGCAGTGGCTATTTAATTCTACGATATCAACATTACAAGTAGCTAAATCAGAAGATAGGGAAAGAGGGACCATGTTGTCATTAGAAGGACCAACAAAGAATAGAAATTCAAATGGGGTGGTTTGGCTCCCACCATGTCGTTTACACCTAAAACACATACATACATACATACCCTAATAACACCCGTAGCTTGTCCCTTTAGGGTTTGCCCCCACAGTCCCACATGACCCTTGAGGCTCAGCCTCAACTATCCATAAATAAATAACCCTCCATCTCCCCCTCCCAATCCTCCCATCCCACTACACCTTCTATTCTACTACCACTTCCACACAACAACAGCAATGGCAATAAGAAAACCATCCAAACTGCCTCAAACCGCAGTTCTGAAGCAAATCCTGAAGAGATGTTCAAGCTTAGGCAGGAAACATGGATATGACGAAGATGGGCTCCCACTTGACGTACCAAAAGGTCACTTTGCCGTTTACGTTGGTGAAAACAGAAGCAGATACATCGTCCCTATCTCATTCTTGACCCACCCTGAGTTCCAATGTCTGCTTCGACGAGCGGAGGAAGAGTTTGGGTTTAACCATGATATGGGCCTTACCATCCCTTGTGAAGAAGTTGTTTTTCGCTCTCTTGCATCTATGCTTAGATGAAAATGGGAAAAAAGAATATATTGAGTTGCGAAATGAAGGGGTTCTGCCTTTGCCTTTTTGGAGAAAGATGGCCAAGAGAAGCTTAGCAACCATATATATTGAATAGCTAGTTTCTCTTTTTTCTAACATCATTTCTTCATTGTGATTCTTGATCCCTTTTGGGTTTTTTTCTTTTCTTTTTACTATTTCGAATCCGGGGTTTTTAATGTTTTATTAGTTAGTTATTAGTGACTCTAACTAGACCTAAGAATTATAACATTTTCTGGGTCCAACCATTTGTATACACTAGTGTTTCCTCACAGATTTTGTGAGAGAAGTTGAATGTTAAGGAAACAACCTTATTTTATCTTCCCATGCAAATCTTTATTATTATTATAGCTTAGCTCTAGGCAGGGGAAAACATAATCCTGAGTCAAACTCAAAACCAAACGGAGGACATGTAATGTAAGGAAAAAGAAAAACATTAGAATCAGCAACTTGTCTGAGAATGTGGAATCACAGGTTTCTTTTGTTCAACTGTTGTTTATAAGATATTTATAATTGGGTCATATGTTTTTTTCTTTCTTTCTTTTCATGCCTAATTAGTGAAGGAATAATATGGGTTTAAAATCAAATGTGCTAAATTTGATTTGTTATCTTAAATGAAAAAACTGGAAGCAACTATTCTCATTCAAATAATGATACAAAATCAATTTTTTTAAATATTTGTTTATTTCAACTACTCATTAAAATTATCTTTATTATCATATAATATAATTTGAAATAAATGTTTCATACAAAAAATTTCCTCGAAAAACCAAAGGCATCATGATTGCATCCATATTTCATGCTCATGTATTAGTTGACTATTGGGGTATGCTCTGTTAAAATTAAGTGACCTAAATCCTTATTTAAATAAAATAAAAGAAAAATCCCTATAGAACTACACTTCTTTTATTTTATTTTAGAATAAGGTTTTTTAAACCTTATTAAACTCCATCTATTTGATATTGATTAGAATAAGGTGTTTCAATCTTACTACACTCCTATTAGAATATGGTTTTACAAGCCTATAAATAGACATAGTCTATTCTTCTTGTAATCATTTGAATTCGAAATAGTGAATTTTCTTCTCATCTGCCCGTGGTTTTTTCCCGAAAGGGTTTCCACGTAAAATCTGTATGTTCTTTATTTTATTTCTCTTTTCTTTGCGATATATTGTCATTACCGATATTATATTTTATTTTCACAAATTGGTATCAGAGCTTCCGGGTTTTTCATCTCGATCACGGTAATGGCATCTTTGAATTATGAAATTTCGCTGCTGGATCGCAACACCAGATTCGCGTTATGGCAGATAAAGATACAGGCAGTTCTTGCACAGATAGACTTAGAGGAAGCCCTGCTAGGGGTAGATAAGATGCCTTCGACATTAACGGAGGAAGAGAAGAAGCGCAATGATTGAAAGGCGTTAACACAGTTACATCTGCATTTGTCTAACGAAATTTTGCAGGATGTGATAAAGGAGAAGACCGCCGCTACATTATGGAAGAGGCTGGAACAAATATGTATGTCGAAAACTCTAACTAGCAAGTTACATATGAAGCAACGCCTTTATGCTCATCGTTTGGAGGAAGGTGCGTCTATGCACGAACACTTAACAATGTTTAAAGAAATTCTCTCAAACTTGGAGGTCATGGAGGTTCAGTATGATAAGGAAGATCTAGGGTTGATTCTACTTTGTTCGTTGCCCCCATCTTATTCAACCTTTAGAGACACAATTTTATATAGCCGCGAGTCTCTCACAATTGATGAGGTTTATGATTCTTTGACCTCGTATGATAAGATGAAGCATCTTGTGGTTAAAACTGACTCTCAGAGAGAGGGTTTCATTGTTCGTGGGAGACAAGATCGGAATGCTGATGATGATCGTGGAAGGACATAGGAAGGGAATCCTCACGTAAATCTAAGGGTAGATCGAAGTCTTCAAACAGAGGTAAAACTTGTAACTTCTGCAAGAAGAAATGTCACATTAAATCTGAGTGCAATAAGCTACAAAATAAGATCAAAAGGGAGGCTACGAATCAAAAGGGAAAACAACCAGAAATTTTCGGTGAAGCTGATGTTGTAGAAGACTATAGCGATGGTGAACTTCTAGTCGCTTCTGTCAACAATTCTAAAGTGAACGATGAGTGGATCCTTGATTCGGGCTGCACCTTCCACATGAGTCCTAATCGGGATTGGTTTACAACTTACGAAACTGTGTCTAAATGTGTTATTTTGATGGGAAATAATGCTTCGTGTAAAATCACAGGTGTTGGAACGATTAAAGTTAAGATGTTTGATGGAGTTGTCAGAACACTTAGTGACGTGCAACATGTTCGAAAATTGAAAAGAAATTTAATTTCGTTAAGTACTCTTGATTCAAAAGGGTAAAAATACACAGCTGAAAGTGGGGTTTTGAAGATTTCCAAAGGTTCCCTCGTTGTGATGAAAGGGTAGAGAAAGACTGTCAAGTTATATGTTTTGCAGGGTTCTACTGTTACTGGTGATGCAGCTTCGCTTCCTCTTCCTTGTCAGATGATGATATTACTAAACTTTGGCATATGCGCCTAGGGAATATGAGTGAGAATGGCATGGCAAAATTGAGCAAAAGTGGACTTCTTGATGGGAAAGGAATTTGCAAACTGAAGTTCTGTGAGCACTGTGTTTTTGGGAAGCAAAAGAGAGTTCAATTCACCAGAGGAATCCATAACACGAAGGGAACATTGGAGTATATTCATTCTGAACTGTGGGGGCCATCAAGAGTGCTTTCGAGAGGTGGAGCTAATTATATGCTAACTTTTATTGATGATTTTTCCAGAAAAGTTTGGGCGTTCTTCCTGAAGCAGAAAAGCGATGTGTTTTCCGCATTTAAGTCTTGGAAAACTATGATTAAAAAACATACGGGAAAACAAATAAAATACCTCTACACAGACAATGGCTTAGAGTTTTGTTCTGATGAGTTTAATAAACTGTGGAAGTCAGAAGGGATCGTGAGACACTTGACAGTTCGTCATACTCCACAGCAAAACGGTATTGCAGAACAAATGAACAAAAAGAAAATGGAGAAGGTTTGATGTATGTTGTCAAATGCCAACTTACCAAAGTCATTTTGGGCCAAATCAGCCTCTACTGCATGTTTTTTGATCAACCGATCTCCATCCATTGCCATTGAGAAAAAGACTCCACAAGAGGTATGGTCTGGTCATCCTGCTAATTATTCTGATTTAAAGGTCTTTGGGTGTCCTGCGTAAGCTCATGTTGATTATGGAAAATTGGAACCGAGATTCATTAAATGTGTTTTTCTTGGTTATAAAGCTGGTGTAAAAGGGTATAAGTTATGGTGTCTTGAAAATAGAAAAGTTGTGATTAGCAGAGATGTTGTTTTTGATGAAACTGCTATGCTACCTAACTTATCTCTTAAAGACACTTCCAAAAAAGAAAATCAAAAGCAGATGGAGCATCAGATTAATACATAGTCGAATCCTCAAGCCAGTACAAAAATTGAGAATAGAGTTGCTTCTTCACCACAATACTCTATCGCCAAAAATAGAACTAGAAGAGAAATTAAACCTCCAAAGAAGTATGTCGAGGCTGATCTAGTTGCTTATACCTTAAATGTGGCTGAAGATATAGATGCAAACCAAGAGCCATCTAATTATTCTGAGGCGGTTAGCTGTGAAGACTCAAAAAAGTGGATGTTTGCTATGCAAGAGGAGATAGAATCACTCCACAAAAATAGAACATGGGATCTTGTGAAACTTTCTAAAGGTAAAAAGGTTGTTCGCTGTAAATAGGTGTTTAAAAAGAAAGAAGTGACTCCAGGAGTTGAAGAACCCAGATATAAAGCAAGGTGGTTGCAAAGGGTTACATCAAATTCAGGAGTGGACTTCCTGAATGTGTTCTCCCCAGTTGTGAAGCATAGTTCGATTCGAGCTTTGCTTGGTATTGTGGCCATGCATGATTTGGAGCTTGAGCAGTTAGGTGTAAAACATGCATTTTTGCATGGATAACTTGAGGAGGATATTTACATACAACAACCAGAGGGTTTTACAGTCTCAGAAAAAGAGGACTATGTTTTCTTGCTAAAAAAGTCCCTTTACGGTTTGAAACAGTCACCAAGACAGTGGTACAAGAGGTTTGATTTGTAACAGCCCAATTTAGGGCCTAGTCGGAATAGTGGTGCGAGACCACGAATCCGAGGTGAATTTATGAGTTTTTAAGGTTCATGCCATGTTTGCATGTTAGTGTGAAAGTTTCATGAAGCAATTTTGCAAAAAATGAAGTTGAATGGTCAAAAAGGACCAAATTGCAAAAGTTGTAAAATGTGAGTTTCTAGAAGCATTTTGTATGAAATAGCTTTAGAATATTAATTATGAGTCCCTAAATAGCAATTTTCCCAAATTATAAATTTTGGACAAAAATGGACATGAGTTAGTAAAATAGAAAATTTTAAAAAGAAGGGCATTTTGGTCATTTGTCTAATAAGTGATTAAAATAGGAAAAAGATGATAAAATTTCATTCATCTTCTTCCTTCCATTTCCGAAAATTTGAAGACTCCATAGCTAGGGTTCTTCATTTTTTCAAGCTTGCTAGTAAGTTCTGTCTTAGCCCCGTTTTTAATATTCTTCGTGTTTTGAAGTCCTCGTATTATGAATTAGCTATTTTTAGCTATAAAATAAGCTAAGATGCATGTTCAAAAATTTCATCTATGAATGACATGCTTGTTAAATGATGTTTTATGGAAGATTATGAGAGTTTGATGTTAGATAAACATCTTTTCCTTAATGAATTTCATGAAATATGATAGTATGGACTAGTTTGTAATAGTTATGAAATTAGTCATACCTACTAGAAATAATGAGAATTGATGATTGCTATAGTAGAGAAAATGAATCAGCTAAGCATGTAGTCTAAGAAAGTTGAATGAAAATTATTTTACGAGCCTTGGGGCAAAAGTGCAAATATGAGAAAGTATAGGGGCAAAATAGTATTTTTTGCCCAAGTATGAGTAAAGGGTCAATTTAGTCAATGTGAATATTAAATGATCTATTTATGACTATAGATCAAGAAAAATGAAGCCCGGATCAAAACCGAGGTAAGAACAAGGTCGAGGACTAAATTGCATACCTAGCTACATTTTGTATATTGAGGTAAGTTTGTATGATTTCGAAGCTTTATGATTTATATCATTGAATTGCTTAGTATAATGTACAATGTTATTATGAAAAACGTTTAATGTTATGTTAAACAAAGAAATTAATGAGATCAAGCATGAGAAAGCCCCGATTGAAGTTGAATAACTTAGGATACTCGATCTACCACATGAAACAAGAAAGTCCGTATAAGAGCAAGCCGAGGCATGGCATCGGCAAGCAAGCAAGATATCATGTAAGTCCAAGGCAAGCTTGGCATTGAATAAGATATCATGTAAGTCCAAGGCAAGCTTGGCATTGAGTAAGTTATCATGTAAGTCCAAGGCAAGCTTGGCATTGAGTAAGTTATCATGTAAGTCCAAGGCAAGCTTGGCATTGAGTAAGTTATCATGTAAGTCCAAGGCAAGCTTTGCATTGAACAAGTTATCATGTAAGACCAAGGCAAGCTTGGCACTGAAAAGTTATCAAGAGAAAGAGATCCCATATAAGTCCAAGTTAAGGCATGGCATTGGTGAGAACAAGAAAGACTTCGTATAAGTCCATGTTAAGTCATGGCCTCGAAATTTAGATGAGATTTAGCATCATCGGTTATTCATATAATTTCATCGGGCAAACGAGTTAAGCTCCAAAGAGATAACAAGAAAGCTAAGCAAGTAAGGTTATTATCAAGTGATAAAGAATATTATTCATGTTATGAATGATGAATTAGAAATTATGAGTATTATGTTCAAGTATCTTTGATCAATGTGATCTAGTGATACAGGTACTTTGTTTGCCTATCAAGTATGAGACTAGTAAGTTTCATGAGTTATGTAAGAATCAAGTATGAGTAAGTAAGCTTTATAGCTGAAATTTATGATGCAATTGTTTATGTCAAATGGTTTATATTAAGCAAGTATGTTGCTATGTGCATTATGCAAACTTACTAAGCTAAATGCTTACGTCTTTTATTACTTCTTTCTATGTATTCCCGCCAAGCTAACTTATGGATCGTTGAAGTCGGAGCTCGAATCACACTATCAACCGCTATTTTGGTATAGCCAAGTTGTTTATTTAAGTATGGCATGTATAGGAAACATTTCATTTTGAGTATATGTCTTAGAAAGGGGAAAAGCATGAGCTATCAAGTTTATTATTATTCTTTTGTAAATTGCTAAATGATTGGCTAAGATTGACTAAGTATGTATGTTATTGATATCAATGGAGTACGTTATATTGTTCATCAAAGTTGTAGTGATTTGAGTTGTTGAGATAGTATGAATATGCTCTTGATTTCAGGGTGGCAATTGGCTTGGTAAATAGCCTATAAGTGCCCACACAGATCAGACACTGCAGGCGTGTGTCTAAGCCGTGTACCCCGCACCATTGCACCTTAAGTCGAATATCAAGTTGCCATACACGGTCTAAGTCCACGGGCGTGCCATGGCCGTGTGAAGTTTGTGAGAAGCTCGAGTTTTAAGCACGATTAGGAGACATGGGCGTGTCTCGGAGTTTACACGGGCGTGTCCCAACTCACATGGGCGTGTGACCCTGTTTCAATAAAAGTTTTCGATTGAGTTCCGAAAGTTTACGGACATGAGTTTAAGACATCGTAGGCCCATGAAAAGTACAAGTCGATTAAGAAAGATAAGTTCTTAATTCAGAACGAAATTTTATAGCTCGTAAGTACTTGATTAAGCAAGTTCAAGCATAGTAACTTCTCGTATCTGGTCTAAGCCTCGGACTCGGGTATGGGGTGTTACATTTAGTGGTATCAGAGCTACAGTTTAGTTGGTTCTAGGACTAACGTAGCATGAGCACGAGTCTAACTATACATGCCATACGTAAGAATGTTTTTATAATGATAGTGTGACGACTCGGCGACTTAAATTATGTTTATATTTATAGTAAATGGATCCCGAAAGAGATATGGCGAATGACGAGAGAAATGCGCTTGTGGCCCCCATTGAAGGGATGGTGCCGAACGAGAATGAGAATAGACCCACTACGGTGAGTCAAGAAGGAGGAGAAGGGGCTAGAGAAGCCTTCCTCCACATAATGAATACGTGGTATTTAGAGTTCGTTCGTATGAACCCAAATGTACAACCCCCTCCACCCCCACCTGTTCCACAACCTATTCCAGTAGCCCCTCAAGTAGTAGAGGTGGTAAGAGGAGACAAAACTCCAGTTGATAGGATCAGGAAACATGGGGCGAGTAAGAATTCGGGTGAAAAGAGAAGATGATCCGAGAAAAAGAAGAGTTTTGGTTAGAAAATACCATCGGGGTATTTAATGAGCTATCATGCACACCGAGAAAGCATGAAGTGTGTAGTCTCCCTTTAAGAGATTCTACCTATCAATGGTGGAACACCCTTGTATCAGTGGTGCCAAGGGAGAAGATCACATGGGAATTCTTCCAAGAAGAGTTCAAGAAAAAGTATATAAGTCAAAGATTTGTAGATCAGAAAAGAAAAGAATTTTTAGAGTTAAAGCAAGGCAAGATGTCGGTGATCGATTATGAGCGTGAGTTTGTGTGACTCAATAAATACGCTCGAGAATACGTGTCCGCCGAGGCCATCATGAGCAAAAGATTTGAAGATGGGCTAAATGAGGACATCAAACTGTTTGTTGCTGTACTAGAATTGAAAGAATTTTTTGTGCTAGTGGAGAGAGCTTGTAAAGTCGAAGAGCTAGTAAAAGAGAAGAGAAAGTTTGAAATTGAGTCTCGTGACTCTAGAAAGAGACAGTGGAATAAGTCATTCCAATCCTCATCCAAGAAGTCAAGAGATTTACCTACCCGACAGGCTACTTCCATTGGGTTTTCAAAGAAAGACAAGAGTAAGCGATGATTCGGGAAATAAAGCATGACTACTTGATCGCTAGTGTGGGGAACTTTCAATCTGAAAGACCCGAATACCCACAGTGTGGTAGACGTCATCTTGGAGAATCCGAGCGCACGAAAATGCATGTTTTAGATGTGGTTCCCAAGACCACTACATAAAGGATTATCCAGAGACAATGAAAGAAGAGAGAGCTCAGAACCCGAGATCCGGGAGTATGGTCAGAGGAAGACCGCAGAGAAACCCAGGAAGTGGGGCAAGAGGAAGAGGTAACCCTAGAGAGCAGGCCGTGAGACCCGAGGGTAGGGCGCCTGCACGGACTTATGCCATTCGCACTCGCGAAGAGGCATCTTCCCATGATGTTATCACGGGTACCTTTTCTCTTCATGATGTTAAAGTTATTGCTTTAATAGATCCTGGATCTACACACTCTTACATTTGCATGAAATTGGTATCCGATTTGAGTATGCCTATAGAGTTTATAGAATTTGTGATTAGAGTGTCTAATCCTTTAGGCAAGAGTGTGTTAGTGAATGAAGTATGTAGAGAATGCCCATTAATGATTAGATATCATTGTTTTAAAGCAAACCTTATGTTGTTACCATTTGACGAGTTTGATCTCATTCTTGGTATGGACTGGTTAACTGCCCACAATGTGATAGTTAATTGTGGGAAGAAATACATTGAAATGAGATGTGAGGATAGGGATATCCTCCATATAGAATCAGATGAACAAAGTGGACTGCCGGTATTGATTTCTCATATGACGGCACAAAGATTTATAAGAAAGGGGTATGAGGCATATTTGGCCTTTGTGATGAATGATAAAGAAACAGAGTTAAAGATTGAGTCCATACAGATAGTATGTGAGCACATGGATATTTTTCCCGAAGAATTATCGGGATTACCTCCAATCAGAGAAGTTGAGTTCAGCATTGAGCTAGCTCCCGGTACTGTACCAATATCTATTACTCCTTACAGAATGGCTCCAACGGAGTTGAAAGAGTTGAAGATACTGATTGCAAGAGTTAACAGACAAAGGCTTTGCAAGGTCAAGTTGTTCTCCCGGGTGCTCGGTTTTATTTATGAAAAGAAGGATGGCACTATGAGATTGTGCATAGATTACCGTCGACTTAATAAAGCGACGTGAAAGAACAAGTACCCATTGCCAAGGATCGATGATTTGTTCGATCAATTGAAAGGAGCCACCGTGTTCTCTAAGATAGACTTGAGATCGGGGTATTACCGAGTTAAGAGTAAAGGAGTCGGATGTATCCAAGACTCGCCGAACAAGGTATGGGCATTATGAATTTTTAGTCATGCCTTTTGGTTTGACCAATGCTCCTGCGGTATTCATGGACTTAATGAACCGCATCTTGGACCATACCTCGACAAGTTTGTAGTCGTTTTTATTGACGACATCTTTGGGTTTGTTCTCGAGATGAGAATGAGCATGCCGAGCACCTACGGATAGTTTCTGATTCTTGAGAAAATCAGTTGTATGCCAAGTTTAGTAAAAGTGAGTTTTGGCTCAATGAATTAGGATTTACAGGGTATATTGTCTCGAGGAGAAGGGTTCGAGTAGTTCCAAGTAAGATCTCACTATTACAGATTGGAAACCACCGAGGAATATCTCTCGAGGTTAGAAGTTTCCTAGGCCTAGCTTGGCTATTATAGACGATTTGTCAAGGGTTTTCCATTATTGCAACCCCAGATGGCGACGGTTGTTCTGAGAAAAATGTGAAGTTCGAGTGGATGAAATATGCCAACAAAGTTTGAAAAATTGAAAGCGTTATTGTGAAGCTCCGGTTTAGTACAACTTTGAGATGGGGAAAGAGTTCATAGTTTACAGCGATGCATCCTTAAATGGATTAGGCTGTGTACTTATGCAAGAAGGAAAAGTGATTACTTATGCCTCAAGACAGTTAAAGCCTCATGAGAAGAATTATCCGACGCATGAACTAGAGTTAGCTGCCATAGTCTTCGCATTGAAGATATGGAGACATCATCTATATGGTGAGAGATGTCGGATCTTCACCGATCACAAAAGTCTGAAGTACTTGATGACGCAGAAAGAGTTGAATTTAAGGTAAAGGAGATGGTTAGAGTTGATAAAAGACTATGAGTTAATCATTGACTACCATCCAGGAAAGGCGAATGTTGTCGCCGATGCTTTAAGCAGAAAGTCCTTATTTGCATTAAGAGCAATGAATTCACGGATGGTTTTATCTGATGATGGTTCCATTATAGCTGAGTTGAGAGCTAGACCAATATTCCTCCAAGAGATTTCTGAGGCTCAGAAAGAAGATTGCGAATTACAAGTCAAAAGAGCTCAGTGCGAGTCAGATGTTGAATCCGACTTTTGGATTAGTTCTGAAGGATATTTGATGTTTAAAGATAGAATTTGTGTACCGAGAAAAGAGGAGCTTATTCAGAGAATTTTGCATGAGGCACATAACGGGTGTTTGTCTGTACATCCGGGTAGTACTAAAATGTATAATGATTTGAAGCAACAATATTGGTGGCCGAAAATGAAGAGAGACATTTCGAAATTTGTTTCCAAATGTATGATTTGTCAGCAAGTAAAAGCTGAACACCAAGTACCTTCAGGCTTGCTTCAACCCATTTTAGTTCCGGAGTGGAAATGGGACCGTATTACTATGGATTTTGTAACGGGTTTACCGTTGTCTCCGAGCAAGAAAGATGCTGTATGGGTTGTGGTTGATAGACTTACGAAGTCAGCCAATTTTATACATGTACGAGTTGATTACTCACTAGACAAGTTGGCAAACTTTTATGTGTCAGAAATAGTAAGACTTCATGGAGTTCCCTTGTCAATCATATCGGATAGAGATCCGAGATTCACATCCAGGTTTTGGAAGAAGTTACAAGAGGCCTTGGGTACAAAGTTAAACTTTAGTACCGCTTTTCATCCTCAAACTGACGGTCAATCAGAGAGGTTAATTCAAGTGCTCGAGGATATGCTCAGATGTTGTATTCTAGAGTTCCGAGGCAATTGGGAATGGTTTCTCCCATTGGTAGAATTTGCCTACAATAATAGTTTTCAGTCGAGCTTGAGGATGGCGCCTTATGAGGCTTTATATGGGCGTAAATGCACAACTCCTTTATTTTGGACTGAACTCAAAGAAAACCAAATTCACGGGGTTGATTTGGTTAGAGAAGCTGAAGAGAAAGTAAGAGTGATACGAGAGTGCTTAAAAGCTGCTTCAAATAGACAGAAATCCTACTCGGATTTAAAAAGAAAAGAGATAGAGTATCAAGTTGGAGATAAAGTTTTCTTGAAAGTGTCACCTTGGAGAAAAGTTCTCAGATTCGGCCGAAAAGGCAAGTTGAGTCCACGTTTTATTGGACCGTATGAGATTACTAAGAAAGTTGGGCCTGTAGCTTACAGATTGGCTTTGCCATCAGAGTTAGAAAAGACACATGATGTGTTTCACGTATCAATGTTAAGACGCTATCGATCCGACCCTTCGCATGTAATTCCCCAGTCAGAGGTAGAGATTCATCCCGACATGACTTATGGTGAAGAACCAGTCAAGATATTAGCTCGGGAAGTGAAGCAGCTAAGAAAGAAAAGTATTGCCTTAGTGAAAGTATTGTGGCAAAGACATGGAATAGAAGAAGCCACATGGGAACCAGAAGAGAGTATGAGAAACCAGTACCCAAACCTTTTCACTGGTAAGATTCTCGAGGACGAAAATCCCTAAGGGGGGAGAATTGTAACAGCCCGATTTAGGGCTTAGTCGGAATAGTGGTGCGAGACCACGAATCCGAGGTGAATTTATGAGTTTTTAAGGTTCATGCCATGTTTGCATGTTAGTGTGAAAGTTTCATGAAGCAATTTTGCAAAAATGAAGTTGAATGGTCAAAAAGGACCAAATTGCAAAAGTTGTAAAATGTGAGTTTCTAGAAGCATTTTATATGAAATAGCTTTAGAATATTAATTATGAGTCCCTAAATAGCAATTTTCCCAAATTATAAATTTTGGACAAAAATGGACATGAGTTAGTAAAATAGAAATTTTTAAAGAGAAGGGCATTTTGGTCATTTGTCTAATAAGTGATTAAAATAGGAAAAAGATGATAAAATTTCATTCATCTTCTTCCTTCCATCGCCGAAAATTTGAAGACTCCATAGCTAGGGTTCTTCATTTTTTCAAGCTTGCTAGTAAGTTCGTCTTAGCCCCGTTTTTAATATTCTTCGTGTTTTTGAAGTCCTCGTATTATGAATTAGCTATTTTTAGCTATAAAATAAGCTAAGATGCATGTTCAAAAATTTCATCTATGAATGACATGCTTGTTAAATGATGTTTTATGGAATATTATGAGAGTTTGATGATAGATAAACATCTTTTCCTTAATGAATTTCATGAAATATGATAGTATGGACTAGTTTGTAATAGTTATGAAATTAGTCATACCTACTAGAAATAATGAGAATTGATGATTGCTATAGTAGAGAAAATGAATCAGCTAAGCATGTAGTCTAAGAAAGTTGAATGAAAATTATTTTACGAGCCTTGGGGCAAAAGTGCAAATATGAGAAAGTATAGGGGCAAAATAGTATTTTTGCCCAAGTATGAGTAAAGGGTCAATTTAGTCAATGTGAATATTAAATGATCTATTTATGACTATAGATCAAGAAAAATGAAGCCCGGATCGAAACCGAGGCAAGAACAAGGTCGAGGACTAAATTGCATACCTAGCTACATTTTGTATATTGAGGTAAGTTTGTATGATTTCTAAGCTTTATGATTTATATCATTGAATTGCTTAGTATAATGTACAATGTTATTATGAAAAACGTTTAATGTTATGTTAAACAAAGAAATTAATGAGATCAAGCATGAGAAAGCCCCGATTGAAGTTGAATAACTTAGGATACTCGATCTACCACATGGAACAAGAAAGTCCGTATAAGACCAAGCCGAGGCATGGCATCGGCAAGCAAGCAAGATATCATGTAAGTCCAAGGCAAGCTTGGCATTGAATAAGATATCATGTAAGTCCAAGGCAAGCTTGGCATTGAGTAAGTTATCATGTAAGTCCAAGGCAAGCTTGGCATTGAATAAGATATCATGTAAGTCCAAGGCAAGCTTGGCATTGAGTAAGTTATCATGTAAGTCCAAGGCAAGCTTGGCATTGAGTAAGTTATCATGTAAGTCCAAGGCAAGCTTGGCATTGAGTAGGTTATCATGTAAGTCCAAGGCAAGCTTGGCATTGAACAAGTTATCATGTAAGACCAAGGCAAGCTTGGCATTGAAAAGTTATCAAGAGAAAGAGATCCCATATAAGTCCAAGTTAAGGCATGGCATTGGTGAGAACAAGAAAGACTTCGTATAAGTCCATGTTAAGTCATGGCCTCGAAATTTAGATGGGATTTAGTATCCTCGGTTATTCATATAAATTCATCGGGCAAACGAGTTAAGCTCCAAAGAGATAACAAGAAAGCTAAGCAAGTAAGGTTATTATCAAGTGATAAAGAATATTATTCATGTTATGAATGATGAATTAGAAATTATGAGTATTATGTTCAAGTATGCTGATCAATGTGATCTAGTGATACAGGTACTTTGTTTGCCTATCAAGTATGAGACTAGTAAGTTTCATGAGTTATGTAAGAATCAAGTATGAGTAAGTAAGCTTTATAGCTGAAATTTATGTTGCAATTGTTTATGTCAAATGGTTTATATTAAGCAAGTATGTTGCTATGTGCATTATGCAAACTTACTAAGCTAAATGCTTACGTCTTTTATTACTTCTTTCTATGTAGTCCCGCTTAAGCTAACTTGTGGATCGTTGAAGTCGGAGCTCGAATCACACTATCAACCGCTATTTTGGTATAGCCAAGTTGTTTATTTAAGTATGGCATGTATAGGAAACATTTCATTTTCAGTATATGTCTTAGAAAGGGGAAAAGCATGGGCTATCAAGTTTATTAGTATTCTTTTGTAAATGGCTAAATGATTGGCCAAGATTGACTAAGTATGTATGTTATTGATATCAATGGAGCACGTTATATTGTTCATCAAAGTTGTAGTGATTTGAGTTGTTGAGATAGTATGAATATGCTCTTGATTTCAGGGTGGCAATTGGCTTGGTAAATAGCCTATAAGTGCCCACATTACGGTCTGGGACACACAGGCGTGTGTCTAAGCCGTGTACCCTCGCACCATTGCACCTTAAGTCGAATATCAGTTGTTGTAGTACGGTCTAAGTCCACAGGCGTGCCATGGCCGTGTGTTATAAGTCAGAATGCTATGGTTTTTCACACGGGCCAGGACCACGGGCGTGCCATGGCCGTGTAAAGTTTGGCAGTAAGCTCGAGTTTTAAGCACGGTTAGGAGACATGGGCGTGTCTCAGGTTTACACGGGCGTGTCCCAACTCACATGGGCGTGTGACCCCTATTTCAATGAAAAGTTTTCGATTGAGTTCCGAAAGTTTACGGACATGAGTTTAAGGCCTCGTAGGCCCATGAAAAGTACAAGTCGATTAAGAAAGATATGTTCTTAATTCGGAACGAAATTTTATAGCCCGTAAGTACTTGATTAAGCAAGTTCAAGCATAGTAACTTCTCTTATCCGGTCTAAGCCTCGGACTCGGGTATGGGGTGTTACATGATTCCTTTATGACTTCTCATGATTTCAAAAGAAGTAGTTTTGACAGCTGTGTTTACTTTAAGAAAAACAATGATGGTTCTTTTGTGTATCTACTTCTTTATGTTGATGACATGTTGATAGCAGCAAAAGATAAAGGAGAGATACGAAAGGTCAAAGCCCAACTAAGTGAAGAATTTGAGTTGAAAGATTTGGGACTAGCAAAGAAGATACTTGGTATGGAGATTTTCAGAGATAGAAAAGCAAGTAAATTGCACCTAAGTCAGAAGGGGTACTTTGAGAAAGTTCTTTGCAGGTTCAATATGCAGAGTGCTAAGCTTGTTAGTACTCCTTTAGCAGCCCATTTCAGACTTTCATTGACTGTGTCTCCACAATCAGATGATGAGATTGAGTACATGTCACATGTTCCATACTCTAGTGCAGTGGGATCTCTCATTTATGCTATGGTTTGTTCACGTCCAGATTTATCATATGCAGTCAGTGCAGTTAGCAGATACATGGCGAATCCCGGTAAAGAACATTGGAAAGCAGTTCAGTGGATTTTAAGATACTTACGAGGTACTACTGATGTTTGCTTACAGTTTGGAAGAACTAGAGATGGATTCATTGGGTATGTTGATGCTGATTTTGCTGGAGACCTTGATAGAAGAAGATCTCTCACTGGTTACGTCTTTACAATCAGAGGTTGTGCAATCAGTTGGAAAGCTACTTTGCAAACTACAACCGCTTTGTTTACCATTGAAGCTAAGTACATGGCGCTTACTGAGGCTTGTAAAGAAGCTATTTAGTTGAAAGGACTCTTTAGTGAACTCAATGAAGACCTTCAAATCAGCACAATATTTTGTGACAGTCAGAGTGGCATCTTTCTTACAAAAGATCAAATGTTTCATGAGAGAACAAAACACATTGATGTTCGGTATCATTTTGTTCGTGATATTATTGCCCGTGGCGATATTGTTGTGAGAAAAATTAGTACTCATGAAAATCCTGCAGATATGATGACTAAGTCACTTCCTATAACCAAGTTTGAGCATTGCTTAGACTTGGTTGGTGTTCATTGTTGAAATTAAACCCTTAAGGGGTTTTATGGAAGAGGTGGAGAACTTGTTCGATAAGAGTTCGTGATGAAGAACTTGTTCATTGAGAATTCGTGTCAAGGTGGAGATTGTTAGAATTAAGTGACCCGAATCCTTATTTAAATAAAATACAATGGTAAAATAAAATAAAAGAAAAATCCCTATAGAACTACACTTCTTTTATTTTAGAATAAGGTTTTTTAAACCTTAT
Organism: Gossypium sturtianum; assembly: GCA_025698515.1. NCBI lineage: Eukaryota > Viridiplantae > Streptophyta > Magnoliopsida > Malvales > Malvaceae > Gossypium > Gossypium sturtianum. The sequence continues at coordinate 106,603,703 of CM046955.1, forward strand.
TAAACTCCATCTATTTGATATTGATTAGAATAAGGTGTTTCAATCTTACTACACTCCTATTAGAATATGGTTTTACAAGCCTATAAATAGACATAGTCTATTCCTCTTGTAATCATTTGAATTCGACATAGTGAGTTTTCTTCTCCTCTGCCCGTGGTTTTTTTCCCAAAAGGGATTCCACGTAAAATCTGTGTGTTCTTTATTTTATTTCTCTTTTCTTTGTGATATATTGCATTACCGACATTCTATTTTATTTTTACATGCTCTTTACTCCATTGATGATTTGATCTGATCTAATCCTCAGCCAACATTAATTATTGCATTTGATACATCGCTCTCATTCTAAATACTAACCCCTTCAATCTTTTAAATCCAAGACTTTCACTCTCTTCTCAAAAATCATATTTGAGGTGTATAAATTTACTATATAAGATTAATGCATCATACTTGCTTTAGAGTATTGATAAACCATAATTTATACATATTTCGACCCCTTGCTTGGCTTATTTTTGGATGAAATTTTTATTAGATTTGATGAATTCGATGCTCCTAATCCTTTAATTTCATGTTTTACACTCAAGAGCTTAGGGAGTCAAAAAGAACGAGAAATGGGCCAAAAAGGGACAAAATGGGCCTACCTCAAAAATCAACACGGCCGTGTGTGACGAGCATAATCGAACACGGCCTGGACTATCACACACGGTCCGACCACACGGCCGTGTGTGACGAGCAAAATTGAACACGGCCTAAGCCGTCGCACACGGATTTGTCCCTGCCGAACCCAAGTCTAATTATATTCGGAAAAGGCTACTTGTGGGCCAAGAAAGGTGCTCCAAAGCCTATATAAACACCCTAGGGGAGGACCTAAGGAGACACGCAGAGTAGAAGGCAGAAAATACTCGAAGGCAGCCATCGGGAGCAGCTCGGAAGAAGGATTTCCATCAAGACTGAAGATCTCCTATCAATTTTCTTGAAGTTTTTGGGTTTTCTTATGTTTTGTTATTTTCCTTATTTTAGGATGTTTCCGTCTATCAGTATGAACTAAATCCCTTAAATACTTGAGGGGATGAAACCTAAGATGGATCTTATTACTATTTGATTTATAAGATAAATACTTGTTCTTATTCTTAATTGTGAGTTCTTATTCTTGTTTTAATAATTCAGGTTATTGATTCAAGTCGAATGTGCTTATTCAGAGGAGCAAAAGTCCCTGTTTAGGAGTAGATCAACACAATTAAGCAGAGTTGATTGCAACCCTAGAAATAGGGCGACATAAATCTGTCGGATTAGAGTCAAATCTAATAAGGGAATCCATAGATTGAGTTAATGCGACGATAAGGTTTTAATTAGAAAGAGATTTCAATTAATCAACTTAGAGTCAGTTTTTTTTAGTCTTGAAAGAGATATTAACATAATTTAGGGATTTCTACGGATTAGGTGAAGTGAATAAATCGTATGAATCAAAAGTAATAAGTGAAGTCTAGGTGGATTCTTCCTTGGATATTGTCTATCTCATAAAGTTGTCTAAAAGTATTTCCCCAATTCATTCTCTGTCGTGCTTTAAATTAATATTAGTTTAAAAGAAATCACTCCAATTCTTAGGCTAGATAATAGGAAGATAGTAATTACTAGTACTCTTGGTCCTTGTGGATACGATATTTTCGGTTTTACCATAACTATACTATTAAATGATAAGTGCGCTTGCCTTTATTATGATCATAGTTAGTTAGAGACACATCAAGTTTTTTGGCGCCATTGCCGGGGACAAAGATATTAGGAACACTAAATTTTTATAACTTTAGCCATTTTTATTTTATTGCAGTTTATATTTTTTATTTTATTGTTACTTTTCTAATTTTTTCTTTCTTTGCTTCTGGCAGGTATTTTAGTTTATGACTAGAAGAAACCCGTCAGAACCATTACTTTTTGACAGTGATATAGAAGGCACCGCTCACAGAAATCGTAGGGAGATAAGGCGAAGCTTACAATACATACAAGAAGAGCAAGAGAACGATATCACAAATACCGAGGAGATGGCTGATCCCCAGAATAATCTGCTACCTCCTGTGGTCATTGCAGATCCAGTAAATTAGAATCCTGCTCCTTGGACTATGTATGATTATGCTAAGCCTACGTTAACAGGAACTGAATCAAGTATTGTTAGACCTGCTGTTTGCAAATAATTTTAAACTGAAACCTAACACTATTCAGATGATTCAGCAGTTTGTTCAGTTTGATGGTTTGCAGGATGAGGATCCAAACAATCACTTGGCAAATTTTCTGGAATTCTGTGACACTTTTAAAATCAATGGCGTTTCTGATGATGCCATTCGCCTTCAGTTGTTTCCCTTCTCATTGAAGAATAAAGCTAAACAGTGGTCGAACTCGTTACCATGTGGATCAATCACTACATGGGAACAACTGACTGAAAAATTTTTACTTAAATATTTTCCGCCGGCTAAAACGGCTAAGTTGAGGAATGATATCTCATTTTTTGTGCAGATGGATTTAGAAACACTTTATGATGCATGGGAGAGATACAAGGATCTACTGAGAAGATGCCTTCACCATGGGTTACCTTTATGGCTACAGGTTCAAACCTTCTACAACAGTTTGAACCCCTCAACTAGGCAATTGATTGATGCAGCTGCCGGTGGAACCCTAAATAACAAAACCCCTGAAGCGGCTTATGAGTTTATAGAGGAGATGTCACTGAATAACTATCATTGGAAAGTCATGAGAACGAAGCCAACAAGAGTCGATGGCGTTTTCAACCTCGACGCAGTTACCATGCTATCAAACCAGGTAGAGCTTTTAAATAAAAAGATTGATGGTCTGTATGGTCCTTTGTAAGTACATCAAGTGATGCAGTACGGTACGAATGGAGGAGGAATGGGTAATACAGAATATCCATCTTACAACCCTGGCATGAAAAATGAACAGCTGAATTATATGGGTAATAACTCTAAACCTCCAAATAATCCTTACAATAATACATATAATCCAGGATGGAGGAACCACCCAAATTTCTCATGGGGTATTGAAGGGAATCAAAGACCGCAGACCCCTCCAGTTTTCCAACCACCATACAAGCAAGAGAAAAAGTTGAACCTTGAAGATATGCTAGCAAAGTTTATTTCGGTGTCAGAAACTCATTTTCAGAATACCAAAACAGCGTTGAAAAATTAGCAAGCATCGATTCAAGGGCTTGAGAATCAAATTGGACAGCTGGCTAAGTTAGTTTCTGAAAAGGCAACCAGGTAGTTTACCTAGTAACACCGAACCTAACCCAAAAGAGCATGTGAAGGCAGTTACACTAAGGAATGGGAAGGTGTTGGTTGAAGCTGAAAAGAAGATGCCACAAGAAACTAATAAGGAAAAGGGTGAGGAAGTAAACGAGAATGTAACACCGGTACTTAAAGAGTATAAACCACCGATCCCATATCCGACAAAGTTGAAGAAAGACCGCATGGACGCACAATTCGGTAAATTTCTTGAACTTTTTAAACAATTATATATTAACTTACCTTTTGTTGTAGCTATTTCGCAGATGCCGACATACGCAAAATTCTTAAAAGAGCTTTTAACAAATAAAAGAAAGTTTGAAAAGCTATCAACCGTGGAGCTTAACGAGGAATGTTCAGCTATTCTCCAAAATAAACTACCAACCAAATTGAAAGATCCAGGAAGTTTCACTATTCCCTGTTTAATTGGTAGTTTAAATATTAAGAAAGCATTAGCTGATTTAGGTGCCAGTATTAATTTAATTCCTTATAAAATGTTCAAGTAGCTTGGTCTTGGAGAACCAAAACCCACTAGGATGAGTATCCAATTAACTGATAGATCTATTAAATATCCTAGGGGAATTATTGCAGATGTGTTGGTAAAAGTTGATAAATTCATATTCCCTGTTGATTTTATTGTGCTTGACATGGATGAGGATGTTGAGGTGCCTTTAATTTTAGGATGCCCATTTTTAGCTACTGCTGGAGCTGTTAGTGATGTAGGTGATGGTAAAATTATGCTAAGGGTAGGTGACGAGGAAATTATTTTTAAAATTTATGATGCTATGTGATACTCTAGAGAGCAAGATGATTCATGTTATTTTATCGACGCTATTGATCATTGTATTCAAGATTCTTGTCAGGAAATCATACATAAAGATACATTGGAACTGTGTCTTACCCAAGGTGAGGAGGCAGATGACGATACCAATAATATGGGGGAGATAAAAATTTCTTCCCCAAGACAAAAGAAGTATGAGGGCATTGAAATAAACGACGAACTAAAACAAAAACCCTATATTGAAGAGCCTCCCAAATTGGAATTGAAACAGTTACCAAATCACTTAGAGTATGCATTCCTTGGAGATAATTCTACACTACCGGTAATTATTTCTTCAGAATTGGAACCCAATGAGAAATAAGAGTTACTACAGGTACTAAAGGAGCATAAAAGAGCCATAGCTTGGAAGATTTCTGACATTAAAGGGATAAATCCATCGTTTTCCACCCACAAAATTTTAATGGAAGATGAATATAAACCATGTGTGCAACCTCAAAGACGATAAAATCCCAACATGAAGGAAGTTGTTAAAGCTGAGGTAATTAAACTTCTAGATGCTGGAGTTATTTATCCTATTTCTTGATGCCAGGTAAGTCTGTGCGAGGTTGCTCCAAAGAAAGGAGGCATGGTTTGTTGTAGCCAACGAAAAGAATGAAATTATTCCAACAAGAACAATCACAGGTTGGAGAGTCTGCATTGACTATAGGAAATTGAAAGATGCCACGAGGAAAGATCACTTTCCCTTACCCTTCATTGACCAGATGTTAGAAAGATTATCTGGGCATATGTACTATTGCTTCCTAGATGGACTCTCTGGCTACTTCCAAATCCCAATAGCTCTTGAGGATCAAGAAAAGACAACATTTACATGCCCATATGGTACGTTTGCTTATTGTAGAATGCCTTTTGGATTATGTAATGCTCCTGTTACTTTTCAGCGTTGCATGCTAGCCATTTTTGATGAACTTGTGGAAGATATTATGGAGGTATTTATGGATGACTTTTCGGTATTTGGTAATTCTTTCCACCTTTGCCTTAAAAATTTAAAACGAGTTCTAATGAGATGTGAGGAAACAAACCTTGTGCTTAATTGGGAAAAGTGTCACTTTATGGTTCGAGAAGGGATTGTGTTAGGTCACAAAATTTCTAGTAAAGGGATTGAGGTTGATAAAGCAAAAATTGAACCATAGAAAAATTACCTCCTCCTAGTTCAATTAAGGCTATTAGAAGCTTTTTAGGACATGCTGGATTTTATAGAAGATTTATTAAGGATTTTTCTAAAATAGCTAAGCCTTTAACGAAATTACTAGAAAAAGATGTGCCTTTCAATTTTGATCAGGAATGTTTAGATGCATTTAATACCCTCAAAAATAAATTAATAAATGCTCCAATTATAATTGCACTGATTGGAATTTACCCTTTGAACTAATGTGTGATGTGAGTGATTTTTGCAGTAGGTGCGGTTTTGGGACAGCGAAGAGACAAGCATTTTCAGCCGATTTATTACGCTAGCAAGACATTGATGGCCGCACAAGAAAATTACACTACCACAGAAAAAGAGTTGCTAGCTGTGGGTTTTGCATTTGATAAATTTAGACAGTATTTGATATTATCTAAAGTTGTCGTTTACACTGACTATTCAGCTCTTCGTTATCTTTTAACTAAATCTGATGCAAAACCTCGACTCATAATATGGATTTTACTCTTACAGGAATTTGATTTGGAAATTCAGGATAAGAAAGGAGCTGAAAATCTTGCGGCAGACCATCTTTCTAGGCTTGAAAATCCACATATTAACGAACTCGATGAGAATGAGATAAATGACTCGTTTCCTAAAGAACAACTCTTGGCTATATCCGATTCCGAGGTACCCTGGTTTGTAAATATTGCGAATTACTTAGCTGCTAACATCCTACCAAAAGGGTTGACACATCATCAAAAGAAGTGATTCTTTGCTGATGTGAAAAACTATTTTTGGGATGACCCTTTCTTTTTCGTATATGTACAGATCAAGTAATTCAGAGATGTGTTACAAAGGCAGAAGCAAGCAAAATTCTAGAACATTGCCATTCAGGACCAACAGGAGGACATTACAGTGGGACTAGGACAGCACATAAAATGCTCGAATTAGGTTTTTATTGGCCCACTCTGTTCAAGGACGCTAACAGGTATGTTACTTCGTGTGATAGATGACAGAGAACAGGTAATATCTCTAAACGCGATGAAATGCCTCAAATGTATATGCTATCATGTGAGATATTTGATGTATGGGGTATTGATTTTATGGGTCCATTCCCTAGCTCATTTGGGAATAAATACATCTTAGTAGCGGTTGATTATATGTCAAAATGGGTGGATGCTCAAGCTTTACCTACTAATGATGCTAGAGTGGTAGTGAGATTTCTTAAGAAACTCTTCTCTCGATTTGGAACACCTAGAGCAATTATTAGTGATAGAGGTACTCATTTTTGTAATACTCAATTTGATAAAATCTTAAAGAAATATGGAGTGCACCACAAAACAGCTACCCCTTATCACCCTCAAACCAGTGGACAAGCTGAAGTAGCCAATCGAGAGCTTAAGCGTATTCTAGAGAAAACCGTAGAATCAAACAGGAAAGATTGGGCATTAAAAGTAGACGATGCTTTATGGGCCTATAGAACCTTTTTTAAAACTCCCATTGGAACATCCCCATAAAGACTCGTTTACGGGAAGAGTTGTCATCTACCATTTGAATTAGAGCACAAAGCATTTTGGGCTATAAAATTCTTAAACTATAATCTTAAACTTGCAGGTGAAAAAAGATTGATGCAATTAAACGAGCTAGATGAGTGGCGAGCTAATGCCTACGAGAACTCACGTTTATACAAGGAAGCAACGAAGCGATGCCATGATGCTCGTTTGAAGCAACCGAAGTAATTTGAAGTTGGAGATCTCGTTCTACTATACAATTAGAAGCTCAAATTGTTTCCTGGAAAGCTGAAATCAAGATGGTCAGGTCCATTCGTAATCAAAACCATTTTTCCCTATGGCACAATTGAGGTAACTCATCCGACTTATGGCACATTAAAGGTAAATGGTCAACGACTTAAACTATATAATGGTGAAGATATTAGGGATATGAGAGAGGAGCTTCAGCTCCGTGAACCTTCATATAGAGATTAAAACAAGGTAAGTCTAGCTTAAGACTTTAAACGAGCGCTTCTCGGGAGGCAACCCGAGCACTAACATCACTAATGTCCATATTTTCAATTTTTAACACCTAACTAAAAACTAACCAAATTAATAAAGCACAGGTTTCCCTACCCACACGACCTTGCACACGGGCGTGGCCTTGGCCGTGTGGACACCACGAGTAGGAACATTGGCGTGGCGGAGACCATACGAAAACAGGATGAAAAATTTCCCCAAAACACGGGCTGCGATAAAATGCCACGACCGTGCGATGAGGCCGTGGTCGACACTGACAAAAAACCCGGGATGCAATAAACCCCCACGGGTGTACCTTAAGACCGTGGGCAATACTGAGTGAATGACACGGGCGTGCCGCAAAAATCGTGGCTGAAACTGAGAAAGTCACACAGGCGTGCGACACGCCCGTGCCTATAGGCCGTGGTCGATACTGATTAATTAACACGGGCGTGTGAACCTATACACGGGTGTGGAAGAAACGAACAAAGCATCACACGGTTGTACAATTTGGTCATGTGACCCAACACGCCCAGGGAACACGGGCATGGGGCAAGACTCAGACACGCCCTAAACCAACAATCACGAAACACACGAGCAAAACACATGGTACACGGGTGTAGCCACTGACCGTGTGACCCAACTCCTATTTAAACCCCCGTCTCATGTTCACTTTCTTCCCCAAAATTTCCCCCCAAACCCTAGCACCCGCTCTCCATTTCCGGCCACCGTCCTCCTCCTCCACTTTCCTCCTTTCTCTTTTCTTTTCCAACCTGAAACCCTCCATCCCTTTTCCTTTTGCTCCTTCTTTTCCTTCCCTCTTCTCCTTTTCTTTCCCTGATGTACCAGCCCCCGCAGTACACGCCTATGCGCAACCACCACACCCGTGCGCCACCGCCACGTCCGTGCACCACCTCCCGTCGGTTCACCGTTCTTCCACTTTGGCTACGTGCTTTCATTTTCATTTATTTATTTTATTATTTGTTCTTATTTATTTTCATTCTTATGATTTAGATTTCTATCTCTAATTTCTTAGTTCTTTTGAGTGTTTATTTTATTTTGATTTTATTCCATTACTAAAGTTTGACGACCATGTTGATACTACTTCTTAGTGCTCTTGTTAATCTACTTAATTTTATTGTAGTTTTTCCTTTTCAAATACCATTGCTAATGCCATTGTATTAAGCCTACCATAAATTCGTACTGTTAAAATTCAGTGTCTGATTTTAGCATTACTTGATAATCTAATTCACTATTATAGGATTATACTATTTAGGACTACCAAGATAGTACATTTTTGGCTGGCAATGGTACTTGATTTATTGAAAAACTTTGGAATTTTCAGGTACATAATGACTCCCCCACGTGGAAGAAAAACCGTTGTCCCCGCTTCGAAAAAGCAGAAGGGACCCGAAGCTACCTCCGCGAGTGCATCTGCCGAAGTGCGCCATCCCTTTCTACAGTTTCCCTTGGAACCACAGGAGGAACTTTTTTAGATACTTCGTGCACGACCCCTCGGCGTAGGGAGATGTATCGATTGGACTTCCTTAGAGCAGGTCCAACTAGCCGACGCAGTCTGGGCCCTATTGACTACCGACCCATGGGGACACTTTTTTTGAGATTGTCGAGCCGACCTATCTAGAGCTTACTTTGGAGCTCTGTTCCACCTTCCACCTTCAGGTGGTCATGAAAAATTTTGACGACCCAGGCACAGTCCAATTCCACTTGGGAGGCCTAGTACGAGAGTTGAGTATCCCAAAGTTTGGGGTCGCTTTGGGACTTTACACTGAGGAATTCATGGAGGACGACGACTTCGGGAACCTTCATCGCCATATCCACCACTCGCCTTCGTCCTGTTGGAGAGACCTAGTCCCTACCTCAGCTACCTACGATCCTAATCACTCCAAGGCATCAGCTCTCGCCCCATTCTTGAGGTACCTACACCCCATCCTAGCTCACACTTTGACAGGAAGGCAAGAAAGCACCAGCGTCGTCAACACTCACGACGCCTACTTCCTATGGTGCATGGCACATGGGCACATGTTTGACTTAGCCTACTTCATCGCCCTCGCCATTCGGCATCAGACGGAGCGACATAGGAGAGGAATCCTCTCTATTGGCCCATATGTGACGCGCCTGGCTCGACACTTTGGCCTCCTCAATATTGTAGCTCAGTCCTCCTCGCTCACGCTTATTGGGCAGATGTCCCCGTAGGGCATCGCGACGATGTTTCATATGAGGATGATTGAGCGTCGACGTGGGTTTGATCCTCCTCAGTACCATCTCTCGAGGGCTATCAATCAGGACGACCCAGAGGATATTACAGATGATGTCCATTTGCATCATGAGGAGCCACCTTCTGCGCCACCACCGCCTCACCGACCAGTTCATGCGGCTGCTTCACTGACTGACATCTCTGAGTGCCTCACTCATTTCGAGCAGTACTGCACTCAAAAATTTAATGACAACGCTCGACAATTCGACGGCATCGTGGCGACTCTACAACAGATTTGTCAGCATTTTAACATATCACCACCACCCCCACCTTGCGACCTATCTGCCGATGAGGACCTTTGAGTCCATTTATTTTTTCGTTTTATTTTATTTTAATTTTTAAACTCTTTCTCTTTATCTTTCTTGTCTTTAATTTATATTAGTATATTTTAATTTCTTTATATATCTGGCTGTTTATTATCAAGTAACCATAACAAAGTCCATTAATTAAATCCCCTAAAACTTTACTAATGACTCCACAGTTTCAAAAGGTTCAAGGTGCTACTAAGGAACGACCAAACAACCGGAGTATTCTCCACCACCTTCACCTCTGCCTAGTTCATCATGCTTCTCATTGGCCCTATTTCTACAATTTTCACTCTCTAAGGATTTCATCCATAATTCAGAAAGTTTCACCTCCTTCCCTCTCTTATGATTTTCTGCTTACATTGCTATTATCTATTTTGGTACATTGAGGACAATGTACATCTTAAGTGTGGGGAGGTTTATTATTATCAGAAAATCCCTAAATTATGTCTTGTTCTTAAGTAAATTTTCTCATATTACTAATTAAAATAAAATTTTTATTGACTTATGATTTTTATTGATATGTTTTGGATTAAGTCATAGGTAATTATGCATTGATGGTTTAAAATTTAAGAAATTAGAGAATCAAGCATGATAAGTCTATTTTTCAGAATTAAAAATTTATTAGGTTGTATCCCTAAATTTAAATATTACTTTGAAGTTTGAAATTTGCAAGGTTGACATCAAAAACCAAAAATTTTGTGAGATTTTGAGCCTTTTAGATAATATATTTTTCTTGCTCACTTTATTTGTTATGAGTGTGTCAATATTGATTTGTTATTCTAGAACTTGCTCCGATTATACATTTCGAGACCACGCCCTTGATTTGATATAATGAGATGATAAAGGAACCTAGGTTTTAACCCACTTATTCCATTAAAAACCTATCTTCATAATTAACCCCTAGTGAACCCTTTTGAGCCTAATAAATCGTTTCTTGACTCACCCATTAATATTAACCCAAAACTAAATTTGACTCCCCTTTTGTCGAGATTTGATTTGATCAGTTGCCTAACTATATTCTTTATCTTATAACTTGTTCTTATTCTTAAAAAAAAAGTTAGAAATTTATTCATTATTAGTTTTATGAGCTTAAACGGTTAATTTCACATCTTTAGAAAAAGCTCGTGTTATTAGTGATAAGTTTTCAATCGATGTAATTATTCAGTATTAGTTCATTTTTTCTAGATAGGTAAATTGTCAATTCAATCTCGATTTTAACCTTCTTTTTCAGCCCTTATCCACACCTTTAAACCAAGCCCCATTATAACCCTTTTAAAGACCTTTTGATTGGTGTATCATCTCATTTTATAGTGGTGGAGATTTGATTTTCATGAAAGCCTACGGTAATAAATTTTCATGTTTGACTTTTGAATGTTTAATCTTGAACCTTAAACACTTTGAGTGATTTGAGTGAATCTTAGTGAGGATGTCAATTCTTGTCAGTTTTGAATTAAAAGTGATTATTTAGGTAAGGGGAAACACCTATGTTTTTGTGCTATAAAAATTAGTGACTTAGATTGTTTGAATCTTTAGGACTCTTCTAGTTAAATTATCAATGTATGAATTATCTGTGAATTATGATGAAACATTATTGATAAGAATTATGAATTAAGGAAGTTAATTTTAATTGTGAGTTGAGGAATTTGCTTGAGGACAAGCAAATGCTTAAGTTTGGGGATATTTGATAAACCATAATTTATACATATTTTGACCCCTTGATTGGCTTATTTTTGGATGAATTTTCATTAGATTTGATGAATTCGATGCTCCTAATCCTTTAATTTCATGTTTTACACTCAAGAGAGCTTAGGGAGTCGAAAAGAACGAGAAATGGGCCAAAAAGGGACAAAATGGGCCTACCTCAGAAATCAACACGGCCGTGTGTGACGAGCATAATCGAACACGGCTTGGACTATCACACACGGTCCGACCAACTGCCATGTGTGACGAGCAGAATTCAACACAGCCTAAGCCGTCGCACACGGGTGTGTCCCTGCCGAACCCAAGTCTAATTATATTCGGAAAAGGCTACTTGTGGGCCAAGAAAGGTGCTCCAAAGCCTATATAAACACCCTAGGGGAGGACCTAAGGAGACACGTAGAGTAGAAGGCAGAAAATACTCGAAGACAGCCATCGGGAGCAGCTCGGAAGAAGGATTTCCATCAAGATTGAAGATCTCCTATCAATTTCTCTTGAAGTTTTTGGGTTTTCTTATGTTTTGTTGTTTTCCTTATTTTAGGATGTTTCCCTCTATCAGTATGAACAAAATCCCTTAAATACTTGAGGGGATGAAACCTAAGATGGATCTTATTACTATTCGATTTATAAGATAAATACTTGTTCTTATTCTTAATTGTGAGTTCTTATTCTTGTTTTAATAATTCAGGTATTGATTCAAGTCGAATGTGCTTATTAGAGGAGCAAAAGTCCCTGTTTAAGAGTAGATCAACACAGTTAAGCGGAGTTGATTGCAACCCTAGAAATAGGGCAACATAAATCTGCTAGATTAGAGTCAAATCTAATAAGGGAATCCATAGATTGAGTTAATGCGACGATAGGGGTTTTAATTAGAAAGAGATTTCAATTAATCAACCTAGAGTCAGTTGTTTTTAGTCTTGAAAGAGATATTAAGATAATTTAGGGATTTCTACGGATTAAGTCAAGTGAATAAATCGTATGAATCAAAAGTAATAAGTGAAGTCTAGGTGGATTCTTCCTAGGGTATTGTCTATCTCATAAAGTTGTCTAAAAGTATTTCCCAAATTCATTCTCTGTCGTGCTTTAAATTAATTTTAGTTTAAAAGAAATCACTCCAATTCTTAGGCTAGATAATATGAAGATAGTAATTACTAGTACTCTTGGTCCTTGTGGATACGATATTTCCGGTCTTACCATAACTATACTATTAAACGATAGGTGCGCTTGCCTTTATTGTGATCATAGTTAATTAGAGACACATCAAGTATTTGGCATAACACACACAAAAGCTTTCAAAATAATTAATTTTAATTCACTTCAATCTCCTCAAAAGTTATAAAATAGTAAAATTTCATATTCACCTTTAAAAATTTATAATTAAATTATGACATTTATAAAATTACATGTATGTCATTATTTTTATTTTAAATACTTTCATTTTTTAACCTTAGTTTAATTATAATATTTCATTATTTTAAAAATGAATCAATTTATTCATAGATTATAAATTGAGATACTCATTTAAAAAATAGTATAATTAAGGTATGGTTATGTTCGTTTCACAATCCATGAAACTTAATCCTTTTGGGGTTCGTGACTACCCCTCCCAATATTGTTATCTCCAAGGTTTGAACTTGAGTTCTCTTCATGGGAATGCAACATGCTTTACCACTATCTTATCTTCACATTTTCCCAAACTTCATCCCTTAAAGTATTTGGACTCCTTCAAATTTGGTCATTATTTTTTGTTTTAACCATCATTTGCCTTTTTCTCTTAGCCACAAAATTTATCCAACTTGACATCCACACCTATTCAACCTTAAGGTCAGCTACTTTACCAACTTGTTCAAAACCTATAATAGTGATACTTCAAATCTTATTACTCAAGCTATCAATACATGCACTATTCAGCAAATGAAAGACACATTGTGCTTGGAGTTGACGATAGAGGAGGTGTCTGAAGTCTTTTTTCATATTAATCCTATAATGCCTTAAACATTGATGGTATGCCCAATCTATTTTGACGTATTTTTGGCATATTGTTGGTGTTGAGGTTTTGAGTTTTATCTAGAGTTACTTAGGGGTAACCTCTCTATGCACAATCAATAAAATTGTTATCATTCTTATCCTTAGGATTGATAACCCAAAAAACCATGATGAGTTTTAGGCCTATTAGGTTGTGTACAATTTTTTTTACAAATTTGTGTCAAAGGTCCTTGTTGATTATTTGAGACATGTTCTTACACATTGTATCAGCCACAATAAGAGTTGTGGTTGCTCATGAACTATGCATTGTCTTTGTAGTTCTAAAAGTGATTCTAATAAGGGTTTTGAACTAAATATTGTTATTTTTAAGGCATATGATCATGCAGAATGAGGATTATTGCATTATATTATAGTTTGCATGGCTTTTGGCAGTCACTTGATTGCTATCATTATGAACTGCATTTCTATTATCTCGTATTTATCATGGATTAATGAAAAGTTTATTAATGTGTTTTGCCAAAGAAGGGATTACATCGAGGTGATCCCTTATCTCCTTATATGTTTCTAATTTGTATAGAGGGCCTCTTAGCTTTGTTGACTTATGCACAATTGGATGGCTCTATTCTATGTGTTAGGGTAAGTCAAAACATTCTCATGGTTAATCAACTTCTTTTTTGTACATGATATCCTTATTTTCTGAGGACTATCAACGCTAAAGTTAAAAAAAAATGAAGGACATTTTAGAGGTAATGAACAAATTTCTAGGGAGAAGGTGAATAATTTGCTTATCTATTTTAGTTCTAGTACACCTTCTAGACCGTGGGAGATAGTGATTGCACCCCAGCATGCGTGCCCCGAGGCTATGAATGTAACAACTCGAATTTTAGTAGTGTCAGAAACGTCAGTTTCGGAACTTTATTTCCATAGTTTGAGTATGTAAATATTAAATATTAATATTTACGAGGTTAATATAGAAACATATTAAATTTTGGTCAAGTAATTTTACCGCATTGATAGTTAATTAAGGTACAGGGACTAAATTGCAAAACTTTATCGTTATATATTTTTAATTACCAAATGACCAATTGAGCGATTAGACCACTTTTAAATGGTCAAACAGTGGTGGTGGACAACAATATCCATTAACTTAGACTAATCATGCTTATGGTTAATTAATTAAATTTAAATTAAATTAATTAAGATTAATTAATAATTAAACTAAGTATAAAAGATAAAATTAAAACAAAAAGAAAGCCATTTCCTCATCTTCTTCTTCTCCACCGAATGCAAAAATAAAGAATATGATTTGAGCATTCAAAACATTCAGCTTTGATTTGGTGAGTTCAATTTAGTCATTTTCTTGTAATTTTTATGTGTTTGAGGTCGTAGGAGCTTGATTTAGTAGCCCATGTACCAATTTGCAAAACGATTAATGTAACATCCTAGATTAGGGGTTATGCGTTCGTGTGTAATTCATGAGATAGTGGGCTCAGTGGGTGTGTTGGATGTGTTCTGAGGAGTTCTAGGAACCCTAAGGTGCATGGAAATGTATGGAAATGTAAGGCAATGTATGGAAATGTAAGGAAATGTAAGGAAATGCTTTGGAAACATTAAGTTTAAAAGAGGAAAGTGAACATTTTTGGAAACTAGGGGATGTAAGGAAATGATGTGGAAATGATTCAAAAGAGGAAAGTAAACATTTCTGGAAACTTGGAAATGTAAGGAAATGTCAAGTTTAAAGAACCAAACGAAAATTTTTGGAAACTTGGAAATGTAAAGAAATGTCAAGTTTTAAGGCTTTAAAAAGAAAACTAAGGCAAGGTGGCCTTAAGAAAAATAATATGAGGAATTTGACACACAAACAGGCTTGGAAAAGTGGCCTGGAGATGCCACTTAGGGCCTCTGGAAATGGCGCCACATGCAAGGTGTTGGGCCTGAGTTCGAGTCACATGGGAAGTAAATAAAAGAAATTTTATTTTGCTTCCAGAAGAAGTGAGGTGGACGGCACATGGCTATAAATTAGGAGCTTTTATTCTTTTATTTTTAAGAGATAAAGGGTGGATAAATAAGGGATAAAAAATGGATTTATTTTAGATTATTTTCAAGAGATAAATGTGGATATTATTTCTTTTATTTTGATGGATAAGGAAGAGATAAAAGAGGATTATTATTAGTATTATTTTTATTAAGAGATAAGAGATAATTATTGGATTAAGTTTTATTAAAGTGATAAATCAAGGGATAAAGCTATCAAAATAGAAGAGTGGTGGCCAAGTAAAGGACTCTAGCTAGTAATTTTGGCTATAAAAGGAAGAGTAAGGCTATTCTTCATTCATTCTTTTCTTTTCAAGAAAACCTCTGTAGAAATTCTCTAAAGTTTCTCTTCTTCTCTCTGCGAATTTTCTCTCGCCATTATTCTCTTTTTCTCTTTTCTTTTCTTCTTCTATTACAAACACAATCAAAAGCAGAAGATACCAATAGCCCTAGTCGATTTCTCACTAAGCCTCAAGGGTAGAAATTGTTATCCACATCAAAGCCATAGCCGAATCTTGCTAAGGGTTCAAGTAAGAGTTCCATCAAATTCTTGATGAAGGGTAAGATTAGGTTAGATTCTCATTCTATTTCTTTTAAGGTTGTCGAAATTAAGATTCTAATACCCTTAATATCTTTTGCCGAAGAGATCTTTCGGGATTTACTAAGTGTCGACTACAAGGAAGGAGAAGTTCTTTTCAGAAGGTACACCATAAGCCGCGTGTGTTCCTAGTTATTCGGTGAATTTGGGATTTAAGAATCTAAGGTAAGTCATATTTAACATACTGGCTAAGGGTTATTTGTTGTGAATAAATGTTAGAAATTGATCTAACATGTAGTTATAGGGATTTAATGAGGAGGGATACAAGGATTTTGGGATTTGAGAATTTCAAGGTAAGTTTTAAGAATACTAATCCTACTAGGATTTGGATTTATGGCGAATGGCTTTTTATTAAATTAGTAAGTGATTAATCAAATGTAGGAATTTGAGATCTAAGGCGATAGATCGATTTCGGGATTTCAAGGAATTCGTTAAGCAAATCAGTGTGTACCCTACCCTAAGTTTTGATAGGTTCATGGCTATGTTTAAATTAAATGTATTATTAAGAATGTGTGTACTCATACTAACCTTCGATATATCATATGGCAATTATTTTAATATATGAATATGCATAAGAATGTGAATGTGGCTAAGTACCACAAATGTGGTAAAAGTACCAGTGCACGTTTCCTACTTACGATAGGATTATGAATATGATATATTTTGAACATATGAATAGTAACATGAATGAGATTTAAGTATGTTATGCATGATATAAAATTTATAGGGCATTCGGGATCTATGTGAAAGGGAAGAAGGTGTTGACTTGGTCTCACCAACGGAATATGGTGACTACGGTCACAAAATTTGAATATGGTAACCAGTTACATTATCCGAATTTGGTAACTTCGGTTACATTATTTGAATATGGTGTCTAATGACACAAATTATATGGGCGATGAGCACGTCGCAGCTGTGACGCCTTCGATGGTGTGTAGTGGATGGAGGATTGACTTAGTAGTCCCACGGTGTGTGTATTTGTGTACGGGTGGTGTGTAGCGGATGGTTAATTAGGTTTGGGTTTGGGAATGCATCATTAATTGTATTCTATGATTTGAATGTGTATCATTTGCATGCCTGATTCTATTATGACTTAGTGTTGTGTACATATTGAGTCTGTTGACTCACCCCGTTTGGGGAATATTTTTCAGGTGATGAGCAGTGACTGATTGGGACGGTAGACCTTGAGGTGGCCATGCTTCACTTGAAGATTTTATTTGGAATATGGACTTTATATTTTCTAAGTACTTTTTATTTATTTTTGGGTTATTTGATGTAATAAGGCCATAAGGCCCAAGTGGATTTCTTTATTTTGTTTTACTTTTAATTATCATGTTACGAACTATTCTAAATTAAGTTTAAGAAAAAAATGATTTCTTTAAAAACAAACCCTAAAATTATCTTGTCACCTAAATTAAAATTGGACTTTCGAAATTGATTAAATGGGTTCCCAATTTAAGCCCAACTCAAAACAATATTTTTCCAAAATTCCACTAAGTAACAAAGAACTTGAAAACCGGTTTACTTAAGGAACATACCAGATCCAGTTCAGGCTCGTGGGCCGAGTGTGGGGTGTTTCAGCTTGGTATCAGAGCCCAGTTTAAACTCTCGGCCTGTGGGCTCAGGCCCAAAACATTTTGAATTCGAGCCCAAATGATTTTCTTTGAACATAAGCAGGTTTTATGGCATGGCACCTAAGTCTCCGACCCACAGTCCACCAGGTAAGTACCCCTAACATTATGTGTGATTCTGTGATTTATGAACTGTATAAGGGTAGAACAGGCATGGAACGTAGAATAGAATGATAGGAACTTGAACCCTAGGACTAGACTACTCAAACACAAAACCACATAAGACTTAATGCACTAAACAAACCTATGGCTAAGTCACAGAGCTAGGGTGTGGTAACCCCTGTACGCATGTCTAGGATTGGATCCGGAAGAGCCTGGTATTTAAGCAGTCCTAGTGACTCACCTCCTCTTGCGCAGAATCCTGCAGTGCGTAGCTTCGGTTCACCCTAACTTAGAGGGCTGGGCGGTGTGGCAACCTGCATGCGCATGTCTAGGAATGGTTTCGGTGGGAGCTTGGTATTTAAGCGATCCTCGTAACTCACCTCCTCTCCACTCGAATCACGCCTAGTGCGTAGCTTTGGTTCACCCTGACCAAAGAGGGCTCGGACATAGGCTAAACATAATGACTAAAACCCGAAAGGGAACTAGCCATTTTTTTAAAAAAAAAAAAGAAGAGAGAACAAAACAACAAACCCTAGTTTTTTTTCAAACTTCTAAAACTTTCTTTAAATCTGAGAAAATTATTTTTACAACATTTTCTGAAAAACTCCTGATTTGCGAAAATTACAAAAATGCCCTTGGTGGTAAAATTACCAAAATGCCCTTGGATTCTAAAATGTTCAACTACTCAACAGCTTTACCAAAATTTCATTATTTTATAAACATTCTGAAACCCTAATTTGCAAAATATCAAAATACCTTGATTTTGGAAAATTACAAAACTGCCCCTAACTTACAAAATTACCAAAATGACCCTAATTTCCAAATTTTTGCAACATCACCGTTTTGGAAAGTACAATTCTCAAAAAGAACCCTCAAAGCTTTGCAAAATTTGGAAATACCCCGAAAATATTAAACTCTACAAATTTACCATGGTTTATTACCAAAATACCCCCGGATTTCAAAATTTTTCAAAATACCCAGGAATTTAAAATTTCAAAATACTTTTTGACAAAATCACCAAGGAACCTCATTTTGACAAATTACAAAAATACCCATGTAGGGAAAATTACGAAAATACACAGGTAGTGGAAAAACAACAACAATGAAAACTACAACATTTCTCTCGAATGAACGAAAGTTCATAATTGATTGATGGATGTATGAATGTAAAGAGTGTGTGCATGTATGGATACTGAAAGAACCACTCCTAAAATTTTTCCATAAAAATTCTTCGTGAATAACCGATGAAACAAGGACTAATTCATAAAACTTTTACTCGGATTAAATCGCGACGTTAGAAATAAGTTCTAGGGGACGTGAAATAGGGATTGTGCCTAGAAAGTATGATGGTTCTATTAAGATCAGAGTGCGCAGCGAAAGCATAGTGCGGTGAGAAGGATTGTACAGGTGTTAATAAGTAATTTCGAGGACGAAATTATTTTTAAGGAGGGTAGAACTGTAACATCCTAGATTAGGGGTTATCCGTTCGTGTGTAATTCATGAGATAGTGGGCTCAGTGGGTGTGTTGGATGTGTTCTGAGGAGTTCTAGGAACCCTAAGGTGCATGGAAATGTATGGAAATGTAATGTATGGAAATGTAAGGAAATGTAAGGAAATGCTTTGGAAACGTTAAGTTTAAAAGAGGAAAGTGAACATTTTTAGAAACTAGGGGATGTAAGTAAATGATGTGGAAATGATTCAAAAGAGGAAAGTAAACATTT
The DNA here is from genome assembly GCA_025698515.1 of Gossypium sturtianum. Lineage (NCBI taxonomy): Eukaryota > Viridiplantae > Streptophyta > Magnoliopsida > Malvales > Malvaceae > Gossypium > Gossypium sturtianum. The sequence goes on from CM046955.1 coordinate 106,623,310, forward strand.
CTGGAAACTTGGAAATGTAAGGAAATGTCAAGTTTAAAGAACCAAACGAAAATTTTTGGAAACTTGGAAATGTAAAGAAATGTCAAGTTTTAAGGCTTAAAAAGAGAAAACTAAGGCAAGGTGGCCTTAAGAAAAATAATATGAGGAATTTGACACACAAACAGGCTTGGAAAAGTGGCCTGGAGATGCCACTTAGGGCCTCTGGAAATGGCGCCACATGCAAGGTGTTGGGCCTGAGTTCGAGTCACATGGGAAGCAAATAAAAGAAATTTTATTTTGCTTCCAGAAGAAGTGAGGTGGACGGCACATGGCTATAAATTAGGAGCTTTTATTCTTTTATTTTTAAGAGATAAATGGTGGATAAATAAGGGATAAATAATGGATTTATTTTAGATTATTTTCAAGAGATAAATGTGGATATTATTTATTTTATTTTGATAGATAAGGAAGAGATAAAAGAGGATTATTATTAGTATTATTTTTATTAAGAGATAAGAGATAATTATTGGATTAAGTTTTATTAAAGTGATAAATCAAGGGATAAAGCTATCAAAATAGAAGAGTGGTGGCCAAGTAAAGGACTCTAGCTAGTAATTTTCGCTATAAAAGGAAGAGTAAGGCTATTCTTCATTCATTCTTTTCTTTTCAAGAAAACCTCTGCAGAAATTCTCTAAAGTTTCTCCTCTCTCTCTCTGCGAATTTTCTCTCTGCCATTATTCTCTTTTTCTCTTTTCTTTTCTTCTTCTATTACAAACACAATCAAAAGCCGAAGATACCAATAGCCCTAGTCGATTTCTCACTAAGCCTCAAGAGCCGAAATTGTTATCCACATCAAAGCCATAGCCGAACATCTGCTAAGGGTTCAAGCAAGAGTTCCATCAAATTCTTGATAAGGGTAAGATTAGGTTAGATTCTCATTCTATTTCTTTTAAGGTTGTCGAAATTAAGATTCTAATACCCTTAATATTTGTTGCCAAAGAGATCTTTGGGATTTACTAAGTGTCGACTACAAGGAAGGAGAAGTTCTTTTCCGAAGGTACACCATAAGCCGCGTGTTCCCTAGTTATTCGGTGAATTTGGGATTTAAGAATCTAAGGTAAGTCATATTTAACATACGGCTAAGGGTTATTTGTTGTGAATAAATGTTAGAAATTGATCTAACATGTAGTTATAGGGATTTAATGTGAGAGGATACAAGGATTTTGGGATTTGAGAATTTCAAGGTAAGTTTTAAGAATACTAATCCTACTAGGATTTGGATTTATGGTGAATGGCTTTTTATTAAATTAGTAAGTGATTAATCAAATGTAGGAATTTGAGATCTAAGGCGATAGATCGATTTGGGATTTCAAAGAATTCGTTAAGCAAATCGGTGTGTACCCTACCCTAAGTTTTGATAGGTTCATGGCTATGTTTAAATTAAATGTATTATTAAGAATGTGTGTACTCATACTAACCTTCGATATATCATATGGCAATTATTTTAATATATGAATATGCATAAGAATGTGAATGTGGCTAAGTACCACAAATGTGGTAAAAGTACCGAGCACGTTTCCTACTTACGATAGGATTATGAATATGATATATTTTGAACATATGAATAGTAACATGAATGAGAATTAAGTATGTTATGCATGATATAAAATTTATAGGGCATTCGGGATCTATGTGAAAGGGGAAGAAGGTGTTGACTTGGTCTCACCAGCGGAATATGGTGACTACGGTCACAAAATTTGAATATGGTAACCGGTTACATTATCCGAATTTGGTAACCGGTTACATTATTTGAATATGGTGTCTAATGACACAAATTATATGGGCGATGAGCACGTCGATCGCAATGTTGCCTTCAATGGTGTGTAGCGGATGGAGGGTTGACTTAGTAGTCCCCACGGTGTGCAGTGGCGAGTGCGGGTGGTGTGTAGCGGATGGTTAATTAGGTTTGGGTTTGGGAATGCATCATTAATTGTATTCTATGATTTGAATGTGTATCATTTGCATGCCTGATTCTATTATGACTTAGTGTTGTGTACACATTGAGTCTGTTGACTCACCCCGTTTGGGGAATAATTTTCAGGGGATGAGCAGTGACTGATCGGGACGGTAGACCTTGAGGTGGCCATGCTTCACTTGAAGATTTTATTTGGAATATGGACTTTATATTTTCTAAGTACTTTTAATTTATTTTTGGGTTATTTGATGTAATAAGGCCATAAGGCCCAAGTGGATTTCTTTATTTTGCTTTACTTTTAATTATCATGTTACGAACTATTCTAAATTAAGTTTAAGAAAAAAATGATTTCTTTAAAAACAAACCCTAAAATTATCTTGTCACCTAAATTAAAATTGGACTTTCGAAATTGATTAAATGGGTTCCCAATCTAAGCCCAACTCAAAACAATATTTTTCCAAAGTTCCACTAAGTAACAAAGAACTTGAAAACCGGTTTACTTAAGGAACATACCAGATCCGGTTCAGGCTCGTGGGCCGAGTGTGGGGTGTTTCAATTAAAGTATTTGTAACACCCCAAACCCGGCCTAAACGTTACGACCGTATCTGGTATGTCACATGGAAAGATTGTTTTGTAATTTTAAAGAAAACTTCACAATTTTAAAAAAAAATTCGTTTTGTGTTTTAATCTTGAAAATTAACTTCAGTTTCAAGGGTTTCTTACCAACTTTTATTAAAAGAAAATCAAAATAGTGGAAAACAGATTTTGTGATACGAATGCCGAAATTAGGGGATTTCATAAGCGTGACATTTAAAAACAGTTTGTGTAGTTCTAAGAAAATTTCCGAATTCAATAATTTATTTGTTTGTTATCCGTGTATTATTATTTGAAAAGGTTTGTTGACGTTTTGTTTAGAAAACTCCCAAATTTAATGTTTCATATAATCTAAATTACCGTAATAAGTTGAAAACCAAATTATGCAATCCCGGAAGCCTTATTACAAAACAAATTCCCAAATTAAAAGTAAGTTTAAAATAAAGGAACGAAATTTACGGAAGAAGTACTGCATGGCCACCTCAAGTTCTCCTCGGCTCCAAATCCTCAACTAGGGGTTACCTGCAAAATTAAGCAGAGGGGTGAGTCACCGAGACTCAGTGTGTAATTCCCCTTACGAACGCAATCTGGGCTTTAGCCCACAGAAGCACATTGGGCCTTAGCCCTTACAACATGGCATTTTAAAGAGTGTATGCAATGCAACCCAGCCCAACCTAGTATTTCATCCTCTACATCACCTGAACCAGCCAAACACCTGTGGCACCAAGTCACTGTGGTACCAAACCACCGTGTGTGAGTCACTCGATAAAAATATGTGGGGCCAACCCTTTGTGGTACCAAACCACCTGTGATGATCCAGCGATGAATATATGTGGTGCCAAACCACTGTGGTACCAAACCACTGTGACAGTCACTGATAAATATATGTGGCGCCAAACCACTGTGACAGAGTCACTGAATTCCACTTCCACTTTCAATATCATATCCCAAAGCCCATGCAACATATTATCATAATATGATGAATGCAATCATACTCCCAATGTACAACAGATAATAAAATCATGCATATATTTAGGCCATGTTATTCGAAAGACAGAATCATAAAGGTACTTACCCGGTGTCTTCAACCTTACCCATAAGGGTATCTCAACTGTCGATCTGATCGTTTGGCTTTCACCAACACAGATTATTAACGCAAAATAATAAAAGAAGGTGTAAGCATTACACACGATTACGTGAAGAACTAAACACTCTACATCGTCGACACTCTCACTAGCAGGGATAACAGCGATTTGCCTATCCCAAATAGATGTCGGCTCTCTAGCACAACCCGGTGGAAAGTCCCGAACCGCCGACACAGCACGTCGTTTGAACATTGGAGCAGAGACTACGGGTTCACTCCCCTCCTTAGATTGGCTAGCACCCGCATCCATGAAGAGAATCTTGATCAGTACTCAAAGAGAAACACTGGTTGTCTAACAAGAGAATTTGGTTAAGGCAGACTAAGACGAAGAGGAAAGTAATAGTCAAGAAACCGAAAAGATGGCTCCTTACCTTAACTACTCAGAAGTCGTACCAAAAGATTCGGCTTGCGATTTCAGATGAATCCCTAATAACTCACAAGTTAGAAAATGGTGCTCCTAAATAATAAAGCAATAGCCTTTCGGCCCAAATGAAACATGAAAGAGACCTCCCTTAATCGGCCAACAAAACTTACCACCCTCCTCACGAGATTCCGAAACCAAGAAGAGGCTTAAAGGGTGCTTGCACTCCAACAAATTCGGCCCTTGGAAGAAGAGACAAAGTGAAACTTTCGGCTTTTAGAGAGAAGAAGATAGAAAGGAAAAAAACAAGAACCGAAAAGAACTACGAACTACTGAGAAGAACCTTACCTTGCACAATCCAACCCGATTGAAGAAACTATCAATAGGTAAGAAGATTCCTAGCACCTTGCTCCCCAATATTCGGCTAACAGCATAAAGTGACAAAAATAAATTTGTTTAGCACAAAAGGAGATTCGGCCAGCCAAAAGAGAATGAAAAAAAATAGAAGAAATAACAGTAAGGAAAGAAACCCAATCCGGCTATGGAGGAAAACTAGCCAAGAGTCACAAGAAGTAGGGGTTTCGATTTAAAGGAGAAAGTAGAGAAGTGAAGAAAAAGTATGGAGGTTCGGCTATGGTGGAAATCGAAAGAGAAAGGTTCGGCAAGGAGGGCTTCAGGAGAAATCAGCTTGTGGTGAAGAAGAAAAGTAGGAAGAAAAGAAAAGACGAGAAGAAAAAGGGAAGGTTAAAGTTTCGGCTATCAAACTTGAGGAAGAAGAGAAAAGAATTGAAAAGCAAAGAGGATAGTCACTTACAGGTTTTGGTAAAGAAAAGAGAAGCGTAAGAGAGGTACAAAAGTTTGGCCAACACCAACTTGAAGAGAAGAGAAGATGAAGAAATGTGACTTGAGTATTTCGGCACTAACAAAAATAGTTGACAGCCAAAGACCCCTAATACTTGAGTTACCGAAACTAAAATGCAAAACACCAAGATTACCAGCATAGAATTTCGGCACCCCCTCACATGACCCAAGACCGAAACACCCACACACAAAAGACCACTTACATGACCGAAATCTCCCCTCCAAGACCCCCACATTCGGCCAACACCTCCACCACACTCCAAATCCCTTATTTTACTCCACACTTTGCTCCCCATCACCCATTCAAACCAATTTGACCACTTCCACTCCTCAAGCACCTCTCATCCATCCATTTTAAATAATTTGACTCATTCAAACTCCTCCTAGAAGAGTCCCGACCTGAATGCTACCTCCTCCTCTCTTTGAGCACAAAAAATAAAGTTCCACCATGCAATAGATGGGATTCGAACTCCTTCCCCCTTGCTCTGCTAGTGACGCCACAACCACTCCACCTCATGCTCACCTTGAGTCTTCAAACGCGAATGAATATCCTTAAAGCCTACTCCCCCTAGCTCTCCCCCTTATTCCCAAAACCAAAATTTTACCAAGGCTCTGGCTTGAACCCGAGCCTCCCCAAGACCCCCAAGCACATCTAAATAACAAGCAGAACAAGCCAAGCACACAGAAAAACATAAAATGCGAAACCCCTAATTCTAGGATGTTACAGTTCTAGCCCCCTTAAAGAAATTTCAGCCTCGAAATTTACCTAATCAAAAGAGGTGAGGGTATTGCTGTCGCATCACATCCTCTGGCTTTCATGTGGCTTCCTCTGCACCGTGATTCCGCCATAAAATTTTGACCAACGGAATCGACTTCCTTCTCAACACCTTAACATCTCGATCTAAGATCTGCACTGGTTCTTCTTCAAAAGACAGATCAGGTCTTACTTCAATTTCCTCCACTGGCACTATGTGAGATGGATCCGAATGATAGCGCCTTAACATTGAGACATGGAATACATCATGTATCCAATTCAACTCCGGAGGTAACTCAAGCTGATAAGCTACTGGCCCCACACGTTTCAACACTCGATAAGGCCCGATAAATCTGGGGCTCAACTTGCCTTTCCGTCCAAATCTTAGAACCTTCTTCCAAGGTGAAACTTTTAGAAAAACCTGATCACCCACCAAAAATTCTATTTCTTTACGCTTCAGATCTGCATACGATTTCTGCCTGTCGGAAGCTTCCTTCAACCGAGCCCGAATCAACTTAACCTTTTCCTCCGTCTCTGAAACCAATTCCGGACCCAACAACTGTCGCTCACCCAATTACATCCGGCGGTAGGAGTACGACACTTACGACCATACAACGCTTCGTAGGGTGCCATCTGAATACTGGATTGATAGCTATTATTGTACGCAAATTTTGCCAACGGTAAGAAATCCTCCCAACTACCTCTGAAGTCGATTACACAACCTCTCAACATGTCTTCCAGAATCTGAATTACCCTCTCTGACTGACCATCAGTCTGAGGATGAAACGCCGTGCTGAAATCCTATCTTGTACCCAACGCTTTATGTAACGCCTTCCAGAACCGCGATGTAAACCTATGGTCCCTATCTGATATGATAGACACTGGTACCCCATGTAACCTCACAACATCTGCTACATACAGCTTGGCTAACTTCTGTAGTGGGTAGTCGATACGAACCGGTATGAAGTGAGCGGACTTCGTCAATCGATTGACAATCACCCACACTGAATATTTCCTAGTAGGCGTAAGAGGTAGCCCACTAACAAAGTCCATCGTTATCCTCTCCCACTTCCAAAGTGGAATCTTCACTGGCTGAAGCAACCCCGAAGGCAACTGATGCTCTGCCTTCACCTGCTGACACGTCAAACACTTACTCACAAACTCGGTAACTTCTTGCTTCAGACCTGGCCACCAAAACTGTTCACGCAAATCTCGATACATCTTACTTCCACCAGGATGCATAGCGTATGGGCTATTATATGCCTCCCGCAGAATCATCTGTCTCAATTCAAAATCCTTCGGCATACAAACCTTTCCACGAAAACACAATACTCCATAAATGTTCCAACCAAAATCTTCTGTCTCACCACCTTCCACTTGCTAAAGTCGAGAACTTAACAATTCATCTGACAACTGCTTCTCTTTAATCTGACTTACCCATGAAGGCTTCACTTGAAGTTTGGCTAACAAGCTTCCATCTTCATACAAACTGAGATGAGCAAACATTGCCCTCAAATCCGATATTACCTTACGGCTCAATGCATCCGCCACTACGTTAGCTTTACCCGGGTGATACTCAATCGAGCAGTCATAGTCTTTCAACAATTCAATCCACCTCCGCTGCCTTAAATTCAACTCTTTCTGAGTAAGGAGATATTTTAGGCTCTTATGATCGGTGTAGATAATTGACTTCTCCCCATACAAGTAGTATCTCCAAATCTTCAGAGCGAACACTACCGCAGCTAACTCTAAATCATGAGTGGGATAATTCACTTCATGTTGTCTTAATTGTCGAGACGCGTACGCTATCACCTTCCCTTCTTGCATCAACACACATCCTAACCCTATGTACGACGCATCACAATAGACGACAAACTCCTTTCCAGCCTCAGGCTGAATCAACACTGGTGTCTCCGTCAAAATCTTCTTCAATTTATCAAAACTTTCCTGCTATTTATCTGACCATACAAACGGTACCCCTTTCCGTAATAGCTTGGTTAATGGTGCAGCAATCAATGAGAATCCCTCAACGAACCTTCTGTAGTACCCAGCTAACCCAAGGAAACTTCAATTTTTTGCTACTAACTTCGGCAGTTTCCAATCCAAAACAGCTTCAATCTTTCGGGGATCCACCCTAATCCCCTCGGCAGACACAACATGTCCCAAAAAGGTTACTTCTTTCAACCAAAATTCACACTTACTGAATTTTCCATACAATTGCTTCTCTCTCAAAATCTGCAGAACTATCCGAAGATGCGAATCATGCTCCTCTTCCGTCCTTGAATATACCAAGATATCATCTATGAACACTACAACAAACCGATCCAGGTAGGGTTGAAATACCCAGTTCATCATATCCATAAATGCAGCTGGTGCATTCGTCAACCCGAACGGCATCACTAAGAACTCGTAGTGACCATAACGAGTTCAAAAAGCAGTCTTATGAATATCTGCCTCCTTGACCTTAAGCTGATGATACCCTGACCTCAAGTCTATTTTCGAGAAGACCGAAGCGCCTCACGGTGATCGAGCAGTCATCAATCCTGGCAGCGGGTATTTGTTCTTAATCGTCAACTTGTTCAATTGCCTATAGTCAATGCACATTCGCATCGACCCGTCCTTTTTCTTAACGAACAACACCGGCGCTCCCCACGGAGACACACTTGGTCAGATAAAACCATGGTCCAACAGTTCCTGAATCTGAGCTTTAAGTTCCACCAGTTCCTTTGGCGCCATTCTATATGGAGCGATGGACACAGATGCCGTTCCTGGAAGTAGATCAATGCCAAACTCCACCTCACGATCCGGAGGTAACCCTAGAAGCTCTTCTAGAAAGACATCCGAGAACTCTTTCACCGTTCTAACATCCCTTACAGACAATTCTTTGGCCTCCAAAGCACTGATGAAAGCTAAGAATGCCTCACACCCTTTTCGCACCATCCTTTCAGCCTTTAATGCAGATACCACATTGGATAGGTAATTCCTTCTCTCACCTACTACCAGCACCTCCTCATCCTCGGGAGTCTTCAATATCATATGCTTAGCAGCACAATCCAAGTTTGTTCGATACTTAACTAACCAGTCCATGCCTAAAATCAAGTCGAACTCGCCGAACAGTAATTCCATCAAATCAGCCGGGAAAACAATCCCTTGCACTTCTAAAGGCACACTCCTAAATAGTTTGTTCACCACTATAGATTGTCCTAAAGGGCTAATCACAGTCATTTTAAAGCAACCTCAGATTTTATACTCAAAGTTCCCGACACAGAACTAGCAATATATGAATGTGTAGACCCAATATCTATCAAAGCTGTAAAGGGTACACCAAAAATAAGGAACGTACCGGTTATGACGTCCGGTGCATCGCCATCCTCTCAACATCTAGCTGCATAAACCAACCCAGGCTGTCTTACATCTGCACTCCCACCACCTCTGCCCGGTGCTCCACGCCCTCGACCAAATCCATTCCCTCCTCTGGCCGGACCACGACCTCTCGGTGGCTGCTGCCCACCTCTTCCGGTGTGCATATCCTCGACCCATCGCCGCGCCTGTCTGCTCTTGTGGACAGTCCCTTATACGATGATCCATAGATCCACACCTGAAGCATCCTCTATTACCTACCCAACACTCCCTCGAATGAAAATTCCCACATCGAGCACATGGTTGAGGCCGACCAACGGTAACAGGCCTCGCAACTCGACCCGGCCCCTCAAACCTATGCCTCTTTTGAAAACCCCCAGCAGATCCTGATGACCCAAAATTCCTCTTATTCCTACCCCTATCCTTATCCCGATTCTGCCTCTCAGACCACTTTACCTCTTCAGCTATCTTTGCCTTCTCAACCAGAATAGCAAACTCTCTTTTTCGTTGCGGAGCTATCAGTACCCGTAACTCATCCCTCAGGCCATCCTCAAATCGAACATAGCGCTCGTAATTAGTTGCGACGATACCCCGAGCATAGCGGCTTAAATGCAGGAACTCTACCTCATACTCAGCCACTGACTTATTCCCCTGGACCAATTTCAAAAATGCCTTCCTCTGAGCGTCCACATAACTCGCTCTAACATACTTTCCTTGGAACTCTGTCTTAAAGAAGTCCCAGGTAATACGGTCCGCTGATGTACCATCCCTTATCCTGAGACACCACTGGTACGCCTCATCTCGAAGGAGAGACACTACTCCTTTCAACTTTTCCTCTACGGTACAGTCAAGATCGTTCATGATTCGTTCAACCGCTTCCAACCAGTACTCCCCTACGTTGGGAGACATCCCAGAAATACCTCTAAATATCTTGGCCCCATTTGCTCAAAGTCGCTCAGGAATAGATTTCTGAGCTACTGATATCGTGCTTACTCCAGTAACCCGCTCTAGTACACGCAGCATAGCTTGGGACAAAGCATCATCCCCACTAGATCGGTCCTGAGATCCCGCTTCCGCTACTGGTGATGCTTGCACTTCGTCTTTCGGTCCATGCCCTGATTCTGAGGGTCCAGCCTCAATACCCCGGCCTCTACCACGGCCGCGTAAACCACGTCCACGTCCTCTAGCGCTCATGATTACGGAATCGACTTAATCTGATTAAAATTTTATGAATTAGTATATCTTCCACTGTTTATTACCGGATAGTCTTATGAAAATAGAATTAGAAGTAGTTTTTCACAAACATATTTCTAAAGGTCTCAATCTCTAAAATTGAATCTCTTAAAACTATCAACCAAAACATAATTTAATCTTTTCATAAGAAATCAAACAATAGTCAGAAGACTTACAGTACAGATTGGTGCCGGAGACTCGGGTTCCATACTTCCAGAAAACATGTATTTTTCTAAACCATATTTCAAACCAACTTTAAAAATATTTTTGAACCCATCCATAGCCGAGTTTTGCAACCTAAGATCTGATACCATAATTGTAACACCCCAAACCCGGCCTAAACGTTACGATCGAATCTGGTATGTCACATGGAAATGTTGTTTTGTAATTTTCAATATTAAAACACAAAACGAAAAGTTTTTTTTAAAATTGTGAAGTTTTCTTTAAAATTACAAAACAATCTTTCCATGTGACATACCAGATTCGGTCGTAATGTTTAGGCCAAGTTTAGGGTGTTACAGTATTTGAAACTTTCCATTATTGATTTCTTGAACAAATTTGTGTTAAATTGTTAGATTTTAAGCTTAGATGTGAAAAAGGATTAGATTGTAATGTTTAATTGTTAGTTTTTGAACATAAGGACTAAAGTGTAAAAATTGTGAAATTGATGTGAAATTTCGGTAATAATAGATGATAGAGGGTCATAGAAGGATGTGATTGAGGTCGGTTTCAAAGTCGAAGCTCAAAATTGGAAGATACTGTTATTTCATGTAAAACTTCAAAGGTATTCAAAAAATGAAATTCAACTGGTTCATGCATAATACGGGATGATATAAAATGTTTTTTATTGATAAATTAAATTGAATAATTGTATAAATTTGGAATTGAATCAAATTGAAGATAATTGGGGAAAAGTAAAAATTGTCGATTAGTTCTTAAAGTCTTATTGTTGTTGTTTTACAAGGTAAGTTCATATGGAACTTACCAAATTAATTTTTGAATTGTATTTATTTCAATTGTATGTTTATATTTAAGTGAATTTGTGGAAATTGGCATATTTGGCTATTTTTGGACTAAATTGTAAAACATGAAAATGTTGACTATACGAGAGAGTACAAGGTACTGATATGAATGCTACGTGTTTAAAGGATTTGTGTGACATATGTATTCTGATAAAAGGCTTGAAATGATATGATTACGATAATGATGCCCGTATGTACTGGGAAATGTGCTCATATTATAGTAAACATGTAATTGTTTTCTATGTATTTGAACGATGAATAAATAAATTTCACATTTCACTGTTAAGTCTTTTGCATTTTTGTCTTTCATATTTTTCATGCATAGAGAAATTTTGACAAGAAAATATTAGCTCACTGATGATCGAAGTTCAAACTTATGATAAGTGGCATTGTAAAAATGTTTACATTGCGAGAAAGATAACTTACTTCAGTAGATAATCTAAAAGAGTCTGTAATCTCGTAAAAGAATAAAAGTGAGCATTTGCTTCAAATATTGAGAAGGATTATTATGTCATCTACAATTCCAATTGAGGAGATGACTAGTCTTTACTATAGGAGCAGTTGACTCCACGGGTAGAGGCATAGATGTATCATTGGCAGAATGATACATTGGACTGGACCCAAGATGAATTGAAATGTTTGAAATGTGATAATTGTTGTTGTTTGAAATTAAATTTTGATTAAATCTTGAAGAGGAAAATAATTTAAAACTTAAATTTTAAAAATTTGGAGAAACTTTAAAACTTTAGAGAAATGAGTTTTGATTACTGAAATGGGTATTTCAAGTCGTGCCTTTCATTCTAAATCTGATAGCCTTTTATAGAGGGCTATTGTCTCTTTACATCATTTGAACCGGGAAATTCAATCCCTTTCATCATTACATAATTGAAACTTTGATTACATAATTAAAAATTTTCAGAGAATATATTCTCTGGTTACAAAAATACAAACTACAGAGAATAATTACTATTCATGCGTTAGAGAATCTTACTATTCTTACCAGGGAATATTTACTGTTTACGCCAGAGAATATTTCTTGTTCACTCATCTTTTCTTGCAGGGAATATTTACTGTTTACTTCAGAGAATATTTCCTGTTCACTCGTCTTTTCTTGCAGGGACTCATCTTTTCTTGCAGGGAATATTTACTGTTTACTTTAGAGAATATTTCCTATTCACTCGTCTTTTCTTGCATCGTTTTTTCTTGGTCCTGGTGATGGTTACGGAAGTGTTATCGTCTGCAAGATCCACCGTTTTGGTTGAAGACGCTGAAGATTTCTCATCTTCAAATTCGGAATCCATTGAGCTGAGCATTTCAGCCATGAGTTTTTTGTATTCCTTCTTGGTCTTGGCTTGAGCTAACATCCCACTAGCTGTCGATTTTGCTTGAAGGAATTTTGTTGTGGTTTGAACCGGTGCTGTGGACTTACATAATCTCAGATTCTTGTTGAAAAAATTATCCAAATATTTTGAATCATATTTTTCATCATTAAACTTGTCCCACCATTTAGTTCTGTAGTTTCGAACTAGTAATGGAATTCCAGTACATTGATCTTGCTCATAGGAATAATTCTAAGAAACAATCCAAGAAATGCACAGTTTTGAGAAAAAATGGATTGTTCTATAAATGTGTTTTTGGTCTGGTTCAGGCTGAAATTTGTCAAAGAATTTGGGCCATAAATTTTAAATTTTTTCTGGTATGATCTCAAAGGATGATGGTCCATACCAATTCCACCATTCTTGGAACCAGTTTGGGAATTTGATTTGGGTACCGTATTTGAAATATATGAGCCAAGAATGTCTCATGTGTTGGTTGTTTATTAAGAAGGCATTGTACCATGCCATTAGGTAATCCCAATATGTAAAATATGGGTGGTGGTCAATTTTGGTGGTAAATTTGGCTGGAAATTTCTTTGGAGAATTTGGGTTTTCACTCTAATCCCTTGGTCAAAGAATTTTTAATATTTGGGCTATTGAATGGGTAATAAAATTTGGATCTTTTGGGTCTGTGTAGTGTTTGAACAGTACTGATCCAGTTTGAACCAGTATGTTTTCATAATACTGTTGGGGTTTTTGAGAATCCAATGGTTTGAAATGCCATCCATTGAAAAGTTCTTTTGCAAGTATATGTGGAGGTTTTTCTGAAAATTCTTCCTCTATAACAAGAATTTTTTCAAAACATTTGTTTGGAAAATATTGTGAGGATTTTTTTGTAGCAGTCTGTGAAGACACTGCTATTTCTTTTGGAAAAACATCTTGGAGAGATGTCTCTTTTAAAACATTTTTTGAGAGATTTTTGTTTGCTTAAAAAAATCTCTTTATTTTTGAAATCTTTGCTGCTTCACCAGCAATTTGTTTGAGATGAGTTTCCTCTTTCATTTGAGAAAAAGCCAATGCCACTTCTGAGGATTGAGAAAGGGACTCAATCCATTTTTGGATTTGAGAACCAATTTCATTTGGATCTTGTGCATCTTGAACGATTGTATTTTTGGAGGATTTTGATGATGATGATGATCTCTCATTTTCTTCTTCATGGCAAATTTCATACCATGACTTAATTGGTTTTGAGGAAATTTGAGTTTTGGATGACTCTCCTATTTTTCCTTTTCCTTTGTCTCGGAGTTTGGGTGACATTTTTGAAGAAACTCTCTGGTGAGAAAATCAGGCAAAGAATTAGTTTCTCCTTTGATGTATTCAATATCAAAATCAAATATGCTCAAAATTGCACGCCATCTTGCAAAAAATGCATTTTAAGGCAATATTTTGAACATCTTTTGTAAGACTTCTTTTGCTGATTTGCAATCGATTCGTAAAAGAAATTTTTGATTTAATAAATCACTTTGTAATTTTGTAATGCACAAAAAAATTGATAAAATATGTTTTTTAATAGTACTATAATTTTGCTGAGTTGGATTCCAGTGTCTGCAAGTAAACTGGACTATTTGCTCTTTTCCCCCTTTAACTTGTTTTAGGATCCCACCGTATCCTATTTCAAAAGCATCTGTTTCTACAATCTTGGGGGCATTTGGATCGGCTAAATATAAACAAGGAAGCTTAGTGATTTGTTTTTTAATTTGGGTGATAATATTGGTGTGGTCATTTGTCCAAGGTTGTGGATTCTTTTTGAGCCTATCATATAATGGTTTACATAATTTGCTAAGACCTGGATAAAAGTCTATGACATAATTAAGGCTTCCTAAGAATCTTTGTAATTGGACTTTATCAAGGATTCCTAAAAACCTTACTTTGGTTTGGAACAAACTTATCTTGGATTTAGAAACTACTAAACCATTATTTTTTATGACTTTTATAAAGATGGATAAATGTTTGAAGTGTTTTTCTAAATTTTCTGAAAACACTAATACATCATCGATGTATACTATTGTGAATTGAGAATATTGGTAAAAAATATCATTTATTATTCTTTGAAATTCAGATGGAGCATTTTTAATCCAAAAGGCATTACATTCCATTCATATTGTCCAAATGGTACAGTAAATGTCGTTTTATATCTTTCTTCTTCTTTTATTTGGATTTGCCAAAATCCAGATTTCATGTCAAATTTTGAGAAAATATTTGCATTACAAAGTTTCTGTAGCAAATCTTTCTTATTTGGTATTGGGTATCTAATCTATTTTAATGCTTGATTGAGAGGTTTGTAATTAATTACTAATCTTGGCATTCCTCTTTCAAGTTCTGCATTTTTTATTACATAAAATGCTGAACAACTCCAAGGAGAACTGCTTTTCCTAATTAAATTTTTATTAAGAAGGTCTTGTATTTCTTTTTTTACAAAATTTTTCCATTTCTTTGTTCATTTGTATGGGTCTTGCTTTTGTGGGTATTTGTCTTTGATCAAAATTATTTTCATATGGTAATGTTACTTCGTGTTTTTTCTTATGCCAAAAAGCATTCGGAATGTCAGAACAAATTGTTGATTCTATTTCTTCTCTGATTTGATTTATCCTTTTTTGTATTTCTCTTTTTTCTAATTGTTCAGTCAACTTTTTAAAACATATTTCTTCTTTTAGAAAAGAGATTTGTTTCTGTTTATGATTAATTAAATTATTGATTTGCCCATTATGGATGGATAAAGATTTTAATAAGTTGAGATTTCTTATTTTTGGTTTTTCTATAAAAGGAAATTCTACTTTAGTGTTTAAAACTTTGGTGGAGATAGAATTATTTGTTACTTTATAAGGTTTGAGTAGAGATATGAATGGGGTTCCTAATATGACAACTTGGGTAATATCTTTTACCATTAAAAAACATGTTTGATATTTTATACCTTTGTTGGATATTTCTGCATTGGGAATTTTGTAAGTAATTTTTAGTTTTTTACCATTTGCAGCTTTAAGAGATTCTGATGTTTTATCATAATATTTTGTTGGAATTATCCCTTCTTTAATGCAGTTTTGGTCTGCTCCTGTAGGGGTGAGTATTTGAACGAATCGAGTCAAATCGAGTCAAAAAATTTCGAGTTAGTCGAGTTGACGAATCCTATTTTAGCAACCGAACTCAATTAGATTTTTTTTTCGAATCGGATCGAATTGAGTCAAAAAAGTTCGAGTCAAGTCGAGTTAACAAATCCTATTATTTATACTCAATGTTGTGTTTACATGAACCGATTATTTAACTAGTAAATGAAGTACAAAATTATTTAACTACATAAAAAATATAATGGTTTTGCCTTTTAACTTAATGAGTAAATATTTATCAAAACAACGTAGTTTTGCCTTTTAACTTAATGGTTTTGACTTTTAACTTTAGAAAAGGTAAACATTTATCAAAACGGCGTAGTTTTGTCTTTTCTTATTCGGATTTTTGGATAACTCGAATTGTGTAATTCATATTTGAGTTAAACCGAAAAACTTATTTTTTTATTCGAGTTGATCCAAATAACTTGATTAACTCAAATAACTCGAACTATTTAATTCAAAATTTGAAAATTTTATCGAGTTTTTCGAATCGAATCGAATTTTGCTCACCCCTACGCTCCTGTATCAAAAAGGGCTATTGTTTCTGATTGAAATTCATTATTTATGACAATATTTATTTTTATTAAATTTCTTTGAATAGATACTTCAGTTAGAACCATCAAATATTCCTGTGTATTTTCTTCAAGTTCGGGTTTAGTTTCTGACGAACTTTTTTCTGGGATTTCATGTTTTAAGGTTTGCATTTATTTTTTCATTTCTTGTTGTTCCATCTTAAGCTGAGAAAGTTCTAATTTAATTTGTTTTATTTCTTGGTTTTATTTTTTCATATTTATTAAATATTATATATTGTATATTATACATTTGTGATTGACTAGAAATAATTTCTTTTTCTTTTTCTGGTTTATCTTTTAATGAGGATTTTAATTTCAAAAGGTATTCTCTTTTAAGTTCTGGGTCTTGAATTTTATCAATAACTTCAATCATAAATTCTTGGTCTTTGGTTAACATATTAATTGAGGGTTGATTTTCATCATCAGAAGATTGGGATGTTGTATGTAATTCATCTATTTGTAATTCAAACAGATGTATCATTTTCAGAAGAAGTTGTTTCTAAGAGAATCTCATTTAATTTTTGTTCTATTTCTTCATCTAGATTTAAATTATTAATTTTTCTTTTAATTTTACAATATTTTGAGATGTGTCCTGGTTTTCCACATCTATAACATTTTATTGTTTTGTCAATTTTGTTTTCTGTTTTTTGTTGTTTCTTTTCTTTTCTGTATTTTCTATATTTGGGTTTTTTATAATATTCTGAAATATTATTTTTCCTATTTTTTTTGTTTTACAGGGCAGCATGTTTTTGAAGAACAATGTTCATTCCTAATGTCAAATTGGTGGCAGAATGATCCTAATTCCTTTCTACATTGATATCTTTCTTTCTTAAGTTGTTTTTGTAATTTTAAATCTTGACAAATTTTTAATCCTTCTTTTTGGGTGAAACTAATTAGTTCACCATATGTAAGCTGTTCATATGGAATAATACCTCTATAATTTTCTCTTATTTGATTTCTAACTTTTTTCCTAACAAAGTAGGAAGTCCTGCTAGAAACTTTTCTTTCCAAAACGGTTGTTGGTTATTAGATCTTTGCATAACTCTAGTCATAAAGACATCTTTATACCATTTAAAATCGGTTAATTTTTTTCATTTTAAATTTGATAATAATTCTGAATTTCTATCTTTAAGATGAGAAGTATCTCCTATAAAGTGTTTAGAGATTGAGAAAATTAAAGTTGCTACTGTATCTTGGATTTCTCTTCCTTGTTCATCTAAAATAATTCTTCCTTGATCATCCTTTTTTATTGCTTTTAAAATTTCTTCCTGCTGGGTTTTAGTGAGTGCATGATCCCACCATACTTTTAATTGACCAGTAAATCCAGCAACTATAAGATTGGCTATAGCATGATCACTGATTAATCCATTTTGGTTTTGGGTTTTATAAACATTTGAAACCATCGTCATTTGTTGTAATAAACTAAGAATATTGTATTCAAACATTCCATCTATATTCCATTCATAAATTGTATTAGCATTGTATTTATTCTGTAAAATAGGTTTTTCTTCTATATTAAGATCAGGTGCCGTGGATTTTGGATAATATAATATTTTTGGTTCTTTACAAGCCATCTTGTTAATTTGTTGTTCATCTGACTGGTCAGAGTCAGATTGGGAGGATTGGTGTAATGTATTTACTGAATGTTGGGCTTGCATTGGGGTATCAGGTGCAATTAATTCAGACTTGTAACTTTCTAAAGCATCAAGTCTATTTTGGATTTCTGTTAAGAAATCATTTTGGGATTTCTGGAAAGGTTTTGGAATTTCATAAGGTGTGAATATTGGTTCTTTAGAACTTTTTTCTGTTACCAGTTTTACTGGTTCTTTCTTAATCGGTTGACTTTCCACCAAATTCTTAATATAATCTAATTGTTTTCCTATTGTATGAAGACTGATATTTGTATAGTTGTTTTGTTCTACTATCATTTTAATATCTTTTGATGAGATTTGTTCTCCTGCATCAGGAGCTCTCATTCTTAAAGGATTTTCTTTTATTCCAGTATTTTTGTAAAGATATTGAACCTTCATTAAAGGGGGATGTCGAGATTCAACTTCTCCTTTATTAGTTTTCCATCTAGTATTATGTTTTATTGTATTAACAAATTCTGAATAATATTCTTCAATCCATTCAAAGAATTTTATAAGAATTTTATGGGTATTCATAAATTCATAATATTCTTGAAGAATGCTTTCTTTTTTATCATTATAATTTTTAAAGTATTCTTCTCTTTTTTGCTTATTTTTGTTGGAATAGAAATGCTTTCTACACCATTCTTTGTTTATCTCAAAAGTTTTTTCTAGATCAAATATTTCTGAATTTTCTCCTTGTCTTGCATTATTAGTTATTGATGAATATGTTGGTGACATATTAGGTGAATTTTGGGGACTCTCTTCCTATCTGGCATAGATAGGTTGAGTTATATTTGAGGAATTGTCTATTCCTTGTAAATTGGTTCTAAATGTTGTTGGGATAGAAGAGACAGAGGCTCTAGCTGTCCTAAAATCAGTCGTTTTTGTTTCTGGATTTGACTCTCCTTCTAAATTTAACCTCCTAAAAGCTTTGCTGGTACTTCCTATTTCAAAGGAATGTCTTGGAGGCATTCTCCGTGGCCTGTTGAATATTAATTCAACTGTTCCATCTTGGTGTTGAGAGATTTCACTTAATGAAGTGTTTCTTATAGGAGTTGGTGCCACAGGGTCTGTAGCACCCTCAAGTTTCCACCTTTCAGGAAGGTTTATTTCATGCCATTGTATTGTTCTTGGGATTGTGGTATGATATCTTGAAGTATCTGTTTCTATTAAAAGGGTTTCTCCTTTTGGGCTTTAGAGTAAAGCCTTGGTATTAACTACAGAATACATAGCTTTGAAATGGAGTCTATAGACTAATGTTAATACTTCTGTACCAGGAAGCATTTTGTAGTTATAGGTATGTATTTGAAGGGTCAAAGATTGTAAAATATTTTTGTCAGTCAAAGAAACCATAAAATTTGGATAACAATTAAAATGTATTGGGCTGGTACATAGGCTTGTTTCTATAGTTCCTAATAATGAGTCATTAAACATGACGTGTCTTTGGTCTCTTAAGACAATTAAAATTGAAGTATTTTTAGTGGCTTCAACACTAAGAGGTTTGACACTAACCTGGACTAGTCCAAAATGGATATATTTGTATTTTTGTTCTTTGAGTTTATTAATAACGACTCTATCTAATAATTAGATTGTTTCATATTCTTTTTGAATAGTTAAACTCCTTTCTTTTGTTTTTATAATGTAACTGCAAAAAGCATTTAAATTTTCAAAAGTTGTTTTCTTGTAGACTTGGTTTGTTGGAACTCTTGGAAGAGTCCAATTATCAAATCTTTGGGGAATATTTTCATAATGTTCTTCTTCTTCATTAACAGTGTTGTTTGAGGTTTGGTCGGACTCTTGGGATTGATTGGAAACAAAGCTTACAGAAGAATTGGTTTGTAACACCCCAAACCCGGCCTAGACGTTATGGCCAAATCTGGCGATGTCACATGGTAGTGTTTTTTGAAATAAATGAGTTGTCGTAAAAACCTCTTTTCTATTTAACCTCCACACAAAATCTTGTGTTAATTCTAGGATGCATCGTTAATTTTCAAACGTAGTTCATTATTACAAAATTATTCTTTTTCAAAACGTTGTTAATTTTCAAAGCGTCACTTATTGCGAAAGCTTTGTAAATCAGTTTGCGTATTTGAGTGTATTTTGTTAAAACGGTTGATTCTTTTTGAAACCCGATTAACCCTACTACTAGCAGTTGTAAATCAAAACAATAGAAATCCCAAATTAACCATGAAAATCCAAAAAGGCCATTATTACAGTAAAATACACCAAAATAAAATTAAAAATCATTATTAAGTACTAATCGAATAATTTAGGTCGTGTGGCCACCTCGGAGTCCTCTGCCGCACCGATCCGTCTATGTCTGGGGGTTACCTGTACAGCCAAATCAAAAGGGTGAGTTTTCAAAAACTCAGTATGTAATCCCATATAAAGCAAGCGAGATAGGATGAAGGCAATCACGATGCGGGCCTAAGCCCTTTTGAATCGATGGATGATATTAGTTTGGGCTTTAGCCCATCTCAGGATAGAGGCAGTCATGCATTTGGGCCTTAGCCTATTACGATGTCGATGTCGAGACGATTACCAAATTATGCAGTATACAAGCCCTACCCAGCCAACCTCTACACTCCATCTCCGTTCAACCCTACACTCCATGTGGGGATATAATCAACCCACCCATCCCTACACTCTAAAAAGTACCGAATGCGGCACTAAACAGTAGTTTGCAGCCGAGCTGCCAGTAAGTTAGGCTCGAAGCCTTTCAGTACACTTCCTCCGATCCATATAAACCCATCCCCATTCAATGCATCATACAATCATGTCATGCCAAATCATGGTATCATATATGTATTCGATGCAGATTTTATAAACATGCTCAAAATCTGATCGTATGTATATATATAAAGTACATGGATATAACAATTATTCAGTCAATTAGGGATTAAGGTAATCTTACCGACCCTACAGTAGGTCCACAGTTGACTCGGGCGACCCGTGCAACCTTAGCAGTCAAAACAGTGAAAATGGGCCCACAAGCCCATGTACTTTGTCCATGTAGGCCCACACGCCCGTGTGACCCACAAGGCCCAAAATGGCCTTAGCCGTGTGGATCACACGACCTAGCCCAATAATCTCACACGCTCGTGTGGTTTACCCTGTGGGACCCACATGCCCGTGGGCCCATACGGCCCAATTCGACCTGGCCCATGAATCGCACATGGCCTGCCCCGTCGATCACACACCCGTTTTCGCTCATACAGCCTACCACACGGGCGGCCGCACGCCCGTCTGGCGTTGACTTTCACACTTTCTGACTTTTCGCCGATTTCTATTTCCAGAGTCGTGTTTACACACCTGGTTCGTTTGTGACGTAAAAGCACTTCCGAGATCACCAGCACCTATGGTCGACAAACAAACCCCATAATCAGTCCTAATTCGTAGTTAATTCGAAACCAAAACATTGACAATGATTCGTTCAATCCATTCGTTACTTGCCTTCAAAACCAAGCAGCCCCCCCACTACGAAACCGAACAAGACAGGTCACCACTCCCACAATTTGTCGCTGCCAATTCTGAAAGACCCAATGTTAACAGTATATTACATCTTCATAACCAAAAGAAAGGAAAAGCTTCCCCTAATTCACAAACAAAACCACCTTACCTACTAAGCGAGTAACTGTAGAACCACACCGCTCCAACACTAACCGAATCGCTCCAGCCCTTAACCTTCATCAATGAAACAGTCGACCAATTACCAAGAATCCATAAACCAAAATACACCATAGTTATGAAACTTACCACCAATGCACGAAAGCACAATGGAGATGACAAGTTGCGGCAACAATGAGAAGGTTAGGAAACAAGAGAAATCGTCAGCAAAAAGGAAAGGAGGGAATCGACAGAACCAAGAGAAAAGATAAAAGAAGAAAGGAGAGGGGAAAAGAAAATAGCCGAAAATCACAGCAATATTCGGTACCACGGAAGAAGAACAGTTGACAGGAAAAGTTGAGAGAAAACCAATACCAAAGCCGAAATTGGAAAAAGAAAAGAAGTGATCAGATTTTTGGTAAACCCCATAATCCTTTAACTTTCTCCCCATATCCCTAACTTCCATCCTAAAACCGTCCATCACACTTCCACTAACCCTCAAACTCCCCCCAAACCGTCCACCACAATCTCCTTAACAACCGAATTCAATCCTCATTCAAACACTACAATATTTTGGCTAAACTAAAATTCCTACACGGCACAGGAAGCAAAATAATCCCTTGTTTGCATAAAGACTCGAACTCCAGACCTCCAGCTTATTTACTCTCCACTCAACCACCAGACTAGCAGGCCCATTCTGACATATTTTACCAACATTCAATTATAAGCCTACTGGCTAAAGATAGGGGTTTACTCAATTAAAAACAAAATTTTTCCCAAGCTAAAGCTTGAACCCAAGACTTCTCAGACACTCCCAGAACACTTAACCACTGAAGCAGACAGATATTTGTGTCACAAACATACGAGAATAATTATAAAGGATTTTTTTAGGGCGTTACAACTCTACCCCCTTAAAGAAAATTTTGGCCTCGAAATTTTACCTGATCAGAATAGATGAGGATACTGCTGTCGTATCGCATCCTCAGGCTCCCACGTGGCCTCCTCAGAACTATGATTACGCCAAAAAACCTTAACCAGTGGGATGGACTTTCTTCTTAGAACCTTTACATTGCGATCCATTATCTGGACTGGCTCCTCCACAAAGGTCAGATTTGGCCTAACCTCGATCTCCTCAATAGGAACAATATGCGTGGGATCAGAGTGGTATCACCTTAACATAGAGATGTGAAACACGTCGTGAATCTGATCTAACTCTGGAGGTAACTCCAACTGGTAGGCAGCCGGTCCCACACGTTTCAGTATGTGGTAAGGCCCAATAAACCTAGGGCTCAACTTGCCCTTAAGTCCAAACCTCAGTACCTTCTTCCATGGCGAGACCTTGAGAAAAATGAAGTCCCCCACAGAATACTTAATATCTCGACGCTTGAGATTAACATAGGACTTCTGTCTGTCTGATGCCACTTTCAGTCGGTCCCGAATCAATCTAACTTTGTCCTCGGTATCAGAAACTAGTTCAGGGCCCAGAACCCATCGCTCGCCCAACTCAGTCCAACATGAAGGTGCGCGACACCTACGACCATATAGTGCCTCGTAAGGTGCCATCTAAATGCTAGACTGATAGCTCTTCTTATAAGCAAACTCAGCTAGCGGCAGGTAATCCTCCCAACTGCCTCGAAAGTCAATCACACAACTTCTCAACATATCCTCCAGTATCTGAATCACCCTCTCTGTCTGACCGTCAGTCTGAGGATGGAACACAGTACTGAAGTCCAACCTTGTACCTAGAGCTTCATGTAGCTTTTTCAGAATTGAGACGTGAAACGAGGATCCTTATCAGATATTATCGAAACCGGTACCCCATGCAGTCTCACTATCTCAGACACATACAGTTTAGCCAGCTTCTGCAGAGAGTAATCGGTACGAACCGGTATGAAATGGGTGGACTTGGTCAATCAATCCACGATGACCCATACTGAATCCTTATTAGTAGGTGTGAGGGGTAACCCACTAACGAAGTCCATAGTTACACGCTCCCACTTCCAAAGTGGAATCTTGACTGGCTGCAACAATCCCGAAGGCAACTGATGCTCAGCCTTAACTTGCTGACATGTTAAACACTTGGCCACAAATTTAGTAATCTCACATTTAAGACCTAGCCACCAGTATAACTCACGAAGGTCTCGATACATCTTGTTTCCGCCAGGATGCATAGCATAAGGGCTACTATGCGCCTCTCGCAGTATAGACTGCCTCAACTCAGTATCCTTCGGTACACAGATTCTCCCACGAAAGTAGAGTACCAATTCGCTATTCAATCCAAAATCCATAGTATTCCCACTCTCAATCTGTCGGAAGCGAAGACCCAAAGACTCGTCCTCCAACTGTTTACCCTTAATCTGCTCTATCCACATCGGTTTAACTTAAAGTTCGACCAACAGACTACCATCATCAAATAAACTGAGGTGAGCAAACATTGCCCTCAGATCAGACATAGCCTACGGCTCAGTGCATCGGCCACCACATTGGCCTTTCTAGGGTGGTATTCGATAGTACAGTCGTAATCCTTAAGCAGCTCAATCCATTTACGCTGCCTAAGATTCAGCTCCTTCTGAGTGAGGAGGTATTTGAGGCTCTTGTGATCAGTGTAAACGATACACTTCTCACCATACAGATAATGCCTCCAAGTTTTCAGGGCAAATACCATAGTAGCCAACTCCAAGTCATCCGTCGGATAATTCACCTCATGCGTCTTAAGCTGATGAGACGCATACGCTACCACCTTACCCTCTGGCATCAACACACCTCCTAATCCGACATGTGATGCATCACTGAAAACAGTAAACTTTTTTCCAGACTCTAGCTGTATCAAGACAGGGGCCTCAGTCAATACAATTTTGAGCTTCTTAAAGCTCTCTTGCTGCATGTCAGTCCAGTTAAATGGCACACCCTTACGTAGCAGCTTAGTCAAGGGTACGACGATCAGTGAAAACCCCTCTACAAAACGTCGATAATATCCCGCCAGTCCTAGAAAATTGCGGATCTCAGTTACAATCTTAGGATGCTTCCAATCCAAGGCAGCCTCAATCTTTCGAGGATCGACTCTAATCCCCTCAGAAGAAACCACATGTCCCAGAAATGTTACTTCACGTAACCAGAACTCACATTTACTGAACTTGGCGTACAGTTGTTTCTCTCGCAAACTCTGAGGTGTTGATCATGCTCACCCTCAGTCTTCAAATAAACCAGTATGTCGTCAATAAATACCACCATGAACCAATCCAAATAGGGCTAGAACAATCGGTTTAACAGATCCATAAAAGCTGCTGGTGCATTTGTCAGTCCAAATGGCATTACCAGAAACTCGTAATGACCATAGCGAGTCCTAAATGTCTTCTTATGCACATCAGCTTCCTTAAATCTTAACTGGTGATACCTTGATCGGAGATCAATCTTGGAAAAAATTGAAGCCCCTAGAAACTGGTTGAACAGATCATCTATCCTCGGTAGGGGGTACTTATTCTTGATGGTCAGCTTGTTCAGTTGACGGTAGTCAATACACATACGCATGGATCCATCCTTCTTTTTCACAAACACTACTGGTGCCCCCCACGGAGACACACTAGGGCGAGTAAACCCACGATCCAGTAGTTCTTGAATGTGGGCCTTAAGCTCCACAAGCTCCTTCGGTGCCATTCTATAAGGGGCGATGGACACCAGAGCTGTACTAGGAAGGAGCTCAATCCCAAACTCTACTTCACGATTCGGAGGTAACCCAGGTAGTTCTTCAGGAAAAACGTTTGGAAAGTCCTTAACCGTCCTGATATCCTTAACCGAAGAATCCCCAGAATCTGAAACCCTGATGTAGGCCAGATACGCCTCACATCCCTTACGGACCAACTTCTCGGCCCTTAATGCAGAAATCACATTCGATAAATACTTCTGACGCTCCCCATTTACGACTACCTCGCTGTCCTCCTCAGTTCTCAGTACAACTCTTTTTGAGGCACAATCTAAGCTCACTCAGTGTTTGACTAACCAGTCCATTCCCAATATCAGATCAAATTCTCTAAAATGCAATTTCATCAGATCAGCCACAAAGATAGCTCCTTGAACCTCTAGAGGAACATCTCTAAATAGTTTGTTAACCCTTATTAACTACCCCAACGGACTCAGTACAGTGACCTCACTCGTAGTGCTCTCAACCAGTATACCCAAGTTTTCAGATACGGTACAAGCTATATATGAGTGAGTGGATCATATATCTATCAGTGCAGTATAAGGTACATTATAAATAAAGAACGTACCTGTAATGACGTCCGGAGCATCTCCATCCTCTCGGCGGCGAGTAGCATAGACTAGAGCCGGCTGCCTCGCCTCAGTATGACCAGCACCTCTGCCTGGTGCACTCTGACCACGGCCCAGACCGTTACCACCCCTGGCTTGACCACGACCTCTCAGTGGCTACTGAACTACTCTCGGTGATGCAGTACTCATGCTAGAAACTTGCATCTGATCGGACCACTGCGGGCAATCTCTAATACTGCGCTCTAATGAACCGCAGCTCAAACAACCCCAAGTTCTTTTCCAGAACTCACCTTGATTGCGTCTACCACAATCAGTACACGGCGGCTGTCTAGTAGCAGCAATAGGAGCCCCAACTCTGATCGGCCCATGCACTCTGGCCTTTTTCTTAGACCTCTGAATGGAACTCGAGGGCTCCGATTCTCTCTTATTCCTACCTCTCTCTCTATTCTAGCGCTCAGCGCGCTTCACTTCCTCGGTGATCTTCGCCTTATCAACTAGTGCCGCAAAGTCTCGCTCCCTCTATGGAGCTATCAGAACCTTTAGATTATCCCTGAGGCCATTCTTGAAGCGAACACATCGCTCGTACTCAGTCGCCGCCATTCCTCGCGCGTAGCGGCTCAGTCGTAGAAATTCGGCCTCGTACTTGACCACTGATCTATCCCCATGAGTCAGGTTTAGGAACTCTCTCCTACGGGCATCCACATAACTGGCACCCACATATTTCCCCTGGAAAACGGTCTTAAAGAGCTCCCAGGTCAGTCGATCGGGCTGAGTGCCCTCCTTAACAATGAGCCACCACTGATATGCCTCATCTCGTAGCAACGATACATCACCCTTTAATTTCTGCTCAGAGGTGCAGTCCAGGTCGTCCATAATCCTCTCTGTGGCCTCAATCCAGTATTCAGCCACAATGGGGGCAACCCCAGCAATGCCCCTAAAGAGCTCAGCTCCGTTAGACCGGAGTCATTCCGTAACTGACCCGCGGCCTCCAGCTCCAGTATTGGGTCAAACAACCCTCTCTAAAATCCTCAACATGGCCTGGGATAGTGCGTCGCCCCCAGCCGTTCGATCATGAGATCCAGTCTCGGTCACAGGTAAAGTCGGTGTCTCACTTGTATCCAAATTAGGCAAGTTGCCAGAAGATGGGGACCCAGCTCAAGCACCTCTACGGCCTCTTGAGCTTCGTCCGCTAGTACCTCTTGTGCTTATTGTCTATTCGCTTTAATCTATATTTACAGTTTTTTGCATCAGTTTACAGTTCTAGTGTTTATTAATGGATATTTTATGAAAACAGTATCAGAAGTGTAAAGTTTATTTCGTATATCGCAGTGTCAATCAATGCCTATCGGTTTTTCTACAGTATCAGTATACACTAACTTGAGTGCTTTCAGTACAATCTATCTATAGTAGTTTCGGTACATACTATCTATAGCATTTTAAGTTTTTAAACAGATAACAGTTCAGAGGACTTACAGGATCGGCGCTGGAGACTCGGTGTACCACATATTTAGTGAAAACATTTCATGTCATTTAGAAATCAGTTCTTAGAGAATCAAATCTTAAAAACCCAAATCCACAGTTGAGTTTTGTAACTTGGCTTTGATACCACTAAATGTAACACCCCAAACCCGGCCTAGACATTATGGCTGAATCTGGCGATGTCACATGGTAGTGTTTTTTGAAATAAATGAGTTGTCGTAAAAATCTCTTTTTTATTTAACCTCCACACAAAATCTTGTGTTAATTCTAGGATGCGTTGTTAAGTTTCAAACGTAGTTCATTATTACAAAATTATTCTTTTTCAAAATGTTGTTAATTTTCAAAACGTCACTTATTGCAAAAGCTTTGTAAATCAGCTTGCGTATTTGAGTGTATTTTGTTAAAACGCTTGGTTCTTTTTGAAAACCCGATTAACCCTACTACTATCAGTTGTAAATCAAAACAATAGAAATCCCAAATTAACCATGAAAATCCAAAAAGGCCATTATTACAGTAAAATACCCCAAAATAAAATTAAAAATCATTAATAAGTACTAATCGAATAATTTAGGTCATGTGGCCACCTCGGAGTCCTCCGCCGCACCGATCTGTCTATGTCTAGGGGTTACCTATACAGCCAAATCAAAAGGGTGAGTTTTCAAAAACTCAGTATGTAATCCCATATAAAGCAAATAGATAGACAGAAGGCAATCACAGTCTGGGCCTAAGCCCTTTTCAGAATCAATAACAGTATTAGTTTGGGCTTTAGCCCATCTCAGTATAGAGGCAGTCATGCATTTGGGCCATAGCCCATTCTGATATCGATGTCGATGCGAGTATCAAATTATGCACGTTATACAAGTCCTACCCAGCCAGCCTCTACACTCCATCTCCGTCCAACCCTACACTCCATGTGGGGATATAATCAACCCACCCATCCCTACACTCCAAAAAGTACCGAATGCGGCACTAAGCGAGAGTTTGCAAGCCGAAATTTGCGCGATAAGTTAGGCTCGAAGCCTTTCAGTACACTTCCTCCGATCCATATAAACCCATCCCCATGCAATGCATCATACAATCATGTCATGCCAAATCATGGTATCATATATGTATTCAGTACAGTTTTAACAGCATGCTAAAAATACAGTCGTACATGTTTATATATGAAGTACATGGATATAACAGTTATTCAGTCAATTAGGGATTAAGGTAATCTTACCGACCCTACAGTAGGTCCACAGTCGACTCGGGCGACCCATGCAACCTTAGCAGTAAAAACAGTGAAAATGGGCCCACAAGCCCATGTACTTTGCCCATGTGAGCCCACATGCCCGTGTGACCCGCAAGGACCAAAATGGCCTTATTAGTAGGTGTGAGGGGTAACCCACTAACGAAGTCCATAGTTACACGCTCCCACTTCCAAAGTGGAATCTTGACTGGCTGGAACAATCCCGAAGGCAACTGATGCTCAGCCTTAACTTACTGACATGTTAAACACATGGCCACAAATTTAGTAATCTCACATTTAAGACCTAGCCACCAGTATAACTCACAAAGGTCTCGATACATCTTGTTTCCACCAGGATGCATAGCATAAGGGCTACTATGCACCTCTCGCAGTATAGACTGCCTCAACTCAGTATCCTTCGGTACACAGATTCTCCAACGGAAGTAGAGTACCAATTCGCTATTCAATCCAAAATCCATAGTATTCCCACTCTCAATCTGTCGGAAGCGAAGACCCAAAGACTCGTCCTCCAACTGTTTACCCTTAATCTGTTCTATCCACATCGGTTTAACTTGAAGTTCGACCAACAGACTACCATCATCAAATAAACTGAGGTGAGCAAACATTGCCCTCAGATCAGACATAGCCCTACGGCTCAGTGCATCGGCCACCACATTGGCCTTACTAGGGTGGTATTCGATAGTACAGTCGTAATCCTTAAGCAGCTCAATCCATTTATGCTGCCTAAGATTCAGCACCTTCTGAGTGAGGAGGTACTTGAGGCTCTTGTGATCGGTGTAAATGATACACTTCTCACCATACAGATAATGCCTCCAAGTTTTCAGGGCAAATACCATAGTAGCCAACTCCAAGTCATGCGTCGGATAATTCGCCTCATGCGTCTTAAGCTGATGAGATGCATACGCTACCACCTTAACCTCTTGCATCAACACACCTCCTAATCCGACATGTGATGTATCGCTGAAAACAGTAAACTTTTTTCTAGACTCTAGCTGTATCAAGACAGGGGCCTCAGTCAATACAATTTTGAGCTTCTCAAAGCTCTCCTGCTGCGTGTCAGTCCAGTTAAATGGCACACCCTTACGTAGCAGCTTAGTCAAGGGTGCGGCGATCAGTGAAAACCCCTCTACAAAACATCGATAATATCCCGCCAGTCCTAGAAAATTGTGGATCTCAGTTATAGTCTTAGGTTGCTTCCAATCCAAGGCAGGCTCAATCTTTCGAGGATCGACTCTAATCCCCTCAGAAGAAACCACATGTCCCAGAAATGTTACTTCACGTAACCAGAACTCACATTTACTGAACTTGGCGTACAGTTGTTTCTCTCGCAAAGTCTGCATAACCACTCTGAGGTGTTCATCATGCTCACCCTCAGTCTTTAAATAAACCAGTATGTCATCAATAAATACCACCATGAACCAATCCAGATAGGGCTAGATCAATCGGTTCATCAGATCCATAAAAGCTGCTGGTGCATTTGTCAGTCCAAATGGCATTACTAGAAACTCGTAATGACCATAGCGAGACCTAAATGTCGTCTTATGCACATTAGCTTCCTTAAATCTTAACTGGTGATACCTTGATCGGAGATCAATATTGGAAAAAATCGAAGCCCCTCGAAACTGGTCAAACAGATCATCTATCCTCGGTAGGGGGTACTTATTCTTGATGGTCAGCTTGTTCAGTTGACGGTAGTCAATACACATACGCATGGATCCATCCTTCTTTTTCACAAACAGTACTAGTGCCCCCCACGGAGACACACTAGGGCGAGTAAACCCACGATCCAGTAGTTCTTGAATGTGGGCCTTAAGCTCCACAAGCTCCTTCGGTGCCATTCTATAACGGGCGATGGTCACGAGTACATGTACAGAAGGAGCTCAATCCCAAACTCTACTTCACGATCAGAGGTAACCGGGTAGTTCTTGAGAAAAGCGTCGAAAGTCTTAACCGTCCTGATATCCTTAACCGAAGAATCCCCAAAATTTGAAACACTGATGTAGGCCAGATACGCCTCACATCCCTTACAGACCAACTTCTCGGCCCTTAATGCAAAAATCACATTCGATAAATAGTTCTGACGCTCCCCAATTATGACTACCCCACTGTCCTCCTCAGTTCTCAGTACAACCTTTTTTGAGGCACAATCTAAGCTCACTCAGTGTTTGACTAACCAGTCTATTCCCAGTATCAGATCAAATTCTCTAAAAGGCAGTTCCATCAGATCAGCCACAAAGATAGCTCCTTGAACCTCTAGAGGAACATCTCTAAATAGTTTGTTAACCCTTATTGACTGCCCCAACGGACTCAGTACAGTGACCTCACTCGTAATGCTCTCAACCAGTATACCCAAGTTTTCAGATACGGTACAAGCTATATAGGAGTGAGTGGATCATATATCTATCAGTGCAGTATAAGGTACATTATAAATAAAGAACGTACCTGTAATGACGTCCGGAGCATTTCCATCCTCTCAGCGACGAGCAGGATAGGCTAGAGTCGGCTGCCTCACCTAAGTATTACCAACACCTCTGCCCGGTGCACTCTGACCACGGCCCAGACTGTTACCACCCCTAGCTTGACCACGGCCTCTTAGTGGCTACTGAACTACTCTCGATGATGTAGTACCCATGCCAGAAACTTGCATCTGATCGGACCACTGCGGGCAATCTCTAATACAGTGCTCTAATGAACCGCAGCTCAAACAAGCCCAAGTTCTTTTCCAGAACTCGCCTCGATGGCGTCTACCACAATCAGTACACGGCGGCTGTCCAGTAGCAGCAATAGGAGCCCCAACTCTAATCGGCCCATGCACTCTGGCCTTTTTCTTAGGCCTCTAAATGAAACTCGAGGGCTCCGATTCTCTCTTATTCCTACCTCTCTCTCTATTCTAGCGCTCAGCGCGCTTCACTTCCTCAGTGATCTTCGCCTTATCAACTAGTGCCGCAAAGTCTCGCTCCCTCTATGGAGCTATCAGAACCTTCAGATTATCCCTGAGGCCATCCTTGAAGCGAACACATCGTTTGTACTCAGTCGCCGCCATTCCTCGCGCGTAGCCTTTCGGTCATGCAGAATTCGGCCTGCGTGCCGACCACTGATCTATCCCCATGAGTCAGGTTCAGGAACTCTCTCCTACGGGCATCCACATAACTGGCACCCACATATTTCCCCTGGAAAATGGTCTTAAAGAGCTCCCAGGTCAGTCGATCGGGCTGATTGCCCTCCTTAATAGTGAGCCACCACTGATATGCCTCATCTCGTAGCAACGATACATCACCCTTTAATTTTTGCTTAGAGGTGCAGTCCAGGTCATCCATAATCCTCTCTGTGGCCTCAATCCAGTATTCAGCCACAATGGGGGCCACCCCAGCAATGCTCCTAAAGAGCTCAGCTCCGTTAGACCGGAGTCGTTCCGTAACTGACCCGCGGCCTCCAGCTCTAGTATTGGGCCCAACGACCCTCTCTAAAATCCTCAACATGGCCTAGGACAGTGCGTCGCCCCCAGCCGTTCGATCATGAGATCCAGTCTCAGTCACAGGTGAAGTCGGTGTCTCACTTGTATTCAAATTAGGCAAGTTGCCAGAAGAAGGGGACCCAGCTCAAGCACCTCTACGGCCTCTTGAGCTCCGTCCGCTAGTACCTCTTGTGCTTATTGTCTATTCGCGTTAATCTGTATTTACAGTTTTGTGCATCAGTTTACAGTTCCAGTGTTTATTAATAGATATTTTATGAAAACAGTATCAGAAGTGTAAAGTTTATTTCGTACATCACAGTGTCAATCAATGGCTATCGGTTTTTCTACAGTATCAGTATACACTAACTTGAGTGTTTTCAGTATAGTCTATCTATAGTAGTTTCGGTACATACTATCTATAGCATTTTTAGTTTTTAAACAGATAACAGTTCAGAGGACTTACAGGATCGGCGCTGGAGACTCGGTATACCACACATTTAGTGAAAACATTTCACGTCATTTAGAAATCAGTTCTTAGAGAATCAAATCTTAAAAACCCAAATCCACAGCTGAGTTTTGTAACTTGGCTTTGATACCACTAAATTAACACTCCAAACCCGGCCTAGACGTTATGGCCGAATCTGGCGATGTCACATGGCAGTGTTTTTCGAAATAAATGAGTTGTCGTAAAAATCTCTTTTCTATTTAACCTCCACACAAAATCTTGTGTTAATTCTAGGATGCGTCGTTAATTTTCAAACGTAGTTCATTATTACAAAATTATTCTTTTTCAAAACGTTGTTAATTTTCAAAACGTCACTTATTGCAAAAAGGCCATTATTACAGTAAAATACCCCAAAATAAAATTAAAAATCATTATTAAGTACTAATAGAATTATTTAGGTCATGTGGCCACCTCGGAGTCCTCCGCCGCACCGATCCGTCTATGTCTAGGGTTACCTGTACAGCCAAATCAAAAGGGTGAGTTTTCAAAAACTCAGTATGTAATCCCATATAAAGCAAACAGATAGACAAAAGGCAATCACAGTCTGGGCCTAAGCCCTTTTTAGAATCAATAACAGTATTAGTTTGGGCTTTAGCCCATCTCAGCATAGAGGCAGTCATGCATTTGAGCCTTAGCCCATTCTGATGTCGATGTCGATGACAGTATCAAATTATGCGATATACAAGTCCTACCCAGTGACCTCTACACTCCATCTCCGTCCAACCCTACACTCCATGTGGGGATATAATCAACCCACCCATCCCTACACTCCAAAAAGTACCGAATGCGGCACTAAAGCAATGAGTTTGCTGGTGAGCCACGATGAGTTAGGCTCGAAGCCTTCAAAGTACACTTCCTTCGATCCATATAAACCCATCCCCATGCAATGCATCATACAATCATGTCATGCCAAATCATGGTATCATATATGTATTCAGTACAGTTTTAACAGCATGCTCAAAATACAGTCGTACATGTATATATATAAAGTACATGGATATAATAGTCATTCAGTCAATTAGGGATCTAGGTAATCTTACAGACCGACCCTACGATGAGGTCCATGATCCAACTCGGCGACCGTGAAACCTTAGCAGTTAAAAAAGTAAAAATGGGCCCACAAGCCTATTTACTTTGCCCATGTCGGCCCACACGCCTGTGTGGCCCACAAGGCCCAAAATGGCCTTAGCCGTGTGGATCACACGGCCTGGCCCAATAATCTCACACGCCTGTATGGGGCCCACACACATGTGGGGCCCATACGGCCCAATTTGGCCCGGCCTATGAATCGCACATGGCCTGCCCCGTCGATCACACGCCCGTTTCCCCTCACACGGCCTACCACATGGGCGGCTGCACGCCCGTGTGGCGTCGACTTTCACGTTTTTCAACTTTTCGCCTATTTCCATTTCCAGAGTCGTGTTGACACACCTGGTTCGTTTGTGACGTAAAAGCACTTCCGAGATCACCAGCACCTATGGTCGACAAACAAACCCCACAATCAGTCCTAATTTGTAGTTAATTCAAAACCTAAACATTGACAATGATTCGTTCAATCCATTCGTTACTTACCTTAAAAACCAAGCAGCCCCCACTGCGAAACCGAACAAGACAAGTCACCACTCCCACAATTTGCCGCTGCCAATTCTAAAAGACCCAATGTTAACAGTATATTACATCTTCATAACCAAAAGAAAGGAAAAGCTTCCCATAATTCACAAACACAACCACCTTACCTACTAAGCGAGTAACTGTAGAACCACACCGCTCCAACACTAACCGAATCGCTCCAGCCCTTAACCTTCATCAATGAAACAGTCGACCGATTACCAAGAATCGATAAACCAAAATACACCACAGTTACGGAACTTACCACCAACGCACGAAACCACAATGGAGATGACAAGTTGCGGCAATAAGGAGAAGGTTAGGAAACAAGAGAAATCGTCAGCAAAAAAGGAAAGGAGGGAATGGACAGAACCAAGAGAAAAGATAAAAGAAGAAAAGAGAGGGGAAAAGAAAATAGCCAAAAATCACAGCAATATTCGGCACCACGGAAGAAGAACGGTTGATAGGAAATGTTGAGAGAAAACCAATGCCAAAACCGAAATTGGAAAAAGAAAAGAAGTGATAAGATTTTTGGTAAACCCCCCTAATCCTTTAACTTTCTCCCCATATCCCTAACTTCCCTCCTAAAACCGTCTATCACACTCCCACTAACCCTCAAACTCCCCCCAAACCATCCACCACAATCTCCTTAAAAACTGAGTTCAACCCTCATTCAAACACTACAGTATTTCGGCTAAACTAAAATTCCTACACGGAACAGGCAGCAAAAAAATCCCTTGTTTGCACAAAGACTCAAACTCCAGACCTCCAGCTTATTTACTCTCCACTCAACCACCAGACCAACAGGCCCATTCTGACATATTTTACCAACATTCAATTATAAGCCTACTGGCTAATGATAAGGGTTTACTCAATTAAAAATAAAATTTTTCCCAAGCTGAGGCTTGAACCCAAGACTTTTCAGACACTCTCAGAACACTTAACCATTGAAGCAGGCAGATATTTGTGTCACAAACATACGATAATAGTTATAAATGATTTTTTTAGGGCGTTACATGGTTCTTCTAAGGAAGGGAAACATTCTTTGTTTTCTTATTTCCTACAAAGGGGTTCTACTATCAGGATTTCCAGATTATTAAAGTTGCCTACAGGGATACTTTGTCCTTGACACGCCTAACCCATGGCTAACTGGACAGTGTATCAATACTCAGCAAAATAATAATACATTAATGAAGACAGTTAAACCAGAACTCAGAAATATTGAAAACAAATTGAATATTTTCAAAACTTAGAAATACCTGACCCTAAACCTAGCTTTGATACCAGATTATCCCGAGGACCTGAGGATGGAGTCTGAATTGAAACATTTGAAATGTGATAATTGTAGTTGTTTAAAATTAAAATTTGATTAAATCTTGAAGAGGAAAATAATTTAAAACTTAAATTTTAAAAATTTTGAGAAACTTTAAAACTTTGGAGAAATGAGTTTTGATTTCTGAAATAGGTATTTCAAGTCGTGCCTTTCATTCTAAATTTGATAGCCTTTTATAGAGGGCTATTGTCTCTTTACATCATTTGAACCGGGAAATTCAATCCCTTTCATCATTACATAATTGAAACTTTGATTACATAATTAAAACTTTTCAGAGAATATATTCTCTGGTTACAAAAATACAAACTACAGAGAATAATTACTATTCATGCGTCAGAGAATCTTACTGTTCTTTCCAGGGAATATTTACTGTTTACGCCAGAGAATATTTCATGTTCACTCGTCTTTTCTTACAGGGAATATTTATTGTTTACTTCAGAGAATATTTCCTGTTCACTCGTCTTTTCTTGCAGGGACTCGTCTTTTCTTGCAGGAATATTCTTTGTTTACTTGAGAGAATATTTCCTGTTCACTAAATCTTTTCTTGCATCATTTTTCTTGGTCACGGTGATGGTTCTTGAAGTGGTATCGTCTGCAAGATCCACCGTTTTGATTGAAACGCATTGAAGATTTCTCATCTTGATTTGGAATCCATTGAGTGAGTATTTCAGCCACGAGTTTTTTGTATTCCTTCTTGGT
The DNA here is from genome assembly GCA_025698515.1 of Gossypium sturtianum. Lineage (NCBI taxonomy): Eukaryota > Viridiplantae > Streptophyta > Magnoliopsida > Malvales > Malvaceae > Gossypium > Gossypium sturtianum. The sequence goes on from CM046955.1 coordinate 106,659,472, forward strand.
CTTGGCTTGAGCTAACATCGCACTAGTATCGATTTTGCTTGAAGGAATTTTTTTGTGGTTTGATCCGAGCTTGAATTACATAATCTCGATTCTTGTTGAAAAAATTATCCAAATATTTTGAATCATATTTTTCATCATTAAACTTATCCCACCATTTAGTTCTGTAGTTTCAAACTAGTAATGGAATTCCAGTACATTGATCTTGCTCATAGGAATAATTCCAAGAAACAATCCAAGAAATGCACAATTTTGAGAAAAAAATGAATTGTTCTGTAAATGTGTTTTTGGTCTGGTTTAGGCTGAAATTTGTCAAAGAATTTGGGTCATAAATTTTGAATTTTTTCTGGTAGGATCTCAAAGGATGATGGTCCATACCAATTCCACCATTCTTGGAACTAGTTTGGGAATTTGAATTGGGTACCGTATTTGAAATATATGAGCCAAGAATGTCTCATGTGTTGGTTGTTTATTAAGAAGGCATTGTACCATGCCATTTGGTAATCCCAATATGTAAAATATGGGTGGTGGTCAGTTTTCGTGGTAAATTTGGTTGGAAATTTCTTTGGAGAATTTTGGTTTTCACTCCAATCCCTTGGTGAAAGAATTTTTAATATTTGGGCTATTGAATGGGTAATAAAATTTGGATCTTTTGGGTCTGTGTAGTGTTTGAACAGTACTGATCCAGTTTGAACCAGTATGTTTTGATAATATTGTTGGGGGTTTTGAGAATCCAATGGTTTGAAATGCCATCCATTGAAATGTTCTTTTGCAAGTATATGTGGAGGTTTTTCTGAAAATTCTTCCTCCATAACAAGATTTTTTTCAAAACATTTGTTTGGAAAATATTGTGAGAATTTTTGTGTAGCAGTCTGTGAAGACACTGCTATTTCTTTTGGAAAAACATCTTGGAGAGATGTCTCTTTTAAAACATTTTTTAGAGATTTTGGTTTGTGTAAAACAATCTCTTTATTTTTTAAAATCTTTGCTGCTTCACTAGCAATTTTTTTTGAGAGGAGTTTCCTCTTTCATTTGAGAAAAGGCTAATGCCACTTCTGGGGATTGAGAAAGGGACTCAATCCAGTTTTTTGATTTGAGAACCAATTTCATTTGGATCTTGTGCATCTTGAAAGATTGTATTTTTAGAGGATTTTGATGATGATGATGATCTCTTATTTTCTTCATCATGGCAAATTTCATACCATGACTTAATCGGTTTTGAGGACATTTGAGTTTTGGATGACTCTCCTATTTTTCCTTTTCCTTTGTCTCGGAGTTTGGGTGGCATTTTTGAAGAAACTCTCTGGTGAGAAAATCAGGCAAAGAATTAGTTTCCACTTAGATGTATTCAATATCAAAATCAAATATGCTCAAAATTGCCTGCCATCTTGCAAAAATCTATTTTGAGGCAATATTTTGAACATCTTTTTGTAAGACTTCTTTTGCTTATTTGCAATCGATTTGTAAAAGAAATTTTTGATTTAATAAATCACTTTGGAATTTTGTAATGTACAAAACAATTGATAAAATTTCTTTTTTAATAGTACTATAAATGTTTTATTGTAATATTAAGAGGCTTTACCAGATTATCCCTGCAAGAAAAGACGAGTGAACAAGAAATATTTTATTGTTTGGCTCTTTAAGTCATGGTATGAAATTTGCCATGAAAAAGAAAATGAGAGATCATCATTATCATCAAAATCCTCCAAAAATACAATCGTTCAAGATGCACAAGATCCAAATGAAATTGGTTCTCAAATCAAAAAATGGATTGAGTCCTTTCTCAATCCCGAAGTATGGCATTGGCCTTTTCTCAAATGAAAGAGGAAACTCCTCTCAAACAAATTGCTGGTGAAGCAGCAAAGATTTCAAAAAATAAAGAGATTGTTTTACACAAACCAAAATCTCTCAAAAATGTTTTAAAAGAGACATCTCTCCAAGATGTTTTTCCAAAAGAAATAGTAGTGTCTTCATAGACTGCTACACAAAAATCTTCACAATATTTTCCAAACAAATGTTTTGAACAAATTCTTGTTATGGAGGAAGAATTTTCAGAAAAACCTCCATATATACTTGAAAAAGAACTTTTCGATGGATGGCATTTCAAACCATTGGATTCTCAAAAACCCCAACAATATTATCAAAACATACTGGTTCAAACTGGATCAGTACTGTTCAAACACTACACAGACCCAAAAGATCCAAATTTTATTACCCATTCAACAGCCCAAATATTAAAAATTCTTCGACCAAGGGATTGGAGTGAAAACCCAAATTCTCCAAAGAAATTTCCAGCCAAATTTACCACCAAAATTGACCACCACCCATATTTTACATATTGGGATTACCAAATGGCATGGTACAATGCCTTCTTAATAAACAACCAACACATGAGGCATTCTTGGCTCATATATTTCAAATATGGTACCCAATTCAAATCCCCAAACTGGTTCCAAGAATGGTGGAATTGGTATGGACCATCATCCTTTGAGATCCTACCAGAAAAAATTCAAAATTTATGGCCCAAATTCTTTGACATGTTTCAGCCTAAACCAGACCAAAAACACATTTAAAGAACAATCCATTTTTTCTCAAAACTATGCATTTCTTGGATTGTTTCTTGGAATTATTCCTATGAGCAAGATCAATGTACTGGAATTCCATTACTAGTTTGAAACTACAGAACTAAATGGTGGGACAAGTTTAATGATGAAAAATATGATTCAAAATATTTGGATAATTTTTTCAACAAGAATCCGAGATTATGTAAGTCCGCAGCCTCGGATCAAACCGCAGCAAAATTCCTTCAAGCAAAATCGACAGCTAGTGCAATGTTAGCTCAAGCCAAGACCAAGAAGGAATACAAAAAACTCATGGCTGAAATGCTCAGCTCAATGGATTCCGAATCCGAAGATGAGAAATCTTCAGCGTCTTCAATCAAAACGATGGATCTTGCAGACAATACCACTTCAGTAACCATCACCAGGACCAAGAAAAAATGATGCAAGAAAATACGAGTGAACAGGAAATATTCTCTGAAGTAAATAGTAAATATTCCCTGCAAGAAAAGATGAGTGAACAGGAAATATTCTCTGAAGTAAACAGGAAATTAATTCTAAATTCATTTGTGAATTAATTCACTTGTGACATTCATGGTGTGATTTACCTAAATCATGAGTTAGTCACTGACCATGTGTATGTAACTCATTTGGTTTGATATTAGAGGTTTATGCTTTAAAGATGATCGAGCCGATAATCAATATGTTGGGTACATGACTTGTGTATGGCATGGCTTTACTTGTAACTATGGAATTCATAACTCAATGGAATTCATAACGATATCCTCTTATTGGAATTATGTGGATTGATAAATATGGAACGTGGCCAGGGGTTGATTATTCTCGAATGAGCAATTTAATCACAGTCAGTTGTTGACAATGATCATATTAATCCTAAGAGGACACAATAGTGAAAATGAGATAAAATAGAATTGTATTGAGTGAAAGGATTTAACTCAAAGGAATCAATAATACCATGAGGTAACATGTAACACTCTTAAATCGGGGTCTCTGCATTTTATGTGTTATTGCATGTGATATTATGTTGGTTGTGCTAGTTTAGCATGTTTTGGGGTCCAGGCATGACTTCGGGTTAGGCCTGAGTCATGGCTAATTTTTTTTTGTTTTTGGTACTTAGAGAGAGGAAGCTAACAGAGTTAGGGGTTAAAAGAAATTGTCGGAGGGTTTAGACACAAATGGCTTGGTGGTAAAGTGGCAAAGAAGGCGCCACTAAGGTGCCAGGAAGGTGACGCCACATGCAGGGAATGAGAGCTTGGGTTCGAGCTGCAGAAATCCCTTTCCGCTTATTCTTTTCACTACGAAGCAAGGAAGAGGTGTGCTCGGGTGGGACTCTCTTGAATGGATGAGGATTGGATCATCAGATTTGAAATGGATGGAGAGGAGAAAATTGTGGAGCTTGACTCATTCAAACCAATTTGAATGAGTGGACGGGGAGAGTCTTGAGGTGTTGGCCGAATTATGGACCGTGGGGGGAGGAGGTGTATGTCGGTTTGGGAAGCTAGGTGTGCCGAATCTCCATAGCCAAGTAAGGGTGCATTTTCGGCTACCATAGAAGGCTTCTTCATTTTTGATTGGTGTTAAAACCGAAACCTCATTTGGCATTTTTCTCTTTCACCAATTGTGGTACTTGGCCGAACCAAACCTTGCCATCCCTTTGAAGAGCCGAAACCTCCTTACTTTGCCGAAACCATCCATCTTTGTTCACTTATTCCTCCCCCTATTTTGCTCAAAGCCAAAACTTGACCCTCACATCTTCTTCTCCATTTCTTTTTACTTCATCTTTCTCTTTTATTAAACCCATTGCCGAATCTATCCCTTCCTATTTCACTTCTTTTCTCCATCTTTTCCCGAAATCAATCCATCACTTAAGCTGAATCTTGGTTCCATTCTCTTCTTCCATCTCTTCCATCTTGAAAAGCCGAAACCTTGTTGAGTCCTCTTCTCTTCTTTCAAAAAGTTTGGCCGAATACCCTTAGTTTATTTTCTTCTCTTCTCACGAGTGCTAATCCCTTTGAAAAGCCGAAAACTATTCTATCTTTTGGGATATAGTCGAATCTCCTGGTAAGTGTAGTTCTTCTTCTCTTCTTGACTGATTTGGGTAATATCGAAATCCCACCTCTCTGCTAGTTCTCCATTTGATTTTAGATCCAAGTCTGAAACTCTATTCTTGTTCTATATTGGTAGCCGAAACCCCTAACATCACTAGGGTGTGCCAAACTTTGGTGATTGGAGGCCGAATCTGTCAGTAAGGTAAGGGGGTAAGTGTTTTACGATTTCAACATCTTCTGTTGTGGTTAATATCGAAGGCTTTAACCCAATGATAGTGGTACTTGGCCGATTGTAGGGAGAAGTGTAGCCGAATACAGTGGATCTTCGGGATTTGGTTGGAAACCAAATCGGCATTAAGGTAAGTGCTACCTTCGGGCGACATATCTTCGGGATTTTGTGATTAAGCCGAATGGCTTTAGTCTTAAAAGTATGGTGTTGGCCGATTGTAGGAAAGGTGAAGGCAAACGTTTCGGGATTTCGCTTAGATCTACAAGTAGTCAGGTGTGTAATGCTTACACACTTCATTAGTATTATATGTTCATTGTGTTTACTGTTAAAAGTCGAATGGCCATTGAAATCAGTGATTTTGCCTTGTGGGCATGAGCGTGGACTCCGGGTAAGTCCCCTGTTATACGGATCTCAATATATGTGTTATCATGTCACTATATAATGGTATGCTATGGGTTATTTGCATCATAACATGATATTATGCCACGATTAATATGGACATGATGATGGGATTGATGAGAGGAGGGGGAAGGATGATTTGGACTGTCACCAGTGGTTTTGACCACACGGCGGGTTGGCCCCGCTTTTGATACTATATTTGTGACTAAGTCCCAGTGGTTTTGACCACCAGTGGTTTTGACCACATATGGATATTGTGACTCGTCCCAGTGGTTTGGTACCACAGTGGGTTGGCCCCACATGTTGATTACGGGATTGTCATCAGTGGTTTTGACCACACGATGGGTTGGCCCCATCACTTGATTTGTGACTACAGTCACCAGTGGTTTTGACCATACTTATATATTTGTGACTTCGGTAACCAGTGGTTTTGACCACCAGTGGTTTTGACCATACGGGGTAGATAAAGGAGATCGGACGGTTAGGTTTTGGGGTTGCATGATTTGCATGTTTTACTGATGATTTGCGTAAGTGCTTGCACTATCGGGTTGGGGATTTATACACTGAGTCTCGGTGACTCGCCCCTTCCCTTATATTTTACAGATGAGGCATAGATCGCGGGTATGGAGCCGGGGAGGACTCGAGGTGGCCATGCATCTAAATTTCGGGTTTATTTTTAAATTACTATTTCGGGTTATATTTCCTTTAAATTTTGGTTTTGGTTTTGTAATAAGGCCGCTAAGTATTATTTTGGGTTTTTAATTGCTTGATTTTATTTTAATTATCTTATGCATGTGATTAATAACTTGATTTGCTAAAGTAACCGGGATTAAATCGATGTTTTCAAATCTATACTCTTTAACGAGATTGTCAAACGCTACCATCGGGTAACATCATTCACAAAATGATTACAAAGGTAACTTAGATGATTTTTAAATTTAATTTTTCAACCAACTTCAAATGCAAATGGTTTTAAACTTGACTATGCTCAACTCACTCGGATTTTAAAAAGTACCTAAAGGTTTTCCAAAACTAGAAACAAAGAAACGGATTTTCCAAAGAAAAGAGATTCTCGGGTTTTAAAGCAACACCAAAACAATTTCAACATCACTTTATACGAGGTTTTCTAAACCTTAAAACGATAAAGGATTTTTACAATAGAAATTAATCGGACAATAGAAATTAATCGGACAATAGACATTAATCGACAAACTTGTTTTATTCAAAATGTTTTCACTCTGTAACATGCCAGATTTGGTTGTGGTGTGTTGACCGGGTTTGGGGTGTTACAATTTTGGTATCAAAGCCAGGTTCAAAAGCTCGACTGTGGGCCCAAGGCCCAAAATGATTTTAGAATGAGTTATGAAAGGTTTTTTTTATTTATTTATGGTTGGGAAAGCATGGCACCGAGTCTCTGGCACCGATCCGCCCAGGTAAGTACCCTAACTATTGTTTATATGCTTGTAATGATGATGTTATGACTAATAGGGAATCACTTTAGAGACTGAAACCTTAGGGTTGTGTGTGAACCTACGGAAACAATCCCCGTACTAAACTATTCATAAGACTGTGCTTTAATAACAGCGAAATAGGTCTAACGTATAAAACTTTTAAATCAGATCAATTCGTGAACGATCGTCTTGAGTACACGAGGACGTGGGCGAAATACACGTGGACGAGGTAGAGGTAGGATGACAGTGTCAGAACCGGTAGGGTCTGGACATGGGTCGGAAAATGAGGTACCACCACCGCCAGCTGTGGGCGCGGAATTTCAGGATCAGACGGGTGGTGATGACGCAGTATCACAGGCAATGCTGCGGGTTTTGGAGAGAGTCGAGGGTGCAGGCGTTGGAACGGGAGCTAGGAAATCTGTGTCTGAACGACTCCGGGCTAATGGCGCAGAGGTATTCAGAGGTGTATCTGGTGTGGCTCCCAATACGGCGGAGTATTGGCTGGAGGCGACAGAACGTATCATGGACGACCTAGACTTTACGACTGAGGAGAAGCTGAAGGGTATAGTATCTCTTCTCCGAGATGAGTCATATCAGTGGTGGCTCACAGTTAGGGATAGAGCAATGGCGGACGACATCACTTGGGATTTCTTTAGGGCAGCCTATCAGAGGAAATACGTCGGGGATAGTTACATTGATGCACAGCGTAAGGCGTTTCTAAATTTGGTTTAGGGAAATAAGTCAGTATCGGAATATGAGGCAGAATTTCTTCGGTTAAGTCGGTATGCACGGGGTATTGTGGGCACGGAACATGAGCGCTGTGTCAGATTTGAGGATGGGTTGAGAGATGAGCTGTGAATATTGATTGCTCCACAGTAGGAGAGAGAATTTGCGGTCTTAGTAGAGAAGGCCAAGGTTCTTTGAGGAGGTAAAGCTTGATCGGTGAGACGGAACCGGGATAGGAGTTGGAATAAGAGGAGTTCTGGGTCATCAGGGTCTGCCGAGAATCAGTAGAAAAGGGCTAGGTATGGTGGGCCGAATCAAGCGGCGAGGCCTGCTGCTGCTGCTACTCAGTGGCCGCCACGGTGTGCTCGATGTGGGAAGTCTCACACGGGAGAATGTTGGACCGAAAACAGAGGGTGCTTCGAGTGTGGGTTAATGGGGCACCGGGTAAGGGATTGTCCGCAGAGGTCGGCCTAGATTTCACCGAGGGTCGTGGTCGCATACGATTCGGGAGGGATGGTCAACAGCCACAGAGGGGTCGCGGTTCGGCCAGGGGAGGTAATGGTTCTGGACGAGGCCGCGGAGCACCAGGCAGAGGTGTTGGGAGCTCAGAGGTGAGACAGCCTGGATTGGTCTATGCAGCAAGGCGTCGAGAGGAGGGCGACGCACCGGATGTCATAACCGGTACGTTCTTAATTTTTGGACTGCCTTATACTACTTTGATAGATGTTGGTTCGACGCACTCGTATGTTGCCAGTAGTATAGTGGAAACTATGAACTTAGACTTTGAGATTACTTCTAGGGTGATGACAGTAATAAGCCCTCTAGGTCACTCTGTAGAAGTAAATAAACTATATAGGGATGTACCCCTATAACTTCAAGGGGTCGTGTTTTTGGCTGACTTGATGGAACTACCGTTTGGGGAGTTCGATCTGATTCTGGATGGATTGGTTAGTGAAGTACTGTGCCGTTTGGATTGCATGACTAAGCGCATGGTGTTGAAGACAATGGAAGGCGAAGAGGTGGTGATGGTAGGTAATAGCAGATATTACCTATCCAATGTGGTATCTGCGCTGAAGGCGGAGAAAATGGTGAGGAAAGGTTGTGAGGCATTTATGGTGCATGTCTGTGCTTTGGAAGCCAAGGATACAGCTGTAGAGATTGTCCAAACCGTGGGGGAATTTGCTGATGTATTTCCAGAGGAACTTCCGGGTTTGCCTCCTGACCGCGAGGTTGAGTTTGGTATAGACTTGTTACCCGGAACCGTGCCAGTGTCTATTGCCCCGTATAGGATGGCACCGAAAGAATTGGTGGAGTTAATGGCTTAGATTCAGGAGTTGCTGGACAGAGGTTTCATCCGGCCGAGTGTATCACCTTCGGGAGCACCTGTGCTTTTTGTTAAGAAGAAAGACGGTACTATGCGGATATGTATAGACTACCGCCAGCTGAATAAGTTGACGATCAAAAACAAGTATCCGTTGCCCAGGATAGATGACTTGTTTGATCAGCTTAAGGGTGCATCGGTATTCTCTAAGATAGATCTTAGGTCGGGGTATCATCAACTCAAGGTGAAGGAGGCTGATATTCATAAGACGGCGTTTCGTACTCGGTATGGGCATTACGAGTTTTCGGTGATGCCATTGGGTTGACCAATGCACCAGCAAGCATTCATGGACATGATGAATCGGGTGTTTCAGCTGTATTTGGATCGGTTCGTCGTAGTGTTTATAGACGACATTTTGGTGTACTCGAAATCTGAGGAGGAGCATGATGCGCATCTACGGGTGGTTCTACAGATTCTAAGGGAGAAGCAACTATTCGCTAAGTTTAGTAAGTGCGACTCGCTTAAGGAGGTAACTTTCTTGGGTCATGTGGTGTGGTGAGGGGATTAGGGTGGATCCTCGGAAGATCAAGCAGTGTTGGATTGGAAACCACCTAAGTCGATTGCGAGATTCGAGTTTTTCTGGTTTGGCAGATACTACGAGAAGGTTCGTGGAGGGTTTCTCCTTGATTGCAGCGCGCTACCGACTAAGTTGTTGAGAAAAGGGGTTCCGTTTGTGTGGTCTGAAAAATAGCAAGAAAGTTTCGACAAGTTAAAGAAGATTCTGACTGAAGCTCCGGTGTTGATTCAGCCTAAGGCAGGAAAGGAATTCACGGTCTATTGTGATGCATCGACATCTTGGCTTAGGTGTATGCTAATGCAAGATGGAAAGGTGGTCGCTTATGCGCCTCGGCAATTAAGGCCTCATGAGGGTAACTACCCGACACATGACTTGGAGTTGGCGCAGTGGTTTTCGCCTTGAAGATTTGGAGGCATTACTTGTATGGGGAAAAGTCGATAGTCTACACGGATCACAAGAGTCCAAGTACCTCTTGACTCGAGAAAGATTTAAATTTGAGGCAGCGAAGGTGGATCAAGTTGTTGAAGGACTACGACTGCTCGATTGAGTACCATTCGGGTAAGGCTAACGTAGTAGCCGATCGCGTTGAGCCGTAAGGTGGTAGCGCACACGAGAGAGCGATGTTTGCTCACCTTAGTCTATATGACGACGGGAGTCTTTTGGTAGAATTGCAAGTAAAGCCTACGTGGATTGATCAGGTTAAGGAGAAACAGCTGGTGGATGAGGTTCTAAGTGCTCGGAGGTTGCAAGTGCAAGGTGGTGAATTGGAGGGTTACAGCTTGGGTAGTGATGGAGTACTGTGTTTTCAAGGGAAAGTATGTATGCCCAAGGACGTTGAGTTGAGACAGCGGATTCTTTAGGAAGCTCATAGCAGCCCATACGCTATGCATCCGGGAGGTAGTAAGATGTATCGTGATTTGAGGGAACAGATTACCGTGGCGTGTCTAAGCTTAAAAGTAATGAGTTTGTGGGCAAGTGTCTGACATGCCAGCAAGTTAAAGCTGAACATCAGTTACCATCAGGACTGTTGCAGCCGGTAAAGATCCCGCAGTGGAAGTGGGAAAGGATTACGATGGATTTCGTCAGTGGGCTACCCCTTACGCCTAGCAAGAAAGACTCAGTTTGGGTAATTGTGGATCGTCTGACTAAATCGGCTCATTTCATACCAGTCCGAGTTGACTATTCACTCCAGAAGTTAGCCAAGTTGTATGTGGCAGAGATAGTAAGGTTGCATGGAGTGCCAGTGTCAATTATTTCGGATAGGGATCCCAGGTTCACGTCGAGGTTCTAGAAAGATTTGCATCAGGCGTTGGGTACGAGGTTGGATTTCAGCACAGCTTTTCATCCGCAGTCTGATGGACAGTTTGAGAGGGTAATCCAGATTTTGGAAGATATGTTAAGGGGTTGCGTTCTGGATTTCAGCGGTAGTTGGAAGGAGTATTTGCCATTGGCGAGTTCGCTTATAACAACGCTTATCGTTTAGTATTCAGATGGCACCATATGAGGCACTATATGGACGGAAATGTCGTACTCCGACGTGTTGGACAGAATTGGGTGAACGGCAGATGTTGGGTCCGAAATTGGTGGCAGAAACGGAGGATAAGGTTAAGGTAATTCAGGCTCGTCTAAAGGAAGCATCGGACAGGCAGAAGTCTTACGCTGATCTTAAGCGCAGGGATATAGAGTATGCAGTGGGTGACAAGGTCTTCCTGAAGGTATCGCTGTGGAAGAAAGTGTTGAGATTTAGGCGAAAGGGCAAGCTAAGCCCTAGGTTTATTGGGCCATATACGGTGTTGAAGCGAGTGGGACCAGTAGCTTATCAGCTCGAGTTACCCGCAGAGTAAAGTCAGATTCACGACGTGTTCCATGTCTCAATGCTTAGGCACTATCGATCAGATCCGTCACATGTTGTGCCAGTTGAGGAGGTAGAGGTCAGCTCAGACTTGTCTTTCGAGGAGAAATCGGTACGGATTTTGGATCGAGATGTCAAGGTTCTGCGTAGGAAGTCAGTTCCCTTGGTGAAAGTATTATGGCAGAACCATGGTACGGAGGAAGCCACGTGGGAACCAGAGGATGTGATGCGGCAAACAATACCTCAACTCTTTCGACGACTGTAATTTCGAGGCCAAATTATTTTTAACGGGGGTAGAAATGTAACACTCTTAAATCGGGGTCTCTGTATTTTTTGTGTTATTGCATGTGATATTATGTTGGTTGTGCTAGTTTAGCATGTTTTGGGGTCCAGGCATGACTTCGGGTTAGGCCTGAGTCATGGCTAATTTTTTTGTTTTTGGTACTTAGAGAGAGGAAGCTAACAGAGTTAGGGGTTAAAAGAAATTGTCGGAGGGTTTAGACACAAATGGCTTGGTGGTAAAGTGGCAAAGGAGGCGCCACTAAGGTGCCAGGAAGGTGACACCACATGCAGGGAAGGAGAGCTTGGGTTGAGTGCAGAAATCCCTTTCGCTTATTCTTTTTCACGCTGAAGCAAGGAAGAGGTGTGCTCAGGGTGGGACTCTCTTGAATGGATGAGGATTGGATCATCGATTTGAAATGGATGGAGAGGAGAAAATTGTGGAGCTTGACTCATTCAAACCAATTTGAATGAGTGGACAGGAGAGTCTTGAGGTGTTGGCCGAATTATGGACTATGGGGGGAGGAGGTGTAATCGGTTTGGGAAGCTAGGTGTGCCGAATCTCCATAGCCAAGTAAGGGTGCATTTTCGGCTAGCATAGAAGGCTTCTTCATTTTCGATTGGTGTCAAAACCGAAACCTCATTTGGCATTTTTCTCTTTCGCCAACTGTGGTACTTGGCCGAACCAAACCTTGCCATCCCTTTGAAGAGCCGAAACCTCCTTACTTTGCCAAAAACATCCATCTTTGTTCACTTATTCCTCCCCCTATTTTGCTCAAAGCCGAAACTTGACCCTCACATCTTCTTCTCCATTTCTTTCTACTTCATCTTTCTCTTTTCTTAAACCCATTGCCGAATCTATCCCTTCCTATTTCACTTCTTTTCTCCATCTTTTCCCGAAATCAATCCATCACTTAAGCTGAATCTTGGTTCCATTCTCTTCTTCCATCTCTTCCATCTTGAAAAGCTGAAACCTTGTTGAGTCCTCTTCTCTTCTTTCAAAGAGTTTGGCCGAATACCCTTAGTTTATTTTCTTCTCTTCTCACGAGTGCTAATCCCTTTGAAAAGCCGAAAACTATTCTATCTTTTGGGATATAGCCGAATCTCCTGGTAAGTGTAGTTCTTCTTCTCTTCTTGACTGATTTGGGTAATATTGAAATCCCACCTCTCTGCTAGTTCTCCATTTGATTTTAGATCCAAGTCTGAAACTCTATTCTTGTTCTATATTGGTAGCTGAAACCCCTAACATCACTAGGGTGTGCCGAACTTTGGTGATTGGAGGTGAATCATCAAGAAGGTAAGGGGTAAGTGTTTTACGATTTCAACATCTTCTCGTTGTGGTTAATATCGAAGGCTTTAATCCAATGATAGTGGTACTTGGCCGATTGTAGGGAGAAGTGTAGCCGAATACAGTGGATCTTCGGGATTTGGTTGGAAACCAAATCGGCATTAAGGTAAGTGCTACCTTCGGGCGACATATCTTCGGGATTTTGTGATTAAGCCGAATGGCTTTAGTCTTAAAAGTATGGTGTTGGCCGATTGTAAGAAAGGTGAAGGCAAACGTTTCGGGATTTCGCTTAGATCTACAAGTAGTCAGGTGTGTAATGCTTACACACTTCATTAGTATTATATGTTCATTGTGTTCACTGTTAAAAGCCGAATGGCCATTGAAATCAGTGATTTTGCCTTGTGGGCATGAGCGTGGACTCCGGGTAAGTCCCCTGTTATACGGATCTCAATATATGTGTTATCATGTCACTGTATAATGGTATCCTATGGTTTATTTGCATCATAACATGATATTATGCCACGATTAATATGGACATGATGATGGGATTGATGAGAGGAGGGGGAAGGATGATTTGGACTGTCACCAGTAGTTTTGACCACACGGCGGGTTGGCCCCGCTTTTGATACTATATTTGTGACTAAGTCCCAGTGGTTTTGACCACCAGTGGTTTTGACCACATATAGATATTGTGACTCGTCCCAGTGGTTTGGTACCACAGTGGGTTGGCCCCACATGTTGATTACGGGATTGTCATCAGTGGTTTTGACCACACGATGGGTTGGCCCCATCACTTGATTTGTGACTACGGTCACCAGTGGTTTTGACCACACTTATATATTTGTGACTTCGGTCCCCAGTGGTTTTGACCACCAGTGGTTTTGACCACAAGGGGTAGATAAAGGAGATCAGACGGTTAGGTTTTGGGGTTGCATGATTTGCATGTTTTACTGATGATTTGCGTAAGTGCTTGCACTATCGGGTTGGGGATTTATACACTGAGTCTCGGTGACTCACCCCTTCCCTTATATTTTGCAGATGAGGCATAGATCGCGGATATGGAGCCGGGGAGGACTCGAGGTGGCCATGCATCTAAATTTTGGGTTTATTTTTAAATTACTATTCCGGGTTATATTTCCTTTAAATTTTGGTTTTGGTTTTGTAATAAGGCCGCTAAGTATTATTTTGGGTTTTTAATTGCTTGATTTTATTTTAATTATCTTATGCATGTGATTAATAACTTGATTTGCTAAAGTAACCGGGATTAAATCGATGTTTTCAAATCTATACTCTTTAACGAGATTTTCAAACGCTACCATCGGGTAACATCATTCACAAAATGATTACAAAGGTAACTTAGATGATTTTCGAATTTAATTTTTCAACCAACTTCAAATGCAAATGGTTTTAAACTTCACTATGCTCAACTCACTCGGATTTTAAAAAGTACCTAAAGGTTTTCCAAAACTAGAAACAGCAAACGGATTTTCCAGCAAAAGAGATTCTCTGGGTTTTAAAGCAACACCAAAACAATTTCAACATCACTTTATACGAGTTTTTCTAAACCTTAAAACGATAAAGGAGTTTTACAATAGAAATTAATCGGACAATAGAAATTAATCGGCAAACTTGTTTTATTCAAAATGTTTTCACTCTGTAACATGCCAGATTCGGTTGTGGTGTGTTGACCGGGTTTGGGGTGTTACATAACACACACGGGATGTGGTCATTGGACAAAGCTGTTGGATAAATTGCTTGCATAAAGAATATACAATTAGAAGTTTTCAATCATGGTACTTCTTGTGGACTGACTCCATGATTAAGTAATTGCGAATTATCCGAATGATGCTTCTGGACATAATTGCAATTACTAGAGCTTAATTGTATATTTCCGTTTGGTCCCTCCACTAGCTCAACAAAAGCTCGATCGGACTACTTTTGAATTAGAAGAAAATTCTATGACTTTAGAAATAATTTAATTGAGTCGATTTATTCGATGTAGAATTAAATTGGGCGGTCGTAAGAATTGTTCAACTAGAGAATTTAATTAAAGAATCATCTTGAAAATTAATTTGGAAAATCTAAGTGATTTTTGGAAAAAAAAATAATTTTGATTAAGTAAAATTAAATTAATCAAATTAATTAAAATTAATATGATATTTTTGGAAATTAATTTTCAAGTTGCACATTTGGCAAATGGATAATTGAACCTAAAAATTGGACTTGAGATCGTAAATTGGGCCCGGGAGCCCAAAATTGAGGCCAAGACCCAAAAACTGGTCGAACTGGGTTTGGTATGTGAAATCGGACCGACGTTCCAACTGGTGGCTGGACCGAATCGGTCAAGCCGTCATTGGCCCGGATCGAATCGGTA
Organism: Gossypium sturtianum; assembly: GCA_025698515.1. Lineage (NCBI taxonomy): Eukaryota > Viridiplantae > Streptophyta > Magnoliopsida > Malvales > Malvaceae > Gossypium > Gossypium sturtianum. Next base: position 106,674,592 of record CM046955.1, read on the forward strand.
GAAACTGAACCAGTACGAGGTGTTTGCAACTGCGACGAAAACATTCTGGTGGCCAGAAAATGGTCGTCGGCGGTGGGTCTTCGGTGGTTGAGCAAAGGAAGAATTACATTCCTACTGAGACTTTACTAGAAAATTTGATTTCAGATTAACTATTTCAAAAATAAATTTAATTTAATACTTATCTTAATAGTATTTATTAATGTAATATTAAAGTGATTATCTTAATATTAAATTTAATTTAATGTTTATCTTGTAGATAAATATTCTATTAATTTAATACGATTTAATATTTATTTAATCTAATATTTATCTTGATAAATATTAGATTAAATTAATATTAAAGTGATTAAGTTTAATCATAATTTGACTCTCTAAACTCTCCCTATATAAAGAAAGTCTTGGGTTATTATTTTTAAGTCACTTGAATTCAAAAGAAAGTTGTAGAGAGAAAATTCTCTGAATAAATTATTTCAGAAAATTTCTAAAGATATTTTTCTTATTTACAACTTGTAACATCCTAAATTAGGGGTTATGCATTTGGAGCATAACTCAAGTGTTGGTAGGCTTTAAGTATGGTTGGTGATATTTTAAGGGTTTTAAAACTCTAGGATTAAAAGGAGTGCATTGGAAATTTTGAAATTTTTGGGTTAAAAGGGGAAATTGGGCTAAGGAGGCCTTAAGAATAATTTTTGGCATGTTTGGACACAAAGAGCGCCTTGGTAAAGTGGCTCCCATGCGCCCTTAAGGGTCTGGAAGTAACGCCAAAGACAGGGCCTGGTTCAAGTCACAGCAGCAGACAAGTGGTGTTTTATTTTTGGGTGTTGGCATTAAGAAGGAAGGGGCTGAGTTAAGGAGGGTTAAAAGGATGTTGTGGGCAATGGTGGACAAGAAAGTCAGCTTGGTGGAGTGGCTTGGGGCGCCACTTGAGGGTCTTGGCAAGGGACTCAAGTTCGAATAGCATGGGAAGCACATGGGTTTTATTTTTGGTTTTGGCGTGAGACAAGGGAGCTGGGGAGTGAGGTGTTAAAAGATGTTTTGGGTGGATTATATCACAAAAAGCGCTTTGGCCGAATGGCCTGGGGCGCTACCTGCAACATGGGTTCTTGCAGGTCTCATGTTCGAGACCTATGGGTAGCAGTTTGGGTGTTTTACTTTTATTTTGATTTTGCAGCAAATTGGAAGGCAGTGGACGGCACATGGGAGCTTCAATAGATAAAGATTAAGCTGATTTGGTCTAATCCTTTTAGAATTTACTGAGAGGGTAGATTAATATTAGTTTATTTTTATTTTGTATTTTAAATTGAAGGGGTGATAATGGATAAAGGGGGGGTTGTTAGTTTATTGATTTTTGAATGATTGATAAGAGATAAATAAGGCTTATTTTATTTTGTTCAAGTGAGTGGATAAGAGTTAAAATAGGAATTAACTTAGGAATTTGATAAGGAATGGAGATAGCAAAATGAATGGGGTCTCCTTGGGTTGATAATTTTCGGTCAACTAGGGGTATTAAGTGCCGAATTACAGCTTGCATGAATATTCTTCCTTTTGCCGAATCTACACCCTTCGTCCTAAGCTTCTTCTTTTATTTAGTGATTAGCCGAAATTCTCCTAACTTCTCTCCCTACTCTTTTCTTTTCTTCAAACCTCAATTCTACCTATGTTCTTGTGTGGCCGAATATTCCCTTGCTATTCTGAATCATAGCCGAACCTTGTATTCTACCTTTCTCTTTTGAACTTCAAAGCCGAAGGTGGTAGTCTAGTTTATTCTTCTTTATTGTTCTTTTGTATTATCATCTTTTCCCGAAAACTACTCTTTTCTTATCATCCCCTAAAAGCCGAATCTCTCAGTGTTCAAGGAGACTTCGGGTGCAAGCGATTCGACCGGTTACGATAGTGTGGTAAGAAACTCTTTAACGTTATTCTTCTTTCTTTTATCTTTGGTTAGTCGAAACCAAAATCTAACCCCTTTTAGTCTTGTGGCCAAATCAAGAGCTGATCTTTCGGGATTTGGAGACTTGTGGTAGCAACTATACTATTCGGCCAAGGGCCATCTTCCTTGATTATTGTGTATAGCCGATACTAACAATGGCAAATAGGGATTGCATAGTCTCAAGGAGCAAGCGGTATTTCGGGATTTAGATCCGTAAGGTAAGGTAATAGTAATATTCGGCCATAGGCCATAATTGGTTTTAGTGTTAGTCGATTCGACAAAAGGTTGTGTAGGAGGATTCGACAAGGTTGGGTGCATATCGTTTAGACGTAGAGTTTGAGATTTGTTCGATTGTATCAAACAGTGCGTAATTATCGCATCGTTTTTCTGCTTTTGTGTATTGTTATATATATATATTTGTGTATGATGTGTGATAGCCGGCAATAAAGGCTAAAGTGGTGGATACCCATGTTTGGGGTAACTTAGGTTAATGAGTTAGTGTTTTATGATATTAAATTATTTATGGTGCCCATTTGATATGGTAATGAGCATGCTATTATACTCACTCTATACGTTGATTTGACACGATATATTGACATATGTGCATGGGGATTTGATTTGAGCAAAGAAGGGCGGGAGTACATATTATGTACGTGGTCTAATGTCACCTCGTGCTACATTAGCGCTTGATGGTTAGTCGTGTGTGCTTCATCAAGGGAGATGTTGGCTAGGTGCCCATCTCGGCGGTTGATAGCTGAGTGCATCACCGTAGATAGATTATTGTGAGGATCACGATGTGATCGGTGGCTCAGCCACGGCCTTGTGCAGCAGGTCTACCAAGGTAGGATTTGTGGGATCACTCGGTTGTGATCGGTGGATTAGCCACGGCCTTGAGCAGGGAGTCTGCTAAGGTTGGTGTAACGGATGGACCTAGGTTGGGTTGGGTTTCAGAATCGCATATTTACCCGCACGATTTGTGTGGATATGGGCCAAGCCCATACGTGTGGGAAGCATGTGTAATGATTATGCACTGAGTCAGTGGACTCACCCTATTTTTCTCAACCATTTCAGGTGATTCGTGATTAATGGGCCGGGTTGGAGGGGATACAAAGGTGGCCATGCAGAAGGAGATTATTTTGATTATTTTATGTTTTTAATATTAAGTATTGGGTTTAAATATTGGGTTGTAATAAGCGCCTTATTTTTATTATTTTGGTATTATTTTATTATTATTTATGGCTTGTTCAAATTAAATTACTAAGTGAAGATAACTTTATTTTAGCAACTTATTTATTCAAATTATATATATATATCTGTTTAATAAAGTTTTAATATGGGCATTGTATAATAACAAAGTTTTATTTATAATTTTAAATGGACATGGTTTTCAAAAGTTAACAATTTTCATGTTTTATCCAAAAGTCAAAAAGATTTTCAACCGTCTTTCCGCAGTGACATAACCAGATCCGGTCAAGGCTCGTGGGCCGGGTTTGGGGGTGTTACACAACTTGGCCCAAAAGTTTACAAAAATTGGTAAATTACCCCACTGATAATTTGTGTGAAAATTTTTCTGATTCAAAGCGAGCCCACACTCGGCAGACATGAGCTTGAGGATAGAGGAGAAGACTACTTAGTCAATGCGTTCATCCTAGATGAATCAAAAATGTAGAATTTTTTATTAAGTGTTTATTACTTTAGATATCACAACAAAATTCTTATTTTGGAATTTTTTTTAAACTTTGGTTTTTCCCTAAATTTATTTTTTGCTACATTTTCCAAACTTGATTTTCCAACAGTGTGAAGTTAGTAAAAGATTAGGATACGTAAAGCATGTCATTAGGGTCAAATATGGAATCGATTAGGGATTTACATGGTTATATGATATCTGACATTTCTTTCGGATTCTCGATTTATATGTATTTTTTGTTTAGCTTGGACTGGTAACATTGATACGATGTCAGCTTGTGTGAGCAAATTCATAAATGTCAGCTTGTGTGAGCAATATAGTTCCATGTATTAAGATTCAATTTACTATAGTTCCCTCAGGTGAAACAGTAATCTAATGAAATGGAAATATTGAAATGGGTTAGATGTGAATTGAATTGTATATGCTTATAATGTGAATTATTGTATATGATCATTGTTACAAGTTTATTGTATGAAAGTTTTACTAACCTATTAGTTGTAAATGGTGTTGTGCATTAATTATCTCAAAATGTGCCAAGGAATGTTAAATTGCCTTCTTGGCGTGTTAAATGTTAAGTTTATTAAATTTTCGAGATAAGTAAATTTCATATGGACTTACTAAACATTTAACATGCTTATCCCGTTGTTTCCCTTTTCTTGTAGATTTTCAACTTGCGGAACGTGTCAAACGGTTCATCCAGAAGCTCACAATATCTCATTTTTGAATCGGTAGCTTTTTTATCGTTTTAAGTTCGATTGTGACATGTATATAGGTGTTCCATCGCCGAAACAGGGTTACGGAGCATTACCGGAGTTTACAATACAAATGCACAGAAAAATTCAAACATTTCATAACATATCAATAAGCATGTTAAAACCAAGTCTAATCATACATATTGTCCATTATACGAGCCTTCGAGGCCCTAAATACGTGTTAGAAACAAGTCGAGACTAAATCGAAAACTCAGAGAAATTTTTAGAAAATAGCAAAAAATTTCAACACTGCAGGGGTCACACGGCCGTGTGGCCAGGCCATGTGGGCATTTGAAATAAGGACACACGAATGTGTCCCAGCCTGTGTCCGTACCCGTGTAACTCACTAACTTGGGCCACACGACCAAGCTACACGTCCGTGTGCCAGGCTGTGTGCTAGGCCGTGTAACAGCCTGACCTGCAACCCTTTGAAAGCTATAGGGGACACACGACCGTGTCACCTGGCCATGTGTCACACACACTCATGTCTCTGCACGTGTGGACCAAAATAGGCTATTTTCCAAGCCATTTTTCTCACCCAAATTGGCATATTCCTATAATCACAAATGCACATATATAAAAGCTATAATAAGGCACCAAAACCTTGCATATTCTAGCCTTATACAAATGGTATGATCACATACAAACAATATGCCCTTAGGCACCTCCAATGAAAATATATAAACATGTATAACTATGAACACAATTTGATCATTTGATCAACAAAGGCTTGACCAAAACTATACCATGATATGCCACTTGATTTATCCTTTAAAAACATACCAAAATGTACCATATATGACATGCAAAAATTAGCTCCAAATAGTCATATAATTCATATATAACTTGTGTACTAAAACACCATATCCATCTACACCATAATGACATTTAACATTTATATATTTGAATTATCATACCATCATCCAACATTCAAACAAACCAACCAAGTAACAACCACAAAATAGGTTATTAACATACATACCAAACTATGCCATTATATCATCAAAGTATCAAAATTCAACCAAGTCAATTTACCATTTCAACATTCAAGCTCATAGGCTTTTATTAACCAAAATACCTATACATTCCATTATAACCAAAATTAAACAACGAATGTACCAAAAGAGCCGATGGATAGTGTGATATAGCTCCGACAAGCTTCCAACCCGAACAAGCTTCCTATTCATTATAAAACATGGAAAATAACACAGAGTAAACATTTAAGCTTAGTAAGTTCATATAACTTAGAATTTAACTTACCATTTGATCAAGTAATAAGTAAGTAACAAAGCATATCCCAACACATTTTGGCCAAATGCCTAAGCACATATACACCAACCATATTGGCCATGTAAATAAATATATGAACCAATAATCATGGATGAGCTCAACAATTAATCAAGTTCCATACACATGTATCATCCATTTCATATATATATATATATATATCATGTAGCATCATTTCCTATCTGTAATAGTTCGTATCAAACTCATATTATTTCGTGTCAGAACATTGTCCGTGTAACACCCCAAAAATATCTTATATATTTATTTTCGTATGTTTGTGACATAAATACATGTCTGCTACAGTGGTTAAGTATTCTGGGTGTGTGTGAGAAGTCCCAAGTTCAAGCCCTACCTTTGGCAATTTTTTTATTTTAATTGAATAAACCCCTATCTCTAGTCAGTAGGCTTATAAATAAATATTGGTAAAATATATCAGAATGGGCCTGCTGGTCTGGTGGTTAAGTGGAGAGCAAAGGAGCAGGAGGTCTGGGGTTCGAGTCCTTACGCAAACAAGGAATTTATTTTTACTGCTTGTGCCGTGTGGGTGTTGTAGTTTGACCAAAATTTTGAAGAATTTGAGTGGGGTTTGAATTCGGTGGTTGAGGGGATTGTGTTGGAGTGATTTGGGGAAAAAAATATGGGTGGAAGAGGTTGGATAGAACTGAAACTGGTAGTGGCAAATTCGGCTACCTTTCCTCATTCTTCCAGTTTTCTGACAGTTTTCCCTTCTCTGCTTTCAATTCTCTCTGCCGAATTTCACCCTTGGCTTTCGTTTTTCCTCTCTTTTGGTTTTTGTCGGCTAATCCTAGTTCTTTGTATTGATTATTCCTATTTGAATGTTCTACTGATTGTTTTCCCCTCCGATCTCCCCTTTGTTGCTGCCGAAATTCCTTTGGTTCTTGCTAAAGTTTTGAACGTTTTTCTTACTCTCTTTTCCCTAGCCGAATCATATTTGATATTCTTCCCAAATTTTGGCTTCTTCTTTTCTCTACTAGGACACCTCATTCCTGAAGTGCTGTCGAGGTATTGTGTTGTTTTAGTGGGTGACGAATTGTTCCTCTTTGTTCTTTATCTTCTCCCCTCTCGAAATTATCTCTCCATCCCACAGCAATAGTGTTCCTTGCTTCTACCTGTGACGATTCTGTGTGTGTGGTTTCGGTAAGCGAGTTCCTGGTTTTTAGAAAATCATTTTCGTTAGGGTTTTAATTAATATTCCTTTATCTTTTTGGGCATTAGCGGATTTTGAAGAAAGAGACCAGACGTGAGTGGAACCTTAGTCGATCATTCGAGAGTCATGGGTAAGTTTGGAGGTTGCGTATTATAATGAGTTATTCGTTTCAATTCGGTTTGAATGCGTTTCAAGGAATTAATCTGGTGTTTATTGATCCATTGATAGGTATTAGAGTGCTCCGGTGTACAAACGCATCGAAAACGGTTCAGTTGTGTAAACACAACTCTAAAAATGGAAACCGGTGAAAAGCCAAAAAATGTGATTATCGACGCCACACGGACGTGCAGCCGCCCGTGTGGTAGGCCGTGTGACTGAACACGGGCGTGTGATCGACGAGGCTAGCCATGTGCAATTCATGGGCCAGGCCGAATTGGGCCGTGCGGGCCACACGGGTGTGTGGGCCACACAGGTAAACCAGACGTGCGTGTGGAATATTTTGGGCCAGGCCGTGTGGGCCCACACGGGCAGACAACATGGGCTTGTGGGCCCATTTTCACTGTTTAACTGCTAAGGTTGCACGGGTCGCCCGAGTCGACTATGGACCTACTGTAGGGATGGTAAGCTTACTTAGACCCCTAATTGACTGAAATGATTGTATGACTGATACGATTATGCATGTTATTAAGCATGATGATGTCCCACTGATTTGATATTGTATGCCCTGATTTTATGCATGATATTATGTTTTAGCATGTCATATATGTATAATGCATTGCATTGGGGTGGGGGTTATATTGTTCGGAGGAAGTGTACTGAAAGGCCTCGAGCCTAATTTACTGGCAGCACAGCTGCAAACCACTGTCTAGTGCCGCATTCTGTACTTATTAGAGTGTAGGGATGGGTGGGTTGATTATATCTCCACATGGAGTGTAGGGTTGGACGGAGTTGGAGTGTAGAGGCTGGCTGGGTAGGATTTAATACTGTATATCTGTTACTATACTGATTGTTGATACTGTAATGGGCCAAGGCCCAAATGCATGACTGCTTCTGTATTGCAATGGGCTAAAGCCCTAACTGAGACTGAAACTGTTACTTAAATGGGCTTAGGCCCAGACTATTATTGCATTATGTATGCTTGATTATATAGGGATTACACACTGAGTTTTCGTAAACTCACCCTTCTATTTTATCTGTACAGGTAATCCTCAGACTTAGGCGGATCGGAGCGGCGGAGGACTCAGCAGTGGCCACACGACCCCTTTTTACACAGTTTCGTAATTACTTAGGTTTTTAAAGTTTTATTTGGGGTGTTTTACTGTAATAATAGCCTCTTTGGATTTTTACTTTTAATTTGGGGTTTCTATTGTTTTGATTTACAACTTCTAGTAGTAGGGATAATCAAGTTTTCAAAACAAATCAAACGTTTTAACAAGATACGCATAAATATGCAAACCGTTTTAAAAAGCTTCCGCAATAAGTGACGTTTTGAAAATTAATAACGTTTTGAAAGAGAATAACTTTTGAATATGAATCACGTTTGAACTTGATCGACACGTCTTGGAATTAAGCATAAGAGAGTGTAAAGAAGTGATAAAGAAATGAGGTTTTTTACGACAATTCACTTTTCAAAAAAACACTACCATGTGACACCGCCATATTCGGCCATAACGTCTAGGCCAGGTTTGGGGTGTTACATTCCGTTGAACCGTTTAGAATACCGTTGGATACTCGAGATAGCTCATACATAGTGTGCTAGCTCATATAATTGTAATCCGTTAATTCATGTACATGTATGCTTATATGAGCTGTGAAATGGTATGCTCACTCTAGCTGTAGATCAGTATGCTCTCACGAGCTATAAATCGATATGCTCTCACGAGCTTTGGAGTATCCGCAACACATGCAGGACCTCAGCCAAATCGGTAACCCTAATGACATGTCATTTGTATCCTACGGATTCATATGGTTCAAATGGGGCTTGGTAATCGTCGTTGGATATGCACTCATTAATTATATATGAAAAATTACAAAATTTATATATTTCAATTAAAAACATCTAAACACAATTTAATTACACGAACTTACCCCGACGAGTATATGTAGATACGGAGGCGGTTAATTCGAGACTTTCTCTTTGCGCCAATCTAACTCCGTAGGAGGTCTAACTGGATATATACAGATAAATTTAACTCAATTTAACATATAATTCATTCAATTTAACCCAAAACATTTTTTTGCAAAATTACCATTTTGCCCCTATACTTTTAAATTATTTGCAATTTAGTCCCTAGCTCATAAAAATAGAAATTTACACAATTTAACAACCCACTATGGCCGAATATCAATTAGGTCCCTACCATGCCCTATATTTCATTTATTTCACAATTTCACCATGTAATATTTTCTATTTTTCAACATAGTATCTAATTGACAATTTCATCAAAAATATCTTTACAAAAGTTGTTTATCTAACAATAGCCATTCATTTTCTATCATCAAACTTCAAAACTCATGTATATTCAATAATGGTAAAACCCTAACAGTTTAACAGTTTCACAAATTAGTCCCCAGGTTAGCTAGATTAAGCTATAACAATCCCGAAAACATAGAAATCATTAAAAATGGATTAAAAATACATACCTAATTGATCGTTGATTTCAGAGTTTTAAATTTATAATGATCGAACCTGGAACTAACTATAACAATGATTGAGGCAAGTGCACCTATCGAACAGTAGTATAGCTTAGGCAAGACCGGATTATCGAACCCAAAGGAACCAAAAGTATTAATACTAACTTTCTTTTTATTATCTAGCCTAAAATAAGTGAAGTTATTAATTAATCTAAATTTAACTATCTACTAAGCTAAAGACGCAAAGACAAAAAGAATGAATTGGGGAAATACTGTTGGAAAAACTCAGTTGATTAAGACGATACCCTTAGGAAGAATCCACCTAGACTTCACTTGTTATCTAACTCTGAACCAGACGATTTATTCACTTGACTTGATCCGTAAGACTCCCTAATGTATATTAAACCCTCTCTCGAAGCGAATAACGTCTAACCCTAGGTTGATTAATTGAAATCTCTTTCTAATTAAAACCCCTAGAATTGCATTAACTCGATCTATAGACTCCCATATTAGGTTTCACCCTAATCCGACAAAATCTCGTCACCCTATCTCTAGGCGCACGATCAACTCCGCTTAATTATGCTAGATCTACTCTTAAGCAGGGACTTTTCCTCCTCCACCTAAGCACATCAAACTTGAATCAATATCCCGGAAATATTAACACAAGAATTAAGAACACATAATTAAGAACAAATCAAGTATTTATCATATAGTTCAAACAAACGATAACAAGATTCATCTAAGTTTCATCCCCCTCTGTATCTCAAGGCTTTAGTTCATAATAATAAAAGAAAACATCTCAGAAGAAAAGATAAAACAAAACATAAGAAATCCCTAAAACCCCCTGAAGGAATTGAAGGAGAGATCCGCCGTCTTGAGTAGAATTTCGGCTTCTTGAGATGGATCAACTGGCTATCTTCGAGTGTTTCCCACAAATCTGACCTTTTCGGCTCGGCTCCTTGGCCTAGCTCACCGCCCCCTTCTCGGTTATACTTAGGGTGCTTATATAGGCTTTTGAAATAGGTTTCTTTGCCCCTAAGTATCCTTTTCCGAGTGAAATTACTCTTCTCCACGACAGGGACACGGCCATGGCACACACCCGTGTGAATCATCTTTAGGCCGTGTTCAGACTTTTTGTAACACCCCAAACCCGGTCTGTGCGTTAAGACCAGATTTGACATGTCACATGAAATGATCATATGTAAAGTCTCTTAAAGGTTTGTAGAAAACGGATTTTAAAATAAAGATGTTGAAAATGTGTTTATTGAAAATCGAGGTTGATTGTTAAATTTAATTATTTAAGACGTAAGAGTTTATAATTTGAAAAAAAATAAAATACTTGATTCAATATCCCAAGAAATGTAAAAGATTTCAAAAGAAATTTTTGAAAACAAGATTTTTAAAAGAGTTGTTACAGAAAAATGTTACCGAGTTAAAATTAACTAAGAATGAAATCTTTTTCGTACGTTTATTTATGAAAAATGTTTGTTTCTATTTTTAGAAAAGAAATCCCATTTAAGTATTTAAAACATAATATAAAATCCATCCACAAGTAAAACATCCATAAAAATTTAACCAGAGGCCTTATTATATCACAACTTAAAAGCAAATATTAAAAAGTACTTTAAAGAAATCCGAAGTTTAATTAACCCATTAATCGTAGTATGGCCTCCACTGAGTCGTCCCTGGCCCAAGCCTCCGTCACTGATCATTACCTGGAAAGGGTAAAGAAAACGGGATGAGTTACTTAGAACTCAATGTATATCTCACTTACTATAGTCCACTGAGCCAAAACCATTTAAGCATTTATTTGGGCATGAGCCCATTACAAATATAACAATTTAATATGTATAGAATGCATGTGATATGCAATTTCCCAAAACCAATCCTAAGTTTCCATCTACTACACACCACCCGTACCAACCAGCACACCTGTGGGGAGCTTTAGTCACCCACCCCGCCAACACACCAAACTGGGCACGAAGCCATATTTCAAACTGGGCACGAAGCCATCAGAATTTTGTAGCAAAGCTACCAGAACTTCTCTTCATCCAAAAAGCCCAACCCATGCAATCATGTATATAATATGCATAACAATCCATTCTTATAATTATTCCAACATAAGGCTCATTATAAAAGTTATCACAAACTGGCCCATTTCACATTTTGGCCCACATAATCTCATATCACATTTATCCCATTTATCAAAATCACGAATGGCCCATTTATCAAAATCACATATGGCCCATCTATCAAAATCACATATGGCCCATTTATCAAAATCACATATGGCCCATTTATCAAAATCACATATGGCCCAATAAGTCACTTTTATCGATTTAGCCCATTAAGGGCAATTTCGTAATTTTCATAATCTCGATACCAATTTCATAGTTTTTACTATTAAAGTGTTAAAATATACCATTTTACCCAATTTCACCAACTTTGTGAATTTAATCTAACATTATTACGATGTGGTTATCTAACTCATGAGATATGGTGTGAGATTACACACTGACACGGTGAGCACTACACTTTCCTGATCGTCAACACCTAAAAACGTTATAACGCTCGATTAGAACACTAACACTTAAAATAAATCTATGCTAATGTAAGCGGTCAAGATTTTTACCCTCGAAATCTCGAATAACTACTATTTGTCGATTCTCCCCGGTTGACGGTTCACAACCCGTTGGAAAATCCCGAACAGCTAATGGCTCAGAACTACGAACAACCTCGAATAACTGGTTTTCACCGAATAAGGGTCCACAACCCAGTGGAAAATCTCGGATTGCCGAAACAGCCCTTCGCTTGAATCTAGTGGGAATAGCGAATCCGCCCCTCTTTCGATCACTAATCACCACCCTTTTTGACCCTATCTTGCTTGCCTCCATTGACATAAGAATATTAGTCCAACTATTATTTCGAAAATTAAGACGATTGATTTTAAGGGGCGAAATTGGCTTACCACGAAATCCTTACGTTCAAAGGATGAAAATCAAGCGATAGCGTTCCTAAGATAAAATCGATTAGTAAACCCCATCATTAACGAAATAATGAGTAATATGGAATTCCTTGATAAAAACCCTTACCTTAAAACTTTGGACCGAATCCTAGCGATTCACGATGATTTCGGACACTCCAAATTTTGGCCTTCCACTAAGTTTCTAAAATAGAGAAAAGATTCGAGTGAGTCATGGTATGATGATGATATCGATCCAAAAGACCATCCCACACCAACATGAAATTTCGGCACAAAGGAAAAAGGGAAAATAAGAATACTAGAGTATTATATTAGCCACTTACTGAGCGATTAAAGTGTGAGAAGAAAAGAAGGAAATGGTTTGAGAAGAAGATAAGTGTTGTAAAATATTCGGCTATGAAGAGAAAATTTTGAAGGAGATGGTGTTAGCAACATTCGGCCATGGAGGAAAAGAAAAGGGCGAAAATGTTGAATAAATTTTGTAAGAAGAAGGAGATGAAATAAAGGTATAGGACAATTAGGTGTTTCGGTTTTGGTTCATTTCAAGAATAGAAGATGAACAAAGAGAGAGGTTTGAGACTAGAGAGCATTCGACAATGGAGGAAGAAAAGAAAAGAGAAAATGGCCTTCAAGGTTTTGGTGTTTTCGGCACTAGGGGAAATGACTTGAGAGAATAGGCAAATTTAGACCAAAATGGTCAAAATGGAATGACCAAAAGAAAAACGAAAGATGCTTACCTAATGCTCAATGTGCATTCGGCTAGGGAGAGAAAAGTTGAAGAGAAAATGTTTTGAGAGAAAGCAAAAATGACCCAAAAAGAAATATGCCCAACAAGCACCTATCCTTACTCAAAAGTCTTCAAAAATTCGGCCACCCCCTTAGCCCCTAAAACCGTCCAAGTACATGGACACCAAAGTCAAAGTTTGGCCATTCCAAACTTTCCAAAACACATTCCTTAAAATGTGCCTTGTGTTCCCCCTACATACCATAATCTCATGATTCCCTACCTTAAGTTCAATTCTTGCCTTAATCCATTAGCCACCTTACCATAAACTAAAAGTCCAACTTTCCAAAAATAAAGCTTGGCCGACACATGCTAGATGAGTGCAAAAATTAAAAAATTTTCTCATGTATAACAAGGGATTCAAACCTCTTCCATCTAAGTATGCTTATGGCGTCAACTCCTCTTTACTACTAGCTCATCTTATGCTAACTTTTGCCACTTAATTTCCTTAAACATCAAGGTTACTTGTTCCACTTCAATAAAGTTCTATTTACCAAAATTTATTCCAAAATCCAATTAAATCTCGAACCTTCTCAGGACTATTTTAACACACACATAGGATAAATAAACTAGCTGAGCACCAAAGTAATGTAACATATAAAAATTCAAATTTTAGGATGTTACACTTTTAATGAGGTGGCACGCCCATGTAAATTGTGATCAGGCTGTGTTCTAGTCTATCAAGGAGACACGGCCGTGTTGGCTCAAGTCCAGGCCGTGTCGATTTTCACTTTGGCCCAATTTGGTCTATTTTGAGCCCGTTTCTCGTTCTTTCCATCCTCCGATGCTTTCCTGAGTATAAAACATGAAAAGAAAGGATTAAGAGCACCTTTTTACATAAATCAAGGGATAAATCATCCAAAAGTATGCTAAATGTGGGATTAAAATATGTTACTTTTACGGTTTATCACATACCCCCACACTTAAGCTTTTGCTTGTCCTCAAGCAAAATTCTCAACTTACAATTAAAACAAACTTTCCATGATTCAATATTCCTATCAACAATGTCTCATCATAATTCATAGATAATTTATACATGGATAATTTAACTCAAAGAGTCCTAAAGATTCAAACAATATAATTCATACATTTGTAGCACAAAACATAGGTGTTTCCCCTCATCTAAATAATTACCTCTGATCCAAAACCTACAAGGATTGACATCCTCACAAAAGATTCACTCAAATCATTCGAAGTTTTTAAGGTTCAGCATTAAGCACTCAAATGTCAAACCTGAAAAGTTAATCCCATAGGCTTGCATGAAAATCAAATCTCCGCCACTGTAATATGAGATGACGCATAAATCAAAAGGTCTTTGAAAGGGTTGTAACGGGGCTTGGGTTGAGGTGTGGATAAAGGCTGAATTAGAGGGTTAGAATCGAGATCGACTTGAAAAATTACCTAACTAGAAACAACAAACTGAAAAATAAATAATTACATGAATTGAAACTTTTAAACTAATAATACGAGCTTCTTCTTCAATAAATAGACTTTAACTGTACAAGCTCGCTTTTCATCATACTAATACTGAATATACTTCGATGTTTTTTTTTCTTAAGAACAAATTAAGTAATAATAAAGAACTTTAACAACTGAAATAAAGAACATAGTTAGGCAACTAATCAAATCAAATCTCGACAACAAAGGGTAGTCAAGAAGAATGGTGATAATAAATACAAAGGGCTTTGGGTTAATATTAGTGGGTGAGTCAATAAAAAGGGTTGTTAGGATCAAAGGGGTTCACTAGGGGTTAATTATGAAGGTAGGCTTTTTATGGAGTAAGTGGGTTAAATCCTAGGTGCCTTTATCATTTCTTTATATCAAATCAAAGATGTGGTCTCAACATGTATAATCAAGGCAAGTTCTAGAATAACTAATCAATGTTGACACACTCATAATCAAAAAGTGAGCAAGAAAAAGAATATATGCTCTATAAGGCTCAAAATCTCACAAAAATTATGGGTATTTTGATGTCAACCTCGTAAATTTCAAATTTAAAAGTAATATTCAAATTCAGGTTAACAACCTAGAAAAAAAATTAATTCTGAAAACTAGACTTATCATGCTTGATTTTCTAATATTCTTAGAATTTAATTATCAATGCACAATTATCAATGACTTAATCTAAAACATATCAATAAGGATCATAAGTCATGGAAATTTCATTCTAATCATAATATGAGAAACTTACTTTAAGACAAGGCATAATTCAGGGATTTGAGAATAATGCAAAAAAAATTTAGGCACCTTTAGAATAATGCAAAAAGCTAGGCACTTTTACCCCCCCACACTTAAGATGTACATTGCCCTCAATGTACAAAAATAGATAAATAAGCATGTAATACTTAAACCAAAAGAGAAGAGGAGAAGTGACACTTCCTGAATTTTGGATGGATTCCTTGAGTCGGAGGTGACAGATGACTTATGTAGCAGTGAGTTACTCCTAGTGATTTGTTTGTTATTTTAGAGTGTACAATTGAAACTACAAAGTCATCAGTTAGATGTCTCGGGGGCGGAATTAAACAAGTGTTTGTTAGCAATACGCTAAGGTTAGATAGCCAATGATAACATGAATAAAATAAAGGTATGAAACATAAAAGGCAAAAGAGTTTAAATTAAGACAAATAAAAATTAAAACGAAATAACTAAAAAGAAAAGAAAACTAAAAATAAGGAAAATAAAAAGACTCAAAGATCCTCATCATCAGCTGGGTCCTGCGGTGGTGTCGGTGAAGAAATGTGGAAGTGATGACAAATCTGCTGGAGGGTGGCCTCGATGCCGTCAAAACGTTGAGCTATGTCAGTGAATTACTGAGTACAGTACTGCTCGAACTAAGTAAGGCGTGCAGAAATGTCCAAAAGTGAAGCTGCTGCATGGAAGGCCGCTGGCTCAGGAGTGGTGCCTCCTGTGGTGGTGGGACATCATCAGTAATGTCCTCGGGCTCCTCCTCGTCAGTGGGGAGGGCTAATCGGTATTGAGGAGGATCGGTCCCACGACGATATTTGATCATCCTCATGTGCAGCATAGTTTGGATGCCTAGAGGTACCATCTGCCCAATCAGTGTGAGAGAGGAGGTTTGGTTGTCGGTGTTGAGGAGGCCGAAGTATCAAGCTAAACGTGTGATGTATGGGCCCATCGATAGGATTCCCCTCCTATGTGGCTCCGTCTGGTGCTGGATGGCACGGGCTATGAAGTAGGCTCAAAGACGGGACCAGGGCTGTCGCCTTGGAGCGACTGGGGTTGTAGTTGGCTTTGTGGAGGACTAAGTCGTACCAACAGCTGACGGGGGTACGGTGGATGTGGCGGTGTAGCTCGAAGAGGTCATGTTCTGCTACGAATTCATCTGTGTAAAGTCCGAGTGTGGCCCCGAATTATGGCACATTCAGTTGTCGTACGGTGCCTCCTAAACGAAATTGTATCGTACCTGGATCATCATATTGTGCCATCACCGTTTGGAGTTGAAAAGTGGAGCAGAATTCTAAGGTAAGTTCCAAGTACGTGGGCTCGATGATGGTGAAAAATTCATCCCATGGATCGGTTGTAAGCAAGGCTCGAACATCATCTGCGAGACCGACCTGCTCTAAAGCGGCCCAATCAATGCACCTACCGGTGCCGAGGGGTCGTGCCCATAGTGTCTTGTACCGTTCCTCTTGGGCCTCTTGAGTAAATTGGAGGAACCGGGGCGCACTTCGGAGGATGCGCTAGCGGAGGATGAGTCGGGTCCCTTCGTTTCTTAGAAGTGGCGGCTGTTGTTCACTTTGCTCGTGACGATGACATTGTACCTGAAAATAGTTTATATTTAAATAATTGTCTACCAAAATATATCAAGTATTTTGATTGGTACCCAGCAATATTTGAATGCTAAATAAAACATTTCAACCATGAGAAATTATATTGACAAAATTGACTAATTATCAATCAAATTAGTTCTAAAATTCAAGAAATTATTCTAAATAATACTAAAAGTAAAAAGAAACTAAATAACATGCAATTTTAATCAAACAATAGTTAGAATAGATGAATATGAAATAGTGAAGAGAGACCAGCAGTGTTTTTGGGGTGTGTGGCGACGTGAACGACGGAGCATGGGCGTGTACGGTAGTGCACGGTCGTGTTCTGTAAAATTCTGGGTAGCACGACGGTGGCGAGGGCGTGAGCTCTGTTAACATGGGCGTGGCTACGTTTTGTATGGGTATTTTAAAGGAGGGAAGGTGGAGGGGTTATGAGGGTCAAAATGGGGGTGATTTTATTTTATGGTGGTCGGATTAGGGAAGGAGGGGGTTGAGAGAATCGGTTTAGGGTTGTGGTTTGGGGAAGATGAGAGGTTAAGTTCTTTAAATAGGGGTGAGAGCACGGGCAGGGGCCACGCCCGTGTTCGATTTTAATCAGCCTATGTTTTTCGTGATTTTGAATTGTGGACGCGTTCAAGGTGTTTGGCCACGGTCGTGGTCAAGGTGTCACGCCCGTGTTCTTCTTCACACGGTTGTTTAGAACGGGCGTGTTTAGCCCGTGTTCGACAAGTCAGTATAGTCCACGGTTGCTCAGTACGGGCGTGTCTTGCTCGTGTTTGGTAAGTCAGTAGGAAAGTCGGCACGGGCGTGGACTATTATCGTAGCCCGTGTTGGGAAAAAAAATTTCTTTGTCGTGCACGGCTACTAGCACGCCCGTGGTTTGTCCCCTGGCTTCCACATGGCCACGGGCACATCCGTGTGCAAGGCCGTGTGGTCTAAAACCTGCGCTTTATTGGATTAATTAGTATGGGATTAAATGCTAAAAATTAAGAATCTAATGTTAGTGAGGTTAGTGCCCGGGTTGCCTCCCGGGAAGAGCTTGTTTAAAGTCTTAAGCTAGACTTACCCTGTTTTCATTTCTAGAAGAAAGTTCACGGAGCTGAAGCTCCTCTCTCATATCCCTAAAATCTTCACCATTATAGATTTTGAGTCGGTGACCATTTACCTTGAATGTGCCTTGAGGGGGATGAGTTACCTCTATTGTGCCATAGGGAAAGATTGTTTTAATCATGAATGGGCCTGACCATCTTGATTTGATTTCAGAAACAGCTTTTTAAGCCTTGAGTTGTATAGCAGGACCAAGTCCCCTACTTCGAATTGTTTTGATTTCTTTAGACGAGCGTCATGGCATCGCTTTGTTGCCTCCTTGTATAGCTTCGAGTTCTCGTAGGCATCAGCTCTCCATTCATTTAGCTCGTTCATCTGCATCACTCTTTTCTTTCCTACAACTTTAAGATCATAATTTAAAAATTTTATAGCCCAAAAAGCTTTGTGTTCTAACTCGAATGGTAGATGACAGCTTTTCTCATAGACAAGTTTGTATGGGGATGTTCCTAAAGGGGTTTTAAAGGCTGTTCTATAGGCCCATAAAGCGTCATCTACTTTTATTGCCCAATCTTTTCTGTTTGATTCAACCGTTTTTTCTAGGATGCGTTTAAGTTCTCGGTTTGCTACTTCAACTTGCCCACTGGTTTGAGGGTGATATGGGGTAGCTATCCTGTGGTGTACTCCATATTTTTTTAAGACTTTGTCAAATTGAGTATTACAGAAATGAGTGCCCCTATCACTAATGATAGCTCTAGGTGTTCCAAATCGAGAGAACAGTTTCTTGAGAAACTTAACTACTATTCTAGCATCATTGGTAGGTAAAGCTTCAGCTTCCACCCATTTTGACATGTAATCAACTGCCACTAGGATGTATTTATTTCCAAATAAACTAGGGAATGGACCCATAAAATCAATACCCCATACATCAAATATTTCACATGATAGCATATATGTTTGAGGCATTTCATCACGTTTAGAAGCATTACCTATTCTTTGGCATTTATCACACAAAGCGACATACCTGTTGGCATCTTTGAATAGAGTGGGCCAATAAAAACCTGATTCAAGTATTTTATGTGCTGTCTTAATGCCACTGTAGTGTCCTCCTGAAGGTCCTGAATGGCAATGTTCTAGGATTTTGCTTGCTTCCGCCCTTGTAACGCATCTCCGAATTACTTGATCTGCACATATGCGGAAAAGAAAAGGATCTTCCCAAAAATAATTTTTCGCATCAACAAAGAATCGTTTCTTTTGATGATGTGTTAACCTTTTTGGTAAGATGCTAGCCGCTAAATAATTTGCAATATCTGCAAACCATGGTACCTTAAAGTTGGTTATAGAAAAGAGTTGTTCTTCAGGGAATGAGTCGTTTATCTCTCTTTCGTCGAGCTCTTCGATATGTGGGTTCTCAAGCCTGGAGAGGTGATCTGCTGCAAGGTTTTCAGCTCCCTTCTTATCCTGTATTTCCAAATCAAATTCCTGTAAAAGTAAAATCCATCTTATGAGTCGAGGTTTTGCATCAGGTTTAGTTAAAAGATAACGAAGAGCGGAGTGGTCAGTGTAAACGAAAACTTTAGATAATACTAAATATGGTCTGAATTTATCAAATGCAAAGATCACAGCTAGTAATTCTTTTTCAGTGGTGGTATAATTTTCTTGCGCGGCTATTAATGTCTTGCTGGCATAATAGATCAGCTGGAAGTGCTTATCTCTTTGCTGTCCTAAAATTGCACCTACTGTAAAATCACTTGCATCACACATTAGTTCAAAAGGAAGATTCCAATCGGGGGCAATTATAATTGGGGCATTTATTAACTTCTCTTTAAGGATATTAAATGCATCTAAACATTCCTGATCAAACTTAAAAGGTGTATCTTTTTCTAGCAATTTTGTTAGAGGCTTAGCTATTTTAGAAAAATCTTTAATAAATCTTCTATAAAATCTTGCATGACCTAAAAAGCTTCTAATGGCTTTAACTGAGCTAGGAGGAGGTAATTTTTCTATGGTTTCGACCTTTGCTTTATCTACCTCGATTCCCTTACTAGAAATTTTATGTCCCAATACAATTTCCTCTTGTACCATAAAGTGGCATTTTTCCCAATTTAAAACAAGGTTTGTTTCCTCACATCTCATTAGAACTCGTTTTAAATTTTTAAGGCAAAGATGGAAAGAATTACCGAATACCGAGAAATCGTCCATAAATACCTCCATAATGTCTTCTACAAGTTCGTCAAAGATTGCCAACATGCAACGCTGAAAAGTAGCAGGAGCATTACATAATCCAAAAGGCATTCTACGATAAGAAAACGTACCGTATGGGCATGTGAATGTTGTCTTCTCTTGATCTCCAGGTGCTATTGGGATTTAGAAATAGTCGGAGAGTCCATCTAGGAAGCAATAGTACATATGCCTAGATAACCTTTCTAACATTTGATCAATGAAGGGTAAAGGAAAGTGCTCTTTTCTAGTGGCGTCGTTCAGCTTCCTGTAGTCAATGCAAACTCTCCAACCTGTGACTGTTCTGGTGGGAATTAGTTCATTCTTTTCATTGGCTACCACCGTCATGCCTCCTTTCTTTGGAACAACCTGCACAGGACTTACCCAATTGCTGTCAGAAATAGGATAAATTATTCCAGCATCTAGAAGTTTAATTACCTCAGCTTTCACAACTTCTTTTACGTTGAGATTCAATCGTCTTTGAGGTTGCACACATGGCTTGTATTCCTCTTCCATTAAAATTTTGTGGGTGCAAAACGATGGGCTTATTCCCTTAATGTCAGAGATTTTCCAAGCTATGGCTCTTTTATGTTCTCTTAGTACCTGTATCAACTCCTCTTTTTCCTTGGGTTCTAATTCTGAAGAGATAATTACCAGTAGCGTAGAATTGTCCCCGAGGAATGCATATTCTAAGTGTTTCGGCAACTGTTTTAATTCTAATTTGGGCGGCTCATCAATGGAGGGTTTTTGTTTTAGTTCCTCATTGACTTTAATGCTCTCTTCTTTCGTATGTCTAGATGAAGATGTATTCAAATTCAGCTCGTCAACTTCATCTTCTTCCCCCTCTTCTTGAGTCAGGAACAGTTCCATCGTGTCATCATGTATAATTTCCTGTAATGAGTTTTGAATGATATGATCAGTGGTATCAACAAAATAACAGGAATCATCTTATTCTCTAGAATATCGCATGGCATCATAAATTTGAAAATTAATTTTCTCATCGCCTATCCTTAATGCAAGTTTACCGCCACCTACATCGATAACAGCCCTAGCAGTAGCTAAAAAAGGGCGCCCTAAAATTAAGGGAACCTCAATGTCCTCATCCATGTCAAGCACAACAAAATCAACCGGGAAAATAAATTTATCAATTTTTACCAAGACATCTTCGATAACTCCTCTAGGATATTTAATAAATCTATCAGCTAACTGAATACTCATCCTAATGGGTTTTGGTTCCCCCAGATCTAGTTGTTTAAACATTTTATAAGGCATTAAATTAATACTGGCACCTAGATCAGCTAATGCTTTCTTAATATTTAAACTACCAATAAAATAGGGAATAGTAAAACTTCCTGGGTCTTTTAATTTGGTTGGTAACTTGTTTTGGAGGATGGCTGAACATTCTTCATTAAGCTCCACTGTTGATATTTCTTCGAGCTTCCTTTTATTCGTCAGGAGTTCTTTTAAGAATTTTACGTACGTTGGCATATGTGAAATGGCTTCAACAAAGGGTAGGTTAATATGTATTTGTTTAAAAAGTTCAAGAAATTTACCGTATTGGGCATCTAATCGGTCTTTCTTCAACTTTGCCGGATATGGGATTTGTGGTTTACTTTCGTTACGTACTGGAGTTACATCCTCAACTCCCTCACCCTTTGCTTTGTTATCTTTGTGTGGTATTTTTTTTCTTTGGTTCGACTAACTCCTTTCCACTTCTCAGTGTAACTGCCTTTACCTGTTTGGTTCCTTTAGAAAAAATCTCTGATCGAATTTCAGAAACTATCTTAGTAAGTTGTCCAACTGACTTAGTAAGTTCCCCAACTTGGCTCTCGATCCTTTTGATTGATGCCTATTGATTCTTAAGGGTGGTTTCAGTGTCTTGGAGACGATTATTTGTGGCTGCCATGAATTTTGTCAGCATCTCTTCAAGGTTCGGCCTCTTTTCTTGTGGATAGGGCTGATTTTGGAAATTTTGAGGAGGTTGTTGTCTTTGAATTCCTTGATTTCCTTGACCTCCCCATGAAAAATTTGGGTGGTTCCTCCAACCTGGATTATAAGTATTACTATAAGAGTTATTATTAGATCTGAAATTATTACCTATATAGTTCATCTGTTCGCTCTCTGTGCCCGGTTGGTAGGGTGGGTACTCAGGATTCGCCACAGTTCCACTTGCGTCGCACTGCATTACTGGATGTACCTGCGAAGAACATAAACTATCAAGCTTTTTATTCATCATCTCTACCTGTGTTGATAGCATGGTTACTACGTCGAGGTTGAAAACTCCAGCTGATTTTGTTGGTTTTGTCCTTGTAACCTGCCACTGATAGTTATTTAGTGACATCTTTTCAATAAACTCGTAGGCTACTTCAAGAGTTCTATTGTTCAGTGTTCCACCGGCGGCTGAATCAATTAGTTGCCTCATTGAGGGGTTTACACCGTTATAGAAAGTTTGGACTTGGAGCCACAAGGGTAAACCATGGTGCGGACACCTTCTCAAGAGATCCTTGTATCTCTCCCATGCGTCGTATAATGTCTCTAAATCCATCTGCACAAAAGAAGAGATATCATTCTGTAATTTGGTTGTTTTGGCCGGTGGGAAATATTTTAATAAAAAATTTTCGGTCATTTGATCCCATGTAGTGATTGACCCTCGTGGTAACAAGTTTAACCACTGTTTGGCTTTATTCCTTAATGAAAAGGGAAATAACCGTAGACGGATGGCATCATCAGAAACGCCATTTATTTTGAAGGTATCATAGAACTCTAAAAAATTAGCTATATGAGTATTTGGGTCTTCGTCCTGTAAACCATAAAATTGAACAAATTGTTGAATCATTTGTATAGTGTTATGCTTTAATTCAAAATTATTAGCAGCTATAGCAGGCCTAACAATACTTGATTCTGCTCCTGTTAAATGAGGTTTAGCATAATCATACATAGTACGCGGAGCATTATTTTCTGCCACATCTTGTGGTGGTGGATTATTCTCGTCCATCCTTTCAGTAGGATTGGATCTGTCTTCTCGCTCTTTTTCTGTGTGATTTAGGGCTCGCCCTATTTCTCTGCGATTCATGCGAGCGGTAGCTTCAATATCACTATCGTATACTAGTGGTCCTCTCGGGTTCCTTCTAGTCATAAACTAGAGGTACCTGCTAGGAAAATAAAGAAAGAAAATTTAGCAAAGTTAAAAACAAAACAAAAATAAAAATAAAAGTAAATTGCGGAAAATAATGGCTAAAGTAACAAAAATAGAGCTTTCTTAATATTTTAGTTCCCCGGCAATGGCGCCAAAAACTTGATCGTTGATTTCAGAGTTTTAAATTTATAATGATCGAACCTGGAACTAACTATAACAACGATTGAGGCAAGTGCACCTATCGAACAGTAGTATAGCTTAGGCAAGACCGGATTGTCGAACCCAAAGGAACCAAAAGTACTAATACTAACTTTCTTTTTATTATCTAGCCTAAAATAAGTGAAGTTATTAATTAATTTAAATTTAACTAACTACTAAGCTAAAGACGAAAAGATAAAAGAATGAATTGGGGAAATACTGTTGGAAAAACTCAGTTGATTAAGACGATACCCTTAGGAAGAATCCACCTAGACTTCACTTGTTATCTAACTCTGAACCAGACAATTTATTCACTTTACTTGATCCGTAAGACTCCCTAATGTATGTTAAACCCTCTCTCGAAGCGAATAACGTCTAACCCTAGGTTGATTAATTGAAATCTCTTTCTAATTAAAACCCCTAGAATTGCATTAACTCGATCTATGGACTCCCATATTAGGTTTCACCCTAATCTGGAAAAATCTCGTCACCCTATCTCTAGGCGCACGATCAACTCTGCTTAATTATGCTAGATCTACTCTTAAGCAGGGACTTTTGCTCCTCCACCTATGTAACACCCCAAACTCGGCCCATTCAATACGACCGAATTTGAAATGCCACTGCGGAAAGCGTTTAAAAATATTCTTACTTAACAGTAAAAACCGTTAAAAATTTGTTGCCCTTGATAAAACATTTAAAACATTCTAAATAAAATTAAGTGGTGATAAAAATACCGGATTCAAAACTTTAATATGACTTTTGAGATATAAATAGCTTTTAAAATTAAACTACCAAAATATTAACTTAATTACAAATCCAACTGAAACATAGCAAAATTCAAATACTTTAAGGCCCTTATTACAACAAATAACTATTCAAAAATACTTAAAATACTGAAGTTAATAAATTCTATTAAATAATGAAAACAACTTCTTCTGCATGGGCCACCTCGTATCCACTCCAACCCGGTCCGATCATCATCCATCACCTACGATGTTGATAAAAATTTGGGTGAGTCATACAGACTCAGTGTGTAATTAATCCATTGAATTCCACCAACATGTTAACCACATATTAACCCATATATCAGATAACAAAATAACATATTCACATAATAACACATTCTGGGCTTGGCCCATATTCATGTCACTTATCAGGTAACAGGGTAATTAACCGTATAATTTCCACATATCGGGCTTAGCCCATTTCCGCACTGATCCACATTCATATATTGGGCTTGGCCCATTTTCATATTAATCCACATATCAATTGAAATGCAAAGTGCACCCAACCCAACCTAGGGTCCATCCTCTACACACCCCCGTATCCAGCCTACCACACACCAGGGGATTAACAAATCACCCTCTCCTTTTTACTCCAAAGGCAATCAATGCCGTCCACGTGCAATTAAGCACAATAATCCACAACGTGACCTCAGTCAGCGCCAATCCACGATGTAGCCGTAGCTAACACCAAAACCACGATGGGACACATAGTCACTCATGAACCACGATATAGCACATAACTTATATCAACCATGATGAGGCACAGAGCTACTCATCAAGCCACGCGAACTAAATCGCAATTAATCCACAACGTGACCTCGATCAACGTCAATCCACGATGTAGCTCAAGGCTAACATCAAACCACGCACTAAGTACACCCGCATCTTCTTTCATATCATATCCCACCCATGCACATGCAACATATAATAATGTCATGATAATAATGCATGTACAAAGTTGTTCGGACATACAATCTCATTCATATAGGCACATTCACATTCTTTCAATAATCAACACTAACTGGTATTCGATATACCCCTCTAGGGTATCCATATCACATCATCATCACATCGCACTAGTTAACCCATAAACATAACACATACAAATATAGCATAAACCCTAAACGGTGGGTTAATCACACACCGATCACTTGGAGAACTACGCTCGTCATCGATGCTATCACTAGGCGATATACTACGGCTATTTGCCTACTTTCTTGTTCTGACGCTGGTCCACACCCCGGTGGCCAATCCCGGACCGCCGAAACGGATCTTCTCTTAAACTTCAGGATAGGGGCTATCCCTTGTCCTCCTTGACTAGCATTCGCCTCCATAACGATACTTAATCAGATCAACCGGTTAATCACTACTACTTTAATATATCAAATCAAATCTACATTTACTAAATATCCTTACCGAAATAAATCTTGAATCCCGAAGCTTGTCCTACTTCTGTCGACTTGCCCCCTAATTAACCATAATACCAATCGGTCACATTTAAACCCTAAGGATGGCCCTTGGCCGAATTCCTTATTGGCCTACCTTGAAGAATCAAAAACTGATTACCAAAGGAGAATTCACTTACCACTGTTACACGTTTGCTTTGAAGAGCCTAAAGTAAGTAGTCGACAGCACCCTCCTTTAAAGATTTGGCTTAGAGCACAACAATGATGGTTTCGGCACTTAATGGTGAAGAGAAAATGCAATAATGGAGAGGGTTTTATGCCTGGAGATTTCGGCAACAAAGAACAATGACTGAGGGGTTTTAGCTTTTGTGACTTGCGGCAAAACAAAGAGAATAGGCACTTTAAAGCTTGGTTATGGCTTCAAAGAAATAGAAATAGATTTGGTGTTGATGAAAGAAAAGAATGAGAGGTGTGAGTGGGAAGAAATTCGGCACAAAGAAATTTAAAGAATAAAATATCAAAGATGATTACTCCCCACTTATAAAGAATTCGGCTACTATATCCTTGCTATTATCAAACTCTTTGATAATCTCCTCTATTATCTCCTTAACAAATAAAATAAATTAATCCAACATTAATCCCTTATCAAACTCCTATATTATCTCTTATCACCTATTTAAACCAAAATAAATAAAATAAATCCTTATTTATCTCTTCTTCATCTTGCACAAAATAATTAAATCAACAATTATCCTACTTGAATAAATAAAACAACAATTATCTATTTTCTACCAACTTAAAATAAAATAAAATAATCATCAATTATCCTACCTTAGCATGAAATTAATAGGAGAATAAGTGAATCCTCATCCAATTAAAATTCCCTGTGTCGTCCACTTTCTTCCAACTCTCTACCTTGACGAAAAAGCAAAATAAAACACTCCCCTTGCTGCTCACCACCTCGAACCCAAGACCGCCTGAGCCCTTCGACGCAAGTCGCAGATAACGCCCTGTGCCACTTTGCCAAGGCATTTTTTGTGACATGATTCACCTGAATTTCTTTTAAAACCTCTTTTGCTGAGCGCCTTCTTGACGCAAAAATAAACACTCCTTCCCGCTTCTTCGCAACTCAACCAAGGCCCTTAACCCCATCGCACATGGCGTCCATTGCCACTTTACCACATGAATCCTGGTGTCATTAATTCCCTAAAAATTTCTTTAAAGCCTCCTTAGCCCAGTTCCCTTTTTGACGCAAAAATAAAAGTCTTTAATGCTTCCCACGATGCTCGAACCTTTTCCCTCCCTGAACTCCCTTTGACGCAACCTCCCAAGCACCTAAGGTAGCATCCCAAGCCACTTTACCAAGCCCACTTTCATGTCCATAAACTCCTAAAAATTTTCCTTAAGGCCTCCTTCACCTAACTTCTCCTTTAAAAATAAAATTCCAATATTTTTCCAAGACTTCCTCCTACATCCTTGGATTCTCAAAACCCTTAAAACATGCTCAACCACACTTAAAGCCTACTAACACTTGAGTTATGCTCCAAACGCATAACCCCCAATTTAGGATATTACAACCTAAGCACATCAGACTTGAATCAATATCCCAGAAATATTAACACAAGAATTAAGAACACATAATTAAGAACAAATCAAGTATTTATCATATAGTTCAGCAAACGATAACAAGATTCATCTAAGTTTCATCCCCTTCAGGTATCTGAAGGGTTTAGTTCATAATAATAAAAGAAAATCAGAAGAAAAGATAAAACAAAACATAAGAAATCCCTAAAACCCCCTGAAGGAATTGAAAGAGAGATCCGCCGTCTTGAGTAGAATTCCGGCTTCTTGAGATGGATCAACTGGCTACTTCGAGTGTTTCCCACAAATCTGACCTTTTCGGCTCGGCTCCTTGGCCTAGCTCACCCCCCCTTCTCGGTTATACTTAGGGTGTTTATATAGGCTTTTGAAATAGGTTTCTTTGCCCCTAAGTATCCTTTTCCGAGTGAAATTGCTCTTCTCCATGACAGGGACACGGCCATGGCACACGCCCGTATGAATCATCTTTAGGCCGTGTTCAGACTTTTAATGAGGTGACACGCCCGTGTAAATCGTGATCAGGCCGTGTTCTAGTCTATCAAGGAGGCACGACCGTGTTGGCTCAAGTCCAGGCCGTGTCGATTTTCACTTTGGCCCAATTTGGTCCGTTTTGAGCCCGTTTCTCATTCTTTCCATCCTCCGGTGCTTTCTTGAGTATAAAACATGAAAATAAAGGATTAAGGGCACCTTTTTACATAAATCAAGGGATAAATCATCCAAAAGTATGCTAAATGTGGGATTAAAATATGTTACTTTTACGGTTTATCACTAATCAAAGAAATAAAGATGGCCAAATGAAGATTCAACAATGGCTTCTATTCTCTCTAATTTTTGGTTGAAAAATGATAATAGAAGATGATGATTAATTTGGTTTTATTTTAATTTATCATTTAGTACTTATTTACTTAATTAACCTTTAAAATTAATCAAAATTTCAAAATTGTCAAGCCATCATATTCCACTAACTCATTTATGGTCTAATTACCATATAAGGACTTCCACTTTAAAGTTCTATAGCTATTTAATACCTTTAGCTATTAGAGCTCAACTTTTGCACTTTACGCGATTTAGTCCTTTTTATCAAATTCAACATGTAAACGGTAAAATTTCTTAACAAAATTTTTATACGATAATACTATCATGCTGTAGGAAATAAAATAATAATAAAATAAATTTTTTGACTTCATATTTGTGGTCCCAAAACCACTGTTCTTATTTTACTAAAAACGGGCTGTTACAACTCTCCTCCCTAAAGGGATTTTCGTCCCCAAAAATCTTACCAGAAAAGAGGTTTGGGTATTGCTTTCTCATAGCTTCCTCGGGTTCCCAATTGGATTCTTCTATTCTGTGTTGTTGCCAGAGAAATTTTACTAAAGCTACGTTCTTGTTTCTCAATTCTTTCACCTCTCGTGCTAGAATTCTAATCGGTTCCTCACTGTATGACATATCAAACTGAATCTCGACACCCGTCGGGGAGATAACATGTGAATGGTTAGATCGGTACCGTCGTAACATAGACATGTGAAAGACATTATGAATTTTTTCTAGTTCTAACGATAAAGTTAATCGATACGCAACAGGTCCAATTCTTTCAGTAATCTCATATGGCTCGATAAATCGCGAACTCAGCTTTCCTTTGTCACTGAACCGAAAGACTTTCTTCCAAGGCGATACTTTTAGAAACACTCTATCACCGACTTGAAATTCAATGTCTTTACGTTTAAGATCCGTGTATGATTTCTGACGATCTAAAGCTGCTTTCAAACTGTCTCGGATCACTTTTACTTTTTCTTCAGTTTCACAAATCAAATCAACCCCGTGTATCTTTCTCTCTCTTAGCTCAGTCTAGTATAATGGAGTTCGACATTTACGGTCATATAAAGCCTCATACGGTGCCACCTTTATACTCGATTAAAAACTGTTGTTGTACGTGAATTCAACAAACGGTAGATATTTCTCCCAATTGCCTTCGAACTCTAAAAATGTAACAGCCAGGTTTAGACCCTAATCAGAACAGTGGTTTCGGGACCACAAATTCGAGTTAGAAAAATATTTTAATATTATTTTTGACGTTTATGGCATGTGATAAAGAATGTGTGAAAGTTCTGTGTGAAAACTTTATCGTTTGTGTGTTGATTTGTGAAAAATGACCTAATTGCGTAAAATGCAAAAGTTATGTGCTAGTAATTAAAAGTGCTTAATTTCCAAGGCTTATTAAATGAAAGGTCCTTATGTTGATATTAGACCATTGATAGTGGAATTTGACATAAATGGCCATTAAATGAATGATTTTAGAATTTTTAATTAAGGTTAAAATTGTAAAATGGTTATTAATGTTTATTAATTAAAACAAAACATGAATTAGTGGCCATTTTGTGTTCATCTTGCCGAAAATACAAAGAAAGGAAAGAAAAGAAAGCTAGCTAGGGTTCGGCTAGAATTTTGCTTGATTAAGGTATGTGTTTTGATCCAGTTTTGATGATTTCTATGTTTTTTTTTATCGTTGCTTTGTGTTCTCTTAAGCCGATGCCTTAATTCATGAAATTGATGATGATTTTGAGTTATTCCATTGTTGATTTTGTGATCTTTGTGATGTTTGATGATGAAAACTAAGTAGTTCATGATTAATAAACATATTTTCTAAAGTGATTTTGAGTAAAAATGCATTTTTGGGATTTAATTGAGAAATGTGAAAACTTTGTGTTGAAATGTGAAATAAATGTGAAATATGGGCTGCTAGGGGCACTATGGTAATTTGGCTAAGCATGGATTAAATTGGATTTGGTGAATTTGATGTATTTGTGAAATAAGGACTAAAATGCTAAAGTGTGAAATTATAAGGGCTAAAGTGCAAAATGCCCTAATTGTGTGTTTGTAAATTTAATTGAGTAAAGATGAGATTGAATGAGTTGAATTTGATATTATATAGATCAAGAAAAGAGAAATTCAGACCTAGATCGAGGTAAGAACAAAGTGCTCGATTGATCGACTAGTATCGTTGTTTCTACGTCCGAGGTAAGTTCGTGTATAATACGTATTGTTTAAATAATGTTCCTATGTGATGAAATGAATGGAAATGTGATTGTGGAGTTTGGTAATGTGAAATGTGAGTTCGAAGATATGTGGCACTAAGTGTGCGTAAATAGAATCGTTACAGTGATGAATGGCACTATGTGTGCGAGATAAAGAAAGCATCAGCTGCATTATTTGGCACTGCGTGTGCAATACCGAGACAAATCCAGTTTAATGTGATGGCACTAAGTGTGCGATATTACTATAGCTTTGGTTAATTATTTGGCACTAAGTGTGCGAGTTCATCGAACGTTTAAAGAGGAGCGAATGAATTATGTCATCAAGCATTGAGGTGATAAATGTGATAGAAAAATACGTAATGGTACAGGTATGTACAGAACCTATGTGGTTGATGATATTATGTATGAGATAATGGAAGATTATGTGAATGAATGATGTAAAGAGTTGGATTGAGTAGCATTATAAATGCTTGTATATGAAATTATAGATATAGTATGAAAGTGAGTAATAGCCTTGGATGAGATTGAGTAGTGATGTGAATTGAACTAAGTGTTAGTTATTTTTGCATATTAAATTTGAATTGTTGAGCTAATTGTGTTATATTACGAACTTACTAAGCTTTAAAGCTTATCTTGTGTGAAGTCTTTCTGCTTTTCTGATTGGTATTTAAAGCTAGCTTGGATCCGGGGATCGTCATGACTCAATCACACTATCGGACATCTATTTTGGTACCTTTTGGAAGTTGTATTTATGGTATATGGCATGTATAGGCTAGTGAGGTTGTGGAATGTTTTGAGATGTATAAATCTTGCCATGTGATATGGCTTGATAATGGATGAGACTTTGGATTGATTTTGGTATATGTTTTGCTATGTGAAAATGGTGTATGTAATATGTATATATGGTCTTGTGCGAATGGCCATTATGGTATGCTTAGTGAAATAGAAATAGTATGTTTCATACTTGATTTGGTAGTTGAGATGGTAAATGAATTGTACGTTATTTGATGTTGGAATTGATGCTTGTAGGAATTACCCAAAATGGGTGGCAATTTGGCCTTGTAAATGGCCTATAATTGCCCACACGGGTGAGCACACGGGCGTATTTCTCGACAATGTCCTATGTTCCAATTTGAAGCAAGTCAGACTTGCACATGGGCCAGACACACGGGCGTGTGACAGGCCGTGTGATTCAAGCGTTGTTGCACCGGTCGGACACCGCGCGTGTGTGCCGTGTGACCCAAGTCAGTGTTGCACACGGGGTATGACATGGTCTAAGGCATGGCCGCGAGAGACACACGGGCGTGTGCCCTGTTTTGAAGAAAATTTTTCTAAGTTCCGCAAAGTTTCCGTATGAAATCGGTTTAGTCCTGAACCACTTCTAAAGCATGTTTAAGGTTTCGTAGACCTTCTAAAGGGACTTTGTGTTATTGATTAACTATGATATGCTGATGTGTGAGCAATGGTTGTTTAAATGTTATGATTCGACTGGTAATACCTCATAACCTTAGTCCGGCAATGGATACGGGTTAGGGATGTTACAAAAACACAACAACAAAGCATATCCTCGAGAATCTAAATTACTCGCTCGTATTGACCATCGGTCTGAGGATGAAATACAGTGCTGAAATGTAACTGCGTACCAAGAGCTTCCTGTAACATTCTCCAAAATCATGATGTAAACTGCAGATCTCCATTCAAAATAATGGAGATTGGCACTCCGTGTAATCTGACAATCTCAGAAACATATAATTCGGCTAAACTACCAAGAGAGAAATCTGTACCAGAATAAAATGTGCAGACTTCGTCAAACGATCAACGATAACCCATTTCCACTCGACCCCATTTCCACTCCCGTATCATCACTGGCTGTAACAATCCCGAAGGTACCAGATGTTCAGCTTTAACTTGCTGACATACTAAGCATTTAGATACAAAGTCAGATATCTCACGCTTCATTTTTGGTCACCAATACATCTATTTCAAATCATCATACATCTTATTACATCTCGAGTGAACAGACAAGCTACCACTATGAGCTTCGTGCATGATTTTTTGAATGAGCTCTGGATTCTTCGATACATAAACTCTACCTCTGAACAATAAACAATCATTCGATCCTATCTGAAATTCTGAATTAGAAATTGACTCACACTATGCTTGTTTAGCTAATAACTCATCATCATATTTCTGAGCTTCACAGATCTCCTATAAAAACATCGGTCTAGCTTTCAACTCAGCTAAGATCGATCCATCATCATATAATGTCAGTCGAGTATTCATCGCTCGTAGAGAAAATAAAGACTTTCTACTCAGAGCAACGGCAGCTACATTCACTTTTCCCAGATGATAATCAATGATCTACTCATAATCTTTTAATAGTTTGAGTTATCTACGCTGTCTCGGATTCAAATCTTTCTGCGACATTAGATACTTCAAAATTTTATGATCAGTAAATATATGACATTTTTCGCCGAACAAATGATGTCGCCAAATTTTCAACGCAAACACAATAGCTGCCAACTCTAAGTCATGTGTCGGATAGTTCTTTTCTTGAGGCTTTAACTGTCTAGAAGTATAAGCTATTACTTTGCTTCCTACATCAAAACACAACCTAAACAATTTAAAGATGCGTCGCTGAAAATTACAAATTCTTTACTCGATTCAAGCTGAATCAAAACTGGTGCTTCGGTCAACAGTGTTTTCAACTTTACTAACCTTTTTTGGACCATTTAAATTTCACATCCTTCTGTAAGAGTTGCGTCATCAGTGTAGCTATCATTGAGAACCCTTTAACAACCCTTCGGTAATAACCAACTAATCCCAGAAAACTTCTGACTTCGGATACATTTTTAGGTGGTTTCTAGTCAACAACTGCCAGAATTTTACTCGGATCAACTCTGATGCCTTCAGCCGATACTATATGGCTCAAAAAACTGGCTCGTCGAAGCCAAAACTCATATTTGCTAAATTTGGCAAACAATTGTTTATCTCGCAGAGTTTGCAACACATTCCTCGAGTGTTTAGCATGCTCAGACTCATCTCGAGAATAGATCAGAATGTTGTCAATAAATACTACAACAAATATGTCTAAATACGGTCTGAAGATTCTATTCATCAAATCCATAAATGCTGCAGGTCCATTAGTTAAACTAAATGGCATCACAAGAAATTCATAGTGTCCGTACCTGGTTCTGAATGCATTTTTTGGTACATCCGAATCTTTCATTCGTAGCTGATAATAGCCAGAACGAAGATCAATCTTCAAGAATACTGTGGCACCTTTCAGCTCATCGAATAAATCATCAATATGAGGCAATGGATTTTTTTCTTGATTGTAACCTTGTTGAGCTGATGGTTTTCTATACACAATCTCATCGATCCATCCTTTTTCTTAATGAACAGAACTGGTGCACCCCCAAAGTGAAAAACTAGGTCGAGCAAAACCCTTACCTGTCAAGCTGTGTTTTCAACTCTTTTAACTCGGTAGGAACCATTCTGTAAGGTGTTATCGATATCGGTGATGTCCCCGGTATAAGTTCAATAGAAAACTCAACTTCTCTAATCGGCGGTAACCCAGGTAACTTTTCTGGAAACACATCAGGATACTCGCAAACCACTAGCACTATTTCAAGCATCGATTCAGACATTTTAGAATCCATAACATAAGCAAGGTAAGCCTTGCAACCTTTTCTCACATATATTTGTGATGACATAGCTGGTATAACAACAGGCAACCCACTCGAACTATCTGATTCAATACGAAGTGTCTCACCATTCTGACATTTCAATACAATAAGCTTACGTCTACAATTTACAACCGCATCATGTAGAGTTAGCCAATACATGCCCAGAATCATATCAAATTCATCAAATGGTAATAGCATCAAATCAGTCGAAAAACTGTAACCCCGAGTCATCAAAGGACAATTCTTGCAAACCTTATCAACTAGCACTTACGACCTAGGGGGTTAGATACCTTAACCACAAACTCAGTGGACTCAATAGGTAAATTCTTACTAGACACTAAATTCGTGCACACATATGAATGAGTGGATCCTGGATCAATCAAAGCAATAATATTAGTATCTAAAATAGAGAAAGTACCAGTAATAACATCTGGTGTAGAAGCATCCTCTCATGTGTGAATAGCATAAGCCCTAGCTGGTGCTTGTGCCTCGGATCTCATAGCAGAATCTTTTGTAGCACCACGGCTACCACTCATATTTTTGGGATTACGAGGTGGTCTACCTCTCGCAGCCGTATTGCTCAGCCTCGTAGTTTGAACTTTCTCTTTCTTAGATTTCTCTGGGCAATCTCTAAGATAGTGGTCTAAGGAACCACACATAAAACACGCTAAGTTCTTTAATCAACACTCACCATAATGTCGTTTCTTATAGTGCTTGCACTCAGGCCAAACATCTCTGACACTACCCATACTTGCTACAAATGTAGCCTAAGGGTTTGGACTTGAACGTCAAGTACTTCTGTCTCTACTAGAATACTCCACAAAAGCTGTAGAATGGTTGTGATATTCTTTTGATTTCTTTGATACTGAATGATATGACTTCCCAGTCGATCTCTTTCTCGATTCTCTAGTTTCAAATCAGCACGTCTTTTCTCTTTACTCAGCTCATCGGCTTTATGTGCTCGATCAACCAATACAACGAATTCTTTCAGCACAAGAATTCCAACTAGTAACTTTATGTCTTCATTTAACCCTTCTTCTAATCTTTTACACATAGAAGTCTCAGTCGGAATACACTTCCTGGCAGATTTGCTTAGTCTAACAAATTCCCGATCATACTCTGAGACAGTCATACAACCCTATTTGAGCTTAATAAATTCTTTACGTTTCTGATCCAGAAACCTCTGACTAATATGTTTCTTTTGGAACTCAGTTTGGAAGAATTCCCAGGTAATTCACTCTCTCGAAACAACAAAAATTAACGTTTTCCACCACTGGTAAGTCGAATCTTTCACTAACGATACCGCACACTTAACACATTCAGCCGGTGAACAAGATAGCTCATCAAAAACCCTGATTATATTCTCTAACCAAAATTCAACACCCTCGGGATCATCTTCAGTAGTAGCTCGAAATTATTTAGCCCGTACTACGAATCTTATCGATAGGTGGCTTACTAACTCGGATTGGTTCCATACCTTGAGGAATAACAGGAACCGATTGGGGAGCAGAAGGGGGTGGAGGTTGTTGAGCAGCCAGGTTAGTTTGTACAAACTTAGTAAACCATTCATTCATCATATGGAAATAGGCTTCTTTAGCCTCTCCTCCTTGACCCTCAGATACGGGCCTCGTACCGCTTGATGCTACTCCGTGAATGGAGGCCTGAGCATTACTCTCTACTTCATCGAAATCAGCTCGGTTGGATGACATTGCTATATGAAAACATGTTTTAAAACGATTAGGAGATATCACACTATCACAAGTTATATAATGGCATGTATAGCTAGACTCTCACACACTATGTTCAGTCCGAGAATCGACTAAGCCGTAGCTCTTATACCAATAAACGTAACACCTCTAACCCGTATCCGTCGCCAAAACAGGGTTATAGAGCATTACCAAAGTTTACAATACAAATGGACAGAAAAATTCAAACATTTCATAACATATCAATAAGTATGTTAAAACCAAGTCAAATCATACATATCGTCCCTTATACGAGCCTTCGAGGCCCTAAATACGTGCTAGAAACAAGTCGAGACTAAATCGAAAACTTAGAGAAATTTTTAGAAAATAGCAAAAATTTTCAACACTGTAAGGGTCACACAGCCGTGTCGCAGACCGTATGGGCATTTGAAATAAGGACACACGGCCGTGTCCTAGCCCGTGTCCATGCTCGTGTAACTTACTGACTTTGGCCACACGGCCAAGCCACACACCCGTGTGAGAAGCCATGTACCCTTTGAAATAACCTCACATGTCTGTGTGCCAAGTCGTATGCTAGGCCATGTAATAGCCTAACTTGCAACCCTTTGAAAGCTACAGGGGACACAGAGCCGTGTCAGCTGGCCGTGTGTCACACACGCCTGAGACACACGCTCGTGTCTCTGCCTGTGTGGACGAAAATAGGCTCTTTTACAAGCCATTTTTCTCACCCAAATTGGCATATTCCTACAATCACAAATGCACATATATACAAGCTATAATAAGGCACCAAAACCTTTCATATTCTAGCCTTGTACAAATGGTATAATCACATACAACCAATATGACCTTAGGCACCACCAATGACAATATATAAACATGTATAACTATGAACACAATTTGATCATTTTATCAACAAAGGCTTGACCAAAACTATACCATGATATGCCGCTTGATTTATCCTTTAAAAACATACCAAAATGTACCATATATGACATACAAAAATTAGCTCCAAATATTCATATAATTCACATATAACTTGTGTACTAAAACACCATATTCACCAACACCATAATGATATTTAACATTTATATATTTGAACTATCATACCATCATCCAACATTCAAACAAACCAACCAAGTAACAACCACAAAATAGGTTATTAACATACATACCAAACTATGTCATTATATCATCAAAGTATCAAAATTCAACCAAGTCAATTTGCCATTTCAACATCCAAGCTCATGGGCTATCATTAGCCAAAATACCTATACATGCCATTATAACAAAAATTAAACAAACGAATGTACCAAAAGAGTCGATGGATAGTGTGATATAGCTCCGACAAGCTTCCAACCCTAACGAGCTTTCGATTCACTATAAAACATGGAAAATAACACAGAGTAAGAATTTAAGCTTAGTAAGTTCGTACAACTTAGAATTTAACTTACCATTTGATCAAGTAATAGGTAAGTAACAAAACATATCCCAACACATTTTGGCCAAATGCCTAAGCACATATACACCAACCATATTAGCCATGTAAATACATATATGAACCAATAATCATGGATGAGCTCAACAATTAATCAAGTTCCATACACATATATCATCCATTTCATATATATATATATATATATATATATATATCATTTAGCATCATTTCCATGTATTTCATGTGTATACCTGTAATAGTTCGTATCGAACTCATATTATTTCGTGTCAGAACATTGCCTGTTCAACCGTTTAGAATACTGTTGGATACCCAGGATAGCTCACACATATTGTGCTAGCTCATATAACTGTAATCCGTCAATTCATGTATATGTATGCTCATACGAGATGTGAAACGGTATGCTCACTCAAGCTGTTGATTAGTATGCTCTCACGAGCTATAAATCGGTATGCTCTCACGAGCTTTAGAGTATCCGCAACACGTGCAGGACCTTAGCCAAATCGGTAACCCTAATGAAATGTCATTTGTATCCTACAGATTCATATGGTTCAAACAGGGCTCAGTAATCGTCGTTGGATATGCTCTCAGTAATTATATATGAAAAATCACAAAATTTATATATTTCAATTAAAAACATATAAACACAATTTAATTGCACGAACTTACCCCGATGAGTATACGTAGATACAGAGGCGATTAGTCTGAGACTTTCTCTTTGCCCCGATCTAACTCCATAGGAGGTCTAACTGGATCTATATGGATAAATTTAACTCAATTTAACATATAATTCATTCAATTTAATCCAAAACATTTTTGCAAAATTACCATTTTGCCCTTTTACTTTTAAATTCTTTGCAATTTAGTCTAGCTCATAAAAATGCACAATTTCACCACAACCCACTATGGACCAATATCAATTAGGTCCCTAGCATGCCCTATATTTCATGTATTTCACAATTTCTCCATGTAATATTTTCTATTTTTCAATATAGTCCCTAATTAACAATTTCATCAAAAATCTCTTTACAAAAGTTGTTTATCTAACAACAACCATTCATTTTCTATCATCAAACTTCAAAACTCATGTATATTCACCAATGGTAAAACCTTAATAGTTTAACAATTTCACAAATTAGTCCCCGGGCTAGCTAGATTAAGCTACAACGATCCTGGAAACATAGAAATCATTAAAAACGAATAAAAATACATACCTAATCAAAGATATAAAGATGGCCTAATGAAGCTTCAACAATGGCTTCTATTCTTTCTAATTTTTCGTTGAAAAATGATAATGGAAGATGATGGTTAATTTGGTTTTATTTTAATATATCATTTATTACTTATGTACTTAATTAACCTTTAAAATTAATCAAAATTTCAAAATTGCCAAGCCATCATATTCCAATAACTCATTTATGGTATAATTACCATATAAGTACTTCCACTTAAAGTTCTATAGCTATTTAATACCTTTAGCTATTAGAACTCAACTTTTGCACTTTACGCGATTTAGTTCTTTTTATCAAATTCAACATGTAAACGGTAAAATTTATTAACGAAATTTTTATACGGTAATACTATCATGCTGTAGGAAATAAAATAATAATAAAATTTTTTTTTACTTCAAAATTGTGGTCCCGAAACCACTGTTTTGATTTTACTGAAAACAGGCTGTTACAGATGGGCTTATAAATGACTAGGTCGAAATGGTATGTTTTGATTTATATGCTTAAGGTACATATATGGTATACAAATTGGTATATTTCAAGAAGTTTTGAGATAGGTAAATGTTTGACTTTGACAAATCATTTGATTTGTATATCATGATATTGGAATGATATCTTTAATGGTTAAAATAGGTGGTATAAGTTTATGTGAGGATGATTGTGGTTATTTGCACATGTTTTGGTATGTATTGGGAGTGTTTTGGTACACGTGAGATTAGCCAATTATGTGCAAATTGTTGAATGGTGTTGAAGTTTTGGAATAGGTACCAAATGGCTCAAATTTTACCAAAACAGTATGTCACGTTGTGACATCAAGTGATGGTCATCCCGACAAGGAACCCCCTCATGTCACGACGTCAACTTGAAGTTTTGTAACTTTTACAAATTGTTCCTCGTTTGATCTCAAGTTAATTTTAGAGCATTTGTAGGCTCGTATAAGACCCAAGAAAGGTTGTATAACATATCTACTAATGGTATTGCTAATGTTTGCATGTATAATGTTTCAAATTCAATGCTAATTGATTGTATTTGCTCTGGTATCAACTGTAACATCCGATAGCTTAGACCCGACAATCAGGTCAGGCAAGGGGTGTTAGAGTATGCCCAAAGGCCAATCATGAGATGATTGTAATCACATACTCGTTTTACCTTGTTTGTTAATATAAGACATTACCATTGTTATTCCAATTTCTTTTTCGTGTGTATAAATAAACTAGTTAATAATAAAGTCCCAAGAGCAATATGATTATTCTTAAAAAATTCCTTAGTCGAGTACTAATGTGGGCTTAGATAATGATAATGCATTGAGACTAATGTGTAGTTGATTGATGACAAAGTGTTGTCATTGACATAGGGATTTCAAAATCAATACAGGAGTATGTGTTAGAGAACAACATACTGGATTGACCTGCCATGAGTATGTTTCTTAGATTTTTATGTAATAGTCACAAACTTGTTTCCAATCTAGATTAAGGATAAAAGGATATAATACACGAAAAGATTATCACGGAAAGGTTATGTCGAATTACGACTTCCAGTAACTTGGGTGGAAATAATGCATTGCTAGATGCATTGCTAGATGCCACTCATTGCTTGCAATGTTAGAAACATTCTAGTATTACTACCAACATTACAAGAGCCTACAGGGTCACACCCTATAGTTGAAGCAAACAGAATCCAAATACATTTGGTATTGTATTTAGCTGTCACATAAATTAATTTAATTGTTGAATTAATTTAATTTGATAGTTAAATATTAAACACATTATATGTACAAACTTGTAGTACATAAATAGAGAACATATATAAAATTAATATATGAATTTGATTCATGCAAAATATTAATTATACATATTTTACCGAAATTATTAATATAAATAGTTATAATAATTTCAGTCAAAATATTAAAGGATATGGAAAGTGATATTCTTTTGGAAAGAATATAATCTTTTTCCTAACTTTACATTTGTTTCTCTAATAATAAAGGAATAATCCCATTTTTATTTTCTGATATATGATATCAAATTAAATAAAAAGAAATGAATCCCTTAGTGTGTTAGGGTTACCAAGAAAACAAAAATAAAAAAATTTCTAGCAGCTGTTCTTAAAACTTCTCTCTGAAAGGTTCAAGAGAAATTTGTTATTTGTTTTTTGACTAGGTGAATTACGTAAAGGTCAAGACGTTATTGTTTCGGCTTAGAATCGACATCTCCGAAAGGGATCCTATCAACAACATCATTCATCATTTTTCAATTTCAAAAGGTATATTTTTTTACCCTTGTTTCAACCTGATTTGATCCTCGTACATGGATCCTTGGCTGATGAGCGTCGGCATAATTTTTTCACTGCACCATAGGGCGTACCAACGATCCAACAAGGGGTGTTACAATGAATCAACACAAATACAATAAAAATCGAGTGGTGTACTACAAGTGTAATGGGTTAGTTGTAATATTTTTAAGTGTTATAATGGAACATTTTGAGTATTCTAATGATTGAACCTAAGAGAGTGTTCTATCGTAATTCGATATGTCAAATTAGGCTTCTCGAGCAATTTTTATGTTTTTTCATAGTTTTCTTTTAATTTTCGTTCTTTAATTTTAATAAGCTCTACATGCATTTTATGTTTATTCTAAGCTATTTTGAGAACCAAATTGGCCAAGGGTGTCATTTGGACCCTAACAAGTGATTGATTGTTGTAGAAGCATGTTGGTCGCCCAAAATTGAGTGGAAATCATGACATAAGAAGAGGTATCACGACATCAGAGCTTGGATATCGCAACACCTCTATTAGACCTAGAACGAAGAAGAAAATGAGCCATCTATAGTGGTATTGCGATACCCACCCTTGGGTATTCCGATATCCACCCCCAAAGACATCCCTTGAGTAGTTTGATGGGGATATTACGATACCCTCCCCTAAGTATCACGATACCTCTATCGTATAGGGACAAAAAATGACATCAGGGGCAATCTTTGTCCACCCAAAGCACCAATTAAATAAAAGACGAAGAGGGGCATTTTTTGGTCAGAATAAGCATTAAAAATCCAAAATTTGGCTAAAGAAAGGAGGTTGTAGTATTAGGGTTACAAAGCTTTTTTTAGTTTATGTTTTCTTTCATCTTTTAGCTTAGGAGTAGAGTAGTTTCCTTCTCTATAGTTTAGGGTTTACTTTTCCTGCAAATTTTCTTGTTTTTCTTAGTATTGATGGTAGTTAGTTAATTTAGTTATCATTGTAGCTAAGGTTTATTTTCATATTTAAGACCTTTACTTTACTAGTAATGAAACTTTCAACTTCAGGTTAATGTATTTCAATATTATTTTCTCTTATTTGTTAAAGATCTCATATTTATTGTTCTTATTTCTTTATCTTTATGTTATTGCTTTTCATTTAAGTTTATTAAGTTAAAAACCAAAGCTTTTCTCTTTTTGATCAAGTTGATGTTACTGGTTTCCATGGTTATTTCTTTCATGTTTGTTAACTTTAATATGATAATGGGTATCTAAACCCTTGGTGGGTGGTTGATGGAAATATTGGGTAGTTGATTCCAGGGTTTAAGGACTAAATCGTAAGATTGGACTAAATCGAATAAACATCAAAACTTAAGACTGATGCCCCTAAGGAAACATTAAGATAAGTGAGACTGAGAGGTAATCTTATTGGGCAACAATTCATTAGTCTCGGGTTAGCTGGTAAGACCGAGAGATAAATCGGACTAATTTGTCTAATTTGGTACAGTTGAGATTGAGAGGTAAAATGGAGCCAATTTAGGAGTATTAACGATTTAGATCCTTGATTTGAGGGTTAATTAACAACATGGAAATCAACCAATTGTTATCTGTTATTGTATTTGGTATCTTTATATTTTGCATTATCCACAATTTAGTTCTTTTCTGCTTTAGGTTATTAATTAGTTTAATTTCTCTTAAATTAATGGTTTTTCGTACTATAGCACTTAGTGAGTAGTTAGCTAGACTCCTTTCTTGCTTGCACTTTTGGATAGAAATCACTAAATTGCTGACTCTCTTGGGTTCAATCCTTAGAATACTCTAGTGTTCCATTCTAACACTATAAATATTCCAACTGACATTGTACACTTGCAGTTAAAACCACTTTTCAAAATAGTTTTTTCCAAAATCTTTAGTTTTAACGCGCACGCACACGGGCGGTTAGATAGTTCAAGGACAAGG
The DNA here is from genome assembly GCA_025698515.1 of Gossypium sturtianum. Classification (NCBI taxonomy): domain Eukaryota; kingdom Viridiplantae; phylum Streptophyta; class Magnoliopsida; order Malvales; family Malvaceae; genus Gossypium; species Gossypium sturtianum. The sequence continues at coordinate 106,717,296 of CM046955.1, forward strand.
TGATCAATGTGGAACAAGTATGCAAATAGGTAGTCTAGCTAACTACTTACTAAATATCATATTATTGCAAATCATATTCAAGAGGTAATTACGCTAATTAACTATCTAACACTACAAAGGTCTAAATTGCAAAACAGTTGAAATTGCACAACTAACAATTCAATGAACACAATCGGTTGGTTGACTTTCCATGTTGCTGATTAGTCTTCGGATTAGGGATCTAAAAAGCTTAAACTTCTAATTGGTTTAATTTTACCTCTCGGTCACCATTTTACCAAATTAGACGATTTAGTCTGGTTTATCTCTTGACCTCACCAAACTAACTCGGGACAACCAAATTGGTTCTCAATAGGCTCTACTCTCGGTCTCACCTACCAAAAATTCACCTAAAGTCGTGAATTCTAAGTTTTGAAGTTTATTCGATTCAGTCCAATTTTTATGATTTAATCCTTGTAACACCCCCAAACCCGGCCCAGACGTTATGGCTAAATCCGGGAATGTCACATTAAAGGCACAATCTCAAACAATTTTGCTAAGTTAAAATCTAAGGCCTAAAAGCCCAAAATCCTTAAATCTTGTTAAGTTAAGAAGAAAGCCCATGTTTTAAAATAAAAGCCCATAGGTTATAGTTATTTTGAAAACCTTGTTAAACTTTAGAAATCTATTTAAGTTGAAATAAAAATTAAGCAGCGGAAATAATAATAAAACCAATAAGTAACGTCAAATTGGAGATACAAGGCCTTATTACAACCAATGAAAATAAAGGATTTAAACTAAAGTCATTCAAAACAAATAAACAAAAAAAAAACTTCTAATTAACTTGCAATGTGGCCATCTCCGAGTCTCTCTTCCACGTCGAGCCGTCTACTGAGCGTCACCTGAAACATTAAATAAAAGGGTGTGAGTTTCGAAACTCAGTTTGTACGACCCTTGGCAATCAATTTAATATACAATTATCACATTGGGCCTAAGCCCTATCCAAATCGGTGGTCTTGGGCCTTAGCCCACAATGACCTCATATCATATCATATGCAAAACAAGGTAATGCAAAACCCTCCCCAAAAATCCATCCGCTACACACCATTTCCCTTCCAACCTTATACACCTGTGGGGAATTCTAGCTTGACCCACCCCTCCGCTACACACCAATGGTAGCACTCACAGCGGCACTACTCAACGTTGCAGCAAGGCTGCTAATCATATAATGGGCTTAAAGCCACCGGTGGATCCACGATCGTCAAGCGACTATACGATCCCCAAATTCTTCCTCCGTACCATAATTCCCTCCCATATGCATCCTAAACAGAATATCATAAGAATGCGGCATGCACATGAGTAACATCCATAAAACTCATACTCATCACATAGGGGTATTTTAGTCATTTCACAATCAAGGGTATTCTCGTAATTCTACCCTACAGGGGTATTATCGTAATTCTGCCCTACAGGGGTATTTCATTAATTCTGCCCTATAGGGGTATTTCCATAATTCTTTCATCTCGGGTTTTAGTTATGAACTTTGGCCCATCAACAAGTCCTCGCGGTTAAAGTGAATAAACACTATGCACCAGGTAAGATCTCAGAAAAGAGGAGGTGGGCCACTACGACCGCTTAAATACCAAGCTCTCCCTAGATCAAATCCTAGACATGCATATGTCCATTACCACACCCTAACCTATCGACTTGTCCACAGACATGTTTGATTATTACAAGAGTTTTATGTTATTCAAGAGTTTGTCAAACTAGGCCTAGAGTTCATTAAACCCTAACATATATTTCTAAAAACCCATAAGGCCCATTAAGCTCATTTCATGTCATATAGCCCATTAAGCCAATTTCATGCTCATATAGCTCGTTAAACCAATTTCATGCTCATATAGCCCATTGGACTCGAATACGATCAAATCATACAACCGTTCATGCCAATTCATCATTCATGCTCACATATCAACCATTGTCATTTTGGGCCCACAAGTTCGACAGGCCCATTTAGCCACTTTCGACTTTTCGATTTTTTGGCATTGTCGATATCGTGTGTGTGTGTAGTGTTTGTACACACCTGGTAATAGCGCGTGTTGCAAATTCCTCTTAGTCACGAACCTACATACGATATTCCTTAATCATTAATCATAGGCTAAATACAAACCTTATCAAAATCGAAACCTCACCGTAGCCTTACCATGTGCGACAAGCCTTAATAGCTCCTTTCTTTAACACCAACTGCGATTAGACCCTAGATCTGTACCAACTTAAACATTAGAGCCTAAGTAATAGATGACTTGCATCCAACACAAGTCACCCTCACAACATATATGACCATTCGGCCAACCCTTAAACCGAAGTAAAGAACACTTACCCTTGCTAACGATCCTACCACGCTTGCGACCTTTGAACCTTATCCTTGTTACCACAGAGTTAACGATAGGTTAGTTAGATAGCCTTTTGGCTTTTAGCAAAACGTACAAGAGAGGTTAACCGAATACTTACCAAATCCACTTACAATCCTACGGCCTAAATTCGGCTTTTGAGATTAGTATGGTGACAGAGACAATTCGGCACCAATAGGGTGAAGAAGAGGAGAAGTGATCGGCTAGAACTAAAGGTGAACAAGAAAAGGAATTTAAGAAGAGAAGGTATGGGGAATTCAGCTAGAGAGAAAACCAAAATTCAACAAAGGAATGATGGGTTTTTTTTCGGCAAATGGAAGAATTCGGCTAAGGGGGAGAAAAAGAAAAGCAATGGAACCCAAGGAACCTCTCAAAGGAATTCGGCACCTCCTTTTATAGCCAATAGTCGAATCCTACCTTCCCCCATAGTCCAATTCGGCACCAACTCTTCCCACTTCTCATCTCCTAATTTTTCTCCATGTTATCTCCCTTATCTCATCCGAAATTCCCTCCTTTATCAGCTCACAAGACCAATTCAAACACTTCAACGAAAGAGTCCAAATTCCACACAACTCTGGCTGTCCACTATGAAAAATTAAACACTCCAAAAACACTTTACCACTACTCGAACCTTGGACCTCTTCACGCCACCTTGTAGCTCCCCTAGTGATGCCACCTTGCCACTGGACCACAAGCCCATTTATGTCCTATTTTCCCCTTAATCTGCTTAAGAGGCCTAATGCCTGAGACTAGGGTCCACTAAAGCAAGAAAAATAAATTTTTCCCTATGGTATTCCCTATCTCTAAGACTTCAAATAATCCCTATAATACCTTAAAATTAATATTCTAAGTGCTACTCATAACTACCAACCTTAGTGCACAGAAATTTAAAGTTTCGGGATTTTTGGGGCGTTACAACCCAATAGGCCCAAATCTACTAGGCCCAAATTCGGGGCGTTACAATCCTTATACCAAAAACTAACCAAACAACATTTCTATCCACCAACCACTATAGATTTAGTTACCACTCATCATCATGCAAATAATAGTCAAACACAGCTCAAATAGTTCATTAAAATAAACACAAAAGCAAGGTTAGAGGAAGCCTAGGGATTTACTGATGGATACTTTGAAAAGGATGATGATAACAATAACGGAGGTAGAAACTCAACTAAAGCTAAGACTTTTATTGTAATATCCCTAAACCAGATCTAGTAGTTTCATGTATATTTTTCGAGTTCTGAGTGTGAAATTAAGAATTTATGGGGTTTCTAGTAATTTTTAATTTAATTTAGGAGGTTAATTTCACCTAAAATCGATTAAACAATAATCTGAAAAAATAAAAATATTTTTGAGAAATTAATTTTAAATTAATTAAATAATTATTAGTGAAAAATAATTAAATTGGGTTGAAACAAAATTTTAAAATAATTTTTAATTAGGGGTTAAATTGAGTTAAATTTAAATATTAATTAAATTAGATTTAATTGTAAAATAAGGAAAATTTTGGAGTACTTATTTGGAAAATAAACCTTAGAATTCGTAATTTTTTTAGGGAAAGGATCAATTGGTAAAGTAAAGGAAATGTGGGAGTGGCCATTAGGCAAATTTCCCAATTTTTAAATTTATGGTGGGTTGTTTAAGTTTTAAATACAATGCATCTAGCCTACTTTTCAGACCATTTACATCATATTAGAGAGCTATAAATTTCATTTTCTTTTCATGGTTTTAAAGATTTATCAGCAGATAATAGATCCAACCAATTTTCTTCTTAAAATATTCTAAAATTTCTCAAGATTCTTAAATCAAGATTTTCAATCAAAGGATTTAGAACGAATCAAAGGTAATTATTATTTCTAAATTTATTTTTATGATGATTAGAAGCATATTTACATTATTTGAGTGATAATTGCATGATTTTTTATCAACGTCATCTCCTTCAAAAGCTTAAGGTGCTTTAATAGTGGATCTTGAATTTTGAGAGGAAATCCACAAATCAATGGATGTTCCAACTCAAAATGGATCTATTAAAAGGTTTTTGGTCTTATTTATCAAGAATAAACATGATTTGTGAGGTAATTTGAAGAAATCTGAATTTCATCATCTTCATGAATCGATTTTTCAGATTTTTTTAAATTGATTTAAATGTGAAATTAATGCTTAGTATATGTGTATTTGGTCTAGTATTGATGTTTGGAAGTGATTAGGAGGGCTGGAGAGATCGATTTTGTGAGGAATCGAGTTTTTGACTTAATGTTACAAATCTGGTAAGGTATCTTCGTAAGACAATTTCAATTAGTATAGTTAATTAAATTTTTTGTTTATTATAGCATTGGAAATGTGGTAATGTCTACTTTACCTCTGTTGAAGCTCCAAATCTTGAAGAGGATCGAGACAACCAGAATTGAAGCTTGAAATTGCTTAGTTGATCACTTGTTATGATATAATAAAATTTTGTGGTGAGTATTTCTAAGGGTGATTTGGTAAATTGACCCTCAATTATGTTTAATTAGTAGCTTAATTAATGATTTCAATTAATTAATTATGATTGAATGGCTGATTTTTCAAGATTGGTATTAAATGTGCAAAAAAGTTGAATTTGTATTGAAAAATGGTAAGTAAGCTTTGGGTGGTGTTTGTGCTATTTAATTAAATTAATTTTAGGGATGATTTAAAGCATTTATACTGAAATTTTTTTATCATGATATGTTGGTGTTACAATTGGTAATTGAATATGAGAAATTGGTATATGAATTGCTTGATCTAATTGGATGTTAAATGACTATGTTACAAGTTACACATAAGCATCTTGTCACATTAAATTGAGCACAATAATGACTGATTTATATGCTATGTTTGACTGAATATATTGGCAACATGCATGGTGGATCCATTGGATATAGTTGGCATGCCATAGGATTTATGGGTACTCACCTTTATTTGTGACATTGTGAGCATATGGCTCTAGGTGTACTGATTTGTTTGGAGTAGATAAGGGAGTGTTGAGCATGAGTCTCCACTCAATGGGTTATTTGAGGTGCTATAAGGGATCGTGTGCTTCGGCCCGCTCAACTCGGTGGACTGTATTTGATATTTGTGGGAGTTCGGAGATTCGTTTATCTGATGTACGATCACACGATTAATCCATGAAAAATGAATGCCAATATTTTTATGTGTGATTGTTGCTATGAAAATTAAATTGACATGTTTAATTATTTTGGTATTGAAAATGCTTATGGAAATTAAATTGACATGTTTAATTATTTTGGCTGATAATTGGTGAATGATTGGTTGTGAATTAAGCATGAATTGGATGTTAATTTACTAGTCGTTTCTATTAACATTCACTGAGCTTTTTAAAGCTCACACCCTCACAATTCGTGCAGATAATCGTCGAGCTTGAGGAGCTGAGGAGCCGAGCAATAGAGTTCCAAGAGATATAGGCTTGGTAGAGGCTTTAATACACATTTTAGAGACTGTAATCGGGCATTGTGGAACTCCTGGGAATTAGTTTGATTTTGGTTGTAATTGGACTTTGGACATTTATTTTGGATGGTTTTATAATAACTTTGAGGCATGTTTGAGTTTAATTATTGAATAGGTTACGGTGTATTGTTTCTTGATAACACGATGCGTGAAGCATGAAATTTATACTAACGATTGTTTAAATGAAGCTTCCATGGACTGGTTTACTAGCGACTAAGGTACGCCACTTGTTTGATTTATTCGGTGTTTGATGTGCACGAAATTAATTGCATAATTCTATTTAATTGAGGCTTAACTGATGTCAATAAATTCAATTGAAGGTGAATGTATATGCATGTTAATTAATCGTATTTAAATCGGGTTTAATTGGCCATTAAAATATGCAAAATCGGGTTTTAAAACGAGTTTTTCGTAAAAATAGGTGCAGTGATTTTCACACGAGTGTGTGCTTGTCCACACGGTTGTGTGAGGGGTTGCACACGGGCATATGGGTAAGTGACACGGGCGTGTGCAATCTGCCTAAAAGTTTTTTGTGACACGAACACGGTCAGTTAATGACACACGGTCTGGGCGACACGGCCGTGTGGGATTTTGGGTTTTGAATTTTTGTCTTTGTAATTTGGTATTCTAGTTTGTTTAACTTACAATTTAGTCATGAAAATTTATTAGTCTAATTAGAGCCCTAGATGATAAGGAAACTTGGTAAAATTTTAGGATTAGTCTCGTAATGGGTAAAATTCGATAGAAACACACTTAATTTTTAATTTAGAATAGGTCCTGATAGTTTGTATTTGTTACAATTTAGTCCTTAATAGTAAAACTTGAATTAGACATAGCAAACGAACTCAATTTAAACTGAAATTTTTAGGCTTGTATAATTTTGACTAAAAGAAGGTTGATAAATATTTAGATCTAAAATCGGGTTAGTTTTACCATAGATGGTAAAATGACGAAAATGCCCTTAGGTTAAATTACCTAGAAAAAGTTTAAAATTGGCTCATAATTTGCTTCCGCATTAATAAATAATTAATATCCAGATGATATTGAGTTTTTATAAGGTCAGGGTTAGTCTTGGGTGGTCGTTAGCTGGAGAGTCACTTAGGTGGCTAATGTAACGCTTCAAATTCGGCCTGCTCCATCTCAGTCGGGTTTGGGGTGTCACATTTATGCTTTTTAAAAGTAAATAAAATTGAAATATATTTAAGGATTTGAATAAGAATCAAAGTACAAAGATAACTTGAGTATTAAATTACAAAGGAACTGACAAGCTACAGTAAAAACTAACTAAACTAGCAACCACACCAACTAAGCTTAAAAAAACTAAATGACCTAAACCTAAAAATGAAGAAGAAACTAACAAATAAGCTAAAAAAAAGAAAGAAGGTAGGATCCTTTAGGTTGATAGCCAAAAGGGTCTTTTAACAACTGAGAAATTCAACCCTAACATTGACAAAATTACTCTTAAAATGTGTGTTTTGACTTGGGTTGGTGTTGGACAAAAGACTACCTCTACAACAATTTTCTCCTCATCAGACAGTGGTGTTGCAACATCCAGGCTACGGTGAGGCTTCAGTGTTGCGACACCCTCGAAAGTGGCACAATTGAGGATACGGGGTTCTCGATATTGCGACATCCCTAGTGATGACCACAATTTCTTCACTTCACAACCTTCAATGATATCGCGACCTTAGAAGCTCGGTGTCGCGACTTTGGTCTAAATGTCACGACACCACACCTTTAATCTCATGTCTCTGTCAACAGTTCGCTCCAGGATGGTTTCTCGTTGCAGTCTTGCACCCTCAAGGCAAAGGGACTTGGTGTCGCGACATCCATAGCATCATTGTCGCGACACCCACATTGAATGTTGTTTTCCTCAAGGTCGACCCATTTCCATCTCCTTACACCAACTCAAACACATTGTACCATTTTGCCAATTTGGGTCTCAAAAGGAGAGAAACTAAAAAAAAAAGGATTACTAATGATAAAAATAAAAAATAAAAAATATATATGTAAAAGACTTGTAAATTGCTTGAGAATAAACTCCTCGAGTGTTAAAGAGAACCTAATTTGATGTATCAAATTATGAAAAATCAAACACCCCCACACATAAGTCTTTGCTTGTCCTCAAACAAACACCTACAACACTAACACATGCAAAATAGACGACACTTGAACAATAGAGAGATTTGAAAATCAATTGATGGGTATGTACAGTGTAGCCAATTATTCTATCATACAACCTAAGAATGATGCATTATAAATTCACAACTTTGGAAGCAAATCAATATAGTTCACATAGTTACAGAGTGAAAAGACATAAAGGCAATCCCAAAAAAGAAACATTCTTCACATTATTCCATCAAAATAAGTCACGCAAATATGATGTATCTATACATGAAGGAATTTAAATTATTCATTTCTCACTAAGTTCTGCAACTTTTGGTTTTATAAACAAGGACGTTAAGGTCACATAGGGCCTTTTAGCTTGTAACGTTCTGAGGCTTAGGTTGGTATGAATTTAAAGAAAAGCTCGGCTCAAAATGGTTCAAACACTAAGACTGATATAACACATGGCATTGTTCTTGTTCCCCCTATATGTGATAATAAGCTCACCACCTTATTTCTCATTCTCTCACCTTTCTTTTCTCTCCAATAATGTGGAAGGTATGGTTCGATATTAGCGAGTAAAAACAACTTAGCGAGCCCTTGTGCATTATGAAAATGAAAAGTTAAGCTCCTAAATTGATTTCTCATTTTGAGCACATTCTAAATTTTTTGCTCTTCACTCATAATGCTTTTATCTCTATCCGTACTTTTATTCACTTGTTTTGTTTTTGACCCTCACAATACTTTTGTTCACTAATATTTTTCATTCTAAGCACATTTTTGTGAGAGTCTATACACACTATATTGTACCATCTCTTCATTGTTCGCTCAAATTCATTTTTACAACCACCAAGTTGTTTATACCTAACCTTCAATGTCTGTGACCTGGCATCCATTCTATAGTGCATTTTAAGAGCAAAGACTAAGAAGGGTTGCGTTTTTAACTTAGTTTAGGCTCAAGGTTTCAAAAATGCAGATTCATCAAGAAAGGGCCAATAAAGGCTCAAAATTATGGTATTAGGGATATGTATAGCCTATAGGTTAGTCTTTTAGGTCTTGGCTGAATAAGCAATGCCTTAGGTCCTCCCTTAACATCTAAATGAATATAAACCAAAACATACTTCTACTTGTTTCCATGATTAGTGTTAAATTCCAACACATGCATTTACACTTCTATCTACATGCTTATTCATCTACCTACGAAAGAACAGAAGTACAAAAGAAGCAAATATAATCGTTATGTGTTTTTTTCTCAAGCTTCAAGATGGTTCTCTCATATTTCTTTTTCTTTATTTTGATGATATGTTGATAGCTTCCAAAAGTCAAATAGAGATTAAGAAGCTAAAGACACAATTGAAAAATGAGTTTGAGACGAAGGATCTAGGAGAAGCAAAGAATATTATTAGTATGGAGATAACTCGAGATAGAAGTTTGAAGAGGCTTTTTTACCTCAGAAACAATATTTAAGAAAATTGCTAAAGCGTTTTAGCATGAATGAAATGTCAAAACTTGTTAGTACTCCCCTTGCTCGCCATTTCAAGCTTAATACCTCTATGTCGCCAAATAATGATTCAGAACGAGAATACATGTAACAGCCCAATTTTCGATGGTGTTGAAAACTGTGGTTTCGAGACCACGACTCTGATGTGTTAGTCCAAAAATATTAAATAATTAATATTTACGAGGTCAATAGTATCGTATTAAATTTTTGTTGACATATTTTATCATTTAGATAGTTAATTAGTGAAAAAGGACTTAATTGTAAAAGATACAAAAGTTAGATTTCTTTTAGTTAAATAAGTAAATAGATAAATAATATTGAAAATGAGGATTATTATTGTAATTAGCCCATATTATTTATAACGGGTGATGATGGCTTGGTTAGTTTCAAATTCTTATTATTTTTAAAGGTTATTTTAGTATTTTATTAATAAAATGAAATAAAGAAAAGATGAAAAGGTATCATCTTTTTCATGTTTTCTTCTCTTGGCTGAATGCCATTGATTGGGAGAGAGCTTCAAGCTTCTTTTGGTGTTGAGTATTTGCATGTAAGCCATTTCTTGCCCTTTTTTTATGTTTTTTTTATGTTTTTGCGATCGTTGCCTTGATATCTAGCTAGTTTAGGGATTAATTTGAGAAATTTTTGAATGTTAGAAAGTCTACCATTAATGTTTTTGGAATCTTTTTACTTGAAAGAGCATTTGTTGAGTGCTTGATGTGGATTTCGAGTTATTTTATTAAGTAAAATTTTATATATTTTGAAAGTGGGGATTGAATTGAGTAAAATTGTAAATGAGAGGGATTTCATAAGAAATTTCAGAATTTATGAGTTGTATATGTAGTGTTAAATATTCGACAGTATTGGGTTATGTATTAATTGTGGGAATTGGCTTGTTTAGTATTATGGACTAAATTGTATAAAAAGTAAATGTTTGGGGTAAATGTGTAAAAGTGTAAATAAGTAATTATATGTATTGAATTGAATAGTTTATGAATTAGAGGTTAACAATTGAAATAAATCGTATTATAGATCAAGGGCAAGTTGATAATCGTGGAAAAGGGAAGATTGTTGATTAGTCCTTGAACTTTTGTTGTTTCTGCATTTTGGCCTTGGTAAGTTCGTACAATTTAAATTTTTGTATTGTTTAAACATTTCATTATTTATGAATTAATATTATTAATGACTTGAAGGTGTTGAATTGTATTAAATGGATTGATTTGTAAAAGTGATTAATTATATGTTGTTATTCGAGAATTAGTTGAGCCGTGAACGTAGGATAGGAAACGGTTGGCATGCCAATAGGTTATATCGCGTGCTGTACGAGATTGACTGAATTTGAGATGATGACCTTTGATTTATTCTTGTTTACTGAATATACCAAAGTTCAGCATTTGTTGCGAACTTTCATGTTATATTACAGTGATTCTGGTGTGTTCCAAGGGCAGATGAAAAGCCTTCAGGCTTGGCACTCAGTGCCAAGGTGTGTTTCGGAGGGATGTTAGCCTATGAGCTAGGCACTTAATGACCAGGTGTGTATTCGGTTGGGTAGCTCATTTGAGTGTACTGGTGTGTTCTAGATGATTAACCGTGTATCCGAATCCGTTATATTGTTCATCAGGCGAACTTCTATTGGTTTTATGGTTTATAATTGGTATTATAAGCGATTACATGAATTACTGATTGATTATTATGAGATGTTATTGAATGACTTAATTCAACTGAGTTGATTAACTATTATAAGTATTGATATAAAGACTCACCCGTTAAATGGTTGTTACGGACAGGAATATGGTTTATTTCTTTATTCTATATTAGAAATGTTTATTTGGTAAGTTTATTGTTCAAACCGTTTAACTTACTAAGCTCAATTAGCTTACTTGTGTCATTTCTGTTGTTTTCTTGTAGATATGTTTTTGAGGAAGCAGACGATCGAATTAACTCAAAGAATCACACTATACAGGATTTTTTTGGTAGTTTTTGAATATTTAACTTGGGTTATATGGCATGTAATAGGTGAAGTGAAATTGTGTTGATTATATGTGAAATTGTAAAACTTGAATGATAGTTGTGAGTATGTGTTTGGTTTGGTATGTATGTGTCTATGGAACTTGTTTGGTATATTTGGTATAAGCCTTATAAAGTGTGTGAATATGGCAAGATGAATTATAAATTGGTGGGAGTGGTGTTTTGGTATGAAAAGTTAATGATGTTTGAGTGCTTTGAGTGCACATACTTTGGTTTGAAATGTGATATTGAGTTAGCTATTGAATTGTGGTTTTAATGAGGGCACATTGGTTAGACACTTAGGATAAATGTTTTGACATGTTTTGAGATCGTTTAATCATTTTTTGAGTGAGTCTAATTTATGGTTATGGGGTTACTTGATGTCCAAGTAATCATGTTTTTGTAAACTTGATTTTTAAGGTACATTTTGGTGCACACGGCCTGGGACATGGACTGTCACACGGCCGTGTGCCACATACAGCCTACTCAAACGGATGTGTGCCTTAATTGTTTCAATGTGGGTTGGTCCACACGGGTATAGAGAGTTACACGGCCTGGCGACACGGTCGTGTGACCATGAACTACACGGTCACAGTGAGTTACACGGTCTGGCTACACGACCATGTGACCTTATATTACATGGGCATAATTAGTTACATGGTCAGTGTACACAGGCATGTGAAGAAATCACACGAGCGTGTGCAGTAGCCACACGACCATATTTTTAAGCCACACAGTCTGGGTTCTGTCACATGGCTGTGTGGCTCCTATTTCCAAAATTTTCATGATTTTCCAAAATTATCTGTTTGTTTCAAATTGATCCCGGATTGCTCCCAAACTGTCTTTAGGGCCTTGTGAACTCGATTTTAAAGACCATAAGTATATTTGTGCTATAATTGTAATATGTATTTGAATGTTAACATTTAAATTAAGTAATAGTTTCTAATTCAAGTTAAATGTCCTGAATTATAATGTAATGCACCGTAACCTTAATCTAACAATAGAAACAGGTTAGGGGTGTTACAATACATGTCAAAGATACCATATGCAAATGCTTTTGGTAGCTTAATGTATACTATGGTATGTATGAGACCTAACATTTCACAAGAAACTGGGGTCGTGAGTAGGTATATGCATGATCCAAGAAAGGAGCATTGGCAAGATGTGAAATGGATTTTGCGATATATCCGAAATACAATAGATATTGGATTGATTTTTGAGCCGGAAGATAATTAGGGTGTGGTTGGATATTGTGATTCAAACTATGTTGGTGATCTAGACAAACAGTGATCAACTACTGATTATGTGTTTACTCTTGTAAAGGCACCAATTAGTTGGAAGTCTACTTTATAGTCAACAGTTGTTTTATCTACTACAGAAGCGGAGTATATGACAATCACAAAGGCTATAAAAGAGGCAATTTGGCTTTAAAGGTTGCTTGGTGAACTGGAAATTAAGCTAAAATTTGTCAAAGTACATTACGATAGTCAGAGTGCTATTCAATTAGCAAAGAATCAAATTTATCATGCAAGGACGAAGCAAATTGATGTCTGGTATCATTTTGTACGAAAAAAATTTTGGAAGAAGGTGAAGTAAAGATGACTAAGGTTGTGACTGCGATCAAGTTCCAACTATGTTTGGACTTGATCAATGTTAAAACTTGAAGGTTGAAATGTAAAGATAATGTCAAAGCGGTAAAGTGCGATTTTATAGTACAATATTATTTTCCTAAACTGAGGCTAGAGCGGAGCCAATGATGTTCACATCAATTACACAAAGTGTCCAGTTGGCTGTCTCGTGTCCCACCCTAGGAAAATTCCTAGAAGAAGGCTTTAGAGCAGTTTGATGAATACCAAGTCCCAACTGCTCAACAATTTAAATTGGAATCCAAAGGCATTGAAAGAATCAAATTTAATAAAAGTAAAACAGGTCCCCATAATGAGAATAACATATCATACCTGCATCACTTTAGGCATGCATATTGCATGTCCAGAGTTAAAAAGGGAAGAACATGAATGACACTTTTTTTTGTCTTGAACAAATATATACAGATCTCCGGGGAAGGGAACATTTCGCACTGATCCATCAACATTGTTCTAATTTTCTTAATCATGCACAAAGACAAGCTACTACAAAAACTTCATGTACGGAAAAAGAGATTAACATCGTGCCTTCAACAAAAAATTAACATTCCACTTCAAAAGAAAAGCAAGCTTAAAAAAAAAATCCGTTGATTCAACTTACAAAAAGTAGCATAAATAACAGGTATGGGATTTGATTTTTATCATCTATGACTTTTTTTGTGTGGGTAAATCTTATCAAACCAGAAGCATTAAAGGACGAGGCTGCTATTATCTCAATCAATAACTCGTCTATTTTTATAATCTTTTTCTATGAATTAAATTTATACATAAAAAGATTCAACAAATTAAACATTTGAATTCCATTAAATGCAGAGGGGTTGTTTTTTGTTTGTAAGGACAACCACCGGTTAGGAGTGCGTTTGTGGGGAAGACATGTTGGGCTCAACAAAATATTTTGAAGAGATACTACGAGAGGCCATTGTCCACTTTTTGTAGGGTTATCTATTTTTTTGGAGAGAAATAGAATTATTTAGAATCGAATGTCTATAATATACTGTTTTTATCAGTAGACTAAAACATTGTTAAGAGGATTATCTATTTACTCTCATATTTCGCTTTCACTAGTCTCATCTTCTCCACGCATTTTTCCAATTATACATAGACTAAAAAGGAAAATCTAAGCGTGGATGTTGCCAAATTAAATAAAATAAGGTTTCTTCCTTTGTTACGTAACTTTCTTTGTCTCTGCGTTCATATTATATAATTTATTAATAGAGTGTTAGAAATCTTAATTCCAAAGATTAAAGTTACATGATTTGGTTTAAAAATACAAAAATTTATACCTATGACTCTAACTAGGAAGATAGAAGGCAGTTGAGCCAAACTATACTTGATGTAAGTCGGAGAGAAATTCATTTATGGGCAATTGATATGTATAGAAGGGCAAAATTTTAAAATAAATAAAGGGGTGGTAATGGGGTCCCTCTGCTTAAATATGCTATTGCTGATAACATGGTTGGGTCTCCTTCTCTATAATTGTCTATACACAGTTGGACTCAATTATTTTTTAAAAGAAAAAATTTTATATTTCCTGTTAATTGAATTAAATTATTTTAGTGATTTGATTTTTCGAATTAATTTGAGTAAGTAATTCAACTTTTTGAGTCGAATTGAGTTAAATATTTGAAACTTAAATTTTTTTAAAAAAATTGGTGCAAATACCTTTTGGATTCCTATCAATTTCAAAAATAAGCAATTTGATCCTTCTAAAAAAATTTCAAAAAAATTTAAAATAATCTTAAAATTTTAAAATTTTATTAAAAATTCTAAAGTTTTACAAAAATAAAATTATATATAAATTGAAAAAAATCTATAAAAATGTTAAATTATAAATTGATGCCTTAAACAAGTAAATTACCATAAACTATATTTTTTACCCTTCTCATATCAATTTGCACTAGCTTGGAATTTATCATTGCCAACAATGTTTTATTTTGACATGTTTAACTTTTTTTCTAATCTAACTTGAACAAATTTATTCAACTCGATTAGATTTTTGTTTCACTTAATTCGATTTGAAAAATTCGAATTGAGTTAGAATGACAAAACTCGACAGTTCAAAATTTTTTCACTCAATTCAACTGAACGCTCACCTCTAACTCTAGTATTTCCTTAAATTCAAAGCAATCTAATCAACTTACCTGCTCGAAATTTGCAACAAATTAATAAAAAATATAAATAATAATGCTTAAGGTTAACAAATCCCTTAACTTTTTTTCAAAAACTAAAATCACTTAAATTCATCTGCAATAAACACATCCGTTTGCATTTTTAAATTCGAAAATTGCATTGATTAAGACCTTTGACTAATGAAAACCATCTCTAACTGTTATTATTTTGATCTAATTGTTAACTTTGACTGACTGAATTGTTACGATAAAGTTGACGTCACTACAGCAAAACAGACTTTTAGCGGCGTTCTTTTTGGCCTTTAGCGGCGTTTATAAGCGCCACTAAAAGTTTTTGCGGCGCTTTTGTAAGCGCCACAAAAAACGCCGCTATTGCTACCGCCGCAAATTTTAGCGGCGTTTATGCGCAAAAAACGCCGCTAAAGACCATGACTTTTTAGCGCGCTTTTCCAAAAACGCCGCTAAAAGTCATGGTCTTTAGCGGCGCTTTCCTACAAACGCCGCTAAAAGTCATGGTCTTTAGCGGCGCTTTCCTACAAACGCCGCTAAAAGTCATGGTCTTTAGCGCGCTTCCGACAAACGCCGCTAAAAGTCATGGTCTTTAGCGCGCTTTCCGACAAACGCCGCTAAAAGTCATGGTCTTTAGCGGCGCTTTCCGACAAACGCCGCTAAAGTCATGGTCTTTAGCGGCGCTTTCAAAAACGCCGCTAAAAGTCATGGTCTTTAGCGGCGCTTTCCCGACAAACGCCGCTAAAAGTCATGTTCTTTAGCGGTGCTTTTACACCAAACGCCGCTAAAAGTCATTGTCTTTAGCGGCGCCTCAACAAACGCCGCTAAAAGCGATGGCTTTTAGCGGCGCTTTGTTACAAACGCCGCTAATTTGTACAGATTTGGGAAGTGCAGTTTTTCAATATAATACCCTCCCGCACTAAAACCAACCAATAATGATAAATATAGCATATAATTCCAACATAAAACAAGCAAATTTAGCATAAAAATCACTCCAAATACATTAATTCTAAATAATACTTGAAATTTAATAAATTAAATGTATGATATTTGAAAATATTGTAACAATAATGTTAAATGTAATAATGTCAAAACATTCTTACAACGAGAAACTAAATGTGTCTAAGATGGCGGTTTCGCGATCGTTGAAACATCTCGCATCATATGTCAAACCGTGCTTTGGAGCTCTTCGCTATTTTACGCTTCGCTGCTAGCATCGATGTGCCTCGCCTCCTCGCTTTGCCGCACGCCTCTCTCGCTCATCTTCTTTGCCTCCCTCGCCGCTGCCGCTTCGCATCCGCTCTAAGCCGCATTCTTTGGAGTTCTTCATATTTTCTTTGAACATCGCAATTTGTTGCCTCGCTCAACCGTGCTCTCTTGCATATGAGCTATCCGGTCTTGTAGCCTCTAAACTTCAAACGAGATTGACTCGGAAGGCATGTAATGCCGGGAGCGGATCCAAATATTGGGTCGGGGTAACACAGGATCCTTTAGATCGAACCCGACCATACCTTTCAAGACCAAAAACATCGGTGATAATTCTATTAAAAATATACTAAAGATTAATGAATTATCAATCGAATCGATCGTACCTTTCGGGACCCAAAACATCGTAATAATTTCGTTGTCAATCTCCTCAAGATTAGCGAGAACTATCGATCGAAGCGACCGCTTCATACTCGCCTTTTTCTCCTTTAGTTTATCCTAATAAATCAATGAAAGAATTAGAAACGAAATATATAAATAAGAAAGAATGCAACATAATTTAACATTATAAATTTAAAACTATAAACGATGAATTAAACTAGTATAATTAAACATTATAAATATTTATAAAAATAAAATTTTATTAAGTAAATATACCAAAATTTCTTAGTAACCGGATGTCATCGGAGATCCATCCTTCTTTCTATGCGTGATGTCAAAAAAAGTGAACACGCCCAACTTTTTGACCAATCGAAGTTTCCTACATTTTAGCGAGAAAAATATAATTTAATAGTATAAAGTAATTAATATTTGTGAGAATTAATAAATTATAATACCTAAACCCTTCACTACACAGCAAAACTTCTAGAACTCGGTAATGCGTGAATTTCATTTCTGTCACGCTTATTCCAACTCGCTCACGGTCCTACATAATGCAATTTGAATTATATATATAGTATATACTATAAACCAAATAATTTATAAGATTTTAGAAGTAACGTAATACCTCTCTTTTTTTGAATTCCAAAATCTAACTTGATCTTCCCATTGGTACCTCAACATTCCCAGTGGAACATTTCTTAATTTTTCGTCGAGGCTTATGTCTTTCTTAAAAAATACGCTTTTTTTTTTGAGCGTACTTTTATTGTCTCTCCATTTTTTACCTAATGTCTTCTTGACATAGTCATCAGAGACCTCTAAAGTAAATCTAGCCTGAAGAAAAAAAGTATAAAAAGTTAATATAAATGGAAATTAAATTAAAGTATTATAAATTACATTCACGTTTTGTTACCTTAATATTATCGAGAGCTCGATTTTTGTTGGCATCGGGCATGTGATGCCATGATTAAGTAGTTAATGGGCAACATATTGGAGTTTCGTGCAATAATGCCCAAATAGCTTCCTAACAGTCGAGCTTCAGATCCAACCGGCTGGTCATGATTGTTTCTCCTTACTTTAACACGATCGGTAGGCTCTAAGTCGTATAAATCTTTAAGTAGTGTACGTCCCCGAGCTCTGCGCGTCCCACCACCTTCAGTTGAAAAATGATATATTATTATATTAAAATTGAAAAATGAATCAATAATAAAATTCAACATGCATGTAAAATAAACTTAACATTACTTTCAAATTCTCCAGGCTCATCATCTATGTCCGGCAGAGTAGAAGATCCAACAACTGTTTCCTGTTCACTATTTGCTTCTTCTGGATTTGGAGTATCGTGAACAATATTGAAATCTCGTAATCGTCTTCTAGGCATTTTTCCTGCAATACACGTAAATTAGTTCAAAATTTTAGTAACATATAACAACAATAATAGGACATTTAAAATAGTTAAGTTATATAACATGCCCAACATTAAAATTATAATATTACATATAAATAATAAATCGTAAAATCTCACTAAATCATATTTCGTAAATATCTTCGCCCACATCTTGACGAACCCATTGAAATTGTTGACTAGTACTAGGGATATTTTCATTTAAGTTTTGTTTCGAAAAGGCAATGTTTCGATCTTTCGACTATGTCATCTCTACTTCCACCGCCAATGTCGAAGAAGTCTCTAGGGGTGTTTCAAGTACAACGTACCAACCCTCATCAATTGGATCTTTCGAGTAAAAACTTGTTTAACTTGAGAAGAAAACACATACGGCTCATCCATCAGTTGTTCTCGGTGTGAATCAATCGAGAGAAATTCACCATTGTAAAGCCATATTGATCGTTTTTAATTCCGCGAGCCGTATTCACATCAGCCCAATCACCTCGAAATAAGACAACTTTGCATTTGCCGTAATAATCCAACTCAATGATGTCGTTAATAAGTCCAGTAATACTCAGATTCCCCTCGACCGGATTCGTCCCTAGCACTAGCATAACTTGTAATCAAAGAATTAACAACAATTCCGCAATTTTGGGTTCTCCTCAATCTCTCGCGATACTTTGTATGAAATCGTATCCGTTGATAAGGAAGCCACCATATCTTTTAACTAATCTGTTTGGACCTTGTGAAAGCCATTTAACCGTCATTTACTTCATTGCGACTCCAAACCTATCGAGTCGAAAGTAAATCGAGTAATTATTATGAGAAAACCTTATTACTTGTTAATGAAAACTTAAATTGCATACCATTTGGCTTAACCATTCATGGAATGATTCTGCGAACAACTTATTAATTTCTCGTCGATTTAATCTTCGAGATCGTGAACGAGCTCTCAATGTTTGCTTGTACTCACTACGGTAAAAAAAAGGTTTTACTTTGTTAGAAGACAAACAAATCATATTTGATGAGTGTTTACCAAATTGCGAGAACTTACTTCGAAATGGTTCCATTGAATCATGATGAAAAAGAACGTATCGATGCGCTTGGACCCACGATCTATCGTCTAATTCTGTAATTTCGACTTTGCCAATCGGTTCTCTGAAACTTTGAAATAAATAAGTTTCAGCCAAATTATGATCTGTGAGCCCAGCATTTCTACTCGGTCTGTTCATTCTTGTTTCAACATCTTCCAAATACTCGAACGTAAAGTCATACATTCCTCTCGCCAAGTAGCCTCGGCAATTGATCCTTCCGGATAACGCTTATTGCGGCAGATATGACTTCAATTTGGAAAGGAACCTAAACACGATATACAACATTATCAAAAGTTGCAACTAAAGGCATTGAGTGAATGAAGGAATATTTTGCAAATAAAGTAAGACCTTTCAATGGGATACATCCATCGATAGAAAACGGGTCCACCAAGAAGTGCTTCACGCGGGAGATGAATTAACAAGTGCACCATAATAGTGAAGAAGGAAGGCGGGAATATCTTCTCCAAATTGCATAAAGTCAATGCGGCTCGTTCTTGTAGTCTCTCAAGTTCTTGAACATTCAAAAATTTACCACAAATGCCTTTCATTATATTTGACAGTTCAATTACAGGAGCCGTCACCTTTTTCGACATACAACACCGCATAGCAACTGGAAGTAAGTCTTGCATTAAAATGTGATAGTCATGCGATTTTAAGCCATATAATCTTCGATCCTTAAGACTCACACATCGCGATATATTTGATGCATACGCATCCGGGACCTTTATATCCTTCAACACCGTACAGAACACTTCTTTCTCCGTCTTCGACATTGAAAAAATAGCAGGCGGCAACCTATATTTCATATTCGGAAGTGCCCGGGGATGAAGCTCACGCCGAATTCCCATGTGGACTAAATCAAGTCGACTCTGAAGATTATCTTTCAATTTTCCATCGACATTCAAAATAGTCCCAATGATGTTCTCGCAGACATTTTTCTCTATGTGCATGACATCAAGATTGTGGCGTAAAATCTGATGCTCCCAATAAGGCAACTCGAAAAAAATACTTCTTTTTTTCCACAAGTCCGCCTCATTTGGATCATCCTCTTCATCAGATTCATCATCAGATTCATCCCTAGATCTTCTATTTCTATGCGGGTTTGCCGGTTGATTCATCTTGCCATAAATGAAATTCATATCTTTCAACATTAAGAATATTTCGGATCCACCGGTCTGCGAAGGAGCTGGTCTGAACTCTTCAGTACCATCAAACTGAGCACTCTGAAATCTAAATGTGTGATTTTTGGTAACCACCAAGCGATGCCCCATGTAAGAGAACTTCTTCCCATTATATAACCATTGCGAACATGTCTGCGCAGACAACACGGACAAGCATAACGTCCCCTGGTACTCCAACCAGATAAATTAGCATAAGCCGGGAAGTCGTTAATAGTCCACATTAAAGCCGCACGTAAATTAAAGTTCTCTTTTCTCATTGCATCGTATGTCTGAACACCAGCCCATTGTTGTTTTAACTCATCAACAAGTGGCTGCAAATAGACGTTAATATCATTCCCCGGACCTTTCTCTCCGTGTATAATCATGGACAAGATAAAAGAAGATTGTTTCATGCAAACCCATGGAGGCAAATTGTAGGAACAAGTACCACGGTGCCAAGTAATTTGACGTTGTGCTCATGAGTTTGTAAGGGTTAAATCCATCGGATGCTAGCCCAAGCCTCACACTCCGAGGATCGCTTGCAAAGCTTGGAAATTTGGAGTCAAAAGATTTCCAAGCTAAAGAATCTGCAGGATGTCTTAACAACCCATCATCTGCTCGTCCATCACGGTGCCACGTCATTGATTAATTTGTCTTCGGCGACATGAAAAGCCGTTGAAGCCTTGGTATTAGCGGAAAATACCGCAAAATCTTAACTGGCTGCTTCCTTGAGTGTGCATCGTGTTCATCCTCGTTACCATCCTCTGTATTTCTATTAATCCAACGGGATTGACCGCATACATGACAAAGATCGTTGGTTTATCTGGTCGCCCCAGTACAACATGCAGTCATTTGGGCAACTATGGATTTTGTTGTAGCCAAGGCCCAAATCCTTTATCAGTTTCTTCATGTCTTTCGAAGATTGAGGGATTTTCGCAAACGGAAACATTTCTTGCAAAAACTCTAATGAGCATTGTCAACGAAGTTTTAGGTCCATCCGCCCAAACATTTCAAGTGAAAAAGACGAATACGTAAAGACAATTTGGAAAAGTTTGACCCCTCATACGCTTCTTCATTCATTTCACCAAGTAACGTGTAGAACCTCGCCGCTTCTTCGCTTTGGTCGTTCATCAGTACACTTCTTCCCCCTTCGATGAAAGTATTTCTACCAAAACTATAAGCATCGATTTGCACCCAAGTCAGTGGAAACGACCGAAACCATCATCTGCGCATATTAAAAGCATCCCGCAACATGCCTTCCATATTATCATCTCTAACATTCTCGATTGTAAGCGGTATGAGGATAACCCATATTCATCGATGAAGATGCTCCACTAGATGTACACTCTCCATGGAAAATCCATTTTTGTACCCCGGACAAAACCATCAACAACTAGATGTTCAGTAGACAACTTTCACGACAATGCCAATTGATATTGCAACACTTCTTACACGGGCAAAGAATCATATTCTCTTGGCTTGCATTTTGGAATGCGAAATTGAGAAAAGTTTCTACTCCATTTCGATAGTCGTTGCTTACCCTTGACAATTTTATCCAACTCCTATCCATTTCGTAGTTGTTGAAGTCTAAAGTTGGCAATAAATTACACGCTAAATGGTTAATTTATAATTTCTGTAAGTACTAATATGATCACATATATTCTTGAGTTATGTATTCTTTAAGATTCATCATACGTGGCATTGTTACACCTAGGAGGATCCATTATATCTAATGGTGAGATATAAGGCAACCCGTCAAGTTTCACCTATATACTTTGAATCTTTTTTTTATCTATACAAGTAAGTTATGTAAGTTATGAATTATGTAAGTTAAACAATTTGATGAAAGCTATGTAAGTTATGTATTATGTAAGTTAAATAATTTTATGTAAGTTATGTATTATGTATTATGTCAGTTAAATTAAAATTTCAAATCGAGAATCAGTTGAATTATGTATTCTTTAAGATTCATCATACGTGGCATTGTTACACCTAGGGAGGATCCATTATATCTAACAGAGAGATATAAGGCAACCCGTCAGGTTTCCAGCCTATATACTTTGAATCTTTTTTTTTTTATCTATACAAGTAAGTTATGTAAGTTATGAATTATGTAAGTTAAACAATTTGACGAATGCTATGTAAGTTATGTATTATGTAAGTTAAATAATTTTATGTAAGTTATGTATTATGTATTATGTCAGTTAAATTAAAATTTCAAATCGAGAATCAGTTGAATTATGTATTCTTTAAGATTCATCATACGTGGCATTGTTACACCTAGGGAGGATCCATTATATCTAACAGTGAGATATAAGGCAACCCGTCAGGTTTCCAGCCTATATACTTTGAATCTTTTTTTTTTTAATCTATACAAGTAAGTTATGTAAGTTATGAATTATGTAAGTTAAACAAGTAAGTTAAACATTGTAGTTTTTTTTATTAAAATTGATTGGTTTTAGTTTTTCGTTTGAGGTAGGCTGGAAAATGTTATTATATGTTTTTTATAATTGAAATTTGTTGTGAAGTTGTTAAATTTAAAAAGTTTTTAACTTACTTCTTTTAAAAAAAAGAATTTATTTTCTATATTAAAACATATTTAAATAGTGATGTATATTATTATATTGATAACAAAATATTTATAAGTTTTTAATTTTAAAAACTTTTTAAATTACTTCTTCTAAAAAATAATCTATTTTTAATAAAAAAACATATTTAAATAATGATAAATATTATTATCACGATAACAAAATATTATTACCATTTTGGAAAACATTGGAAATATTAAATATTAAAATCGCTCATTATTAATATAAAAAATTGGTAATTAGTAATAAACCAAAAGCCATATAAAAATTGGTAATAAGTAATTAATATTAAACGAACCGTAAAATCTTACCAAAGCAAATCCAATCCGACGAGCTTGCAGGAGCAAAGAGGGAAGCGAAAGAATCGAAATACAAACAACATATGAATTAACAAAAGCTATTGATTAATTACAAAAATGCTATTTACTAAAAACTAATACTCACATTCTTTGACCGAAAGAGAAATAGTCAATTCAGTAGTGGATCACAGTCCTCTTCAATTCTACTCACTTTTAAAGTACGGGTACCTTTCTCAATACAACCTATAACAAATACATATGAAATTTATTAAAACAAAAAGTCTATTCACATACATTATTAAATTTGAGAGCTTAATTTCGTTTCATCCAATTAAGATTTTGTTCAATTCTTCAATCAAACAGTGCTGTCGTTTCATTTTCAAATTTCATAAACGCGTTAAGTAATTAAGTCTAATTATATTCGAAGAAATTAGACGGTATACCGGTCGATCTTTTTCAATCTATTACTTCGCAAGTATAATCACCATACACCCCAAAAAAATAAGAATGAATTGATAAAAATTTAAAATATATTAAAATTTAAATCAAAATAATTTTATTATACATACACATATGTATATATGCCGAATGCTGCATATATAGTCCAACTATTTTTCAAGTTTCGTAAAATATAATTACCAAATTCAATGAATTTACGTAAAATAAAGAGAGAAACTTCACAATTAAACATAATCCTAAGTAATAGATTATGATCAAAAAGTCTATTCGTGTCGCACATTTTGAACTAAAGTAAAATAACTCAAAACAAATTCAATAACAAAAACATCCGCATAATAAACTGATTTAATTTATTTAAAAATATTTATTAACCCATACATACCTTAGATCAAGTTGACATTAATACCAAACCTGAAGACTAAATTGATGAAATGATTTGATAAGTTTTGAAGATCCCAATCCCAACTGGAAAGCAACAAAGCCAACCCCAATTCTAACCGCACTGTAAAAAAAAAATATTGTTGAGATATATTGCTTTAATTTTAGGGAAAGGCGGTTTGTTACAAGGACAAAACTTGCCCATAGGTAGTGAAACAAGTTCTAATTAAACAACATGTTTGGCTTAACAATAATCAATCAAAAGTAAATAGAAGAAAGATCATCAACTTCATGAGTTGTCTTCTTTTTTTATATAAATTGTGAGTGGGTAGGGCATACAAAGATCTGAAAAAATCATGAAAGCATTGCACTCTTCTTATTATATCTCATTAATGGCCCAAATACTTTTGATGGAAAAGACTATGATGAGAGGTTAATGTGCAATTGTTTTGTCCTCATATTCCCCTTCCCTTACAACCATGCCCATGTCTTTCATTATACTTTGGATAGTGGTACTTGCTGCTACATATTTTTCTCATTGATATTTTGCAGCACTAATGTCAAAAAGGAGACAACATTACAAGCGCTTTTTATTATATTTTTTTCCTTGTATTTTTTGTGAACCTAAAGTGCTAATCCTACTCGACACAGGCCCCCAATAACAAGAGTTTGAGTCATCGATGCCAATAAACTGATTTAACTAATATTCTTAAAGTTAGATCTTTTCCTAATTCAATAACAAGAACATCCGCATAATAATACAGAAAAAACAAAATATTTCTGAGAAAACACAATGAAGAACAAAAATCCAAGCATCCAAACTAAGAAAGGAATTAGAAAAACAAATAAAAAAATGGGTTTTGGAAAAATGAAATCAAAATTACCATAAAACAAGGTAGAGGGTTTCCGTGATAACCTTGAGGGGTTGAAAGCTGAAGTTCTTGATAACAAATTTGAGACCAAAGGGAATCGTCAGAAGCTGAACCTGTAAACCTTTTATTAGCGGAAGAAACTTTAATAATGTCTGAAGGAGATAATGTTGATAGAGTTATGCGGAGAGGTAAATACCCTAGCCCTGTAACAACCCAAACCCGGCCCAAACATTATGACCGAATTTGATTTGTCACGGAGAAAAACTGTTTGAGCACCATGTTAAAACCAATTTAAGTTTTGTTGAAAACTTCTCATTTTTGGTTATCTTGCCAAAACTTACACTTAGATTTAATTTGGGAATTTAGTTAAGTCCAGGTTATTATACAAATTTCAAGTGTGCTGGATGGCACGATAAAACATTTTCGTGTTAATTTAAGAAAACATGTGATTTTAGTTCAATTTAATAATATAGTTTAAATAAAATATCCAACATATAAGAAATAACAAGAGTAAAGTTTATGGAGGCCTTATTACAACCAAAATAAAAATAACCAAATTTAAAGTTCAATAAATTTAAGTCCATTGCATGGCCACCTCGAGTCCAACCGGCTCCTCAACCGCCATCTACGAGTCACTGAAAAATGTTAAAGGAGAAGGTGAGTCACCAAGACTCGATGATGTAACCCTTCCTCGTGTTTAAACAATTTCATACACAAAGATATAATCAATCATCATGTACTAAGTCATGCACCCAACCTAGCCAACCAAACGCCTTTGTCTACCCCATGTGGTACCAAACCACATGGTGACCGTAGTCACAATGTGTTACCAAAACACCGGTGGTGCCAAACCACCGGTGACATATAGTCACGATGTGCTACCAAAGCACGGTGTCCGTGGACACAAATCGGGTGATGGGGCCAACCCATCGTGTGATACCAAATCACCGCGCACGATCCCATATCTCAAGTGGGGGCCAACCCACGGTGGTGTTAACCACGTGGACGAGTCGCTATGAGGTACCAAACCTCCGGAGGTACCAAACCTCGTGACATATAGTCACAGTGTGTTACCAAAACACCGGTGCTCGCCAAAGACGAAATATCACCGCCCCTCCACTCATCAATCCCACATCAACATTTATATCACATAATTTATGCTACCATGTACTTAATCACATGTACAGGTTTTATCATCAGCAATAAGCAACGTGTACGGACACACCATGCTTCCCAAAAGCATCTTAAAATATTTCATAGTCAACAAGGACTTACTGTTTCCTTGCTTATACCATTCATGGTATTAATCCCGAATCTACACAGATCCAGGTTAGCACACACAAATGATTTAGTACATTTAATTAATTATAAGTGTGTATGTACACACTGTCACCCTTGGATGTTCTAAATCCGAAAAGAAACGCGTTGGCCACCCTAGATCTGCTGATCCCTATATTCGCCAAATACCCAAATTAGTACTATGGCCTAATCGCCATCCAGTTAATTTGAGAGGGTTCCTTGTGAACCCGAATTCTTACCTTCACACTTTTGGATACTAATCGCAATACTTGATTCCCAAATCGCTTTCGTCAATCACCATTGATTAGCAAGTAAAACTAATAGCCTTGGCTTAATTGAATACTAATTAAATACTAAGAATAGAACCTTACCACTACTTACCCAAATCCGATTGTTAAGGAATGAAAGATCCGATCTCACTACTTTGAGATCCCGAAGTACCTAAAAAGAATCGGTTACCAAAGTGTTTAGGAGCCTTTCCTGCCGAAATCAGCACTTACTCTTGTAAAAGTTGAGAATATGAATGAGAAGAACAATAGGCATTCGGCCTAGATACTTACTTTCTTAAATCGTTTGCCAAGGAAGATTCAAGAGGTCTATCCTACCTTTATTGTTCGGCCAAGGTGTTTCAAGATAGGGAAAAGAAACTTCGGCACCAAGATGAGATGTATATTCGGCTAGAGAGAGTTTAACAGGGAGAAAAGGGATTTCGGCAAAGGGTAAGGTGTAGGTTCGGCTATGGTTGATTCCAATATCAATCAAGGCTGGACTTTGAGAAGAAAAGAAAAAGAAATAGGTTGGAGAGGGTGTAGAGAATTCGGCCAAAAAGAAGGAAAAGTTATATGGAAATGATGTTTTTGCTTGAGGGAGAATGAGAGAAAATCTAAAAGAAGTGAAGGCTAGCCGAATTTTGTGAAGTAAATCACTAGGCGAATTCGGCCTTATCCCCCCCCAACACCTTGCCGTCCACTCCTTTCAACAAGGAGTTCAAATTCGACTAAACTCCCTTGAAAGTATTCCAATTAATTTGAATACCCCAAATACCTATTTTTCCTCTTGCCATCTCTAATTAATCCCATGATAATCCATGAGTAAAATAGCCTCCTTATTATCCAAATAAAAACCAAATTTTAAAAGCTCATATTATCTCTTATTAATAATAATAAAAGAACTCAAGGAGAGAATTTCTCTCCCCTTGTGCCAAATCCAAATAAAGAGCAAAAGAAAGGGAATTTTGTGACTCAAACAAGGCTCTCCCTATCCCTTGTGGCGTCACATGCTAGCTCTTAAGTGGGCTTACTTTGCCACTTATTCTAGGCTCATCTTATGTCCAAATTATCCCCATTTATTCTTATAACACCCACTTGTTAAGGCTCCCTACCTCAAAGCTTGAAAATAATATTTTTCCCACTACTCGAGCTTACTAAAAATCCATAATTAAGCCTTAACATTCCATAAATAATATCACAAAGATTCACAATAAGAAAATAATTAAATTCCAAATAACCCCATTTTTGGGATGTTACAGTTCTACCCCCTTAAAATAAATTTCGTCCTCGAAATTCCTTGATCAAAAGAGATGGGGTATTCTTTGCCGCATCACCTCCTCGGGCTCCCACGTAGCTTCTTCCACTCCGTGGTTCCGCCATAGCACTTTCACTAAAGGCACCGCCTTTCTTCCACGTAGGACTTTCACATCTCGGTCTACAATCTGAACCGGTTCTTCTTCAAAAGATAAATCCGAAGTTCACCTCAATCTCGCTCTTTGGCACAACGCGGCGAAGGATCTCGACCGATACCGTCTCAAGCATTGATACATGAAAGACATCATGGATCGATTCGATTCTGCCCGGCAGCTCTACAATGATAAGCTACCGGTCCTACTCGCTTTACAATCAGATATGGCCCGATGAACCTTGGGCTTAGCTTCCCTTTTCGTCCAAATCTCAACACCTTCTTCCAAGGCGACACTTTCAGAAAGACCTTGTCTCCCACAGCATACTCCATTTCCTTGCGTTTGAGATCGGCATAAGACTTCTGTCTATCTGATGCTTCCTTGAGACGAGACCGAATCACCTTGACTTTGTCTTCCGCCTCGGTTACCAATTCTGGACCCAGAACTAGTCGTTCCCCCAACTCCGTCCAACATGTAGGAGTACGGTACTTTCGTCCATATAGAGCCTCGTATGGAGCCATTTGAATACTCGCTTGATAACTATTGTTATAAGCGAATTCCGCTAATGGTAGGTACTCTTCCCAACTACCACTAAAATCCAAGACACAACCTCTTAACATGTCCTCTAAAATCTGTATTACTCTTTCCGATTGTCCGTCAGATTGTGGATGGAAAGCCGTACTGAAATCTAACCGTGTACCCAAAGCTTGATGCAACGCTTTCCAAAACCTTGACGTGAATCTGGGATCCCTATCCGAGATAATCGACACTGGCACACCATGCAACCTCACTATTTCACCCACATACAGCTTCGCTAGCTTCTGGAGTGAGTAGTCCATTCTCACCGGCATGAAGTGAGTGATTTAGTCGAGCGATCCACAATTACCCAAATCGCATCCTTCTTGGTGGGCGTAAGGGGTAGCCCACTAACAAAATCCATGGTGATCCTCTCCCATTTCCATTGAGGATCTTTATCGGTTGAAGTAGTCCCGATGGTAGCGATGTTCACCTTAACTTGGCGGGCACGTCGGACACTTCCCTACGAACTCGGTTATCTCACGCTTCAACCTGTGCCACTAGAACAAGCTGCAAATCTCCATACATCTTGCTTCCCCGGGATGCATAGCGTATGGGCTGCTATGTGCATCTTGGAGAATTTTCTCGCCTTAATTCTCGTATCCCTTGGCATACAAGCTCGTCCTTGAAAACAAAGCACTCCATCACTAGACGACATTGCACCTTCCAAACCACCATCTTGAACTTGTACCCTCTTAGCGCTCAAGCCTTCATCCACTAATCGCTTTTCCTTAATCTCCTCAATCCAAGTCGGCTTTACTTGAAGTTACGCCAAAAGACTCCCATCATCATATAGACTCAACCGAGCGAACATTGCTCTTAAGTCCGTCACCACCTTCCGGCTCAATGCGTCGGCTACCACATTAGCCTTACCGGATGGTACTCGATCGAACGATCGTAGTCCTTTAGTAGTTCAATCCACCGATGTTGTCTCAGATTCGGATCCTACGAGTAAGAAGATACCTCAAGCTTTTGTGATCCGTGTAGACTATCGACTTCTCTCTATACTGGGTAATGTCTCCATATCTTCAGAGCGAAGACGCACCGCCGCTAACTCTAAGTCGTGAGTTGGGTAGTTAACCTCATGCGGTCTTAAGCGACGGGATGCATAGGCTACTACCTTCCCATCCTCGCATCAACACACATCCCAAACCGATTGTGAGATGCATCACAATAGACGGTGAATAACTTTCTGCTTCAGTGTACCAAAATCGGAGCTTAGTCAAAATTTTCCTTAGCTTTTCAAAGCTTCCTTGTCGCTTCTCCGTCCATACAAATGGAACACCTTTCCTTAGTAACTTGGTCAACGGTATTTGCTATTAGAGAGAATCCTTCCACGAATCTCCGATAGTACCCTGCTAAACCCAGAAAACTTCGTATCTCAGCCACCGACCTAGGTGGTTTCCAATCCAATACTGCTTCAATCTTGCGAGGGTCTACTCTAATTCCTTCCGCTGATACTACATGACCTAAGAAAGCCACTTCCCTCAGCCAAAATTCGCACTTACTGAATTTGGCATATAACTGCTTCTTCCTCAATACTTGCAGAACTATCCGTAAATGCTTGTCATGCTCCTCTTCTGTCTTTGAATAAACCAATATGTCGTCTATGAACACCACGATGAACTGGTCCAAGTACTGTTGGAATACTCTATTCATTAAGTCCATAAATCTTTGCCGGTGCATTGGTCAGCCCGAATGGCATCACCAAGAACTCGAAATGCCCATACCGAGTTCGGAATGCTGTCTTGTGAACGTCAGCCTCCTTCACCTTTAATTGATGATATCCTGACCTAAGGTCAATCTTTGAGAATACCGACGCACCTTTCAGTTGATCAAACAAGTCATCGATCCGAGGCAGCGGATACTTGTTCTTGATCGTTAACTTGTTTAAGCGGCGGTAGTCGATGCACATCCGCATAGAACCGTCCTTCTTCTTGACAAACAACACAGTGCTCCCCGGGGATATACTTGGTCGAATAAACCTCTATCCAAGAGCTCCCGAATTTGAGCCTTTAGCTCCACCAATTCCTTTGGTGCCATTCGGTATGGTGCTATAGACACAGTGCCGTTCCGGTAGCAAGTCTATACCGATTCGACTTCACGATCCGGAGGCGGACCGGAAGTTCTTCCGGGAACACATCAAGCAAATTCCCAACCGTTCGGACCTTTCCAACTACTAACCCCTTAGCTTCCAACGCATGATTTGAACCAAATACGCCTCACAACCCTTCTTGACCATCTTTTCACCTTCAAGGCGCCACTACATTGGATAGGTAGTTTCTTCTATCTCCTATCATAACCACTTCATCACCTTCACTGTCTTAAGAACCATGCGCTTGGCGCGCAATCCAAATTCGCTTGATACTTAACCACCGGTCCATTCCAAGGATCAAATCGAACTCCCCAAACGGTAGTTCCATTAGATCACTACAAATACTACCCCTTGAAGTTCTAGGGTATGCCTCTATAAAGTTTATCTACGACTCACGGAGTGACCTAAAGGGCTAACTACGGTCATCTCCTAGAAGCGATTTCAGCGTTTAGGTCCATAGTTCCTACCACACTACTAGCAATGTATGCGAGTGCGTCGAGCCCACATCAATCAATGCAACATAAGGAAAACCAAAAATTAGAAACGCGTGCGGTTATGACATCCGTGCGTCACCTTCCTCGCGACCCCTCATTGCGTAAACTAAGCCAGCCGCCTAGCCTCTCGTGTTGCCCTGAACCTCGCCTTGAGTTCCACGACCTCGGTTAGGACCGTTGTTTCCTCTGCCATTACCACGACCCCTCCGTGGTCCTACATTTCTATCCCGAGCACGGTTGCTCGCCTCTCCGTCGCTTCTTAGCTAGTTTCTCGGGACAATCTCGACACGATGCTCCAAAGACCCACACTCAAAACATCCTTTGTCACCGGTCCAACAACCTCCCCAATGGGTCTTTCCACACGGTTACACTTGAGTCGGCCTCTGATTAGTAGTCGTGGGCCTTGCCGCCTGATTGGGCCCATTTGGCCTAGCCTTCTTCTGAGCACTACCGCTTGATCCAGTTGACCCAAATCCTCTCTTCTGATTGTTCCTACTATAACTTTGCCTTACACCTCCTTGATCCCTTCGGCTACCTTAGCCTTTTCCACTAGAGATGAGAACTCACGAACTCTTTGTGGGGCAATCAAGAACCTTAAATCATCTCGAGTCCGTCCTCAAAGCGGACACAGTGCTCATGTTCGATGAGACACGATGCCTCTCGCATACCTACTCGGCCTTAAAAATTCCGCCTCATATTCCGACACACGGACTTAGTTCCTTGCACTAATCCCGAAAAGCCTTTCTGCTGTGGCGTCGGTGTAGCTGGTGGTACCCACATACTTCTTACGATAGGTGGTTTCGAAATATTCCCAAGTCAATTCATCTGCTTTGTAGCCCCATCTCGAACCGTAAGCCACCATCGATACGCTTCATCCTTTAGAAGCGACATCGCCTTTCGACTTTTTTCTTCCTCGGTCAAAGTCAAGGTCATCCATGATTCTTTCGGTTGACTCTAGCCGAGATTCCACGTGACTGGGTGCCACTCGACACACCTCGAAATACCTCCGCTCCATTAGATCGGAGTCGGCGAGACAGATTTCCGAGCTCCCACATTTCCACCAGCCCCACCCACCATCTCCAAAACTCGCAACACGACTTGCGATACCGCCTCGCCACCGGCCCGATCCGGCCTCACTCTAAAAGTAGGAGGTGGTGGTGGCGGTGGTACCTCATTTTGAGAACCTTGTCCCGACTGACGGGTTCAAACACCGTCATCCTACCCCTACCACGCCCACGGCGTCCACGTCCTCTAGAACTCATTCTATCTACCGCGCTTTTAATCGGTTAAGAAAAATTTTATGCGTTAGCATTTGTTTCACTTTATTACTCATGATTTGAAATTTTATGGATAAGGTTTAATCAGAGATTCTTTCGAGCAAACAAAGTTTCAGTTTCCTATCCTAGTTCACACAAAGAAGTTCATGCATCCATTCCTTAATACTTTCCATACCTATTCGCTCGTCGGACATTTTTGCCCATTTCTAACCCAGGGGTATTTTCGTCATTTTCCTACAGGGGTATTTTCGTAATTTTCTAGAACCAAAATATTTTGCTGATGATTTCCAAAGCTAAGTTGTTGAATATTTGTAAAATAGTTGAAATTTTTGGGCAAAACCATTGAATTAATATTTTATGGGTCAGGGGCATTTTGGTAATTTTACTCCTAAGGGTATTTCTATAATTTTTCACAAGTCAAGTTTTTCGAGAAAACGTTATAAAAGTAATGTTCTAGGATTTGAGAAAGTTATTGCACAAGTTTTGGAAACATTAGGGTTTGTTGTTTCATTCTATTTCGAAAAAAACAAGGCTAATTCCCTTTTCGGGTTTTAATCATTGTGTTTAGCCTATGACCGAGCCCTCCTGGTCAGGGTGAACCGAAGCTACGCACCAGGCAGGATTCGAGTGAAGAGGAGGTGGGTCACGCGGACCGCTTAAATACCAAGCTCTCACTGAACCTTTCTAGACATGCGCACAGAGGTTGCCACACCACTGAACCCTCTGAGTTAGGGTGAACCGAAGCTACGCACCAGGTAGGATACCTGCGAAGAGGAGGTGAGTCACGAGGATCGCTTAAATACTGTGCTCTTCCGGATCCAATCCTAGACATGCGCATGTGGGGTTACCACACCCTAGCTCATTGACTAAGTCATAGGTTGGTTTAGTTCCTTAAGTCTTATGCTTCGTTTGTGTTT
The DNA here is from genome assembly GCA_025698515.1 of Gossypium sturtianum. Lineage (NCBI taxonomy): Eukaryota > Viridiplantae > Streptophyta > Magnoliopsida > Malvales > Malvaceae > Gossypium > Gossypium sturtianum. Next base: position 106,750,712 of record CM046955.1, read on the forward strand.
GAGTAATCTAACCTTAGGGTCCAAGTCCTATAAGTCTATCTACGTTCCATGCTTCCTACCCTTCTACAGAATATAATTCACCAAGAGGTTTAGATGTACTTACGGGCGCGGATTTGTGCCGGACTCGGGCCATGCGCTGTTCAAAAACCAAAAATCATTCCATAAGGCCTACCAAAAACATTTTTGGGCCTTGGGCCCCCACAGCCGAGTTTTGAACTGGGCTCTGATACCAATTTTGTAACAACCCAAACCCGGCCCAAACATTATGACCGAATTTGATTTGTCACGGAGAAAAACTGTTTGAGCACCATGTTAAAACCAATTTAAGTTTTGTTGAAAACTTCTCATTTTTGGTTATCTTGCCAAAACTTACACTTAGATTTAATTTGGGAATTTAGTTAAGTCCGGTTATTATACAAATTTCAAGTGTGCCCGATGGCACGATAAAACATTTTCGTGTTAATTTAAGAAAACATGTGATTTTAGTTCAATTTAATAATATAGTTTAAATAAAATATCCAACATATAAGAAATAACAAGAGTAAAGTTTATGGAGGCCTTATTACAACCAAAATAAAAATAACCAAATTTAAAGTTCAATAAATTTAAGTCCACTGCATGGCCACCTCGAGTCCAACCGGCTCCTCAACCGCCATCTACGAGTCACCTAAAAAATGTTAAAGGAGAAGGTGAGTCACCAAGACTCAGTATGTAACCCTTCCCTCGTGTTTAAACAATTTCATACACAGCATATAATCAATCATCATGTACTAAGTCATGCACCCAACCTAGCCAACCAAACGCCTTTGTCTACCCCATGTGGTACCAAACCACTGGTGACCGTAGTCACAATGTGTTACCAAAACACTGGTGGTGCCAAACCACTGGTGACATATAGTCACGATGTGCTACCAAAGCACTGGTGTCCGTGGACACAAATCGGGTGATGGGGCCAACCCATCGTGTGATACCAAATCAGCGCGAGACGATCCCATATCTCAAGTGGGGCCAACCCACGGTGGTGTTAACCACAGGGCGAGTCGCTATGAGGTACCAAACCTCGGAGGTACCAAACCTCTGGTGACATATAGTCACAGTGTGTTACCAAAACACTGGTGCTCGTCAGCACGAAATATCACTGCCCCCTCCACTCATCAATCCCACATCAACATTTATATCACATAATTTATGCTACCATGTACTTAATCACATGTACAGGTTTTATCATCAGCAATAAGCAACGTGTACCAGACACACCATGCTTCCCAAAAGCATCTTAAAATATTTCATAGTCAACAAGGACTTACCTGTTTCCTTGCTTATACCATTCATGGTATTAATCCCGAATCTACACAGATCCGGTTAGCACACACAACAGTTTAGTACATTTAATTAATTATAAGTGTGTATGTACACACCTGTCACCCTTGGATGTTCTAAATCCGAAAAAGAAACGTTGGCCACCCTAGATCTGCTGATCCCTATATTCGGCCAAATACCCAAATTAGTACTATGGCCTAATCGGCCATCCAGTTAATTTGAGAGGGTTCCTTGTGAACCCGAATTCTTACCTTCACACTTTTGGATACTAATCGCAATACTTGATTCCCAAATCTGCTCGTCAATCACCATTGATTAGCAAGTAAAACTAATAGCCTTCGGCTTAATTGAATACTAATTAAATACTAAGAATAGAACCTTACCACTACTTACCCAAATCCGATTGTTAAGGAATGAAAGATCCGATCTCACTACTTTGAGATCCCGAAGTACCTAAAAAGAATCGGTTACCAAAGTGTTTAGGAGCCTTTCCTGCCGAAATCAGCACTTACTCTTGTAAAAGTCGACAGAATATGAATGAGAAGAACAATAGGCATTCGGCCTAGATACTTACTTTCTTAAACCGTTTGCCAAGGAAGATTCAAGAGGTCTATCCTACCTTTATTGTTCGGCCAAGGTGTTTCAAGATAGGGAAAAGAAACTTCAGCACCAAGATGAGATGTATATTCGGCTAGAGAGAGTTTAACAGGGAGAAAAGGGATTTCGGCAAAGGGTAAGGTGTAGGTTCGGCTATGGTTGATTCCAATATCAATCAAGGCTGGACTTTGAGAAGAAAAGAAAAAGAAATAGGTTGGAGAGGGTGTAGAGAATTCGGCCAAAAAGAAGGAAAAGTTATATGGAAATGATGTTTTTGCTTGAGGGAGAATGAGAGAAAATCTAAAAGAAGTGAAGGCTAGCCGAATTTTGTGAAGTAAATCACTAGGCAAATTCGCCTTATCCCCCCAACACCTTGCCGCCCACTCCTTTCAACAAGGAGTTCAAATTCGACTAAACTCCCTTGAAAGTATTCCAATTAATTTGAATACCCCAAATACCTATTTTTCCTCTTGCCATCTCTAATTAATCCCATGATAATCCATGAGTAAAATAGCCTCCTTATTATCCAAATAAAAACCAAATTTTAAAAGCTCATATTATCTCTTATTAATAATAATAAAAAGAACTCAAGGAGAGAATTTCTCTCCCTTGTGCTGATCCAAATAAAGAGCAAAAAAGAAGGGAATTTTGTGACTCAGAACCAAGGCTCTCCCTATCCCTTGTGGCGTCACATGCTAGCTCTTAAGTGGGCTTACTTTGCCACTTATTCTAGGCTCATCTTATGTCCAAATTATCCCCATTTATTCTTATAACACCCACTTGTTAAGGCTCCCTACCTCAAAGCTTGAAAATAATATTTTTCCCACTACTCGAGCTTACTAAAAATCCATAATTAAGCCTTAACATTCCATAAATAATATCACAGCAGTTCACAATAAGAAAATAATTAAATTCCAAATAACCCCATTTTTGGGATGTTACAAGCCCATCTAATTCCAACGACGGTGGAGTAGAGAAGATGCGTCGGAAGAGAGAAGAAGCGAAGAAGCGAAGAGAGTTGCAACAGTTAAACCGAGGAGAGAAGATTGGATATTGGGAAACTAGGTTAAAAATTTTTGGGAAGAAGAAGTTGTAGGAATTTGGGGGAAAACGGGGAAATCAACAGAGGCAGAGAATAAAGCAAATTCGGGCCTCTAATAGAAGAACAAAGACGACGACGTTTTGCAAAAATCCTAAATGAAATTCGTGGCGTTTTTATTCAAAAACGCCGGCAATTATAAACTTTAGCGGCGTTTTATAAAACGCGCCACTAATAAAACTGATGGAACGATGACGTTTTTTCATGATTTTTGCGGCGTTTAAAATAAAACGCCACTAATAACCAAAAAAACGACGCCGTCTGCGATCTCTTCAGGGCTATTTGTGGCCTTTTTTAAGAAGCGCTAGTAATAAAAGATGAAAACGGTGACGTTTAATTGGCATAACTTTGTGGCGTTTTTAAACAAAACGCCAGTAATTCATAGATTTTGTGGCGTTTTCTAACAAACGCCGGTAATTCATACCTTTGTGGCGTTTTTGTACAAGCGCCACTAATAATAAAGTATCATTTACTATATATATTTTTATAATATTATTAATTAATCAAAATACCTAATATTATTAACACTAATTAATCAAAACCCTAAACATTATACCATTAAACTAGATCCCCCTAATCCTAAACTCTAAACTATATCCCCTAAAACCCTAAAACAATGACACTAATTACCCTAAAACCCTCAAAACCTTAAACCATTAAACTATATCCCCTACTAAAATACCCTGAACTATATATTTAGGGGTAGATATTTAGGGTTTATTGTGTCGAGTGCAGTGTGTATGACGTAGGTTTGGGTTTAAGATTTAATAATTTAAGGTTTAAAGGTTTTAAGATTTAAAGTTTGGGGATTAAAGATTAGGGGTTTAATGGTTTAGGATTTTATACCCCTAAATATATGTACATTTTTTATCTCTAATCCATAAACACTAAACCCTTAAACCCTTAAATACAAAACCATAACTCTTAAAACTTTAAACCCGAAACCCGAAACACTAAACCCTTAAACCATTAAATATATATAAATCCTGAAACTCTAAACCTTAAACCTTAAATCCTTAATAGTGAACCCCAAACCTACACCATACACACTGCATTTGAAACACTAAACCCTAAACCATTAACACTAAATCATAAACCCTAAACAGTAAACCCCAAAATAAAATAATTTTTATATTGAATTATTATACGAGGACCAAAACGGCGCCGTTCTAGTTTCGGAACAATTTGATTTTTTGTGGCATTTTTTATAAAAACACCGCTATTCTTGGGCCTTTTTACAATTTTTATATTGAATCATTAAACGGGGACCAAAACGGCGCCGTTCGAGCTTTGAGATAATTAGATTTTTAGCGGCGTTTTTATAACAAATGCCGCTATTGCTTACCTTTAGTGGCATTTTCGGGAAAAACGCCGCTATATCTCTAACCTTTTGTGGCATTTTTAATAAAAACGCCGCTATTATTGGGCCTTTTTACAATTTTTATATTGAATCATTAAAAGGGGACCAAAACGGCGCCGTTCGAGTTTTGAGATAATCAGATTTTTAGCGGCGTTTTTATAACAAACGCCGCTATTTCTTACCTTTAGTGGCGTTTTTCGGAAAAACGCCGCTATATCTCTAACTTTTGTGGCGTTTTAATACAAACGCCGCTATTTATCAGTTTTTAGCGGCGTTTTTATATTAAACGCCGCTATTTCTTCTAGCGGCGTTTTCCCAAAAGCGCCGCTAATGCCCAGACCTTTAGCGGCGTTTTCCCAAAAGCGCCGCTAATGCCCAGACCTTTAGCGGCGTTTTGTAAATAAACGCCGCTATTGCTAATTTTTAGCGGCGTTTGATAAATAAACGCCGCTATTGCTCTTTTTTTGGCGGCATTTTTTTTCAAACGCCGCTAAAGGATAATATTTGCGGCGTTTTTCTTTGAAACGCCACTAAAAACGCCGCTAAAAGTCTGTTTTGGTGTAGTGCGTGGCACTATCAAATCAATAAAATTTATAAAAAAATCCAAAAAAAAAGTTATAAAAATTTAAACATGACTAAAATATTATTAAAATATTAAAAATTTAAAAAAGATATTTAAAAATATATAAAAATAATAAAACTCTAAAAAATAACAAAACTAAAAAATGTATTAAAAATATTTAAAACTCTTATCACATAACGATTTGATATAGGTTAAAATTGTGTGACCCTCATCCCCTACTTTTAATATTGTATCAAATAAAAAATAAGAATTTTTGTAACAATAAAAAACAAAAGGTGTGGTTGCAATCTGCCTTATGCTAATTTTTTACAGAAATTAATAAAATAAAATAAAAAACACCAGCCAAGGCTCAAACCTTCAACCATATATTTAAAAAACCCTATGCTCTACCATCTTACCAAAATAAGCTTATTACTATAAATCTCGTTTGTCATGTATATGGTTAAAGCACAAAGCTCTTTTAAGTCGAATTAAATGATCCAACTTTTTTATCTATTAAGAAAATGAAAAAGAAGAAGAAGAAAAGCATTACTAATCTAATTAAAAAATTACTATAATCATATAGATTCATAACAATAATCAAAATTAATCATTATAAAATACAATCTTAATCTATATTAAAATATATCTATACAAGATCCATATAAACTGAAAGTCTACACTTTACTTAAAACTTGAGATCTTAAAGTTTATAGACCTTAACATTGTCATCAAATTAACGTCTCATTATATTTTAAAAAAAATATTATCAACAATAGTTATATTTCATTTTTGTCTTCTCTTTCACTTTTTTTTTTCTTTTTAACAACTTTTTATGGAAATATATGTTAAATATTCAACTTTAATTTTAACATTGAGATGGACATAATGATAAATTTAGCCCCTGTTCTTATCCCTTTTCTCACTTTGGTTTTAATTATTTTCTTTTTATCACTTTGGCCATCAACTTTTAAATTTTAGTCAAATTACTTTCTTTTCGATGGAAAAGTTAACTAGACTGTTAAAATTTTAACAACACTAATGTGGTAACTCATATGACAATTTATATGTACTTCATAAAAATTCAATAAAGTTCAAACAATTTTAAAAATATATTCATGTCAACAGTGAAGTACACGTAAATTGCCACGTGAATTACCATGTCATTGACATTCAAATTTTAACAATTTAGTCAGTTTTAAAAAAAAAAACAATTTTAACTAAAATTAAAAGTTGAGGATGATAGTGATAGTGATTGTGATATGTTCCAAAAAAGAAAAACAAAAGGACTAAGGCCAAAATGACAAAATAGATTAATGTTATTAGTGGCTAAATTTATCTTTTTCTTTTCTTTTCTTTTTACGTTTTTCTTTTTATTTATTTATTTTCCATTAAAACTTTCTAAAGAAGGGTAAATATCTCAATAATACCAAAAAAAATAAAAAATTACCGGATAGTACAGGGTTCAGGAAAATTGACCGGAAAGTGCAATTTTCCCCAAAACGCGCGTCCACGTCGGCATATTTTGGGAAAAAGGCCTAAAAAGCGCGTCCCGGGGGCGCGCGGCCACGCCATCATCAGCGCTACCGTGGGAGGCGTTTTTATTTGACGTGTAAAAGCGCCCCGAGGACGCGCTTTTTAAACCTTTCCAAAAACGCTACCGACGTGGACGCGTTTTTGGGGATTCTTTCCGTGAAAATTGAAATAAGTTTTTGGGCAGTAGTCTCCGGCAAAATAATTTTGAGGAGACGTTTTTAACAAACCGTGGCGGCGCTTCCACGTGGGCGCTTATTGCTACAAAGTGGTCTCGGCAAAATTATTTTGAGGAGACGTTGCAGAACAAACCGTGACCGAAAACGCTCCCACGTGGACTCTCTTTTGCTACAGTGGTCTACGACAAAATTATTTTGAGGAGACGTTTCTGAACAAACAGTGGCGAAAAACGCTCCCACGTGGACGCACTTTTGCTACAGTGCTATCCGGCAAAATTAGGCTATAAATCAGCCAAATTTCATTCTCAGTTGGCAGAAACCAAATTCAAGCAAAAGGAAAAAAAAAAATTGAAAATGAGTGAACGTATTAATGCTGTTATTTACTACGATGGTGAAGTGCGAGACACGAAAATGGTGTTGTTTTCTTATCGGAGAACACGGTGCAATTGAGTTTTAATCGTAGCGTCGATTTGGTAGAACTTCGCAAAAGAATTAGGCGTAAAATATTCGGAACAACGCCAATGAAAGTTCGATCTATTAAGTATAGATTTTTGCGCTTGGTTGATCCGGTGAGATATGACTCATTCGACATCAAAGGTCCTCGGAGCCTTGAGGCAATGGTGGAGACTCATCTTGCCGATGGTTCACCCTATATCGAGGTATATGTAGAATTTTCATCTCCAAGTGATCTGCGTTTGCAACCTCAACATCTAGTATCGTTCGAGGGGAATACACGACCCCAAGTCGACACTCTGTAAGTGGGAGGCAAAACACGAAGTGCCCGTGTGCGATCGTAGTATGGAAAACATAACCCCGCACGACACTCGATTGGTGGATGGGACATGCATATCGTCGATCGACGTCCGGATGATAGAAATACGTATTAGGGGGCGTCGTCAACTTCTAGTGGTTGGAAATCCACATACGATTGGAATCATGACGAAAGATGTTTAAGGAGGGATGATGTACTCCGACGACATCCGCCGGCGAGGGCCTCGTTTGTTGCGGGTTATGGAGGGTCGGACGATGAATCCGATGTGGATCCACCTCGGGAGCCGTGGCCCGACGGTGCGCGGTTGGATTATTTTCTCAACCGAGAGCCCGTTCCAATTGTACACGAAGACGTTGAGGGCGGTTCGCACGAAGAAGAAGAAGATCCGCTATTCAGGGGCATACTCACCTCCAGCAAGCACATGCATAATGTCGATCTATCTCAAGATGATGCATTGGAGTTTCTCGAACTACCACACCGAGGCGTGACCGTACAAATTCTTCGTTAGATTCGGACGAATTAGAAGTTGGTAACGATTTTCCAACAAGAATACTTTTCTTGGTGCATTGAAACAAGACAAAGATCGAGAGCGGGATTAACTACCCTATGGTTAGATCAAACCTCGATAGGTACGAGGCGAAGTGTGCGATGCAAGGCGGCACATGTTCCTGGAAAATCATGGCGTCGTTGAGGAAAAGGACGGGGTTGTGGGAGGTGAAAAAGTACAAAGGTCCGCATACATGTCTTGCCAGTGCAGTACCACACGTGTTCAATGATTTGAATAACACTAATATTATGTAATGTTGCATTATTTAACGACCGTTGTGAGTGTAACACAAGATCATCCGAGGATGGATTCGGACATGTTGGCTGATTTAATAATCCCGACGGTGAAGGCCGATCCCAAAACTACGAGGTGCGGCCTTAATTGGCAATATTCGTAGCCAAATGGGGTACACGCCTCTTCAGAAAGGCTTGGATAGCCAAACGGAAGGCGTTGGAAAAGTTGCTGCGGTCGATGGGACGCTTCATATAATGAAGTGTGGCGGTGGTGTCAGTGTTGAGACGTATGTCCCGAGCAAAGACAGCGGATCTTGAAACGGAACCGGCGTACTACAACGATCGTGCGCCGTGGATGCGCAGTGTTCAAGCGCTTGTTCGGACATTTAAGCAATGCCGAGATGCTTTTACATACCGCAAGCCATTGGTACAAATTGACGGTACCTTCATGTATGGTAGATATACGTATCGGCTATTGCTAGCTATGGCACAAACTACGGTGTGGGAGAATCCTTCCGATTGCGTTCGCAATAACACCGTGGAGTCGGTGATGATGGGACTTCTTCCTATCTAGGTTAAGGAGGCATATACGCCTCAACGACATATGCGTTATATCGGATCGGGGCCTTGGAATACTTGCGGCAATAGAAGCGAGCGAGGAAGCATGTGGCATCGCACACACCATCGATATTGCTCGAGGCATGTTTCATCCAACTACTATGGGCAACACCGATCTAAAAAGACGAAACGGCAAGTGACCGATATGGGTATGAAATATCTATTAATATAATTTCTTTTGAAATTTTCAATTTATTCGTAATTGAATAGTGGTATGTAATATTCGCTATCAACGTATATTGGCGAGGGTACGAGATCAATAAAGACCGCTTTCGAGGATATGTTGGCGGCTTTGCGCTGCAGATAACGCAGAAGGCGCAGAGTACTGTGCAATATTCCTTTTGAGCAGTGGACACAAGCATATGACGGCGCTCACGATATGGTCATATGACCACAAACCTGGCCGAATGCATAAATTCTATGCTAAAAGGAACCCATCATCCGCGATTACAGCGGTTTTGCGGGAGACATATTTTCGTTTTAGCGGCACTATTTCCAGAAGAGAGCAGGCGAGTTATCGAGCGGATGCAAGGAGGCCATGTATGGAGCCAGAAGGTCTTGCAAGAAATTAACCGTGGGAAGGCACGGGCGAACACCATGCACACAAGTGTGTCACGATCGCGACGACCTATGGTTTCGTGTCACGGAGTTTGACGAGACCGAACTAAGGTATTGTTGGCGGGCATTTTCGTGTACACTTGACAAATAGGACATGCGATCGTGGGATATTTGATGCACGCCGTTACCCATGTGCTCATGTACTTGCGGCTTGTCATAATCTTCGTCTTGACCCCATGAGCTATGTCGACGAAGTCTACAAATTAGAAAACATGTACAACGTGTGGAGACACGTATTCCCACCGATCCCGGATGAACGTAAGTGGCCACGGTATCGCTTGCACCATATAAGTTGTTGCCGGATAGAGAATTGAGGCGCAAACCAAAAGGTCGACCTTCCTCGACTAGAATACGCAACAATATGGATATCCGAGAACCGACCAACCAAAGTAGGCGGTGCGGGTGGTGTAGGAACCGGGCCATACATCTCGCCTCCTGTCCAATCCGGACTAGTTGACCGTGTTCTTAGCTTGTTTGTCTCTTCTTGGCTATGTAATTTCTATTTTTTTGGAGGAAAACGGTGAACTTTTGTACAATAACTCAAATTTATTAAATATAAGATAATTCAATTGCAAAAATGAAAATTAAACCATTTCTATTTTATCAAAGATATTAAAACTATAGTAAAAAAATTAAATTACAAAAGAAAGAACATTAAACTCAATTTTATTAAATAAAAAAATTTATATTGCAAAAAACTAAATTATCAATGAAAACTTCTTATTTATTAAATATACTACAACTAAATTAGAAACAAATAAAAATAAAGAAAACTTCTTATTTATTAAATATATTAAAACTAAATTACAATAAAATAAAAAATAAAAAACAATTTCTTATTCTATTACATATATTAAAATTAAATTACAATAAAAACTTAAACAATTTCGATTTTATTAAAGATATTAAAATTAAGTTACAATAAAAAAATTTGATCAGTTGGGCCTAAAGCGCGTCCGGGGCGCCTTTGTACGTCGTAACGCGTCCTTGTGGAAGCGTTTGCCAGCGACGTACGTACAAAGGCGCTCCCGGACGCGCTTTAGGTCGCTTTTCCCAAAAACGCTCGGCGTGGGCGCGTTTTGGGGAAAATTACACTTTAGGTCAATTTTCCGAACCCTGTACTATCCGGTAATTTTTTATTTTTTTGGGTATTATTGAGATATTTGCCCTCTAAAGAAGGGTAACTAATTAATTTTACATAGAAGTAATTTAATAATGCTAATATAAAATTAAATTAAATATAAATTTAAAATAGGGAGGATCCACTAAAACTAAAATTAGTGTTTAAGTAGCCTGCTACGATAGCTCGTTTACCTAGTCTGTTGCGATAGCACGTCTTGTCTTTCTTTCAATTTTTTGTTTTTCTTTTGATCTTGACCATTGTCGGCGACAATCTCAATTGGTGATCTCGTGATTTTAAAGGTAAATTTATATAGAAGAAAATTTTGGAAGCCTCAACATCGATGACGACGAAGAGGTTCCAGTCCGTTTTGCATATGAAGACGAATATCTAATTGAAGATTACAGTTGGTGTTTGGTGGGATGAGTTTTTACTGAAAGCGTGGTGCACTTTCCATCTTTGAGAAATACGATGGAAAATTTGTGGCACCCATTAGAAGGAATCTCAATTACAGACATTGGAGAAAAGAGGATTTTATTTAGGTTTTACAATTAGATTGATTTTAAAAGGGTGGTGGAAGGAATGCCTTGGTTTTTCAATAAGCATCTAATTATTTTTAATAATATGGAGAGGGGGAGGATCCATTACAAATTCCATTGAACCATGCTATCTTTTGGGTGCAAGTTCATAACCTACCATTAAGGTTCTTGACTGAAGGAATGGCAAATCAATTCGGGAACTTCATTGGTCAATTTTTAGAATATGATACGAATTTGATTACCAGAGAGGGGAGAAAATTCATGCGTATTAGAGTGAAACTTGTTGCTCGTGTTCCCCTAAAACGAAAGAAAAAAGTTATTTTTGATAAGAATAATTCAATTTACGCACAATTTCAATATGAGAAAATTACAATGTTTTGTTTCCTTTGCGGAAGATTAGGGCACAGGAAAGGCTTCTTCCCGGTTCGATTAACAATGGAAGAACGGGATGTGGAGTTCAGGTCGGATAGTTCGCTAAGGGCGCAATCAAAAAGAGTGATACAGATGACAAGCCCATGGCTACGAGAGGAACCAAGAAAGGGGGTCAAAGTAGAGGAAAGAACAAATTGCAAACAGCACAAGGGAAATCAATCAAATGAATCCCTAGGGGAAAACAGGGGTAGCAAGTTGGGAAATCATGGAATGACTAGAAAGGAGAATGTTCAATCTAGGGCAAAATTCTTTAATTCATTAATTAATGAAAGAGTATCTATCAAAGGCAAATAAGTAGTGCAAGAAGAAGTGGAAAGACCGCTTGCGATAAGGGAATGTAAACAAAGATAAAGATTACATTGTGAAGGTCAAGAAGAAGTCAACTCATATGAATTGGTGAGTTCCAACAAAGATAATGAATTAGTGTCGGCTGCTAGTAAGTAGACCGGCCAGTCGCAATGAAAATCCTAAGTTGGAATGTTCGCGAGTTGGGGCAACTGCGAGCAGTCCATCGTCTTAGACATAGTCTGAGATAAAGTAAGCCCCAAATTTTGTTTTTTATTGAAACAAAAGTAAACACAAGAAATATGGAGAGAATAACGAAAAGCTATGGTTTTGGAAATGGAATTGATATATGAGCAGATGTTTCAAAAGGAGGCATATCGTTAGGTTGGAATGAGGAGGTGGACATAACTTTAAAGAGTTTTTCTAATTCACACATTGATGTGGTGATAAAAGAAGAATTGGAAGAGAAAATATGGATATTTACTGGCTTTTATGCAGCACCTGTGGAAGGATTAAGAAAAGATTCATAGAATTTAATAAGACATCTTGAAAAGGAATATGATTTGCCATGGGTCATGATGGGAGATTTCAACGAGATAATGTTTTCATTTGAAAAGAAAGGGGGACGTGTACGAGATGAGAGACAAATGAGCGCTTTTCGAGAGGTTTTACGAGAATGTGATTTAAGCGATTTAGGTTTTTCAGGACAATGGTTTACGTGGGAGAAAGGAAGGCTGCCAAGTAATAACATTAGAGAGAGACACGACAGGGGCGTGGCAAATACCGGATGGTGGGACCTTTTTTCAGGGTACTCGATCGAGCATAGGCCACATAGTTTTTCTGATCATTGTCCAATTATGCTTAATACAACAGGAAAAGTTGAAGGACGAAATCTTGCCAAGCCGTTTTTTTCAGATTCAATGTTGATTGGGTATTGGATGAAAATTTTGAAGAACAAGTGATTGAGGGTTGGAGGGCCTGTATGGGAGACGTTCCTGAGAAATTATCTATGCTTGGGACTAATTTAAGTAGATGGGCTAGCAAGAACAAGGCGTGGAGAGAAGGAGGAAAACAAGGGTTATTCTCTAAATTGAAGGAGCTATACGATGATGATCCCACCTATGGAGTCTTAGCACAAATCACGAATTTAAAAATTGGGCTAAATTTCGTAGCTGATAAAGAAGAAATTTTATTTTATTTTTATTTATTTTACTTTGTTAAAATCCTAGTTTTTAATCACCTCCTAAAATCAAAATATTTTTCTTCACCAAAGTGTTTTTAATTGCATTCATAAATAATTCTTTTCACAGTCCTTGTAGGTACAATAACTCGACATTTACTTGTCACTTTATTACTTGTTACGATTGTGTACACTTGCATATTTTTGTCGTTCCAATGGGGTACAAGGAAAAGAATTTAAACCTAGTCAGGGATTAAGATGAGGGGATCCCCTAAGCCCCTATTTATTTATTATATGTGTGCAAGGTTTCTCCAATCTGATCACAAGGGCGAAAAGTGCGGGTTTTATTAAAGAAGCCAAGATAGGAAGAAGTAGTTTGGCAATCACGCATTTATTTTTTTGTGGATGATAGCATACTGTTTGGAGAAGCGACATAGGAAGGTGCAAGAGCGATAAAAATTGTGGTAACTGATTATGAAAATGTATCGGGCCAAGTTGTTAATTTTGATAAAACGTTAATTTACTTCAGCAAAAATACAAGTTTTAGCAATAGGGAGAGAGTAGAGAGAATCTTTGGCGTTTGAATTGCAAATAATCTCGAGAAATATTTGGGATTACCAACAATGGTGGGAAGACGCAAAAGGCATGCTTTTAACGATATCAAAGAAAAAATTATTAAAAAATTAAAGAGTTGGAGCGTGAAGTTTTTATCTATTGGCGAAAAAGAAGTGTTGATAAAATCGGTGTTACAGGCAGTTCCAATTTACACAATGCAATGTTTTATGTTACCAAATTCTTTTTGCAGGGAATTAGAAAACATGTTTAACATTTTTTTGTGGTGTAATACAGTTACATATAAAGGCATTCATTGGTGCAGCTGGTCAGCCATGTGTAATACGAAATCGCAAGGGGGGATGGGGTTTAGGGACTTATCAAAGTTTAATGTTGCCTTGTTAGCCAAACAAGGATGGAATCTAATTACGAACCCCACCAGTTTGCTTGCACAGGTAATGAAAGCTAAATATTATCCAAGAGGTGATTTTCTAAGTGCAAGACTGGGAGCTTACCCATCATTTACCTGGCGAAGTATCTGGAATACCCGCTCTTTACTGGAACAAGGATTAGGATAGAAAGTGGGGAATGGTGCCTCTATTAATATATGGAACGATAATTGGCTATCAGGACCTGGGGAAGGTCGACTACATTGTCAGACTATCAATATTAACTTTACAAAAGTAAAGGATTTAATTGAGATGGAAGAATTTACCTGGAATATTGAATCCCTTAGAATTTTGTTCGATGAAGAGACATGTAACACCTCTAACCCGTATCCGTCGCCGGATTAGGGTTATGAGGCATTACTCGACTAACCCAAAATCAGCACACTCATATAAATCATTTTATTTCTAGTAAAGCATAAATGATCCATACTTTCAAGTTTAAACATATACTTAACAATTATTAAACATTAGCAAACAAAAATCAATTTAACATAGCAATTTATCATTCAATTTGTTATAACCGAATGTACCATGAATAAAGATACACATTCATTGTATACTTAAACATTTACAAAAGTATCACGATTCTATATTGCCAATTACACATAAAGTAGTTTTTATCAAATAGTACAAGTTATTATTCATTTGGTTAATAGATTATAATGGCCGAATATGCACCTTGCCTATATTCATTTCTCCAACAAGTACCAAACATCTTAAACTAAATAAACTCATGCCAAAATTTTGCCAAACCAAATCAAACATATATCAAATATAATATTGATTGCCAAAAGCTTAAAACTACATTAGTGATCAACTCCTTATAAATGACACAACCAAAATATTCAAATCCAAACATTTCATATACATAACCTAAAACGTATAATATCAAATCTCATTCAAAAACTTACACATATTATATTCGAAGATTACATGAAAACCAATAAGATATATCTACTCCAAAATTAAGTCAATACCATGGCCGAATCTTTACATCAAATATACCACAATTTGATCATTATTAAATCATATCCAATAGTTACATATATAAAGCATACACAGCCATCTCATAACTTAACATGTAGTTATATATATATAAATAAACATAAGTTCACCTACCAACCAAATATACTATATGTCTCACTCAAAACCATATTCATGCACTCAATTATCACATATATAACATATCAAGAAATGAATTTCCAAGTTAAGCTTATAACAAGGCCGAATATACACTAATATTATCATCATGATCATGTATATCCAAATCAAACCCATACATAGAATTATAGCCATTTTCGCATGGCATTTGTTATACATTTTAGTCATAATAAACTCAAAAGAGTAATATAGCCTATACATGCCATAGTTTCAAAAGTTTAACTTATAAAAAGGGTACCAAAGATAGTTGATAGTGTGGTTGACTTTGACGATGATCCCCGAGCTCAAACTTAGACTTCAAAATCTATAAAATAGTCAAATGAACACACAAATTAAGCTAACATAGCTTAGTAAGTTATAAGCATTTGTAAAGTATACAATTTAACCTTATACAAATTAAATCAATTTATTATAATTATTGACGAAACTCATAACCATAGGTATAGATCATATCGCCATTCATTAACTATCATATTTAATAGTCTCAATACCGAATACTCAAACATTTCTTATTAGATATCATTTTATACTATACATCATTATATTATCTCAAAACAATCTCAAAAACTACTAATCACATCTCATTTCTATAATTTCATAAGCAAATGTAACTTACCGCATTAGTACTAAATTTCCAAACCATCATGAATCACATACCTGGTCATTTCATTTTATTTATTTCAAATCACTAGTTGATATCCTTGGAGGATCCGCAAACCCGCACACTTAGTACAAAACCATGTAACGTATCGCACACTTAGTGCCGTTACCTTTATAAAACGCACACATAGTGCCAATTACTTGTAATGTATCGCACACTTAGTGCCATTACATTATATTCCGCACACTTAGTGCCAAATGACCGATTTCGCACACACAGTGCTCGGTAATTAGATTCGCACCCTTAGTACTTTACTTGAAGCTATTATTCACTTCAATAAACACATATATACATATACATTCAATTTAGCTTATCACATCTATATTCCAACAACACATTCGGTTATACTATTAATATACAAATATGCATCACATTCAATCAATTTCATCTCTTAAATCTATATCTCACATAGCTATCATTATCATATATGTATACATCTCATTCAACTAAATTCACCTTTCATCAATTATTGCATTCGGTCTTACCATATAGTCCACATTTACTTCTATAAATATATAACATCCTTATAGATATATATTCAAATCAACCCAATTACTTATAAACTTACCTTGAGTATCGACGAACTTTATTTTTCGACTATTCGATTATCTTTTCCTTTCCCCGATCCAATCCCGATCCTTTTTGTTCTTGATCTAAATAAATTTCAAATTAAACTCATTCAACATATTTTCATTCAATTTAGTCCAAAAACACATAATCTAGCAAATTATGCTCTTACCCCTGACATTTACAATTTTTACAATTTAGTCTCTATTGCACAAAATACAAAATCCTCAAAATTTAAACACACTTCTTTAGGGCCGAATGTTAATCATGTCCATACAAGTCCATACAATTCATTTATTTCACATTTTGACCCTTCAATTTACAAATTTCATAATTTAGTCCTAATTACTCAAAATCATCAAAATTTCCAATACCAAACATGTAAATCTAAAACATATCTTTAATATATAGTCATCAAACATCATAAAACACAAATTTTCATCAATGGCCGAACTCCAAACATGCATCAAAATCAGAAATTCTAGCATGGGTCGGATAGTATTCGAAGCAACGATCTTAAAAGCGTAAAAATTATCAAAAACTGAGCTAAACACATACCTTTAATCAAGCTCCAAAGATGGCCGAACCTATGGAACTCTTGTTTCTTCTTTCTTTTCTTTTTATTCGGTCATGCCAAAAAAAATGAGAAAACCATGGCTTTGTTTTTACTATAATATGTTTTTATGTTATAAAACTTTATTAACCAAATTATATATTAATAAACCTTTATAAAATAATAATAAAACATATAATGGTTGTCTTTCACCGTCCACTACAAACTATCATGGGTAATTTACCACTTAAAGCCTCCAAATTAATAGAACAATCACTATTCGGCCCTTTTACAAATAACCACTAAATTTTTTATTTTACGCGATTAAGTCCTATTATTAAATTAAGCATACAAATAATCAAATTTTCATATGAAACTTTCACACATGCAATTTCACATATTATAAACACGGAAAATATTATTTAAATATTTTTCTGACTCGGATTCATGGTCCCGAAACCACCGTTCCGATTAGGGCCAAAAATTGGGCTGTTACAAGACAATAAATTGGATTCTTGTGATTCCACTGGTATGTCCAAGCCAATCGGATATCTTGATATAGCGGGGTGATAAATCAGGAAATTACACAGCGAAAAGCGGTTACAGATGGCTTGTTACAGAAAATTTACATAATAAAGAAGACAACACCGCTTCACAGAATTCTCGAATGCATACTTTCTTTACAAAGATATGGAAGATTAAAGTAGTAGCTAAAATCTGAATACACGTGTGGAAACTTTCGAAGGGGTTTTTGCCTACGCTTTACAATTTAGAAAATAAAGGCTTGGTGAGAAACGCTTGTTGCCCAGTTTGCAAGGAGGATGAGGAAACTATGGCACATCTATTCTGAGATTGTAAATTCAAAAGAAAAATCCTGCAAGATCTGATAATCGAAAACTCAACCTCAGATAGAAATCAAGAATGGTAAAATTGGTTAGTGGATTTCTTTTATGAAAATGAAAGCAAAAACTATAAAACTCTTATGATTTCTTTCTGGGCAATATGGTTCAACAGAAACAGAATATATCACGAGGGACAAACCCCAAATGAATAAGAGGTGATTTCCTTTTAACGCATACTGTAATACCCCGAAAATTTTTACAGTAATATATTATCTTTGATATAGTAAAATAAGGAAATAAAGCGACAAAAAGGGAAATTTTGGAGTTATGACAACATTGAGAAGTATATTATGATATATTAATTCAAGAAAGGACTAAATGGTAAAAGTGAGAAAAGTTTTGTTGCCTAAGAGTAAATACTCAAAACGTGAGGGGTTAAAGTGCAAATATGAAAAAGTTGAAGGACCAATAGTGCAAATATTTTAAGGGTGGAATGATCTAGAAACTAAGGAAAATGGATGAATTAGGACCAAATTGAATAAGTAAAGAATTATGAGGGACTAAATCGTAATTTTACCAACTTATGTGATGATTCAAGGATGAAATTTTAAAAGATCACAAAGGGCAAAATGGTCAATTGGAAGAGAGAGAAATCTAGAAAGTAATGATAATGTTGATGATATTTTATAATTATTTAATTAGATAAATATTATTTTATTAATATTTTAATGAGATATTTTATTATTATTTATTTAGTATATAAGGAAGGAAAGATGAAGAATTATCATCTTCTTTCCCATGCACCAACGTGAGAAGAAGAGAGAAAGAAAGAAAGTTTTACTTTCTTTACAATTTGGTCATTTCACCAAAAATCCACGATTTTCACTTAGAATTCAAAAGAATTTCCATAGCCATCAAGAGAGAAAGATGACAAGGAGACTATGGGGAGCAAGAATATCAAGTTAGATTCAAGAAATAGAAGGTGGAGGAGAGAGAAAATCAAGTTAAAGATTGAAATCAATAAGACAAGATAAGAACATCAAGATTTCAATATATTTTTAAGTTTGTTATTATTGAAAAAGCATAGAAGTGATGTTATAGTAGAGTTTTCTTATATATGGTCCTATGTTCTTGATATGTTAGTGAAGGAAAATAAGAGAAAGTGATGGGAAATATTGTAGAGAAAGTAAATAAAGGTGTTACAAACTTGGTAATTAACATTTTGCACTAAAACAGTTTTGGACAGCAGCAGTAGTCTAACTTTGAAAAATCACCAAAAATTGTGAAAATCGAATTAGAGGATGAATAAAATATTAAATTAAATCGTTTTGAGTATAGTTTTTCATAGAATAAGCGGTGTAAGCAATGGACTTTTAAATTATGAGTTATAGTAAATTTTGTAAGACAAGGTCAGAATGATTTCAGGTTCCCCTGTTCTGAGTTTGGAAAATCATAAAAAAATTGGAGAAAAATAATTATGGGGTTAACTTTACATGTTTAAATTATTAATGAGTCTATTTTTAATATAAACAAATGGTAACATCATCCAAATCTCGTACTAAGAGATAATTAATTTTTAGTAAAGAAAGGTAGAAGCTGTCAAGCAGCAGAACAGAGTCAAATTTGAAGATTTTACTGTACTTATTGGCTAAACTATAAATTCTGAAATTTTTATGGTAGAAAAATATTTGAGTCTAGTTTCTAAAACACCAAGAGGATCTTAAATTGGAATTCTGTAGCTCAATATATAAATAATTTAGTGACTATGACTCAAATGGACAGCTTTGAATAAATTTATAAGTAAATAGTAAAATCATAGATAATGTTACTTATAAGCATGCTATATAAATTAAGGATGTGGAATGGAGAGGAGGAGGAGGAAAATATATATGAATATTCAGCTAGCATGACTAATTTGCATGTTTTAGGCTCAGGGACTAAATTGAATAAAAGTAAAACTTTATGGGCAATTTTGTAAAAATGTCATAAATGACTAAATTGCATGAAATGGATTATTTTATTATTTAAAGTAAAAACTTGAATGAAATTATTAATTTAGATCAAGATCGGGTGAAAACATGTTTTAGGGATTAAATTGAAAAGTGTTGAAATTATAGAAAATTTTGATATTTCATAGAATTCATGGGCTATTATCAATATATATGAGAATAATTAGGCTTGAAATAAGGATCAAATTACAAGAATTTTATTTTTCTGAGCCTAAGGATGAAATCGTCATTAATTAAAAGCTTAGGGGCAAAATGATAATTTTACCTAGAGCATTATTTGAATGTATCAGAATATGAAATGAATGAAAATGATGATCAAATTTATTTATAAAGATCTGGTTGACTCAAATACGAGACTTGAACGTGGAAAAGAAAAGACATCGGATTAGTGAAATTATAAACACGGACAAACAACGAGGTAAGTTCGTGCAACTTGAATTGAATTCTTAAATGCTTGAATTGTATATTTATGTGACATGAATGTGAATTGAATGTTTAATGTATGATAATAGATGAAATGTTGATAATACTTGATAAAAAGAAATAAATCATTGGATGGAATGGAATTCGATGGATCAACGAAAAGGATTTGACGGTAAAAGGATCTAGTCGGACGGGTGATCTCGATATAAGCCCTCTCGAAGAATATGTGTGAAAAGGATCTGGCCGGACGGGTGATCCACGATATAAGCCCTCAGAAGAATATGTGTGAAATGGATTTAGCTTGGACGGGTAATCCAAAGTAAATGTGAGTCTGGATTTAGCACGGGTCGTAATCCGCATAAAGCTCTATAGAGTATTTGTCATTGCAAGGGATTTAGCCTGGACTGGTAATCCCGCTGTAAGAAATGAGGTTCGCGGGAGTGTGCTCTCTTATAGGGGATTTAGCCTGGACTGATAATCCTGCTGTAAGAAATGAGGTTCGCGGGAGTGTGCTCTCTTACAGGGGATTTAGCCTGAACTGGTAATCCCGCTGTAAGAAATGAGGTTCACGGGAGTGTGCTTTCTGAAAAGGACTTATGTATATATATGTACGAATTGACGGTTAATGAGATTGTACACTATACGTGTACTACTGGAAATCCATCGAAATTCCGAGAAATTCAACAGGATAAATATAGAAAATGGTAAGTACTTGAAATCATGAAATTAAACTTGAAATACATAGAAATGATAATTATTTGATATATTGAAATATGACATGGAAAATACATGTATGTGAAACTTGCCTGGTAATTATGCATATTCAAGATTATGAACTGCTACTGGAATAAATATACACTAAACTCATGAAAATGATGGTACATGAAATATTATCATAATGAATTGAATAATTTATATTTATGAAGAAACAACAAGAGAAAGATATGAATCATGACACGTAAATATGAGACTATATTTGATACGTTGATACAAGGAAAATTATGTATATTAAGACGAGTAATAAATTCAAGTGAGACATGTCGAGAAAATAAGTTTGTCAATATTAAAGTATGCTAACCAATGTTGTTGCTTGAAGTTTAGGCAAGTGCCAAATTACTGGTTGAATGGTAATATGTTTAATTATAAGGTACATTGAAATGGTAAGTGCTTAAATGAAAATATAATTGAGCTATGAAAGAGTGGAAAGGTTTCAGTTATGCAATTTCTTATGAAATGATTTGTTATGTGATACGGCCGTATGAATCCTGCACCTAATTCGAAAATAAAAATTAACTACACGACCTAGGGACACGGGCATGTGAAGCCACACGACCTAGAGCGAGGTAAGTCACATGGGCGTGTTGGCCACACAGCCTGACCACACAGGCGTGTTCCCGAACCACATAGGCGTGCGACCTCTGTAGTTGAGAAAAATTTTAGGATTTTGCAAAAAATTCCCTATGATCCCGATTTAATCTCGATTGGTTCCTAATATATGTTTTGGGCTTCGAGGGCCCAATAGAGGGACATTATGATTATTTTCAGAATATGAATAATAAATGACTCGGAATTATTTGAAAATGTTCAGTAAACTCTGATAATGCCTCGTACCCTATTACGGCAACGGATACGGGTAGGGGGTGTTACACATACTTATCGGAGAACGATTTTATTGAAGGCGTTTTTATGACAAGAACTATGCCTAAAAATATCAAATGGGATGTAATAGCACAAATTTCAGCGATGTCGGAAATAGTGATTCGAGACCACCAAATCTGACAAATAAATTCGTAGATTATATTATTTAATATTTACGAGCCAACTGTAGCTTTTAAAAGATTTTTGAAATAGTAAATTGTGTTTTATAAAGATTTATTTGGTCAAGAAATTGAGAAAAAGAGGTATCGAGATCTCGGTGTTGTAAACCGAGCCATAAATATTTTTATGAATATTTACGGAGTGTCAATAAGGTAGTATTAAAATTTCGTTAGAAAATTTTGACGTTTGGGTGGTTAATTAAATAAAAAAGACTAAATTGAAAAAGGTGTAAAAGTTGCTAGAAGGATTAAATAGCTCAATTGTCAAATGAGGAAGGACCTAAAGTGAAAATAAGCCCAAAGGAGATATTTTGGGCGGCAATAGCTAAGAAAAATCAGGAAATGGGTGAAATAAGGGTAAAATTGGAAAATTTTCAAAATTAGTTAAATAAAAATGGGACCAAATTGGAATATCTAGAATTCTCATCATTTTTTCTTCATATTCATCAGCTGAAAAACAGCCATGGAAGAGGGTTCAAGCTGGTTTTTATACTCTAGTTTCATGTAAGTTTAATTCTTGTTTTCTCCTTGAAATTTCTAAGTTTTTGGACTTTTACAATTGGGTCCAACTTACTATGTCATTAGTTTTTTATTCCATGGCTAATTTTTAAAGTTGCTATGGATGAGTGCTGGAAGCATATAATGAATAAACATAGAATTGAAGCTTTAATTTTGATATATGATGATTTTATTAAGTAAAATTGATGGAAATTGACTTTAGGACCTAATAGTGAAAGAGTTTGGAATTAAGGTCTAGTGCTAAAGTTTTGATTTCCAAGGGTTATGAAGTAGTTTAAAATGATAGAATAAAGTATTAATTGAGAAAAAATTAGCTCAATTGAGGGGTTAATTGAGCAATGACTGAATTGTATGAACTGTGATATTTGGGGCAAAATGAAAATCAACATTTTGCACTAAAACAGTTTTGGACAGTAGCAGTAGTCTAACTTTGAAAACTCACCAAAAGTTGTAGAAATCGAATTAGAGGATTAATAAAATATTAAATTAAAGCTTATTGAGTCTAGTTTCTTATAGAAGAAACGGTGTAAGCAATGGATTTGTGAATCATGAGATATAAAAAATTTTGTGAGACAAGGTCAGAATGATTTCGGGTTCCCCTATTCTGACTTTGGAAAATCATTAAAAATTGGAGGAAAATAATTTGGGGCTTAAATTTATATTTTTAAAATCCTGAATGAGTCTATTTTCAAGAGAAACAAACGGGAACATCATCCGAATCCCGTACAAAGAGATAATTAATTTTTAGTGAAGAAGGGTCGGAACTGTCAGACAGCAGAACAAGGGTGACTTTAAAGAATAAACTGTACTTATTGGCTAAACCAAAAATTCTGAAAATTTTATGGTAAGAAGATATGTGAGTCTAGTTTCAGGAAAAATTAGCGGATCTTAATTTATAGTTCTGTAGCTCAAGATAAAAATAATTTAGCGACTGTGACACGGATGGACAACTTGAATATCCATATAAGTAAATAGTGAAAATTATAGATAATGTTACTTACAAGTGTGTTATTTATACTAAGGATGTGGATGGAGAGGAGGAGGAGGAAAAATATGTGAATGAATTGTATATAAATTGATCATATGCCCGATTATAATCGATAAATGTTAAATTAGAAATGATATAATGTTTTATTTCGAATATTTACTATGAAATTGTGATTATCGTTATGATATAAAACTTGAATTTGTAAGTTTGTATGTAAATAATACATCGTTTTTATTTATGTTTTAATATTTTTTTATATTATATGAGATATGGTTTAATATGGAGTAATCATTTGATGTAAATTATGAATTGTGATTGATTATGGATGAATTGGTAAAATGTTGAAAAGTGAGAATTCTCGGTTGAACCTTCGGAATAGAAAAGATACGAATGAGGTAGCTAGGTCACATGTGTGGTACTAAGTGTAGGTCACTATGTGTACAAGAGAGCTACGAGATGGTTTTAGGTCACGTGTGTAGTACTAAGTGCAGGCTACTACGTGTACCAGACGGATAGGTCACGTGTGTAGTACTAAGTGCAGGCTATTATGCGTACCCGATAGCTTCGATCACATGTGTGGTACTAAGTGCAGGCCACTATATGTAAGTGATGGTTTTGGTCACATGTGTAGTACTAAGTGCAGGCTACTATGTGCACCAGATAGCTTCGGCTACCTGATCAAGTGAAAAGTGGTAGCTCCGGCTACCTGATCAGTGAAAAGTGATAGCTCTGGCTACAAATGATAAGTGGTAGCTTCGGCTACAAGTGATAATTGATATCCGTATAAGTCTATAGCTGGGCTATGGCATTCTAGTGAAAAGTGATGAATTGACGGATAAGTTTATGGTTTCACCATGGCATAATGATAATGAAGATGTAAGACCATAGCTGAGCTATGGCATTCTAATGAAAAGACCATAGCTATGCTATGACATCGATGATTATCGGTGAAATTCGGTGCATACGGCAAGTGCGGACCAATTCGTAAGACGTTCACTAATTTGACAAAGTTTGGTAAGTGTTACATGAAATTATGTGATATAAGGAAATACGAGTTGATGAGACATGAACATAAATCTTGGTTGATGAATGAGTTCATTTGTGATTATATATTTGTACACCTTGAGTGTATTATCCGTATGAATTGGTATTCCAAATGAGTTAATGAGAAAAGTTCTAATATGAAATAATTTGAATTCGAAATGAAATATTATGAAAACGTACTTGAAATACATTGGTATATCTTGTATATGTTATTTGAGTTCATAATGTGGAAAGTAAATGTATGTGAAAATTTGAGATGATGATATCTGTACATGGAATCTATTGGTGGATACGTACATCCAAATTTATATGATAAATTTTAGTGAACATTGAAATTTGACTCAATAAGTGATTTGTCAATTTAAATTGTGATTGGCAAGAAGAGTTAGTGAGTTGCATGTTTATGAATTGTTACAAATATTTGTCTGAAATACGAGGACATAATGGTACTTGATACATGGAAATATGAGACTGTGATATATATATAAAAACATGGAATATGTTTGATAAATGTGTTTATTCATAATTATAGAACTGTACACCTTAAGTGTACTATTTGTGCAAAGATGATGTTCAAATGATTTGATGAGTAGAACTCAAATATGAAGTAGTTAGAAACTAAGACAAATTGTTATGAAAATGTATATGAAATACAGAGGTATGATTATTATATGTGATATGAATACATAATGTGAAAAAGTATAGGTATAAGAGGAATTTAATAAGAATTGAGCCTATATACGTTTCTTGTTATTTATATGAAGTGTACGACTAACAAATGGTAATAAGTATAAGGCTTGGTTGAATATCTTAAATTGGTTCTTGACTATATTAAAATGTTGGTAAAGATAAAGGATCAAGTGAGTGAGAAATATGGCTTTGAAAATAGCCTAATTTTCGTCCACACGGGTAGACACGGGTGTGTGTCTAGGCCGTGTGTGACAAGCGGTCTACCCCATGGGCGTATGGTCCGGCTATGTGTCCCCAGTCACACGGGCTTGTGACCCTTATATGCGAGAAAAAATTTAAAAGTCGCGAAAAATTTTCCTGAGGATCCAGTTTAGTCTCGACCCGATTTTAATGTATGATTTGGACCTCGAAAGTCCGTTAAAGGAACATTTATAATTAGTCTCGGTATTTGAACGATAATGATTTCAAATTATCTGTAAGTGTTCTGTACTCCTTTGTAATGCCTCGTAACCCTGTTCCGGCGACGGATACGGGTTAGGGGTCTTACAGTGTGCCTTGGCCGTGTGACCTTATTTGGTTGATGACGTCATAAATAGAATGTCCCCTATTTTGGACACGGCCTGAAGCACAGGCATGTGATATGCCACACAGGCGTGTCCTTTCACCCACACGGGCATGTGAAACTTTTTGATGAAAATTTTCTAAGTTTTTCCAGAAGTTTCTAAAGTTCTCGGTTTAGTCTCGAACCACCCCTAATGTATGTTTTGGGCCTCGTAGGCCCGTAATAGGAACAATATGAATGTAAATGAAAAGTTTTAAATTTGGACGGAAATTTATGTCTCGATTTTGTATGAATGCTTGTGTTTAAGTCCAGTAATGCCTCATACCCTGTTCCGGCATCGAATACGGGTAAGGGGTGTTACATGGGAACCACCTAATGGGAATATAATCAAAATTAATTTTGATGCCTCCTTTCAACAGAGTCTTAACATTTCTAAGGCAGGTATAATTGCAATAAATAAAGATGGACTGATTATGGCTGTATGCATTTACCCGTTCTTAAACATCTCGACACCAGAACTAGCAGAAGCCTGGGCATGCTTGCATGCGGTCACTTTTGGAGAGGAATTAGGTTTCAGATAGATCTGCGTGGAAGGTGACGCGTTGACGGTAATTAAAGGGGTAACTGCTACAGAATAAGACAGATCTTGTATCAGCAATGTGACTAAAGCAATCCATAATAAATGCGCAAATTTCACAAAGATAACATTCAGATTTGTACCTAGATAGGCCAATGCTGCAGCACACACACTAGCAAAAGAAGGAGGAATTCATGAATGGCCAAAATATTGGATAAGGAGGCTCCAAATTAAGTAGAAGACATTGTGAATAAAGAAAGGATCGGTTTTGAAAATGAATGATTTCGAAGGACACGGGTTGAGACCGGAAAATTTTTGTCTTGATTCCGAAGAACTCAGTTTTGTTTTGGCAAAGGGCTGAAAACTCTGATGTTTCATTATCCCTGATTCAGGTAAGAAGCCTTTACCATGCTACTGGTGTGAAAATTGAGATTAAGAGATTTGGGAGAGACGAATGGAAACTAATGTGTTTTTCTTAGGTTTTTGTTTTCATTTTTAGGGTTTTCTTGTTTTTTGGGTTGCACCGTTTGGTGACCCTCTGTTTTACCAACAAATGGCTTTCTGTTTTTCATTCTTTTATCATGTGGCCTGTTCAACTTCTCCACTATAATAAAATATTAGTTGCCTTTTCAAAAAAAATAAAAAAATAGTGTAAAAATTAAAATAAATTTTCATATGATTAATATTTTAACAATCCAATTGTTATATTTCATAGTTCATTCACGTAGATCATGCATGGAAATTTTGATATAAATTTAAAATTTCTATATATTTGTATTATATAAAAAAAAATTCAACTGTTGAATATATATTAATATATAAAGTACATTAGATCATTATGATAGAGATATCAGACCGATTTGAAAATTTACATGTATGACAAGTACAATTATATTGATAAATTTAATGGTTTGATCATTAAAGTATTAATAATATAAATAGTTACAAAAGTGTGTAAAACTATTTTAATTTTTACACTGTATAAATGGATCTCTCCCCATTAAAATTATTTTATCTTATGTCGAATATAATTTTTTACAAAAAGAAGTTAAATATATTTAATTTTATCCCATTTACAAATTTGAGGTAAAATTGAAAGTTAATAAATTTATAAACTTTTTCAATATTATAGGAGAGAAAAAGAATGATAGAATTTAAATCCATCTTAAAGTTGCACTATTTAAAAAGAAATTTGTTGTATAAAAACAATTGGCGGCAATTATATATATTCGCAGGAATTTTATAATTAAAAGCAAAAACTTAATTATTGAATCGGACTGTTTTTATTGGTGATTAATGTTTTGTAAGGTTCCATGATTGTTGGTGTTAAAGTTATTTCTGTAAAACACTTAATATTTTTTTATCGGATACATAAAAGGTTAATAAAGCCATTTATACATTTTTTTTTAAAAAATTACAAAAACAAGATAAAATCCAAATAATAAATACGATTAGTATGACTTGAACTTAGATCACACTTAAAACAATGAATACCTTAACCATAAACTATCATATTCATTGGATGACCTTTTTTCATGCAATTAACATGAAATTTGTTGTGTTTTATCTATCCAACAACTTAAAATTGAGTATGTTATATAAGTCTATTAACTTCTTTTTGCTTTAAATTTTGTTTTGGTTTCATTCTTTAAAACGAAAAATAGTCTCACAAAATATTAAAACCAACTCTACTCAATTCCATCAAAAACCCTTTGATTCAGCAATAAATTTACACCGAGCCGAAGCAAGTAGGGTTTGCATCCCAACCTGAAAAAGCTTGTCATGCTGATAAAACCACCATCCCTTCTCCTTCCACAAAACTAAAATTTTAACATGTCTTCCGCAGTATCCCTCCTGCGGGATGTTATATACCTACGGTTCATATTTGCATTATTTCAACTGCAAATAAGAGGCGCGTGATTCTTACCCCACGTAGTGAGTATGTATACGTGGAGTCATCATGACGTCCCTGCACTCAATTTAGGATTTGCTCTAATTACAAACCCAATAAATTATATTGTTTAAGGGTATTTTAGTTTTTATTTTAAAAAAATAATAATAAATATACATATAGCATATCAATTGTTTTAGTAAAAGTTTAAATTTGTAATTCGATCAAAACTTTATTTTAATATTTTTAAATACATTTTATTTTTATTATGCACTCTTTATTATCTCTATCAATTGTATATATTAATAATGTTAATTGAGTGTCACAAATTAACTCCATACTAACTCATGATTGATAACAACATCATGATAAATAATTATATTCATTTAGTATTCTTAATATGATGTATTTATTTGTTTAAATTTCGTTTTCCTCAAAATTTATTCTAACTTTTTCATTTTAATATTGTACATATTTAGTGTATTATTATTAATTAATTTCAAACTATACGTTTCATTATTCATTATATGTTATTTTTAAACACACTTTTATATTTTAAATGTGTGATTTCCGTGCATTATTCAAAAAAAAACTCATTCAAATTTTAAAAATAACGCTATTATGAGAGATAATTATAAATTTAAAAATAATCCATCTTCACAAACATAGAAGACACTTTAATTACAAAAAAAAAACCTATTCTAGTGGAAAATGTGGCATGAAAGTCAGATAAAACAAATTTTTTTACAAAAAGTATTCAAACCCCTTTAGGTTTGATAAAAAAAAAATACTTACTTCCTATGGTTTTAAAAGCATATATAAGGTTTTTTTTTAGGAAATTAGGAATATTATCAAATCATTTGTTTAGATTTATTATGCATGCAAAATTTAAAAAAAAAGTTCTTAATTTTCTTTTAATTTTCAATTTTCAATTTTTTGTGTCACGTGTCAATATTCTATTGGTAGTTAGTTCAAAATCTAATGGTGTTAGTCAATTACCAAAAATAAAAAAAGGTAATAATTTAGCTTATGATTTTCAAGTTTAGGTACTAGATAGGTTCAAAAACAATTTAGGTGCCAAGTAGATTAAAATTCCCACATTCAGATACCTCCATATATATTAACCCATTATTATAATAAAGACTAGGTTGAATAAAGAAATTGGTAGATTTGACATTTAATCCTTAAAATTTTATGAAATTACATATTAGTATAATAGTAAAATTATACTCTGATTTCAAAAAATTATGATTTATCTTTAATTTTCTTAAAAGAAATTTGTGACTTCACCTGATCCAATCACGATAAATAAATTAAAAAAAAAAAAAAACTTGGATTGCATCAATCTTTTATGATTTGGAACAGTACAAGTGAAGTTAATAGATGGAGTACAAAGTAATTCTAAAAACCAAAAAATAAAGTCTCAAAAGATTGATTTGATTGAGGAATGGGTGAAAGTGCAATTGTGAGCGTAACTGAAATCATAATTGCTCTTCACACAAATATATATATCAAACATATACAACGTTTTGTAATGTTTAGACATGAGTGGTAATAATTCATCATACATTACTAGCATGCTATTAACACTGCACCCTACATTCTCATGCTCTATTGCGTTGCCACTTGTAAATGCCACCGCGGCTCCTCAATCAAACCTCTTTTTTACTAAATTAAAACAATAGGGGGAAGCAGGGATATTTGCTATTTAAGTCCTTCACTTTTAAATTTTATTTTAATTCTAATCTTAATTCATAATTTTTATTTAGTCCTTGCTTTTAATATCTTTGAATTTATTTTGGTTTCTTAAATTTTACATGTATCTGGTGAGGATTCAATTTGTTGTATAATAATTTTAGTTGTGTCAATTAAAGATGGGAGTTTTAGAAAATTAACTATTAATTATTGTACAATTAATTTATATTAAAAGAGACATGTAAATACACAAAACTAAAATTATTATACAACAAATTGAATCTTCACCACATAACTCTTGCCAATTAACCACAATAACAGCTCGACGATTAACTCTTGCCAAATGAACAACCTAAGCTCAACTCTCATATTTTAAATTTTCAATAGTCGAGAAGAACCCAACTCAAGTTAATAAACTCAATTGCATGAGCTGTTTAAATTAGATCACTAATTCCCTTGATGTCACCCGATTGCTCTCAATTGAATCAAGTCAATTCATTGTTGGATAAAATAAAATTTGAATTAGTTTACCAACAAAATATTGCTCCAAGTATCAAACAAAACAATACTAATAATACTATCCTCAAGGGGGAAGCCAGGGGGGGCTGGCATGGGCCCCGGCCCCCCCTAAAATGTAATATTGTTATTTAGGCCCTTAAATTTTTTTTTTTAAATTTTAAATTAGTAAAGGTAAAATTGTACTTTGGCCACCCCTAAAATTATAAAAATTCGATTTACTCATTTACAAATTATAAAGATATAAATAATAAAAAAATAAAATTTCATCCGACCCCCTAAAAAATTATCCTGTCTTCGCCCCTGACTATCTTATCTTTTTTATAAATTAGAGAATCAATAAATACCAAGATGAAAAGTGTCTTAACATGATTTCAAATTGCTACTCATAACAATGAAATTTTATTAATAAAAAACTTAAAACATTAACAACTGGCGGCTAACGTTCCCCTCCTTCTAAGAAAAAACTCTTCTTTTTTTTTTATATATATATAGAATGAAAACTTAAAATTAAGGCTAAAGGGAAAATGAGCTGTCGCCCTAAAACCAAAAAAAAAAAAAAAGGCTAAATAAAAAGAAAATTTTAAAATATAAGAAATTATTTACTTTCTCTTTTTAAGATAAATTTAATTATAATTGATTCTTTATAGAGATATTTTCAAATAATAAAAAAAATCTTAAACACTAAAAGTCTTGTACTTACACAATAAATGTGTAAATTCAGGTTTTACCTTGTATTTTAACACTTCAAACATATATAAAAAATATCATCAAAGTATAAAAAATAGACCAAAATGAATCAATAATACATAATATAATTGGTAACCAAGTTTTGAAGTTTTGTTTAAAAATGGTTTAGAATATTATGGAGTAGCGCAGTAGCTATTATGAAAGTCCTTGAAAAGAATGAGTGGGGTTTGTGAGAATGGGCATGGTGGGTCCACTTAGCATGCTAGTCAAGTCAAAAGTGCAACATTATCCCTTCAAAACTTAGCTGGTTATTGGCCCCAATGCATAATCCAAGCTCATCGCGAAGTGAGAATAATTTTTTAAGGAGGTTAGATAAAATTTTAATTTGTTATAATTTATATTTTTATAATTTGTAAAGAATTAAATCGAATTTTTATAATTTTAGGGGGCCAAAGTACAATTTTACCTTTACTAATTTAAAATTTTTAAAAAATTTTAAAGACCTAAATAACAATTTTACATTTTAGGGGGCCGGAGACATGCCAGCCCCTGACTTCACCCTTGCTCACATTTACATTACCAACCAAATTACTTCAATCTTTCAGCAATTAGACAGATTCAGTTCCATCATAAATCATAAACCAACACTCAACCCCATATTTGTCAGCTCATCACCACCAATTTGGCTTAATCAGTGTCGCCAGGGCCACCTCCCATTCCCATCCATGCTTTCAGCAGCCTCTAAACCCCAATAATTCATTCATAATTTTTTTTAAATATTGTTTTATCATCTATAAACATCAACTCTTTTAGAATTTTGTAGTATCTTCTTCCAATAATATTATCTTTTAAGTTTAAACTTAATTCTCGCTCTAAAAATAAAATATATCTTACCAAAACATCCAATATATGTTACTATTCCGAATTATGATTTACTTCAATATTATAAAAACTATATCGGTACCCAAAGTGAATTGATTTGAGATATAATTAATTATGGTTTTAGCTAAAAGTTGAGATATAAATTTTTTTTATTGTATTATTAATAGATTAAAATTGATAATACGGTAAATTGTTATTGTTAAAGTGATAAGTGATTTTTTTATTGTTATTCGATTACATAATTAAAGTAACATGAAAATTCATCGATCATATTTAAACAATAATAAATTTATATCTCAACTAAATACTTGAGATTTTAAAAGAATCATGGCACCATCACTTTAACAACATCAACTACTGATATTATCAATTTAGTTCTACTTATAATATTATAAATCAGAGAAATAAAAAAAAAATTAGCATAATAAAGATATTAAAATCAGAATTAGACCATTGGCACTGATACAGTGCTTTTCTACATTGCTATTAGGTAATGATAAATCTTTGAACCAGAAAAAGTCTGTTCAAAGAGACATGTAACATCTTTCTTTGTAGTGGGACTTGTTATTATGAAATCAAAACAAAAACATAAAAATCAAGGTTGTATGCCGAAACCTCAATTGATTGAAGGAGATGGATAATTTAGGTTGAGGGCCCTCTAAATTTAGACTTTTTCCTTTTACTTGACTTGTGGAACAAGAAAAAATCCATCGAATGTGTTATCTTAATGGTGATTTGTTTTTATGGAAGTAAACATGAAGTTGAGCATTTGGTTAAGTCATCCGTGTATTATTTTAAAAAAATCTAATAAGGAGGAAAAATGAATTTCATTATTGTATTAATTTATAATTTTACAATTATAAATTAAAATTTTATCAAAAAAAAAATCATGCTATAATTTTGTCGATTTAAAATAAGATGAAAAATGGAATCTTATCAATTCGTGAGCCTCCTTAACCCAAACGAAATGTTAGCCCTAAAATACAAACCACTATTTAATTCATTCAAATCAATTTGATTAAGCAAGAACATGCATTTATATGATTTGATTAATTTTGTGGTTGTCTTCTAAGAATATCAAATTTCCTAAATAACTTTGCTTTCAGCTTTAAATAATAAAGACCCATGATTTGTTTTCAAGCTTTTGTTTTACTATGAAATTAATTATTATCATTTATTCAATTCAAAGGTTGCATGTATACATACATACATACATACATACATATAAATGCATATAATGGTCATTCCTTGCATTGAAGAATTGTGGATGCAAAACATAAATTGCTAATGAACTTTAGGTAGATTTTACATATGAATGTTGTGTTTGTCGTTTTTAAAATTTTCTTTATTTAAAAAATATAAAATAATATGAATTATTAAAAGTTTTATAACACTTTAAGTTATACAAAATATTTAAGTAGATCATGATGGTGGTTCACTTGAGGACGGAGGTTTGGGATGTATATAAAAGCTGGGAAAGGGATCTTGTAGGGTGATCATAATAAGTGGTTGAGTTCTTATATCTTCCTACTTTGATGCTGGAAGATGGTATTTACATAGAAACGTTGGCTTGGCCTAGGTCCTAATCATCAAGCACTTTATTCTATAGGCATATATGGTAGGGAGGTAGGTTGTGTGATGCCCCAAATCCGGTTGGGACAGTCCAACTCGAATTTTGAACATCATATCACTTACTGGGTGACTCTCCATTTAAAATTTTACGAATCACACCAACCAACCATACACACCACACAATTGCAGAATAATTCATATAGGAAATTAGACCTAAGTGCAAGCTTTTCTAAAGTAATTATTTCATTCACACAATCAGAAGGTATAAGGTGTACCTTAATACTCGGCGGTCTCCCTTAGCTACAAAAATTTGTTAGTTCATTTAATTATCATCACATTAAACAAGTAATTAAAATCATCCAAACAAGAAATCAAGCAAACAATTATAATGTTCAAAGAAAATCCCAAAAAATCAAGAAGTCCATAATGTCCGTTTACAAGCGTTGAAAATTTTATTTAAAAAGTCTAAGTCTAATTTTAGCACTAAACCCTTGGAACAACCAACATTGCCTTTACTTCGGAGTTTAAAAGCTCAACACACATAGTCTAAAAAAATGCATTGCGATGGATCACTGATTTACCACCCTCCTCGCTAACTCACGAACTATTTATATACAAGGTAAAGTAAGGAGTGTGAGCTTGGTAAAACTCAGTGAGTACACATGCATACAACACAAGTAAACACACCAAACATGTAAGGATTTGAACATACTTGAACAATTCACATATAACACAATTTTCATACACAACACAATGATATATTGGCAATTCGTGAAGATGAAACATAGTCAAATTATATGCTCATTGGATAAACGGATCACCAAAACACACCACATTACTCATAAAGTTGTACACTATCTCCATGTAAGTGTAACACGTATGCTCACACTCTCCAAACACACCACACTATCTACGATGAATGGAGCTATGCTCGACATTCCCTTATCTCTCCAACGCTATCTCCAGGCCACAATGCCCAACACATAATAAAAAGGGGTGAGTACTCACAATCCTATGGTATGCCAATGATATCCAACGATTTCAAGTGTTCACATTGCAAACATATCTAATTAATCACATTTTATTACGCAATATAATTGGCTCGCATTACTGTTGAGCTCGCACTTAGCATTTCACAATAATATAATTTTGCACTAATCAAAACTCGCAATATCATAAATCTCATAATTCACTTACGGGTTCATGCATACATAAATGCGCATTATCAATAAAATTCATATGTTATAAAAATATATACTATAATATTTATTTTTATATCCGTTCGCAAGCATTACATAACCATATACGAATATATATTACATACGTATACATACCTATTTAGTGACCTGTAATAGCCCGATTTTGGGGCTAGTCGAAACAATGGTTTCGGAACCACTAATCTGAGGTTGGAGAAATTAGTTTTAATATTATTTTATGTGTTATAGCATGATTATATGAATGCATGAAAATTCTGGTGCATTAGTTTTAGCGATTGCATGTTTAATTGCGAAAAAGGACTAAATCGCATAAAGTGCGAAAGTGTTGTTCTACAAGCTAAAGGTGTCTAATAGTTATAGAATATTAAATTGGAGGTCCTTAATGTGAAATTAGAACCTTAGGAAAGGTTTGGCTGGCCATAGGGGACAAGAAAATAAGATTTTTCAAGAGTAGGTGAAGTTTTGGTGACTTAATTGACTTGTAATAATAAAATATAGATAAAACGATATAATCCTTTCCTCTCCATCTTCTCCACCGAAAATACCAGCATGAATAGGGGTTTGAAAGCTTAAAATTTTTAGCAACTTCTCATCCTTGCAAGTAAGTCATATTGATGGTTATTTTTTATGATTTTTGTGTTTTTGGAACCCTTGTAGCATGATCTAACTAATGAGGGGACTATTTTGCAAAATGGTTAAGAGTCTAGGGTTTTTCCATGTGAGTATTCATGTTGATTTCTTAAATTTTATGGAAGAAAATGAATCTTAGTTGTTAAATAAACAACTTTTGTGAAAGGGGTTTCCATGAAAACACCTAAAAAGACCTTTTTTGTAAAGGTTGTAAAATAGGTGGTAAATGTGTGTAATAATTGAAATATTGAGTTTCTATAAGAGGGAATATGAATCAGATAGGCTTGGGTGTGTGAAAAATGAACACATTTCATTTTACGAGCCTAGGGGTAAAATTGTAATTTTGTGAAAGTCTAAGGGCAAAACGATAATTTTGCCAAAGTATGATTCATGAGTTATTTTAGTCAATGTGATCATTAAATAAGTGAAATTTTCATTATAGATCAAGAAACACGAAGTCCGGATCGAAACTAAGGAAAGGACAAAATTGTGGACTAAATCGAACAACTATACATATTTTGGTATCGAGGTAAGTTTGTGTGAAATTAAAGGTACATAATGCTATTATGTTTTTAATTGCTCGATATCATGAGAAATGTATATTATTTCTATGAAATTGATTATTGATGCTTCGATGAAAGTATAATGAAATTATATAAAGTTAAAGTACCGGTTGAACATTAGGAATAGCAAGGATACCGTTTTCACAACATGAGATAAAGAAGGTCCCGTATAAGACCATGTCTGGGACATGGCCTCGGCACCGAAGGGAGATCTCGTGTAAGACTATGTCTGGGACATGGCATCGACATCGATATACGATCTCGTATAAGACCATATCTGGGATATGGCATCGATATCGAGATATGAAATCCTGTGTAAGACCATATCTGGGATATGGCATCGACATCGAGATGTGATCCCATGTAAGACCATATCTGGGATATGGCATTGGCATCGTGTTACATGTATGATGAGATTGAGTATCATTCGATATTCCAAGTAGTTCAACGGGTAAAGAACTAAGTTTATGTTAAAGATAGCAAAGAGCTAAGTCTATGTTCAAGAGAATAAAAGTGCTAAAGTTATGTGATGAAGTGATACAGCTACCCATGAGTAACTTACGAATAATGAATGCAAAATGTGATGTGTGATTTGGTAAGAGTAAGCATGAGTAAGTTATGTTGATGTGTTTGAGAACTTGAGTATTATTTAGTGTGATGAATGAATGTTATCATGAACTTTTATGTTGCTATTTATTTCATGCAAACTTACTAAGCTTTATGCTTACCCCTATCTTTTCCCTATTCCTTGTAGTATCGCCAAGCTAGCTCGGGGATCGAAGGAAGTCGGAGTTCGATTCACACTATCAACTATTCTTTTGGTATAGTAAAGTTGATTAATTTTGGGTATGGCATGTATAGGAACTTGGTTATTTTGTGATATGTCATATTTGTTAGCCAATGTGTTGGCTATTAATGCTACCCATTCATTTTGTAAATGGCCATTGGAATTGGCCAATACTTGTTAAGTTTTTATATAATCATTGATGATGAAATTCATGAAATACAAATTGTGCAATTGAATGAGTTATGAATGAAGTATGTGCATGATGAAGTAGGTTGATGATAAGGAGTGGATGTTTTGTTTTTAGATACTAAAGGTGCCTTATTGTCATTGTAACAGCCCGATTTTGGGGCTATTCGGAACAGTGGTTTCGAGACCACTAAACCGAGGTTAGGGAAAATTATTTTGATGTTATTTTATGTGTTATAGCATTAAAATATGGCTATGTGGAATTTTTGGTGCTTTAATTTTAGCAATAGCATGCTTAATTATGAAAAAGGACTAAATCGCATAAAGTGCAAAAGTTCTATTTTTCAAGGTAAAGGTACCTAATAGCTATAGAATGTTAATTTGGAGGTCTTTAAAGTGTAATTAGGCCAATTAGAATGTGTTGGCCGACCATGTGGTATAGGGAGACAAGAGCATTTAATTTTTGGTCAAAAGTGAGTGAATTAGGTGAGAAAAGATGAATAAAATATGGTAAAAAGAAAAACTATCATCTTTCACTATTCACTCATCTCTTTCTACCGAAAATATGGTAAAAAGAAATAAGAGCATTTGGGGGTTCAAACTTTCAGCCAAGTTATCTCCTTGCTAGTAAGTGATTTTGGTGGTGTTATTTGATAATTTTTGTGTTTTTGGGGTCCCCAAAGCTTAAGCTAGCTAATGAGGGGACCAATTTGCAATATGGTTGAAAGTTTAGGGACTTTCCATGAGAGTATTTATGTTGTTAGCTGAGTTTTTATGGAAGAAAATGAATGTTAGGGAGATGAGAAACAACTTTTGTGAAAGGTGTTTGCATGAAAACACCTAAGTAGGACTTAAATGCAAAGATTGAGATTGTGTCATAAATGTATGAAATAGTTGGAATTGTGAGTATTTGTAAGAGAAATAAATGGTCAGCTAGGCTTGTTTAATGAGAAAATGTGTTGAAAAATGATTTACGAGCCTAGGGCAAAATCGTAATTTTGCCCTAGTACAAGGGCAAAATAGTCATTTTTTCCTAAGTGTAGATTTTGATGCGTTGTGATCATAGAATGATCTAAATGAATGAATTTTATTGTTATAGAATGAATTTTATTTTTTCCTAAGTGTAGATTTTGATGCGTTGTAGATTTTCCTAAGTGTAGATTTTGATGTGCGGAATTGACCTTGACCGGGGGAAAGGCAAGGTTACGGACTAAACCACAATTTGAAACATTTTGCACCGAGCTAAGTTTATGTGTAAACAACGCATTTTATATATATATATTGTTGTTGCTAATTAGTGCATGGCACAATTGAGAACATGTATGATTCAAGTGGGTTGAATGTGGAAGTTATTGGATAACTCTAGTATGAATGATGGAATGGATATGTAAGTGTGCTATATCTACACTTGATGGTGGGCTAAGTGTGATACAACCTTAATACTTAATTACGATGGGCTATGTGCGATACCATCGTCTATTTTTCATTTGGTGGGCTATGTGCGATACCACCCTAATAAAGACTGATGGTGGGCTAAGTGCGAAACCACCGAGTAATTTGATTATGGGTAGTTGAATAAGAGATTGTGGTGTGTTGTATTATGTGACATTGTGGTGCTAAGTGCAGGGAGTTATGCTATTGAATGTATACATTAGGCTTGTGATATGGTTAGAGTGTGGAAATGGAAGGAATGAGTAAGCATGATTATAATTGTGGATTGTTTCTTGTTTAGTATGTAATTCTATATAATTGTTTAGCACATACTATAATGTTATATTGTTTACATGTAAACTTACTAAGCTTAAAGCTTACCCCCTTTCTTTTCCCCTGTTTTATAGAGTTTAAGAGCCGAGCCGGGATACGCTGTTAACTAGAAGATCGCCCACACTATCAGCTCACCTCGGTATATCTAGATTTAGTGATTTTGTGTATGGCATGTATAAGGGCTAGACTAGTTAGATTATTTTGTTATTTTAGCCAAAAGTGTGTTGGCCCCTTTTTGAGACAACTATCTTGTATATTGCCATGGTTGATGGCTCACCTTGTCATTTATGAAAAGACATAGTCATTCATGGAAGTTTAGATTGCAAAATATGAGTTGTTTGATGATATGTTGAATGGATCCATGTTGTGTGAGCTAGAGGGATGAAAGGAGCTTGGCAAATAGCCTTGTTCTTGTCCACACGGATAGGCACACGGGCGTGTGTCTAGGTCGTGTGTGACACTCGGTCAGCCCATGAGCATGTGACTTGGCCGTGTGTCCCCTGCATGTTGGTGTTGTAAGTCAGTGTCGACCATGGGCTAGCCACACGGGCGTGTGCCTAGGCCGTGTGACCCAAACAGAATACCCAAGTTTTTACACACGGGCAGGACACAGGCGTGTCTAGGCCGTGTGGAGCACACGAGCTAAGCATACGGACGTGTCTAGGCCGTGTGAAAGCCCCTATAGGTTCGAAATGAAAATAAATCCCACACGGGGTAGGGACATGGGCGTGTGTGACTACACGGCCTACCCACACGGGCGTGTTCTGTTTCACACGGGCGTGTGGCCCCTGTTTAGATGAAAATTTTAAGATCACAAAGGTTTCTGGTAAGGTTTCGAAACCCCTCGTATGAATGTTTAAGGCCTCGTAGGCTCTCAATGAGGTTGTTATGATGGCCATAGAGATATGTCTAGTTGGAATTGAAAGTTATTGATTAAAGTCGTGTGGTTAATGGGACTAAGTCCGGTAATGCCTCGTGCCCGATTCTGGCTTAGAATATAGGTAAGTGGTGTTACAGTCATGTTGTGTGTTGCATTGAAATGGTATAAGTGTGGTTGCTTTTAGGGTGACAATTGGCTTGGTAGATAGCCTTATAGTGGTCCACGCGGGTAGGCACACGGGTGTGTGTATAGGCCGTCTGTGACACACGGTCAGCCCCATGGGCGTGTGCCTATGCCGTGTGAAGTCTGCACTTGAATTTAGGAATTTAATTCACCATACGGTCTAAGGACACGGGCGTGTCATGGCCGTGTGAGGGACACGGGCTATGGACACGGGCGTGTGTCCGGACGTGTGAAAACCCCTGTAGATTCGAAATGAAAAATAAAATCCACACGGACTAGGGACATGGGC
Organism: Gossypium sturtianum; assembly: GCA_025698515.1. NCBI lineage: Eukaryota > Viridiplantae > Streptophyta > Magnoliopsida > Malvales > Malvaceae > Gossypium > Gossypium sturtianum. Next base: position 106,790,865 of record CM046955.1, read on the forward strand.
GTATGTGACCACACAGCCTGCCCACACGGGCGTGTTCCTCACCACACGGGCATGGGGTTCTATTTCAAGCAAAAAACATTAAGTGTTCAAAAGTTTTCGGTTTAGTCCCGAACCATTTCGTATGTATGTTTAGGGTCTCGTGGACCTATAATATGGACGTTACGATCTTGAATGAGAGGTTTTAAGTTGAAATGAAATTGTATGTCTCGATGTTGCATGTTTGAGTAGGTTAAGTACGGTAACGCCTCATACCCGATTCCGGCATTGGATACGGGTAAGGGGTGTTACATTTAGTGGTATCAGAGCTACGGTTTAGTCGATTCTCAGACTAACATAGCGTATGCACGAGTCTAGCTATACATGCCATACGTATGAGTATTTATATAATGATAGTGTGACGACTCCTGACGATTTAAATTATGTTTTCATATAGTAAATGGATCCCGAAAGAGCTGTGGCAGACAATGTAGAAAGTAACGCGCCGGCCCCCATCCAAGGAAAGGTGCCAACTAAAAATGAAAATGAAAATAGACCAACGATTGTAAGTTAGAGAGGAGGAGAAGAGGCTAGGGAAGCCTTTCTCCATATGATGAATGCATGGTATACGGAGTTCGTTCGAACGAACCCGAACCCGAATGCGCAACCCCCTCCGCCCCCACCTATTCCTCAGCCTACCCCTGTAGCTCCCCAAGTGGTAGAGGTAGTAAGAAGGGAAAAGCCCCCTTTTGATAGAATCCGGAAACAAGAAGCTGAGGAATTTCGAGCTAACAAAGATGATGATCCAGAAAGAGCAGAATTTTGGTTTGAAAATACCATCAGGGTATTTGATGAATTATCCTGTACCCCCGATGAGTGTATGAAATGTGTGGTATCTCTATTGAGAGATTCCGCCTACCAGTGGTGGAACACCCTTGTGTCGGTTGTACCAAGGGAGAAAGTTAATTGAGAGTTTTTCCAAGAAGAGTTTCAGAAGAAGTACATTAGCCAAAGATTTATTGATCAGAAGAGAAAGGAATTCCTTGAGCTAAAGTAATGTAGAATGACGGTGACTGAATATGAACGTAAGTTCATAAGGCTTAGTAAATATGCCCGGGAGTGCGTGTCCACGGAGGCCATCATGTGCAAAAGGTTTGAGGATGGATTAAATGAGGATATCCGATTGTATGTTGGTGTCCTAGAACTAAAAGAATTTGTTGTGTTAGTAGATAGAGCTTGCAAGGCCGAGGAGTTGGCCAAAGAGAAAAGAAAAGCTGAAATTGAGTCCCGTGACTCGAGGAAGAGACAACTGAGTAAGTTATTTCAATCCTCATCCAAGAAGTCAAGAGATTTCACTACTCGATCAGCCACTTTAGCTGGGTTTTCGAGCAGAGGTAAAGGTAAACAGTACTCGGGGTCTAAAGCTCAGACCACTTCGGTTGCTAGTGTTGGTAACGCTCGACCAAGTAGGCCAGTGTGTCCACAGTGTGGTAGACGTCACCCTGGTGAGTGCCGAGCAAATGAGATGGCTTGTTTCAAGTGTGGATCTCTAGATTATTTTATTAGAGATTGCCTCGAGATGGGTGAGAAAGAGAAATCTCAGAGTGCAAGATCGGGAAGTACTGCTAGAGGAAGGTCACAGAGAAATTCGAGAAACGAAACGAGTAGTAAGAATACAACTAGAGAGCATATTGCAAGATCTGAGGGTAGAGCGCCTGCGAGGACTTATGCTATTCGCGCTCGCGAAGAGGCGTCATCCCCTGATGTGATCACGGGTACATTTTCTCTCTATGATACTCATGTTGTTGCTTTAATTGACCCGAGATCTACCCACTCATATGTTTGCATGAAATTAGTCTCTAGTATGAATATGCCTGTAGAGTCTACAGAATTTGTGATAAATGTGTCAAACCCCCTAGGCAAATGTGTGTTAGTTGATAAAGTATACAAAGGTTGCCCTTTAAAGATTAAAGGTCATTATTTTCCGGCAAACCTCATGCTATTGCCATTTGATGAATTCGATGTAATTCTTGGTATGGATTGGTTAACTACTCATGATGTGATAGTAAATTGTGGAAGGATTTTTATTGAGTTAAAAAGTGAAAATAAGGATATTCTTTGTGTTGAATCAGATGAACAAGATAGATTGCCTGTAGTGATTTCTCATATGTCTGCTCAGAAATATGTAAGAAAGGGATATGAAGCTTATCTTGCTTTTGTGATAAATGCCAAAGAGTCCGAGTCAAGAATTGAATCAGTGCCCATAGTGTGTGAGTACCCAGATGTATTTCCAGAAGAATTGCCAGGGTTACCTCCGGTTAGAGAGATTGAATTTGGCATTGAGTTAGCCCCTGGTACTGCGCCTATATCGATTTCTCCGTACAAAATGGCTCCAACCGAGTTAAAAGAACTGAAGGCACAGTTACAAGAGTTGACAGAAAAAGGCTTTGCAAGACCGAGTTATTCTCCGTGGGGTGCTCCCGTATTATTTGTGAAAAAGAAAGATGGTTTCATGAGGCTATGTATAGATTATCGATAGCTTAATAAGGTAACCGTAAAGAACAAGTACCCCTTGCCAAGGATCGATGATTTATTTGACCAATTGAAGGGAGCCATTGTGTTTTCCAAGATAGACTTAAGGTCTGGATATTATCAGTTGAGAGTCAAAGACTCAGATGTGCCGAAAACTGCATTTCGGACAAGGTATGGTCACTACGAATTTTTAGTCATGCCTTTCGGTTTAACAAATACCCCTGCTGTTTTCATGGATTTGATGAATCGCATCTTTTGGCCATATTTGGATAAATTTGTTGTGGTCTTTATTGATGATATACTGATTTACTCTCGTGACGAGAACGAGCATGTTGAGCACTTGAGGACGGTTTTACAAATTTTACGAGATAATCAGTTATATGCCAAGTTTAGTAAAAGTGAATTTTGGCTTAAAGAATTCGGATTTTTGGGGCACATTATCTCGGGAGATGGAATTAGAGTTGACCTGAGTAAGATGGATTGGAAGCCGCCAAGGAACGTATCCGAGGTTAGAAGTTTTTTGGGCCTGGCTGGTTATTACAGACAGTTTGTTAAAGGATTTTCCATGATAACCACTCCGATGACGAGACTGTTGCAAAAAGATGTGAAGTTTGAGTGGATAGAAAAGTGCCAACAGAGTTTTGAGAAATTGAAGGCATTGTTGACCAAGGCTCCAGTTCTAGTACAACCCGAACCAGGAAAAGAATTTGTGGTCTATAGTGATGCATCCTTGAATGGATTGGGTTGTGTACTCATGCAAGAAGGCAAAGTGATAGCTTATGCCTCTAGACAGTTAAAGCCGCACGAGAAGAATTACCCGACCCATGATTTGGAGTTAGCTGCTATTGTTTTTGCACTAAAGATATGAAGACTTCGACGTTGACGAAAGAAGAGAAGAAGCGTAAAGATCGAAAGGCTTTAACGCAACTACATCTGCATTTTTCTTATGAAATTCTACGAGACATGATGAAGGAGAAGACCGGCACTGCATTATAAGCAAAGTCGCAGAAGCTATGCATGTCGAAAACCCTAACTAGCAAGTTGCATATGAAGCAACGTCTTTATGCTCATTGTTTGGAGGAAGGTGCGTCCGTGCATGAACACTTAACTGTGTTTAAAGAAATTCTCTCAAACCTAGAGGTCATTGAGGTTCAGTATGATAAAGAATATTTAGGGTTAATTCTACTTTATTCATTGCCTCCGTCTTATTCAACCTTTAGAGATACGGTTTTGTATAGCCGCGAATCTCTCACAGTTGATGAAGTCTATGCTTTTTTAACCTTGTATGACAAGATGAAACATCTTGTGATTGGATCCGACTCTCATGGAGAGGGTCTCATTGTTCATAAGAGACAAGAATGAAATACTGATAATAATCGTAGGAGGACACATGAACGAAATCCTCGCAATAAATCTAAGGGTAGATCGAGATCTTCAAACATAGGTAAAACTTGTAACTTCTACAAAAAGAAAGGGCACATTAAATTTGAGTGTTATATGTTGCAGAACAAGATCAAAAGGGAAAACAACCAAAATAATCCGGTGAAGCTGATGTTGTAGAAGACTATAGCAATGGTGAACTCTTAGTTGCTTCTGCCGACAACTCTAAAGTGAGCGAGGAGTGGATCCTCGATTCTGGTTACACCCTCCATATGAGTCCCAATCGGGATTGGTTTACAACATATGAAACAATGTCTAAAGGTGTTATTTTGATGGGAAATAATACTTCATGTAAAATTGCAAGAATTGGCACGATCAAAATTAAGATGTTCGATGGAGTCGTCAGAACACTTAATGGCGTATGACATGTACCAAAATTGAAGAGGAATTTGATTTCGTTGAGTACTCTTGACTCAAAAGGGCACAAGTACATAGCTGAAAGCGGGGTTCTGAAGATTAATAAGGCTTCCCTCATTGTGATGAAAGGGCAGAGAATGATTGCCAAGTTATATGTTTTGCAAGGTTCTACTATTACTGGTGATGCAGCTATCGCTTCCTCTTCCTTGTCAGATGATGATGTTACTAGACTTTGGCATATGCGTCTAGGGCATATGATTGAGAACGGCATGGCAGAATTAAGCAAAAGAGGACTTCTTGATGAACAAGGCATAAGCAAACTGAATTTTTGTGAGCACAACATTTTTCGGAAGAAAAAGAGAGTTTTATTCACCAAAGGAATCCATAAAACGAAGGGAATGCTGGATTATATTCATTCTAATCTTAGGAGACCATCCAGAGTGCCTTCAAGGGGTGGCTTTAATTATATGCAGACGATCATTGATGATTTTTCCAGAAAAGTTTGGGCATTCTTCCTGAAGTAGAAAAGTGATGTGTTTTCTGTGTTTAAGGCTTCGAAAACTATGATCGAAAAGTAGACAGGAAACTAGATAAAACACCTACGCATAGATAATGGCTTGGAATTCTGTTTTGATGAGTTTAATCAATTGTGCAAATCAGAATGACTTGTGAGACACTTGACAATTCGTCATACTCCACAGCAAAACGGCATTGCAGAACGGATAAATAGAACAATCATGGAAAAGGTTCGATGTATGTTTTCGAATGCTTATTTACCAAAGTCGTTTTGGACTGAAGTGACCTTTACTGTATGTTTTTTTATTAACCGGTCTCCGTTCATTGCCATTGAGAAAAAGACTCCATAAGAGGTGTGGTCAGGTAATCCTGCTCGTTATTCTGATTTGAAGATTTTTGGGTGTTCTGCATATGCTCATATTGATAATGGAAAATTGGAACCTAGATCCATTAAATTTTTTTTCTTGGTTATAGGGCTGGTGTTAAAGGGTATAAGTTATGGTGTCCTGAAAATAGAAAAGTTGTGATTAACAGAGATTTTATTTTTTTATGAAACTACTATGCTACCTAACTTATCTCTTAAAAACTCTTCTAATAAAAACCAAAAAAAGCAGGTGGAGCTTTAGATTGATCCATGATCTACAACAGAGTCTATTCCTCAAGTTAGTACAGAAAATCAGAGTAGAGTTCCTTCTTCACCACAATGTTCTATTGCCAAGAACAGACCTAGAAGAGAAATTAAACCTCCAAAGTGGTACGCTGAGGCTGATCTAATTGCTTATGCTTTAAATGTGGCTGAATATATAGATGCAAACCAAGAGCCATCTACTTATTTCGAGGCAGTTAGCTGTGAAAATTCAGGAAAGTGGATGGTTACCATGCAAGAATAGATGGAATCGCTCCATAAGAACAGGACATGGCATCTAGTAAAGCTTCCTAAAGGTAAAAAGGTTGTTCGTTGTAAATGGGTGTTCAAAAAGAAAAAAGAAGAAACTCCAGGAGTTGAAAAACCCAAATATAAAGCAAAGCTGGTTGCAAAAGGTTACAGTCAGCTTCCAAGTGTATGCTTCATGATGTGTTTTCTCCAGTTGTGAAGTATAGTTCGATTCAAGCCTTGCTTGGTATTGTGGTCCTGTATAATTTAGATCTTGAACAATTAGATGCAAGAACAGCGTTCTTGCATGGAGAACTTGATGAATATATTTTCATGTAATAACCAAAGGGTTTTATAGTCTCAAAAAAGGAAGACTATGTTTGTTTGCTGAAAAAGTCCCTTTCTGGCTTGAAACAGTCACCAAGGCAGTGGTACAAGAGGTTTGATTCTTTTAAGACTACTCACGATTTCAAAAGAAGCAGCTTAGAAAATTGTGTTTATTTTAAGAAAAACAGTAATGGTTCTTTTGTGTATCTACTCCTCTATGTTGATGACATGTTGATAGCAGCCAAAGATAAATGAGAGATAAGAAAGGTCAAAGCCCAGTTTAGTAAAGAATTTGAGATGAAAGATTTGGGAGCAGTAAAGAAGATACTTGGGATGATGATTCTAAGACATAGAAAAGCATGTAAATTGTACCTAAGTCAGAAATGATACATTGAGAAAGTTCTTTGCAGGTTCAATATGCAGAATGACATGCCTATTAGTACTCCATTAGCAGCCCACTTCAGACTTTTATCGGCTTTGTCTCCACAATCAGATGATGAGATTGACTACGTGTCACGTGTTCCATATTCTAGTGCAATAGGATCTCTTATGTATGCTATGGTTTGCTCACATCCAGATTTATCATATGCAGTTAGTACAGTTAGTAGATACATGGAGAATTCTGGTAAAGAACACTGGAAAGTAGTTCAGTGGATTTACAGATACTTACGAGGTACTATTGATGTTTGCTTACAGTTTGGAAGAACTAGAGATGGAGTCATTGGGTATGTTGGTTCTGATTTTGCTGGAGACCTTGATAAAAGAAGATCTCTCATAGGGTATGTCTTTACCATTGGGGGTTGCGCAATCAGTTGGAAAGTCACTTTGCAAACAATAGTTGCTTTGTCCACTAATGAAGATGAGTACATGGTGATTACTGAGGCTTGTAAAGAAGCTATTGTAACACCCCTAACCTGTATCCGTCGCCGGAATAGGGTTACAGAGTATTACCGGAGTTTACAGAACAATTACAGATAATTCATGTTAATTACTATTCAATTTCCGTAAGTGGTCTTATTGTCCCTTAAATGGACCCTCAAGGCCCAATATAAATGTTGGAATCGAGTCGGGACTAAATCGAAATCTCAGAGAATTTTTTTCGTGAAATTTCAAAATTTTTCCTAAAAATAGGGTTCACACGCCCGTGTGGTCGAGGGACACACCCGTGTGATCATAGGACACGCCCGTGCTGCAGACCGTGTCCAACCCCGTGTAACTCTCTGACTTGTGCCACACGGCCAACCACACACCCGTGTGAGTAGGCCGTGTGATCAATTTAATTTTCAAAAATTAGGTGCAGGGTTCACACGGCCATGACATACGCCCGTGTAGCACACACGGTTGAGACACACGCCCGTGTCTCTGCCCATGTGCCCAATTCTGAGCATTCTGTTTCTCAATTTTAAGATGCAGGGGACACACGGCCAAACCACATGCCCATGTACCAAGCTGTGTGTCACACACAATCAAGACACATGTCCTTGTGTCTACCCATGTGGACAAAATAAAGCCATTTCCTAGCTTTATTTCTCACCCAAATTTTCCAATAACCTACACCAACACTTACAAGTATATACCAGCCAATTTAAGCATTAAATCCCAGCCAATTTAAACATTAAATATAAGCCAATTCTAACATCTAATATGATATATTATCATATGCATTCATGTTTATATTCTTACCCTTGTTTAATCTATATATTAAACATAACTTAATCAAACATACTTAATATACTTGTCATATAGATACTTATCATGATATAACCTTATAAATACACCAAAACAAATCATTTCTAGCCATTCCAATGGCTAGATTAGAAACAACATTTACAAGTCAACATTGGCCAAGTTAACCTATACATGCCATTATACCAAAATAAGTTTACTATTTATACCAAAATAAGCTAGCGGATAGTGTGATGACGCTCCGACCGATCTCCAACCTTCGCGAGCATTTGTGCACTATAAAATAGAAAAAAAATAAAACCTAGTAAGCATATAATGCTTAGTAAGATTGTATAACAGGAATTAAAACTTACTCATCACAGTTATTAATATTTAAGCATACAATTAACATGCTTTTCATCAATTTGGCAAGTTTACCTAAACACATATACTCGATCTAGCAAGTTAGTCATATAATACATTTACACATCAAATAAGCATATATGAGCTCATCGTATAATCCTTCATCAAATAATTCAGAAGCATTCAGAACATATTTCTATTTATCTCATCATTTTCTCATGTCGAGAGTTTTACCTGTTGACTTATTGAAATATCGATGGTAATTCAAATAGTACACTCAAGGTGTACAATTTTGTAAACAGTCAATTCTTAATCAGGGGTACCTATTAAGGTACTTAATCAGGAAGCACACTCTCAAGCTACATATTAGGTTACTCAGAAGAGTCATGTAACAGGATACTTATCCGGGCTAATCAGGAAACTTATAAGAGTTTTACTCAGGAAGCTTATAGAGCTTATCAGATATCTCCAGAGAGATACAATCAGGAAACACCGGATAAGGTAGCAGAGAGTTCAAGCGAGCTTAACAGGACGCTCATGAAGAGCTGCGTTTGTGTCCGCATTATATGCAGGATCACAACCGATCGCATATCAGGACGCTCACAAAGAGCTGCGGTAGTGTGCAACACATGCTAAATCACTACCGATCAGGATGCTCGTAGGAACTATATAATAGGATGCTCGAGAGGTCTATATCAGGATTACTCGTCCGAGCTAAATCCTGTCTGCAACATATGCAAGATCACTTTCAATGTGGGAAAATCACATATATCTATCGAAATTCAATATTCAAACAGAATGTAGCATTTTCGAGACTTATTTCAGGCATATGTATATTTCATGCATTTATAACATTCTTATAATTCACACAAGCATATATCATATTCAATTCAAATACAACATTCAATTCAAACATAATAACATGTATAAGTAAGTTACACGAACTTACCTTAACAGTCGTTCATACAAGAAATTCTACTAATCCGAAACTTTTTCTTTTCCTCTATCTAACTTCGAATTTGAGTTGTCTGGATCTACATAAATGAATTTAATCATCAATTTATCACATTTCATATTCAATTGGATTCATTTGACATCCTAGGCAAAATTACCATTTTGCCCTTAAACTTTTCATAAATTCCAATTTCATCCCTAGGCTCGAAAAATAAAATTCATGCAATTTAAATCTTATTCCAAGCCTAACCAAAATTTTAATATAACATTTACAGGACATGTATTTCATAAAATTCAGAATTTTTCTTCAATTTTCACAACTTTACAATTTAATCCCTAAATCACATTTTCATCAAAATTCACTTTGTAAAAGTTGTTTATCTATCAACAACCTTTCATTTTCTACCATAAATTTCAAATTTTCAGCATATTCATCCATGGAAAAAATTCTATACTTTTATAAATTTTCAAATTAATCCCCAAAATAGATAGATTAAACTATCCCGATTTCAAAAATATAAAAATTACTAAAAACGAAACTTGAATACTTACCCAATTAAGCTTGATTAGTTTCTCCTCTCTCTCCTAGGGTTTCCATGAAAATTTTTGGGGAAGATGATATAAAATAAGATGATATTTCTATTATCATCTTTTAATTATTTTAGTTTCCAATTTAGTCCTTAGCCTTTTCTAATTTTTCCATGGATGAATCACCAAAAATATCTACTAACTTTTCTTTAATGGTCTAATTACCATATAAGGACCTCAATTTTTGAATTTCATAGCTATTTAATCCTTCTAGCTACTAGAATTCAACTTTTACATTTTATGCAATTTGGTTCGTTCCATAATTAAGCACATAATCGGTAAAATTTTCTTATCAGAATTTTCATATGACATTCCTATCATAATACAAACCATGTAATAATATTAAAATAAATTTTCTTTTCGGCTCAGATTTGTGGTCCCGAAACCACTGTTCTGATTTCACTGAAAATGGGATGTTACAGCTATTTTGTTAAAGAGACTCTTTGGTGAACTCAGTAAAGACTTTCAGATCATTACAATGTTTTGTGATAGTCAGAGTGTCATCTTCCTTACGAAATATTAAATGTTTCATGAGAGAACAAAGCACATTGATGTTCGGTATCATTTTGTGCATGATATTATTGCTCGTGGAGATATTGTTGTGAGCAAAGTTAGTACTCATGAAAATCCTGCAGATATGATGACTAAGTCACTTCCTATAACAAAGTTGGTTTTCATTGTTGAAGAATACCCCTTAAGGGGGTTTTGTGGAAAGGTGGAGAAGTTGTTCGTTGAGAGTTCGTGGTAAAGAACTTGTTCGTTGAGAATTCGTATCAAGGTGGAGATTGTAAAAGTTGAGTGACTCGAATCCTTGTTAAAACAAAATACAGTGGTAAAATAAAATAAAAGTAAAATCCATATAGAATTATACTTATTTTATTTTACATTGATTAGAATAAGGTTTTTCAACCTTATTACACTTCATCTATTTGACATTGATTAGAATAAGGTTTTTCAACCTATAAATAAATGTAGCCTAAACTCCCCTTGTATCATTTGAATTCGACATTAGTGAATTTTCTTCTCCTCTACTCGTGGTTTTTCCCAAAAGGGTTTTTCACGTAAAATCTGTGTGTTTTATTTTTATTTTTATTATTTTTTTGTAATCATTCTATATTGCCATTATCGACGTTAGTTTTGCAGATATTAATAAGAGCATGGTCAGGCTTGAAGACCCACACATATATTTTTACAAGGCGAATCTTAAATTTGGGTACTAAAGACTCAGGACCTCTATTTTTTTTCCAATTGATCCAAGATCTTATTGATTATCCTATCATATCATACATTCATATGGGCACAAATAACATAACACAACAACTCCTTACAATTCAGTCATTTCCTAACCTTTTGTACCAATTTTTAAACAGTGTAAAGTACATTCAAATATAATAAATTCACAATTCAACCACAAACATTACATATATGTATATAACTATACCATATGAACTTACCAAGTACAATTAACGATAATAGAAGTTTTAGGGACTAATCCGCAACTTTCCTTTTTCGTTGATTATCTACCGATTGATTCAAATATTGATTTATACGGTAATTCATTTCAAGTTATCAGTTTCAATTATCTTATAACCTCTTATTATATGCATATGACATTTTAATTTCACTTTCCACAAATTCCCTAACATTTTGTATTTTATTCAATTTAGTCCCTAAAATCAAAACAGTCATATCTTTCATATTTAAACCTCATTTTTCAATCTAATTTCAATCTCATCCTTCTGCAACTCTCTAATATCTATATATATATAGAAATTTAACCTAAATTTTGAATTCTTTACACTTTAGTCCTTGTGTTCAAAACTAACAACTTTCACTTTATAAATTAGTCTTTTTTTCATTTTTAAGCTTATAAACTAACATTAACACTAAAAGCTTCAAAAATCATCAATGGAACATTAGAAAACTTTAACAGTTTTACAATTTAATCCTTGGGCTAGCTAAATCAAGCTACAACGATCTCAAAAACATAAAATTTACGAAAAATGAGCTTGGTTTGGACTTACAAGCAAAGGAAGAAGCTTGGTTGAATTTCTTAGTTTCTTAACAATGGAGAAATGGTGAAGAGAATGAAAGAAAGATGAAGATGGCCACTTTTCTTTTATGTTATTATGTTTGAATATCTTTTAATCAAAATTAATATTAATTTAAATAATAATTAAACATAAAGAAAATTCCCACTAACTGTCCATATATTTCAAAAAGTGGTTATTTGACACATAAATCCCCGAATAATTACCATTCAAGTCTTTTTAACTAATAAAAATCAATAGCGATTAACTTTACAGTTTTTATGATTTAATCCTTGTACCTTAATTATTAATCGTTCAACAAAATTATCGAACCAAAAATCAATATAACACCATAATATACTCGTAAATATTAAATAATAATATTTACTGACTCGATCATTGAAAAATAAAGTTTTAAAACTATCGTTTTCGACACCACTGAAAAACGAAGTGTTACAGTCCCACCCTTTAATTAGGAAAGTACTAATAGAAAAGAATGGTGAAAGAATAATTAAGGAAAAATAATGACAAAAAAAAACTTACCAACAAGAGAAGAAACTCAGAAAAATTTACAAAAAAACAAAATAAGAGACTCAAAAGAAAAGCAACAATAAAATAAACAAAGAAAAATGCATAGACTCTTAAAAGGATATTTATGAAAAAAGAAGCAACAAAAGTCTAAAAAGATTAAAGGAAAGAAACATAATAAAAAGGCCAGTCCTAACAACCCAAATGACACCATATTGTATGATACCATTATACTCATTAAAGATGTGGTTTTCAAAATTCAATCTGGTGTCATTAGTAATCATTACGCATTACTTTGTACACCAAGTGACACTACCTGTAACATCCTGAATTTTTGGGCCTATGCATTTAATGGGTGAATATGTGTAATGAGTTAATTTGAGCATTAGGGGTCCAAATTGGGCTCAGGATTGGGCTGAAGCCTTAGTTAAATTTTTGTTTGGGCACTATAGGGTTTAAAAGGTGGTATCTGAGTTTAAAATATCAAAATGGGCTTGTGGCCCAGTGGTCAGTGGCGCCGCTTAGGGAGCAAGGAGGTGACGCCACACAAGGGAGTAAGGGGCCCAAATTTAAGTTACATGGAGCCCAACTCTTTTAATTTAAGTTAGCTAAATTTCGGCATTAGGGTTAGGTAGAGTGGACGGCAACAATGCTCAAAAATAGGAGGATTTATGTGAATGGGATAATGTAGATAATATGGAAGGAAAAAAAAGGAGAAAAGATAGGAGCTACCTACAAGGCTAGGAGTTGGCCGAAATTCCATCACCTAGAGAAGTGAAGAAATCAGTTTCTTTATGGAAAAGGGGGTGCCGGATTTTCCCTTTTTATTTGATTAATTTTTAGTTATCAGAAAGGGCACTTTCGATTTTCATAGGTGAGTGCCGAAATTTCTATAAATAGGGAGGGCTCTCTTCTTTATTTTTCGGCATTTAGGGTTTCCACCTTTTCTTTCTCTTCTTTCTTCTAAAAGCTGAAAACCCCATTACTCTTTTCTCTTCCTTCTCCTAAAAGCCGAAAACTCCATTATTCTCTTCTTTCTTCTAAAAAGCTGAAAGCCGAAAACTTCATTATTCTTTTCTCTTCTTTCTTCTAAAAGCCGAATCTCTATAGATTTCTTCAAATCATCTTCTCTTCTGATCTTCTCAAAAAGACGAAATCTCTAAGGGGTAGTCGAATTCTCTGCATTAAGGTGAGTGCCGATTTTCCTATCTCTTTAATCTCTCTTTCGGTTTTTAAGAGACAAGGCCAAATGGCCACTTGGTTGTTAAGGCTGCCGAATGAAGCTAATATTTCCTCTCTTTTGCGTTTGGGCGGCATTCCGAGATTTGAAGGAAACCTGATCATCTAGATTTAAAAGTCGAAAATCGCTAGTCTTCAATTTCGGGATTTTATGGTAAGGTGATTTTTCCTAGATTTTCACTAGATTCGTTCATCGCATGCGAGATCTTAACTTTATGATGTGGATTAACGATCATATGTTGTGATAGTAGTTCGACAAGGACTTGTGATGGAATTAAATATGGATCGTGCAAAGGAGAGAATCCCAAGTTTAAGGAACGAAATGTGTCGTGATGCGGGATTGGCCACCGTGTTGTGGACCCGGCTTTCGAACAACACCTTAGGCATGTAGCGGTTGTATCGACTTGATAGTGTCGACATAGAGAGTGTCGTTCTAATGTGAATCAGTGTGTAGATCTCTAACACACTAGTAATCTGTACTAAATATATGTTATGGGCTAAAAAGCCGAAAAAAAAGGTGTATAGTAATCATACTAAATATATGTTATGGGCTAAAAAGCCGGGAAAAAGGTGTATAGTAATCTGTACTAAATATATGTTATGGGCTAAAAGCCGAGGAAAAAAAGGTTGTATAGACAGTCGGATTACCCAAAAAGGGTAGGCAAGGGATGCGGTATGTAATCATAGAAACTCTCTATGTGTATCGATGTATGTGATAGATCGTGAACTTTTAGGTAGTATATTGTTTTGATTCTGCATGTATGTATGCATAGGATGGGATTGATATGATGAAGGGGAAGAAGGTCGCATAGCGATCGGTGGCTTTGCCACATAGGTCACATAGTGATCGGTCTTTATGACAGGCAGCTCAGCTGTCAAAATGCTACAATGTATTATTAAGGTCGCATGGCGATCGATGGCTTTGCCACATAGGTCACACGATGATCGGTCTTTAAGACAGCAAAAACACGGTATCGATATGGTGTGTAGCAGTTGGAGGGTTGATTGTAGAAATCCCCAAGGTGTGATGGTTGGTACGGGTTGGTGTGTAGAGGATAGATTTCTAGGCTGGGATGGGCCATGATGCATATATAGTTACCCTTGTATACGGGCCAAGGCCATAATGTGTTTGTGGGCCAAGCCTTTGATGTGTTTTCGGGATTTACACACTGAGTCTTGGTGACTCACCCTATTATTTTTCCCTAACTTTGCAGATGAGCAGTAGATCATGGACATGGGAGCAAAGGCGGACTCGAGGGGCCATCAAGTTTTTATTCCTATAGATTATTTCGGTTTTTCTTTAAGTTTTTAATTTTGGAAACATTTATGTTAAAAGGCCCCATAGTTTATACTCACTACTTAGTTTTTAATATTTGCAACTTATGGAACTTTGTCAAAGGTTTTATTATTCAAAATAATAATAATAATACAAGGTTTTTTTTTAAAAAGTCACTTGTTTATTCGAATTTTGCCTAATAACTTATGATTTACTAAAACCAACTTAGCAAAAGTTTTCAACGTACAACCCGTAGCATACCAGATCTGGTCAAAACTTATGGGCCGGGTTTGGGGTGTTACATTTTTGTATCAGAGCCCAGTTCAAAACTCGGGCTGTGAAATGGGTCTAGTACTGTTTTAAAGTTGATAAGAATTTGGAAAAGTTTGGGTTGAGAAATGGCCTTCGAGTCTACCGGCACCCGATCCACGCAGGTAAGTATTCTGAACTTTTGGATGTGATATGTATGTTGGGCTTGATGGGCTTGATGGACGTAGGCTAGTATATTAGACATTGATGGACTTTAGGCTTAGTTTAAACAACTCTCTAAATTCATAAGATTTAATCCAACCAAACAAACCTGTGAACAAGTCGCCGAGATAGGGTGTGGCAATAGGCATACGCATGTCTAGGATTAGATTCAGGGAGAGCTTTGTATTTAAGCGAGCCCTAGTGACTCACCTCCTCTTCGCTGAATCTTACAGTGCGTAGTGACTGTTCACCTTAGTCATGAGGACTTGTTGACGGGCCAAAATTTATAACTAAAACCCGAAAGGGACCAGCCACTCTATTTTGTAAAACTACTAAATTACCCCTGATTTATAGATGACCAAAATATCCCTGATTTGTAAAATTACCGAAATACCCCCGGATTACAAAATTACCGAAATACCCCCGGATTGTAAAATTACCGAAATACCCTTATTTCGCAAAATACCAAGAAACCCTATTTTGGAAAATTACGAAAGTACCCCTGTAGGATAAATTACGAAAATACCCCTGGGTAGTGAAATGACGAAAATACCCTTAGGTGATGAACGTAAGTTCGTGAATGCTACTTGTATGTGGTGGTTGATGATTGTATGTGTGTGATTCCTCGAACTAGGAGATGTGAACTTGAGACTGAATTGTAGTTATAATTGCGAATTCGAAAGAACTACTCTTAAAACTACTATTCATAAGACTGTTCGTGGATAATCAGTGGAAGAAATTAATGATTCATAAAATTTTTAATCAGAGAAACGTCAATCGGAAGAATGAGTACAAGGGGTCGAGGACGACCGCCGCGTGGCCGTGGTAGGGGACGAAGACGCTCCAGATGCGAATGATGGTGCGTACCCTACCATAGTATACTAAGTGTTAATTTTGGCTTTAGAATTAGAGTGCGCAGCAAAAAACATAGTGGTGAGACTTAGGTAGTATGATTACTAGTTAGTTGGAAATTTCGAGGACGAAATTTCTTTAAGGAGGGTAGAATTGTAACATCCTGAATTTTTGGGCCTATTCATTTAATAGGTGAATATGTGTAATGAGTTAATTTGAGCATTAGGGGTCCAAATTGGGCTCGTGGATTGGGTCAAGCCTTAGTTAAATTTTTGTTTGGGCACTATAGGGTTTAAAAGGTGGTATCCGAGTTTAAAATATCAAAATGGGCTTGTGGCCCGGTGGTCGATGGCGCCACTTAGGAGCAAGGAGGTGACGCCACACAAGGGAGTAAGGGGCCCAAATTTAAGTTACATGGAGCCCAACTCTTTTAATTTAAGTTAGCTAAATTTCAGCATTAGGGTTAGGTAGAGTGGACGGCAACAAGGCTCAAAAATAGGAGGATTTATGTGAATGGGATAATGTAGATAATATGGAAGGAAAAAAAATGAGAAAAGATAGGAGCTATCTACAAGGCTAGGAGTTGGCCGAAATTCCATCACCTAGAGAAGTGAAGAAATCGGTTTCTTTATGGAAAAGGGGGTGCCGAATTTTTCCTTTTTATTTGATTAATTTTTAGTTATCAGGAAGGGCACTTTCGGTTTTCATAGGTGAGTGCCAAAATTTCTATAAATAGGGAGGGTTCTCTTCTTTATTTTTCGGCATTTAGGGTTTCCACCTTTTCTTTCTCTTCTTTCTTCTAAAAGCCGAAAACCCCATTATTCTTTTCTCTTCTTTCTCCTAAAAGCCGAAAACTCCAATATTCTCTTCTTTCTTCTAAAAAGCCGAAAGCCAAAAACTCCATTATTCTTTTCTCTTCTTTCTTCTAAAAGCCGAATCTCTATAGATTTCTTCGAATCATCTTCTCTTCTGATCTTCTCAAAAAGACGGAATCTCTAAGGGGTAGTCGAATTCTCTGCGTTAAGGTGAGTGCCGATTTTCCTATCTCTTCAATCTCTCTTTCAGTTTTTAAGAGACAAGGTCGAATGGCCACTTGGTTGTTAAGGCTTCCGAATGAAGCTAATATTTCCTCTCTTTTGCGTTTGGGCGGCATTCCTAGATTTGAAGGAAACCTGTTCATCTAGATTTAAAAGTCGGAAATCGCTAGTCTCCAATTTTGGGATTTTAAGATAAGGTGATTTTTCCTAGATTTTCACTAGATTCGTTCATCGCATGCGAGATCTTAACTTTATGATGTGGATTAACGATCATATGTTGTGATAGTAGTTCTGACAAGGACTTGTGATGGAATTAAATATGGATCAGGCAAAGGAGAGAATCCTTAAGTTTAAGAAACGAGCTGTGTTAGCAGTACGGGATTGGCCACCAGGTTGTGGATCGGCTTCTGAACAACACCTTAGGCAAGTAGCAGCTGTATCGACTTCTGATAGTGTCGAGATAGAGAGTGTCATTCTAATGGTAATCAGGTGTGTAGATCTCTAACACACTAGTAATCTATACTAAATATATGTTATGGGCTAAAAGTAGGAAAAAGGTCAGTATAGTAATCTGTACTAAATATATGTTATGGGCTAAAAGCCAGGGAAAAGGTCTGTATAGTAATCTGTACTAAATATATGTTATGGGCTAAAAGTCGAAAAAAAGGTTGTATAGGCAGTCGGATTACCCAAAAAGGGTAGGCAAGGGATGCAGTGTACGTAATCATAGAAACTTCTATGTGTATCGATGTATGTGATAGATCGTGAACTTTTAGGTAGTATATGGTTTTGATTCTCGCATGTATGTATGCATGGGATGGGATTTATATGATGAAGGGGAAGAAGGTCGCATAGCGATCGGTGGCTTTGCCACATAGGTCACATAGTGATCGGTCTTTATGATGAGCAACTCAATTGTGTCGAAATGCTACGATGTATTATTAAGGTCGCGATGGCGATCGGTGGCTTTTGCCACATAGGTCACTGATGATCGGGTCTTTAAGACAGAAAGACACACGTATTGTCGATATGGTGTGTAGCGGTTGGAGGGTTGATTGTAGAAATCCCCAAGGTGTGATGGTTGGTACGGGTTGGTGTGTAGAGGATGGATTTCTAGGTCGGGATGGGCCATGATGCATATATAGTTACCATTGTATACGGGCCAAGGCCATAATGTGTTTGTGGGCCAAGCCTTTGATGTGTTTTCGGGATTTACACACTGAGTCTTGGTGACTCACCCTATTATTTTTCCCTAACTTTGCAGATGAGCAGTAGATCGTGGACATGGGAGCAAAGGCGGACTCGAGGGGCCATCAAGTTTTTATTCCTATAGATTTTTTCGGTTTTTCTTTAAGTTTTTAATTTTGGAAATATTTATGTAATAAGGCCCCATAGTTTATACTCACTACTTAGTTTTTAATATTTGGAACTTATGGAACTTTGTCAAAGGTTTTATTATTCAAAATAATAATAATACAAGGTTTTTTTTTAAAAGTCACTTGTTTATTCGAATTTTGCCTAATAACTTATGATTTACTAAAACCAACTTGGCAAAAGTTTTCAACGTACAACCCGTAGCATACCAGATCTGGTCGAAACTTATGGGCCGGGTTTGGGGTGTTACACTACCAATGTCAGTGCTAACAACCAAACACCTAAAACAACAAGTAAAGTAGAATTAAGGGCCTCACTTTATGAAGCCCCCATTGACTTGAGGGTGACTGTTGGGAAATATGTCCATATTGTAGTAAACATGTAACTATTTCTATTTATTTAAACGATGAATAAAAATATAAAGTTAATTTCACATTTCACTATTATGCCTTTTGTATTTCTGTCTTTTATAATTTGTATGCATAGCGAAATTGTGACAAGCAAATATTAGCTCATTGATTGTCTAAGTTCAAACTAAAGATAAGTGGCACTGTAAGAACGCTTACATTGTGAGAAAGACAACTTACTTCAACAGATACTCTCTATAAGTCTGTAATCCCGTATAAGAATCGAAGTGAGCATTTGATTCAAATACTGAGAAGGATTATTATGTCGTCTATAATTCCAATTGGGGAGATGGCTAGTCCTGGCTATCAGAGCAGTTGACTTCATGAGTAGAGACATAGATGTATTCATTGGTAGAATGATACATTGGACTGGACCCAAGATGAATTTATTCTGAATCTGTTTGTGAATAAATACACTTGTGATGTTCATGATGTGATTTACCTAAATCCTAAGGTAGTCACTGACCAGACGTATACAACTCATGTGCTTTGATATAAGTGGAGGCTTATGCTCTAAAGATGATCGAGCCCATAGCCGGTATGTTGGGTACATGACTTGTGTATGGCATGGCTTTACTAGCAACATTGGAATTCATAGCTCAATTATAAAGTTAATGATATCCTCTTATTAGCATTATATGGATTGATAATTATAGAATGTGGTCAGGGGTTGCTCGTTCTCGAACGAGCAATTTATCACAGTCATTTGTTGACAATGACCATTTTAATCATTAAGAAGACACAATAGTGACAATGAGATAAAATAGGATTGTATTGAGTGAACGGATTTAACTCAAGGGAATTAATAGTATCATATTAGGGTAACACACACATGACGAGGTCATTAGACAAAACAGTTGGATAATTTGTTTTCATAAAAAGTATACAATAAGGAGTTTTCAATCATGATACTTCTTGTAGACTGACCCCATGATTAAGTAATTGCAAAATATCAGAACGATGCTTCTGGACATAATTGCAATTACTAAAGCCTAATTGCATATGTCTGATTGGTCCCTCTACTAGCTCAACAAAAGCTCGATCGAATTGCATTTGAATTAGAAGAAAATTTTACGACATTAGAAATAGTTTATTTGAGTCGATTTATTCGATGTGGAATTAAATTAGGCGGTGTGATAATTTTTCAATTAGAGATTTGATTAAAAAATTTTCTTGAAAAATTAATTTGGAAAATCTAAGTGATTTTTGAGAAAATTAATTTTGATCAAGTAAAATTAAATTAATCAAATTAATTAAAATTAATATAATATTTTTGAAAATTAATTTTCAAGTCAAACAATTAGTCCAATCGGTAATTGAACCTTAGATCCTAAATTAGGCCCGGGAGCCCAAAATCAGGACAAAGACCCAAAAATTGGTTGACCTAGGCCCGATATGTGAAACCGGGCCAACGATCCAACTGGTGGCTCAACCGAACTGGTAGGTTCGTCACTAACCCGGACTGAACCATCAATAACCGAACCGACTCAGAGTGTCGTAAAGGTGTCACACCTGCATCACTGGACACGACGGTGCCGGCGACTGCGATGGCAGCATTCCGGTGGCCGACGGTGGTTGGTCTTTGGTGGTTGAGTAGTGGAAGAGTTACACTCATACTAGGACTCTACCAGAGAATTTGATTTCAGTTTAACTATTCCAAAAATAATATTATTTTAATAGTTTAATATTAAATTTAATTTAATACTAATCTTAATAGTATTTTATTAATTTAATATTAAAGTGATTACCTTAATAATAAATTTAATTTAATGTTTATCTACAAGATAAACATTAAATTATTTTAATAAGATTTAATATTAAATATAAATATTAGATTAAATTTAATATTAAAGTGATTAAGTTTAATCATAGTTGAATTCTCTAAACTCTCCCTATATAAAGAGACCCTTTGGTCATTATTTGAAACAGACTTGTATTCAAGAGAAAGTTGTACAGAGAAAATTTTCTGAAGAGATTGTTTCAGAAAATTTCTAGAGATATTTTTTGATTTACAACTTAACCCAAAAGTTTAGAGAAATTACGAAATTACTCCACTGGTAATTTTCGTGAAAAATTTTCTGATTTGAAATGAGCCTACACTCGACAGAAGTGAGCTTGAGGATAGCGAAGAAAACTACTTGGTCAAAGCGCTCATCCTAATCGAATCGAAAATGTACAATTTTAATTAACTATTTATTACAATAGATATCATAACCAGTATTTTGTTTTGGAAAAAATTTTAAAACTCTGTTTTCCTTAAAAAAAATTCCGCCTCATTTTTTCCAACAATTGGTATCAAAGCCAGGTTGTGTTCTATCTATAAGTATAAACATATAAACAAAATAATTTTCTCTTCTTCTTGAATGATTTGATTACATAGAAAGTGATATTGTTTAGATCTTATGCATGTTTTGAGTTAAATATGAGAATGGATGTGATATTATATATTTGTTATATAATTGTTTTTTATTGCTGAGGTTGTGGTTCATAGGAAATAGACCGTGGACTATCATCTCCACTAGGTCTATTTTTTTAAAATTCATAGAATTCTTGTGAGTCGGAAACGAACATAGGACTTAAATGTAATTTTTCCAAAAGGAATCCATGACAAGGAAAATATGCGATGGCGATTGAAGACCTAGGGAATGCCCTGTGGCGAAAAATTATGTAATTTTATTTTTTTCATTTATTTTCTAGAAATAGAACCATGGAAACCTTAGCTGGCAATTTTATTTTAATTACCTATCTCATTATATATCTATTTTATAATTTTTTATAATATTTATATTAAGTAATGTTATAATTGTGATATATATCTGAGATGATCCACAACTGATCGTTTAAAAATAAGAAGTGTGGTAATGTAAAAATACATGTATTGTATTGTTCCATTCTCTTCTTTAGGTTATTCAATAACTGTGAGAAATATGGTAATGAGAAGGTGCATGTCTAGGATTGGCTCTGGTTAGGAAATGCTTGGTTTTTAAGCGGTCAAATTTGACTCACCTCCCTTTTCTGGGACCCTACCTAGTGCACGATTCACATTCACTTCTTTGATATTTCCCTTAAAAGAAAAATTGTGGAGAATCAAAATTGTTTATTTTTTATGATTGATTAATTCTTGTGAATGAATGTGAATATTATAAAATTGTCGTAGCATGCCATGCATATATTGGAAGCATGTCATTTATATTAGGCAAGAATGTCACTAGGACTATTGTATGATCATTCTTTAAATTTGGGATAAAAAAAACCTTGCATGTTTTTAAAATATTGAGTGGGAGAGAAGGTCATTGAACAAGACCTACGTCGTCCATTGATGGTCCTTAAATGATAGCATGATAAAGTTTCGAGCCGATTTCTACCTTGGCCGCACCCCAAGGTACACTTTGTCATGTGGATTCACTAGATGGGATTTCCTTTTAAGGACAACTAGTCATGCATGACTTTCAGATAGATTGTTCCAAGATGACTCACAAATGAGAGCATGTTCATGATGGGTGTTGATTCAATGGTTACACACTCAAGATCATCTCTTATTAAATAGTTTCCCAAGAAATGATATTTCAGCTAAAGATGATGACCAAACGTTAAACAGTCGTCAGTTCGTGTGGTGTCTTGAGAATTAAGATTCACGAACTAATTAGATGTAATCCATGTTCTCTAGTTAATCATGGGACCCCAATGAGACATGGTTGATGGGTGTGAGAATGATCGTAGCAACGAAAAAATATTTTCAAGGTTTTAATACAAGATGCATGCATCATACTGCATTCTTGATATGTTGCTGAAATGAAAAATATTTGCTTAATACAAAGATAGTAATTAGTGAATCTTTATTTCTTTTCTTCAGTTCAAATATGTCTCCTACTCCTCTTATTAGCATTCTTACTGAGAATAAATTAAATGGGGATAACTTTCAAGAACGGAAACAAATCTTGCTGATAGTTCTCAGCTGTGAGAAACATAAATTTGTTCTTGATGAAAAGTACCCTCCGGAAGCTCAGCCCAAAGCAAGAAATTGCTAGAGAGATTCTGACTCGATTGCTCGATGTTATATGTTAGCGGGCATGAGTATTGTGTTGCAAAAGTAACACGAGAATTTCTGTACTGCCAAAGAGATCATGACAAATTTGGAGGATTTGTTAGGAGGCCAAGTGAAATTGGCTTGACAATCTGCTGTTACAAATTTGATGAATTATCAACAGAAAATCAACACTCCGGTCAAAGAACATATGCTTAAGCTTATGGGATTCTTTGCAAAAGCGAAGTTCAATGGGGCTGAACTAGACATGAACACTCATATTGAAATAGTGTTCAAATCCTTAACCAAGGAGTTTTCTGGTTTTAGGGTTGCTTATAACTCTGGGTACAAGGCGCTTACCTTGACTCAATTCGTGAAGGAATTACAATCCTATGAGTTGATGCTGAATGGTAGTAAGTCGGTTCAGGAGAAACCTGAAGCAAACTTAGATGTGGGCCCGTCGTCCTCTAAAAGGAAGCAAAAAGTTAAAGGAAAGAAAAAATCGAGTAAGTCTTTGGTTCCACCCCAAGTGGATAGGAAGAAGGCTAAGAAGTCAAAAGATCCTAAAAAGATCAAATGTTTCTTCTGCAACAAGAAAGGGCATTTCAAATCAAACTGCAAGAAGTATTTGGATTACCTTGCCAAAAAAGGCAAATGTATGGAACTCTTTGTGGTTGAAGCTTGCTTAGTGGAAGAATCAATTGACAACTAGGTTATTGATTTTGGAGCCACTAACCATGTGTGTGTTTCTTTACAGGGGTTCAGCGAAATGAGAAGTCTGTGTGACAAGAACCTCTCGTTGCAGACCGGAGATGAGAGCTATGTCTCAACTGAAGCATTTGGAGAAGTTATTTTACACTTTGATAATTTTAGAAATATTGTTTTAAAGAATGTATTTTATGTACCTAATTTTAAGAGGAATTTAATTTCTGCAGCATGTTTATTTTATGATGGATATACCGTGACATTCAATAAAGGGATTGCTATTCACAAAAATCATTCTTTAATCTATAATGGATGGATGGAAAACAATCTCTAATTTATCAAACCAAATAACTACTCGATGCTTCAAACTAAAATAGTGAATAAAAATCTTAAATCTTCTCACTCTAATTAAGGGCACCTATGGCACTTAAGACCTGGTGTAACACCCCTAACCCATATCCGTCGCCGGATTAGGGTTACGAGACATTACTGAACATAACACAACTCAGAACATGCATTCATTTCATTTCGTACTTCATAAATTAATCACATCAATATACTTATCCTATTCAAATTTCGAACCTTATTACTACTATGTTCATATCAATCGCATATTAAAATTTTATTTTAAACATATAACATTACATAACATATATTGGGCATATAACAAAACAATTATTTCATAAACTGATTATCAAAAATATTACCTCCATACATGCGCATTTTAAGAACCCAGCATATTTCATTACATTCATAGAACATTTTAAAATATTACCAATTGATCAAATATATATTCATATACATTACTAATTCATGCACAATTCACTAAAACCTCTTTAATCATTTTCGAACATCAAGACATTTCATAGCATCTAATTCACATGCACGAAACCAATCAAACCATATACTTAGCCATTTTAATTCATCACATAACCGAATACACAAGCACATTATAACCAATTTTGTAGCAACCCATAAGGCCGAATATGCACATATTATTACATATCATATAACCTAACTTAATGAAAATTTCATCAATAATATACTTAGCATCTCACTTATATTTTCAAATCCGCACCTCAAGACTTATACCTAGTATAAACCATGACTTAATACAAGCACTCATTAGCAAAGCATATCAACCAAGTTACACATAAATATACCATGACTAAAATTATCAGACTAAAGCATTAGATTTATCCATCACTAGCCAATTAACTACACATCATTTTTCCACCTTCAAACCTATTCACAAGACAACTATACCTCATAAGAAAGTTAATAATGAGCTACAATTGAAACACATCCATCAACCATATATAAACATACTTATTATCAAACATCAAAAAAACATATCAAGCACACTTTATTTATATGCCATGACCAAGTGTACTTGTAACACCCCAAACCCGGTCAATACACCACGACCGAAAATCGTGTTTGAAGGGTTAGGTTTCAGGTTAAAGATTCGATGAAAAACTCCTTGTCATATTTTATACTTGTCGAAATCTTGGGCATGATTGCTTTGTCATATTTTAATGTTTTGGGGTGATACCCGATGGTAAAGTTTTTAACACATTGCGTTATAGTTTTGAAAACCGTTGTCCTTCCAAGTTTTTAGCAATTTTTAACTCAATTAATTTGTTAAAGCATATTTGAAAGCTACTTTAAGCATAAACGTAGTAAAACCTAATTTAAAGGCCATTTACAACCCAAAATAAAACCAAATAGTAATAAATAAACTAAAGTACCAAATTTTGTAAAGTCTGAGCAAATCTTTATTAAAGCATGGCATGAGCACCTCGAGTCCATCCGGCTCCATGTCCGCGCCTAAGTGTCACTGAAATGTCAAAGGAGAGGGTGAGTCGCAAGACTCAGTGCATAAATCCCACTCCCGATAATACAACATGCTAACACACATCATATCATAGCAACATAATCAATGCACCCGATCCTAACCATCCATATCACCTTTCTACCCGTGTGGTACCAAACCTTTGGTGACCCAAAGTCACGATATCCATAAGTGTGGTGCCAAACCACCTTTGGTGACCCAAAGTCACAAATAATCCAATGATGGGGCCAACCCATCGCGTGATACCAAATCACCAGCAGACGATCCCATATCTCAAAGTGGGGCCAACCACGGTGGTGTTAACCACGAGGACGAGTCGCAATGAGGTGCCAAACCTCCGGTGTCCCAAAGACAAAGTGTGATACCAAATCTTTGGTGACCGCAGATCACAAATCCGATGATGGGGCCAACCCATCGTGTGATACCAAATCACTAGCGTCAATCCCGTAATATCAATCAAGGGGCCAACCCCATCGTGGTGCTAAGCCACTGGGACGACGACGAGGTGCCAAACCTCTCGTGACCCAAAGTCACAAAATATCATCTGTGGTACCAAACCACTTTGGAGGTGCCAAACCTCCGGTGTCCCAAAGACACAGTTTCCCAAAGACACGGATATCATATTCCCCCTCCTCTCATATCACCCACACATGTCATACTAATGCAAATGATATAAAACATGCAATCATGCTAACATGCTCAAATGGCATCTCATGGTATTTACATCATAAAACATGTTATCACATATATCACTACTGATCTCAGAATGAAACGGACTTACCCGTATCCGTGCTTATACCCCCCATCGGTACCAAATCCATCAATCATATTGTTGCACTTTAATAAGTAATTAGGTTATTAATCATATTACTAAAGAAGTGTGTTAGTTTACACACTGCTAACACGAAAGCCTTAGCTCCAAAGAACCGGTCTAAATCCTCGATAACTCTGCTCCTAAAAATCGGTCAACCAAGAGATTAGCAATCTAGACCATTCGCCAAAGCTATCAAACCAAAGGGGTTAATATTGAGCCATTACCTTGCAACCGGTTTGGTTTCCTACCAAACCCGAACCAACAATGGTTCCTCTTACCAATCGGCCACCCTCTAACAAATGACAACGGTTAATCTTTTAATAACTTGACTTAATGAAAACTAAAAGAATATACTAAAAGAACTCGTTCTTACCACCACTTACCAAGCGGTTAACAAGGAAAGAAGGCTCCACTTGATCGCCTCCCAATCCCGGATGCCCCTAAAGAAATCGGTTCAATGCCAAAAGGTTAACTCCTTTCACCAATCACCACAATCGGTTCTTAACCAAATCAAAATCGACAAGAGCACAGGAGAAAAGAAATAGCCATTCGGCCCCTATGCTTACCTTCCCGTAACCCGATTGGAACCAAGACTAGAACAACACCACACCAAAATTCGACCACAAGAACACCACTAGAAGAGAAAGAGATTCGCCAAAACTTCAAAAGAAAGAAAAGGGAATTCGGCTTTAGGTGTTTAACACCCTTGGGTTCGGCTTTGAGTGGGAAAAAGAAGATGATGTGAAATGGGAATAGAGTTTTGGCACAACAAGAATGGGAAGAACAATTGAAGAAAACGGCTAAAGAGTTTTGAAGGGAAGAGAATAAAAGATGGATAGAGAGAGTACTTACGGTTTTGAAAGAAAAGAATTGATGAAAGTGTTTTGGAGGCTAGAGTTTGGCTCAACACAAATGAACAAAAGAAAGAACGAGAGAAGAGAACATTCGGCTACCAAGAAAATTGAGAGAAAAACAAAGCAAAATTCGGCAACTAAATGCTTAGACTTTCGGTTTCAAAGTGGACAAAAGAGAGAGTTTTGCTTGACAAAATAAGAAGTTTAGCTTACCTATTGCTTTTGGTAGAAAAATGCACAAAATTGCCTATTCAATTTCGGCATTCCCACTCCCCACAAGCCAAGCCGCCCACTCCCCCAAAACTCTCCCACAACAGGCCACTTCCACCATACACTCACAACCACTCATTCAAAACACTTTGAACAAGTCTCCTTCCTAAATTCACTCTCCACCCATCATTTGAGCATTTGACTTGGTCTTAGGCGAGTTTGAAGCGCCTACAACTCCTCCCTTCCATGCCGTCAAAATGAAAGCCAAAATGGGGATTTTCGCAGACTTGAACTCAAGACCTCTCCCCACGCAATTGACGCCAAACACAAGCTCCAAGTGGCGCATACTTTGCCACTCCACCAGCTCCTCCTTTATGCTATAAATCACCAATAAAAATCTATAAGCCTCGGCTCCTTCAGCTCCTCTCCCTAAGCCTAGAATTAAAATTTTTCCATCTACTCAGCTTACTTCTAGCTTACAACTAAGCCCCTAAAACATCAAAACAAGTAACATAGCACACGGACACATGCAAACAAAGTCAAAACAAAAATAGGCCCTAACCTGAGGATATTACGATTTCTACCCCCTTAAAATAATTTCGACCCCGAAATTACGATCGTAAGAGTTGAGGGTATTCTTTGTCTCATCATATCCTCGGGTTCCCACGTCGCTTCTTCCACGCCATGATTCCGCATACGCACCTTTACCAAAGGCACGGACTTCCCACGCGAGAACCTTCACATCCCGATCTAAAATCGCATGAGTTCTTCCTCCGTGGTCAAATCTGAATTTACCTCGATCTCTTCCACTGCTACCACATGCGATGGATCCGAACGATAACGCCGAAGCATCGAAACATGGAAAACGTCGTGGATCTGACTTAGCTCTGCTGGCAACTCAAGCTGATACGCCACTGGTCCCACTCGTCTCAATACCTTATACGGCCCAATAAACCTCGGACTTAGCTTGCCTTTCTTTCCGAACCTCAAAACCTTCTTCCATGGCGGACCTTCGGAAAAACTTGATCCCCACGTAAAACTCTATGTCTCTCCGCTTAAGATCGGCATAAGACTTCTCACGGTTCGGGAAGCTTCCTTCAACCGAGCCTGAATCAACTTAACCTTGTCTTCGGTCTCAGCAACCAACTCGGGTCCTAACAACTGGCGTTCACCTAATTCCGTCCAACACGTAGGTGATCGACACTTCCTACCATACAACGCCTCATATGGTGCCATCTTGATGCTCGCTTGGTAACTGTTGTTGTAGGCAAACTCAGCTAATGGTAGAAACTCCTCCCAACTACCTCAAATCCAGAACACAACCCCTCAAAGATATCCTCCAAGATCTCGAATAACCCTTTCCGATTGTCCGTCGATTGCGGGTGAAAAGCCGTCTTTGAAATCCAACGCGTTCCTAGAGCTCGATGCAACGCTTTCCAGAACCTTGACGTAAATCTGGGATCCCTATTCGCGATGATCGATCTTGGCACACCGTGCAACCTCACTATCTACGAAACATACGGCTTCGCCAACCTCTCAAGTGAGTAGTCAGCCCTCACCGGAATGAAATGAGTGATTTAGTCGATCGATCCACAATTACCCAAATGAATCCTTCTTGCTTGGCGTAAGCGGTAACTCCACCGACGAAATCCATGGTTATCCTTTCCCACTTCCATTGCCGAATCTTCACAGTGAAGCAACCTTGACGGCAATCGATGTTCAAACCTTGACCACGACATGTCGGACACTTCCCAACAAACTCTGTCACTTCTTTCTTCGGACTGTGCCACCAAAAGCGCTCTCTCGAGATCCCTATACATCTTACTACCTCCGGGATGCATAGCATAAGGGCTGCTATGTGCGCCCCTGAAGAATCCTCTGCCTCGACTCAACATCCCCAGGCATACAAGCTTTACCTTGAAAACACAAAGACACCCCATCACTAGACAAGTTGTAACCTTCCAAACCACCACTCAGCACCGCAACCTCCGCGCACTCGTAACCCCATCCTCTATCTGTTTCTTTCTGATCTGCTCAACCCAAGTAGGCTTAACCTGCAACTCTGCCAGAATACCTCCGTCGTCATACAAACTCAAGTGGGCAAACATCGCTCTTAAGTCCGAAACAACCTTACGGCTCAACGCGTCTGCCACCACGTTAGCCTTGCCCGGATGATACTCAATCGAACAGTCGTAGTCTTTAAGCAACTCAACCCATATGCCCTGCCTCAAATTCAAATCCTTCTTAGTCAAGAGGTACTTCAGACTCTTATGATCGGTGTAGACTATTGATCTCTCTCCGTACAAGTAGTGCCTCCAAATCTTCAACGCAAAGACTACAGCCGCTAACTCCAGATCGTGTGTCGGATAGTTGACCTCATGTGGCCTCAGTTTGCCGAGATGCGTAAGCCACAACCTTACCCTTCTGCATCAAAGACACAACCCAACCCCGTATGTGATGCATCGCGAGAGGACCGTGAATTCCTTACCACCTCAAAGTTGAATCAAACCGAGCTTCGTTAGAATCTTCTTAAGCTTGTCGAAAACTCTCCTGTTTGTTTCTCGGTCCGCATAAACGGAACCTCTTTCCTTAACAACTTGGTCATTGGTGCTGCAATCAACGAAACCCTCTACAAACCTTCGGTAGTATCACGCCAAACCCAGAAAACTCCGAATCTCAACCATCGACTTAGGCGGTTTCCAATCCAAAGCGCCTCAATTTTTCGAGGATCCACTCTAATCCTCTCGGTGACACTACATGTCCCAAGAAAGTCACTTCTCTAAGCGAACTCGCACTTATCGAACTTAGCGTAAAGTCGCTTCTCCTCAAAATCTGCAGTACCACACGCAAATGCGCATCATGCTCTTCTTCTCGTTCTTGAATACACCGGGATGTCGTCAATAAAAACTACCACGAATCGGTCCAGAGATATCGCTGAAACACCCTATTCATCATATCCATGAATCTTGCCGCAGCGTTAGTCAACCCGAACAAAGATTACGTAAATTCGTAGTGCCCATACCGAGTCCGAAACGCTTGTCTTGTGAATATCCGCTTCTTTCACCTTTAATCGGTGATACCCGGACCTCGGTCAATCTTAGAAAATACCGCGCACCTTTGGTGATCAAACAAGTCATCTATCCGTGGCAGCGGATACTTGTTTTTGATCGTCGACTTATTCGGTGGCGGTAATCTATGCACATCCGCATTGTACCATCTTTCTTCTTAACAAAAGTCTGCGCGCACCACGGTGAAACACTTGGCTTTGATAAAACCTCGGTCCAACAACTCTTGGATCTCGAGCCTTAAGCTCCACCAATTCCTTTGGCGCCATCCTATACGGAGTAATAGACACCGGCGCAGATTCACGTAACAGATCTATCCCGAACTCTACCTCACGATCCGGCGGCAAACCCGGAAGTTCTTCTAGAAACACATCAAGCAAATTCCTTAAGCCCATTCGCACTTTTTCTACAAAGAGACTCTTTAGCCTCCAAGGCATACACATGAACCACATACGCTTCACACCCTTTCTCACCATCTTTCTGCGCTTTAGAGCGGACACCACATTAGATAAGTAATCTCTCCTATTACCTATCATAGCCACTTCATCACCCTCGATCGTCTTTAGAACCATGCGCTTAGTAGCGCAATCCAACTTCGCACGGTACTTAACCAACCATCCATCCCAAGAATCAAATCGAACTCCCCAAATGGCGGTTCCATCGGATCAAGACAAACACTACCCTTGGAGTTCTAGGGGTACATCTCTAAACAAACTTATCTACAACTACGGAATGACCTAGAGGGCTAATTACGGTCATCCGCCTAGAAGTAGATTCGAGTCTAAGTCCATGGTCTCTACTATACCATCGGCCATGTAAGAATGCGTCGAACCCACATCAATTAGAGCGATAAAATGAGAACCAAAGATCAAGAACGTCTGGTTATGACGTCCGGTGCGTCGCTCTCCTCTCGGCGCCTTGCTTTGCATACACTAACCCAGCCGTCTCGGCGTCGAACTACCGCACCCCTACCCGGTGCTCCACGGCCCGACCGGATCCATTACTACCTCTGCCATTACCACGGCCCCTCTGCGGTGGCGGTACATTATTCTTGAACCGAGTACGGTACGACTCTCGGGATCGACTCGGCCAACTTACGCGGACAATCCTCACGCGATGATCCAGAGAACCACACTCAAAACAACCTTTTCCACCGGTCCAAAGACCTCCCCAATGATATCTCCCACAATGGTTACACCGCGGCGGTCCACGACTAGCAAAGAACAACCCTACCCGGCCCGATTCGGCCCTACCCACTCTGTCTAGCCTTTCTCGAGGATTACCCGACGATCCGTAAGACCCAAAGCTCCTCTTATGCCTGCTTCTCGTCCATGCCCCGCCTCACGGACTCCTTAACACCCTCGGCTACCTTAGCCTTCTCAACCAGACGGCAAACTCACGCCCTCTTTGAGGAGCAATCGGACCTCAACTCGTCTCTCGACCATCCTCGAAACGAACACACCTCTCGTGTTCAAGAGCCACAATACCCCTAGCATACCGGGCGACTTCAAGAACTCACCTCGTGACTCGGAAAGCAGACTTACTCCCTGGACTAGCCTCAAAATGCTTTTCATTTGCTGGCGTCGATGTAGCTAGCTCCAATGTACTTTTCTCTGAAATCAAATGCACTGAAATAATCCCATGTCGGATCCTCTCTTTGCCGCCACACATCCGAACCGTGAGCCACCACTGGTATGACTCATCCCGAAGAAGCGATACTATGCCCTTGACTTCTCCTCGGTGATCAAGTCCGGATCATCCATGATCCGCTCCATTGCCTCCACCAATACTTCGGCAGCAAAGGCTGGAGCAACACCGAAACACCTCGAAAGAATTGCCCCATTTGCCGAAGTCGCTCAGCACCGATTTCCTAGCTCCCGCACCACCACCTACTCCAACTACCCTTTCCAACACTCGCAAAGATCGCTCGTGACGCTGCGTCATCCGGCCCGATCTTGAAACTCACCACCTCCGGTGGTGGCGATACGTCGGTATCTCATTTTTCGACTTCGACCGGACCCTACGGGTTCGTAAACCGTCATCCTACCACGACCTGCGTCCACGACCACGTCCACCTCTAGCGCTCATGACTAAATTCTCTACGTATCGATTTAGGAGTTTTATGCATCGAGATTTATTCCACTGCTTTAAAGCAAAGTCTTATGAATAGTAAAGAAGCTTTGTTTTCGCGAGTTCACGAGAATCCTATCAGTTTCGATTTCTAAAGTAATCCACTATTGCAATCATCCAATCACATCAATAAATCACAAGAAATAGTAAGGGTACTTACCGGGCGAACTGGTGCAGGAGACTCGGTGTCATGCCTTTCAAACCATTTATTTCAAACAAAACACTTAAAGCGGACTTTTGAAAACATTTTGGGCCTCGGCCCACAGTAAAGCCTTTGAACTTGGCTCGATACCATAATTGTAACACCCCAAACCCGGTCAATACACCACGACCGAATAACGGCATGTTACTGGGAAAATCGCGTTTGAAGGGTTAGGTTTCAGTTAAAGATTCGATGAAAAACTCCTTGTCATATTTTATACTTGTTTAAATCTTGGGCATGATTGCTTTGTCATATTTTAATGTTTTAGGGTGATACCCGATGGTAAAGTTTTTAACACATTGCGTTATAGTTTTGAAAACCGTTGTCCTTCCAAGTTTTTAGCAAT
Source organism: Gossypium sturtianum (assembly GCA_025698515.1). Taxonomy (NCBI): domain Eukaryota; kingdom Viridiplantae; phylum Streptophyta; class Magnoliopsida; order Malvales; family Malvaceae; genus Gossypium; species Gossypium sturtianum. Next base: position 106,823,876 of record CM046955.1, read on the forward strand.
TTTTAACTCAATTAATTTGTTAAAGCATATTTGAAAGCTACTTTAAGCATAAACGTAGTAAAACCTAATTTAAAGGCCATTTACAACCCAAAATAAAACCAAATAGTAATAAATAAACTAAAGTACCAAATTTTGTAAAGTCTGAGCAAATCTTTATTAAAGCATGGCATGAGCACCTCGAGTCCATCCCGGCTCCATGTCCGCGCCTAAGTGTCACCTGAAATGTCAAAGGAGAGGGTGAGTCGCAAGACTCAGTGCATAAATCCCACTCCCGATAATACAACATGCTAACACACATCATATCATAGCAACATAATCAATGCACCCCGATCCTAACCATCCATATCACCTTTCTACCCCGTGTGGTACCAAACCACTGGTGACCCAAAGTCACGATATCCATAAGTGTGGTGCCAAACCACTGGTGACCCAAAGTCACAAATAATCCAATGATGGGGCCAACCCATCGCGTGATACCAAATCACTAGCGACGATCCCATATCTCAAAGTGGGGCCAACCCACGGTGGTGTTAACCACGAGGACGAGTCGCAATGAGGTGCCAAACCTCCGGTGTCCCAAAGACACGTGTGATACCAAATCATTGGTGACCGCGAATACAAATCCGATGATGGGGCCAACCCATCGTGTGATACCAAATCACTAGCGTCAATCCCGTAATATCAATCGTGGGGCCAACCCTTCGTGGTGCTAAGCCACTGGGACGACGCCGAGGTGCCAAACCTCACGTGACCCACAGTCACAAAATATCATCTGTGGTACCAAACCACTGGAGGTGCCAAACCTCTGGTGTCCCAAAGACACAGTGTCCCAAAGACACGGATATCATATTCCCCCTCCTCTCATATCACCCACACATGTCATACTAATGCAAATGATATAAAACATGCAATCATGCTAACATGCTCAAATGGCATCTCATGGTATTTACATCATAAAACATGTTATCACATATATCACTACAGATCTCGTAATGAAACGGACTTACCCGTATCCGTGCTTATACCCCATCGGGTACCAAATCCATCAATCATATTGTTGCACTTTAATAAGTAATTAGGTTATTAATCATATTACTAAACTGAAGTGTGTTAGTTTACACACCTGCTAACACGAAAGCCTTAGCTCCAAAGAACCGGTCTAAATCCCTCGATAACTCTGCTCCTAAAAATCGGTCAACCAAGAGATTAGCAATCTAGACCATTCGGCCAAAGCTATCAAACCAAAGGGGTTAATATTGAGCCATTACCTTGCAACTGGTTTGGTTTCCTACCAAACCCGAACCAACAATGGTTCCTCTTACCAATCGGCCACCCTCTAACAAATGACAACTGTTAATCTTTTAATAACTTGACTTAATGAAAACTAAAAGAATATACTAAAATAACTCGTTCTTACCACCACTTACCAAGCGGTTAACAAGGAAAGAAGGCTCCACTTGACTGCCTCCCAATCCCGGATGCCCCTAAAGAAATCGGTTCAATGCCAAAAGGTTAACTCCTTCCACCAATCACCACAATCGGTTCTTAACCAAATCAAAATCGACAAGAGCACAGGAGAAAAGAAATAGCCATTGGCCCTATGCTTACCTTCCCCCAGAACCCGATTGGAACCAAGACTAGAACAACACCACACCAAAATTCGACCACAAGAACACCACTAGAAGAGAAAGAGATTCGGCCAAAACTTCAAAAGAAAGAAAATGGAATTCGGCTTTAGGTGTTTAACACCCTTGGGTTTGGCTTTGAGTGGGAAAAAGAAGATGATGTGAAATGGGAATAGAGTTTCGGCACAACAAGAATGGGAAGAACAATTGAAGAAAAACGGCTAAAGAGTTTTGAACCTGGGAAGAGAATAAAAGATGGATAGAGAGAGTACTTACGGTTTTGAAAGAAAAAGAATTGATGAAAGTGTTTTGGAGGCTAGAGTTTCGGCTCAACACAACTGAACAAAAGAAAGAACGAGAGAAGAGAACATTCGGCTACCAAGAAAATTGAGAGAAAAACAAAGCAAAATTCGGCAACTAAATGCTTAGACTTTCGGTTTCAAAGTGGACAAAAGAGAGAGTTTTGCTTGACAAAATAAGAAGTTTAGCTTACCTATTGCTTTTGGTAGAAAAATGCACAAAATTGCCTATTCAATTTCGGCATTCCCACTCCCCACAAGCCAAGCCGCCCACTCCCCCAAAACTCTCCCACAACCGGCCACTTCCACCATACACTCACAACCACTCATTCAAAACACTTTGAACAAGTCTCCTTCCTAAATTCACTCTCCACCCATCATTTGAGCATTTGACTTGGTCTTAGGCGAGTTTGAAGCGCCTACAACTCCTCCCTTCCATGCCGTCAAAATGAAAGCCAAAATGGGGGATTTTCGCAGCTTGAACTCAAGACCTCTCCCCCTGCAATTGACGCCAAACACAAGCTCCAAGTGGCGCATACTTTGCCACTCCACCAGCTCCTCCTTTATGCTATAAATCACCAATAAAAATCTATAAGCCTCAGCTCCTTCAGCTCCTCTCCCTAAGCCTAGAATTAAAATTTTTCCATCTACTCAAAGCTTACTTCTAGCTTACAACTAAGCCCCTAAAACATCAAAACAGTAACATAGCACACCAGACACATGCAAACAAAGTCAAAACAAAAAATAGGCCCTAACCCGGGATATTACAGTACTCAAGCTTAAACATCATACTCCATATTTAAATATGCCATGGCCGAATTACTCAAAACCAAACACATCAAACATTAAGCTAAGAACACATAAAACCAACTTAAACATATAATCAAGCCATCTTCGCATGGCTTTATATTACATATCCCAAAATCAATCTTTTTAACTAGACTATACATGCCATAAACTCAAATTCAACTTAGTAATATACCGAAAAATAGTCGATACTGTGATAGGCTTTGCTAACGATCCCCGAGCTCGTAACGTGACTCCAAAATCTATAAAACAGAGGTAAACAAGAATACACACAAAGTAAGCTATTTAAGCTTAGTAAGTCATAAGCAAAAACATATATATTAACGAAGGCATATTAACATTTTACTAATAAGGTCGAAAACACATAATTTCCAATACAAAGATATCATTTACTACAAAGGTCATACTTTAATCACACATACATATCATATGGCCGAATATAAACAATCTTATACACATATATATTTTTCACTTTTAATATCACAATTACATCAATAGGCCGAATCACTTATATATTCAACTATGCTAACACAAAATCCATATTCACATAACTTTATATCATTTCAAGTAATCAACTTACCTTGTTTCCTTATAAACATTTAACTAGCACATACCTGAACCTGTAATTCGATTTCACATGCGGTTTTTACTTCACATTGCCCGTTGAACCGTTCGGAATTAAAAAGGATACGCGGATAGTCAGAAGGCTCGTACAATGCGAACGTCCGAGACGTGGTCTTACATGTAATCACATATCGATGCCACTGTCCCAGACAGGGTCTTACACGTAAACACAAGTCGATGCTAACGTCCCAGATGTAGTCTTACATGAAAACACATATCGGAAATCCTATGTCATGACATATGTATCCTAACTATTCCTACGGTTCGTACGGGGCTTTCGGACATTGAAACTTGATCGAATCGAACTCAAAATATATCTCCCTTGCTCAAATCACATTCGGCCAACACCAATTAAATTCAAAAAATTCAATTTATCATGTAACATATATATATTATCAAATTTTAACAACATTTATGTGCTTATAGACTTACCTCGGATATCGACGAATGAAATAGACTATTCGACTACTTTCAACTTCCCCCGATCTAATTCTGTTTTCTTTCGTTCTTGATCTAAATAAATTCAAATTTAACTAATTTAATCACACATTCATTCAATTTAATCCAAAAACACATAAATGGGCAAATTACCATTTTACCCCTGACATTTCACACTTTTTTCAATTTAGTCCCTATTGCATAAAACACAAAATATACAAAATTTGCATATACCACGCTAGGGCCGAATATTCATAAGCATCATACTAATCCATATATTTCATTTATTTTACATTTTAGTCCCTCAAAATATTATTTACACAATTTAGTCCAAATTACTCAAATTCATCAAAAATCCAAAGACAAAACATACTAATCTAACACATATATTTCATAATTCATCAACTAACATCATAAAACTCATAAACTCATCAATGGAACATTTCAAAATCTTCATCAAAATCAAAAATTCAAGCATGGGTCTTGAAGTATTCGAAGCAACGATTACAAAAACGTAAAAATTATCAAAAATCGATTTAAATCCATACCTTAATCAAGCTTGATATTGGCCGAACCCTAAGCTTTCTTATTTCTTTTTCTTTTCTTTTTGTTTCGATTTAAATAAAGATGAAAACATGGCTAACTTTATTTTAATGTTTTATGACATATATTAACATTATTATTATTTTACCTAATTAACCTTTATTAATTAAAATATAAAACATATATAATAAGGTTACTTTAGCCCATTGCCGTCCACTATCTTTATTAATGGCCTAATTTCCTATTAAGGACTTCACATTATAAAGTCATTAGCAAGTTAGCACTTTACACATTAATTAGCCAATTTCACATTTTACGCGATTAAGTCCTTTTATTTAATCGGGCACTTAAACGACAAAATTAAAACACGAAAATTTCACACAAACAAATTCATACATAATAAACACAGAAAATAATATTAAAATATTTTTCAGACTCGAATTTGTGGTCCTGAAACCACTATTCTGATGAGGGTCAAAATCGGGCTGTTACAACTCTCCCCCCTAAAGGATTTTCGTCCCCGAAAATCTTACCGATGAATAGGTTCGGATAACGCTCTCTCATGGCATCCTCTGGTTCCCAAGTTGCTTCCTCAACTCCGTTTTATGCCACAGTACTTTAACTAACAGAATTTTCTTATTTCGCAATTCTTTAACCTCACGAGCCAGAATGCGAATCGGTTCTTCTTCATATGTCATATCGGACTTAATCTCAATCTTTTTCGGATTAATCACATGTGAGGGATCGGATCGGTATCTATTGAGCATCGAAACATGGAATACATTGTGAATCTTTTCTTGTTCAGGTGGCAACAGCAGTCTATAAGCAACCGGCCCGATACGCTCTATAATCTTATACGGTCCAATGAATCTCGGACTCAATTTGCCTTTACGACCGAATCTGAGTATTTTCTTCCACGATGAGACTTTTAAAAAGACTTTGTCTCTGATCTGAAACTCTATATCTTTTCTTTTCAGGTCCGTATACAATTTCTGACGATCCGATACTATTTTCAAACTATCGCGAATCACTTTCACTTTCTGTTCAGTCTCTTTGATCAAATCGACCCCGTGTATCTTATTTTCACTGAGCTAGTCCAATACAATGGTGTACGACATTTACGACCGTACAAAGCCTCATAAGGTGTCATTTTGATACTAGATTGGAAGCTATTATTATATGCAAATTCAATCAAAGGTAAGTATCGTTCCCACGTACCTTCAAACTCAAGAATACAACATCTCAACATATCCTCAAGTATCTGAATAATTCGTTCAGACTGACCATCTATTTGCGGATGGAAAGCTGTGCTAAAATGTAATTTCGTACCTAGTGCGTCTTGCAATTTCTTCCAAAACCGCGATGTAAATCTCGGATCTCTATCTGAGACAATAGAAATAGGCACACCATGTAATCTCACAATCTGAGAAACATATAATTCATTGATTTATCAAGCTTAATAATCTGCATTTAACCAGGAATAAAGTGAGCCGATTTAGTCAATCTATCCACAATAACCCAGATTGCATCTTTCTTGCTCGGTGTCAACAATAAACCAGATACAAAATCCATCGTGACTCTGTCCCACTTCCACTCGGGTATCATAATCGGTCAAGTAACCTGTAAGGTACTTGATGCTCGGCTTTTACTTGTTGACAGACTAAACATTTCGAAACAAAGTCAGATATGTCTCGTTTCATACCAGGCCACCAATAAAGCTGTTTCAAATCATTATACATTTTCGTACTACTCGGGTGAACAAATAACCGACTACTATGAGCTTTGTTCAAAATCATCTGAATCAACTCTGAATTTTTCGGAACGCATATTCGGTTTCTGAACCTCAAACAACCATTTATAACAACTTGAAACTCAGATTCAACATTCGATTCACATTGATCTCGCTTTGCTAACAAATCATTATCAACTTTCTGAGCATCACAAATTTGTTGAACAAATAATGGTCTTGCTTTTAATTCAGCTATTATCGAACCATCATCAGATATAACCATATGCGCATTCATTGCACGCAATGCAAATAATGATTTTTGACTTAAAGCATCAGCAACAACATTAGCTTTTTCCGGATGATAGTCAATCACAAGCTCGTAGTTTTTTAACAACTCTAACCATCGACGTTGTCTCAAATTCAGATCTTTCTGAGTCATCAAATACTTCAGGCTTTTGTGATCAGAATAAACATGACATTTCTCACCGAATAGATAGTGATGCCATATCTTCAATGCAAACACAATAGCTACCAATTCCAAATCGTGTGTCAGATAGTCCTTCTCGTGCGGCTTTAACTGTCTCGAGGCATAAGCTATGACTTTGCCTTCCTACATCAAAACACAACACAAACCACTCAAAGATGCATCACTAAAAATGATAAATTCTTTACCCGATTCTGGCTGAACTAACACTGGAGCTTCGGTCAAAAGGGCTTTCAACTGATCAAAACTTTTCTGGCATTTTTCTGACAACTCGAACTTAACTTCTTTCTGTAATAGCTTCGTCATTGGTGTTGCAATCATAGAGAAACCTTTCAAAAATCGTCTATAGTAACCAGCAAGTCCCAGAAAACTCCGAACTTCAGAAATATTTCTCGGAGGTTTCCAATTAAGTATAGCTGAAATTTTACTCGGATCAACCCGAATACCCGATGCTAATATAATATGGCTCAGAAAACTGACTTCGCGTAACCAGAACTCACATTTACTAAACTTTGTATACAACTGTTTATCTCACAAAGTCTGTAACACAATTCTTAGATGTTCGGCATGCTCAGTTTCATCACGGGAGTAGATCAAAATGTCATTTATGAATACTTCCACAAACTGGTCCAGATACTATCTGAAGATCCGATTCATCAAATCCATGAAAACAACAGGTGCATTAGTAAGTCCGAAAGGCATAACTAGAAACTCATAGTGTCCGTACCTCGTTAGGAAAGCATTCTTTGGCACATCAGAGTCTTTAACTCGTAACTGATAGTAGCTTGATCTCAAATCTATTTTTGAAAACACTGTAGCCCCTTTCAACTGATCGAACAAATCGTCAATCCGTGGAAATGGATACTTATTCTTTATAGTCACCTTATTGAGCTGTCTGTAGTCAATACACATTCTCGTAGTTTCGTCTTTCTTTTTCACAAATAATACTGGTGCACCCTAGGGAGAGAAACTTGGTTGCACAAAACCTCTATATGTCAACTCTTGCAACTGAGCTTTTAATTCTTTTAATTCCGTAGGTGCCATTCTGTACGGAGCTATCGATATCAGAGTCGTCCCCGACACTAATTCAATACCTAATTTAACTTCTCGTATAGGTGGCAAACCCAGTAATTCTTTAGGAAACACATCCGGATACTCGCATACAACAGGTACTGATTCAATATTTCTTTTGGTTACTTTACTATCAAGCACATATGCAAAGTAAGCTTCGCAACCTTTTCTTACATATTTCTGAGCTAACATCGAAGATATCACTGCTGGTAAACCATTCAGATCATTAGATTCAATCCGAATAATCTCATCATTTTGGCACCGTAAATCAATAGTCTTTCTTTTGCAGTTTACGATAGCATCATGCATCGTCAACCAATCCACACCCAGAATTATGTCGAACTCATCAAATGGCAACAACATCAAAATAGCCGAGAAGCACAAATCTCAAATCATCAGGGGACAATTCTTACACACTTTATCAACCATAACACACCAGCCCATGGGGTTCGATACTCTAATTACAAACTCAGTAGACTCAACAGGCAGAGTCTTACTGAATACTAAAGTCTCACACACATAAGAATGAGTCGAACCAGGATCAATCAATACGACAACACTAGTATCATAAAGAGTGAAAATACCAGTAATAACATCCGGGGATGAGGCCTCCCCGCGTGCGCGAATAGCATAAGCTCTAGCAGGTGCGCGAGCCTCGGATCTAACAGCTGTATCTTTGGTCCCTCTCTGACTGCCACTCACATTACCCGTATTTCTGGGTGGTCTACCTCGAGCTGCAGTGTTACCCGATCTCGTATTTTGTACCAGATTTTCTTCACCTAACTCTGGGCATTCACGAATATAATGACCAATCGATCCACATTTAAAGCAAGCCCGATCATGCAATCTGCAACTGTCGGGATTTTGTTTACGGCAATGTTTACACTCGGGTTGATTTGATCTAACATTACCCACACTAGCTACTGAGGTAGCTCTTGAGCTCATAGGTGGTCTATCCCGATCTCGTCTAGAATACCCCGCAGTAGCCTTTGAACGACTAGCATCGTCTCGAAACTTCTTTGATGCCGACTGGAATGACTTACTGAATGATCTCTTACGTGTATCTCTAGCTTCAGAGTCATCTTTCCTTTTCTCTTTCCCGAGCTCTTCGGCTTTGCAAGCTCACTCAAAAAGTACCACGAACTCTTTTATCTCAAGTATGTCAACTAACAATTTAATGTCTTCGTTCAGCCCATCTTCAAATCTTTTACACATTATAGCTTCAGTCGAAACACACTCTCGGACATACCGACTGAGTCTCACAAATTTCCGCTCATACTCTGTCACAGTCATCCAACTCTGTTTCAACTCAAGAAATTCTTTGCGTTTCTGGTCGATAAATCTCTGGCTGATGTATTTCTTACGGAACTCAGTCTGAAAGAATTCCCAGGTCACTCGCTCTTTCGGAACCACCGATACTAGTGTATTCCACCAGTGATATGCGGTGTCCCGTAGCAAAGATATGGCACATTTTAAGCACTCGTCAGGGGTGCAAGATAACTCGTCAAACACACGTATAGTATTATCGAGCCAGAATTCAGCTCACTCAGCATCATCATCATCAGTGGCTCTGAACTCTTCGGCACCATGTTTTCTAATTTTATCAACATGAGGCTTAAGTAATCTCAACGGATCACTTACTTGAGGCATAACAGGTATCGAAGATAGATTAGTCGGGGGTGGAGGTTGTTGTGCAGACGGATTAGTCCGGATATATTGAGTAAACCAGTCGTTCATCATTTGGTAAAAAGCTCGTTTAGCCTCTCCCTCCAGATTACTCGAAGTCAGTCGAGAATCTACTGGCGATGTCCCTTGCGCGGGAGCAGGCGCTATACTCTCAACATCATCAGCTACAGCTCTATCGAGATCCATTACTATATGAAAACACATTTTTAGATGTCAGAAGTAATCACACTATCGCAGTATATAAAAATATGGCATGTATAGCTAGACTCACACACGCTATGTTAGTTCTAGAATCGACTAAACCGTAGCTCTGATACCAATAAAATGTAACACCCCTAACCCATATCCGTCGCCGGACTAGGGTTACGAGACATTACTGAACATAACACAACTCAGAACATGCATTCATTTCATTTCGTACTTCATAAATTAATCACATCAATATACTTATCCTATTCAAATTTCGAACCTTATTACTACTATGTTCATATCAATCGAATATTAAAATTTTATTTTAAACATATAACATTACATAACATATATTGGGCATATAACAAAACAATTATTTCATAAACTAATTATAAAAAATATTACCTCCATACATGTGCATTTTAAGAACCCAGCATATTTCATTACATTCATAGAACATTTTAAAACATTACCAATTGATCAAATATATATTCATATACATTACTAATTCATGCACAATTCACTAAAACCTCTTTAATCATTTTCGAACATCAAGACATTTCATAGCATCTAATTCACATGCACGAAACCAATCAAACCACATACTTAGCCATTTTAATTCATCACATAACCGAATACACAAGCACATTATAACCAATTTTGTAGCAACCCATAAGGCCGAATATGCACATATTATTACATATCATATAACCTAACTTAATGAACATTCCATCAATAATATACTTAGCATCTCACTTATATTTTCAAATCCACACCTCAAGACTTATACCTAGCATAAACCATGACTTAATTCAAGCACTCATTAGCAAAGCATATCAACCAAGTTACACATAAATATACCTTGACTAAAATTATCAGACTAAAGCATTAGATTTATCCATCACTAGCCAATTAACTACACATCATTTTTCCACCTTCAAACCTATTAACAAGACAACTATACCTCATAAGAAAGTCAATAATGAGCTACAATTGAAACACATCCATCAACCATATATAAACATACTTATTATCAAATATCAACAAAACATATCAAGCACACTTTATTTATATGCCATGACCAAGTGTACTCAAGCTTAAACATCATACTCAACATTTAAATATGCCATGGCCGAATTACTCAAAACCAAACACATCAAACATTAAGCTAAGAACACATAAAACCAACTTAAACATATAATCAAGCCATCTTCGCATGGCTTTATATTACATATCCCAAAATCAATCTTTTTAACTAGACTATACATGCCATAAACTCAAATTCAACTTAGTAATATCTTTGAAAAAGCAAATCGATAGTGTGATAGGCTTTCTTTGATGATCCCAGAGCTCGTAACGTGACTCCAAAATCTATAAAACAGAGGTAAACAAGAATACATACAAAGTAAGCTATTTAAGCTTATTAAGTCATAAGCAAAAACATATATATTAACGAAGGCATATTAACATTTTACTAATAAGGTCGAATACACATAATTTCCAATACAAAGATATCATTTACTACAAAGGTCATACTTTAATCACACATACATATCATATGGCCGAATATAAACAATCTTATACACATATATATTTTTCACTTTTAATATCACAATTACACCAATAGGCCGAATCACTTATATACTCAACTATGCTAACACAAAATCCATATTCACATAACTTTATATCATTTCAAGTAATCAACTTACCTTGTTTCCTTATAAACATTTAACTAGCACATACCTGAACCTGTAATTCGATTTCACATGTGGTTTTTACTTCACATTGCCCGTTGAACCGTTCAGAATTAAAAAGGATACGTGGATAGTAAGAAGGCTCGTACAATGCCAACGTCCCAGACGTGGTCTTACATGTAATCACATATCGATGCCACTGTCCCAGACAAGGTCTTACACGTGAACACAAGTCGATGCCAACGTCCCAGACGTGGTCTTACATGAAAACACATATCGAAAATCCTATGTCATGACATATGTATCCTAACTATTCCTACGGTTCGTACGGGGCTTTCGGACATTGAAACTTGATCGAATCGAACTCAAAATATATCTCCCTTGCTCAAATCACATTCGGCCAACACCAATTAAATTCACAAAATTTAATTTATCATGTAACATATATATATTATCAAATTTTAACAACATTTATGTGCTTATAGACTTACCTCAGATATCGAAGAAAGAAATCGACTATTCGACTACTTTCGACTTCCCCCGATCTAATTTCGTTTTCTTTCGTTCTTGATCTAAATAAATTCAAATTTAACTAATCTAATCACACATTCATTCAATTTAATCCAAAAACACATAAATGGGTAAATTACCATTTTTCCCCTGACATTTCACACTTTTTGCAATTTAGTCCCTATTGCATAAAACACAAAATATACAAAATTTGCATATACCACGCTAGGGCCGAATATTCATAAGCATCATACTAATCCATATATTTCATTCATTTCACATTTAAGTCCCTCATAATATTATTTACACAATTTTGTCCAAATTACTCAAATTCATCAAAAATCCAAAGACAAAACATACTAATCTAACACATATATTTCATAATTCATCAACTAACATCATAAAACTCATAAACTCATCAATGGAACATTTCAAAATCTTCATCAAAATCAAAAATTCAAGCATGGGTCTTGAAGTATTCGAAGCAACGATTACAAAAACGTAAAAATTATCAAAAACCGATCTAAATGCATACCTTAATCAAGCTTGATATTGGCCTAACCCTAAGCTTTCTTATCTCTTTTTCTTTTCTTTTTATTTCGGTTCAAAGAAAGATGAAAACATGGCTGACTTTATTTTAATGGTTTATGACATATATTAACATTATTATTATTTTACCTAATTAACCTTTATTAATTAAAATATAAAACATATATAATAAGTCCATTGCCATCCACTATCTTTATTAATGGCCTAATTTCCTATTAAGGACTTCACATTATAAAGACATTAGCAAGTTAGCACTTTACACATTAATTAGCCAATTTCACATTTTACGCGATTAAGTCCTTTTATTTAATCGGACACTTAAACGACAAAATTAAAACACGAAAATTTCACACAAACAAATTCATACATAATAAACACAGAAAATAATATTAAAATATTTTTTAGACTCGGATTTGTGGTCCCGAAACCACTATTCTGATTAGGGTCAAAATCGGGTTGTTACACTTGGTCATATTAACAAAGAAAAAATCACTAGACTCGTGAAAGATGGTCCCTTAAGTATGCTTCAAGAAGTTAGTCTTCCACAATGTGAATCTTGCTTGGAAGGTAAAAAATGACTAAGATGTCTTTTAATGCAAAAGATACAAGGGCCAGCCAACCTTTAGAACTTGTGCACACTGATTTATGTGGTCCCATGAGCATCAGTTCCTGAGAAAGTTACGATTACTATGTGACTTTTATCGACAACTATTCTCGATATGGATATGTGTATCTAATGCACAGTAAAAGTGAAACCTTTGATAAATTCCTAGAGTTTCATGTGAAAGTGGAAAAGCAATTAGGTTTATCCATAAAGAATCTTCGGTCTGATCGAGGTGGGGAATACTTGTCCGATGAGTTCTTAGGATACCTCATAGAGAATGAGATTTTATCCCAATTGACTATGTTAGGCACTCCACAGCAGAATGGCGTAGCTGAAAGAAGGAATAGAACCTTGTTTGACATGGTTCGTTCAATGTTAAGCTATTCACAACTTCCTACTTCCTTCTAGGGATATACGATACAAACAGCTTGCTATATTCTAAATGATGTGTCAACCAAGTTTGCTTTTAATACATCTTATGAACTGTGACATGGAAAGAAACCCGCTCTAAATCACTTTAGAATATGGGGTTGTCCAGCACTCGTTCTGGATAAGTATGCAAAAAAGTTGGATGCACGGACAGAATTATGCATGTTTGTAGGATATCTGAAATGAATAAATGGAGGATTATTCTACAATCTGAAAGATAATACGATTAAAGTTTCTACTCATACTACTTTCCTCGAGGAAAGCTACATGGATAACTTTAAGCCTCAAAGTAAAGTGGTACTCGAGGAACGTTCGAGAGTGGTAAAACAATCACCAAGTTCTGTAACACCCCTAACCCTTAACCGTCATCGGAATAGGGTTAAGGGGCATTACCGTACAATCGGAACATTTACAATCATTTCTCAACACAAAGTATAACACCATTCAAACATATCAATATATATATACATATAGTCCCTTAATGAAGTCTACGCGACCTTAAACATGTGTTAGAAAAGGGGTCGGGACTAAACCGAACACATACAAAATTTACCAAAAATTTAATATTTTTCCAAGCTACAGGGGTCACACGCCCGTGTGGGTAGGCCGTGTGCCTCACACGGCTTCGGACACGCCCGTACAACCAAGCTGTGGCAAAACAGAGCATACATACTGACTTGTCCACACGGCCTAAGACACGCCCGTGGTCGACACTGACTTGCACCACACGGCCAGTCACATGCCCGTGTGTCCAGCCCGTGGTTGAGTCTGACTTGTTTTAATTTGCAACCTCAAATGACACGGTCAAGCCACACGCTCGTGTGCTCAACCGTGTGGGCAAATATAGGCCATTTGCAAGGCTAATTTGCCACCCACACTAAGGGTCTCACCTACAAACACAAACCAAATCAATTTCATACCTCAAATAGCATTCAAAGATACCAAAACATATTCAATTTAATCTCTTAACATCATCATTCCTCTTCCTATTCAATCCATCTAAACTTACCATCACAAAGTAACAATTACACATGCAAAGACATGTAATTTATGCATCATTTAATCCCTACCAAAACCATCATAAAACATACCATTTCCATTCTACTAATTTATACCAAACCCACATAGATCACATATGCACATCTTTAACCAACTTTTTATACATCCAAAGCAAAAACCAACATCATCAAACTACCAATCCATATCACATGGCATGGCTAAAACATTCAAAACATATCTTAGTCACTAACCTATACATGCCATATACCAAATATATACAACTTCCAAAAATACCAAAATAGATGGCCGATAGTGTGATTTAGTCGCTGACGACCCCCGGATCCGAGCTAGCTTTAAATATACTGTAAAACAGAGAAAACTTCACACAGTAAGCTTTAAAGCTTAGTAAGTTCGTAATATAATACATTTAATTCTATGATTCAACATCAATATACAAAATAAACCATCATATAGATTATATTAAAAAAATACATAATCTCAACCTTAGCCATATGCTTATACAACTAACCATTTGTCCATAATTGAAATCATCAACCACATAGGTTTCGAGCATACCTTTTCCAACACTTAGTTAACATTCATTCTTGCTACTCAATGTTTGATATCACATTTCAATAAATCTTCGTTATTCTTTCAATTCAATCGCACACTTAGTGCCCATTTCATAGCCAAAGCATATATATCATCGCACACTTAGTGGCTTTACATTTAACCAAATTTATCTCAGTATCGCACACACAGTGCCAATTAATACAGCTGAAGCTTTCTTTATTTCACATACACAGTGCCATTCGCCTCTGTTTCGATTCTAAATACGCACACTTAGTGCCATAATTCTCAAATTCACATACAGCATTTCTAATTCAATAATTAAATATTCATTCATTTCATAGCACTTAGACATAAGTTTAACAACTCGTATTATATCCGAACTTACCTCGGGCGTCGGAGTAACAAAACGAGTCGATTAATCGAGCACTTTATCTTTACCTCGATCTCGATCCAAATCCCTCTTTTCTTGATCTATACATATTCAAATTTAGCTCATTCAGTCACCAAATCATTCAATTTAGTCCAAACACACCTAATTAGGGCAATTTACAAATTGGCCCTCACATTTTCACATTTTGACATTTAAGTCCATATTTCATAAAATCATCAAATTCACAAAATTTCACTTCACACATGCCTAGCCGAATTTTCCTTATGCTCATACAACCCACATATTTCATTTATTTCACATTTTAATAATTCAATTTACACTTTTCTCAATTTAACCCAAATTACTCAAATCTACCAAAAATTCAAAGACAAAATATGTTAATCTATCACATATCTTTCATATTTCATCACCAACCATCACAAAGCTCAAGCATTCATCAATGGAATATTACAAAATCACCATCAAATTCTAAAATTAAAGCATGGGCTTGAGAGAACACGAAGCAACGATCACAAAAACATAGAAATCATCAAAAACCGAGTTAAAAACACATACCAATTGAAGCTTACAAGTGTCGAACCCCTAACTCTCTTTTTCTTTTTCTTTTCTTTTCTTGCTAATTTTCGGCCAATGATGATGATAAAATGGCCATCTTTTTGTTTTATTTAAATTATATTAAGATAAATATAAAATACCAATTTTAGCCTTTTTAATTTCATTTAAAATCCACTAACTTAAGGCTTTTATGTCCATCCATTTATCTTATGGAATAATAACAAAATAAGGACTCACATTTTAATAAGCCATGCCAAATTAGCACTTTAACAATCAGCACACAGCTTTTGCATTTTATGTGCTTAAGTCCTTTTTGCAAATTAAGCACACAATCGATAAAATTTTCACATAGAAATTTCACACATGCTTAATCACATACTGTGAACACCAAAAATACTATTAAAATATTTTTCTGACCTCAAATTTATGGTCTCAAAACCACTATTTCAACTAGGGTCTAAATCGGGCTGTTACAAGTTCAATTCTCAAGAAAGTTGTAGAAAGACCTGCAAACGATCAACAGCATAAGGGAATCTGTCGTAGTGAGAGAGTTTCTAAAAAATAGGACTTCTTCATCTATGATGGTAGTATTTATAATATGAAAGTTAATCATAAGGATGATGATCCACTCACTTACAAGTAGGCTATGCAGGACGTTGATTCTGAGCTCTAGAAACAGGCCATGGATGCCAAGATGGATTCTATGAAATCCAATACGGTGTGGGAACTTGTAGACTTACCGATTGGAATTACACCCATAGGGTGTAAGTGAATCTACAAGAAGAAGAGAAATGCGGAAGGGAAAGTAGAAACACTTAAAGTTAGACTTGTAAGGAAAGGCTACACATAGAAAGAAGGCATCAATTACGATGAGACCTTCTCTCCGGTAGCTATGCTCAAGTCTATCCACATACTCTTATCCATTGTCGCTACTCTCGATTACGAGATCTAGAAAATAGATGTCAAGACAGCATTCTTGAATGGCTATATTGATGAGACCATTTACATGGCTCAACCCATTGGCTATGTTGTCAAAGGAAAGGAGCAGAAAGTTTGCAAACTGTTAAGATCCATTTATGGACTTAAGTAGGCATCTCACTCATGGAATAAAAGATTTGATCAAACAATTAATACTTTTGGATTTGAGCAAAACGGTGATTAACCTTATGTTTATAAGCGTATAAAGGAAAAAAGGGTGGTCTTCCTCATTTTGTATGTCAATGATATTCTACTTATCGGAACCGATGTAAGAGAATTGTCATCGGTTAAACTATGGTTAGCTCAACAGTTTAGCATGAAAGACTTGGGTAAAGCTAGTTATATTCTTGGAATTTGAATCCTTAGGGATCGAAAGAATAAAATGATAGCTCTATCTCAAGTTTCATACATCAATAAGATACTAGAATGTTTTACAATGACCGATGCAAAGCTAGGTATTTAGCTTACTGCATCAGATTTTCATCTTTCTTTAGATGACTGTCCTAAGACAGTGGAAGAAAGAGAGCATATGAGTAAAGCTCCATATGCTTCGGCAGTTAGAAGCCTTATGTATGCGATGCTTTGTACACATCCAGACATTTATTTTGTAGTAGGAATGGTTAGTCGATATCAGGCGAATCTAGGTCTCAGGCATTGGCAAGCTATAAAACATATATTATGGTATCTTAAAAGAACCAGAGATTATATGCTTGTGTATTCTGAGGAGAACCTTACTCCTGTTAGATACACAGACTCAAACTTTCAAACCTGTAAAGATTCGAGGAAATCGACATCGAGAAATGTATTCGTTCTAGGCCGTTGAGTCATAGTAAGGAGAAGTATAAAACAAACTTGCACTGTTAACTCTACTATGAAGGCTGAGTATGTGGCTACTTCTGAGGCAAAGAAAAAAGTAATATGGCTTCAAAAGTTCTTAATCAATCTGAAAGTCATTCCTGGTATGTAAAAAGCTATAATATTGTATTGTGATAACAGTGCTACAATAGCTAATATGAAGGAAATGATAAGTCACAAGAGGACGAAACACATTGATCGGAAGTATCACTTGATACGAAAGGTAGTAGCCGAAAGAATTGTAGATGTAATGAAAGTAGCTTCTAAAGATAACCTTGTGGATCCATTTACTAAGACTTTTGTAACTAGGAGTTTTAACAAACACGTTGAGAATATGGGAATGCAAAACATGACACATTTACTTCATTATGGCAAGCAGGAGATTGTTGGGAAATGTGCCCATATTGTAGTAAATATGTAACTATTTTCTATTTATTTGAACGATGGATAAAAATATAAAGTTAATTTCACATTTCACTATTATGACTTTTGTATTTTTGTCTTTTATATTTTGCATGCATAACGAAATTATGACAAGCAAATATTAGCTCATTGATTGTCTAAGTTCAAACTAAATATAAGTGGCACTGTAAGAACGTTTACATTGTGAGAAAGAAAACTTACTTCAATAGATACTCTGAATAAGTCTGTAATCTCGTAAAAGAATTAAAGTAAGCATTTGATTCAAATACTGAGAAGGACTATTATGTCTTCTACAATTCCAATTGAGGAGATGGCTAGTTTTGGCTATCAAAGTAGTTGACTCTACGATTGGAGAAATAGATGTATTCATTGATAGAATGATACATTAGACTGGACCTAAGATGAATTAATTCTGAATTCGTTTGTGAATTAAT
Organism: Gossypium sturtianum; assembly: GCA_025698515.1. NCBI lineage: Eukaryota > Viridiplantae > Streptophyta > Magnoliopsida > Malvales > Malvaceae > Gossypium > Gossypium sturtianum. The sequence goes on from CM046955.1 coordinate 106,842,365, forward strand.
TCACTTGTGACATTCATGGTATGATTTACCTAAATCCTGAGTTAGTCACTGACCAGGCATATGCAACTCATGTGCTTTGATATAAGTGGAGGCTTATGCTCTAAAGATGACCGAGCCCATAACCGGTATGTTGGGTACATAACTTGTGTATAACATGGTTTTACTAGCAATATTGGAATTCATAGCTCAATTAAAGAGTTAATGATTCCTCTCATTGGCATTATGTGGATTGATAAAAATGTAATGTGGCCACGGGTTGCTCGTTCTCAAACGAATAATTTATCACAATCATTTGTTGACAATGATCATATTAATCATTAAGAAGACACAATGGTGACAATGAGATAAAATAGGATTGTATTGAGTGAACGGATTTAACTCAAAGGAATCAAGGATATCATATGAGGGTAACACACACATGACGAGGTCATTGGACAAAACAGTTGAATGAATTGTTTCCGTAAAGAGTATACAATAAGGAGTTTTCAGTATGGTACTTCTTGTGGACTAACTCCATGATTAAGTAACTGCAAAATTTCGTAACGATGCTTCTGGATATAATTGTAATTACTAGAACCTAATTGTATATGTCCGATTGGTCCCTCTGCTAGCTCAACGAAAGCTCGATCGGACTGCATTTGAATCAAAAAAATTTTACGACATTGGAAATAATTTAATTGAGTCGATTTATTCGATGTGGAATTAAATTAGGTGGTCGTGAAAATTGTTCAACTAGAGAATTTGATTAAATAATTTTCTTGAAAAATTAATTTGGACAATCTAAGTGGTTTTTAGGAAAATTAATTTTGATCAAGTAAAATTAAATTAATCAAATTAATTAAAATTAATATGATACTTTTAGAAATTAATTTTCAAGTAAGACAATTGGCCTAATGGGTAATTGAACTTGAAATTTGGACCTGATATCCTAAATTGGGTCCAGGAGCCCAAAACCGAGACCAAGACCCAAAAACTAGTTGACCCGGGCCCAGTATGTGAAATTAGGTCGACGGTCCAACCGGTGGCTAGACCAGATTAGTCGGGTCGTCACTGATCCGGATTGAACTGGCAGTAACTGAATCGGCTTGGGGTGCCATAAAGGTGTCGCACATGCATCACCAGAAACGGCGGCACCGGCGACTGTGACTGCGACTGCGGCATTCCGATGGCCGGTGGTGGTTGGTCTTCGGTGGTTGAGTTGTTGAAGAGTTACACTCATACTAGGACTTTATCAGAAAATTTGATTTCAGATTAACTATTACAAAAATAATATTATTTTAATAGTTTAATATTAAATTAAATTTAATACTTATCTTAATAATATTTTATTAATTTAATATTAAATTAATTATCTTAATATTAAATTTAATTTAATGTTTATCTTACAGATAAACATTCTATTATTTTAATAAAATTTAATATTAAATTTAATCTAATATTTATCTTGATAAATAAATATTATACTAATTTAATATTGAAGTGATTAAGTTTAATCATAGTTGAACTATCTAAACTCTCCATATATAAAGAGAGTCTTGGGTCATTATTTGAAACACACTTGAATTCAAGAGAAAGTTGTAGAGAGAAAATTCCTTTAAGAGATTATTTCAAAAAAAATTTAGAGATTTTTTTCTAATTTACAACTTAACCCAAAAGTTTAGAGAAATTATGAAATTACCCATCGGTAATTTTTGTGAAAAAAATTCTAATTCAAAGCTAGCAACACTCGGCAAACGTGAGCTTGAGGATAGCGAAGAAGACTACTCAGTCGAAGCGCTCATCCTAAACGAATCGAAAAGGTACAATTTTGATTAAGTGTTTATTATTTTAGATATCACAACTAAGATCTTGTTTTGGAAAAAAATTTAAAACTTTGTTTTCCCTAAATTTATTTTTCGCTGTATTTTCAAACTCGTTTTTTCCAATAGTGACCACACCCCAACGTGCATGCACCGGGACTCTGAATCAACACTATTATACTTAAATATCTAGCGGCTTTATTGCAAGTGTGACAGGTCAGTTATAATATTTGTAGTGTTACAATGGAACACCAAAGTATTCCAAGGATTGAACCCAAGAAAGTCGGGGACAAAGTGATCCCTAAGCGACAAGCATGCAAATAGGAAGTCTAGTTAACTACTCACTAAGTACCATATTACGACAATCCATAATCAAAAGTAATTACACTAATTTAACTAACAAATACTAAGAAGGACCAAATTGTAAAGCAAGCAAAATTACACGATTAACAATTCAAGACACACAAGTGGTTGGTTGACTTCCATGTTGTCAATTATTCTTTAGATTAGGGATCTAAAATGCTTAAACTACTAATTGGCTCAATTTTACCTCTCGGTCACCATTTTACCAAATTAAACAATTTAGTCCGGTTTATCTCTCGACTTTACCAAACTACCTCGGGACAGCCAAATTGGTGTTTAATGGGATCTCATCTTGATCTCACCTATCTAAATATTCACCTAGAGGTGTCAATTTTAAGTTTCGAAGTCTATTCGATTTAGTCCAGTTTTTACAATTTAGTCTCTATACCAAAAACTAATCAAACAACATTTCCATCAACTAACCATCATATATTTAGTTATCTAACATCATTTCCATACAAACAACAGCCCAATAAACATTCAAAGCATGCATTAGATTAAGCACAAAAAGTAGGGATAAGAAAGCTTAGTCGTTTCTTGATGAATGCTTGAGGGAGAAGATTTAGGCAACAATGTAGGTGAAAAAATATCAGAAAATATCATATTTCTAAGCTTTTAAATGAAAATGAAGCTGAGTTATAATAAAACCCTTGGATGAATGTAACACCAAACCCGGCCTAGACGTTATGGCCGAATCTGGGGATGTCACATGGAACTGCATTTGAAAATCGTATCATTGCTAAAACCGTTTTCCGTTTAGAACCTATCATTATCTTTCATTAATTCTCAAATCGTGATTCATTTCCAAAACGCTATACTTTGCGAAAGCTTTTAAAATAGTTTGCGTGTGGGTGGTATTTTGATAAAACATTCATCTCTTTTGAAAACCCGAGTTTTACCTACTTCTAGCAGATATAAACAGAAAACAGTATAAAATCCAAATTTTAGGTAAAAATCCATAGAGGCCATTATTGCAGAAAAATGCCCCAAAACAAATTTTAAAATAGTAAATAAGTATCAAATATAAAAAAGGAGTCGTGTGGCCACCACTGAGTCCTCTACCGCACCGATCCACCTATGTCTGGAGATTACCTGTACAGATTAAACAGATGGGGTGAGCTTACGTAAACTCAGTGTGTAATCCCCATGCAAACAAATAGACAATAACAAATAATCTCAGTTTGGGCCTAAGCCCTTTTTAATATCAGTATCAGTATCAATTTGGGCCTTAGCCCATTTCAGTAACAGTAAGCATTAGGGCCTTAGCCCATCACAGTACAGTAACAATGACAGTTATGCAGTTATAAAATCCTACCCAACCAGCCTCTACACTCCATCTCTGTCCAACCCTACACTCCATGTAGGGATATAATGAACCACCCATCCCTACACTCCAAATAGTACCAAATGCGACACTAGACAGTAGTTGCAGCTGAGCTGCCAGTAAGTTAGGCTTGAAGCGTTTCAGTACACTTCCTCCAATCAAAATCAATCCCCAACCCAATGCAATGTATCATACAGACATGTCATGGTATCATGTATAATTAGTACAGTGTGAATAGCATGCTCAACATACAGACATACATATCTATCTCATATAGGCATATAACAGTCTTTCAGTCATTTTAGTCAATTAGGGGTCTAGGTAAACTTACCGACCCTACAGTAGGTTCATAGTCGACTTGGGCGACCCGTGCAACCTTGGCAAACAAATTAGTGAAATTAGGCTCACACGCCCGTGTTGGTCTGGCCGTGTGGACCCACACGCTCGTATGGCCCACACGGCCCAAATTGGCCTTAGCCGTGTGGATCACACGGCCTGGCCCAGAATCCCACACGCCCGTGTGGATCACCCGTGTGGGCCCACACGCCCGTGTGGCCCACAAGGCCCAGTTGGTCGAGCCCGTGTCTCGCACATGGTCTCTCCAGGCCATCACACGGTCGTGTCATGTGCCCGTGTCGTGTGCGCACGGCTTGGCTCGTCGATCACACGCCCGTGTATTTTCACACGGCCTACCACACGGGCTACCACACGCCCGTGTGGCGTCGATAGAAAGCTTTTTCCTCTTTTCGCTGAGACGCGTTTTCAGTGTTTCGGGTACACACCTGGTTCGTTTTTGACGCTTAATCACTCCCGAGCACTCCAGAACCTATATTCGACAATTGAAAACTCAATCTCAGTCACTTAATCTAAATTACTTACAACAGTCAATTCCCAAAACTATCGACAACCTTACCTCGCTTGAGCAACCCCGATTTTTTCCATAATCACAGCGTCAATTGGGATCTACCAGCCCTTTGATTTGCGCCTAATCAGAATATGGCTCACATCAAATGAAGATTCATTAAATAATATAGAGAAAAACTCACTTACCAACTTACCGAATACACAATCGCACGTTTGCCCAAATGGTGAAGAATGAAAAGAAAAGGAGAGAACTACTATAAGATTTTCGGCAGAGATAGGATCAAAAAGAAAAAAGAAAAAGGAAATAACACGGTGACGAAGAAAAGAATAGAAAAGACACGAAAGAATCAACAGAAATTCGGCAGGGAGTCTTTTACGAAAACGTCAGAATTTGAAAAACTGATATCCTGAGAAACAAAATTAATCCCGATTCTGATAACTCCCCTATCCAAGTCTCCTTAATTATCTCCATCAACCTCTCCACTATCAGAATTTTAGTCCATCTCAAACTCTCACATGGCACAAGCAGCAAAAATAAATCCTTTGTTCGCGCAGAGCCTCGAACCCCAGACCTTCAACCACTTAACACTCCACTTAACCACCAGACCAGCAGGCCTATTCTGACATATTTTACCAACATTTATTTATAAGCCTACTGATTAGAAATAGGGGTTTATTCATTAAAAACAAAATTTTGCCCAAGCTAATGCTTGAACTTGGGACCTCTCAGACACTTCCCAGAACACTTAACCACTGAAGCAGATACACACTTATGTCACAAACATACAAAAATAAATATAAGAGATTTTTGGGGCGTTACAACTCAACCCCCTAAAAGAAAATTTTAGCCTCAAAATTTTACCTGATCAGAATAGATGAGGATACTACTGCCGCATCGCATCCTCAAGCTCCCACGTGGCCTCCTCAGAGCTATGATTATGCCAAAGAACTTTAACCAGTGGGATGGATTTTCTTCTTAGAACCTTTATATCTCATTCCAATATCTGAACTGGCTCCTCCTCAAAGGTCAGATCTGGCCTAACCTCGATCTCCTCAATAGGAACAACATGCATGGGATAAGAGTGGTAGCGCCTCAACATTGAGACGTGGAATACATCATGAATCCGATCTAGCTCCGGAGGTAACTCCAACTGATAGGCAACTGGCCCTACACGCTTCAGGATATGATAAGGTCCAATGAATCTAAGGCTCAACTTGCCCTTACGACCAAATCTCAGTACCTTCTTCCGTGGCGAGACCTTAAGGAAAACGGAGTCTCCCACAGAATGCTCAATCTTACGTCGCTTTAGGTCTGCGTAGGACTTCTGCCTATCAGATGCTGCTTTCAGTCAGTCACGAATCAGTCTAACTTTATCCTCGGTATTAGAAACCAGTTCAGGGCCCAGGACATGCCGCTCACCCAAATCAGTCCAACATGAAGGTGTGCGACACCTACGACCGTATAATGCCTCGTAAGGTGCCATCTGAATGCTAGACTGATAGCTGTTGTTATAAGCAAACTCTACTAGCGGCAAGTAATCCTCCCAACTACCTCAGAAATCAATCACGCAACTCCTTAGCATGTGCTCCAATATCTGAATCATTCTCTCTAACTGACCGTCCATATGAGGATGGAACGCAGTACTGAAGTCTAACTTTATACCCAGAGCTTCATGTAGCTTTTTCCAGAACCGAGACGTGAAGCAAGGATCCCTATCAGATATTATTGAAATCGGTACCCCATGCAGTCTCACTATCTCAGACACATACAGTTTAACCAGCTTCTGTAGAGAAAAGTCAGTACGAACCGGTATGAAGTGGGCAGACTTGGTCAATCGATTCACGATGACCCAAACAGAATCCTTCTTAGCGGGTGTGAGGGGCAACCCACAAATGAAGTCCATAGTTACTCGCTCCCACTTCCAAAGTGGAATCTTAACTGGTTGCAACAATCCCGAAGGTAACTGATGCTCAGCCTTAACCTGCTGGCACATCAGACACTTAGCCACAAATTCAGTAACCTCTTGCTTAATACCTAGCCACCAGTATAACTCACGAAGGTCTCGGTACATCTTGTTTCTGCCAGGATGCATAGCATAAAGGCTACTATGCGCCTCTCGCATTATAGACTGCCTTAACTCGGTATCATTTGGTACACAGATTCTCCCACGAAAATAGAGTACCCCTTCGTTATTCAGTCCAAAATCCACAGTATTTCCAATCTCAATTTTTCGAAAGCGAAGACCCAAAGACTCGTCCTCCATCTGTTTACTTTTAATTTGCTCTATCCATGTCGGTTTAACTTGAAGTTCGACCAACAGACTACCATCATCAAATAAACTGAAGCGAGCATACATTGCCCTCAGATCAGTCATAGCCCTACGGCTCAGCGTGTCGGCCACCATATTAGCCTTACTAGGATGATACTCAATCGTACAGTCGTAATCCTTAAGTAGCTCAGTCCATCTATGCTGCCTAAGATTCAGCTCCTTCTGAGTGAGGAGGTACTTGAGGCTCTTGTGATCAGTGTAGATGATACACTTCTCACCACATAGGTAATGCCTCCAGATTTTTAGTGCAAATACCACCGCGGCCAACTCCAAGTCATGCGTCAGATAATTCGCCTCATGAGTCTTAAGCTGATAAGACGCATACGCTACTACCTTACACTCTTGTATCAACACGCATCCCAAACCAACATGTGATGCATCGCTGTAGACATTGAACTCTTTCCCAGACTCTGGCTATATCAAGACAGGGGCCTCAGTCAGTACGGTCTTGAGCTTCTCAAAGTTCTCTTGCTGCGCATCAGTCCAGTTAAACGACACACCCTTGCATAGCAGCTTAGTCAAAGGTGCTGCAATCAGTGAAAACCCCTCTACAAATCATCGATAATACACTGCCGGTCGAGCTGCAGATCTCGAATCTGATCTTAGGATACTTCCAATCCAAGACAGCCTCAATCTTTCGAGGATCGACTCTAATCCCCTCAGCAGAAACCACATGTCCCAAAAACATCACTTCATGTAACCAGAACTCACATTTACTGAACTTGGCGTACAGTTGTTTCTCTCGCAGAATCTGTAAAACCACTCTGAGGTGTTCATCGTGTTCATCCATAGTTTTCGAATACACCAGTATATCATCAATAAATACCACTACGAACCGGTCCAGATAGGGCTGGAACACTCAGTTCATCAGATCCATAAAAGCTGTTGGTGCATTCGTCAGTCTAAATGGCATCACTAGGAACTCGTAATGACCGTATCGAGTCCTAAATGCTGTCTTGTACACATCAGTCTCTTTAACCCTTAACTGATGATGTCCTGATCGGAGGTCAATCTTAGAGAAAACTAAAGCCCCTCAAAACTGGTCAAACAGATCGCCTATCCTCGGTAAGGGGTACTTATTCTTGATGGTTAACTTGTTCAATTATCGGTAGTCAATACACATACGCATGGATCCATCCTTCTTTTTCACAAACAGTATTGGTTCCCCCCAGACACATTAGGGCGGATGAACCCACGATCCAATAGCTCTTGAATATGGGCCTTAAGCTCTACAAGCTCTTTCGGTGACATCCTATAAGGGGCGATGGGCACCGGAGCTGCACCAGGAAAGAGCTTAATCTCGAACTCTACTTCATGATTCGGAGGTAACTCAGGTAGCTCTTCAAGAAAAACGTCCGAAAAGTCTTTAACCATCCTGATATCCTTAACCAAAGAATCCCCAGAATCTGAAACACTGATATAGGCCAGATACGCCTCAGATCCTTTACGAACCAACTTTTTCGCCCTTAGTGCAGAAATCATATTACTCAAGTAGTTCTGACGTTCTCCAATTAAGACTACCTCACTGTCCTCCTCAGTCATCAGTACAACCCTTTTTGTGGAACAATCTAAGCTCACTCGGTGTTTGACTAACTAGTCCATTCCCAGTATCAGATCAAACTCTCCAAAAGGCAGTTCTATCAGATCAGCCAAAAAGATAGCTCTTTGAACCTCTAGAGAAACATATCTAAATAGTTTGTTAACCCTTATCGACTGCCCCAATGGATTCAGTATAGTGATCTCACTCGTAATGCTCTCAACCAGTATACCCAAGTTTTCAGATACGGTACAAGCTATATAGGAGTGAGTGAATCCTATATCTATCAGCATAGTATAAGGTACATTATAAATAAAGAACGTACCCGTAATGACGTCTGAAGCATCTCCATCCTCTCAGCGACGAGCAGCATAAACTAGAGCTGGTTGGCTCGCCTCAGTGTGACTAGCACCTCTGCCCGGTGCTCTCTAACCATGGCCCAGACCGTTACCACCCCTGGCCTGACCACGGCCTCTCGGTGTCTGCTAAACTACTCTCGGTGGTGTAGTACCCATGCCAGAAGCTTGCATCTGATCGGACCTCCGTGGGCAGTCTCTAATACAGTGCTCTAATAAATCGCACCTCAAACAAGCCCCAGTTCTTTTCCAACACTCACTCTGATGGCGTCTACCACAGTCAGTACACGGTGGCTGTCCAGTAGCAGCAATAGAAGCCCCAACTCTGGTCGGCCCATCAACTCTGGTCGGCCCATCAACTCTGGTCGGCCCATCAACTCTGGCCTTTTTCTTAAGCCTCTGAACGAAACTCGAGGGCTCCGAATCCCTCTTATTCCTACCTCTCTCTGTGTTCTGGCGCTCAGTGCGCTTCACTTCCTCGGCGATCTTCGCCTTATCGACCAGTGCAGCAAAGTCTCGCTCCCTCTGTGGAGCTATCAGTACCCTCAGATTATCCCTGAGGCCATCCTCGAAGCGAACACATCGCTCGTACTCAGTCGCCACAATACCTCGCGCATAGCGGCTTAGTCTCAGAAATTCAGTCTCATACTCGGCCACCGATCTATCTCCCTGATTCAAATTCAGGAACTCTTTCCTACGGGCATCCATATAACTGGCCCCCATATATTTTTCCTGAAAGGCGACTTGAAGAACTCCCAGGTCAGTCGTTCGGGCTGAGTGCCCTCCTTAACTGTAAGCCACCACTAGTAAGCCTCATCTCTCAGCAGCGACATTGCACCCTTTAATTTCTGCTCGGGGGTGCAATCCAGGTCATCCATAATCCTCTCTGTGGCCTCTAACTAGTACTCAGCCACATTAGGGGCAACTCCCGCAATACCCCTAAAAAGCTCAGCTCTATTAGACCGGAGTCGTTCCGTAACCGACCCTCGGCCTCCAGCTCCAGTATTGGGCCCAATGACCCTCTCTAAAATTTGTAACATGTCTCGGGACAGTGTGTCGTCCCCAGCCACACGTTCATGAGACCCAAACCTGCACTGACCGAGTTTACGCACGAGGCGACACGATTGTGTCTCGCTAGTGTCCAAATTCGACATACCGCCCAGTGAAGAGGACTCAGCTCGAGCCCCTCTACGGCCTCTACCACGGCCTCTTGTACCCCGTCCGCGAGTACCTCTAGTGCCCATTGTCTAATTGTGTTTATCTATATTAACAGTTTTATGTATCAGTTTATAGTTTCAATAATTATTAACAGATATCTTATGTGAAACAGTATCAGAAGTGTAAAGTTTATTTTCGTACAACGCAATATCTATCAGTGTTTATCAGTTTTACTACAGTATCAGTATACATTAACTTGAGTGTTTTCAGTCTTTCTATAGTAGTCTTTAGTATATGCTATCTATAGCAATTTCAGTTTACAAACATGACAATTTCAGTAAACTTACAGGATCGGCGCCAGAGACTCGGTGTACCACACATTCAGTAAAACATTTCAAAACATTTTAAATCATTTGAAAGCAGTTCTTTAGAAATTCAAGTCTTAAAAACCCAAATCCACAGCCGGGTTTTGTAACCTGGCTCTGATACTACTAAATGTAACACCCCAAACCCAGCCTAGACGTTATGGTCGAATCTGGCGATGTCACATGGAAGTGCGTTTGAAAACCGTATCATTGCTAAAATCGTTTTCCGTTTAGAACCTATTATTATCTTTCATTAATTCTCAAATCCTGATTCATTTCCAAAACGATATACTTTGCGGAAGCTTTTAAAATAGTTTGCATGTGTGTGGTATTTTGATAAAACATTCATCTCTTTTGAAAACCCAAGTTTTACCTACATCTAGCAGATATAAACAGAAAACAGTATAAAATCTAAATTTTAGGTAAAAATCCATAGATGCCATTATTACAGAAAAATACCCCAAAACAAAACTTAAAATCGTAAATAAGTATCAAATAGCAAAAAGGAGTCGTGTGGCCACAGCTGAGTCCTTCGCCGCACCGATCCGGCTATGTTTGGGGATTACCTGTACAGATTAAACAGAAGGGATGAGTTTACGTAAACTCAGTGTGTAATCCCCATGCAAACAAACAGATAATAACAGATAATCTCAGTTTGGGCCTCAGCCCTTTTCAATATCAGTATCAGTTTGGGCCTTAGCCCATTTCAGTAACAATAAGCAATAGGGCCTTAGCCCATCACAGTACAGTAACAGTGACAGTTATGCAGTTATAAAATCCTACCCAACCAGCCTCTACACTCCATCTTCGTCTAACCCTACACTCCATTTGGGGATATAATCAACCCACCCATCCCTACACTCCAAATAGTACCGAATGCGGCACTAGATGTGAGTTCTGGTGAGTTGCGATAAGTTAGGCTTGAAGCCTTTTTGGTACACTTCATCCAATCAATATCAATCCCCAACCCAATGCAATGCATCATACAGACATGTCATGGTATCATGTATAATCAGTACAGTGTGAATAGCATGCTCAACATACAGACATACATATCTATCTCATATAGGCATATAACAGTCTTTCAGTCATTTTAGTCAATTAGAGGTCTAGGTAAACTTACCGACCCTACAGTAGGTTCACAGTCGACTTGGGAGACCCGTGCAACCTTGGCAAACAAATCAGTGAAATTGAGCTCACACGCCCGTGTTGGTCCGTGTGGGCCCACACGGCCCAAATTGGCCTTGGCTGTGTGGATCACACAGCCTGGCCCAAATTCTCACATGCCCGTGTGGCCCACAAGGCCTAGTTGGTCGAGCCCATGTCTCGCACACGGTCTCTCCAGGGCATCACACAGCCGTGTCATGCGCCCGTGTCGTGCGCGCACGGCCTGGCTCGTCGATCACACGCCCGTGTATCGTCACACGGCCTACCATACGGGCTACCACACTCCCGTGTGGCATCGACATAGAGCTTTTTTCGCTTTTCACCGAGACGTGTTTTCAGTGTTTCGGGGACACACCTGGTTCGTTTTCAACGCTTAATCACTCCCGAGCACTCCAGAACCTATATTCGACAATTGAAAACTCAATCTCAGTCACTTAATCTGAATTACTTACAACAGTCAATTCCCAAAACTATCGACAACCTTACCTTGCTTGAGCAACCCCGGTTTTTTCCACAATCACAGCGTCAATTGGGATCTACCAGCCCATTGATTTGCGCCTAATCAGAATATGGCTCATATCAAATGAAGATTCATTGAATAATATAGAGAATAACTCACTTACCAACTTACCGAATGACACAATCGCACGTTTACCCAAATGGTGAAGAAGGAAAAGAAAATGAGAGAACTACTATGAGATTTTTGACAGAGATAGGATCAAAAAGAAAAAAGAAAAAGGCAGTAACACGGTGACAAAGAAAGGAACAGAGAAGACACGAAAGAATCAACAGAAATTCGGCAGGGAGTCTTTTACGAAAATGTCAGAATTTAAGAAAGCCGATATCCTGAGAAATAAAATTAATCCCGATTCTGATAACTCCCCTGTCCAAGTCTCCTTAATTATCTCCATCAACCTCTCCACTATCAGAATTTTAGTCCATCTCAAACTCTCACACGGCACAAGCAGCAAAAATAAATCCTTTGTTCGCGCAGAGCCTCGAACCCCAGATCTCCGGCCACTTAACATTCCACTTAACCACCAGACCAGCAGGCCCATTCTGGCATATTTTACCGACATTTATTTATAAGCCTACTGATTAGAGATAAGGGTTTATTCATTAAAAACAATTTTTTTTCCCAAGCTAATGCTTGACCTTGGGACCTCTCAGACACTTCTCAGAACACTTAACCACTAAAGCAGATACACACTTGTGTCACAAACATACGAAAATAAATATAAGAGATTTTTGGGGCGTTACAATGAAATTGAAAATACAAGCTAAATTTTGAGTACTAAAATATAAATAACACCTAGCTAGAGTAACAATTAACTAACTAATAGTTATCAGCCAACAACTAAATACAACCCAAAAATTTTGGACAAAATTGCCCCAAGACGCTGAATTTTGATTGGGGTTGGTATTGGAAAAAAACTACCCCTGCAGTCAATTTTCTCCTCGTCCAGCAACGGTATCGCGACACCCAAGCTTCGAAGTCGTGATATCAAAAACAATATCAAAATTGGGGGTCCAGTGTCGCGATACCCATCCTAAGTGTCACGATATCACTGCATTTGACCTCAATTTTCTTCACTTTAGCACCTTTAAGGGTATCACGACTTCCATGACCTCAGTTCACGGTATCCACTCTGAATGATGATTTCCTTGATTTTGGGCCATTATCGACTTCCTACATCAACTCAATCATGTCGTTAGGTTCCCCATGGCACCATTTGGCCAATTTTGGTCTCAATAGGGTATAAAACTAATAAAAATCATTTATTAATAACAAAAGTTAAAATTTGACAAAAGTAAAAAAGTACACCTAAATTGCTTGAGAATAAGCTCATCTAGTATAATGAAGAGCTTAATTTGATATATCAAATTACGACAGATCAATGAGGGACAATTGTTATACATTTACACAACGACACCCCTTATACCGTAACACTTCTAAGATGACATGCCAGCACAAGCAACTTGATAGGCGATGCCAAAGTGTCATCAAGGGATTTGCCATGTCAAGTCCAATCTCATTTAATGATTCTAACGCTGCAAGTTTATCAACCCCCAAAGCAATTACATCCAGCCCACTCCTCATGTTACAAGGTCAAACCAAACCCATTTTGATCTAACCCAACATAAGTCATCATGAAAGGGAGCCCACCTCAAGCTTGGATCTATCTATAAAAGTCACTCTGATGAAGGGTATCATGTACCAAGATTAACGACTGTGAGCACAATTTGGATATAAATCACACCCATTACAACGACTCCTTACAGCCTTTACATGTAAATCGTGATACCTTTCATTCCATGTTGTAACAAAAAGGCAGGGTGATTTGATGAATAACCTAACCACCCAAATAGCATAATTGTAATTGGCTGAATCACATTGCTATTTCCATGATTATTAGAAAAAGTAATAATATCAAATTTCATTTTCCTTATCCTCACTTTTTTCTTTTTCCACACTTTCTCATCAGCTAATTAATACATTAATCTTATCTTCCCTTTATAAAGTTCCACTATAGGATTAGAAAGTTATGTCTGTCAGAGCATTTCAATTTTTACTTTTTACTATAATGGAAAACAACATTTAGCATCTCTTATCATTACTAAATTTCAATTGTCAATATACATCATCATTATCCAACTTCAATTTCAAACACCAAGGATCTTAACCATTTAATTTTGAAAATTTCAGCAGGCAAGTTTGTATATTCTTATTTGGTGTAAATATTTACTAATTATAAAAATAATTGAATCAAAAATATTTAGTCTTAAATTAACAGATTCCATTTTAATGATAATTACATTGTGGGTATCTAAAATTGCAATGCTAAAAGGTTCAACCCATCATTTGCAATTATAATGTATACCTTGTAGCTTTATATAAGTGAAACTATAAACAAATTTGCAATTTATATTATATTCTCTCTCAAAAAATAAAAAACAAATTATATATAATATCTCTAAAATTCCAAAAAATAATAACTCAAAGTCATTGGATTTACAATAGAGAAACAATAAACAAATTATGCTTAAGCTTCGTCACTCTTTTCCACTCGGGATGACTCGGTAAAAACAATCCCTCTTTGCCATCTCCTTCCTAATCATTGTAAGGAAAAGAACTTCAAAATTACCCACTAATCACTCAAATAAATCATAATGAAACCTAATCAACTCAGTAAAACTGTTAGCGCTTCCAACTCGGAGGATCTGTCGTTTTTATTATATGCTTGCATTAGCTTTTAGTACACTGATTTATCGGCGACCCCATGAAGCAACGGTCGAGACTCGCCGAAACCCCCGAGTTTATTCTTCATGCCGACGTGGCAGCATCTCTGAAGAACCTCGAATGTGGAGAACCGGCCCGATTCGGATCGGGATACGGCTCGTAGAATCTCCTCGAACAACGACTCGTCGCATGGGATGGTTAACGGTCCAACGTTGTTGAAACCGTACTCCTCTTCAGTTTGTACCAGGAGTTTTCTGAACATGGGGTGGTTAAGGTACGTCGCGCGTACGATAAATCTCCTGAGACTGGTGCCCACGCAGACCGCCACGTGTCCAGCAGGAACATCAGACGGCGCGTGTCCGTTATTGTTGTTGTTGGCCGTTATCCGGGCATTCCTTCGCCACTGCTTCAGCATTTGTCGGATCCGAACTATCTGACGAATTTTCTGGCATTTTCCCATTCCGTGATACATTCTTTTCCCAAGAAAGTGACAGAAAATGAGCAAGGAACGTTAAAAGGAAAAGAGAATACTTTCCGAGAAAGTGAGAGAAAGAAAAAAAAAGTGAAGTAGAAGAAGGAAGTTTTAGGTGGCGTGAGAAAAAATAAAATTTACTTGTGAGTAAAAAGTTTAGGGCGGAGGGAGGTATTATAAGGTCAAGGATAAGAGATATTGCCCTTGGACTTTGAGATAATTACGAGATTGTGTCTGCTGTTTTCCATGGGTGTCATGGCCATGTGATCTACAGTAAGGTAATGAGACTTTAGCTAGCTTTAATCCATTTTTTAATTCATTAAAACATAATTTCTTTAGTGTTTAGTTAGTTTCTTGATAGTGGTGCATTATCTATTTACATTATTATTTAAATTTCTGATTAAAAATTTAATTGAGAAATGATTATTAATCTTCATAGTGTTTGTGTGGACTTCAAAAGAAAATGGTAAATTAAATTTAAGGTAAATTTATATTTTGGTTATTTAAGTTGTTAGGCTATTAAAATCGTTGTTATATGACTTTTTTCTGATCACGTTGTCTATATCAATCGAAAGCTCTCATTCCCCTTCTCTTTTATAGCTCAATTTTTTTTCATGAAATAATTTTTAATGTTGCTAATTTGTGAAACAAAATTCAAACAGCTTTCTTATCTGATTTTCAACATTGACTGTCAGATTGACTTGGAGTTAATGTATGTTATTGTACTTGTCGAGCGTATTGGTCCACTGTATCGATCGTCGAACTATTGCTTGGAGCTTACTAGTTAGACTTTTAAAAAGAAAAAAAACTTAATAATCTAGTGACTTGAATAAAATCTTCCAAATAGTTCAATGACTTAAACGAAAACTTTTGGAAAATTTAATGATCATTTTTAGCTTTTTGAAGTTAAGTGACCAAAATATAAACTCACTAATAGTTTAATGAACTTGGTAGTTTATAAAAAAAAAAAAGAAGAAAAATATATTAGTAGGAGTATATAATTAAGAATGTAAAAAGGGACTTTCCTAATTTTGTTCATGATCCCGAGTTCTTTACTCTACATATTTTTCTTATATTAATTTTAATAAAAATTGCATGAGAAGTAGAGAAAAATATGCAAGGAATAAATAAAGTGAAAAATACTTTTATATAAATAAAACAAACTTTTAAATTTTAACTTAGCTAACAGTCTGCTCTCCTAGCACGCCTCTGTCTGCTCTCTCTGGCAGTTTTTAGGGTTTTCTTTTGTTTAGTTGTTCTGTGTGACGGTGGGGTGGCGTTTAATTTTATTCTTGGTCTTGACAATCTAATTAATCCAATTAGTTGACGCCTCAGAATGGAAACAGAATTCGCGGGGTTAACAATAGACGAAGAGGAAGATGAGATTCTTCAGATACCGAATGAACCCACTACGGAGGTAGGAGGAAGAATTTATCGTCTGGTGGGATGTTTTCTGACAGCAAGTATGATCCACTTTCCTGCTATGAAGAGCACAATGGCAAACTTATGGCATCCGGTTCGAGGGGTTCAGATCCGAGATCTGGGGGAAAAAAGGTATTTATTTCAATTTTTTCACATTATGGATTTAGAGAGAGTGATCAAAGGTTCACCGTGGACTTTTAATAATCATTTATTAGTCCTTCATAAGTTACAGTGGGGGGAGGATCCCTTAAAAGTCATTTTAATCTTTTCTCCTTTTTGGGTTCAATTACATGGTGTTCCTGTTGGTTTTTTCTCGGAAAGATTTGCAACCCAAATGGGCAATTTTATTGGCACCTTCATGGAGTATGACGGCTTAAATTTGGGAAAGGAAAATAGAAATTTTATGAGAATAAGAGTGCTAATTGATATTCAAAAGCCTTTAAAAAAGAAGAAACAAATTATGTGCTATGGAAAATGTTCTTACGTCAATTTCAAATACGAAAGATTGACACTATTTTGCTTTTACTGTGGAAGACTGGGACATAATGACTCTTTTTGTGAAGCAAAGATGCTTTTGGGAGTGGAAGTTGCTGAAATGGGATGGGATTTATCCGTAAGGGCTCAATCACGTAGAGCTCTAACGATGAACAGTATGTGGTTACGTGAAGAGGGAGATAGGGAGTGGGGTGATCATAAGAAAGGAACAGAGCATTCGGGGAATAATGGGAGATTTTTAATGCCAACAGTAAGCAGCAGAAGTAATATTAATCCCATATTGGGGATTAACTTGGAGGGCCGACAAACAAACTCATGGAGTGGACAGAAAAAAGTAAATGAAGGTGAGTTTCATACTCTAATGGAACATGATTTTGAAGACAGAGTGCTGATAGGAGAAGAGGGTAAAAAGCGAAACAGAGGGGAGATGGAAGACTTTTTGAAGATGGATGAGGAGCACAGTTTGGAGGGAAGAAATAAAAGGCAAGGGGAAGTCAGTCAACTAATATCGGCGGCTGCCAATAGGCAAGCCGACCGGTCGCAATAAAAATATTAAGTTGGAATGTCCGGGGTTTGGGGAGCCCCCGGACAATTCGAAGACTTCGGCATGTGCTGAAGATATATAATCCTCAAATTGTCTTCTTTATGGAGACGAAGATCTGTAAGAGCAGGATGGAAAGAATTCAAAGAAGCTATGGTTTTTTGCATGGAATAGACGTTGATTCTGATGGGTCTAAATGTGGACTATGTTTGGCATGGAGGGGAGGTAGTAAAATACAGTTAAGGAGCTTTTCACAGAGACATATTGATGTGATCATAGAAGAAGATGAAGGCGGTAGTAAGTGGAGATTTACCGGATATTATGGGTCCCTCTACCCACATGATAGAATTGATGCTTGGAATCTTTTACGTCATTTAGGTGATTTTAAAGAGCTTCCATGGATGGTTTGTGGGGATTTTAATGAAATCTTATATGGTTTCGAAAAAAAGGGAGGCTTACCTCGCGAAGAAGGAAGAATGGAAACGTTTCGCAAGGTTTTGGAGGACTGCAATCTGGTGGACATAGGATTTACAGGGAATTGGTTTACATGGGAGCGAGGCAATATGCCAGAAACGAATATCCAAGAACGACTAGACAGGGGAGTGGCGACTGAAGAATGGCTTTCATTATTTCCTGATTTTCAAATTCAGCACTTACCTCATACATTCTCAGATTATTGCCCGGTACTTGTGAATACAGAAAAAAGAGTGGAGAGAAGATCTAAATGTTTCAAATTTGAAGCATGGTGGATTTTGGAGGAATCGTTTCTCAATGAAGTTCAGAATATTTGGAAAAGTTCCACAGGAGATTTGTTGAGTAAACTTGAAAGTGTGAAAAAGGGTTTGGAGATGTGGGCTGGTTAGATTCAGTACAATAGAAAGGAGAAGGTGAGGACGTTATCACACAAACTGGATAAGTTGATGGAAGTTGAGAGAAATGATGATAATTTGGCAGATCTCATAGACACCAGAATACAACTCAATTTTGAGATAGAAAAAGATGAGCGGTACTAGGAACAGAGGGCGCGTGTGAACTGGTTAAAGTCTAGGGATAAGAATACGGCTTTCTTTCATAAACAGGCAACACAGAAAAGGCAGATGAATCAGATCAGGAAATTGCAATATAATAATGGTCGTGAAATAGATGAAATAGATAAAATGGAGCAGATTGCTAGATCTTTCTTTCTCAACTTGTTTTCAGCTGGGAGGAAAGGAAATTATGAGCACATCTTGTCAGGAATTTCGTAACGTATTTCTGCTGAGGATAACTCAAAGCTCAAGGCAAGATATACGAAGGAAGAGATACAGGAAACACTTGCAGAATTAGGCTCGACAAAAGCACCAGGAGAGGATGGTCTGCCGGCGATATTTTATCAGAAGTGTTGGGCAATAATTGGGGCTGATGTCACAAGCTATTGTCTTAGCCAGCTGAATGGAGGTATGAATATCGACGTTATTAACAAAACAAACATCGTGCTGGTTCCAAAGATTGGAAATCCGTTAGATATTACCCAATTTAGGCCAATTAGTTTGTGTAACGTACTTTATAAGCTATTGGCTAAAGTGATGGCAAATCGTCTCCGATTGGTAATGGATAAATGTATTGATCTGGCTCAAAGCGCTTTTGTTCCAAAGAGGCTAATTTTCGATAATGTATTACTGGCATATGAGCATCTACATACAATGAGACACAAGAGGTTGGGGAAAAAGGGACTGATGGCGGTTAAACTGGATATGAGCAAAGCATACGACAGGGTGGAATGGAATTTTATGGGGGAAGTAATGAAAAAAATGGGTTTTGATCCGGGCTGGGTGGTTCAACTCATGAAATGTGTTACTACAGTATCTTACTCGGTGGTCTTAAATGGAAGCAGTGGTGAAACTTTTTTCCCTTCAAGAGGATTAAGACAGGGTCATCCGTTGAGTCCATTCTTATTCCTATTCTGTGGAGAAGGACTTTCCAATCTAATAAAGATGGGGTTACTAGAAGAATCAATGAGAGGAGTTAAGGCAAGCAGAAGTGGGCCTCAGATTTCTCATCTACTTTTTGCAGATGATTGTTTATTGTTTGGGACAGCAACATAGAGGAGCGCAATTAGTTTGAAACGGATACTTTATGAATATGAAATTTGTTCAGGTCAAAGAGTTAATTTCTCAAAATCCACAATTTTTTTCAGTACCAATACAGAGGAGGAAACCAGAAGAATAATAACTAGAGTGCTGGAGTTCGTAGTTCCAATGATCCTGAACGATATTTAGGCTTGCCTAATATGGTGGGTAGGAAAAAGAAGGCTGCATTTCAGACCCTGAAAGATAAGCTGCGACAACGAATTGACAACTGGAGTATAAGGTATTTATCCCAAGGAGGTAAGGAGGTATTTATAAAGGCAGTTTTGCAGTCTATTCCAACATATTCAATGGCATGTTTCTTGCTTCCTAAGTCTCTATGCACAGAATTAGAGGGAATCATTGCTAACTTTTGGTGGCAAAACAATAAAAGAAAAAAATAGATTCATTGGTGTGCTTGGAAGGATATTTGCGTGCCAAAAGAATTTGGTGGTTTAGGTTTTCGAAGTTTAGCCCAATTTAATATTGCATTACTAGCTAAGCAGGGTTGGCGTCTCATTAATTATCCAGATTCTTTGTTAGCCCGAGTTTTAAAAGCCAAATATTATCCGAATGTGAATTTTCTAAATGCTACGTTGGGTAATTTACCTTCACTCACCTGGAGAAGCATTTGGTCAGCAAGAGGGTTACTGGAGAAAGGCTTCTGTTGGAGAATAGGCAAGGGAGACAACATTTTGGTGTGGAATGATCTCTGGGTGTCGGGTAATGACGAAGACAGATTACAGAATCATAGCAGAAACGAAAATATCAAATTAGTGTCTGATCTAATTGGTGAAAGCAACAGAACTTGGAAGAATAATTTGATTGTCAATACCTTTGATGCGAATACTGCTAGGAAAATTTTGCAGATCCCGTTGGCGACAGTGGCCTTTGAAGATTTTCAAGTTTGGAAAGGGGAGCCATCAGGGAGTTTTTCAGTGAGGAATGCCTATAAACTATTACAAGAAGCTACACTGATTCCTAGTAATATTATACAACCCGATACCAAAAATTTCTACAAGAAACTATGGAGCTTAAACATGCCCTCGAAAATAAAAATTACAGTTTGGAAATTTGCATGGAATTACATCCCCACGTTCTCGAATCTCATGATGAAGAGAGTAATTACGGTAGACCGTTGCCATAGGTGTCAACAAGAAGTGGAGGATAGCAATCACGTTTTTCGGTACTGCCCTACAACAAAAGATGTATGGAAGCTGATAAATTTTGAATGGGTACTTGAGAATACTTCAACAGTATGTTGAGAGTGGCTTGCCTGGGTTTTCAGCAGTGGAACGAATGAACAACGCTGATCCTTTTGCTGTGGCCTCTGGATGATATGGTCAAGCAGAAACAAGTTAATATACGAGGGGAAAAAAACTAATAGTTGGGACATTGCAAGACAAATAATCAGTTACAAACTAGAGCTCGACAGTATAGAAGAAAGAACACTTAGCTCGGATGCATTAACGAGATCCCCTCACCCAGAACAGAGAGAAAATATGGTGATTTATTTTGATGCGGCTTTCGATCATCAAATGTTCAGATCTGCGTCGGGTTTGGTTGTCCAAGATGTGGAGGGTAGAATATTAGCTTTAAAGTCGGTTCTTTATTCCAACGTGGCGAATCCGTTTGCGGCGGAAGCACATGCAGGGTTACAAGCCATAAGGTTAGGAAAGCAAATGAGATTTACGGATCTAGATATTATGGGTGATTCGAAAACGGTTATCAAAAAATGTCAAAGTGCAGATCGAGATAGTTCAAACATAGGAGCACTGATCAGAGACATTCAAGAAGTAAATACCCATTTCCAAGCTATCCGATTTAAGCATATCCCAAGGGCAGAAAACATATATGCTGATTTAATTGCAAAAGATTCGCTTAAGAAAGGAGAAGAATACTACCGGAGGAGAGATTCGGACCACATCCAGAAGAGAAATGGAGCGACTTGGTCGAGAAAGATTTGGTGAGAGAGAAGGAGCGTCGGTGATGCTTGAATTTTTAGAGTAGAAAGTAATGGGTGACCTTTGGAGTACAAGAGGGAGTAAAGATCCGCGGTGAAGGATAAGAATGAGTCTGCAAGGGATGAAATGAAAGAAATGATGAAGAAAGAAGACATTTGACATGAAAGAGAAATAATTAAGGCTTTGAAACGTAGTAGATTAAGTGAAAATCTGCAGAGAAAATCTGCTATGGTACAAATTTTGTATCTTGGTGTTGGGAAACGATAATCTCCAGAAGAAGAACAGCTATTCTGACGACTGGATATTAGGTATAGGCCATTTAATTGCTTTGACTTTCCATTTTCCATTTTCCTTTCTTTCAAATTTTCTGCTAGGCCATCTGTTATGGACATGTTTTATTTTATTGTTTTTGTTTTAGCCCGTTTTGCTGGAATGGACCCAGTCCAGCAGGTGGGTTTCTTTTGTTTTTAAATTATATTAATTTAATAATATTCCAGTCGAATTTCATCAAAAAAAAAATTAACTTAGCCTTAAATAAGTTATTAATATAAAAAAACAAGTTTAAAGGGCAGATGAAACAAAATAAATAAAGACTTGATATTTAATACAAAAAAACCAGAGAACTTTTTAAAAAGTGAACTAATATAAGATTTTTTTTTTTTAAAGTATTGTAACCCTTTTGACATTTGGTTGATATGATTGGATTAGATTCTGTGTGTCTTTAAAATACAAAAACCTTGTATCATGTCAAAATCCTACTACTAACCTCCTCCATGCAACTACATTATTTTCCACTAACAATATATATAGAGTTAATTAATTAAATCATAAATGGTTGCCTGTGCTAGCTACAAGATGATATTTATATGAATTATGAGCAAACAACAATGTTCATCATCTACCCCCAAATGATGAAAAGAAGGCAATTATAAAGAAAACATAACATGCTGTGGCCGTTTCATGTTTTGTCTCCCTCGCTAGCTTTTGTTTTAAGGCAGTAATCCTGATTAAAATAAGCAATAATCCATTAGGGAATATATGCTGGGGCCTGCTTTTATTTCAAACTGATTCTATGTGTTAATTTTTTGGATCTGTGTCTATGGACAAATAAAATTAGCAGAAGAAGCGTGGAATGATGTTTGGTTGTAGGGTGGAGCAATGGCAACTCGCAGTTGAATCTTTTCAGGTTAGCTTACACTTTGTCTTTGCTGCACATCTCGTTTTTCATCTAACTCGGAGGTTAAGACCATCAACATATAGTTGAGATTTTTTTATTATTATCTTTTTTTTAAGTTCTAAACAGCTTTTATTAGTAAATCATAATAAAGGAATCCCACTATCCATTAAAAAAGTAAAAAGAGCGAAAATTTTGGGAGGGATTAAGTAAGCACCAAGACTTTTGAATAGCGAGAAGATAAAAGACTTGGTCAAACAACTCAACTAAATCATTCTGAGTAACCATTGATATAAATTTACAGATATGGAGGAGTAGTGCAAATATATGGGATAATCTTTTTTCATGACAATGCTTCAGTACATGTTTGCTAACCTTATTAGCATCTCTAAGTATATGGGATAATCCAGCTTGCCTTTCATTATTACACACCTCCTTCATCCAGCTGATTAACATGCCGATTGCCAACATGTGGAAAGCCAGACTCCCAAGCAAATTTGACACCACCCATCTCGTAGCCAGTAAATGTTGTCGTAAAGAAAGAGGCCTATACACTATCATCAGGACACCCAGTGCCCAATTTATACTTGCTCAAAACTTGAACCCAAAAAGCATTCCTATTAAAGCCTAATTTTAGCTACATTTTGTTCCCTAAGTTTGCGAGCTGTCAACAAGTTTCCCAACCAACTAGCTGAATCTTTCGATGCTCATTTGTACAACCTTTAACAAAATTCCTTATTATCTTTGCAATTTCTCAACAGATGTCCACCGGAATTCAAGGCAACTACACGAAATAATTGGGAATAACTAAGAGGATCGACCTCGCCAAGGTAACTCCACTATCCTACCCATTAAACCATTTATCAACTTCATCCATCATTAACCGATATGTCTGCTTGGTTAGCCTTTAGTGAAATAAGGGTATCCCAAGATATTTCTCTACATCCTCCACTACTTTGAACCTAATTTGCATTTTCCTACACTCGGTCATGTTTGGGGAACAATAAATTTGGTACTTTCTAGCATTCACTTTGTGTCCAGGAAAAAAGACACCTCTTGGATAATATCAAAAACCACTTTGGCTTGTTCTAAAGTAGCCTTAAAAAAAGGATAAGATCATTTGCGAAAAAGATTTAGGGGTAGGGTTGGATCTTGATGTTAAGATTTGGGGGCTTAATTAAAATTTTTAAAATATTTGGAGGATTTAATGAGAATGTTTAAAAAAAAATTGTAAGTCTAATTAAAATTTTCAAATCTTTAAAAGCTTAATGAGTGAATAAAATATTAAAAGGATCTAGTTAAAATTTTAAAAAAGTTTAATGAGAAATTCCAAATTTTAGGAGGTTAACTAAAATTTTTAAAGTTTTAAGGGTGTAAAGAAAATTTTTAATTTTTTTAGGGGGCCTTAGCCCACATTACCTATTGTGGGGAATGTAAGAACATATTATGTAGATGAGTAAAATTGCAAGAAAGTTAAAAATTGGAGGATAACGGTGCATAACTCTTTTTGAGTGCAATTCATTTTAAAATCATTGTGTGGATTATTTCAAATTAATTATAACACTATTTAAGATAAGTGAGATGATAATGAAATAGTTAGTAAACTTGTTTAGGATGAAACCAAAATTAAAGAGTAATTTCAATATTAACATTGTCGATTAAGGAGCTCCCAAATTACTTAAGACGAAAATTAACAAATTTAAATTTCACTTCTCGAAGAAAGAATGGTACTATCAGAAAGATTGTTAAATAATAATAATAATAATAATTTGTATATTCCAAATCAAATTTAATTAAAATTCCTATTTAATTCTGATGCCTACTAATATGATTCCGAATTATGACTTATTACTTAAAAACTAATTTAAGATTGTAGGATTAAGGGCAAGGTGGAGACGTATGATCATAAGTTATGCCTTCCTTTCAGTTGCTTCTCCCACATTGTTTCGTTTGGTGTAATTGTAGGCAATAGTAAAGTGGAAGATGGGATGAATATTTGAAAGAGCACTTGTTGCATCTCTTCTCATTACAACATTAGCAAATCATTTGCATATATTCTTTCTTTTCTTTTCTTCTCCACTTATTTCCTTGAATATATTATTTGTAGATTTTAAACATGTTACCTGCCCAATCAAATTTTCATTATTACAATTAAAATTTATCAAACCAATTTTATTTAAATACTAAAAAATATCAAATTTCAAAAAGAAATTCAATTTTTAGAATTTTTTTTTTTTTGAAGCAAACAGACCATGGTAGATGTTCGTTTAGTTACTTGATCAACATAATGAATTTAAAGTTGATCATTATAACCAACGAGTAGTTGGAAGAAGTGAAAGTGGACTTATTCCCCATGCATTTTAACCAAGTTTGAATCTTGAAATTAACATTGTTGGGAGGGCTTTGCCTGAATACCATCCCGACCCAAATAAGACTATACTCATATCATAAAACGAATGAGGACACATGTGGCCTATACAAAACAAAAATTTGATTTTTATAAATTGATCCTCCCTCTACCTATTAACTAATTGAAAGTTTATAGCCTTTTAAAGGTTGTGCAATAAAAAAGAAAAGATTCCAATTTCGTATAAAATAATTTTCTACATTTTTTAAAATTATATTATTCTAGAAGTATTAAAATAATTCTAGAATAATATAATTTGAGATTCTAAAAATATTAAAATTATCGTTTAAAGTAGTATGTTAACAGTGTGCAATATAAAGAAATACTCTTTTATTTTATTTGTTAATATTTTATCATGTCAATTGAGTCTTAACTTAGTTCGTATCAGTATTATTGTCAATGTAGGAGGACATGAAATCAAATGTTTAAGCACGTTTTATTCTCCTATTTAAAGGTTGAGAGATAAAAAAAATTATATAATATTCAAAAAATCATTTTAATATTTCTCGCAATTTCAGTATAATTTTCAAAGAATTAAAAACTAAAACTAAAAAAAAACTTTAAATATTATTTAAATTTCCAAAGTTTAGAAAAAAAAAACAGAAATTCAACATAATATTCAAAAATAGAAAAAAATAATTGTACAATCCCCAAAAAAATATTCTAAATCTAAAAAATAAAAAAAAAATTGTAAAAAGTGCAAAAAGAAAAGTCAACAAAAAATATTTTTTTTTTACACTGTTTCGTAAAATGGTATTTTTTTTATTTATCTTCCATGTCCATCAATATTCCAAGGTGGCTAGAAGGTATCACTTTTAAATATTAATCATTTTAATTTAAAAAATCATCAATTTATTTCTTTTATTGATTTTTTTTACTTTTTTCAAAATTTTGGAATTTTTAAAATTTTTATTATTTATGATTTCTTAGAATTTTTTAATACTATATCATTTTTATTTTTTAAAATTCTATTGAGTTTTATAAATACTTTTTATACATTTTTGAAATTTCGTTTCTGAATTTTTTTAATATTGTTTTTATTTTTAATTTTTTAAAAATTTTGTTAATATTTATTTTTTAACTTTTTTAAAATATTTTAAGTATTTTGTAATTTTTTTATTTTTTAAAGAATTCTTTTTGAAATTTTAGAAATAATTATTGAACCTTTTTTGGATTTTTAGATTATTTTATTTAAAATATGATATAATTTTCAATATTCAATTCAACCAATGATAAATTATTCTTATTTATCCACTTTTGATAAATTGCTTTTCTTAGAAGGACTAATTTGTTGATATTTAAAATTGATAGGAGCTAAAAGGTGTTTACACCTAAGAAAAACACGTAATGTTCTATCTTCTTGGGTTATGAAATTAAAACTTAAATTGGCCCTAAAACCCTTCATATCTATATGAAAGGATATCTCCTTATTTTCCTTCCCTTCTTTCTTCCCAAATCTCTCAAGAACCAGAAGAGAGACCCCCAAATATTCGGCTGCAGCAATGCCCCACCTACTCCTCCACTATCACGTTCCAATCACAACCGTCCATCTCAGATCATGTTCTTTCCCCTCCCCTAAACCAACGGCCCATATTCACCTACGCTCCAACCCAACAACAGGCGCGACCGTAAAGTGCATGGCCAATCCTAGGAGAGTTAAAATGGTATCGAAACAGATAAGGAGAGAGCTTTCGGACATGCTCTTAACTGACAAAGTGTTGCAATACGCTATATTGCCTGAAGCCGCCTTAGGAGCCGACCGCTACCTCTCTTCCCTTACTACCATAAGTGATGTTGAAGTTTCAGCTGATTTACAGGTACCCTTTGGCATATATGTGAATTAGAAATGTTAATTTGTAGGGTTCTGAATTTGAAAAAGGGGGAAAAGTCAAGAATGTAATAATATAGGATTGGCTTTAGTGGCTGATGTTTCTTTGAAAATTTTCTAAATGCGTGTAGGCCTTGATTGAAAGGAAATCTAATCACAACTTATTAGGGTTGTTAGAGCATCATTTTCCTTTTGGGGGACAAAAGCAGGGAGCCTAGGATATAGAATTCATGAGTGCAAGGATGTACCACTTGAACTAGCCAATCCAAACACATCAAATTAGTATAAAACATTGCCACCTAATAATTCATGTGTTTCTTTTTATTGGTCCATGGTAGTAGGTTGTTAAAGTGTATGTATCTGTTTTTGGTGATGAGAGAGGGAAGGAGATTGCGCTTGCCGGATTGAAGTCAAAAGCTAAATATGTTAGAAGTGAGCTGGGGAAGCGTATGAAGTTGCGGCTTACGCCAGAGATACGTTTTATCGAAGATGAATCTTTGGAGAGGGGAAGCAGGGTAAGTGCTTGCAACCTTTTGTTTGTTGCTGTAAAAATGTGGGTTCAGCACATTTCTCTCCTCAGCTGATCGGATTTGATAACCTGTTTCAGGTAATTGCCATATTAGATAAAATAAAGGCGGAGAAAAAGACTTTGGCAGATGAAGATTATGAAGAAGAAGCTGAATCATCTGTTTCAGCTCAAGATTACACGGACTGGGAGAGTGATGACCCCGATGAAGATATTATTTACGTAAAGTAGTCACCTTGCTTTCTCTCAGCATTTCTTCAGGGCTGAATGAAGTAGTTGTAGTAACATTTTTACAGGTTTGTTTCTCCTTGTGAATTTAGTTATGCTTTGTTCAATGGTGTTGGAGGTTGATCTCTTTCCTTGAACCCAGGCTCTCTTTCTTGATTCTTAGTTTACTAGTCTAAGGGTATATAGCATAAAACCTTATGACTGGAAGGTGAATGTACAATTCAAGTCATTTTCGGTAAAATTTGGTTGGTTCATGATAGGATTTTGAAAACCTCATCCTTGTTATGCTGAAAGTTGGAAACTTAAAGTGCTTAGACTTGAGAATGGTGTCCCTGAGACATGGAGATTGGCAGTGATTAACGGTGGGGTACATGATAAGATGATTACAGTCATCTCAGAATATCCACATATTTTGAGATTGCACAAAATACTTTACATTCAACAGCATCTCTAAGGCATGTTTTCCATTTTGCATAACTGCTTAGCTGTTGGTTTATGAATGATTACTTGTTTGAAGCATTTATTAATGTATTGCAGTGTAGAATTCCCAAACAAGTCTTCTCATTCGGTGCCTCCATGCTACCTGAATCTCTATCCAAAATTTGGCCTTGTTGGTTTCACTTTTTCGTTCTTGTGCAATATACATCATATAATGATCAATTTATAAACGCTGAATGGTAGTCTAGATTGAGAATTCTGGCTAAGAGTACTTGAAACTGATAATTCTCATGAAGTTGCTATGTAAATATGTTTCTGCTCAACGATTAGTTCTTTCCATGCCTTTGTGATGGGCTAGGATTTATAGTAAAGACGAAACACTTCCTGCCTTAACATGAGATATTGATACCAATGTTGGAAGCCTATATGAATTTTGAAACTAGACAATCTTTAAAAGGTTTAAGAATGGTGAGAAATACTGATTTACGCCATTGTTCTAACAGGAATTAGAAACTAGATTAAAAGAGTTGCAACAACTCACAACAAACCAAACTGGTCTTCTAACCTCGGACTTTTCATCCTTGACGCATTCTTGTCTAACACCTGAATACAGAGATTTATTTAAGTATCCATGTTTGACACTTGTGTATGACGATATGACCGCTAAATACATGGCAAAGCTTAGAATAGTCTAACCATGCCATATGACATACAGGTTGATATACAACATTCATACCCAGTCAGAGCAACACAACTTGTATCACATCCATAAAGGAATTGGGTACCTCACCTAGCAAGAGATGCTTTATATACAAATCCAGACTAAAAAAGAATTGAACAAAATCCGGATAATTCGATATAATTAATGAAATTATAATGCAGGAATGCTTTGATTGCTATGCCACTTTTGTTGGTAATAAACGCAGGATCAAGTAAGAATTACTGGTGCAGGAAGACAATGCTTGGGAGCCAAAAAGTGAGAATTATTACATTGAACAGGGAAGCATATAATCATCCAACATCTTCCCCATTAACTAAAGACACTAAACATCAGTAGTGCCATTGCCAACCGAAAAACTAATACTTGAAGTGCCAAGTTCGTAATACTAAAAAAATTTTGGGACAAGAATGTCATTGTCCATAGAAGCTTTAAGCCGAAATGAAAATCTGGTACAATACCATTGATATGCTTTATTCCTACACCAAACTCAATTCACTCATGCAAACCAACTATGAACAAAACCACCCCTGCTTCAGTGGTGAGCCTTTGCTTCAGCTTTCCTTTGAGACCTTGCCTTGGCCTGAGAGTAAAAAGCAAAGCAATAAGTAAAAGCATGCCTCTGAAACAAAGGCAGAATATTATTCTCAAAATATCTCAGAAATTAAAACAGGAAACCACCATTCATGTAACACATTTTGGAATCTGTAAGATCAAACCAATTCTTTATCAAATATCAAAATGTTGCCTAAAGTGAAATGTCCAAACTCGATAAAGCATCTTATGTATCCAAGGGAAGGAATTAGAATGTAGACCAAATTCTCAAAAACAAATGTTTTAGAAGCAATAGATGTTAGGATTTTAACACACCATTATGTACATTCCTACTATAGCAATTTCAAAATACTCTATCCGTGATGTTTCAAAACAAGATTAAGAGCAGGAAACCCGATTCACAAATTGTTCCCAAAACAACAATTTCCATCAAACAACAATTGTTCCCAGCAGAGTTTATCTACTAAAAATTGTTCCTGGTATTTCGAGTAAAGCAATACATGAGATTGCCATTATAATAATAGCCTTAAAACATCAAACAAACAGAAATGACAAGAATGCCTCTTATAAGCAGCTACAATGACCACCACCCTTTTTCCCATACGAGAAAAAAAGAACAGGTCAAAATTAACAATTTCCATCAAAAATAAAAATTTAAAATCAAACCAAGAGAAAACAAAATTGAATTTAAAAAAGAAAAGGAAATAAATCTAAACTAAAAGCAGTAAATTAAAAGACCTTGAGATACTTGAGCTTAATGCTACCATAAACGAGTCCAAAAGAGAAAGCAGATGCACGAGCCACCTATTACATAAATAATAACGAATCAACTAAAAATTATATGATCTTTCTGGGAAAGAAGAAAACTGGGATCTGTTATCTACAAATGCAATTAATTCTTTTTGCTGCATTCGATCTAAGCAAATAAACAAAGAATAGAAAAGAAAATACGAGAGCGAGAGTGCTGGTGCCGGAGTATGGTCCAGGAGGCGGCGCCATCGATTTGCTTTGTTTGGGGAATTGGGCGACGGAGTTTCAGTTCATATGAAACAATCTGCGGTTGCCCTAGATACTTTATTGGACTCTTGAGAGTTGGGTTTTAATTTAAGCGACCGTGGGAATTTAACTGCAACGACAACGTTTCAGGTCGTTCTTCTCGGCCGAACCTTTTTTAATTTTTATTGGCTTAATGCTCAATTTGGCCCCAAACTATACATATTTTCTCATTTTGATACCTAAATTTTTTTCATTTCAGTTTAGTACTTAAATTATCATTCAATTACCCGGTTCAGTCCATTTTTTTTGGAACGAAATTAAATCATGCCAATTAGAATGCGCAACGTGGTATTCAAGATTATTTTAAAAACATTAAATTTAAATTAAAATTAGAAAAAATATTTAAATATTTTTAAAACTTTGACTTTGACCTATTATTGATCGATATTGACCATTGTTTGATCCGTGTTGACAAACATTGACCAAGCATTGACCGACCATTCCTTTAAATTTTAAATATTTTTCAAAAAAAATCAGTTTTTTAAAAAAAATAGCAATTTTAAAATTTTTAAATATCTATATGTTTTGATTTTTTTAAAATTTTTAATGTTTAACTTTTTCAATTTCTATATTTTCGTTGAACCTTTTCTATTTTTGAAATTTTGATTTATTGTTTTGAATTTTTAGAATTTCCAATTTTTGAAAAAAAATTAAAATTTATTACAAAATTTCTCGAATATATAAATTTTAGTTTTATTTGAATTTTTAAAAAATATTTTTAAAAAATTTTCAATTTTTATATATTATTTTGACTTTTTAAAATTTACATTTATATATTTTAGAATTTTATAGATTTTTTATTTTTTATTTTTAAATTTTTTTTGAATTATTTATATATTATATATAATTACTTTTTTTTACTTTTTAATCAATATTGTAACACCTGCTAACCCTAAATCGTTACCGGAATAGGGTTACGGAGCATTACCGGACCTTTCAGACATATTACGAACATTATACAAATAAATAATATACATATTGTAAAACATTCATAATGTCCCTTTTAAGGACCCTTGAGGCCCAAAATACGTGTTAGAAGTGATTCGGGACCAATTCGAATGCTCAAGAAATTTTTCGTGAAATTCCAATTTTTTTCTCAAATACAGGGCTCACACGCCAGTGTGGACAAGGCCGTGTGGGCTCAATATAACCTATTTTTAATCATCTAGCCAACCTTGCAAACTTAAAACGTACCCAATTCAAACCAATATCACAACCAATACAATTTTATATACAATTACACTTGAATCATATCAAAACATCAATCTATTAATTTACTCAAGGTATAATCATAAGAATTTTACATATAATATTCAAACTAATTTAGTTAATTTCATTAATTTCCATTTTTAAACTTTATATCAAAAGTACCATTTCATAGTCTTACCATTTCACATAACCATTCAAACACATCATTTACTACCAATTCCAAAATGGCTCATTCATAACCTAGGTACATGCCACTTTTACCAAAAGAAATATACATCACCAAAGTTTTCTAAGATCGGGATTGGCTTTGAATGCTGGACCGGAACGTTTGACTTCAACTAATCTGCGCACAAAAAACAACCATACGCTGAGTATGGATATACTCAATGGTATTACTATAATTCAAATTACTTGACATAACATACAAATCATGCTTATTAAAATTTACAAATCAACAAAATATACTTATTCATTACATAACAACCATAGCCATTCTAAATAGCTTTTCTTTACTCATTTCATTCATCAATACACTATTGTCTATTCGTGAACAATGATTCATACTATGCATTTTCATAATCTCATTTCATTGATTCATCAATCATTCCCTGAACCTTTGGTTCATTCATTCATTCTCATTTCTCAATTTCAATTTCTTATTTCATTTCTCAATCAAGATCATTTACTTTCATTCAATTTTACCATTTCATTTGTTACCCCTATTAACAAGACTCGGACTTTGGCGGATATATGGATCCAACCAAACACTCCAGTATGGCACTCAGTGCCTCATCGGATAGTTCGAAGCAAATAATTGACACCCAGTGTCTCATCGGCCAAGCCGAAGTAAGTTGGTACCCAGTACCTCATCGAATCTATCCGAAGTAATATAGTGACACCCAGTGTCTCATCGACTCGAGGTTGAAGTATCCATAAACACTTCCAATCCTATGGCATGCCAACTATATCCGACTTAGCCCGACTAGTTAATAGGGTATTTAAATCACATATAACCTCAATTCAATCACAATTTCTCACATTTTCAATTCAATCATTTTTTCCACCTTTCAATCAATATTCAATCCATATATTCACACATTTTCACAATTCAATACATTTTCATTCAATTCAATATCAATACTCACCTTAATTTCTCTTACCATGCATATTAATCACTATTCACAATTAATAATAAATAAATTCGAATTATAGTAATACAAACCAGAATTTCTCCTGAGTTACTCTCCGGCAATCTTTTCCTTTCCCTTCTGAGCCGATGTCTCCGGTTCAATGTTAGCTACGAAAATTAAAATAATTTAGAAATTATTAATACAACAATTATTCACATCAAATACTTGAATTTCCTATTTAACTTCTACCTTAATTCCAATTTAATCCTTAACCAAAATCATCTATTTTTCCATCCCAATTCATACCTTATTTATATTCAATTTTAAACCAAACTTAAACTTGACTCTCTAATTTCCATCATAAATACCTAATTTCAAATTTCTTGCAATTTAGTCCCTATTACACAAAATTTATAGCCTATTCTACAATTTAATCCTTCTCCCAGTTCTAATTAGAAATTCTATTAATTCAATCTCTAATTTACACTTTTACTCAACAAAATTAGTATATAAAAATCTAATAACTTCTAAAATTTCAGCATATACTTAGTAGTATTTTGTTCTAGGATCATAAAAACTCAAAAATTACAAGAAAAGAACTTAAATTAACTTACCAATTAAACTTCAAACTTTAAAATCCCTAATTTCCCCTTTTTCTTTCTTTCCCTTTCTTTCCTTCTTTTCTTCTCTGTTTTCGTCCCCCAATTCTGTTCTTTATTTCTTTTTATTCATTTGTTTCATTTATTTTACTTTAATTCCTTTGTTTATTAATTTAATAATAATATATTATAATAATATAAAATATTTTTTACTCATATAATAAGTAAATATATACTTATATTACAAGTGTACATATATTTATTATTACTATTACACATGTATGGTTTCATTACCATACATTTGTCTCTATGTTATTTAATAATAATAATAATAATAATAATAATAATAATAATAATAATAATAATAATCTAATATGCCGCCTCAAATTTGGCAATTGGCATAATTTCCTATTTAGTCCTTTTTATTTTCTTTAAGCTTTAATTAAACTTTCACACCTATTTCAATTTAGTCCTTTTTCCTAATTATTCTTAATTCTAGCTAATTCACCTAACCAAAACCTAATTAAACACAAAACTAATTTCGTAAATATTTTTAATAAATATTTACGAATCCGTTTTACTAAAACGAAGGCCCGATAACACACTTTTTCGATGCCCGTGAATTTTGGGTCATTACAATTATAATGTACATAATATTAAAAAATAAAAAAGAAGTCAAACATTGCGCATTCTAATAGCGTCACATGGTAGTCTTGACTTTTTTTTAAACCCCATGGGCTAATTTGGGTAATGGGTGATAGTTGAAGTACCAAACTGAGATGAAAAAAAAAATTAAGTACCAAAGTGGAAAAACTAGTACAATTTGGGGGCCAAATTAAGCATTAAGTCTTTTTTATTTAACAAAATTATTCTTTTAAAAGGTTTTATTTACCAAATTTATTTTTACTATTATTATTGAGAATTTATTATTAAACCATAAATAGAGGACTACTTATTTTTTTTAATTTTTTTATTATGTGAAAATTTAAGATTCAATATATCTTAATTTGACATAATTTAATCCATTTATTTTTAAAAATGTTATTGGTATGTCGAAACCATTTTAAAAGTTTTTGAAAAACGGGGTCGACTTTTAAAAACGAAAGTGGGAGTCGCCACCAATCCCTTTTTACTTAGGTGTGATTGGATCACCTTGTAAAACGTTTTATTTTAAAACATTTGATTTTTGGTCCACGAAAAACAAGAAAACGGGTTCGAGAGTCAGTTACGTATGAGGAAGGGTTAGCACCCTCATAACGCCCAAAAATTGGTACCTAATCGATAGAATCATGTCCAAATGTTTGAAATTTAATAAACATTTAAAATATGATTAAAAAAATGAACAATTTGATTTAAAACTTGAGATTTCTTTGTTTCGAAAGAATATAAACATCACATCCAGCACGTTAGGACACGATATTTTTAAACCCTCGTAACTAAAAACATCTCATAATTTACGAAATTTTATTAAAATGGTATTTAGTTATTTAGCCAAACGGAAATCGCAACCCAAAGACGTTAGGGCACTATTTCTAATTTCTAAATACAAAACATTGCCTTTATTTTAAAACCTTTTGATAAAATACAATAATTTTGTAAAAGAATGTATTTTATTTTAAACAACGATTCATGAGACAATATCGCATTTATACATAAATATTAAAAGCAATTATGACATACTAACATTTCATATTTATATAATAAAGTAATAATAATGTAGAATAATGACTAATACAAAAAAAAAACTACACAATGGCAATCATGAATAAATAAATGAGAGAATATGGGCAAATAAAATATATACATAAAACAATAAATATCGAAATAAAAAGAAAATTACTAATAAATATGAAAATTTTTATACAAGATTAAATAATAAATAAATAAATAAAAATTACATACATATATAATATAAACAATATAAACGATGTATAAATAAAAAAGGTATATAATGATAAAGATATATAAAATTACATGTATATATATAATGTAAATAGAATATGTTATACAATATAAATAAATTTTAGTTAAAAATAATATACGATATAATATAATATTACATAATGTAAAAAATTTTAAAATATAATATAATAACTAATATATATAATACTAAAATAATATGTAAATAAAAAATAATTAAACAAAATAAAATAATAAATAATAATAATTATATGATTTTTATAATATTAATAAATTAATATATATAATTACTAAAAATAATATATAAAAAAAAGAAATTAAAAAAGAACCAGGGGTTAAATTAAAACAAAAACAGATTTCTAGGGCTAATTTTAAAAATAAAAAAACTGTTTTGGACGAAATTAAAACCAATGAAATTGCGGAGGGACTAAAACAATAAATTCCCCTTTTTTTTATAAAACGCGCGGATCTTCCCCGGGTTTTCGGGTCAACGCGCGGATCTGGTTTTAAAACGACGCCGTTTTGGTGTTTATTAATTAAACAAAAATGACGCCGTTTCATCATTATTATATAAGTAACAAATTTGGCCAAAAATCATTTTCAAAACTGTTTTTTTTTTAAAAAACTTTAAAAACTCTCTGAAATTTTCTTTCCTTTGTTCTGGGTTCTGGTCACCAAACTTAGGCCATGCGCTCCACGCGCCACCGCGAACGGTGGCCGGAGGCCGAACCTCAAGTTTTTAGTGCCGTCGAGAGGTAAATCCACTCTCTTTTTATTTATTTATTTTTTAAAACAGTGTCTATATGTAAAAAATGTATATATATATATATATAAATAAAAAATATAAACATAATAGAAATAAGAAAAATCACCTCTAAAATGGCTTTTTATTTCTCTGTGTTCGAATATGTTTTTTTTTTTGTATTCTGTTTTTCCTCTGCGTATCTGTGTCGTTTTACAGGTTTACATGGGGTTTTTATAACCCTTAAAATAAAAAAAACAAAATAGGAAATATGCCCGTTTTCCATGTTTGTTGTCCTGTTTCCTTCCTTTTGTAGGCGAACAACGGAGAATCAGGCGATGATGGCGTGATTCGAGCGCAGATCGTGGTGCGACCGAAGGCTTGGCGCGGGTGCGAGGAGTTGACTGCGGCACGACTGTTGGCCTGGGCGCAAGGCTTGCGGCGCGACTATTGGGTTCCTGCCATTGCGGCGCCTAGGGTTTCAGAAACCCTAGGCTCACTGTTTCTGTTTAACCCTTGGGCCTTTTTTGGGCCACGATTGTTTTGGGTCTGGATAGTTAGGGTATTGGGTCTGGTTTGGGTTACTAGAACTGGGTAGGCAGTTTAGATATTGGGTCTGTAAGTGGGCTCGGGTAATTGGTTTGGGTCACGAGTTTAAGTGTTTGGTTTTGGGCTTTATAATTGTAACTGGACTATTTTTTTAAATAAATGGACATTTATTATTTATATTGTTTTTTTATTTTTGGTTTGTTTAAGCCCGGGCATAAATGGGCTATTACATGGTATATCCAAACTAATAATATTGTTAATGGTGTGAATTTTTAAAATAATCTAATGCATTCAATTGACACATAAATTATTATTAATTGTGTTATACTCCCTCGCCAATCGAAGACACGTGGCAGCACGAAAGGCCACCTCAAGAACATACTCTACCAGATTAGATGGGAGGTAGCTATTCAAGGAAGCTAACCACTTGCTCCCTAGAATGTAGCCAACACTTGTTCCTCCAAGCACTCGGCATTCTATTAAAAACGTGATCATTCTAGTCATCAAACCCCACATGGGCTTAACTACTCTGTACTTCAAATTAGAAGGAATGATAAGAATATGTCCCATCACAGACATCCTTATCCCATCGAGGAAATTCGCTGTAACAGTCTAAATTTCAGTGGTGTCGGGAACAGTGATTCGAGATCACTAAATCTGACAAGTAGGTTTGAAAATTTAGTAAATTGATATTAATGAGTCAAGTGTGAATTTAGAAATATTTCTGAATTAGAGAATTATGTGAGTTAAAAGAATTGGTTAGGTAAAATGGGTCAAACACGAGGTATCGAGACCTCAAATATATAGATCGAGCCATAAATATTTTTAGAAATATTTATGGAGTGTTATTGAGTTAGTATTAAAGTTTCGTTAGAAAATTTTAACGTCTTAATAGTCAATTAATTAAAAAGGACTAAATTGTAAAAGGTGTAAATTTTGTTAAATAGTGATTAAATAGCTTAAGTGCCTAATAAGGAGGGATTTAAAAGGCAATTAGACCCAAATTATATAGGCTGGACGGTTTGGGCAAGAAAATTAGCAAGAAAGTATGGTGAAATAAGGGTAAAATTGGAAATTTTTCAAATTAAACATATAAAACAAAGACAAAATTGAAAAATCTAGAGATTTCTTCATATTTTCATCAGCCAGAACGCCATAGGAGGTCTTCAAAGCTGGTTTTTCATATTTATACTTCATGTGAGTTCAATTCTTGCTATTTTCTTGTATTTTTTGTGTTTTTATGACTTTTACAATTAGGTCCAATTATGTTCATTTGTTTTTGATTTTATGGGTGAAATTGAAAGTTACCATGGTTGAGTTCTGGAAGTTTATGATGAATTATCATGGATTCGAAGCTTTAATTTCATTATAAGATAATTTTATTAAGTGATTTTAATAGAAATTGACTTTAGGACCTAATTGTGAAAAAGTTTAGAGTTAGGGTTTGATGTTGAAATTATGAATACCAAAGGGTATATAGTAGTTTAGAATGATGGAATAAAGTGTTAATTGAGAAAAATTAGCTTAATTGATGGGTTAATTGAGTAGGGACTAAATTGTAAAAATTATAAATTTGGGGGGTAAAAGTGTAATTTTGAAAATTGAAGGGCATAGATTGTGAAGTGAATTAGAATTGAATTATATGCTAATGAATGGAAAATTTTATATTATAGATCAAGAAATCGAAGACAAACGTGGAAAAGAGAAAGTTCCCGATTAGTCCCTGAATCTTTACAAATTCTACAAATTGGTGCAGGTAAGTTCATATGGTTGAATTTTCATAATTTAATTTCTAATTTAGAGATGATCAAATGTATTATTTCATATGTTGTTATTGAATTATGATTATTGTAATAAAGTGAAAATCGAATTGAAAGTCAAATGGAGTAGAAAGCTGGAATGAGTACAATCGTACAGTGACAAATGAAGTGATCAGTGATGAATTGACGGATGTAATCATGTTATAACCATGAAATAGTGTGAATGTAAGACCATAGCTGGACTATGGCATTTCAGTGAAAAGTCCATAATTGAATTATGGCACAGTGGATTAGTGTACGTAAGACCATGGTTGAACCATGGCAGTAAGTGAAAGTGTGCATGTATAAGATCATAACGGAGTTATGGCATCATGAGTGTAAAACCATGGCAAAGCCATGACAGTGCTCGTGTAAGACCATAGTTAAACTACGGCATCAAATTAACAATGTACTCAATTCCGTAAGACGTTCACTAATTTGACGAGAAGTGGTAAGTGATAAATGGACTAATGTGACAGAAATTAAGTGGTTTAAGATATTGAGCTCAATTATGTAAATTTCATTATTTGAAATTGTGATTGGCAGGAAGTTTTAGTGAATTGCATGTTTTGTAATTTGATATAATATGTTCGGTAAGATTTATCTTTTTAAGCCTGTGAACTTACTAAGCTTTCATAAGCTTACTTTTGTGTGTTAAATGTTCTTGTAAATTAATGAGAGTTCGAAGGATCGGATCATCACACCAGGCCACACTATCCAGATTTTCACCGGTAAATCTTGTAATATAACTTAAGGTTTATATGGCATGTATAGGATGAAGTGATGAGAAAATGAATTTGAAATATGGTTATGAATGTCTTTCATACATATATAATAGTTTATGTGTTTGCATTTATTAGTATATAATGATGGTTAATGAATGAAATAACATAGTAAGTTTGGGAAAATAGGTAGTGTAGTTATAAATTTGGCTTACCATATGAGTTATTAACTTGATTTGTATGTGGATTTGGAGTATATTGGTACATGAAAGTATTGTATGCAGGTTGGTTGTGTAAAGGGTGAGAAAAGTGGCCTTAAAATGGCCTATTTTTGTCCACACGGGTAGACACACGGGCGTGTGTCTTGACCGTGTGTGACACACGGCCTGGCATATGGGCATGTGT
Organism: Gossypium sturtianum; assembly: GCA_025698515.1. Taxonomy (NCBI): domain Eukaryota; kingdom Viridiplantae; phylum Streptophyta; class Magnoliopsida; order Malvales; family Malvaceae; genus Gossypium; species Gossypium sturtianum. The sequence continues at coordinate 106,881,873 of CM046955.1, forward strand.
TACGGCCGTGTGTCCCTACACCTAAAAATTGAGAAACAGAATGCTCAGAATTGAGCACACGGGAAGAGACACGGGCGTGTGTCCCAGCCATGTGAGTGACACGGCCATGAACATGGGCGTGTTGCATGGCCGTGTGAAAACTGCACCTAATTTATGAAAATTAAATTAACCACACAGCCTAGCACACGGGTGTGTGACTTGGCTGTGTGACTTCAATTTGGTCATGCCTTGCAAGTCAGAGAGTTACACGGGTGCGTGACACGGGCGTGTGTGACCACACGACTTGCCCACACTGGCGTGTCCCTAGACCACACGGGCATGTGGGTACTGTTCATAGGGCAAAATCTTGAAATTTTGAGAAAAATTTTATGAGTTTCCGAATTAGTCTCGATTTGATTCTACTATTCAAATTGGGCGTCGAGGGTCCATTTAAAGGACAATGTGTATGTTTTCGTAAATAATTAATATTTTTACTCAATGTTATCTATAATGATTCCTTAAACTCCGGTAATACTCCGTAACCCTGTTTTGGCGACGGATACGGGTTAGGGGTGTTACATTTAGTGGTATTAGAGCTATGATTTAGTCGATTCTCGGAATAACAGTGATGTGTAAAGTGTTTAGAAATACATGCCATATAAATCTGTGATAGTGTGATGTGTATGATCCGATCTAATCCTTAATTTTTCTTACCAATTGTAAAGAGGTCAAATAGACCTGAACGTGTTGGACTGGAAAAAAAAGTTAATAGTAGAGTGCAGACCTCTGAACAGGGAACAAACAGTAATGTTCCAATTTCTTTAATGCGAGAACAAGAACTTAAAGACATGATTTATGCGGTTATGAATCAATGGTATAGTGAAATGATACAAGGAAGAAGTCAAGCTCAGCAACCTCCTTTTTCCCCTACTGTACCACCAGTTACTCCTCCACCTCCTCCGACAGATGAAACTAGCAAGCATACTCCAATAGAAAAACTCAAAAATTTTGGGGCCGAAGAATTCCGGGGAGGATCAGATGTTGATCCAGTCAAAGCTGAATACTGGTTACAGAACTTAGTAAGGGTTTCTAAACAGATGGCTTGTTCTCTGGATGATTACTTGAGATGTGCTGTCTATTTGTTAAAGAAGAAGCGTATAATTGGTGGGAAACTATAGAAGCAGTAGTACCTGAAAAGAAGCTTTCTTGGGAATTTTTCCAAAGTGAATTCAAAAAGAAATATGTCGGTAAAAGATATATGGACAAGAAGAAGAGGGAATTCCTCGATCTGCGACAAGGGAATCGGTCAGTGGCTGAATATGGAGGGAATTTGTGTACCTCAGTAAATATGCCCGAGATATTGTACCTACTGAAGAAGAAATGTGTATTCGATTTGAATAGGGATTAAATGATGAGATTAAAATGATGATTGGAGGCATAGAGATACGAGAATTTGTTGCTCTATCAGATCGAGCCCATAAAATGGAAGAAGTGTATAACAGAAAGATGCAACGGGAAAGAAAAGGTAAAGAATCTTATAAGAGAAGTTCCTCCAGATCATTTTCTGTAATTCCGGCCAAAAATTTTAGAGAAGATTTTAGCCGATCCACTATGATGCCAGAACGATCAAACAGAAGCAGAGCAACTCAGCAAGAGTTTGGGGTAACTATTAAACCTGCGGCTAGTGTTGGCAGTGTACAGAATGTTTCCAGGCCTAAATGCAAGTATTGTGGAAGATTTCATTTGGGTGAATATAGAGTTGAAATGGGGGCTTGTTATAAATGTGGAGCCACTGATCATTTTATACGAGAATGTCCTCAACTATTAAAAGAAGAATGAGAGCAAAAAGAAAAACAATCAGCTATTTCTTAGAAAGGCAAACGCTCGGGTCAAAGCAGTGCTACAGGGACTGCTCGATCAGGAATGAAAGATTCCGCATCCCGTTCAGAAGCTAGGGCACCAGCACGTACATATGCCATCCGAGCGAGAGAGGAAGCTTCTGCTCCAGATGTTATAGCTGGTACTTTCTATTTTTTTGATGATTCTGTGTATGCATTAATTGATGTTGGATCCACACATTCATATATTTGCACTGATTAGCATCAGAAAAGAAATTGTATGTGGAGCCTACTGATTATGAAGTACAAGTCACTAATCCATTAGGACAAAGTGTGTTAGTTAATCTAATATGTCGAAATTGTCCACTGAAATCACAAGGCTATGAATTCTCTGCTGATTTGATGTTGTTACCCTTTCGGGAATTTGATATTATTTTGGGAATAGATTGGCTAACGAAACATGATGCTGTAGTGAATTGTCGAGATAAACGGATTGATTTGAAAAGTCAAGCAGGGGAAATAATTTCAGCTGAGTTTGGAAATTCAAAAGATGTTGTCAGGATTATTTCAGCCTTTACAGGCCAGAAATTGATACGTAAAGGTAATGAAGCGTTTCTAGCTTATATTTTCGATACCCGGGGTTCTGAATTGAAGATGGAACAGTTACCAGTTGTTAATGAGTTTGTTGATGTATTTCCTGAAGAATTATCGGGTTTACCTCCAGACCATGAAGTTGAATTTGCGACTGATGTGATTCTGGGAACAACACTGATATCAATAACACCGTACAGAATGGCACCGACCGAGTTAAAAGAGTTGAAGACACAGTTGCAAGAGTTATTGGATAAAGGGTTTATCAGACTGAGTACGTCACCTTGGGGTGCACCTGTATTATATGTGAAAAAGAAAGATGGTTCGTTGAGATTGTGTATTGATTACTGACAGTTGAACAAGGTCACAGTCAAGAATAAATATCCTTTACCTCGCATCGATGATTTGTTTGATCAATTGAAAGGTGCTGCGGTGTTCTCAAAGATAGATCTCAGATCCGGGTACTACCAGCTGAAAGTTAAAGAATGTGATGTGCTGAAGACTGCTTTCAGAACTCGGTATGGTCACTATGAATTTCTGGTAATGTCTTTTGGTTTAACAAATGCTCCTGCAGCTTTTATGGATTTAATGAATCAGATTTTTCAGCCTTATTTGGATAGATTTGTAGTAGTACTTATTGATGATATACTGGTCTATTCAAAGACAGAATCCGAGCATGCACAGTACTTAAGAATTGTATTACAGACTTTGAGAGAAAAGTAGTTGTATGCAAAGTTTAGCAAATGTGAATTTTGGCTACATAAGGTTGGATTTTTGGCTCACATCGTGTCAACTGAAGGGATTCGTGTGGATCCAAGCAAAATATCAGTAGTGGTGAATTGGAAAGTTCCGAAGAATGTAACCGAAGTGAGAAGTTTCTTAGGTTTAGCTGGGTATTATCACCGTTTTGTCAAGAATTTCTCAATGATTGCTTCACCAATGACCCTATTGTTACAGAAAAATGTTGAATTTGAGTGGTCCGATGAATGCCAACAGAGCTTTGATAAGTTGAAGAAAATGTTAACAGAAGCTCCAGTTTTGACTCAACCAGAGTCGGGTGTGCCATATATTGTATATAGTGATGCATCTCTGAATGGTTTAGGTTGCGTATTGATGCAGTCAGGAAAAGTAGTGGCTTATGCTTCTCGACAATTAAAACCGCATGAAAGGAATTATCCTACACATGATCTTGAGTTGGCTGCAATTGTGTTTGCATTGAAAATTTGGAGACATTATCTATATGGCGAGAAATGTTATGTGTATACAGATCATAAAAGTCTGAAGTATTTGATGACTCAGAAAGAGCTGAATTTGAGACAGAGACGATGGTTAGAGTTGTTGAAAGACTATAATTTGGTTATTGATTATTACCCGGGAAAAGCTAATGTAGTTGCTGATGCACTGAGTCGAAAGTCATCTTTGTTTGCACTTCGGGCAATGAATGCTCGTTTGGCCCTTAATGAAAATGGTGCTGTATTAGCAAAACTAAAAGCAAAACCTTTGTTTCTCCAACAGATTCGTGAGTTACAAGATGATGATCCAAAGTTAGTGTTGAAACGACAAATGGTGCAAGATAATTTGAGTTTAGAATATAGTATTGATGACAGTGGTATGTTATGTTATTGTAATAGAATTTGTGTTCCAAATAATTCTGATTTAAAGAATGATATTCTTTCTGAAGCTCATAGTAGCATGTATTCTATTCATCCGGGTAGTACGGAAATGTATTGTAATCTGAAAGGAATGTATTGGTGGCCCGGTATGAAATGGGAAATTTGTGAGTTTGTTGTGAAATGTCTGATTTGTCAGCAGGTTAAAGCAGAACATCAAGTACCAACAGGTTTGTTACAACCTGTTATGATTCCTGAATGGAAGTGGGAGCATGTTACGATGGATTTTGTTTCCAAATTGCCTATGACTCCTAGAAAGAAAGATTCAATATAGGTTATCGTTGATAGATTGACAAAGCCAGCACGCTTTATTCCGGTTAGAACAGATTTCTCACTTGAAAAGTTAGCATAGTTATATGTGTTTGAGATTATACGATTACATGGAGTTCCAACTTCCATTATTTCAAATCGAGATCCAAGATTCACTTCGAGGTTTTGGAATAAATTACAAGAAGCACTGGGTACTAAGTTGAATTTCAGCACAGCATTTCATCCTCAGACAGACGGGCAGTCAGAGCGAGTGATTCAGAAGATATGTTAAGGTGCTGTATACTCGAGTTTGGAGACAGTTGGGAAAGGTATTTACCTTTGGCTGAGTTTGCTTATAATAATAGTTATCAGTCTAGCATCAAAATGGCACCATTTGAGGCTCTTTATGGTAGAAAATGCAAGACTCTATTTTATTGGTCTGAATTGAGTGAATCCAAGTTAGTTGGAGTGGATTTGATTCGAGAAACTGAAGAAAAAGTTCAGATTATCCGGGATAGTTTGAAAGCTGCTTCAGATCGTCAGAAGTCATATGCAGATTTAAAAAGAAGAGACATAGAGTTTACAGTTGGCGATCGAGTGTTCTTAAAGGTTTCACCGTGGAAGAAAGTGCTACGATTTGGTAAAAAGGGGAAACTGAGTCCAAGATTTATTGGACCGCATGAAATAGTTGAAAGAATTGGCCCTGTAGCTTATCGATTGGCTTTACCTTTGGAACTTGAGAAGATTCAAAATGTGTTTCACGTGTCTATGTTGAGACGGTATAGGTCATATCCTTCACATGTGGTTCCTCACACTGAAATTGAGCTTCAACCGGATATGACATATTTAGAGGAACCAGTGAAAATTTTGGCTTGAGAAGTTAAAGAACTACGGAATAAACGAGTACCGCTAGTTTAAGTGTTGTGGCATCGACATGGTATGGAGAAGGCAACCTGGGAATCGGAGGAATAAATGAGAGCACTATATCCGAATCTATTTCCAGGTAACAAATTTCGAGGACGAAATTTACTAAAGGGGGGAGAGTTGTAACAGCCTAAATTTCAGTGGTGTCAGGAACAGTGATTCGAGATCACTAAATCCGACAAGTAGGTTTGAAAATTTAGTAAATTGATATTAATGAGTCAAGTGTGAATTTAGAAATATTTTTGAATTAGAGAATTATGTGAATTAAAAGAATTGGTTAGGTAAAATGGGTCAAACACGAGGTATCGAGACCTCGAATCTATAGATCAAGCCATAAATATTCCTAGAAATATTTATGGAGTGTTATTGAGTTAGTATTAAAGTTTCGTTAGAAAATTTTAACGTTTTGATAGTCAATTAATTAAAAAGGACTAAATTGTAAAAGGTGTAAAATTTGTTAAATAGTGATTAAATAGCTTAAGTGCCTAATAAGTAGGGATTTAAAAGGCAATTAGACCCAAATTATATAGGCTGGACGATTTGGGCAAGAAAATTAGCAAGAAAGTAAGGTGAAATAAGGGTAAAATTGGAAATTTTGCAAATTAAACATATAAAACAAAGACAAAATTGAAAAATCTAGAGATTTCTTCATATTTTCATCATTCAAAACGCCATAGGAGGTCTTCAAAGCTGGTTTTTCATATTTCTACTTCATGTGAGTTCAATTCTTGCTATTTTCTTGTATTTTTTGTGTTTTTATGACTTTTACAATTAGGTCCAATTATGTTCATTTGTTTTTGATTTTATGGGTGAAATTGAAAGTTACCATGGTTGAGTTCTGGAAGTTTATGATGAATTATCATGGATTTGAAGCTTTAATTTCATTATAAGATGATTTTATTAAGTGATTTTAATAGAAATTGACTTTAGGACCTAATTGTGAAAAAGTTTAGAGTTAGGGTTTGATGTTGAAATTATGAATACCAAAGGGTACATAGTAGTTTAGAATGATGGAATAAAGTGTTAATTGAGAAAAATTAGCTTAATTGATGGGTTAATTGAGTAGGGACTAAATTGTAAAAATTATAAATTTTAGGGGTAAAAGTGTAATTTTGAAAATTGAAGGGCATAGATTGTTAAGTGAATTAGAATTGAATTATATGCTAATGAATGAAAAAATTTATATTATAGATCAAGAAATCGAAGACAAACATGGAAAAGAGAAAGTTCCCGATTAGTCCCTGAATCTTTACAAATTCTACAAATTGGTGCAGGTAAGTTCATATGGTTGAATTTTCATAATTTAATTTCTAATTTAGAGATGATCAAATGTATTATTTCATATGTTGTTATTGAATTATGATTATTGTAATAAAGTGAAAATCGAATTGAAAGTCAAATGGAGTAGAAAGCTGGAATGAGTACAATCGTACAGTGACAAATGAAGTGATTAGTGATGAATTGACTGATGTAATCATGGTATAACCATGAAATAGTGTGAATGTAAGACCATAGCTGGACTATGGCATTTCAGTGAAAAGTCCATAATTGAATTATGGCACAGTGAAACAGTGTACGTAAGACCATGGTTGAACCATGGCAGTAAGTGAAAGTGTGCATGTATAAGACCATAACTGTAACACCCCATACCCGAGTCCAAGGCTTAGACTGGATACGAGATATTACTATGCTTTAACTTGCTTAATCATGCTCTTACGGGCTGTAAAATTTTGTTTTGAATTAAAAACTTCTCTTTCTCAGTCTAATCATACATTTCATGGGCCTACGAGGCCTTATACGCGTATATAAAAACTTTCGAAACTTAATCAGAAACTTTTCTTTAAAGCAGAGGTCACACGCCCATGTGGTTTGGGACACACCCGTGCACCCCTTTACACGCCCATGTCTCCCGACCGTGGTCGACACTGACTAATTACACACGGCCTTGACACGCCCGTGGACTAAGACCGTGAACTATACCTTGATATACTGACTTATCTCACACGGCCGGCACACGCGCCCATGTTCCAACCGTGTGTCATGCACAAGCTTCAACACGGCCGTGGGATTAGCCCGTGGCCTATTCTCGACTTATGAGACTAAGGTGTAGGTTACGACGGCCCAGACACACGCCGTGTGTCTAACCGCGGTGGGCACTTAGAGGCTATTTACCAAGCCAATGGCCACCCCAAATCAAGTATCAAAACCAATATTTAATTCAACACCTCAACTACTACATCTATCATGAACTAGAATGCATACTTCATTGATAAATAAAAACATACATACTTAATCATTCAAGGCCAATCTCTTTGGCCATATACAAAAGAATACTAGGCTTGATAGCCAACATTTTAACTCAAAATGAAATGCTTCCTATACATGCCATACTTAATATAAACAACTTGGCTATACCAAAATAGCGATTGATAGTGTGCTTCGAGCTTCGATGACGCTGATCCACGAGATTAGCTTGGCGGGACTACATAGAAAGAAAGAATAAAAGACGTAAGCATTTAGCTTAGTAAGTTTGCATATAATGCACGTAACAACATACTTGCTTCATATAACCCATTTGACATAAACAATGGTATCATAATTTCAGCTATAAAGCTTACTTACTCATATCTGATTCTTACATATCTCATGATACTTACTAGTCTCATACTTGTGAGGTAAACAAGGTACTCAGATCACTTGATCACATTGATCAGCATACTTTAACATAATAATCATAATCTCTAATTTTTCATTCATAACATGTATAATACTCATTCTCGACTTGATGATAACTTTGCTTACTTAATTTCTTGTTATCTCATTTAAACTTTACTTGTGTGCCTGATGAATTTCCATGAATAACCGATGATACTGAATCTCATCTCACATGCTCGATGCCAAAACCATATCCTAAATACGGTCTTACATGGAATCTCTCATCTTGGTTTTGAGGCCATGTCTTGACATGGACTTATACGAAGTCTTTCTCGTTCTCACCAATGCCATGCCTTGGCTTGGACTTACATGATAACTTGTTCAATGCCAAGCTTGCCTTGGACTTACATGATATCTTGTTCAATGCCAAGCTTGCCTTGGACTTACATGATAACTTGTTCAATGCCAAGCTTGCCTTGGACTTACATGATATCTTGTTCAATGCCAAGCTTGCCTTGGACTTACATGATAACTTGTTCAATGCCAAGCTTGCCTTGGACTTACATGATAACTTGTTCAATGCCAAGCTTGCCTTAGACTTACATGATATCTTGTTCAATGCCAAGCTTGCCTTGGACTTACATGATAACTTTGCTTGATTGCCGATGCCATGCCTTGGCTTGGTCTTATACGGACTTTCTAATCTCATGTGGTAGATCGAGTATCCTGGGAAATTCCATCTTCAATCGGGACTTGCTCGTATTTAATCTCATTGATTTCTTTGTTTAGCAAAACATTAATCATTCCATGATAATAATGTACATTATACTAAGCAATTTAATGATAGAAATCATAAAGCTTAGAAATCATACAAACTTACCTCGATATACAAAATGTATGTAGATATGCAATTTAGCCCTCGACTTTGTTCTTGCCTCGGTTTCGATCCGGGCTTCATTTTTCTTGATCTATAATCATAAATAGATCATTTAATACTCACATTGACTAAATTGACTCTTAACTCATACTTTGGCAAAATTACTATTTTGCCCCTATACTTTCTCATATTTGCACTTTTGCCCAAAGGCTCGTAAAATGAATCTCATTCAACTTTATTAAACTTCATGCTTAGCTTATTCATTTTCCCTACTATAGCAATCATCAATTCCCATTATTTCTAATAGGTATGACCAATTTCATAATTTTTACAAACTAGTCCTTACTAGCATTTTTCATGAAATTCACTTAGAAAAAGATGTTTATCTAACATCAGACTCTCATAAACTTCCATAAAATATCATTTTACAAGCATGTCACTCTTGGGTAGATTTTTGAACATGCATCTTAGCTTATTTTATAGCTAAAAATAGCTAATTCATAATACGAGAACTTCAAAACACGAAGAATATTAAAAAGCAGGCTAAGATGAACTTACTAGCAAGCTTGAAAGATGAACAAACCCTAGCAATGGGTTCTTGGAAAATTTCGGCAATGAGGAAGAAGATGAATGAAATTGTTATCATCTTTTTCCCATTTTAATCATTTAAATGGTAAATGACTAAAATGCCCTTCTCTTTAAAAATTTCTATTTTACTAACTCATGTCCATTTTTGTCCAAAAATTATAATTTGGGAAAATTGCTATTTAAGGACTCATAATTAATATTCTAAAGCTATTTCATACAAAAAGCTTCTAGAAACTCATATTTTACAACTCTTGCAATTTAGTCCTTTTTGGACCAAACAACTTCAATTTAACGAAATTGCTTCATGAAACTTTCACACTAGCATGCAAACATGGCATAAACCTTAAAACTCATGAATTCACCTCGGACTCGTGGCCTCGCACCACTATTCCGACTAGGCCCTAAATCGGCCATTACAATTCTCCCCTTAGGATTTTCGTCCTCTGAAATCTTACCAAAGAAATGCAGATTTGGATACTGGTTTCTCATGATTTCTTCTGGTTCCCATGTAGCTTCCTCTATCCCATGTCTTTGCCACAATACTTTCACTAGGGCAATATTTTTATTCCTTAGTTTTTTGACTTCCCGAGCCAAAATCTTAACTGGTTCTTCACCATAAGTCATGTCGGGATGAATCTCTATCTCTCGATCGGGAATTACATGTGAAGGGTCTGATCGGTAGCGTCTCAACATTGACACGTGAAATACATCATGTATCTTTTCTAACTCTGATGGCAAAACCAATCTGTAGGCTACAGGCCCAACTTTCTCGGTAATCTCATATAGTCCAATAAAACGTGGACTCAACTTGCCTTTCCGGCCAAATCTGAGAACTTTTCTCGATGGTGACACTTTCAAGAAAACTTTATCTCCGACTTGATACTCTATCTCTTTTCTCTTTAAGTCCGAATAGGACTTCTGTCTGTCTGATGCAGCTTTTAAACATTCTCGTATGACTTTCACTTTCTCTTCAGCTTTTCTAACTAAATCAACCCCGTGAATTTGGTTTTCTTTAAGTTCAGTCCAATATAGAGGCGTTCGGCACTTACGCCCATATAAAGCCTCATAAGGCGCCATCTTTAAGCTTGACTGAAAACTATTATTGTAGGCAAACTCTACCAATGGGAGAAACATTTCCCAACTGCCTCGGAATTCAAGAATACAACATCTGAGCATGTCCTCGAGTACTTGAATTAACCTCTCCGACTGGCCGTCAGTTTGAGGATGAAAAGCGGTACTAAAGTTCAACTTTGTACCCAAGGCCTCTTGTAACTTCTTCCAAAATCTGAATGTGAATCTCGGATCTCTATCCGATATGATTGACAAAGGAACTCCATGAAGTCTCACTATTTCTGAAATATACAAGTTTGCCAACTTGTCGAGGGAGTAATCCACTCGAACAGGTATAAAATGGGCTGACTTCGTGAGTCTATCAACTACAACCCATACAGCATCTTTCTTGCTCAGAGATAATGGTAAACCCGTTACAAAATCCATAGTAATACGGTCCCATTTCCACTCTAGAACTAAAATGGGTTGAAGCAAACCCGAAGGTACTTGGTGTTCAGCCTTTACTTACTGACAAATCAAGCATTTGGAAATAAATTCTGAAATATCTTTCTTCATTCTCGGCCACCAATACTGTTGCTTCAAGTCATTATACATCTTATTACTACCCGGATGTACAGACAAACATCCATTATGGGCCTCATGCAAAAATTTCTGAATAAGCTCTTCTTTTCTCAGTACACAAGCTCTATCTTTGAACATCAGAATTCCATTGGGACTAATCCGGAAGTCAGATTCAACATCTATCTCGCACTGAGCTCTCTTGACTTGCAATTCACTATCTTCTTCTTCAGCTTCAATGATCTCTTGGAGGAAAATTGGTCTAGCTCTCAAATCAGCTAAAATAGAACCATCGTCGGATAAGGTCATCCGTGAATTCAATGCCCTTAATGAAAATAGGGACTTTCTACTCAAAGCATCGGCAACCATATTCGCCTTCCCAGGACGGTAGTCAATGACCATCTCATAATCTTTTATCAACTCTAACCATCTCCGCTGTCTTAAGTTCAACTCTTTTTGCGTCATCAAGTACTTCAAACTTTTGTGATCAGTGAAAATCTGACATCTCTCACCATATAGGTGATATCTCCATATCTTCAATGCGAAGACTATGGCAGCCAACTCTAAATCATGTGTCGGATAATTCTTCTCATGAGGCTTCAACTGTCTGGAGGCATAAGTAATCACTTTGCCTTCTTGCATAAGTACACAGCCTAATCCATTTAAGGATGCATCGCTGTAAATTACAAATTCTTTCCCTGTCTCAGGTTGTACTAAAACTGGAGCTTCTGTCAATATTGCTTTCAACTTCTCGAAACTTTGTTGGCATCATTCTATCCACACAAACTTCACATTTTTCTGTAACAATTTAGTCACTGGGGTTGCAATCATGGAAAACCCCTTGACGAATTGTCTGTAATAATAGCCGGCTAGGCCTAGAAAACTTCTAATCTCTGAGATATTCTTTGGTGGCTTCCAGTCCATAATAGCCGAAATCTTACTGGGTCTACTCGAACTCCTTCTCCCGAGATAATATGTCCCAGAAATCCTACTTCCTTGAGCCAAAATTCACTTTTACTGAACTTGGCATATAATTGATTTTCTCGTAGAATCTGTAAAACTGTCCGTAGGTGCTCAGCATGCTTATTCTCATCTCGGGAATAAATTAGTATGTCGTCAATGAAAACGACTACAAACCTGTCAAGGTATGGTCTAAAAATGCGGTTCATTAAGTCCATGAATACCGCAGGAGCATTGGTCAAACCAAAGGGCATGACTAAAAATTCATAATGCCCATACCTTGTTCGAAAGGCTGTCTTAGACACATCTGATTCTTTTACTCTCAGCTAGTAGTACCCTGATCTCAAGTCTATTTTGGAGAACACAGTGGCTCATTTCAATTGGTCGAACAAATCATCGATCCTTGGCAATGGGTACTTTTTCTTTACTGTCACTTTATTAAGTTGATGGTAATCTATGCACAATCTCATAGTGCCATCTTTCTTTTTGACAAATAAAACCGGAGCACCCCATGGTGAACAACTTGATCTTGCAAAGCCTTTGTCTGTCAACTCTTGCAACTGTGACTTCAGCTCCTTCAACTACGTTGGAGCCATTCTGTAAGGAGTAATAGATATTGGTGCGAAGCACGGAGCTAGCTCAATGCTGAACTCAACCTCTCTAACGGTGGTAGTCCCGGTAATTCTTCGGGAAAACATCCACGTATTCACATACTATCGTGATCGACTCAATCTTTAACTCTGTTTCTTTATCATTCATCACAAAGGCCAAATATACTTGCACTTTCTTACATATCTCTCATGTGTCGCCATATGAGAAATCACCGCCGATGATTTACTTTGCTCATCTGATTCTATATGGAGAGTATCCACATTCTCACATCTCATCTCGATATATTTCTTCCCACAATTAACTATTACATTATGGGTGGTCAACCAGTCCATACCAAGAATGATGTCAAACTCATCAAATGGTAGCAACATAAGATTTGCTTTAAAGTAATGACCTCTAATCATTAATGGACATTCTCTACATACGTCATTCACTAACACACTCTTGCCTAAAGGATTAGACACTTTAATCGCAAATTCTGTAGAATCTATAGGCATTTTCATACTGGATACTAGTTTCATACAAATGTAAGAGTGTGTGGATTCGAGATCTATTAAAGCAATAACTTTAACATCATGAAGAGAAAAGGTACCCGTAATAACATCAAGAGATGATGCCTCTTCGCGAGCGCGAATGGCATAAGTCCTCGCAGGTGCCCTACCCTCGGGTCTCACAGCCTGTTCTCTAGGGTTACCTTTACCACTTGCCCCTCTTCCGGGGTTCCTCTGCGGTCTACCTCTAACCATACCCTCAGATCTCGGGTTCTGAGTTCTCTCTTCTTTCATCATCTCTGGACAGTCTTTTATATAGTGGTCTTGGGAACCACATCTAAAGCATGCGTTTTCATGTGCTCGGCATTCTCCAAGTTGATGTTTGCCACATTGTGGGCATTCGGGTCTGTCAAATCTAATATTCCCAACACTTGCAACTGAAGTAGTCTGTGCTTTATTCCCTGAATATTGCTTACTCTTGTCTTTCCTTGAAAACCCAGTGGAAGTAGCAGATCGGGTAGGGAAATCTCTTAACTTCTTGGATGAAGATTGGAATGACTTATTCCACTGTCTCTTCCTAGAGTCACGAGACTCCATTTTAGACTTTCTTTTCTCTTTTACTAATTCCTCGGCTTTACAAGCCCTCTCTACTAGCACAACAAATTCCTTTAGTTCTAGGAAACAACAAACAGTTTGATGTCCTCATTCAACCCGTCTTCAAATCTTTTACTCATGATGGCCTCGGTGGACACGCATTCACGAGCGTGCATTTCATCGAGTCGTACAAACTCACGTGCTCATAAACAAACATCGACATCTTGCCTTGCTTCGATTCTAGGAATTCCTTCCTTTTCGGTCCACAAGCCTTTGACTGATATACTTTTTCTTGAATTCTTCTTTGAAAAATTCCCATGTGATCCTTTCCTCGGCACCACCGACACAAGGGTGTTCCACCATTGGTAAGCGAGAATCTCTTAGAAGAGAGACTACACACTTCATGCATTCCTCGGTTTGTGCACGACAACTCATTAAATACCCTGATAGTATTTTCTATCCAGAACTCAGCCTTTTCCGGATCATCATCTTTTCTAGCCCGGAATTCTTCTGCCCATGTTTCTTGATTCTATCAACCAGAGGCTTCTCTCCTCTTACCACCTCTACTACTTGAGGGGCTCTTGGGATAGGTTGAGGAATAGGTGGGGGTGGAGGGGTTGTGCATTCGGGTCGCATTTAACGAACTCCGTGTACCATGTGTTCATCATAGGGAGGAAGGCTTCTCTAGCCTCTTCTCTTCCTCCTTGACTCACTGTAGTGGGTCTATTCTCATTCTCATTTAAGACTGTCCCTTTGGGGAGGAGCGGTGCATTACGTTCTACGTCATCCGCCATATCTCTTTCAGGATCCATTTACTATATATATAAACATAATTTAAATCGTCAGGAGTCGCCACACTATCATTATAAAAACATTCTTACGTATGGCATGTATAGCTAGACTCGTGCTCGTGCTACATTAGTCCTAGAATCGACTAAACCGTAGCTTTGATACCACTAAATATAACATCCCATACCCGAGTCCAAGGCTTAGACTGGATACGAGATATTACTATGCTTTAACTTGCTTAATCATGCTCTTACGGGCTGTAAAATTTTGTTCCGAATTTAAAAATTCTCTTTCTCAGTCTAATCATACATTTCATGGGCCTACGAGGCCTTATACGCGTATATAAAAACTTTCAAACTTAATCGTAAACTTTTCTTTAAAGCGCAGGTCACACGCCCATGTGGTTTGGGACACGCCCGTGCACCCCTTTACACGCCCATGTCTCCCGACCGTGGTCGACACTGACTAATTACACACGGCCTTGACACGCCCGTGGACTTAGACCGTGTACTATACCTTGATATACTGACTTATCTCACATGGCCGGGGCACACGCTCATGTTCCAACCGTGTGTCATGCATAGCTTCAACACACGGCTGTGGGATTAGCCCGTGGCCTATTCTGACTTATGAGACTAAGGTGCAGGTTACGCACGGCCTAGACACACGCCTGTGTGTCTAACCGTGTGGGCACTTAGAGGCTATTTACCAAGCCAATGGCCACCCTGAAATCAAGTATCAAAACCAATATTTAATTCAACACCTCAACTACTACATCTATCATGAACTAAAATGCATACTTCATTGATAAATAAAAACATACATACTTAATCATTCAAGGCCAATCTCTTTGGCCATATACAAAAGAATACTAGGCTTGATAGCCAACATTTTAACTCAAAATGAAATGCTTCCTATACATGCCATACTTAATATAAACAACTTGGCTATACCAAAATAGCGATTGATAGTGTGCTCCGAGCTCCGATGACGATGATCCACGAGATTAGCTTGGCGGGACTACATGGAAAGAAAGAATAAAAGACGTAAGCATTTAGCTTAGTAAGTTTGCATATAATGCACGTAAAAACATACTTGCTTCATATAACCCATTTGACATAAACAATGGTATCATAATTTCAGCTATAAAGCTTACTTACTCATATCTGATTCTTACATATCTCATGATACTTACTAGTCTCATACTTGTGAGGTAAACAAGGTACCTGTATCACTTGATCACATTGATCATCATACTTTAACATAATAATTGTAATATCTAATTTATCATTCATAACATGTATAATACTCATTCTTGACTTGATGATAACTTTGCTTACTTACTTTCTTGTTATCTCATTTAAACTTTACTTGTGTGCCCGATGAATTTCCATGAATAACCGAGGATACTGAATCTCATCTCACATGCTCGATGCCAAAGCCATATCCTAAATACGGTCTTACATGGAATCTCTTATCTTGGTTTCGAGGCCATGTCTTGACATGGACTTATACGAAGTCTTTCTCGTTCTCACCAATGCCATGCCTTGGCTTGGACTTACATGATAACTTGTTCAATGCCAAGCTTGCCTTGGACTTAAATGATATCTTGTTCAATGCCAAGCTTGCCATGATAACTTGTTCAATGCCAAGCTTGCCTTGGACTTACATGATAACTTGTTCAATGCCAAGCTTGCCTTGGACTTACATGATATCTTGTTCAATGCCAAGCTTGCCTTGGACTTACATGATAACTTTGCTTGATTGCCGATGCCATGCCTTGGCTTGGTCTTATACGGACTTTCTAATCTCATGTGGTAGATCGAGTATCCTGGGAAATTCCATCTTCAATCGGGACTTGCTCGTATTTAATCTCATTGATTTCTTTGTTTAGCAAAACATTAATCATTCCATGATAATAATGTACATTATACTAAGCAATTTAATGATAGAAATCATAAAGCTTAGAAATCATACAAACTTACCTCGATATACAAAATGTATGTAGATATGCAATTTAGCCCTCGACTTGTTCAATGCCAAGCTTGCCTTGGACTTACATGATAACTTGTTCAATGCCAAGCTTGCCTTGGACTTACATGATATCTTGTTCAATGCCAAGCTTGCCTTGGACTTACATGATAACTTTGCTTGATTGCCGATGCCATGCATTGGCTTGGTCTTATACAGACTTTCTAATCTCATGTGGTAGATCGAGTATCCTAGGAAATTCCATCTTCAATCGGGACTTGCTCGTATTTAATCTCATTGATTTCTTTGTTTAGCAAAACATTAATCATTCCATGATAATAATGTACATTATACTAAGCAATTTAATGATAGAAATCATAAAGCTTAGAAATCATACAAACTTACCTCGATATACAAAATGTATGTAGATATGCAATTTAGCCCTCGACTTTGTTCTTGCCTCAGTTTCGATCCGGGCTTCATTTTTCTTGATCTATAATCATAAATAGATCATTTAATACTCACATTGACTAAATTGACTCTTAACTCATACTTTGGCAAAATTACTATTTTGCCTCTATACTTTCTCATATTTGCACTTTTGCCCAAAGGCTCGTAAAATGAATCTCATTCAACTTTATTAAACTTCATGCTTAGCTGATTCATTTTACCTACTATAGCAATCATCAATTCCCATTATTTCTAATAGGTATTACCAATTTCATAATTTTTACAAACTAGTCCTTACTAGCATTTTTCATGAAATTCACTTAGAAAAAGATGTTTATCTAACATCAAACTCTCATAAACTTCCATAAAATATCATTTTACAAGCATGTCACTCTTGGGTAGATTTTTGAACATGCATCTTAGCTTATTTTATAGCTAAAAATAGCTAATTCATAATACGAGAACTTCAAAAACACGAAGAATATTAAAAACGGGGCTAAGATGAACTTACTAGCAAGCTTGAAAGATGAAAAAACCCTAGCTATGGGTTCTTGGAAAATTTTGGCAATGAGGAAGAAGATGAATGAAATTTTTTTCATCTTTTTCCCATTTTAATCATTTAAATGGTAAATGACTAAAATGCCCTTCTCTTTAAAAATTTCTATTTTACTAACTCATGTCCATTTTTGTCCAAAAATTATAATTTGGGCAAATTGCTATTTAAGGACTCATAATTAATATTCTAAAGCTATTTCATACAAAAAGCTTCTAGAAACTCATATTTTACAACTCTTGCAATTTAGTCCTTTTTGGACCAAACAACTTCAATTTAACGAAATTGCTTCATGAAACTTTCACACTAGCATGCAAACATGGAATAAACCTTAAAACTCATGAATTCACCTTGGACTCATTGCCTCGCACCACTATTTCGACTAGGCCCTAAATCGGGCTGTTACAATAACGGGGTTATGGCATCATGAGTGTAAAACCATGGCAAAGCCATGACAGTGCTTGTGTAAGACCATAGTTAAACTATGGCATCAAATTAACGATGTACTCAATTCCGTAAGACGTTCACTAATTTGACGAGAAGTGGTAAGTGATAAATGGACTAATGTGACAGAAATTAAGTGGTTTAAGATATTGAGCTCAATTATGTGAATTTCATTATTTGAGATTGTGATTGGCAGGAAGTGTTAGTGAATTGCATGTTTTGTAATTTGATATAATATGTTCGGTAAGATTTATCTTTTTAAGCCTGTGAACTTACTAAGCTTTCATAAGCTTACTTTTGTGTGTTAAATGTTCTTGTAGATTAATAAGAGTTCGAAGGATCGGATCATCACACCAGCCACAAGATATCAGATTTTCACGGTAGATCTTGTAATATAACTTAAGGTTTATATGGCATGTATAGGATGAAGTGATGAGAAAATGAATTTGAAATATGGTTATGAATGTCTTTCATACATATATAATAGTTTATATGTTTGCATTTATTAGTATATAATGATGGTTAATGAATGAAATAACATAGTAAGTTTGGGAAAATAGGTAGTGTAGTTATAAATTTGGCTTACCATATGAGTTATTGACTTGATTTGGTTGTGGATTTGGAGTATATTGGTACATGAAAGTATTGTATGCAGGTTGGTTGTGTAAAGGGTGATAAAAGTGGCCTATTTTCGTCCACACGGGTAGACACACGAGCGTGTGTCATGACCGTGTGTGACACACGATGTAATATCCCAAATTTCTGCGATGTAGGAAATAATGATTCGAGACCACCAAATTCGGGAATGAACTCGTAAATTATATTATTTAATATTTGCGAGCCAAATGTAGCTTTTAAAAGATTTTTGAAATAGTAAATTGTATTTTATAAAGATTTATTTGGTTAAGAAATTGAGAAAAAAATAGGTATTGAGATCTCGGTGTTATAAACCAAGCCATGAATATTTTTATGAATATTTACGGAGTGTCAATAAGGTAGTATTAAAATTTCGTCAGAAAATTTTAATGTTTCGGTAGTCAATTAGATAAAAAGGACTAAATTGAAAAGGTGCAAAACTTGTTAAAGTGATTAAATAGCTTAACCATTAAATAAGGAAGGACTAAAAGGGAAAATGGACCATTTTAAAATGGCTGAGGCGGCATAGCGTGAAAAAAAATCAAAGATTTTTATTTGAAAAGGACAAAATTAGAATTTTAACAACATGGCCAAAGTTGATTTTAATGATTTCTAGGCCATTTCTTCTTCAACTTTCTGTCAAAAACAGCCATGGAAGAGTGGTTTGAGCTGGTCTTTCATATTTTAGCTTCAAGTAAGTTCAATTATTGCTTTTTCCTTGAAATTTTTATATTTTTGGACTTTTACAATTAGGTCTAACTTAGTATTCTATTAGTTTTTGATTTTGTTGAAAATTTTGGAAGTTACCATTGATAATTTCATATAATTTTTGTTATTTTATGATGAAATTGAGATGGTAATGGATGTTTAAAGGTGTTTTATTAAAGAATTTTGGATGAAAACATGTTTTAGGAGTTAAATTGAAAATTGTTGAATTTATGGAAAATTATGAAATTTCATGGAATTCATGTGCTGTGATTGGTATGTATGAGAATAATTAGGCTTGGAATAAGGATTAAATTGCAAGAATTTCATTTTCCGAGCCTAGGGACGAAATTGTCATGTATTAAACGTTTAGGGGGAAAATGGTAATCAACATTTTGCACTAAAACAGTTTTTGACAGCAGCAGTGGTCTAACTTTGAAAAATCACAAAAAATTTTGGGAATCAAATTAAAGGATGAACAAAATATGAAATTAAAGCTTATTGAGTTTAGTTTCTCATAGAAGAAACAGTGTAAGCAATGGAATTGTAAATCATGAGATATAATAAATTTTGTGAGATAAGGTCGTAATGGTTTCGGGTTCCCCTCTTCTGACTTTGGAAAATCATCAAAAATTGGAGAAAAATAATTAGGGGATTAAATTTATATTTTTAAATTCTTAATGAGTCTATTTTCAATAGAAACAAACGGGAATATAATCCAAATTCTGTGTTAAGAGATAAATAATTTTTAGTAAGAAAAGGTCGAAGCTGTCAAACAGCAGAATAAGGATAAATTTGAAGATTTTACTGTACTAATTTCCTAAACTATAAATTCTGAAATTTTTATGGTAGAAGGATATATGAACTGAGTTTCAAAAACATCAAGTGGATCTTAATTTGGAGTTCTTTATCTCAAGATAAAAATAATTTAGTGACTATGACACGGATGGACAGCTTTGAATATACATATAAGTAAATAGTGAAATTATAGATAATGTTACTTATAAGCATGATATATACATTAAGGATGTGGAATGGAGAGGAGGAGGAGGAAAATATATGAATGAATTGTGTATAAATTGATCACATTCCCGATTATAATCGATAAACGTTGAATTAGAAATGATATAATGTTTTATTTCAAATATTTATTATGAAATTAAGATTATCGTTATGGTATAAAAATCAAATTGTAAGTTTGTGTAACTTGAATTGTATTCTTAAATGTTTGAAATGCATGTTTATGTGATGAAAATGTGATTTGAATGCTCAATGTATGATTATTGATGAAATGTTGATAATATTCAATAAAAAGGGAAATAAATCCCGGTTGAATGGAATGGAATTCGATGGATCACTGAAAAGGATTTGACGGTAAAAAGGATCTAGCCCGGACGGGTGATCCTGATATAAGCCCTCTCGAAGAATATGTGTGAAAAGGATCTAGCTCGGACGGGTGATCCTGATATAAGCCCTCCCGAAGAATATTTGTGAAATAGATTTAGCCCGGACGGGTAATCCAAAGTAAATGTGAGTCTGGATTTAGCCTGGACTTGTAATCCAGACAAAGCTCTATAGAGTATTTGTCATTGCAGGGGATTTAGCCTGGACTGGTAATCCCGACAATACTCTTTGAGCATATGTTACAGGGGATTTAGCCTGGACTGGTAATCCCGCTGTAAGAAATGAGGTTCGCGGGAGTGTGCTCTCTGAAAAGGACTTATGTATATATGTGTACGAATTGACAGTTAATGAGATTGTACACCATGAGTGTACTACAGGAAATCTATCGAAATTCCGAGGATTTCAACGGGATAAATATGAAAAACGGTAAATACATGGAATTATGAAATTGGTGAGCATATTCACAAGAATTTGTCATTTGAAATTATGATTGACAGGAAGAAATAGCGAATTGCATACTTATGTATGGTTACAAGTATTTATCTGAAATACAAGAAAATGATGGTTATTGATAAATGGAGACATGAGACTATGATATATGAACATGGAATATGTTTGATAAATATGTTCATTCATAATTATGGAATTATGTACCTCATGTGTACTATTTGCATAAAGATGATATTTCAAATACTTTGATGAGTAAAGCTCAAATATAAAATAGTATGAAATCAAGACAAGTTGTTAGGAAAATGTATTTAAAATATAGAGATATGGTTGCTATATGTTATATGATTACATAATGTGAAATTGTCTATATATATGAGAAATTTAATGAGAATTGAGCCCATACGTGTTTCTTGGTATTTATATGAAGTGTACGACTAACAAGGGTGATGAGGTTATGTGTTAGGGCTCGTGATCAAGATGATTGAATATGCCTTGTATGTTTATATTGAATTTAAATGAGTGAGTTTTCGGAAGGTCGTTGGTTAGAAAGCTCAACAGAGATCACTCACACTATCCATCGGCCTATTTTGGTATGTATGGTAAATGAATTATGGTTATAATGGCATGTATAGGTTAATTAGTTAATGTTGGCTTATAAATGATCTAACTGTAACTAGCCATTGGTATGGCTTGTATTTAGTAAGTTTTGAATTACATATAATTATGATTTTATCATGTTTGATATGGGTTTAAAATGAACAAATGATGAAGATGATGGTTAAGAATGCTATAAAAATTTATGAATATGTCTATATATATTTATGAATAGTTGATTGATAAATTTAGATATTTAACCATATAACTTGAATCTTGAACATATTTAAATGTTGATGTAAGTAAAAGACCAATTGGGTGAGAAATGAGGCTTGGATATAGGCTTGTTTTTGTCCACACGGGTAGACACACAGGCCTGTGTCTAGGCCGTGTGTGACACATGGTCTAGTACATGGGCATGTGTCAAGGCCATGTGTCCTCTGTATCCAGAAATTGCAAAACAAAATGCCCAGGATCGAGCACACGGGCTCCCACACGGGCGTGTGCCTTGCCCGTGTGAGGTACACGGTCTGAACCACACGGGCGTGTCCCTATAGCACATGGGCGTGTGATCCCTGTAATAGAGAATTTTTTTTTGGGATTATGCGAAAAATTCCCTATGATCCCGATTTAGTCCCGAATCGTTTCTAATGTATGTTTTGGGCTTCGAGAGCCCAATAGAGGGACATTATAATTACGTTAGGAATATGAATAGTAAATTGACTCGGTTTAATGAAAAATGGTTCTGTAAACTCCGGTAATGCCTCTTACCTTATTCCGGCGACGGATACGGGTAGGGGGTGTTACACACGGCCTGTCATATGGGCATGTGTTACGGCCATGTGTCCCCTGCACCTAAAAATTGAGAAGCAGAATGCTCAGAATTGAGCACACGTGTAACACCCCTAACCCGTAACCATCACCGGTCTAGGGTTAAAGGCATTACCGAACAAATCGAAAATTTTTACAGATATTTCATAATATAATTCATCAAATCCCATCAAAGTGTCCCTTAAATAGGTCTACGAGACCTCAAGTATGTTTTAAGAAAGGCCCGGGATTAAACCGAATACATATGGAAACTTTCAGAAATTTAAAAATTTTTCTAAGTTACAGAGGTCACATGCCCATGTGGGCAGGCCGTGTGCCTCCCACGGCCTCAGACACGCCCGTGTGTCTAAGCCGTGTCAAAACATGGCATACATACTGACTTGTCCACACGGTCGTGGACACGCCCGCGTGCCTCACCCGTGGTCGAGCCTGACTTGCACCACACGGCTAGTCACACGCCCGTGTGTCTAGCCCGTGGTCGAGTCTGACTTGCTTTGAAAAACAACCACGAAGGACACGGTTGAGTCACACGCTCATGTGCTCAACCGTGTGGGCAAATATAGGCCATTTGCAAGGCCAAAATGCCACCCACACTTTGGGTCATCCATACAAGCACATACAAGCATCATACCAAACACAATTAGCAACCAAAAACATACAAAATGGTCATCCTTTTCAACTCATTCAAGTACATTTCACACACACTAACATATATGTCATTTAACTTAACTAAATCACAAGCATTTTTATGCATAACCAACCAAAACATATCTTTTCTTTGTAACAACCATTCATCCAATGTGTGCTAACATTGTAACAATAAAATTACCAACATTTTGGCCATATCTCTAGCCATTATACCATACCAAACAAAACAACATATAACATGACAACTCATTTATAAGACAACCATTTATCTAGCCATATCACATAGCTATGTACATATCTCAAACATAATTCAAAGTGACTAGCCTATACATGCCATACTTAGTATATAAACTTTCAAAAGGTACCAAAATAAGATGGAGTAGTGTGATGACTATCCTCGACAATCCTCGAGCCTTTCGTAGTTTTAACGATCTATAAAACAGAACAAACACACACAAATTAAGCTTTCAAAAGCTTAGTAAGCCATATACAAATAAACTTAACATATAAGCATCCATTATTCATGTCAAATATAAGATCACTAATAGCTCATTTGCACATTCATAATTCTCCTTGGCACATTTGATTAGCCATTTTCTTACCAACGTATATGTACCACCATGTACTTCATTAGATCATAGTTCATTCATTCACATATCACATTTTACCACATCAAATCTATACATATATCTCATCTAGGTAAGTTCATATATATACTTACATACCATATGCTTACATAGTGCACATATCAAACATACCTGATTCAATTATACAATTCACATATTCATTCATTTCTCGGACTTGCCCGTTGAACCGTTCGAAATCAAAAAGGAAGCTCGGAATACTCAGAATGGTCGTACAATGCCAACGTCCCAGACGTGGTCTTACATGTAACTAGATATCGATGCCACTGTCCCAGACAGGGTCTTACACGAATCAATACGATGCCAATGTCCTAGACATGGTTTACACGTAAATCTCAAATCGATGCTAACATCCCAGACGTGGTCTTACACGATATCACATATCGGACACCTATGTCATGACATATACAATCCTATCTATTCCTAGGTTCTACGGGACTTTTTTGGATGTTGACATCATGTCGATACTATCTCGGATTTCATGTACTCATCATCTCATTCACATTCATCATTATAAATTTTCATATGAACATACATATATCAATGTAAATACATTTATTTGTATATAGACTTACCTCGGATTCGGATAAACTAAGTTTAAACTCTGCTACTCAATTACTTTCGATTTCCCACGATCTAAGTTCGTTTTCTTCGGTTCTTGATCTATACATATTCATATTTAACTCATTTATTCACTAATTCTTTCAATTCAATCCAAAAACACATATTTAGGGCAATTTACAAATTAGCCCTTATATTTTCACATTTTGACATTTTAGTCCCTATTTCACAAAATCACAAAATTCACATAATTCAATACAACCCACGCTTGGCTGAATATTACCCATGCTCATACAAGTCCATACATTTCATTTATTTCACAATTTAGTCCCTCAAAAATATTATTTTCTCAATTTAATCCAAATTACTCAAATTCACCAAAACTCCAAAGACAAAACATGTTAATCTAACACATATATTTCATATTTCATCATCAAACATCATAAAACACATGGATTCATCAATGGCAGTTTTCATAATCTTCATCAATTCACAAAATTGAAGCATGGGTTTTGAAGAACACGAAGCAACGATTACAAAAACGTAGAAATTATCAAAAACTGAAACCAAAACATACCTTAGTCAAGCTCAAACCTAGCCGAAAATCACAAAGCTTCAAACATTCTTTTTCTTTTCTACTTTCGGTGGATGAGCACTTAAAATGGCTATTATTAAGCCTTTGTTTTATTATAATTACATTAATAATATAATTCCAATTTTAACCTTTTAATATAACATATACATCATGTACATTTAATGGTCTTACCGTTCATTAACTAATATAATGGCTAATTTCCACTTTAAGGACTTCACATAATAAGAATAATAACAATTCGGCATTTATTAAATTAAAAGGCCACTTTTACCTTTTATGCGATTTAGTCCTTTTCTTTAATTAAACACATAAATGAGCAAATTAAATCACAAGACTTTCACACATGCTTAATCACATATCATAGGCACAGAAAATAATATTAAAATATTTTTCTAACTCGAATTTGTGGTCCTGAAACCACTATTCTGACTAGGGTCCAAACCGGACTGTTATAATTCTCCCTATTTAGGGATTTTCGTCCCCGAAAATCTTACCGCTGAATGAATTCGGATGTTGTTGTTTCATTACATCTTCGGGCTCCCACGTAGCCTCTTCAACTCCATGTCGATGCCATAGTACTTTTACTAACGGATTTTCTTATTTCGCAATTCTTTCACTTCACGAGCTAAAATACGGATCGATTCTTCTACATAAGTCATCTCAGATCGAATTTCAATCTCAGACGGAGTTATCACATGTGATGGATCGGATCTGTACTGACGAAGCATTGACACGTGAAATACATTATGAATCTTTTCTAGTTCCGGTGGCAACAACACATTATAAGCAACTGATCCAATTCGTTCGATGATTTCATACGGTCCGATGAACCTCAGACTCAACTTGCCTTTACGTCTGAATCTGAGTACTTTTTACCACGGAGATACTTTTATAAATACTTTATCACCGATTTTGAATTCAATATCTTTTCTTTTCAAGTCTGCATTGGACTTCTGACGATAAGACGCCGCTTTCAGACTATCACGAATTACTTTCACTTTCTGTTCAGTGTCTTTTATCAAATCAACCCCGTGTATCTTACTTTCACTGAGCTCAGTACAATACAGAGGCGTCCGACATTTGCGTCCGTACAAAGCTTCATAAGGTGCCATTTTAATGCTCGACTGATAACTATTATTGTACGCAAATTCAATCAATGGAAAATATATTCCCCACGTACCATTAAACTCAAGGATGCAACATCTCAACATATCCTCAAGAATCTGAATAATCCGTTCGGACTGACCATCCATCTGCGGGTGAAAAGCCTTACTGAAATGCAATTTTGTACCTAAAGCTTCTTGCAATTTCTTCCAGAACCGTGATGTAAATCTCGGGTCTCTATCAGACACAATAGACAATGGCACTCCGTGCAATCTCACAATATAAAAAATATAAAGCTCAACTAACTTATCAAGTGAGTAATCAGATCGTACCGGAATAAAATGGGTAGATTTTGTCAATCGATCAACTACGAACCAAATTGTATTTTTCTTTCTCGGAGTCAATGGCAATCCAGAAACAAAGTCCACCGTCACTCTATCCCATTTCCATTCGGGAACCAGAATCGATTGTAGCAAACCAGATGGAACTCCGATGTTCGACTTTAACTTGCCGATGACTAAACATTTCGATACAAAGTCAAGAGATATCTCTTTTCATACCGGACCACCAATAGTGTTGCTTCAAATCATGATACATCTTTGTACTACCCGGATGAACAGATAGGCGACTATTATGAGCTTCATTCAAAATCAACTGAATTAACTCTGGGTTTCATGGAACACATAATCGATCTCGAAATCTCAAGCAATCATCATCATCAACTCTAAATTCAAAATTGGAATTCGAATAACACTGAGCTCGTTTCACTAGTATTTTATTATCAATCTTCTGAGCATTACATATTTGTTGTAAGAACAACGGTTTCGCTTTCAATTTCGCCAAAACCGAACCATCATCAGACAGGTCCAAATGAGCATTCATAGCACACAACGCAAACAGTGATTTTCGGCTCAAAGCATCAGCAACAACATTTGCCTTACCCGGATGGTAGTCTATCACAAGCTTGTAATCTTTCAAAAGCTCTAACCATCTTCTCTGTCGAAGATTCAAATATTTCTGAGTCATCAAATACTTCAAACTTTTATGATCCAAATATACATGGCATTTTTCACCGTAAAGATAATGGCGCCAGATCTTTAATGCAAACACAATCGCAGCTAGCTCAAGATCGTGTGTCAGATAGTTCTTTTTGTATGACTTTAATTGTCTCGAGTCATAAGCTATAACTTTGCCTTCCTGCATCAAAACACATCCCAGACCATTCATTGAAACATCACTGTAAATCACGAATTCTTTACCCGATTTTGGTTGTATCAAAACTGGAGCTTCAGTCAAAATGGCTTTCAACTGATCAAAGCTTTTCTGACATCTATCAGACCATTCAAATCTCACATCTTTCTGAAGCAATCTAGTCAACGGAGTAGCTATCATCGAGAATCCTTTTACAAACCGACGATAATAACCAGCTAGTCCCAAAAAACTACGGACTTCAGACACATTCTTCGGAGGTTTCTATTCCAGAATAACAAAAATCTTATTCGGATCAACTCGTATTCCAGAGGCTGATACAATATGTCCCAGAAAACCAACTTCTCGCAACCAGAATTCACATTTACTAAATATTTCATATAATTGCTTATCTCGCAGAGTTTGCAAAACAATTCTCAGATGTTCAGCATGTTCAGTTTCATCTCGTGAATAAATCAAAATGTCGTCAATAAATACAACAACAAATTGATCTAAGTACGGTCTAAAAATTCTGTTCATCAGATCCATAAAAACAGCAGGAACATTTGTTAGTCCAAAAGGCATAACTAAAAACTCATAATGCCCGTACCTGCGTTCAAAGCAGCTTTTTGTAATGCGAATCTTTACTCGCAATCGGTAGTATCCCGATCTCAAATCTATCTTTGAAAACACTGTGGCTCCTTTCAACTGATCGAACAAATCATCAATTCTGGGCAGAGGATATTTGTTCTTTATAGTCATTGTTCAACTGACGATAATCAATGCACATTCTCATCGTGCCATCTTTCTTTTTCACAAACAGAACAAGAGCACCCCAAGGTGAGAAACTCGATCTTGCAAACCCTCTGTCAGTTAACTCTTGCAACTGTGACTTTAAATCTTAAAACTCTGTTGGTGCCATTCTATACGGAGCTATCAAAATAGGAGTTGTTCCCGGTAACAAATCAATACCAAATTCAACTTCACGTATCGGAGGTAATCCCGATAATTCTTCAGGAAATACATCAGGGAATTCACAAACCACTGACACTAATTCAACTTTCTTTTCAGTCACTTTTGAGTCAATTACATAAGCAAAATAAGCTTCATATCCCTTTTTCACATATCTCTGAGCTTTTAACACAGCTGGTAGTCCATTCATATCATTAGACTCAATCCGAACTATTTCATCATTCTGACATCTCAAATCAATAGTTTTTCTTTTGCAGTTCACAACAGCATCATGCAACATCAACCAGTCCATACCCAAAATTATATCAAACTCATCAAATGGTAATAGCATCAGATCAGGCGAAAAACAAACATCTCTAAACATCAATGGACAGTTCTTGCATACTTTATCAACCAAGACACTTTTACCTAAGGGGTTCGAT
The DNA here is from genome assembly GCA_025698515.1 of Gossypium sturtianum. NCBI lineage: Eukaryota > Viridiplantae > Streptophyta > Magnoliopsida > Malvales > Malvaceae > Gossypium > Gossypium sturtianum. The sequence goes on from CM046955.1 coordinate 106,910,491, forward strand.
ACTCTAATAACAAATTCAGTAGGCTCTACAGACAAAGTCTTACTGGATACTAAGTTCATGCATATATACGAATGTGTAGAACCTGAGTCTATCAATGCAATCACAGAAGAATCATAAAGAGTAAATGTACCCGTTATAACATCCGAAGATGAAGCTTCCTCACGAGCTCGAGTGACATATGCTCTGGCAGGCGCTCTAGCTTCAGATCTCACAACTGAGTCTTTTACAGCTCTCTGGCTACCACTGACATTTCTTGCATTTCGGGAAGGTCTACCTCTCGTTGAAACATTATCAGATCTCGGATTATGAACTATCTCTTGCTCAACAGACTCTGGGCAATCTCGGATGAAATGATCTAACGATCCACATTTGAAACAAGCTCAATCATTCAACCTACAACTTCTCGGATGTCTTTTACCACAATGCTTACATTCAGGTCGCTCAGATCAGACATTTCCCACACTAGCCATCGATGTAGCTGGAGCTTTAGAATTCGACTGTGATCTAGCTCGATCTCTCGAATTCGAATGTCCCACATTAGTTTTGGAACGGCTATGTTCATCTCTGAATTTATTTGAAGTAGACTGAAATGATTTGCTCAAAAATCTCTTCCTCGCATCTCTGACTTCAGACTCAGCTTTTCTTTTGTCTTTCCCGAGTTCCTCAGCTTTGCACGCTCGATCAACAAGCACAACGAATTCTTTTATTTCCAGAATTCCCACTAGCAAGCGAATATCTTCATTCAAGCCATCTTCAAATCTTTTGCACATTATTGCCTCTGTTGATACACATTCCCGAGCATACTGACTTAATCTCATGAACTCTCTTTCATACTCTATGAATGAGACATGCGACCTGTTTGATTCCAAAAACTCTTTTCGTTTCTGATCAATAAATCTCCTACTGATGTATTTCTTTCGAAACTCAGACTGAAAGAAATCCCATGTAACCCGTTCTTTCGGAACAACAGAAATCAAAGTCTTTCACCATTGGTAAGCTGCGTCTCGTAGCAAAGAAACAACACATTTTATGCATTCTTCAGGAGTCAATAACATTTCATCAAATACTCGGATAGTGTTCTCTAACCAAAACTTGGCTTTCTCGGCATCGTCATCACTGGTGGCCCTGAACACTTCAGCCCCATACTTACGAATTTTATCGACCGGAGGTTTTTTCAAAAGATTCAAGCTCATAACCGGAGGTATAGCAGAAGTATGAGGAGGATTAGATGGGGGCGGAGGTTGTGAAATAGCCGGATTAGTTCTTACATATTGAGTGAACCACTCATTCATCATTTGGAAGAAAACTTGTTTAGCCTCTCCCTCTTGACCGCTAGTAGCCGGTCTCGAATCAGATGGCGCTGTCCTTTGAGCGGGAGCAGACGCATTGCTTTCAACGTCATCAGCTACAGCTCTTTCGGGATCCATTACTATTACGAAAACACATTTTACACATCAGGATTCATCACACTATCACATTTCATATATATGGCATGTATAGCTAGATTCTCACACGCTACGTTAGTCCGAGAATCGACTAAACCATAGCTTTGATACCAATAAAATGTAAAACCCCTAACCCGTAACCATCGCCAGTCTAGGGTTAAAGGCATTACCGAACAAATCAGAAACTTTTACAGATATTTCATAATATAATTCATCAAATTCCATCAAAGTGTCCCTTAAATAGGTCCACGAGACCTCAAGTATGTTTTAAGAAAGGCCCGAGACTAAACCGAATACATATGGAAACTTTCAAAAATTTAAAAATTTTTCTAAGTTACAAAGGTCACACGCCCGTGTGGGTAGGCCGTGTGCCTCCCACGGCCTCAGACACGCCCGTGTGTCTAAGCCATGTCAAAATAGGGCATACATACTGACTTGTCCACACGGCCGTGGACACGCCCGCGTGCCTCACTCGTGGTCGAGCCTGACTTGCACCACATGGCTAGTCACACGCCCGTGTGTCTAGCCCGTGGTCGAGTCTGACTTGCATTGAAAAACAACCACGAAGGACACGGTTGAGCCACACGCCCGTGTGCTCAACCGTGTGGGAAAATATAGGCCATTTGCAAGGCCAAAATGCCACCCACACTTTGGGTCATCCATACAAGCACATACAAGCATCATACCAAACACAATTAGCAACCAAAAACATACCAAATGGTCATCCTTTTCAATTCATTCAAGTGCATTTCACACACACTAACATATATGTCATTTAACTTAACTAAATCACAAGCATTTTTATGCATAACCAACCAAAACATATCTTTTCTTTGTAACAACCATTCATCCAATGTGTGCTAACATTGTAACAATAAACTTACCAACATTTTGGCCATATCTCTAGCCATTATACCATACCGAACAAAACAACATATTACATGACAACTCATTCATAAGACAACCATTTATCTAGCCATATCACATGGCTATATACATATCTCAAACATAATTCAAAGTGACTAGCCTATACATGCCATACTTAGTATATACACTTTCAAAAGGTACAAAAATAAGATGGAGTAGTGTGATGACGATCCTCGACAATCCCCGAGCCTTTCGTAGCTTTAACGATCTATAAAATAAAACAAACACACACAAAGTAAGCTTTCAAAAGCTTAGTAAGCCATATACAAATAAACTTAACATATAAGCATCCATTATTCATGTCAAATATAAGATCACTAATAGCTCATTTGCACATTCATAATTCTCCTTGGCACATTTGATTAGCCATTTTCTTACCAACGTATATGTATCACCATGTACTTCATTAGATCATAGTTCATTCATTCACATATCACATTTTACCTCATCAAATCTATACATATATCTCATCTAGGTAAGTTCATATATATACTTACCTACCATATGCTTACATAGTGCACATATCAAACGTACCTAATTTAGTTATACAATTCACATAGTCATTCATTTCTCAGACTTGCCCGTTGAACTGTTTGGAATCAAATAGGAAGCTCGGAATACTCAGAATGGTCGTACAATGCCAACGTCCCAGACGTGGTCTTACATGTAACCAGATATCGATGCCACTGTCCCAGACAGGGTCTTACACGAATCAATATGATGCCAATGTCCCAGACATGGTCTTACACGTAAATCTCAAATCAATGACAACGTCCCAGATGTGGTCTTACACGATATCACATATCGGACACCTAGGTCATGACATATACAATCCACTCTATTCCTAGGTTCTACGGGACTTTTTCGGATGTTGACATCATGTCGATACTATCTCGGATTTCATGTACTCATCATCTCATTTACATTCATCATTATAAATTTTTATATGAACATACATATATCAATGTAAATACATTAATTTGTATATAGACTTACCTCGGATTCGGATAAACGGAAGCGAACTCGGCTACTAAATTACTTTCGATTTCCCACGATCTAAGTCCGTTTTCTTCGGTTCTTGATCTATACATATTCAAATTTAACTCATTTATTCACTAATTCTTTCAATTCAGTCCAAAAACACATATTTAGGGTAATTTACAAATTAGCCCTCATATTTTCACATTTTGACATTTTAGTCCTTATTTCACAAAATCACAAAATTCACATAATTCAATACAACCCACGCTTGGCCGAATATTACCCATGCTCATACAAGTCCATACATTTCATTTATTTCACAATTTAGTCCCTCAAAAATATTATTTTCTCAATTTAATCCAAATTACTCAAATTCACCAAAACTCCAAAGACAAAACATGTTAATCTAACACATATATTTCACATTTCATCATCAAACATCATAAAACTCATGGATTCATCAATGGCACTTTTCATAATCTTCATCAATTCACAAATTTGAAGCAAGGGTTTTGAAAAACACGAAGCAACGGTTACAAAAACATAGAAATTATCAAAAACCGAAACCAAAACATACCTTAATCAAGCTCAAACCTAGCCGAAAATCACAAAGCTTCAAACATTCTTTTTCTTTTCTACTTTCGGTGGATGAGCACTTAAAATGGCTATTATTAATCCTTTTTTTATTATAATTACATTAATAATATAATTCCAGTTTTAACCTTTTAATATAACATATACTTCATGTACATTTAATGGTCTTACCGTCCATTAACTAATATAATGGCTAATTTCCACTTTAAGGACTTCACATAATAAGAATAATAACAATTCAGCATTTATTAAATTAAAAGGCCACTTTTACCTTTTATGCGATTTAGTCATTTTCTTTAATTAAACACTTAAATGACCAAATTAAACCACAAGACTTTCACACATGCTTAATCACATATCGTAGGTATGGAAAATAATATTAAAATATTTTTCTAACTCGAATTTATGGTCCCGAAACCAATATTCCGACTAGGGCCTAAACCGAACTGTTACAATTCTCCCCCCTTAGGGATTTTCATCCCCGAAAATCTTACCGCTGAATAAATTCGGATGTTGTTGTTTCATTACATCTTCGGGCTCCCACGTAGCCTCTTCAACTCCATGTCGATGCCATAGTACTTTTACTAACAAAATTTTCTTATTTCACAATTCTTTCACTTCACGAGCTAAAATACGGATCGGTTCTTCTACATAAGTCATATCAGATCAGATTTCAATCTCAGACGGAGTTATCACATGTGATGGATCGGATCTGTACCGACGAAGCATTGACACGGGAAATACATTATGAATCTTTTCTAGTTCCGGTGGCAACAACAACTTATAAGCAACTGATCCAATTCGTTCGATGATTTCATACGGTCCAATGAACCTCAGACTCAACTTGCCTTTACGTCCGAATCTGAGTACTTTTTTCCACGGAGATACTTTTATAAATACTTTATCACCGATTTCGAATTCAATATGTTTTCTTTTCAAGTTTGCATAGGACTTCTGACGATCAGGCACTACTTTCAGACTATCATAGATTACTTTCACTTTCTATTCAGTGTCTTTTATCAAATCAACCCCGTGTATCTTACTTTCACTAAGCTCAGTCCAATACAGAGGTGTCCGACATTTGCGTTCGTACAAAGCTTCATAAGGTGCCATTTTAATGCTCGACTAATAACTATTTTTGTACGCAAATTCAATCAATGGCAAATATTGTTCCCACGTACCATTAAACTCAAGGATACAACATCTCAACATATCCTCGAGAATCTGAATAATCCGTTCGGACTGACCATCCGTTTCCTGGTTAAAAGCCGTACTGAAATGCAATTTCGTACCTAAAGCTTCTTGCAATTTCTTCCAGAATCGTGATGTAAATCTCGGGTCTCTATCAGACACAATAGACAATGGCACTCCGTGCAATCTCACAATATCAAAAATATAAAGCTCAGCTAACTTATCAAGTGAGTAATCAAATCGTACCAGAATAAAATGGGTAGATTTTGTCAATCGATCAACTACGACCCAAATTGCATTTTTCTTTCTCAAAGTCAATGGCAATCTAGAAACAAAGTCCATCGTCACTCTATCCCATTTCCATTCTGGAACCAGAATCGGTTGTAGCAAACCAGATGGAACCTGATGTTCAGCTCTAACTTGCTGACAGACTAAACATTTCGATACAAAGTCAGAGATATCTCTTTTCATACCAGACCACCAATAGTGTTGCTTCAAATCATGATACATCTTTGTACTACCCGGATGAACAGATAGGTGACTATTATGAGCTTTATTCAAAATCAACTGAATTAACTCTGGGTTTCTTGGAACACATAATCGATCTCGAAATCTCAAGCAATCATCATCATCAACTTTAAATTCAAAATCAGAATTCGAATCACACTGAGCTCGTTTTGCTAGTATTTCGTTATCAATCTTCTGAGCATCACATATTTGTTGTAAGAACAATGGTTTCGCTTTCAATTCTGCCAGAACCGAACCATCATTAGACAGGTCCAAATGAGCATTCATAGCACACAATGCAAACAGTGATTTTCGGCTCAAAGCATGAGCAACAACATTTGCCTTACCCAGATGGTAGTCTATCACAAGCTCGTAATCTTTCAAAAGCTCTAACCATCTTCTCTGTCGCAGATTCAAACCTTTCTGAGTCATCAAATACTTCAAACTTTTATGATCCGAATATACATGGCATTTTTCACCGTAAAGATAATGGCGCCAGATCTTTAATGCAAACACAATGCAAACAAAATCACAAAATTCACATAATTCAATACAACCCACGCTTGCCCGAATATTACCCATGCTCATACAAGTCCATACATTTCATTTATTTCGCAATTTAGCCCCTCAAAAATATTATTTTCTCAATTTAATCCAAATTACTCAAATTCACCAAAACTCTAAAGACAAAACATGTTTAGGGAAATTTTCAAATTATCCCTCATATTTTCACATTTTGACATTTTAGTCCCTATTTAACAAAATCACAAAATTCACATAATTCAATACAACCCATGCTCATACAAGTCCATACATTTCATTTATTTCGTAATTTAGTCCCTCAAAAATATTATTTTCTCAATTTAATCTAAATTACTCAAATTCACCAAAACTCCAAAGACAAAACATGTTAATGTAACACATATAATTCATATTTCATCATCAAACATCACAAAACTCATGGATTCATCAATGGCACTTTTCATAATCTTCATCAATTCACAAAATTGAAGCATGGGTTTTGAACAACACGAAGCGACGGTTACAAAAACGTAGAAATTATCAAAAATCGAAACCAAATCAGAACACCCTTACCCGTATTCTCTGTTTGGGAAGATGCACGAGGCATTTCCGCACTTAACTCACATGGTTAAACAACTTTAGGTTATCAAATTTCATTCCAAATTAAAACTTTTCCATTCACATATCTAACATCCTTATAATGGGCCTACAAGGCCTTAAACATACTTTCGGAAGGTTTCTAAACCAATCAGGAACTTTTACTCACTTAGAAAAATTTTGCTCGAGCAGGGTCACACGTCTTTGCTCAAGGGACACGCCCGTGTACCCTAAGACATGCCCGTGTTCTCCACCCGTGGTCGACATCGACTTATTTCACACGAGGACACACGCCAGTCCTCACACGGCCTCGACACGCTCGTGTCTTAGCGAATGTGCAGCAAAACCTTGGCATTCTGTTTATGACGTCATCATCTCGGTGAGGGTCACACGGCCAAGGCACACGCCCGTGTCCTTAGACCGTGTGTCGAATTAAATTCCAACTTCAAGGTGCGGACTTCACGCGGCTGGGCACACGCCCATTTCTTGGCGCGTGCCTCCCACATGGTGAGACACACGGCCGTGTCTCGCGCCCGATGTGTTTACTCACGAGCTTACTAACTTGTAATTCTAACATGCAAGGGGACACACTGCCTGATCACACACCCATGCAATTGACCGTGTGTCACACACGGCCTAGACACGCCCGTGTGCCTACCCGTGTAGACAAGAACAAGGTTATTTGCCAAGCTCTTTTTATCACCCTAGCTCACACAACATAGTCCCATTCCACAAATCACTAGATAACCCAAATTTGCAACATACACTTCTATGAATAACTTCTTCTTTTCATAAATTAGTAATAATGAGCTATCAACTATGGCAATATACAAAAGAGTTCATCTTTAAAGGAGCCAATACATACTTGGCCAAAACAACAAAACAATTCACCTAGTCTAGCCCCTATACATGCCATACTCATATACTAAGTCTAGATATACTGAGATTGAGATGATAGTATGGATGATCTTCTAATTATCTTCGTATCCCGACCCGGCTCTTTGACACTATAAGATAAGGGAAAAGAAAGGGAGTAAGCTTTAAGCTTAGTAAGTTTACATGTAAACAATAAACATCATAATATGTTTTAATAAATAAATAACATTTCATAATAAGTAAGAATAATCCATATTCCAAGATCATGCTTACTCATTTCATCTTTTACCACATCCCAACCATATCACAAGCCAAATGCTCAAATTATTTAACATACATCCCTGCACTTATCACCTCATGATCACATAAAACAACACGTCAAAATTTCACAATAAACCATTCATAGTAATACCAAACACTCGGTGGTTTTGCACTTAGCCCACCATTTATCTTTATCAGGGTGGTATCGCACATAGCCCACCAACAAGAATATTTACGGTGGTATCGCACATAGCCCACCAAATAGTAATATAAACGATGGTATCGCAGACAGCCCATCGTGAAGAAGTAATAAGGTGGTATCGCACATAGCCCACCAACAAAAATAATTAAGGTGGTATCGCACACAGCCCACCATTATTTGCTACGAATAATATTCCACACCTACATTTCTATTTCAACATTTATACGGAAATTTATTCATTTTCTACCAAATCCAATCCAATTAAATCATAAGTGTTCTCAATCATACAATACACCAATAAGCAACAACATGTGTATTTAAGATGCATCATTTACACATAAACTTACCTCGGTGTAAAACGTGTTAATTTGCGGTTTAATCCGTAACCTTGCATTTCCCTCGGTCAAGGTTGACTCCACGCTCTTCTTGATTTTCAAGAGATTTGTGTTGCTGAAAATTTTGAACTCCAAGAACCCTTATTTCCTCTAAAATTTTGGTGGTAGAAGAAGAAGGAATAGTAAAAGATGATATCTCATCTTTTTATCTTATTTTATTTATTATTTTACCACCTAATTCCACCAAAATTGACCAAAATTTAATATCATTGTCTCCCTAGTCCCTATGGCCGACCAACACACCCTAATTGGCCTATTTCACTTTAAGGACCTCCAATTTAATATTCTATGGCTATTAGACACCTTTATGCGATTTAGTCCTTTTTCACTATTAAGCATTCAATCGTAAAAATTAAAGCAACAAAATTTTCATGTAGCCATATATTAATGCTATAACACATAAAATAATACAAAAATAATTTTCTTCACCCTCGGATTAGTGGTCCCGAAACCACTGTTCTGACTAGCCCCAAAATCGGGCTGTTACAAAAACATACCTTAATCAAGCTCAAACCTAGCCGAAAATCACAAAGCTTCAAACATTCTTTTTCTTTTCTACTTTCGGTGGATGAGCACTTAAAATGGCTATTATTAAGCCTTTGTTTTATTATAATTACATTAATAATATAATTCCAATTTTAACCTTTTAATATAACATATACATCATGTACATTTAATGGTCTTACCGTCCATTAACTAATATAATGGCTAATTTCCACTTTAAGGACTTCACATAATAAGAATAATAACAATTCGACATTTATTAAATTAAAAGGCCACTTTTACCTTTTATGCGATTTAGTCATTTTCTTTAATTAAACACATAAATGAGCAAATTAAATCACAAGACTTTCACACATGCTTAATCACATATCATAGGCACGGAAAATAATATTAAAATATTTTTCTAACTCAGATTTGTGGTCCCCAAACCACTATTCCGACTAGGGCCTAAACCAGACTGTTACAACACGAGTAGAGACACGGGCGTGTGTCTCAGCCGTGTGAGTGACACGGCCATGAACATGGGCGTGTTGCACGGCCATGTGAAAACTACAACTAATTTATGAAAATTAAATTAACCACACGGCCTAGCACACGGGCGTGTGACTTGGCCATGTGACTTCAGTTTGTTCATGCCTTGCAAGTCAGAGAGTTACACGGGTGAGGGACACGGGCGTGTGTGACCACACGGCCTACCCACACTGGCGTGTCCTTAGACCACACGGGCATGTGGGTACTGTTCATAGGGCAAAATCTTGAAATTTTGAGAAAAATTTTATGAGTTTCCGAATTAGTCTCGATTTGATTCTACTGTTCAAATTGGGCCTCGAGGGTCCATTTAAGGGACAATGTGAATGTTTTCATATATAATTAATGTTTTTACTCAATGTTATATGTAATGATTCCGTAAACTCTGGTAATACTTCGTAACCCTGTTCTGGCGACGGATACGGGTTAGGGGTGTTACACTCGCCCCACGCGTCCAATTATAATGGTTTGATGATGGGTTCGCCATATTAATGCTACCTAACACAAGACATTGCCTATAAATATCCCCCAAAATGATGAAGAAATGATCGACTCTTCAGCATATTATCCTACAACCCTACACTTTGCCACTTCACTCCTAGCTTTCTCCTTCACCACTCTCATTCTCTCTACTCTCCGGCTCTCCGTCCAGATAGAGTGAACTAACCTCCATCAACATCACCACTTCCTCTTCCATGATTCCTCCTTGTTGATTCCATACATCAACAAATTGAATGTGATTGATTGAATTTCACGATGATAATGATTACGTTATCGAATAACAATAAAAGAAATTCACATTCTCACTCTAATGATGCCAATTTAATGTTAGCAATTATATAAATAAAAATACTTATGTCTTTTTAAAAAAAAGAATAAAAAAACATTAATATTTTCTGTTTTGAAAAATAATGTCCTGATTGTTTATTTAGTCACCCATATTTTATCTACTAGATATTTAACTAAATTACATAGTATTTATTATAAAATTTATTTGTTAGAAACAAAATAGCCCAACAAATATAGATTTTTAGAGTAATTAGATAAATTGCTTGAAATGTTTATTTTCCTTGTAAATTTTATTAGTAATCATATCGAAAACTTTTTGTCTAACATGTTACATAAGGTGATTTGGTTTTAAGTTTTGTTTCTTTTTTAGAGAAATTTGTTTCCCTAAAGTATTATTGATAATTTTTATAATAATTAATATATTTTTTCAAATTTAAATTTTCATAGTTGTGTAATTACAATTTACAGTACCCACATGACATACGTAATTATAATGTAAGTACACTCTATCAACAAAATGCATCTAAATAATTAGAACTTCTTTTAATTACTAGAGGGTGTAATTACTACCTTAATACTTACACTTTCATTCAATTAATGTATAATGTTCAACACATTTAATGCATTAACACATGGAGAAGCTTAATTATAATATAAATATTAAAATAGCTTGTCATAACATAAAGAATATTTAGTAAAATTCAAACTTGAAATTAAAAGAATGAGTCAAACTCTAGTAAAAATAAACATCTCTAAAATAAGTAAAATAATTTCCTTTTAGTGGCTAAAATTACCAAATGAAAAAAAAAAAGTGTTAATTCATGTACTAAAATGTGTTAAAAAAAAGTACTCCGATCAAATGAAGCATTATAATGTTGTCAATTTAGACCTACTAATAATATCATAAAAGCAAAAAAAAAAAAATTCAAATTATACCCAATTAAGAAGGATTAAGTACAAATTTCAACATAATAGAGTATTAGATTCAACTACATTAAATAAAGGTAGAAAGATCTCTTAGGTCCTTCTCGATTTCAAAATCAATCAATTTGGTCCCTCTAAAAATGAGTAATTTAATCTCTAATAGATTGCGAGAATGAGTGAATAAGGACAATTACTTACACCGTTAATGTCCAATTTAATAAGAACTCTATGTCAACCTCCTCGTTCGATCTGCCAATACTTTCTGTGACTTGTTCCATTTCTAGATTGACATCAGTTGCTTCCACAATGCAAAGTATTGGCTCAGCAATGAAGTCCATATATTCTCTAATCGGGACCAAGTTTCCATTGCCCTTGCCTAATTGTAGCTTCTTCCACTTAAACATTTTTCGAGCAAGCTTTCATTTAACTTTTGCAACCTCTGATAGCATCAAGAAAGATGAGCCACTTGGTTGTCTTTCAACATGATCACACATAACTTCTTAGAATGACCATACTTTCCACAACAAAAAAACACATTAAGTAGAGATTCATATTCAATGATTTGAGTTCTATCATTGATTTCACTTTTGAAACCAAAAGTTGTTCAAATTCCCCTCTCATCTCACTATCAGTATTATAATCTATTTTGATAATTTTCCCAATTGCATTACCTATAGCCTTAAGAAGATTCCTGTAACAGCCCGGTTTAGACCCTGGTCAGAACAGTGGTTTTGAGACCACAAATCCGAGGTTAGAATGTTAATTTAATGTTATTTTCTGTGTGAATGGTATGTGACTTAGACTGTGTGAAAATTCTGTGAGATAATTTGATCGTTTGTGTGTCGAATTAAGAGAAAGGACTTAACCGTATAAAGAGTAAAAGCTATGTGCTGAATTATAAGTACTTAAATGTTGTTGTTTTATTAATGTGGAGGCTTTATGAGACAATGACACCATTATTAAGTTAGTGGATGGCTAAATGACTTAATAACCTTATTGTATTTTGTCTTATATGATTAAAAAAAAGGGCAAAGTGGTAAAATGATAATTAAGTCATAATTTCATAAAACAAAAAGCATGGAAATAGGCCATTATCATCTTGTTAGTGCCGAAATTGAAGAAAAGAAAAGAAAGAACACTAAGCTAGGGTATTCGGCCATCATTTGAGCTTGATTGAAGGTATATTTTGCTTCGGTTTTTGATAATTTCTACGTTTTCGTAATCGTTGCTTTGTGCTCTACAAAACCCATGCTTTAATTTTAGAATTTGATGGTGATTTTGAACTGTTCCATGGATGAATTCATGAGCTTTATGAAGTTTGGTGATGAATTATGAAAGCTATGTGATAGATTAATATAGTTTGTCTTTGAGTTTTTGGTAATTTTGAGTAAATTGGACTAATTTGTGAAAAGTGTAAATGAAGGACTAAAATGAGAAATAAATGAAACGTGTGGGCTTGAATGAACACAAGGGAAATTCGGCTAAGCTTATGTGAAAGGAAATTATGTGAATTTGATAATTTTGTGAATTAGGGACTAAAGTGTCGAAATGTAAAAATGTGAGGGCTATTTTCTAAAATGCCCTAAATATGTGTGTTTGGATGAAATTGAATGAATTGGTAATTGAATAGATTGAATTTGAATGTGTATAGACCAAGAAAGAAGAGGTTCGGATCGAGATCGAGGCAAAGACAAAGTACTCAATTAATCGACTGTTTCGATATTTCGACGTCCGAGGTAAGTCCGGACATAATGCGTGTAATTAACTATGCTTAATGTTATGAAATGAATGGTATGATATATCAAATTGTAAATGTTATGTGAGAGCTCAAGTTATGTGGCACTAAATGTGCGTATTCGGAAATGTGACCAATATAATTAGCACTGTGTATGCGAAGTAATATAAACTTCGGCTTTGTTGTTAGCACTGTGTGTGCGATATTGATATAAGTTCGGATATAATACTAGTTGTAAACTATATCTTTGTGATGTAAATTTGAATGAATAAATGTATATGATAATGATATTAGAGATGCTATGTGTGGACTTCGAAATAGAGGCACTAAGTGTGCGAAATTAGAAAAGATATAGAAATAAATAGCACTGTGTGTGCGAAAAGATTGAAGCTTCGGTTTATCGAATTAGCACTGTGTGTGCGATACCGATATAAGTTTGGCTTACCGAATTGGCACTGTGTGTGCGTTATCGATATAAGTTTGGCTTATCGAATTGGCACTGTGTGTGCAATACCGTTATAAGTTTGGTTTATTGAATTAGCACTAAGTGTGCGAATAAATTAAAAGAGTAGCAAAGATTGATAGTAATGTAAAACCGAGTGGTTGAGAAGCATATTGGTGAGTAACTATGTGTTGACAAAAAAGGTACGTATTTAACCTTTGTGGTCGATGAGATTATGTATGATTTCATAAATGGTTAAATTGGATTATTGTATATGAATGATGATATGTATGAAATCTATGTGGTTGGTGAATTTGGATGTAGATGAATGGAATGCTATGTGAGGATTAGACATGGTTGAGTTTGTGTATCATAAGTAAATTATCTATGTGATGTTTTAATTTGTAGATTGATTCAATTTAATGAGTTAATTATATTATGTCTCGAACTTACTAAGCTTTGAAAGCTTACTGTGTGATTATTTCTCTATTTTACAGTGTCAGTAAAGCTAGCTCGGATCCGGGAATTGTCAGCATCTCTATCACACTATCGGTAATCTATTTTGGTACTTTTGAAGATGTATATAGCTAGATATGGCATGTATAGGCTAGTAATTGGTAAAGTTGTCATTTGAGCTTAGCCATGTGATTTGGCTATTTTTGAGTTAAGAATTTGCTAAAATGAATGTGATAGGTGAAGTATGTTTTGGCATGGTTAGTTGATGCATGAAATGGTCAAGTGTGATTAAGTGAATGAATGAGATATGTTTGTGATGAGATGAGTTTTAACCTTGTAGTTTGGTAAGTTTGGAATTAGTATTGAATGTGTTGATGGACTGTTCATTTTGGTATGTTTTTGGTTGCCATATATGCATAAAATGAGATGAATAATTATGCTTGTAGGCATGACCCTTTTTGGGTGGCATTTTGGCCTTGTAAATGGCCTATAATGTCGCACGGTTGTGGCACACGGGTGTGCCTAAGACCGTGGTTGTATTGGCAGAATGTAGCTTAAATAGCACACGACCTCGACACGGGCGTGTCATCTGGCTGTGGTGTACAAGTCAGTAGCTAGCTAAGAGTACATGGCCATGGCACACGGGCGTGCTTGGTGGCCGTGTTGGAAAAGTCAGTATATGGCCTAGTAGTACACGGTCATGGCACACGGGCGTGCCTAGTGACCATGTTGATATAGTCAGTATATGGACACGGATGGACACACGGGGGTGTCTAGTAGCCGTGGAGGGCACACAGCCTCCTCCCACGGGCGTGTCTCCCCTGTATATTAGAAAAGTTTTAAATTTTGGAGAAATTCTGTATGTGTTTCAATTTAGTCCCGACCCCTCTATAGCATGTGAATTAGATCTCGTAGACCTCGATAAGGGACACCATGTTTGTAATTGAATGAGATTAAAGATGATTGACTTTGTGTCGTAAATTCTAGATGTTAAATGTTTTGATTGATTGGTAATACCTCTTAACCCTATTTCGGTGACGGTTTCGGGTTAGGGGTGTTACATTTTATTGGTATCAGAGCTACGGTTTAGTCGATTCTCAGACTAACGTAGCGTGTGTGAGTCTAGCTATACATGCCATATATGAAATTGCGATAGTGTAATGAATCCTGACAATTATAAATGTGTTTTCATATAGTAATGGATCCCGATCGAGCAGTTGCTGATGATGTAGAGAGTAACGCGCCTGCTCCCGCTCAAGGGACAGCGCCGGCCACATCTAGGCCAAATGATAATAGTGAGGGAGGAGAGGCTAAACAAGCCTTCCTTCGAATGATGAGTGAGTGGTTTTTGGAGTTCGTTCGAATGAATCCGATTGCTCCACAACCTCCACCCCCACAAGTACATGTTGTGCCACAAGTGATAGATCCGATTCGATTGAATAAATCTCCTGTGGATAAAATCTGGAAGTATGGGGCCGAAGAGTTTAGGGCCACAGCTGACGACGATGCTGAACGAGTCGAGTTTTGGCTCAAGAACACAATTTGGGTATTTGATGAGATGTTGTTAACCCTTAATGAATGTATCAAGTGTGCAGTTTCTTTGTTGAGAGATGCGGCTTATAATTGGTGGAAAACATTGACATCCGTAGTTCCGAGAGAGAGAATCACTTGGGATTTCTTTCAAGTTGAGTTTAGAAAGAAGTATATCAGTCAACGCTTCATTGACCAGAAATGTAAAGAGTTCCTTGAATTAAAACAAGGTCGTTTGCCCGTTACTGAATTTGAGCGAGAATTCGTAAGATTGAGTCAATACGCGAGAGAATGTGTTTCGACCGAAGCTACTATGTGCAAACGCTTCATAGAGGGATTGAATGAAGATATTAAATTGTTGGTTGGAATACTTGACATAAATGAATTTGTTGTGTTAGTTGAAAGAGCTTGCAAAGCCGAGGAGCTCAGTAAAGAAAAGAAGAAAGTCGATTCTGAAGCTCGAGATGAAAGAAAAAGATCGATGTATAAGTTGCCTCAGCCTTCGACAAAGAAATTTAGAGATGCAAGCAACCGATCAAATACTTCATTTGAACATCCGTATAAAGACCACACAAGACTAAGTGTTGGTCCAAAAATTCATGCTCAAATTGAATCAAATGTTAAAAATGCTAAAAGCAACAAACCTGAGTGTAGACAGTGTGGAAGACGACATGTGGGGGAATGCTGGGGAAAATACAAAAATAGAGTTTGCTATAAATGTAGATCACGAGAACATTTCATTCGAGATTGCCCAAAGTTAGCTGAGGAAGAAAATGTTCAGAATGTGAGTGGAAGTCAAAAAGGGACTACTGATACAGCTGTGAGGTCAGAGGCGAGAGCACCTGCCCGAGCTTATGCTATACGTGCACGAGAGGAAGCATCATCTCCAGACGTCATTACCGATACTTTTACTCTATTTGATACTAATGTGATTGCATTAATAGATCCGGGTTCAACTCATTTCTCTGTGTGTGTGAATTTAGTATCAAGTAAGACTCTACCTATTGAGTCTACTGAATTGGTAATTAGAATATCGAACCCTTAGATAAGTGTGTTTTGATGGATAAAGTGTGCAAGAATTGCCCTTGATGTTTCGGGATATATGCTTTCCGGCTAATGTGATAATGCTACCATTCTATAAATTTGATATAATTTTTAGTATGGATTGGCTCACTTTACATAATGCCATTGTGAATTGTAAATGAAAGAGTATAGATTTGAGAAGTTAGAACGGTGAGATAGTTTGAATTGAATCTGGTGATATGAAAGGGGTACAAGTTATTGTATATGCGATGAAAGCTTTGAACTATATGAGAAGGGTTGCGAAGCTTATTTGACATATGTGATTGATATATAAGTGAGTGATAAGGAAGTTGAATCGTGCTCGTGATTTATGAATTCTTAGCTATGCTTTTTGGATTAGTGAATACTCCTGCAGTGTTTATGGATTTGATGAACTGTATATTCAGACTGTATTGAGATTGTTTTGTTGTAGTGTTATTGATGACATTCTGATTCATTTATGTGATGAGACGCATCATGCCAAGCATTTGAGAATTGTGCTACAAACTCTGCGTGAGAAAGCGATTTGTATGCTAAGTTTAGCAAATGTGAATTTTGGTTGCGTGAGGTTGGTTTTTTTTTGGGGAATATTGTGCCAGCGGCGGGAATATGAGTTTATCCAAGTAAACTCTTTACTATTTTAGAATAGAAGCCTCCAAGAAATGTGTTTGAAGTCCGTAGTTCTCTAGGACTAACGGGATATTATAGACAGTTTGTGAAAGGCTTCTTGATGATTGCGACTCCGTTGACAAAGTTGCTATAGAAAAATGTTAAATTTGAGTGGTCAAAAAAGTGCCAACAGAGTTTTGAACAAGTTAAAAAGTGTTGTTGACAGAAGCACCAGTGTTAATTCAATTTGAATTGGGTAAAGAGTTTATAATTTATAGTGATGCATCGTTAAATGGTTTGGGCTGTGTGCTAATGCAAGAAGGCAAAGTCATTGCTTATGCTACGAGGCAGTTAAAGCCACATAAAAAGAACTACCGACGCACGACCTTGAATTAGCCGCGATCGTATTTGTGTTAAAGATTTGGCGTCACTATCTTTTTGTGAGAAATGCCATATTATACCGATCATAAGAGTTTAACGTACTTGGTGATTCAAAAAGAATTGAATTTGCGATAAAGAAAATGGTTGGAATTGTTGGAAGACTACGAGCTCGTGATAGATTACCACCCGGGTAAAGCTAATGTTGTAGCTGATGCTTTGAGTTGGAAATCATTATGTTCCTTGCAAGCTATGAGTATTCAGATAGATCTGTGTGATGATAGTACGATTCTGGCCGAGTCGAAAGTAAAGCTGATATTTGTAAATCAGATTTGTGATGCCCAGAAAAGTGATGTTGAAATGATGGCTAAATGAACTCAGTGTGAATTTAATATTGATTCAGAATTTCGAGTTGATAGTGATGATTGTCTGAGATGTAGAGATTGAATTTGTATTTCGAAGAAGTCAGAGTTAGTGGCATGGTATGAAACGGGACATCTATGACTTTGTGTCGAAATGTTTAATTTGTCGATAAGTTAAAATCGAACTTCGAGTTCCATCAGCATTGTTACAACCGATTATGATTCTGAGTGAAAATGGAAAAGGATTTCAATGGACTTTGTCGGGATTACCTTTATCTCCAGAAAAAGAAAGATGCGATATGAGGCTCTTTAAGGTCGAAAATCTTTGAACTCTATTGTATTGAATCGAATCGCATGAAAATGGAATTTACGGGATTAATTTGATGAAAGAGACTGATCAGAAAGTGAAAGTGTTGTGACACAAACACTGAGTAGAAGAGGCTACATGGGAGCCTGAGAATATTATGAGAGAGCATTATCCACACCTATTCACTAATAAGATTTTCGGGGACGAAAATCCCTAAGGGGGGAGAGTTGTAACAACCCGGTTTAGACCCTGGTCAGAACAGTAGTTTCGAGACCACAAATCTGAGGTCAGAATGTTAATTTAATGTTATTTTCTGGGTGAATGGTATGTGACTTAGTCTGTGTGAAAATTCTGTGAGATAATCTGATCGTTTGTGTGTCGAATTAAGAGAAAGGACTTAATCGTATAAAGAGTAAAAGCTATGTGCTGAATTATAAGTACTTAAATGTTGTTGTTTTATTAATGTGGAGGCTTTATGAGACAATTACACCATTATTAAGTTAGTGGATGGCTAAATGACTTAATAACCTTATTGTATTTTGTCTTATATGATTAAAAAAAAGGGCAAAGTGGTAAAATGATAATTAAGTCATAATTTCATAAAAAAAAGCATGGAAATAGGCCATTATCATCTTGTTAGTGCCGAAATTGAAGAAAAGAAAAGAAAGAACACTAAGCTAGGGTATTCGACCATCATTTGAGCTTGATTGAAGGTATGTTTTGCTTCGGTTTTTGATAATTTCTACGTTTTCGTAATCGTTGCTTTGTGCTCTACAAAACCCATGCTTTAATTTTAGAATTTGATGGTGATTTTGAAATGTGCCATGGATGAATTCATGAGCTTTGTGAAGTTTGGTGATGAATTATGAAAGCTATGTGATAGATTAATATAGTTTGTCTTTGAGTTTTTGGTAATTTTGAGTAAATTGGACTAATTTGTGAAAAGTGTAAATGAAGGACTAAAATGAGAAATAAATGAAACGTGTGGGCTTGAATGAACACAAGGGAAATTCGGCTAAGCTTATGTGAAAGGAAATTATGTGAATTTGATGATTTTGTGAATTAGGGACTAAAGTGTTGAAATGTAAAAATGTGAGGGCTATTTTCTAAAATGCCCTAAATATGTGTGTTTGGATGAAATTGAATGAATTGGTAATTGAATAGATTGAATTTGAATGTGTATAGACCAAGAAAGGAGAGGTTCAGATCGAGATCGAGGCAAAGATAAAGTACTCGATTAATCGACTGTTTCGGTATTTCGACGTCCGAGGTAAGTCCGAACATAATGCGTGTAATTAACTATGCTTAATGTTATGAAATGAATGGTATGATATATCAAATTGTAAATGTTATGTGAGAGCTCGAGTTATGTGGCACTAAATGTGCGTATTCGAAAATGTGACCAATATAATTAGCACTGTGTGTGCGAAGTAATATAAACTTCGGCTTTATGGTTAGCACTGTGTGTGCGATATTGATATAAGTTCAGATATAATACTAGTTGTAAACTATATCTTTGTGATGTAAATTTGAATGAATAAATGTATATGTTAATGATATTAGAGATGCTATGTGTGGACTTCGAAATAGAGGCACTAAGTGTGCGAAATTAGAAAAGATATAGAAATAAATAGCACTGTGTGTGCGAAAAGATTGAAGCTTCAGTTTATCGAATTGGCACTGTGTGTGCGATACCGATATAAGTTCGGCTTATCGAATTGGCACTGTGTGTGTTATCGATATAAGTTTGGCTTATCAAATTGGCACTGTGTGTGCGATACCGTTATAAGTTCGGTTTATTGAATTAGCACTAAGTGTGCGAATAAATTAAAAGAGTAGCAAAGATTGATCGTAATGTAAAACCGAGTGGTTGAGAAGCATATTGGTGAGTAACTATGTGTTGACAAAAAGGTACGTATTTAACCTTTGTGGTCGATGAGATTATGTATGATTTCATAAATGGTTGAATTGGATTATTGGATATGAATGATGATATGTATGAAATCTATGTGGTTGGTGAATTTGGATGTAGATGAATGGAATGCTATGTGAGGATTAGACATGGTTGAGTTTGTGTATCATAAGTAAATTATCTATGTGATGTTTTAATTTGTAGATTAATTTAATTTAATGAGTTAATTATATTATGTCTCGAACTTACTAAGCTTTGAAAGCTTACTGTGTGATTGTTTCTCTGTTTTACAGTGTCAGTAAAGCTAGCTCGGATCCGGGAATTGTCAGCATCTCTATCACACTATCGGCAATCTATTTTGGTACTTTTGAAGATGTATATAGCTAGATATGGCATGTATAGGCTAGTAATTGGTAAAGTTGTCATATGAGCTTAGCCATATGATTTGGCTATTTTTGAGTTAAGAATTTGCTAAAATGAATGTGATAGGTGAAGTATGTTTTGGCATGGTTAGTTGATGCATGAAATGGTCAAGTGTGATTAAGTGAATGAATGAGATATGTTTGTGATGAGATGAGTTTTAACCTTGTAGTTTGGCAAGTTTGGAATTAGTATTGAATGTGTTGATGGAATGCTCATTTTGGTATGTTTTTGGTTGCCATATATGCATGAAATGAGATGAATAATGATGCTTGTAGGCATGACCCTTTTTGGGTGGGATTTTGGCCTTGTAAATGGCCTATAATGTCGCACGGCTGTGGCACACGGGCGTGCCTAAGACCGTGGTTGTATTGGCAGAATGTAGCTTAAATAGCACACGACCTCGACATGGGCGTGTCATCTGGTCATGGTGTACAAGTCAGTAGCTAGCTAAGAGCACTCGGCCATGGCACACGGGCGTGCTTGGTGGCTGTGTTGGGAAAGTCAGTATATGGCCTAGTAGTACACGGTCATGGCACACGGGCGTGCCTAGTGACCGTGTTGATATAGTCAGTATATGGACACGGATGGACACACGGGGGTGTCTAGTAGCCGTGGAGGGCACACGGCCTCCTCCCACGGGCGTGTCTCCCCTGTATCTTAGAAAAGTTTTAAATTTCAGAGAAATTTTGTATGTGTTTCAATTTAGTCTCGACCCCTCTATAGCATGTGAATTAGGTCTCGTAGACCTCGATAAGGGACACCGTGTTTGTAATTGAATGAGATTGAAGATGATTGACTTTGTGTCATAAATTCTAGATGTTAAATGTTTTGATTGATTGGTAATACCTCTTAACCCTGTTCCGGTGACGGTTTCGGGTTAGGGGTGTTACAATTCCTTTTGTACATTTCTTTAGAAAGACCTAGAAATCGATCCATTCTAAGGAAATGGTTAAGATATAAAGAAAGATGATGTCCAAGGTTGTATTGTAAAATATTAACCATAGGCCACCCATGGAGATTCAGATAGAACCTTCATACAGTACTCCATTAAGGGAAACTTGACCATAAAATAGTCATTTTTTAAATTCATAAGGTGGATAGCTTGTTCAAGTTTCCAAAGGGTAAGATTTTTTTTTCAAAAGAGTATTGAAACCAATTCTGTAACACCCCAAACCCAGCCTAGACGCTAGGACCGAATCTGGCGTGTCACATTGAGGTGTTTTTCGAAAACCGAGATTTCATTGAAAACCCTTCTTGAAATTAAAAAAAAAAAAACTAAAGCCTCAGTTTGCGTTTGTTTATCTTTTCAATCATCGTTTATTAAAAATTTATAACGTTATTACCTTTAAAACCTTATTTTCTGCAGAATCTTAATTTAAAAGCATTGATTTACGAAAACGTGATATTTAAAAAGACTGAGTTGCGGAAACGTAGCGTTTTAAAAACAGTTATCGTTTTTAGAAAATCGCGTTCTACTTCTAGCAGATTTAAATCATAGTAAACTGGAATACCAAATTAAAACCCAGAAATTAAGAGAGGCCTTATTACAACCCAATAGGAAAACGGTTTAAATAGAGTAAAATAAAATACTAAAATTCAAAGCTGCTCGTAGTGTGGCCACCTCCGAGTCCTCCAGTACGTCGGACCGCCTACTGAGGATTACCTGAAAAATTAAAAACAAAGGGGATGAGTTTACGAAAACTCAGTATGTACAACCCTCACCGGTCATAAGGTATGCATCAAATCAATCCGGGCCTAAGCCCATTACAGCAATAGTGGCAATTGGGCCCTAGCCCAAAATAGCCTCGGTTGGGCCTTAGCCCATAACAAATGTCACATATCATATTTATCTGGGCCAAAGCCCATCTCAATATTAAAATCCTTATATGCAATGCATTAATGCCCATACCAACCCTGCACTCCGTCTTCTGTCCAACCCTGCACTCCCGTGGGGATTTAATCGATCCACTCATCCTTACACTCCTTATGTAGCACCGGTTGAGGCACTAACCAATATTGCAGCAGAGCTGCCAGACATATAATCGGCTTAAAGCCTTCGGTGGATCCACGATGCGTCAGCGACCATGCGATCCTATCAGAACTTCCTCCATAACCAATATCCCAACCCCATGCAACATAATATCACATGAATGCAACATACCATACTAACATACGATAACAATCATATAACATGTAGAGCATTTTAGTCATTCTGCCCTTCAAGGGCATATAGGTCATCTTACCCTCCAGGGGTATTTCGGTAATTTTACCCACCAAGGGTATTTGGTAATTTTGACCTTTTCGAAGGTCTCTGATGCTTCTCAGTGACAAGATAACATATTTAATCAAAACGGTGCATTTGGGCCCAAAGCCCAAAACTCAGCCCAGGTGGGCCCACACTCTCGTGTGGCCCATTCGGCCCAAAACTGCCTTTGGCCATGTGATCTCCATGGCCGTCTCCTCATTTCCTATCCTCTACAAAATTTACTCGCGTAGGGCCCACGAGCCTATTGGGCCCACTCGGCCCATTTCAGCTAAACGAGGCCCAAAACGTCCCAAGCCCATGAGAACGCTCATGGTGGCCTCAAGCGTCTTACGCCTATATTCATGTGCTCGGTCCACCACACGTGTGTTCGTACGCTCGTATGGTATCATTTGCCGATATTTCGGCTTTTTGGCATTTCCCGATCTGCAATCGGAATGGTGTGTGTACACACCTGATTACAAGTTGTGCTATCCAACGCTTCCCAAAACACCACGAACACCGACTCCTTCAGTGCACCAATAATCGGCCTTAACCCTTAGCTAACAAGTCCCTAACCATAACTGATGAGCAAAAGAGTTGTTAACAACCAATCCACTTCAGCCAAACCAACAGAAATATGGCAACATTCTTACCTTACTTGCTTGATGAGTTACAGATAAAGATTTGTTTAAAACAATCACTTGTGCTCCTTCACCTTGATGAACCCTAAACCCAACGATGGTTATATCACAACAAGAGCATATCTTGATCCAACGAGAGAGAAAGAAGAGCACACGATTAACGAAAAGGAACCGAATGACAATAGAGTTATAATCAAAGAGAAGACCACCACTTACTGATTCTCCAATTCCTTGCGGCGCCACTCTAGGAAAGGACAGGACTAAGATTCGGCCAAGAAATAACTCACCAAATGCAGTGAGTACGCCCAACACAAAAACAATAGAGGGTGTTCGGCTAAGAGAAAAATAAACTGCAAGAAAACCGAATGATGTAGAAGGAAAAAGAAGAAGCACCAATCAAAGACTAAAGAGAAGAGAAAAGATTCGGCTTACCCCCAAATTGGCTAGCTCTGTACTATGAAGAGAGGAGCATCAAGAAGACAAGAAGCTATTTCAAGAACAAAAGAATGGAGAATAGGTTTGGCTAGATAACCAAGGGATGAGCAAAGCATGAAAAAGAAAAGAAAACGAGAGGAAAACTAGAGATTCAGCCAACTCCAAAGGTTCGGATAACAACAAAAGAAGGAAGAATTTCTCAAGATCCACAAGAGGTAAGTAACGAGTAGGAAAAAGGGAAAAACAAGTGAAAGCACCCAAAACGTCACCCTCAAAGAAAAGAACCTGAAAGAAAACACTCAGAAGCAAAGAAGAGTTTCGGTTCCTCTCTTTACACCAAATGACCGAAAATGCACTCTCATACTCCTCTTCAGCCGAAATTCTCCTTAACAAGACCCCCACTTTCGGCCAACTTCACCTCACTCATCCATCCCCATGATTTTCTCCTTGAATCCCTCCATAATTCACTCTCCCTCACTCATTCAAATTCACCCAACAACCTTGACCAATTCAAACACTTCTCCATCAGTGTTTGATTCCAACACAACCTCTTCTCCTCTCCTGAGCAAAATAAAATCCTTCAATTGCCATCTATGGGATTTGAACTCCTTCTCCCCCTACTTTGCTAATGACGTCACAGCCACCACACCACACATTCCACTTGTGTCTCCTAAACACACACAATTTACTTAAGTCCTTTCAGTAGCCCTCTCCACCAAAGAGCCAAAAAGCAAAATTTTTCCAAGGCTCAACCTCGAACCCAGACCTCTATAGGACCCCCAAACACACTCAAATAACAAGCCAAATAAGCACAACATAAATTTAAGCAAAACTACTAACCCCTAACTTTTGGGGCGTTACAACTCTACCCCCTTAAAGAAATTTCGTCCTCGAAATTTCCAACTATCCAATAACCGCACACTACCGGTTATACCACTACGCTTCTGCTGTGCACTCTAGTCCTAAATGCAAATTAGGTAAATAACACACTATGGGCAAAGTACGTACCATTATTCGCATCTGGAGCGTCTCCGTCCTCTCGGCGACGTGCTGCATAAACCAATGCTGGCTGCCTTGCCTCCGTTTGACCAGCACTTCTACCTGGGGTTCCACGGCCCAAACCGTTTCCATCCCTGGCATGCCCACGGCCTCTAGGCGGCTGCTGTCCACCCCTCAGTGGCTGTACATTACCCCTACCGAAAGCCTGCCTCTGATCTGGTCTTCTGAGACACTATCTGAGACGATGTTGCATGGAACCACAACTCAGACAAGCCCCTGTCCTTCTCCAGCATTCGCCCACATGTCCTTTCCCACAAGTAGCACAAGGTGGTAACCCAATAGTAGCAACAGGAGGTCCAGCTCTGACTGGCCCATCTACTCTAGCCCTTCTCTTAAATCTCTCGATCGAATCGAATACTCGAGAATCCTCTTGTTTTACGCCCTTTCTCTTTCCCTATTTAGGCGCTCAGAGCGATTCACATCTTCAGCGATCTTAGCTTTCTCTACCAATGCAGCAAAGTCCCGCTCCCAATGTGGAGCTATCAACACTCGGAGACTGTCCCTGAGGCGATCTTCGAACGGAACACAACGTTCGTACTCCGTTGCCACAATTCCTTGAGCATACTGGCTAAGTCGCAAAAATTTTGCCTCGTACTCAGCCACATACTTGTCACCTTGAACCAGATTCAAAAATTCTTTCCTACGAGCGTCGACATAGCTAGCGCCTACATACTTTCCCTGAAATGTGGACTTGAAGAATTCCCAGGTCAATCGATCAGATGAGGTACCCTATTTCACCGTAAGCCACCACTGGTAGGCTTCATCCCTCAGCAAAGACACGGCACCCTTTAACTTTTGTTCCGGTGTGCAGTCGAGGTCCTCCATAATTCTTTCGGTGGCCTCCAACCAGTACTCTGCCACACTTGGGACCACCCCAGAAACTCCCCTGAAGATCTCTGCTCCATTGGACCGGATTCGTTCCGTAACCGACCCACGGGCCCCAACAACGGTATTAGGCTCAACAGACCCAGCAACTCTTTCCAAAATTCAAAGCATTGCTTGAGACAGTGCATTATCCCCAGCAGCTCGGTCGAACGACCCTGTCTCAGTTACCGGTGAAGCCGGGGCTTCTCTCGTCTCAAAATTAGGCATGTGGTCTGACGCCGAAGACCCAGTCCTAGCACTTCCACGACCTCTACCGCGGCCTCTTGCACCCCTTCTAGCGCTCATTATCACTTCGCGTATTATCTGAATTAGAAATTTTATGAATTTAGCTCATAGTTCTAGTAATTAAACAAATGTTTTATGGAAGTAATAGTTAAGAGTTGTTTCGCAATCGCAAACTCACTACAGTTTTAGTCACCTACGGCCCTCAGTTTTACTCTAACTAAGAGTCTCAGTATAGTCTATCATCTAAAGTAAACCCAGTAACTATCTATAGTATAACAGTTTAAAATAATTTCAGTATCAGGAGAACTTACTTGGTTCGACGCTGGAGACTCGGTGTGCCACACAAAAATATTCCAAAACCACTTCAAAATCATTTGTAAACATCTTTAAAATAAAAAACTAAAGCCCATTTCACAGCCCGAGTTTTGCAACCGGGCTCTGATACCATTAAATGTAACACTCTAAACCGGGCCTAGACGCTAGGCCCGAATCTGGCGTGTCACATTGAGGTGTTTTTTGAAAATTGAGATTTCATTGAAAACCCTTCGTGAAATTAAAAAAAAACTAAAGTCTCAGTTTGCGTTTGTTTATCTTTTCAATCGTCGTTTATTAAAAAGTTATAACGTTATTACCTTTAAAACCTTATTTTCTGCGAAAGCTTAATTTAAAACCATTGATTTATGAAAAAGTGATATTTAAAAAGACTGAGTTGCAGAAACGTAGCGTTTTAAAAATAATTATCATTTTTAGAAAATCGCGTTCTACTTCTAGCAGATTTAAATCATAGTAAACTGGAATACAAAATTAAAACCCAGAAATTAAGAGAGGCCTTATTACAACCCAATAGGAAAACAGTTTAAATAGAGTAAAATAAAATACTAAAATTCAAAGCTGCTCGTAGTGTGGCCACCTTCGAGTCCTCCAATACGTCGAACCGCCTACTGAGGATTACCTGAAAAATTAAAAACAAAGGGGGTGAGTTTACGAAAACTCAGTGTGTACAACCCTCATCGGTCATAAGGCATGCATCAAATCAATCCGGGCCTAAACCCATTACAGCAACAGTGGCTATTGGGCCCTAGCCCAAAATAGCCTCGGTTGGGCCTTAGCCCATATCAAATGTCACATATCATATTTATCTGGGCCAAAGCCCATCTCAATATTAAAATCCATATATGCAATGCATTAATGCCCATACCAACCCTGCACTCTGTCTCCTGTCTAACCCTACACTCCCGTGGGAATTTAATCGACCCACCCATCCCTACACTTCTTATGTAGCACCGGCTGCGGCACTAACCAATAATGTAGCAGAGCTGCCAGACATATAATCGGCTTAAAGCCTTCGGTGGATCCACAGTCGTCAAGCGACCATGCGATCCTATCAGAACTTCCTCCATAACCAATATCCCAACCCCATGCATCATAATATCACATGAATGCAACATACCATACTAACATACGATAACAATCATATAACATGTAGAGCATTTTAGTCATTCTGCCCTTCAGGGGCATAACGGTCATCTTACCCTCTAGGGGTATTTCGATAATTTTACCCACAAAGGGTATTTCGGTAATTTTTGACCTTTCCGAAGGTCTACAGTGGCCTCGAGCGACAAGATAACATATTTAATCAAAATAGTGCATTTGGGCCCAAAGCCCAAAACTCGGCCTAGGTAGGCCCACACTCTCGTGTGGCCCATTCGGCCTAAAACTGCCTTTGGCCATGTGATCGCCATGGCTGGCTCCTCATTTCCTATCCGTCTACAAAATTTACTTGCGTAGGGCCCACTCGGCCCATTTCAGTCAAACGAGGCCCAAAACGTCCCAAGCCCATGAGAACGCTCATGGTGGCCTCAAGCGTCTTACGCCCATATTCGTGGGCTCGGTCCACCACACGTACATTCACAAGCTCGTGTGGCATCATTTGCCGATATTTCAAATTTTCGGCATTTCCCAATCTACAGTCGGAATGGTGTGTGTACACACCTGATTACAAGTTGTGCTATCCAACGCTTCCCAAAACACCACGAACACCAACTCCTTCAGTGCACCAATAATCGGCCTTAACCCTTAGCTAACAAGTCCCTAACCATAACTGATGAGCAAAAGAGTTGTTAACAACCAATCCACTTCAGCCAAACCAATGGAAATATGGCAACATTCTTACCTTACTTGCTTGATGAGTTACAGATAAAGATTTGTTTAAAACAATCACTTGTGCTCCTTCACCTTGATGAACCCTAAACCCAACGATGGTCATATCACAACAAGAGCATATCTTGATCCAACGAGAGAGAAAGAAGAACACACGATTAACGAAAAAGAACCGAATGACAATAGAGTTATAATCAAAGAGAAGACCACCACTTACCGATTCTCCAATTCCTTGCGGCGCCACTCTAGGAAAGGACATGACTAAGATTCGGCCAAGAACTAACTCACCAAATGCAGTGAGTAAGCCCAACACAAAAATAATAGAGGGTGTTCAGCTAAGAGAAAAATAAACTGTAAGAAAACCGAATGATGTAGAAGGAAAAAGAAGAAGCACCAATCAAAGACTAAAGAGAAGAGAAAAGATTCGGCTTACCCCCAAATCGGCTAGCTCTGTACTATGAAGAGAGGAGCATCAAGAAGACAAGAAGCTATTTCAAGAATAAAAGAATGGAGAATAGGTTCGGCTAGACAACCACGGGATGAGCAAAGCGTGAAAAAGAAAAGAAAACGAGAGGAAAACTAGAGATTCGGCCAACTCCAAAGGTTCGGCTAACAACAAAAGAAGGAAGAATTTCTCAAGATCCACGAGAGGTAAGTAACGAGTAGAAAAAAGGGAAAAACAAGTGAAAGCACCCAAAACGTCACCCTCAAAGAAAAGAACCCGAAAGAAACACCCAGAAGCAAAGAAGAGTTTCGGTTCCTCTCTTTACACCAAATGACTGAAAATGCACTCCCATACTCCTCTTGGTAGAAATTCTCCTTAGCAAGACCCCACTTTTGGCCAACTTCACCTCACTCATCCATCCCCACGATTTTCTCCATGAATCCCTCCATAATTCACTCTCCCTCACTCATTCAAATTCACCCAACAACCTTGACCAATTCAAACACTTCTCCATCAGTGTTTGATTCCAACACAACCTTTTCTCCTCTCCTGAGCAAAATAAAAGCCTTCAATTGCCTACTGTGGGATTTGAACTCCTTCTCCCCCTACTCTGCTAATGACGCCACAACCACCACACCACACACTCCACTTGTGTCTCCTAAACACACACAATTTACTTAAGTCCTTTCAGTAGCCCTCTCCACCAAAGAGCCAATAAGCAAAATTTTTTCAAGGCTCAACCTTGAACCCAGACCTCTATAAGACCCCCAAACACACTCAAATAACAAGCCAAATAAGCACAACATAAATTTAAGCAAAACAACTAACCCCTAACTTTTGGGGCGTTACAAATTCTCCTTCTCAAGAGTTTCAAAATAATAGTTTTGAACATTGTTTTTTCAACCAGTTATTACACTCACTCTGAGAATGTAATGGTAACAAAATCTATAATCCTATCTTTTTCCATTAGATTGAGGTCCTTATCCTTCATATCCACTTGTTGATTTAAGTGCCTTTAAAATATAATTCTCTCTCCTATGAGTTGAGAATAATATTTTTGGGCATGCTTTTTTTTAACTAGTTATTGCACTCTCTCTGAAAACATAATGGTCAGATGCTATCAACATAATTTTTGATCCCATCGCCTTTCATTAGATTAAGATTTGCATTCCTAAATCTATTTTTGACTTTGAATGCCTTTAAAAGAATGCACTATTTTAATATTTCTCTTTCCCAAGAGTTTGGACATGCTTTTTCTACCAATGATTACACTTTTCGAAAATGTAATGGTAGTGTAACACCCCTAACCCGAAACCGTCGCTGGAATAGGGTTAAGAGGCATTACCGGACAATAGAATCATTTCGCAACTCATTTACGACACAAAGTCAATCATCATCATAATACATCAAACATAAACAATTAGTCCCTTTTTAAGGCGTATAAGACCTTAAACACATGCTAGGGAGGGGTCGGGACTAAACCGAAACACATACAGAAACTACTCGAAATTTAAAACTTTTCTAGGTTTCAGAGGATACACGCCTGTGTGGGCAAACCGTGTGCCTCCCACGGCAGCTGGACACCCCCGTGTGTCCTTCCCGTGGTCGAATCTGACCTCACATCCACGGCCACCAAGCACGCCCGTGTGCCTTGGCCGTGGTCGAATATGACTTTACACCCACGGCCACCCAGCACGCCCGTGTGCTAAGGCCGTGTACTCTTAGGCCATATTCTGACTTTCTCACACGGTGACTAGGCACGCCCGTGTCTTGGCCGTGTGCTATTAGGCTAGCTACTGACATAGCCCCACGATCACTAGGCACGCCCGTGTGCCACAACCGTGTGGCTCAATTAGGCCATTTGCAAGGCCAAAATGCCATCCACATGGGTCAATCCTACAAGCACATTTGAGTATCTTTATACACACAATTTGGCAATCAATTTCGTGTCCAACAATCATCATATCATCACATATAATCTCATTTCTAAGCATGCCATTTTATACAACCAAATTACATGTAAATCTAAGTATAAATTGTAACATCCCGAAATTGGGCCTAGTAGGATTGGGCCCAATGGGCCTTGTTTTAAAATTTTTAAGAACGGTATTAATGCAAGTTAGACTTATTAGGTAAGTTATTTTGGATGGTTAGAGGGCTTCTATGAAGTCCCGGGATCAAATATTAGCTTTGGGGAAATTTTGGTTTTAGGTGAAAAAAACCACGGAAGTTGGCGAGTAGGCCTTAAGAATAAAATGTAGAGGAAAATGACACAAGTGGAGTGTGTGGTGTAGTGGCAAAGTGACGCCACTTAAGAGGCAAGGGAGTGACGCCACAAGGAAGGAAGGAGGTCCAAGGTTCAAGTCTTGGCTCTTACATTTTGGTTTTCTTTTTAAATGGACTTGAGAATTTGGCTATAGATTTATATTTAGTTGCGCATGGTTTAAGACACAAGAGGAGCTTGTGGCCAAGTGGCTAGCAAGTGTGGATTATGTTGCAAGGAGCACAGGTTCGAATCTCATGAGAAGCAAGGAGTATTTATTTTGCGATGCGGATGGGAAGAGTTTGATTGAATTTAAACTCTACTTGTGAAGGGATCCCACATCGGAAAGATACAAAGAAGGAAGGTGAAGAGCTAGCTATATAAAGAGCATTCCGGGAGGAGGTTGACACATCTTGGAAGGCGTTTGGGCACAGGAGTGGTCGGGGCGCGGATTAACACCGAGTCCTATCGGTGTGTAACTCTCTACTCTAGTTGTAGAGCGGCAAATGCAGAAGTGCGCCACAAACAATAGTAGCCACACGAGCGTCGCGGCGCGCACGTGTGGGGCTTCGACACACGATAGTTGAGGCCATCGTAGTATTCTTGTGGGTTGGGGTTTGCTTGGGCGCGATGGGCGAAGTGGGCCCAATGGGCCCGTGAGGCCCTTATGAGTAAATTGTGCGATTGTGTAGTATATAGTGAACTAGACTAGATGGAACTTATATACATGGCTAGATTTGTGCTAGGTGGGCCACACGGCGTGTGGGCCCGAATGGGCGGAATCGAGTTTTAGGCCCAATCGTCTGTACGACCAGGAAATGGTAGGTGAGTCGCTCAGGCGACATTTGGGCCTTTGGGAAAGGCCATTGCGGTGCAAAATTACCGATATACCCTTGGTGGGTAAATTACGAAAATACCCTTGGTGGGTAAGTTACCGATATGCCCTTGGTGGGTAAATTACCGATATACCCTTGGTGGGTAAATTACGAAAATGCCCTTGGTAGGTAAAATTACGGTTATACCCTTAGAGGTTGATTAGGGTGATTATGTTGTTTTATGTCTATCGATTATGATGGTAATTCATGTTATACTTATATTTGATATATGTCTAGCATACATGACATAACTGCATACACGAATTATTATGTCATATTGCATGGGTTATATGAGTGGAGAAGCGGTGATATTCGTGTCGACGGGCACCGGTGGTTTGGTACCACATTGTGACTACGGTCACGAGAGGTTTGGCACCTCGGAGGTTTGGCACCTCATAGCGACTGCGTCCCTCGTGGTTAACACCACCGTGGGTTGGCCCCACTTTTGAGATATGGGATCGCCGGTGATTTGGTATCACACGTGGGTTGGCCCCACAGATGGATTATTAGTGACTTTGAGTCACCGGTGATTTGGTATCACATTCGTGTCTCCGGACACGAGGTTTGGCACCTCATAGCGCTCGTCCCGGTGGTTTCGTACCACGATGGGTTGGCCCCACGAGATAATACAACGGGATTGGCGCCGGTGATTTGGTATCACCACGATGGGTTGGCCCCATTACTATTATTCGTGACTTGAGTCACCGGTGGTTTGGCACCACAATATTGATGAATATCGTGTCCTTGGACACCGGTGGTTTGGCACCACCGGTGGTTTGGTACCACCACGGGGTAGAAAAAGGAGTTGCGGATGGCTAGGTTTGGGTGCATGATATGCATATTTTCATATGAAATTGTGTAAGGGCACTGTTGGATGGGGATTTACACACCGAGTCTCGATGACTCACCCCTTAGTTAAATTTTTGCAGGTAATCATTAGATCGCGGATTTGGGAGTGAGGTGGACTCGTGGAGGCCATAAATATGTTTACTCGTAAATTCGTTTCTTTTATTTGGACTTATTTTTATTTGAGTTTTTGTTATGTAATAAGGCCTTGGGTATTTTATTTGGTTTCAACTTTTCAATTTTTTTTTATTGCTTATTATTAAATGATCAATATGGGATTTTCCTAAAATGATAATAAACCATTTCTTATTCAAAATTTCTTAAACTCGATTTCTCACCACAACTATAAAGAATATGAGCTTTTTAACGAATGCACGCAGTTTTTAAACATTCCTTTCATGTGACATGCCGATTCGGTCGTAACGTTTAGGCCGAGTTTGGGGTGTTACAATTATGGTATCGAGCCTAGGTTCAAAAACTTCTATTGTGGGTTTGGGTTCAAAAAATGTTTTCAAAAGATGGTTTGGAAAATGGTTTAGAAAAATATATCTATTTTTTTGAAATATGGCACCGAGTCTCAGGCACCAATCCATACTTTGTAAGTTTCACGATACTTTGCTTTGTTATATCTTTGTATTTTGAATATCTATTCTGTGTGTTTGGGTTGGATGTGATGTTCGGATATAGAGTTGATTGCGTCTGAAATATTTATGCTCGCTTTAATGGTTAGGTTTTTTTAGTATGTGTAGGATTTCTAAATTCTAGTTAAAAGTATATTAGGGTTATTGGAATCAGAGTGCGTGGCGTGAGCCTGACGTTGTAGGTTAGGTGGTGCGAATGTTCTGTAGTTGGAAATTTCGAGGACGAAATTTCTTTAAGGAAGGTAGATTTGTAACATCCCAAATTGGGCCTAGTAGGATTGGGCCCAATGGCCTTGTTTTAAAATTTTTGAGAAGCGGCATTAATGCAAGTTAGACTTATTAGGTAAGTTATTTTGGAAGGTTAGAGGGCTTCTATGAAGTCCCGGGATCAAATATTAGCTTTGGGGAAATTTTGGTTTTAGGTGAAAAAAACCCTGGAAGTTGGCGAGTAGGCCTTAAGAATAAAATGTAGAGGAAAATGACAAAAGTGGAGTGTGTGGTGTAGTGGCAAAGTGGCGCCACTTAAGAGGCAAGGAGTGACGCCACAAGGAAGGAAGGAGGTCCAAGGTTCAAGTCTTGGCTCTTACATTTTGGTTTTCTTTTAAATGGACTTTGAATTTGGCTATAGATTTATATTTAGTTGCGCATGGTTTAAGACACAAGAGGAGCTTGTGGCCAAGTGGCTAGCGATGTGGATTATGTTGCAAGGGAGCACAGGTTCGAATCTCATGAGAAGCAAGGAGTATTTATTTTATGATGCGGATGGGAAGAGTTTCAGTTGAATTTAAACTCTCTCTTGTGAAGGATCCCACATCGGAAAGATACAAAGAAGGAAGGTGAAGAGCTAGCTATATAAAGAGCATTCCGGGAGGAGGGTTGACACATCTTGGAAGGCGTTTGGGCACAGGAGTGGTGGTGAGCGCGGATTAACACGAGTCCTATCGGTGTGTAACTCTCTCTACTCTAGTTGTAGGCGGCAAATGCCGAAGTGCCGTCCACAAACAATAGTAGCCACACGCAGCGTCGCGGCGCTGCGTGTGGGGCTTCGACACGATAGTTGAGGCCATCGTGTAGTATTCTTGTGGGTTGAAATTTGCTTGGCGCGATGGGCGAAGTGGGCCCAATGGGCCCGTAGGCCCTTATGAGTAAATTGTGCGATTGTGTAGTATATAGTGAACTAGACTAGATGGAACTTATATACATGGCTAGATTTGTGCTAGGTGGGCCACACGAAGTGTGTGTGGGCCGAATGGGCCGGAATCGAGTTTTAGGCCCAATCGTGCAGTACGACCAGGAAATGGTATTTGAGTCGTTCGGGGCGACATTTGGGCCTTTGGGAAAGGCCATTGCGGTGCAAAATTATCGATATACCCTTGGTGGGTAAATTACGAAAATGCCCTTGGTGGGTAAGTTCCGATATGCCCTTGGTGGGTAAATTACCGATATACCCTTGGTGGGTAAATTACAAAAATGCCCTTGGTAGGTAAAATTACGGTTATACCCTTAGAGGTTGATTAGGGTGATTATGTTGTTTTATGTCTATCCGATTATGATGGTAATTCATGTTATACTTATATTTGATATATGTCTAGCATACATGACATCTGCATACATGCCGAATTATTATGTCATATTGCATGGGTTATATGAGTGGAGGCGGTGATATTCGTGTCGACGGGCACCGGTGGTTTGGTACCATATTGTGACTACGGTCACCAGAGGTTTGGCACCTCCGGAGGTTTGGCACCTCATAGCGACTCGTCCACGTGGTTAACACCACCGTGGGTTGGCCCCACTTTTGAGATATGGGATCGTCGCTAGTGATTTGGTATCACACGTGGGTTGGCCCCACAGATGGATTATTAGTGACTTTGAGTCACCGGTGATTTGGTATCACATTCGTGTCTCCGGACACCGAGGTTTGGCACCTCATAGCGTCTCGCCCCGGTGGTTTCGTACCACGTGGGTTGGCCCCACGATAATACAACGGGATTAGCGCCCGGTGATTTGGTATCACACGATGGGTTGGCCCCATTACTATTATTCGTGACTTCGAGTCACCGGTGGTTTGGCACCACAATATTGATGAATATCGTGTCCTTGGACACGGTGGTTTAGCACCACCCGGTGGTTTGGTACCACACGGGGTAGAAAAAGGAGTTGCGGATGGCTAGGTTTGGGTGCATGATATGCATATTTTCATATGAAATTGTGTAAGGGCCTGTTGGATGGGGATTTACACACTTTGAGTCTCGATGACTCACCCCTTAGTTAAATTTTGCAGGTAATCATTAGATCGCGGATTTGGGAGCTGAGGTGGACTCGTGGAGGCCATAAATATGTTTACTCGTAAATTCGTTTCTTTTATTTGGACTTATTTTTATTTGAGTTTTTGTTATGTAATAAGGCCTTGGGTATTTTATTTGGTTTCAGCTTTCAATTTGTTTATTGCTTATTATTAAATGATCAATATGGGATTTTCCTAAAATGATAATAAACCATTTCTTATTCAAAATTTCTTAAACTCGATTTCTCACCACAACTATAAAGAATATGAGCTTTTTAACGAATGCACAGTTTTTAAACATTCCTTTCATGTGACATGCCAGATTCGGTCGTAACGTTTAGGCCGGGTTTGGGGTGTTACATAAATCATCCATAACCTCACTAAATCACTAAGGCATTAATTCATCATTGAATTCACCAGTCATATGCTAATTCATTACCATCATGCCATAATAAAATATGCACCAAATACCATATTCACTCATGCTCATTACCAACACTTAGCTAGCCACATCACATGGCTATTTACACATCTCAAATATGATTCAAAACAACTAGCCTATACATGCCATATTTCAACTATGTACATATTTCCAAAAGTACCAAAATAGAATGCAGATAGTGTGATTGAGATGCTGACGATTCCCGGATCCGAGCAAGCTTTACTGACACTCTAAAGCAGAGAAACAAATCACACAGTAAGCTTTCAGAGCTTAGTAAGTTCGTAACACGATACATTATAATAAAACAAATCATCACATAGATTTTTTCATATATGCATATATCTATCATGCCATCCAAAACTAAAATGCTCATTTGACATTTCATAATCTCATTCGTAGATTCATCAACCACATAGGTTCCAAGCGTACCTTAGTCAACACCTAGTAGTCAATTACATTTGCTACTCAATACTCACTTTTCCCTTTCGATCAACTTCCGTCTCTTCTTTGATTCAATCGCACACTTAGTGCCCCGATATTTAGCCGAAGCTTAATTATCATTGCACACATAGTGCATTTATATCAAACCGCTCTTTAATCGGTATCGTACACACATTGCCAACCACAAAGTCGAAGCTTATATTATTTCACACACACATAGTGTTGATAATCTCGATCACATTTTCGAATACGCACACTTAGTGCCACATAACTCAAACTCAACTCTCACATAGCATCCACATTTCAATATCATTATAACATTCATTTCATAACATTTAACATAACTAAATGTTCGTATTGTGTCCGAACTTACCTCGGACGTTGAACTATCGAAATGGTCGGTCAATCGAGCACTTTATCTTTGCCTCGATCTCGATCCGAACCTCTCCTTTCTTGGTCTATACACATTCAAATTCAATCCATTCAATCAACAAATCATTCATTTTAGTCCAAACACACATATTTAGGGCATTTTAGAAAATAACCCTCATATTTTTACATTTTGACACTTTAGTCCCTCTTTCACAAAATCATCAAATTCACATAATTAGCCTGCACCCATGCCTAGCCGAATTCTCACTATATTCACACAAGCCCACACATTTCATTCATTTCACATTTTAATCCTTCAAAATGCTATTTTCTCAATTTAGCCCTAATTAGCTAAATTCATCAAAAGTTCAAGAATAAAACATGTTCATTAAAGACATATCTTTCATTTAACACCAACACTCATCACAAAGCTTACCATTTCATCAATGACACATTTTATAAAAATCATCAATTCACAAAATTTAAGCATGGGTTTTGTAGAGCACAAAGCAACGATTACAAAAACGTAGAAATTATCAAAAATCGAAGTCAAAACTTACCTTAATCAAGCTAAGCCCTAGCCGAAAATATCAAAGCTTTCTTCCTTTCTTTTTCTTCAAATTTTCGGCAAGAAAAGATGAGAATATGGCTTCATCTTTCTTTTTGTTTTATTTAATACATATTAATACAAACTTTACTATTTTACCCTTATTATAAAACATTATAACATACATTATAATTGGTTATAAATGTCCATCCACCATCCACTAACTTAATAATGGCTTAATAACAACATAATGACTCCTCCTTTAGAAAGCCATGACAAATAAACACTTTAACAATCAAAGACATGACTTTTACATTTTATGTGATTAAGTCCTTTTTGCAAATTAAACATACAATCAATAAAATCTTCACACAGAAAATTCACACAAGCTAATTCACATACTGTAGACACCAAAAATAATATTAAAATATTATTTCGACCCCAAATTTGTGGTCTCGAAACCACTATTCTGACTAGGGTCTAAACCGGGCTATTACAACTCTCCCCCCTTAGGGATTTTCGTCCCCGAAAATCTTACCAGTGAATAGGTGTGGATATTGCTCTCTCATAATGATCTCAGGCTCCCACGTAGCCTCTTCAATTCTGTGCTTGTGCCACAATACTTTCACTAAAGAGATTTTCTTATTTCTCAACTCTTTGGTCTCATGTGCCACAATTTGGATCGGTTCCTCACTATACGACAAATCTGACTGAATCTCAACCTCAGTAGGAGCAATCACATGAGACGGGTCTGATCTGTACCGTCGAAGCATTGACACATGAAACACGTTATGAATCTTTTCTAACTCAGGTGGTAACATCAATCTGTAAGCAACTGACCCAACTCGCTCAATGATCTCATACGGTCCGATGAATCTCGGACTCAGCTTGCCTTTCCGACCAAATAGAAGTATTTTCATCCACGGAGATACTTTCAAAAACACTTTATCACCGACTTCGAATTTAATATCTTTTCGTTTCAAATCTGTATAAGACTTTTGACGATCTGAAGCCGCTTTCAAACTGTCACGTATCACTTTCACTTTCTACTCAGTCTCTTTTATAAGATCAACCCCGTGAATTTTATTCTCACTTAGCTCAGTCCAATACAATGGAGTTCAACATTTTCGACCGTAAAGAGCCTCATACGGTGCCATTTTAATGCTAGATTGAAAACTGTTGTTGTACGCGAATTCAATCAATGGTAAATGTTTTTCCCACGTAGTCTCAAACTCAAGTATACAACATCTCAACATATCTTCAAGAATCTGAATGATTCGCTCGGACTGACCATCCGTTTGCGGATGAAACGCAGTACTGAAATGCAATTTTGTGCCTAAAGCCTCTTGCAATTTCTTCCAAAATCGCGAAGTAAATCTCGGATCTCTGTCAGACACTATAGATAATGGTACTCCGTGCAATCTCACAATCTCATCGATATACAGTTCAGCTAACTTATCTAAAGAATAATCGGTTCTCACCGGAACGAAATGAGCTGATTTCGTCAATCTGTCAACTATCACCCAAATTGTATCTTTCTTTCCTGGAGATAAAGGCAATCCCGACACAAAGTCCATCGTAATCCTTTCCCATTTCCACTCAGAAATCATAATTGGTTGCAACAATCCAGACGGAACTTGATGTTTGGCTTTAACTTGCTGACAAATTAAACATTTCAACACAAAGTCAGAGATGTCTCGTTTCATACCATGCCACCAATAAAACTGTTTCAGATCATTATACATTTTCGTACTCCCAGGATGTACAGTTAATGGACTATTATGAGCTTCATTCAAAATTATCAAAATTAACTCTAAATTCCTCGGAACACAGATCCGATCTCTAAATCTCAAACAATCATCACTATCAACTCGAAATTCTGATTCAGTATTCGATTCATATTGAGTTCTTTTAGCCATCATTTCAATATCATTTTTTTGAGCATCACAAATCTGATGTACAAACATCGGCTTTATTTTTAACTCAGCTATAACTGCACTATCATCACACAGATCTATTTGAGTACTCATAGCTCGCAAAGCATATAACGATTTCTGACTCAAAGCATCATAT
Organism: Gossypium sturtianum; assembly: GCA_025698515.1. Taxonomy (NCBI): domain Eukaryota; kingdom Viridiplantae; phylum Streptophyta; class Magnoliopsida; order Malvales; family Malvaceae; genus Gossypium; species Gossypium sturtianum. Next base: position 106,949,832 of record CM046955.1, read on the forward strand.
ACAACATTAGCTTTACTCGGGTGATAATCTATCACAATAATCTTTCAATAGCTCTAACCATCTTCTCTGTCGCAAATTCAAATCTTTCTGAGTCATCAAATACTTTAAGCTCTTATGATCAGTATAGATGTGACATTTTTTCCCAAATAGATAGTGACGCCAAATCTTTAATGCAAACACAATTGCAGCCAATTCAAGGTCATGCGTCGGATAATTCTTTTCGTGCGGTTTTAACTGTCTCGAGGCGTAAGCAATGACTTTCCACTCTTGCATCAGCACACAGCCGAAACCATTCAATGATGCATCACTATAAACTATGAACTCTTTGGCTAATTCGGGTTGAATCAAAACTGGTGCTTACGTCAACAACACTTTCAACTGCTCAAAACTCTGCTGACACTTTTCTGACCACTCAAATCTAACATCTTTCTGTAACAACTTCGTCAACGGAGTAGCAATCATAGAGAAACCTTTCACAAACCGCCTATAATATCCCGCTAGTCCCAGAAAACTACGGACTTCAGACACATTTCTCGGAGGCTTCCACTCCAAAATAGCAGCGATTTTACTAGGATCAACTCGTATCCCGGCAGCTGACACAATATTCCCCAGAAAACCAACTTCACGCAACCAAAATTTACATTTACTAAACTTAGCATACAACTATTTCTCACGCAGAGTTTATAGCACAGTTCTCAAATGCTCAGTATGCTGCGTCTCATCACACGAATAGATCAAAATATCATCAATGAACACCACTACAAAGTGATCCAAATACGGTCTGAATATCCGATTCATTAGATCCATAAACACTGCAGGAGCATTATTTAGTCCGAAAGGCATCACTAAGAATTCATAATGTCCATGCCTCATTCTGAAAGCGGTCTTCGGTACATCAGATTCTTTAACTCTTAACTGATAGTAACCAGATCTCAAGTCTATCTTTGAAAACACTGTAGCTCCCTTCAACTAATCAAACAAATCATCAATACGAGGTAACAGATATTTATTCTTTATCGTCACTTTGTTCAATTATCGATAATCAATACACATTCTCATAGTTTCATCTTTCTTTTTCACAAATAACACAGGAGCTCCCCAAGGTGAGAAACTCAGTCGTGTAAATCCTCTATCAGTTAATTCTTGCAACTGTGACTTTAACTCTTTCAATTCTGTTGGTGCCATTCTATACGGAGCTATAGAAATGGGAGTGGTCCCCGGCACTAATTCAATACCGAATTCGACTTCCCGAATTGGAGGTAATCCGGTAACTCTTCAGGAAACACATCTGGAAACTCACATACCACAGGCACAGATTCAACTTTCCTTTCCGACACTTTTGTATCAGTCACGTACGCCAAATAAGCTTCACAACCCTTTTTCACATAGTTCATAGCTTTCATTGCAGATACAACAACTAGTAATCCTTTCATATCATTGGATTCTATTCGAACTAGCTCACCATTCTGACTTTTCAACTCAATACTCTTTCTTTTACAATTCACGATAGCATTATGCAGAGTAAGCCAATCCATACCCAGAATTATGTCAAACTCGTCGAATGGTGGTAACATCAAATTAACCAAAAAACAAGCATCCCGAAACATCAATGGACAATTCTTGCACACTTTATCCACCAAAACACACTTGCCTAAGGGGTTCGACACTCTAACCACAAATTCAGTAGACTCAACAGGTAGATTCTTATTCAATACTAAGTTCATACATACATAGGAATGAGTTGATCCTGGATCTATCAATGCAATGACATCAGTATCAAATAAAGTGAAAGTACCGGTGATGACGTTTGGAGATGATGCTTCATCTCGCGCACGTATAGCATAGGCTCGGGCGGGTGCTCGCTTCGACCGACCACACGGTGTGTCGAGAGTGCCCCTTTGGCTTCCACTCACATTTCTGGTGTTTCTGGGTGGTCTACCTATTGCCGTCACATTACTCGGTCTTTCATTCTGAACATTTTCCTCTTCGACCATCTTCGGGCAATCTCGAATAAAATGATCTCTGGATCCACATTTATAACAAACTTTATTGTTATACTTGCCCCAGCATTCTCCCACATGTCGCCTTCCACACTGTCTACACTCAGGTTTATTACTTTTGGCACTATCGATACTTGATTCCATTGGAGATTGAATTCTCGGACCAACACTTAGTCTTGCGCGATCTCTACTCGGATGCCCAAACGAAGTATTTGATTGGTTGCTTGCATCTCTGAATCTCTTTGTTGAAGGTTGAGAGAACTTATTCATTGATCTCTTCCTTTCATCACGAGCTTCAGAATCGGCTTTCTTCTTTTCTTTACTGAGCTCCTCAGCTTTGCATGCTCTTTCGACTAACACAACAAATTCATTTATATCAAGTATCTCAACTAACAATTTAATGTCTTCATTCAATCCCTCTATGAAACGTTTGCACATAGTAGCTTCAGTCGAAACACATTCCCTCGCGTATTGACTCAGTCTTATGAATTCCCGTTCGTACTTAGTAACAGACAAACGGCCCTGTTTCAATTCTAGAAACTCTTTACGTTTCTGATCAATGAAGCGTTGGTGATATACTTCTTTACGAACTCAACTTGAAAGAAGTCCCGGGTGATTCTATCTCTCGGAACCACGAGATATCAATGTTTTCCACGCTTATAAGCCGTGTCTCTCAACAAGGAAAGCGCACACTTAATGCACTCATCAGGGTTCAATGACATCTCGTCGAATACTCTGATTGTATTCTCAAGCCAAAACTCAGCTCGCTCAGCATCATCATCAGATGTAGCCCTAAACTCCTCGGCCCCATATTTCCGAATCTTGTCTACAGGTGGTTTATTCAATCTGATCGGATCTACAACTTGTGGCACAACTGGTACTTGTGAGGGTGGAGGTTGTGGAGCAGTCGGATTCGTTCGAGCGAACTCCGTAAACCACTCACTCATCATTAGGAAGAAGGCTTGCTTAGCCTCTCCTCCCTCACCACTCTCATTCGGCCTAGATGTGGCCGGCGCTGTCCCTTGAGCGGGAGCAGGCGGATTGCTTTCTACATCGTCAGCAACTGCTCGATCGGGATCCATTACTATATGAAAACACATTTTCAACTGTCAGAATTCATCAAACTATCGCAATTTCATATATGGCATGTATAGCTAGACTCAAACTCGCTACGTTAGTCCGAGAATCGGCTAAACCGTAGCTCTGATACCAATAAAATGTAACACCCCTAACCCGAAACCGTTGCTGGAATAGGGTTAAGAGGCATTACCAGACAATAGAATCATTTCGCAACTTATTTACGACACAAAGTCAATCATCATCATAATACATCAAACATAAACAATTAGTCCCTTTTTAAGGCGTATAAGACCTTAAACACATGCTAGGGAGGGGTCAGGACTAAATCGAAACACATACAGAAACTACTCGAAATTTAAAACTTTTCTAGGTTTCAGGGGATACACGCCCGTGTGGGCAAACCGTATGCCTCCCACGGCAACTGGACACCCCCGTGTGTCCTCCCCGTGGTTGAATCTGACCTCACATCCACGGCCACCAAGCACGCCCGTGTGCCTTGGCCGTGGTCAAATCTGACTTTACACCCACGGCCACCCAGCACGCCCGTGTGCTAAGGCTGTGTAATCTTAGGCCATATTCTGACTTTCTCACACGGCGACTAGGCATGCCTGTGTCTTGGCCGTGTGCTATTAGGCTAGCTACTGACTTAGCCCCGCGGCCACTAGGCACAACCGTGTGGCTCAATTAGGCCATTTGCAAGGCCAAAATGCTATCCACATGGGTCAATCCTACAAGCACATTTGAGCATCTTTATACACACAATTTGGCAACCAATTTCATGTCCAGCAATCATCATATCATCACATAGAATCTCATTTCTAAGCATGCCATTTTATACAACCAAATTACATGTAAATCTAGGTATAAATCATCCATAACCTCACTAAATCACTAAGTCATTAATTCATCATTGAATTCACCATTCATATGCTAATTCATTACCATCATGCCATAACAAAATATGCACCAAATACCATATTCACTCATGCACATTATCAACACTTAGCTAGCCACATCACATGGCTACTTACACATATCAAATATGATTCAAAACAACTAGCCTATACATGCCATATTTCAACTATGTACATCTTTCCAAAAGTACCAAAATAGAATGCCGATATGGTGATTGAGATGCTGGCGATTCCCAGATCCGAGCAAGCTTTACTGACACTGCAAAGCAGAGAAATAAATCACACAGTAAGCTTTCAGAGCTTAGTAAGTTCGTAACATGATACATTATAATAAAACAAATCATCACATAGATTATTTCACATATGCATATATTTATCATGTCATCCAAAACTAAAATGCTCATTTAACATTTCATAATCTCATTCATAGATTCATCAACCACATAGGTTCCAAGCGTACCTTAGTCAACACCTAGTAGTCAATTACATTTGCTACTCAATACTCACTTTTCCCTTTCGATCAACTTCCGTCTCTTCTTTGATTCAATCGCACACTTAGTGTCCCGATATTTAGTCGAAGCTTAATTATCATCGCACACATAGTGCATTTATATCAAACCGCTCTTCAATCGGTATCGTACACACAGTGCCAACCACAAAGTTGAAGCTTATATTATTTCACACACACACACAGTGTTGATCATCTCGATCACGTTTTCGAATACGCACACTTAGTGCCACATAACTCAAACTCAACTCTCACATAGCATCCACATTTCAATATCATTATAACATTCATTTCATAACATTTAACATAACTAAATGTTTAGTGTATTGTGTCGAACTTACCTCGGACGTTGAACTATCAAAACGGTCGGTCAATCGAGCACTTTATCTTTGCCTCGATCTCGATCCGAACCTCTCCTTTCTTGGTCTATACACATTCAAATTCAATCCATTCAATCACCAAATCATTCATTTTAGTCCAAACACACATATTTAGGGCATTTTACAAAATAGCCCTCACATTTTTACATTTTGACACTTTAGTCCCTCTTTCACAAAATCATCAAATTCACATAATTAGCTTGCACCCATGCCTAGCCGAATTCTCACTATATTCACACAAGCCCACACATTTCATTCATTTCACATTTTAATCCTTCAAAATGCTACTTTCTTAATTTAGCCCTAATTAGCTAAATTCATCAAAAGTTCAAGAATAAAACATGTTCATTAAACACATATCTTTCATTTAACACCAACACTCATCACAAAGCTTACCATTTCATCAATGGCACATTTTATAAAAATCATCAATTCACAAAATTTAAGCATGGGTTTTGTAGAGCACAAAGCAACGATTACAAAAACGTAGAAATTATCAAAAATCGAAGTCAAAACTTACCTTAATCAAGCTAAGCCCTAGCCGAAAATATCAAAGCTTTCTTCCTTTCTTTTTCTTCAAATTTTCGACAAGAAAAGATGATAATATGGCTTCATCTTTCTTTTTGTTTTATTTAATACATATTAATACAAACTTTACTATTTTACCCTTATTATAAAACATTATAACATATATTATAATTGGTTATAAATGTCCATCCACCATCCACTAACTTAATAATGGCTTAATAACAACATAAGGACTCCTCCTTTAGAAAGCCATGACAAATAAACACTTTAACAATCAGCACACAGCTTTTACATTTTATGTGATTAAGTCCTTTTTGCAAATTAAACATACAATCAATAAAATCTTCACACAGAAATTTCACACGGGCTAATTCACATACTGTAGACACCAAAAATAATATTAAAATATTATTTTGACCCCGAATTTATGGTCTCGAAACCACTATTCTGACTAGAGTCTAAATCGAGCTGTTACAGGTAGGAATGTCGTCAATAACATCTATTGTAACACCCCTTACCCGTATTCGACGCTGGAATAGGGGTCGAGGCATTACTAAACTTATACGTAAACAATCAATCCACATCAAAACCTGACTTTCTATTCCCAATTAAAACTTTTGAAAGCACGTCTTAAACAAGCCTACAAGGCTTAATTTATGGTTTAGGAATGGTTCGGAATCAAATCGAATTCCTTTGAAGCTCTCCAGAAGACCTTGGAAAATTTTCTCCAAATAGTCCACACGCCCGTGTGGAGGGAGGGACACGCCCGTGTCACATATCACACACCCATGTTCGACACCCGTGGTCAACACTGACTTGCATCACACGGCCTGTCACACGCCCGTGTCCTTCGACTGTGTGGCGAATTAAATTCCAAATTCAGGTGCAGACTTCACACGGCCTGGGCACACGCCCGTGTCCCTGGCTGTGCCTTCCACACGACTGAGACACACGGCCGTGTCTCTGCCTGTGTGTTTACTACAGAGCTTACTGACTTGTAAAACTAACATGCAGGGGACACACGGCCTAGCCACACACCCATGGGGCTGACCGTGTGTCACACACGGCCTAGACACACACCCGTGTGCCTACCCGTGTGGACAAGAACAAGGCTATTTGCCAAGCTCTTTTTATCACCCTAGCTCATACAAACATAATTCACATTCAAATATCAACCCAACCATGTACCACACACACACTCATGAATAACCTCATCTTTTCATAGATTAATAATAATAACGAGCCATCAACTATGGTCATTTACAAAAGAATTCATCTTAAAGGAGCCAACACATTTGGCCAAAACGACATAACATTACACTAAGTCTAGCACCTATACATGCCATACTCAAAATGCTAAGTCTAAATATACCAAGATGAGCTGATAGTGTAGGTGATCTTCTAGTTAACTTCGTATCCCGAACTAGCTCTTTGACACTATAAAACAAGGGAAAAGAAAGGGAGTAAGCTTTAAGCTTAGTAAGTTTACATGTAAACAATAAACATCATAATATATGCTAATCAAGAAAACCAATAGCATTATATACTAAGCAAGAACAATCCACATTCCATAGTCATGCTTACTCATTTCATCTCTTACCACATTCCAACCATATAACAAGCATAATGCTCACATTTAATAGCATACATTCCCTTCACTTATCACCAAAAAGTCACATGAAACAAACATTTAAACAATTTCTCAGTGAAACATTGAAATAATACCATACACTCAGTGGTTTCGCACATAGGCCACCATCAATCTATATTTAGGGTGGTATCACACATAGCCCACCAACAAGAGTATTTATGGTGGTATAACACATAGCCCACCAAATGATAATATAAACGATGGTATCTCACACAGCCTATCGTGAATGATTAGTAAGGGGTGTCGCACTTAGCCCACCATTAAGAATACTTACGGTGGTATCGCACATAGCCCACCATTAATCTATAGTTAGACTAACACGGAGATTACTCAATATCTATTGAATACAATCCATCTCAATCATAAATAATTTCATTCATACAATGCACCATTTAATAGCAACGTGTATACTCAAAATGAATCATTTACACATAAACTTACCTCGATGCAAAATGTGTTAATTGACGGTTTAGTCCGTAACCTTGCCTTTTCCTCGGTCAAGGTTGTTTCCGCGCTCTTCTTGATCTATAATAATGAAATTCACTCATTCAGTCACTTTATAAATCATAATACATCAAAATCTCTACTTAGGCAAAAATGACCATTTTGCCCTTACACTATGGAAAAATTACGATTTTGCCCCTAGGCTTGTAAATCATTTTTCATCACATTTTCTCATTAAACCAGCTTGACTGAACATTTATTCCTCTTACAACAACTTACAAAACCATTTATTTCATGCATTTATTACACAATTTCCATCTTTACAAATAAGTCCTATTTAGGTGCTTTCATGATAACACCTTTCACAAAAGTTGTTTCTCATCTCACTAACATTCATTTTCTTCCATAAAAACTAAGAAAACAACATAAAATCTCTCATGGCAAGTCCCTAAACTTTTAATCATTTTGCCAAATAGTCCCCTCATTAGCTAGCTTAAGCTTTGGGGACTCCAAAAGTACAAAAATTATCAAATAAAACCACCAAAATCACTTACTTGTAGAGAAGAAGAGTTGCTAAAATTTCAAGCTTCAAAACCCTTACTCTTGTTAGTAAATTCGGTGGAAGAGGAAAGATGAATAGTGAAAGATGATAGCTTCTTTTATTCATCTTCTTTTATTCATTTTTATCACCTAATTTCACCAAATGTTGACCAAAAATAAATGCTCTTGTCTCCCTTGTCTACATGGCCGGCCAACACACTTATAATGGCCTAATTGCACTTTAAAGACCTCCAATTTCATATTCTATGGCTATTAGACACCTCTACCTTGTATAATGGAACTTTCGCACTTTATGCGATTTAGTCCTTTTTCCCAATTAAGCATGAAATCACCAAAATTAATGCACCAAAATTTTCATACATCCATATAATTATGCTAAAACACATAAAATAATATAAAAATAATTTTCCTCAACCTCGGATTAGTGGTCCCGAAACCACTATTCTGACTAGCCCCTAAATCGGGCTGTTACATCTATTATCACATCTCCTTCCATCTAATCAGGATCTTTATCCTCAAAATCCACTTGCTGACTTTTAAAAGAATGCATTAGCTTATCACAAAAGGACATATTGTGAATCAACCACCATATCCCCCATATCGAGAGGAACATCTTCTCGTAATCAAATCTTCTTGGTTTCTTTTCTACTCGTTGCCAATTGACTTGGGTTCCCTATCTCACCCATAATCAAACCATTTATTGTGCTTTTTCTATTGATTCATGGAAAAGATCCATCTTACACCAAAATTCATTTATTTAGAGTTAACCTCTCCACTAAATTATCATTACTTTACGAAGAAAGCAATGGCTTTTGAAATGGTGGGTGGACTTTTATTACTTGTTTCATTGGCTTGGTAACTAGGAACAAAAAGAGGTTTTTCTTTAGATCGTGAATGGTCGCTTAGATATATAACAAATTTTTCAATTGTGAATATATACTATGAGTTATGGGTTTACATTGTAAATATATACAATTGTTCATTATTTTTTATGTTTTATTTTATTTTATTTTCTAGTTATGGGTTTAGATTTCAGGATAGGGATGGGAATTTCTTTTTTTTCTTAAATGAAAATTAAGAGTAAAAAATTAATGATGCAGGAAAGAGGTTGGATACATTTGAAAATTTTTCTAAAGCTATTGAGTTTCAAAAGAAAATTACTGGTACACCTGATACTAAAGTTATCAGTTGTCATCCTAATATCTTGAATGAATTACTAAATGTTACTTTTCAACTACGGTTCTGATAATACTCTAGAACGACATATTTTATGTGCTAATTGCATGTTTATTTTGAGTATGACCCTACTAATTTGAGCTATTTATGGTCTTTTATCTTTCAGGGACTAAATTGGAGGCAAAATGAAATTTAAGGGCAAAAAGTGCGAATTTGAAGATAAAATGGGCCAACATGCGACATAGGGAAAAATGTGGTGCCGAAAATGCAAGTATGGAAGACATGAGGGCAAAAGTGCAAAAGAAGAGATTTTATGAATAAAAGACTCTATTTTATTTTTAATTATATTAGGATAATTATTAAGGATTAGTATTTAGATTTTATTTTAGCTTTTATCTCCATTTATCTATATTTATCTTTAAATATCTTTATTTATCTGTATTTATCTTTTAGAATTTAAGTAAGACTAGACTAGGTTTCCTAGTACTATAAATAGGGGATGGAGTGACACAAATTGGACTCATCTTTCTGTAAACACTCTCTCCCCCAAAAAGTTTAGCCTTTTGTTCTTTTCATATTTTTCCAATAAAAATTCCATTTCTATTATATTTATTTATTTTTCCCCAAAAAGCATGAGCCACTAAATCTATCTAGTCGAAGGTTGTCAAAGTTCCCCAAAAAGGGTTCATGAGGCTTAGAATCTGTGCTTAGCCTTCTCAAACGAGTATTCATCGTTTCTCCGCATTACGGGGATGACGCTTCCATCCATGTCCTTTAAAAAGTGATCTTTTCAACGTGTGCAAGGAACGGCCGCTTTGTATATTTTAGAAAGGTTGCACAGTCAGTTTGTTAGCTTACTGCGTCAGAGGTTGGCGAGCCCAAGAGACAAAGTGGCATGGTATTCGCCATTGAGAAGTGATGATCTAGGATAAGATGATCCCACAAAAGCAATTGTTGGCTAGAGTCAGGTTCCGCTAAATCGTAAGTCTAAAATCTTGGACCTGGTGGTCGTGGGCGTCCTCTTCCACTATAACTGGCTTATTCTGTTTGAGAAGGATCACCTAAAAGCCGAGGATTGAACCCAAGGCGAATCGAGGCAACCGGAGGCTAGAATCTCTCTATAAGAACTCTTTTTCCTCAAACTCTATTTATTTCTATTATTTTAATTTTAATTTTCCTAATTTCAATCAAAACTTTTAATTCTATTTTTTTTTAGAAACGCAGGTTTTCTTGGGCACGATTCTGTCTAGGATCTCGTGAAACAAGACATTGTGCAATCCAGTCCCTGAGGATTTGGCCCTACTTCCCTTATACTATTATTTTCGTTATTTTTATAGGGATAGGATATATTTGGTGCTCTCAATAACGCATTAAATTTTGCCGCCGTTGCCGAGGACTGGCAACGTACTAATCTTGTTTTTTTGTTTCTTATGACCAGATCTGCTCCAGGTACTCTTGCGTTTGATTCAGAAATAGAGAAGACTGCGAGAGCTAATTGCAAGGAAACAAAACTAAGGAAAAAGCAGTCAGCGGTGGTTAGAACTCAAAGTAACCCACCGCCAGAAATTGAAATCGACGACGAAGTTGAGTCTAGGGTTAACGAAAACCCTACTCAAACACTTGAAAGTGAAAAAGTAGAAGTCAAATCACCAGAAGAAGTGCTTAACGCTAGGGTTAACGAAAACCCGAATCTAGCACATAATGGCTCAAACAATTCGGCAACTGGTCGAAGCTCCGACAGAACAACCGCCATTGTGCATTGCGTATCCTACTATGGATACTGATTTTGAACTGAAGTGCCAACTTTTCATGGGTTGCAAAACGAAAATCCCCACAAACATCTTAAAGAGTTTCATAGGTTTGTCTTAGCATGAAACCTTAGGGGGTAACTGAGGATCAAATCAAATTGCGTGCTTTCCCTTTTTCCCTAGCAGATTCTGCTAGTGAATGGTTATTTTATTTACCCCCTAGATCTATTAAAACTTGGGATGATCTATCTCACTTATTTCTCAATAGGTTTTTCCCAGCATCACGAGCAGCTGAGTTAAGAAGGGAGATAGTGGGAATAAGGCAAAAAGAAGCAGAGTCTCTGTACGACTATTGGGAGCGATTTAAGAAGTTGTGTGCAAGTTTCCCACAACATGTTATAACGGAACAATCTCTTCTCCAGTACTTTTATGAAGGCCTGAAACCCATGGAGATGAATATGGTAGACGCCGCTAGTGGAGGAGCGTTGGTCAACATGACTCCCTAACAAGCAAGAGACTTGATCTCCACGATGGCCGCAAATACTCAGCAATTTCGAGCCAACTATGAACCCTTAGGAGGGTTCACCAGCTAAGTAATTCGACCTTATAAGATAAGGTTGACAGAATTGCTAATATTCTAAATTCTCTTGTTGCAGAAAAAGCAAAACCAGCCCGACTGTGCAGAATATGTGCTACACCTGAACATACGACTGATGCTCGCCCTAGTTTGTGTGGCAATACTATGGCCCATTTAGATGCTGTGGGAAACTTTCCTGGGCCACCACAAAGGTGATACGACCCTTACGCTAATACCTACAACCCAGGATGGAAGGACCACCCTAACTTAAGTTATGGGGCCAGCCCACGATATAACCAGCCATACCAAAATCGATCTCCACAACAGCCGCGAGATTCAGGTAATTCTCTAGAAACTTTGGTTAATAAATTAGCAGCTAATGTCCTTGATTTCCAACAACAAATGAAAGATTTTCAATAGAAAACCGAGGCATCTATAAGAAAGTTGACCACATCAATTGAGAAATTGAACTCTCAAGGGAAGCTGCCGTCACAAACGGAACCCAACCCGAGACAAAATGCGAATGCAGTGATGTTGCGAAGCGGAAAAGTACTGGAACCAATTCTTGGCAGAAATCTTGGCCAATAAATCGCCCAAGAAAAGCCCAAAAACAACGAACAGGTCCGAGTGAAACCTCCATTGCCTAAAATTCAACCTCTATTTCCAGGAAGGTTTTACCAGTGTCGAAAAGGTAAAGAGGACAAGGAGATCCTCGAAACATTCAGAAATATCGAGATCAACATACCACTGTTGGATGCCATCAAACAGATTTCGCTATATGCTAAGTTTCTTAAAGAGCTCTGCACCAACAAACGAAAATTAACAGGTAATGAAAAGGTAAGCATTGGTGAGAATGTATCCGCAATGTTACAGCGGAAGATGCAGGCAAAATGCAAAGATAGGGGCATGTTCGCAATACCATGCAAAATAGGCCACTTGGTAATAAAAAAAGCTATGTGTGATTTAGGGGCCTCCATAAATGTAATGCCTTTTTCTATTTATGAATCACTTAACGTAGGTTTTTTGACAAAAATAGGTGTTATTATACAATTGGCAGACAAGTCTGTTGTGCATCCTGAAGGAGTCCTCGAAGATGTTTTAGTAAAAGTTAACGAGCTTATTTTCCCTGTAAATTTTTACATGATAAAAATGGAAGAGGATAACGCTCCTGGGTCGTTAGACATCCTACTGGAACGACCTTTTCTTAGTACCGCTAGCACTAAGATCGACGTGCGAAGCGGAACTCTCACAATGGAGTTTGATGGGGAGATTGTGAAGTTTAATGTTTACGACGCTACCAGTCATCCAAGTGAAATCTTGAGCGTAAACGTGTCGACATAATTGACTCATTGGTGGAAGAAACTTTCGAGTCAATTTATGAAGATAAATCTGAGTTTATATTTGATGATTATGAATTTGTTAATGAATTATTGTCTCCAACGAATACTAAACATCTACCTTCTGTTGTGTAGGCACCAGATTTAGAGTTGAAACTGCTCCCTGAACATCTTAAATACGTATTTTTAGGAAAAGATAATACCCTACCGGTCTTAGTATCAAATAGACTCTCCAAGGACGAAGAGGAAAGTTTGGTCCAGATACTAAAAAGTCATAAGGAGGCAATTGGCTGGACCATTGCTGACTTAAAAGGGATAAGCCCTTCAACGTGCACACACAGGATTTACTTGGAAGAAAACACGGAACCAAGGTGAAAGGCACAAAGACGACTAAATCTGAATATGATGGAGGTAGTAAAAAAGGAAATAATCAACCTGCTGGATGCTGATGTAATCTACCCCATTTTTGTGGTAGATGGGTAAGTTCGGTGCAAGTCGTGCCCAAAGAAAGCAGGCGTGACAAGATGAAAAATGCTGAAGGTGACTTGGTACCAACCCGAGTGCAAAATGGGTGTCGTGTCTGCATTGATTACAGGAAGTTGAGCTCTTGCACTAGAAAATACCATTTCTCTCTTCCTTTTATAGATCAAATGCTTGAACGTTTAGCTGGAAAAACTCACTTTTGTTGTCTTGATGGATACTCAAGTTTCTTCCAAATTCCAGTTGCACCAGAGGACCAGGAGAAGACCACTTTTACATGCCCATTTGGCACATTTGGCACCGGCCACCTTCCAGAGATGCATGATGAGTATATTTTCTGAATATGTGGAAAAAATTATCGAAGTTTTTATGGATGATTTTACTGTGTATGGAAATTGTTTTGATGAATGCCTTAAAAACCTCACGATAATTTTAAATAGGTGCATAGAATTTAACCTTGTCTTGAATTATGAAAAGTGTCATTTTATGGTAGACAAGGGTTTGATTCTAGGTCATATAGTTTCAGCTAAGGGAATTGAGGTCGAAAAGGCCAAAAATGGCATTATTAATTCTTTGCCATATCCCTCTACTGTAAGGGAAATTCGTTCTTTCCTTGGCCATGCAGAGTTCTACAGGCATTTTATAAAAAAAATTCTTGAAAGTAGCTGAACCACTGTGCGAATTATTGCAGAAAGATAAGAAATTTGAGTTTGGCCCAAAATGTAAGGAGGCTTTCGACACACTCAAGCAGAAGTTGGTTTCTGCTCCTATAGTGCAAGCGCCAGATTGGAAATACCCTTTTGAAATTATGTGCGATGCAAGCGAACGCAGTGTGGGAGCCATGTTGGGGCAAAAGATTAACAAAGAACCCCATGTCATTTGTTATGCATCGAAAACCCTTGATGCTGCACAAAGAAACTATACCACTACGGAAAAAAAACTATTAGTAGTTGTATTTGCTTTGGATAAATTTCGATCTTATTTATTGGGATCTAAAGTGATTATTTTTTCTGACCATGCAGCTCTTAGGTACTTGATCGCGAAGAAGAAAGCAAAACCAAGGCTCATTAGATGGATTTTGCTGCTCCAAGAGTTTGACATAGAGATTCGAGACAAAAAGGGGTGCAAAAAGTTGGTAGCCGACCACTTGAGTAGGTTAAAAATACCTGATGATGACATTCCTATAAAGGATGAGTTCCCTGATGAAAGCCTATTTTCGACCGAGGCGCGTTTCCCATGGTATGTAGATATGGTAAATCTCCTAGCCACAGGTTCATTGCCATCAGAGTTAGCACGCTCCGTGAAGGACAAGCTTAGACGGGAAGCTCGATATTACATCTGGGATGACCCATACTTATGGAAACACTGTTCATATCAGATAATAAGACGATGTATTCCAGAAACCGAGGTAAGCTCTATCCTTACTTTTTGTCATACAAAAGCTTGTGGAGGTCACTTTGGCCCCAAACGGACTGCTCACAAGGTATTGGAGTGTGGGCTATATTGGCCCACAATTTTTCGAGACGCATATAATTTCTGTAAGTCTTGCAATAAATTCCAACATACAGGTAACATCACTAAACGAAATCAAATGCCCCTATCCCCGATTCATGTATGTGAGATTTTTGATGTATGGGGCATCGATTTCATGGGCCCATTTATTTCCTCATTTAGAAACGTATATATAATTCTTGCAGTAGACAATGTTTCTAAGTGGATAGAAGCAAAGCCTACTCGCAATGATAATGCTAAAACTGTTGTGGAGTTTCAGGTTTGGCACACCTCGAGCTTTGATCAGTGATCGTGGGACCCATTTTTGCAATAAAATCATGGAGACGCTTATCCAAAAGTACGGATTCCACCATCGTATAGCTACAGCCTACCATCCCCAAACGAACGGCCAAGTGGAAGTCTCAAACAGAGAAATCAAGACCATTTTAGAGAAAACAGTTCGGCCCAACCAAAAGGATTGGAGCCTTCGGCTAAATGACACACTTTGGGCTTATCGGACAGCGTATAAGGGACCAATTGACATGATCCCGTATTGACTTGTTTTTGGCAAAGCTTGCCATCTTCCGATAGAATTGGAACATAAAGCTTATTGGGCTGTTCGACAATGTAACATGGAGTTAGAACCCGCATGGAGGGCAAGGAAATTAGACATCCAAGAATTGGAGGAAATTCGTAATGATGCCTACGAGAATGCTCGCATTTATAAAGACAAGACAAAGTTGTTTCATGATAAGAAAATAGCTCAGAAGCATTTTTCAGTAGGACAAATTTTTTTTCTTTATAACTCCATATTAAAATTATTCCCAGGTAAGCTTCGATCTCGATGGCAAGGACCTTTTTTTGTGACCGAAGTATTTACACATGGTGCGGTTGAAATAGAAAGTGAAGAATCAGGAAAGCGGTTCGTAGTTTATGGCCAACAGTTGAAGCCGTTTTATGAGAATTTTCAAGCCCACACGGTTGAAAAAATTCATCTGGAACCACCATAGGACCATTCACGGTATCGAGCTAATGACGTTAAACAAGCGCTTGTTGGGAGGCAACCCAACCTTTATTTTTGTTTATTTTTCTTATGTTCTTATTTATTATTTTATTATTTTATTATTTTATTACTTTGTTACTTTATTTTTGGATATTGATAGAATTCTCTTCTTCTGTCTAGGTAAATCGAATCAAAAATAGGAAGAAAAAGGAGAAAAATAAAAAAAATTTGCATACAAACAGCCTTAATCCTATCCCTTTTCTGACCAGGAATAACCTATCCCTGCTCCATGACTACCCTAATCCTGCAGCCAAACGACCACCTTTCAGCCAAATACAACCCCAAACCCTAAAAAATTTTACCTATTTTTTCCCAAAATTTTCCCTAGCCTCCGAACCCTCTTTCCCCTTTCCCCCCACCACCGATTTTTCAACCATCATGGTACGAACCCGCAGCCGCGCTGCCCCCGAGCCATCCTTCACCGTCAACCCACGCCGGCGCCACTTCTCGGCACCCCAAAACATTGACTTGGCCGACGGTTCTTCCCCCTCCTCCTCTTTGCTGCACGAACCACCCTCAACCTCCTCCTCTTCTACGCCCCCGGCCTCCCCTTCCTCCTCTCCCCCGTGCACCGAAACATCCTCCTCATCCTCTCTTTCGCCCAAACCGCATAACTCTTCGTCCTCCTCTTCTTCTCTACTTCGCGTGACACCGGCACGCTCTCCCTCTCCTCCGCACGCCAACCACACACCACCACCCTCATCACCTCTTCTTTGCCTTCCACCACCATCGCCCCCACCCCTTGCTTCACATGCCCTGACGCCACCACCAGATTCAGCTCCTGAACTGTCTCGACATCGGCACCGTCGACGGCCAACATGCCCATCAACCCAACCAACACCATTAGATGCCGGTTTTTCCTCAAATGCCACCACCGACTCTCCCGAACAGCCCACACATGTCGACTCCTTCGATAATCCAGACGAGCAATGCCCCATACCTACCCGTGACCGCACCTACCGATCCCGCGTCAATATCCTGCCACCGGAGTGCCATCTAATCGGTAATCTAACCTTTACTTCTTCCACCGATCGGGAAATGTATGATCGTCTTAGACACAAACAGATAGTGCCTTGCAAATGTTTATCCATATCTATTTTGGCTACTTTGTATATTGAAACTGCTGTTACAGATTATTTTCGCAATATTGGTTAGGTTGAAAATTTTGATATTACTCACTGTGCTTATTACGAACTAGTTTTGGAATTCTATTCTACCTTTCATTTTCAGCGACACAGACACGTTTCATTAGACACACCGGGTATTATAAAATTTCGGTTGCTTGGTACCACACATAGTTTATCCATCACAGATTTTAATATTGCATTAGCTTTTGTGTCATAAGAGCATAGTATGTCCACTGATTATAAGAACAGCCTATGTACTTTTCCTGTAGATTTTAAGGCTGTTGAGGCCTTTGATTTATTAACAGATAATGTCGAAACCATGTATAGCCCTAAAACATCAAAAGATTTATGGTTTTGTAACCCTGCTTTATGTTACATACACTGTTATTTGGCTCATAATTTTTTAGGTCGTCGAGATTTACGTGTAAGACCATGTCTGGGACATTGGCATCGTATTTGATTTGTGTAAGACCCTGTCTGGGATAGTGGCATCGATATTGGATTACATGTAAGACTACATCTGGGACATTGGCATTGTACGAGTATTCTAAGATATTCAAGTATCCTATTTGATTCTGAATGGTTCAACGGGCAATTCCGAGAAATGAAAGACTATGTGAAATGTATAACCGTTTCTGGTACGTTTGAAGTGTATGCTATGATTGAGTATAAAAGGTAAGTATATGTGAATGTGCACAAGTGAAATATGTGCATAAACTTGTTGAGACAAAATGTGATATATGTATGAATGAGCTTTGAATAAAAGAGATAGTTGGAGATATGATTTGTTGTTAAGCAATAGCTAAACAAATGAGCCAAAGAAGAATTATGAATTTGCAATTGAGATATGTTAATGATCTTGTATTTGTTATGAATATGAATGTTTATATGATAAGTTTATTTGTATATGGCTTACTAAGATTTTGAAAGCTTACTTTGTGTGTGTTTGCATTGTTTTATAAATCGTTAAAGCTACGGAAGGCTCGGGGATCGTCGAGGATCATCACCACACTATCAAAGTCTATTTTGGTACCTTTTGAAAGTGTAAATATTTAAGTATGGCATGTATAGTCTAGTTGAAATGGTTGATGTTTTGAGTTGTATATATAAGCTATGTGATATGGCTTGTAAATGGATGTGCATATGGTAATATTTGATCTAAGTTTTGTAATGCAAAGTTGGTATATTATAGATGAAAAGATGTCATAAAGAATTGGTAAGTTTGTGGATGGATTTTGCTTAGAAATGCTTGTGATTGGATTGAGCTAAATGGAATAAAAGTTGGTGTGTTTGATATGTTCTTGTATGGTTAGAAAAGATGGTTATTTTGGTATGTTTTGGCTACTTTTGATGCTTGGAATGATGCTTATTTGTGCTTGTAGGTATAACCCAAAGTGTGGGTGGCAAATTGGCCTTGCAAATGTCCTATATTTGCCCACACAGTTGAGCACACGGGCGTGTAGCTCGACCGTGTCCTTCGTGGTTGTATTTTAAACAAGTCAGTTTCGACCACGGGATAGACACACGGGCGTGTGACTGGCCGTGTGGTGTAAGTCAGTGTCGACCACGGGTGAGGCACATGGGCGTGTCTCAGGCCGTGTGGACAAGTCAGTATGTATGCCTTGTTTTTACCACGGCTTGGACACACGGGCGTGTCTGAGGCCGTGTGAGGCACACGGCCTGCCCACACGGGCGTGTGACCTCTGTAGCTTTGAAAAATGTTTAATTTTCAGAAATTTTTGTAAGTGTTTGGTTTAGTCCCGACCCCTTTTCTAATGCATGTTTAAGGTCTCGTAGACCTGTTTAAGGGGCACTTTATTGAATTGATAAATAATGATGTGAAATGTTGTAAAAGGATTCGATTTGTCCGGTAATGCCTTTAACCCTAGACCGACGATGGTTACGGGTTAGGGGTTTTACATAAATGCAAAGCGTCCTCTAATTTTAGGCTCCTTTATTACACAACTGTTATTTTCTCTGCATGGTTCTAATGCTCCTATTTTAGATTTGCATATTGCTTGTCAGACTGATCCTTTGGATGCTCGATGCCTCGACACGATGGGACTGCTTCTTGGCACTCCATCTTCCTTCCGTTTTATCCCTCCAGGTGTTCGCTCCACACCGGCTGAACGAGTCTTTCGACAGCAAAATCAGAACGAAGTACCCACTCAAGCCCAACCTTCGATGACTGTTGAGCAACGCTTAGAGCGCATTGAGGCCCGACTCGACACTTTTGGCCAGTAACTAGTCGATCTCATTACCATAATGCGCGAACGACAATAATTACACGGGGAGTTCTTCTAAACTTTTTCCACCTATTTTTTTTATTTTCTTCCACATCGAGGACAATGTGTTTTAAGCAGGGGGAGGTATTCCTCGTCATTACTGTCATTTTATCTGTTGTTTTTGCTGTTATATGGTTGTTGCAACTGAATTCTGCCCATATTTATTTTTTTTTAGAATATTCTACCTCTTTTCATGCCCAAGATTTTTACTAGGAATTCCTACTGTTTGACCTACAAGCATGATTCTTGACTTCTGAGAAAACTATGATTTTGCTAGTTTGATTTCGTCTCCACTGTTTTATTTCTATTAGGCTAAAAATAATTGTGATTAATAGAGTTAACTCTATCTTGCTTTTCGTAAAATCGAGCCAGTTTAATGCAAAGCGGACACATAATACAATTGCATGCTTAAAATATGTTCATGACTATTAAGGTGGTTACTGAAACTTATTTTTGACACTTGATTATTTTTCCTAAGTCCTCCAAAATTAAAAATTTCGTTTAATAATAATAATGTTTCCGTGGTTATGAGGGCAGCCTAAGACGTGACTAGCTGAGTAACTTGGGTAGGGTGCTTGGGTTGTCATCCTCTTTCGCGTCAAAAGGTTGTGTGATATGTTAGGTAAAACTCCACTAACCGGAATTAATTTTTAAGAATGTGTTGGGCTGAGTAACCGGGGTGAGGTGCTTGGCTTTCATCTCTCTTCGCGTCAAAAGGTTCGATATGTTCTTAAGAAAAATAAAAATTAGGAGTATGTTGGGCTGAGTAACCGGGGTGGGGTGCTTGGCTGTCATCTCTCTTCGCGTCAAAAGGTTCAATATATTCTTAAGCAAAAATAAATAAATAAAATTTTTAAAAAAAAGAGATGTATTAATAAAATTTGGGGACTAAAGGTAGAAACAAATAGGGTGTCTTGATAGGTTTGGTAAATTACCTAATTTTCATGGAATAATCCAATTCGATCTTAATTTTTGTGTGTGTTAATTGGAATACTTTTTCAATTTTACCTAAAGCAAGCTAAGGGTTCTCTTTATTTTTCATATGCATTTTGACTAATTTTTATAAAAATTTGGAGTGGTATTTCTTTCATGGCAGAAATCTAAATTTCACAGTGGATAGGAACCATACATGAGGGCAAGCATGGGCTAAGTAGGGGGAATTTGATAATATTCTAGAATGACATATTTTTATGTGCTAATTGCATGTTTATTTTGAGTATGACCCTACTAATTTGAGCTATTTATGGTCTTTTATCTTTCAGGGACTAAATTGGAGGTAAAAGGAAATTTAAGGGCAAAAAGCACGAATTTGAAGATAAAATGGGCCAACATGCGACATAGGGAAAAAGGTTGTAACATCCCAAATATGGGGTTATTTGGAACTTAATTATTTTTCTTATTATGAACTGCTGTGATATTATTTATGGAATGTTAAGGCTTAATTATGGATTTTTAGTAAGCTCGAGTAGTGGAAAAAAATATTATTTTCAAGCTTTAAAGGCAGGGAGCCTTAGCAGGAGGGTGTTATAAGAATAAATGGGTGTAATCTGACACTAATAAGGCCTTGGCAAAGTGGCAAAAGTGAGGCCACTTAAGAGTTAACATGTGACGCCACATCAAGCAAGGGGATCTGGGTTCGAGTCACAAAATTCCCTTTCTTTTTGCACTATGTTGGGGACGGCACAAGTGGGAGAGTCTTCCTCCTTTAAACTCTTTTATTATTATTAATAAGAGATAATATGAGCATTTAAAATTAGATTTTTATTTGTTCAATTTCAAGGATAATGGGAGATAAATGAGGTTATTATATGGATTATTAGGAGATTATTATTTATTAATTCAAATTGTTTGAATTAAATCAAATGAGTGGCCAAGAGAAAAACTAGGAGTTGGCTAGGAGTTTGAACTCCTTGTTGCCAAGGGTGGACGGCAAGCTTAAGGAGGGGGGGCCGAATGCTTATAAATAGCATCAGCCTAGCACTCGTTTTGTTTTTTTTCTCCATCTTGGCAAACTGCCGAAATTCTCAAACCTCCCATCTATTTTTCTTTTCTTTCTTTCAAACACTGCTAGCCGAAAACTCTCACCATCTTCTCCTCTCCATTAGTTTTCTACCATTATTTCTCCTCTATTCTTTTGGCCGGACATCCACTCCCTATTGCCGAGACTTCATCTCCTTCTTCCATTATTTTTCCCTAGGCCGAATACACCCCCTTGCAGTGCCGAAAATCCTTTCTCTTACTTGGAGGCACTTGGGCCGAATACCAAAGGTGATACAAGACTTTTCGGGACTTTCTTTCCAATTGGTTGAGAAGGTAAGGGGTACTAACCGAATGTTTTTAGTGTTCACTCTTATGATCTATCGATTTGGACTTAAGGAAAAGCCGAAATTCGGCATAAGCTAATGATGGGCTAATCTTGTTGGTTGAAGCCGATTTCACCTAGAACTTCGGGATCTCCATGCAGTAGGTTGAATCCTTCAAGCCTTAAGCAATCGGTTTTGGGGTAAGGTGGTAAGATCGACTTTCTTTATTCATGATATTCATTTAAGCCGAAGGCTACTAACTTGGTTGAGTGCCGATTTTAGGGTGGTGAAACAAAGGCTAGTACTCAAAACACGCGGGTAAGGTTTTGGGATCCATAGGAGAACCCTCTTAAATTTTGGGTTTGGCCGAATAGGCCATAGTACTAATCCCATAGTTGGCCGAATATAGGTACAGTGAGATCTAGGGTGGCCGACTTCTCTTTTCGGGATTTAGACTTCTCATCGACATCAGGTGTGTACATACACACTTATAGCAGTTAATGTTTGTGTTAAATATATTTTGTATGTAAATCTGCTTGATGTAGATGCGGATTGGTACCTTAACGGTACAAGTGAGGATCCCGGTAAGTCTCTGTTAATATGAGATTATTTTAATGCTTTTGGGAAGCATGGCTTATTGATACATGTGATAAATGCATGAGATACATTGGTGCTTGTTTATCTTTGTGGGTTAAATGAGTGGAGGGGCGGTGATATTTCGTGGCCGACGAGCACCGAGTGTTTTGGTAACACTGTGACTATATGTCACCGAGAGGTTTGGTACCTCTCAGTGCAGTACCTCATAGCGACTCGTCCACGTGGTTAACACCACCGTGGGTTGGCCCCACTTGAGATATGGGATCGTCTACCGGTGATTTGGTATCACACGATGGGTTGGCCCCATCACCCGATTTGTGTCCACGGACACCGGTGTTTTAGTAACACATCGTGACTATATGTCACCAGTGGTTTGGCACCACCGGTGTTTTGGTAACACATCGTGACTATATGTCACCAGTGGTTTGGCACCACCAGTGTTTTGGTAACACATTGTGACTACGGTCAAAGTGGTTTGGTACCACATGGGGTAGACAAAGGCGTTTGGTTGGCTAGGTAGAGGCGCATAATATTCTCGCATATTAACATTGTTATATGTTGTGTATGGAAATGTTTTTTTAAAATGGGGAAGGGTTACATCATCGAGTCTTGGTGACTCACCTTCTCCTTTAACATTTTTCAGTGACTCGTAGATGGCGGTTGAGAGCAGGTTGGACTCGAGGTGGCCATGCAAAGTGGACTTGAATAAACTGAACTTTAAACTTAGCTATTTTATTTTATTATTGTTTTATTTTTATTTTGGTTGTAATAAGGCCTCCATAAACTTTACTTTTGTTATTTCTTATATGTGGGATATTTTGTTTTAAACTATATTATTAAAACTGCATTAAAATCACATGTTTTTCTTAAATTAACACGAAAATGTTTTATCGTGCCATCGGACACATTCGAAATTTGTATAATAACCGGACTCAATTAAATTTCCAAATTAAATCTAAGTACGGTTTCGGCAAGATAACCAAAAACAAGAAGTTTTCAACAAAACTTAAATTGATTTTAAAATGGTGTTCAAAAAGTTTTTCTCCGTAACAAATCAAATTCGGTCGTAATGTTTGGGCGGGTTTGGGTTGTTACAAAATTGGTATCGAGCCAAGTTCAAAAGCTCGGTTTGTGGGGCCCAAGGCCCAAAAATGTTTTAGTAGGCCTTATGGAATGATTCATGGGTTTTTAAGCAAAGCATGGCCCGAGTCTCGGCACCAATCCGCCTGTAAGTACATCTAAACCTCTTGGTGAATTATATTCGTAGAAGGGTAGGAAGCATGGAGCGTAGATAGACTTATAGGATTTGGACCCTAAGGTTAGATTACGCAAATACAAACGAAGCATAAGACTTAAGGAACTAAACCAACCTATGACTTAGTCGGTGAGCTAGGGTGTGGTAACCTCATGCGCATGTCTAGGATTGGATCAGGAAGAGCACGGTATTTAAGCGATCCTCGTGACTCACCTCCTCTTCGCAGTATCCCTGCAGTGCGTAGCTTCGGTTCACCCTAACTCGGAGGGCTCGGTGGTGTGGCAACCTGCGTGCGCATGTCTAGAAAGGTTTAGTGAGAGCTTGGTATTTAAGCGGTCCGTGTGACCCACCTCCTCTTCACTCGAATCGCACAGTGCGTAGCTTTGGTTCACCACGACTAGGAGGGCTCGGTCATAGGCTAAACACAATGATTAAAACCCGAAAAGGGAATTAGCCTTGTTTTTCGAAATAGAATAAAACAACAAACCCTAATGTTTTCAAAACTTGTGCAATAACTTTCTCAAATCCTAGAACATTACTTTTACAACGTTTTTCTCGAAAAACTTGACTTGTGAAAAATTACAGAAATACCCTTAGGAGTAAAATTACCAAAATGCCCCTAACCCATAAAATATTAATTCAATGGTTTTGCTCAAAAATTTCAACTATTTTACAAATATTCAACAACGTAGCTTTGGAAATCATCAGCAAAATATTTTGGTTCGGAAAATTACGAAAATACCCTCAGAGGGAAAAAAGCGAAAATACCACAGGTTAGAAATGGGCGAGAAATGTCCGATGAGCGAATAGGTATGGAAAGTATTAAGGAATGGATGCATGAACTTCTTTGTGTGAACTAGGAAAGAAGATGAAACATTGTTTGCTCGAAAGAATCTACGATTAAACCTTATCCATAAAATTTCTTCATGAGTAATAAAGTGAAACAAATGCTAACGCATAAAATTTTTCTTAATCGATTAAAAGCGCGGTAGATAGAATGAGTTCTAGAGGACGTGGACGCCGTGGGCGTGGTAGGGGTAGGATGACGATTGTCCGAACCGTCAGTCGGGACAAGGTTACGAAAATGAGGTACCATCGCCACCACCACCTCCTACCTTTAAAGGCGAGGAGCCGGATCGGCACCGGGTGGTGAGGCGGTGTCGCAAGTCTGTTTGGCGAGTCTTGGAGATGGTGGTGGGGCTGGTGGAAATGTGGGAGCTCGTAAATCTGTTCCGAGCGACTCCGATCTAACGGAGCGGAGGTATTCCGAGGTGTGTCGAGTGGCACCCAGTGCGTGGAATCTTTCGCTAGAGTCAAGCTGAAAGAATCATGGATGACCTTGACTTTGGACCGAGGAAGAAAAGTGAAAAAGGCGTGTGTCGCTTCTAAAGGATGAAGCGTATCGGTGGTGGCTTACGGTTCGAGATGGGGCTACTGAGATGATTTGACTTGGGAGTATTTCGGAACCACCTATCGAGAAAAAGTATGTGGGTGGGCACCACTACACGCTTGCCGCAGAAAGGCTTTTTAGGATTAGTGCAAGGAACTAAGTCCGTGTCGGAATATGAGGCGGAATTTTTAAGGCTAAGTAGGTATGCTAGAGGCATCGTGGCTCACTTGAACATGAGCGCTGTGTCCGCTTTGAGGACGGACTCGAGATGATTTGAGGTTCTTGATTGCCCCACAAAGAAGTTCGTGAGTTCTCATCTCTAGTGGAAAAGGCTAAGGTAGCCGAAGGGATCAAGGAGGTGTGAGGCAAAGCTATAGTAGGAATAATCGTAAAAGAGGATTTGGGTCATTTGGATCAAGCGGTAGTGTTCGAGAAAAGGCTAGGCCAAGTGGGCCCAATCAAAGCGGCAAGGCCCACGACTACTAATCGAGGCCGACTCGGTGTAATCGCTGTGGAAAGAGCCATTGGGGAGGTTGTTGGACCGGTGATAAAGGATGTTTTGAGTGTGG
This sequence comes from Gossypium sturtianum, assembly GCA_025698515.1. NCBI lineage: Eukaryota > Viridiplantae > Streptophyta > Magnoliopsida > Malvales > Malvaceae > Gossypium > Gossypium sturtianum. Next base: position 106,975,296 of record CM046955.1, read on the forward strand.
GTCTTTGGAGCATCGTGTCGAGAGATTGTCCCGGAAACTAGCTAAGAAATCGGGAGGAGGCGTCGCACTCGAGAATAGAAGTGTGGGACCACGGAGGGGTCGTGGTAATGGCAGAGAAACAACGGTCCTAACTGAGGTCGTGGAACTCAAGGCAGAGGTTCGGGCAACACAGAGGCTAGGCGGCTGGCTTAGTTTACGCAATGAGGTGTCGCGAGGAAGGTGACGCACCGGATGTCATAACCGTGACGTTTCTAATTTTTGGTTTTCCTTATGTTGCATTGATTGATGTGGGCTCGACGCACTCGTACATTGCTAGTAGTGTGGTAGGAACTATGGACCTAAACTCAAAGCGCTTCTAGGGAGATGACTGTAGTTAGCCCTTTAGGTCACTCTGTAATAGTAGACAAACTTTATAGAGGCGTACCCTAGAACTCCAAGGGGGTAGTATTTGTGGTGATCTAATGGAACTACCGTTTGGGAGTTCGATTTGATCCTTGGAATGGGTGGTGGTTAAGTATCAAGCGAATTTGGATTGTGCTGACTAAGCGCATGGTTCTTAAGGCAGTGAAGGTGATGAAGTGGTTATGATAGGAGATAGAAGGAACTACCTATCCAATGTAGTGATCGCCTTGAAAATTTGAAAAGATGGTCAAGAAGGGTTGTGAGGCGTATTTGGTTCAAATCGTGCTTTGGAAGCTAAGGGGTTAGTAGTTGGAAAGGTCCGAACGGTTGGGGAATTTCTTTGATGTGTTCCCGGAAGAACTTAGGGTCCGCCTCCGGATCGAGAAGTCGAATTCGGTATAGACTTGCTACCTGGGCGGCACTGTGTCTATAGCACCATACCGAATGGCACTAAAGGAATTGGTGGAGCTAAAGGCTCAAATTCGGAGCTCCCGGATAGAGGGTTTATTCGACCAAGTATATCTCCGTGGGAGGAGCACTGTGTTGTTTGTCAAAGAAGAAGGACGGTTCTATGCGGATGTGCATCGACTACCGTCGATTAAACAAGTTAACAATCAAAAACAAATACCCGTTGCCTCGGATCGATGACTTGTTTGATCAACTGAAAGGTGCGTCGGTATTCTCAAAGATTGACCTTAGGTCGTTATCATCAATTAAGGGTGAAGGAGGTGATGTTCACAAGATGGCATTCGAACTCGGTATGGGCATTACGAGTTCTTAGTGATGCCATTCGGTGACCAATGCACCGCGGCATTTATGGACTTAATGAATAGGGTATTTCAAAGATACTTGGACCAATTCGTCGTGGTGTTCATAGACGACATATTGGTTTATTCAAAGACGAGAAGAGGAGCATGACAAGCATTTACGGATAGTTACGCAAGTATTGAGGAGAAACAATTATATGCCAAATTCGATGAAATGCGAATTTTGGTCGAGGGAAGTGGCTTTCTTAGGTCATGTAGTATCGGCGGAAGGAATTAGAGTAGACCCTCGCAAGATTGAAGCAAGTATTGGAGTGGAAACCACCTAGGACGGTGGGTGAAATACGAAGTTTTTGGGTTTAGCAGGTACTATCGGAGATTCGTGGAAGGATTCTCTCTAATAGCGTGCAAGTTAACTAAGTTACTAAGGAAAGGTGTTCCATTTGTATGGACGGAGAAGCAACAAGGAAGCTTTGATAAGCTAAGGAAAATTTTGTGGAAGCTCCGGGTTTTGAGTACGACTGAAGCGGGGAAGTTATTCACGGTCTATTGTGATGCATCTCACATTTGGTTTGGGATGTGTGTTGATGCTGAGATGGGAAGGTAGTAGCCTATGCATCCCGTCGATTAAGACCGCATGAGGTTAACTACCCAACGCACGACTTGGAGTTAGCGGCAGTCGTCTTCGCTCTTAAGATATGGAGACATTATTTGTATGGGGAGAAATCGATAGTCTACACGGATCACAAAAGCTTGAGGTATCTTCCGACTCAAAAGGGATCGAATACGAGGCGGCGTCGGTGGATTGAACTACTAAAGGACTACGATTGTTCAATCGAGTACCATCCGGTAAGGCTAATGTGGGTAGCCGACGCGTTGAGCCGTAAGGTGGTGACGGACTTAAGAGCAATGTTCGCTCGGTTGAGTCTATATGATGATAGGAGTCTTTTGGCGGAACTTCAAGTAAAGCCAACATGGATTGAGGAGATTAAGGAAAAGCGAGTTAGTGGATGAAGGCTTGAGCGCTAAGAGGGTACAAGTCCAGGATGGTGGCTTGGAAGAGTACGATCTGTCTAGTGATGGAGTGCTTTGTTTTCAAGGACGAGCTTGTATGCCAAGGGATACAGAATTAAGGCGAGAAAATTCTCCAAGATGCACATAGCAGCCCATACGCTATGCATCACGGGGCGACAAAATGTATGGAGACTTGCGGAAAGCAGATTACGTGGCACAGGTTGAAGCGTGAGATAACGGAGTTCAGAGGAAAGTGTCTAACATGCCAAGCGAGTTAAGGTGAACACCGATTACCATCGGGACTACTCCAACCGATAAAGATCCTCAATGGAAATGGGAGAGGATCACCATGGATTTCGTTAGTGGGCTACCCCTTACGCCCAACAAGAAGGATGCGATTTGGGTAATTGTGGATCGCTTCGACTAAATCGGCTCACTTCATGCCGGTGAGAATGGATTACTCACTCTCGAAGCTAAAGGGTGTGTATGTGGGTGAAATAGTGAGGTTGCATGGTGTGCGATGTCGATTATCTCGGATAGGGATCCCGATTCACGTCAAGGTTACGGAAAGCGTTGCATCAAGCTTTGGGTACACGGTTAGATTTGAAGACGGCTTTCCATCCACGATCGACGGACGATCGGAAAGGGTGATCTGATTTTAGAAGACATGTTAAGAGGTTGTGTCTTGGATTTTAGTGGTAGTTGGGAGGAGTACCTACCATTAGCGGAATTCGCTTATAACAATAGTTATCAAGCGAGTATTCGAGATGGCTCCATATGAAGCCCTATATGGACGAAAATGCCGTACTCCTACATGTTGGACGGAGTTGGGAGAACGACAAGTTCCAGGTCCAGAATTGGTAACGGAGCGGAAGACAAAGTCAAGGTGATTCGGTCTCGTCTCAAAGAAGCATCGAGATAGGCGAAGTCTTATGCCGATCTCAAACGCAAGGAAATGGAGTATCTTTGTGGGAGACAAAGTCTTTACGAAAGTGTCGCCTTGGAAAAAGGTGTTGAGATTTGGACGAAAAAGGGAAGCTGAGCCCAAGGTTCATCGGGCCATATCTGATGGTAAAGCGAGTAGGACCGGTAGCTTATCGCCTAGAGTCATTTACAGAATCGAATCGATCCATGATGTCTTTCATGTGTCGATGTTGAGACGAAGACGGTCGATCCTTCGCACGTCGTGCGATGCGCAGATTGAGGTGAATTCGGATTTATCATTTGAAGAGGAACCGGTTCGATTGTAGACCGAGATGTGAAGGTTCTACGTAGGAAGTCGGTGCCTTTAGTGAAAGTGATATGGCGGAACCACGGAGTGGAAGAAGCTACGTGGGAGCCCAGGAGGTGATGCGCAAAGCAATACCCCATCTCTTTTGATCAAGGAATTTCGAGGACGAAATTTATTTTAAGGGGGTAGAATCGTAACATCCCAAATATGGGGTTATTTGGAACTTAATTATTTTTCTTATTATGAATCTTTGTGATATTATTTATGGAATGTTAAGGCTTAATTATGGATTTTTAGTAAGCTCGAGTAGTGGAAAAAATATTATTTTCAAGCTTTAAAGGCGAGGAGCCTTAGCAAGAGGGTGTTATAAGAATAAATGGGTGTGTCTGACACTAATAAGGCCTTGGCAAAGTGGCAAAAGTGAGGCCACTTAAGAGTTAACATGTGACGCCACATCAAGCAAGGGGATCACGGGTTCGAGTCACAAAATTCCCCTTTCTTTTTGCACTATGTTGGGACGGCACAAGTGGGAGAGTCTTCCTCCCTTTAAACTCTTTTATTATTATTAATAAGAGATAATATGAGCATTTAAAATTAGATTTTTATTTGTTCAATTTCAAGGATAATGGGAGATAAATGAGGTTATTATATGGATTATTAGGAGATTATTATTTATTAATTCAAATTGTTTGAATTAAATCAAATGAGTGGCCAAGAGAAAAACTAGGAGTTGGCTAGGAGTTTGAACTCCTTGTTGCCAAGGGTGGACGGCAAGCTCAAGGAGGGGGGGGCGAATGCTTATAAATAGCATCAGCCTAGCACTCGTTTTGTTTTTTTTCTCCATCTTGGCAAACTGCCGAAATTCTCAAACCTCCCATCTATTTTTCTTTTCTTTCTTTCAAACACTGCTAGCCGAAAACTCTCACCATCTTCTCCTCTCCATTAGTTTTCTACCATTATTTCTCCTCTATTCTTTTGGCCGAACATCCACTCCCTATTGCCGAGACTTCATCTCCTTCTTCCATTATTTTTCCCTAGGCCGAATACACCCCCTTGCAGTGCCGAAAATCCTTTCTCTTACTTGGAGGCACTTGGGCTGAATACCAAAGGTGATACAAGACTTTTCGGGACTTTCTTTCCAATCGGTTGAGAAGGTAAGGGGTACTAACCGAATGTTTTTAGTGTTCACTCTTATGATCTATCGATTTGGACTTAAGGAAAAGCCAAAATTCGGCATAAGCTAATGATGGGCTAATCTTGTTGGTTGAAGCCGATTTCACCTAGAACTTCGGGATCTCCATGCAGTAGGTTGAATCCTTCAAGCCTTAAGCAATCGGTTTTGAGGTAAGGTGGTAAGATCGACTTTCTTTATTCATGATATTCATTTAAGCCGAAGGCTACTAACTTGGTTGAGTGCCGATTTTAGGGTGGTGAAACAAAAGGCTAGTACTCAAAACACGCGGGTAAGGTTTTGGGATCCATAGGAGAACCCTCTTAAATTTTGGGTTTGGCCGAATAGGCCATAGTACTAATCCCATAGTTGGCCGAATATAGGTACAGTGAGATCTAGGGTGGCCGACTTCTCTTTTCGGGATTTAGACTTCTCATCGACATCAGGTGTGTACATACACACTTATAGCAGTTGATGTTTGTGTTAAATATATTTTGTATGTAAATCTGCTTGATGTAGATGCGGATTGGTACCTTAACGGTACAAGTGAGGATCCCGGTAAGTCTCTGTTAATATGAGATTATTTTAATGCTTTTGGGAAGCATGGCTTATTGATACATGTGATAAATGCATGAGATCCATTGGTGCAATTTTATCTCTCGTGGGTTAAATGAGTGAGGGGGCGGTGATATTTCGTCTTGACGAGCACCGGTGTTTTGGTAACACATCGTGACTATATGTCACCGGAGGTTTGGTACCTCCGAGGTCAGTACCTCATAGCGACTCGTCCCCTCGTGGTTAACACCACCGTGGGTTGGCCCCACTTGAGATATAGGATCGTCGCGGTGATTTGGTATCACACGATGGGTTGGCCCCATCACCCGATTTGTGTCCACGGACACAGTGTTTTAGTAACACATCGTGACTATATGTCACCAAAGTGGTTTGGCACCACCAGTGTTTTGGTAACACATCGTGACTATATGTCACCAGTGGTTTGGCACCACCGGTGTTTTGGTAACACATTGTGACTACGGTCACCAGTGGTTTGGTACCACATGGGGTAGACAAAGGCGTTTGGTTGGCTAGGTTAAAGCGCATAATATTCTCGCATATTAAGCGTTATATGTTGTGTATGGAAATGTTTTTTTAAAATGGGGAAGGGTTACATATGAGTCTTGGTGACTCACCTTCTCCTTTAACATTTTTCAAGTGACTCGTAGATGGCGGTTGAGGAGCAGGTTGGACTCGAGGTGGCCATGCAAATGGACTTGAATAAATGAACTTTAAACTTAGCTATTTTATTTTATTATTGTTTTATTTTTATTTTGGTTGTAATAAGGCCTCCATAAACTTTACTTTTGTTATTTCTTATATGTAGGATATTTTGTTTTAAACTATATTATTAAAAGCGCATTAAAATCACATGTTTTTCTTAAATTAACACGAAAATGTTTTATCGTGCCATCGGACACATTCGAAATTTGTATAATAACTTTGACTCAATTAAATTTCCAAATTAAATCTAAATACGGTTTCGGCAAGATAACCAAAAGCGAAGTTTTCAACAAAACTTAAATTGATTTTAAAATGGTGTTCAAAAAGTTTTTCTCCGTAACAAATCAAATTCGGTCGTAATGTTTGGGCCGGGTTTGGGTTGTTACAAAGGTGGTGCCGAAAATGCAAGTATGGAAGACATGAGGGAAAAAGTGCAAAAGAAGAGATTTTATGAATAAAAGACTCTATTTTATTTTTAATTATATTAGGATAATTATTAAGGATTATTATTTAGATTTTATTTTAGCTTTTATCTCCATTTATCTTTATTTATCTTTAAATATCTTTATTTATCTGTATTTATCTTTTAGAATTTAAGTAGGACTAGACTAGGTTTCCTTGTACTATAAATAGGGGATGGAGTGACACAAATTGGACTCATCTTTCTGTAAACACTCTCTCCCCCAAAAAGTTTAGCCTTTTGTTCTTTTCATATTTTTCCAATAAAAATTACATTTCTATTACATTTATTTCTTTTTCCCCAAAAAGCATGAGCCACTAAATCTATCTAGCCGAAGGTTATCAAAGTTCCCCAAAAAGGGTTCATGAGGCTTAGAATCTGTGCTTAGCCTTCTCAAACGAGTATTCATCGTTTCTCCGCATTATGGGGCTGACACTTCCGTCCATGTCCCTTAAAAAGTGATCTTTTCAACGTGTGTAAGGAACGGTCGCTTTGTATATTTTGGAAAGGTTGCACAGTCGGTTTGTTAGCTTACTGCATCAGAGGTTGGCGAGCCCAAGAGACAAAGTGGCGTGGTATTCGCCATTGAGAAGTGATGATCTAGCATAAGATGATCCCACAAAAGTGATTGTTGGCTAGAGTCAGGTTCCGCTAAATCGTAAGTCTAAAATCTTGGAGCTGGTGGTCGTAGGCGTCCTCTTCCACTATAACTGGCTTATTCTATTTTAGAAGGATCACCTAAAAGCCGAGGATTGAACCTAAGGCGGATCGAGGCAACCGGAGACTGGAATCTCTCTAAAGAACTCTTTTTCCTCAAACTCTATTTATTTCTATTATTTTAATTTTAATTTTCAGAATTTCAATCAAAACTTTTAATTCTGTTTTTATTTTATTTTTTTTCCAGATTAAAACTTTTAATTCTATTTTTTTTTCAGAAACGCAAGTTTTCTTGGGCATGATTCTGTCCAGGATCTCGTGAAACAAGACATTGTGCAATCCAGTCCCTGAGGATTTGACCCTACTTCCCTTATACTATTCTTTTCATTATTTTTATAGGGATAGGATATATTTTGTGCTCTCAATGACGCATCAAATTTTGGCGTCGTTGCCGGGGATCGAACCTGGGTCGCCCACGTGACAGGCGGGAATACTCACCACTTATAAAGGAAGTTAATGAAGAGGAAATCAAAGCTGCAATATTTGAACAAAATAGGAATAAAGCTCCTGATCTAATGGGTATTCGACTCTATTTTTTAGAAAGCTTGGTCTATAGTTGCTGGTGATTTGATTTTATTTGAGACGTGTTGTATTTCTTCAATTATTCATCATTGCTTCCTGTCTTTGATACAACTACCATTATGTTAGTTCCCAAAGTGTCAAATCATTCTCATATGAAGGAATTTAGGCTAATCTCTTGTTGTTCAGTTGTTTATAAGTGTATAACAAAGTTGTTGTTTGAAAGACTTACAAAGTTTTTGTCAATAGTGAAATCTAGTAGCCAAAGTGCATTTGTCATGGTTAAAAGCATTACAGACAACATCTTAATGGCACGGGAACTTGTAAAGGGTCATGGAAGTGCTACCCTCTTTACTAGATATGCATTAAAAGTGGATTTGCAGAAGGCTTTTGACACTCTCAGTTGGGATTTTATACTTAAGGTGTTGGAAGCATTTTGTAATAAAATTGTTTTTTTAAAAATCGGAATGTGGTTTGGGACCACAAATCCGATTTCGGAAGAAAAATTATTTTTATATTATTTTATGGTCTATAGTATGATAGTAATATCGTATAAAAATTTTGTAAAGAAATTTTACCGATTACATGTTTAATTTGATAAAGGACCAAATTGCACAAAGTGCAAAAGTTGAGTTCTAATAGCTAAAAGGATTAAATAGCTATGGAATTAAAAATTTGAGGTCCTTATATGGAAATAGACCATTAAAAATGCTTAGTGGTTAAGGATGATGATTCATCCATGGAAAATAAAATAGAGAAAATGATGAAATTGGAAAGTGAAATAATAAAAGATAATAAATGATAAAAAAATAAAAATATCATCATTTATATCATCTTTCCCAAATTAAAAGCATGGAAACCCTAGCCATGGAAACCTAAGCTCAAGCCAACTTATCTTGCTTGATTAGGTAAGTATTCTTCCCCGTTTTTAATGATTTTTATATTTCCGAGATCGTAATAGCTTAATCTAGCTATCTCGGGGATGAATTTGCAAAGTTATCAAGGTACTAGGGTTTTTTTATGGATGAACATAGATGAATTATGAAGTTTTATGGTAGAAAATGAAAGGTTGTTAATAGATAAACAACTTTTGTAAAGGGAATTTTGATGAAAAATTGATTTAGGGACTAAATTGAAAAGATGTAAAATTTATGGAAAAATTTTGAATTTTATGAAATACATGGGCTGTAAGTTTTACATGTAAAAATCGGGTAGGCTTGGAATAAGGATTAAATTGTATGAATTTCATTTTTCGAGCCTAGGGATGAAATCGTCATTAATTAAAAGTTTAGGGGCAAAATGGTAATTTTGCCTAAGATGTGAATTGAATTGAATTGAAATGAACATGAATTAATGTTAAATTCATTCATATAGATTCGGATAGACCAAATTTGAAGTTAGAACGAGGAAAAGGGAAAATGTCGGATTAGTAGATTTTACGTACAAGAACATTTGTCGAGGTAAGTTCGTGTAACTAAATTGTGTATATTTATATGCTTGAATTAAATGTTGTGTATGTGAATTGTATAAATGCCAAATATATGAAATTGGTTACATATCCGACAAAGCCCGATAAATATTAAATCCCGTTTGAATAATGGAATTCGATGGATATAGGATTTCCCGATTGGTTGTGGTCTTACATATGTTGAGGACACACCATAGCTCTTACGAGCATCCTGTTATAAGCCCTCTCGAGCTTCCCGTTACATGGTTCCTGCGAGCATCCTGATCGGTAGTGATCTTGCATGTGTTGCGGACTACCGTAGCTGTAACAGCCCGGTTTAGACCCTAGTCAGAACAGTGGTTTTGGGACCACAAATTCGAGTCAGAAAAATATTTTAATATTATTTTTTGTGTTTACAGCATGATATGTGATATGTGTGAAAATTTCGTGTGTAAATTTTATCGATTGGTTAGTTAATTTGATAAAAAGGACTAAATCGCATAAAATGTAAAAGTGGCTTTCTAATTGTTAAAGGTGTTTAATGGCTATTAAATGGAAGTGTGGAGCACTTGCATGTCAATTATACCATTTATAATAGTGGTGGACAATATTGGACAAGGTTAGGTGAATTTTAATGTTATATTATTAATGGACAAAATGGTAAATTATGTGTTAATATGTAAAAAAATAAAATAAAACATAAAACAACATGCATTTTCATCTTTTTCATGGCCGAATATTGAGAAGAAAAGAAGCCATGGTTGTTGTTTTAGGTTCGGCACTTTGAAGCTTTAATTTAGGTGTGTTCCTTGCTCGGTTTTTGATAATTTTTACGTTTTTGAGATCGTTGCTTCGTATTCTAGCTAGCCCATGCTTAAATTTTCGAATTTGTTGATGTATTCATGAAATGCCATTGATGAGTAATTAAGCTTTTTGTTGTTTGATGATGAAAAATAAATCCTTGTTGATAGATTATTATGTTTAATTAAGTGATTTTTGGTAAAAATGTGTATTAAGGATTAAATTGTTAAATTTGAAAATTTAGTGGTCAAAATGTGAAATAAATGAAAGAAATGGGCTGCTAGGGACCTAGGGAGAATTCGGCTTAACATGGGTTTAGTGAAATTTTGTGTATTTTGTGTTGTTTTGAAATAGGGACTAAATTGAGAAAATGTGAAATGTTAGGGGCTAAAGTGCAAAATGCCCAAATTATGTATTTTTGGATGAATTTGAGTGAATATGTTATTAAACAAGTCAAATTGAATTAATTTAGATCAAGAGAGAAAGAAATCGGATTTGGATCGGGGGAAGTCGAAAGTTGTCGAATAGTCGTCCCGGTCCGTTCGTCTCCGTACGAGGTAAGTTCATAAGTAAATAAATGTTATTAAATTCAAATGTATATATATTATATGTGCTGAATTGAATTGTAAATAAATATACATTTGTGTCGAATTGAATTGAGCATTGGAGGAATTGTTTCAAGCTTGAATCAATTGAATTACGACGTCCGAAAGCCCCGTACGAACCATAGGAATAGTATAGGATACGTATGTCATGACATTAGGACTTCTGAAGTCTGATTTCGTGTAAGACCATGTCTGAGACATTGGCATCGTATATGATTCGTGTAAGACCCTGTCTGGGACAGAGGCATCGATATGTGATAACATGTAAGACCATATCTGGGATATGGCATTGTATGTGATATATGTGTTTCTGAGTATCCTTTATGATTCTGAATGGTTCAACAGGCAATGTCAACACGAGTCTGAAGGTGCATTTGAGCTAAATAATTCCGGTAAGTATGAGGTTTATATGAACATTAAAAGAAAAAGGTAAGTGTGGATACTTAATGTGATCATATGAACTACATGAGAAATGTGATTATATTTATGTGTATGGAACTAATTAGGTTCAGCTATTTCAAATTGAATTATGAATGTTCTTGTAATGATTTATTTGCTTATGTCTTACTAAGCTTTCCAAGCTTACCATGTGTGTTTATTCATTGTTTTATAGATATTGAAAGCTAGCTCGAGTTTGGGGATCGTCAAGGAACATCATCACACTATCGATCGCTATTTCGATATTTTGAAAGCTTGAACCTTTGACATATGGCATGTATAGGGTAGTTTTGATATGGTTGGTTTTGAATTGTATATAAGTAGCCATACGAAAATGGCTTGATGACGATGTTAATTATGATGTGTGATCAGCCATGTATTTAGCTTATTTTGAAAGTATGTTTTAAGGTATATCTTGTGTGATGGATGGTCTTATAATTCGATCTAAGTAATGAGGTAAATGATGGATGCATTCTTGATTTATGGTATGTATATCTATAAGTTATGTGATGATCATCTCATTATTTGTGGTTTGGATAATTAGGTACGGGTTGTGATGATAAAGAATGAATGTGATTTATTTGTTAATTTGTTGGTTATTTTGGTACGCTTTATAATGGTAAATAATGATTATGATTTGGGTTATGTTTTGTTGGTCTTATGGATAGTTGAAAGGTGACGAGTTGATATTGATATTCGGTTTTGAAATGGTATAATTAGCTTAAGATTGAATGGTGGAGATGGTATGACTTTTGTGGTTAATTTGATAGCTGAATAGGTAAGAAATGAATTAGTTGTGTATATATATTTTTGATAGGATGCTAGCATATGAATTTTGGAATGTTTTGATTCGGTAATTATGCTTAGAAATGACTATGGCTTTTATGGTGATTTGCACCTAAATTGGTAGTAGCAAAAATTATAATTGGCTATATTGCAAAGTTAACTATTGTCTTACATGCTAATATATATTATGCCTTGTAAAATGCGTTGATATGGTTTAATATGCGATTGTGCATAGATGTGCAAAATGGTATGATTAGACTTTAGTCACAGGAATGAATTTGTACTAAAGGATGTCTGAATGTATGTTCAGCGTATGGAATCAAAAATGCTTGTTTACGATTTAGGAATTTAAATGCCATAAAGTTGATGGTCATGTGTTTCGAACTATGTATTTATGGGGTATGTGTAATATGGCTTAGTTATATGGTATGTAACAGCCCGATTTTGGGCCTAGTCGGAACAATGGTTTTGGGGCCAAAAATCCGATGAAAAAAATATTATTTTTATTATATTTTTATGGTCTACGATTTCACAGAAAGATTCCGTGAAAATTTCGTTCGAAAATTTCGACGTTTGGGCACTCAATTTAGTCAAAAGGACTAAATTGTAAAAAGTGCAAAAGTTGAGTTCCACATGTTAGAAGTGTCCAATTTCTTTGAAATTTTAAATTGGAGGTTTTTAAATGGCAATTAGACCATTGGTTAAATTGTTGGACAAAAATGGACATTAGATAAGTGAAATAGGATATTTTTAAGTTAGGGGCATTTTGGTAATTTGGTAATTAAATGGACTAAAAGACAAAATAAAAGCCAAAAACCTTTTTCCATCTTCTTCCTTGGCCGAATTTAGCATGGGGGAAGCCATAGCTAGGGTTTTCAAGCTTTCAAGCTCAATAATCAAAGAAAATGAGGTTCGGACTTAGAACGGGGGGGGAAACGACTAACTGACAGTTAGGTCCCTTCTTGCCATTTTGGTATCGAGGTAAGTTTGTGTGAAATTAAAGCTACATAATGTTTTTATATTTTTAATTTCTAGATATTATGTGAAATGAATATTATTTCTATGAAATCGACTAATGATGCCTCGATGAGAGTATGATGAAATTATGTTAAGTTGAAGTCCCGGTTGAACATTCGGAATAGCAAGGATACTAATGTCACAACATGAGATAAGGAAGGTCCCGTATAAGACCATGTCTGGGACATGGCATCGGCACCGAATGTAGGTCCCGTATAAGACCATGTCTGGGACATGGCATCGGCACCGAATAAAGGAGGTCCCGTATAACACCATGTCTGGGACATGGCCTCGGCACCAAAGGAAGATCTCGTGTATGACCTTGTCTGGGACATGGCATCGACATCTATGAATGATCTCGTATAAGACCATATCTGGGATATGGCATCGACATCGAGATATGAGATCTCGTGTAAGACCATATCTGGGATATGGCATTGGCATCGTGATACATGTATGATAAGATTGAGTATCCTTCGATATTCCGAGTAGTTCAGTGGGCAAAGAGCTAAGTTTATGCATCAATGACAAAAGAGCTAAGTTTATGCATCAATGAAAAAGAGCTAAGTTTATGCATCAATGACAAAGAGCTAAGTCCATGCTTATGATGTAAGAATATGTGGGAAATGTGGATTGTGATCATGTGTGAGGCTTTTAAGCCAAATTAAATTAAGAAATGAAATGTTCAAGTTTCTGTTGTTGATGTGTAAGTTAAATTGGCCAATGAATGGCTTGTAAATATTTGATGATGACTAGCAATTGGCATGGCTAACTATGGATATGCTTTAGTATTATAAGTGTGTAAATGAGAATTAATACAAAGAAAACATGATAGAGTAAAATTAGCACTACAACAGTTTGGACAGCAGCAGTTGAATCACTTTGAATATTCACCAAAAATGGTGGAAATTGAATTAGAAGTTGAATAAGATATGAAATTAAATATTATTGAGTCTATTTTTGCATAAAAGAGACGGTGTAAGCAAAAAAGTTTCAAATTATGAGATATTTGAATTTTTATAAGACAGGGTCAGAATGATTTCGGAATCCCCTATTCTGATTTTGGAAATTCATTAAAAATTGTAAAAAAATAATCAAGGGATAAAATTTATATGCTTGAATTTATTAATGAGTATATTTTCAAGATAAACAAACAGGAACGTCTTTTGAGTTCTTTGCAATGATAAAATAATTTTTTAGTGAAGAGGGGTTAGAAGCGTTTGACAAATGAAATAGGGAAACTTTAAAGAATAAAATCAGATCTTGATTGGCTAAACCAAAAATTCTGGAAATTTTATGGTAAGAAGATATGTGAGTATAGTTTCAAGTTAATTAGCGAATCTTAATTTGGAGTTTTGCAGCTCCGGATAAAAATAATTTAGTGACTGTAACTTGAGTAGACAGCTCAAGATGAACATAAGTGAATTGAGAAATTTTATGCAATAATGATGGCATTATCTTGAGAACTCAAAATAAGGATTGTTAAAAGCATGGTAATAAATTGTTTATTATTTACATACATACTTACTAAGCTTTATAGCTTACTCCCCTTCCTTTCTCATATCATGTAGGGTTTTATACTAGCTCGGGTTGGAGATCGCCGGAGATGCTATCACACTATCAAGCTATCATGTTGGGTATAAGTGAATGCAAAACCTTTTGAGTCTATGGCATGTATAGGTACTTATTCAGTTGTGTATGTGTCATTTGATTTGGCCAAATGTGTTGGTTCATATTGGTTAATGAGTTGTAATGTAACAGCCTGATTTAGGGGCTAGTCGGAACAGTGGTCTCTGAACCACTAATCCGAGGTTGGAGGAAATTATTTTTATATTATTTTATGAGTTATAGCATGATTATAAAGGTGCATGAAAATTTTGGTGCTTTAATTTTAGCGATTTCATGCTTAATCGTGAAAAAGGACTAAATCGCATAAAGTGCAAAAGTTCTATTTTATTTGCTAGAGGTGCCAAATAGCCATAGAATATTAAAATGGAGGTCCTTAAAGTGAAAATAGGCCATGGGGGAAGTGATGGCTGGCCATAGGGGACAAAGAATAGAGTTTGTCATTTGGTTAGGTGAAATTTGGTGATAAAAATTGATTTTTATAATAAAATAAAGAGAAAAAAAGATACCATCTTTTCTTTTCCTTCTCTCCACCGAATTTTATCAAGAAAAACAGCCATGGAAGCTTGAAAATTTTCAGAAACTCCTCACCTCTACAAGTAAGTCATCTTGATGATTATTTTTGATTATTTTTGTACTTTTGAGACCCTTGAAGCTTGAGCTAGCTAATAAGGGGACTATTTTGCAAATGGTCAAGAGTCTAGGGTTTTGCCATGAGAGCATTTATGTTGTTTGCTGAAATTTTATTGAAGAAAATAAGTCTTAGTTGTTAAATATACAACTTTTGTGAAAGGTGTTTCCATGAAAACACCTAAAAGGACCTTTTTGTAAAAGTTGTGAAATAGGTGGTAAATGTGTGTAATAGTTGAAATATTGAGTTGCTATAGAGGGAATATGAATCGACTAGACTTTATTAACAAAGAAATTGGATGAAAATCGATATACGAGCCTAGGGGTAAAATCGTAAGGGTAAAATGGTAATTTTTCCAAAGTAGAAATTTTAAAATGTATTGGTTAGTGTGGTGATTAAATGAGTAAATTTTATTGTTATAGATCACAGCAAATGAGGTTTGGACCTAGAACGGGAGAAAAGAGAGATATGGACAAATAGGTCCCTTTTTTACCCTTTTGGTATCGAGGTAAGTTCGTGTGCAAATAAGGCAACCTTATGTGAGGTATTTGATATTTCGACATTGTACGAATTGTATATTGTCTCTATGAAATATATTATTTACGATTTTTGACGAGATGTCAAGGAATGAAAATCTTCAATTGAACTTTAAAAATGGATAGTATGCAAATACCATGATACTAAGGTTATTAAGGTTCCGTGTAAGTCCATATTTGGAATATGGCCTCGGAATGAGATTTCGTATAAGACCATGTTAGGGATATGGCATCGATATGATATTTCAGGTAAGACCATATCCAGGATATGGCATTGATACGATACTATATGTATGAGACTCAAGAGTATCCTTTAGCCTTTTGAGTGATTCAACAGGTATGTTGAAAATGAAAAAGTATGTGGTTATGTCATGAGAGGTACAGGTATATGCCTAGAGCTCATATGAAGTGATTTCGGTGTATGATGAATCCATAGTAAATTTATGTGTAAAGGATGCATTCCTTATTGCATATGTTTTATTCATTAATGCATTGCGTGAAGGTGTATAATTATTGTAGAGATCTATTAAAAATGATAGAGAGTGAGGAAATCCTCGGATGAATATCCGAATTAGGAAAATGGGTGAAAATAAATACCCGTGAATGTGAAACAATGGTGGGCTGTGTTCGATACCACCCTATTATTTGTTATCGATGGGCTGTGTGCGATACCATCTTATTATTTGTTATCGATGGGCTGTGTGCGATACCATCGTGTTTAGTATTAATGGTGGGTTGTGTGCGATACCACCTTATTAATTATTAAATGGTGGGCTATGTGCGAAACCACCGAGTATTTATTATTATTCTGAGGTGTTATCGAGAAACTTGACTAAGTGAAATTGCATGTGCCTTGGTGGTGATAAATGCAGGGTATAAATGCAAGTAAAGGTGAACAATGTTTCATGATATGTGTTTGTGATATGTGAAGGTTTGGAATGAGTAAGCATTATGAATGATTGAATGGGTAACCATGAGCTTATATGTAAATCTCATTATAATACCTTTGTGGTTGAGTAAAATAAATGAATGTCAATAGTTGATTATTATTTGCATATGAATTTACTAAGAGTTATCGCTTACTCCTCTTCCTTTCCTTGTAACACCCCTAACTCGTATCCGTCGCCAGATTAGGGTTAAAGGCGTTACCAGATAGGTCGGAAACTTTTACAGACATTTCATAATACAAGTCATCAATCACAATCAAAGTGTCCCTTTTATAGGTCAACGAGACCTTAATCATGCTTTAGAATAAGGTCGGGACTAAACCAAACACATATGGAATTTCTCGAAAATTTAAAGACTTTTCTAAGTTACAGAGGTCACACGCCCATGTGGGCAGGCCGTGTGCCTCCCACGGCTGCTAGACACACCCATGTGTCCTGGCCGTGCCAAAACAGAGCATGTATACTGACTTATCCACACGGCCACTCGACACGCCCGTGTGCCATGGCCATGTAAAATTAGGCTAGCTACTGACTTGTTCACACGGCCACCAGGCACGCCCATGTGCCACAGCCGTATATGCAAAACAGGCCACTTGCAAGGCCAAAATGCCACTCACACTTGGTTCAACCCTACAGGTAATAGACCAATTCATTTCATGCACAATTGACATCCAAAAACATGTAAAATTAATCAACAAATCTTTACAACCAACCTCATTTCCATTCATGCCAATTTGCACAACTAAAACACATTTACATTCAAGCATGATTCATCTACATTTACCTTCCATATAATCATTCCTTTGCTCAAACATACATACTCATAATGCATTCATATGTTTACCATAGCCTTGGCCATTTCATTAGCTATCAAGCCATACCGAATCATGCATCATATTCACTCATGCATATTACCAACAGTTATCTAGCCACATCTCATGGCTATTTATACACATTTCAAACATACTCTAAAATGACTAGCCTATACATGCCATATTTAACTATATACATATTTTCAAAGTACCAAAACAAGTTTGAGTAGTGTGATGACAATCCTCGACGGTCCCTGAGCCTTCAGTAGCTTTGACGATCTATAAAACAGAACAAACACACACAAAGTAAGCTTTCCAAAAGCTTAGTAAGTCATATACAAATAAACTTAACATAAATCATTCACAAACATAGCTATTTGAATTCATTAACACATCTTCATCTCAAGCACATAAATAATCTCTTTGGCTCACTTGGTTTTCCATTGCTTACCAATTCATTAAATCTCAAGTATCTCACTTGCTCATATCTCAAACATAAATATATTTCAAATGTTCCTTTGCATCAATGCACATACTTACTCACCTTTCATGCTCATACAAAGCATACATATCAACGTACCTGAAACGGATGTACAATTCACATAGTCATTCATTTCTCGGTCTTGCCTGTTGAACTACTCAGAATCTAATAGGATACTCGGAATGCTCAGAATAGTCGTACAACGCCAACGTCCCAGACGTGGTCTTACATGTAATCAAATATCGATGCCACTGTCCCAGACAGGGTCTTACACGAATCAATACGATGCCAATGTCCCAGACATGGTCTTACACGTAAATCTCAAATCGATGCCAACATCCCAGACGTGGTCTTACACAAAATCTCGAATCAATGCCAACATCCCAGACGTGGTCTTACATGATATCAAATATCAGACACCTATGTCATGACATATGCTGTCCTATCTATTCCTATGTTCATACGGGACTTCTCGGACATTAACCATCTCTCGATACTTTCTCAGAATCCATATATTCATCATTTCAAGTATTATTCATAGCAATTCAAATTTCATATATTCACAAATAAGTCAATTCAAATACATTTATTTGTATATCGACTTACCTCGGATTCGGATAGTTGATCGGATTCGGTTATTCGACTACTTTCGCTTTCCCGCGACCTAAGTCTGTTTTCTTCGGTTCTTGATCTATACATATTCAAATTTAATCCATTTATTCATCAACGCATTCAATTCAATCCAAAAACACATATTTCAGGAAATTTACAAATTAGCCCTCACATTTTCACATTTGAACAATTTAGTCCCTATTTCACAAAATTACAAAATACATCAAATTCCACATTACCCATGCCTAGCCGAATTTCACTCATGCTCATTTGAGTCCATACATTTCATTTATTTCACAAATTAATCCTTCAAAATTTCATTTTCTCAATTAAATCCAAAATACATCAAATTCATCAAAAACTCAAGAACAAATTATGTTAATCAAACACATATCTTTCATTTTTCACCATCAAACATCACAAAACACATAAGTTCATCAATGGCACATTTCAAAAACATCATCAATTCACAAAATTGAGACATGGGTTTTGAAGTATACGAAGCAACGATTACGAAAACGTAGAAATTATCAAAAACGGATCGAAAGCACATACCCGATTATGCATAGACCATGGCCGAATGTAACAAGCTTTTCTTCTTTTCTTTCTTTTGTGTTTTCGGTGGAAGGATGAACATTATGGCTTAATTTCATGCTATTCTATCATATTAAACATAATAATACACTTTTTACTATATTACCCTTTATCAATTAACATTTGAAACATATAAAAATCAAGGTTATATTTGTCCTTTGTCATCCACTAACTCAAATAATAGGCTTATTACCTTTTAAGGACTCTACATTCAAAATCCACATCAATTAGGCCATTAATCAAATAGAAATCCACTTTTACGAATTATGCGATTTAATCCTTTTCTCAAATTAAGCACACAAACGGACAAATTAACTTACGAAACTTTATCACATGCATAATCATATATCAAAGGCACAGAAAATAATATTAAAATATTTTACTGACTCAGATTTGTGGTCCCAAAACCACTGTTCCGACTAGGGTCTAAACCGGACTGTTACATTCCTATCTCTTATAGGTTAACCTAACTAGCTCGGGTTGGAGACCGCCGGAGATGCTTTCACACTATCGAGCAGTCACTTGGGTATAAGTTTTCAAGTCTTCTTGAGATATGGCATGTATAGGGATCTTATCTTTTGTTTAATTAAGTCATAGTTAATGTAGCCTAATGTGTTGGCCTAAAACAGTTTATGGTTTGATTGTGTATAGCCATGGATGATGGCTTATGTCGATTGTATTTGTACTAGTGATAGTACTCTCTCGTATATGGGAAGATAGTTTGGTTTGAGAACGATATGTGATGTTGTGTGAATGTGTGCAAGTGAGGGTGGCTAAATGGCTTGGAAAATAGCCTTGAATTGGTCCACACGGGTAGACACACGGGCATGTGTCTAGGCCGTGTGTGACACACGATCAGTCCCATGGGTGTGTGGCTGGGCCGTGTGTCCCCTGCATATTAGAGATGCAAGTCAGTGTCGGCCACGGGCCAGACACATGGGCGTGTGTCTAGGCCGTGTGCCTCTTATGAGGTTGCTGACGTCATAAATAGAATACCCAGGTTTTCACACACGGGTGAGGACACGGGTGTGTCTAGGCCGTGTGTAGGACACGGGCCAAAGACACGAGCGTGTGCCCGGCCGTGTGAAAAACCCTGTAGGTTCGAAATGAAAAATAAATTCCACACGGGCTAGGGACATGGGCGTGTGTGACCAAACGGCCTGCCCACATGGGCGTGTCTCATTTCACACGGGCGTGTGGCCCTGTTTAAGTAAAAAAAATTTAAGTGCGCGAAAGTTTACGGTTAAATTCTGAAACCCTCTGTGTGTATGTTTAAGGCCTCGTAGGCCCATAATAAGGATGTTATGAATGTGAATAAGAAGTTTTAAGTTGAAATGAAATTTTATAGCCCAAAGTTGTATGTTCAAGCAAGTTAAGCCCGGTAATGCCTCGTACCCGATTCCGGAGTTGAATACGGGTAAGGGGTGTTACATGTAATGCCTATTTATACATGTGTGCTTATACTAAAGGTTTTATGTGATGTGGTTATATGTGTTTGGGATGGATGGATTGAAGTTGTGTTTAAGTATGTGCAAATGAGGATGCCAAATGGTCTGGAAAATAGCCATTTTCTTGTCCACACGGGCAGAGACACGACCGTGTGTCTCAACCGTGTAGAGAACACGACCCCGGGACATGGGCGTATGCCCAGGGCATGTGAAGTCTGCATTTACTTTTTAGAATTTAATTCGCCACACGGCCTGAAACACCCCAAACCCGGCCCACAAGCCCTGACCGGATCTGGCATGCTCCTGGTGTAAAACTCGTTTTGTTATCTTGAAAAAAAAATAGGTTGATTTCGAAGAAAAATAGATTTGAAGTGTGTTCATGTTGAAAACCGTGTGGTGATTTAAGTTCGTGTCTCATTAAAACGTTATTTTTATGAGTTTAGAAAATTTTATAAGTCAAAAGGAAAAAAAAAACCCAATTTGGAACTTATTATTAAGTTGGAAACCTTAGGTGTTTAGGTGTTAAAACAGTTTAAGTTGTTTATCGAAATAATTTGAAACATTTAGTTGAAGTCTTTCGTAGCAGAAATAAAAATTTAAAACGTATAAAAACATAGCTAATGGTGGCCTTATTACAAAAACATCACCCAAAAATAAATCTCGAGAATAATAAAAGAAAATGTTGTAAATTCTATTAAAAGGAAAACCGAAATACTGAGTTGAGCATGGCCACCACCTAGTCCTCGCTGACCCGGTCCATCACTAAGTATCACCTGCAAAAGATATCCCACGAAGGGTGAGTCAATAGACTCAATTTGTAACAGTACACTAAAACCCAATCGATCATAGTCTTAACGATAACATTTTTGGCAAAGCCCATTTGGATCACATTTAGCCATCAGCCCATAACATAGCAAATCAAATAACGGCAGATTAAATCACATGTACATATAAAATGAAATGCAATCCCGAGCCCACCTAGATATCCATCCGCTACACACCACCCGTACCTGCCAATCACACCGTGGGGATTACTAAATCGACCCTCCATTCGCTACACACCATCGAAGGCAGTCACTGCAGTCAACCGCATATCGCCCTTATAATCGTGGCATAGCCACCAGATAATGTGACAGAGTCACCGGATTCATAATATGTGAAAAAATTCACCGGATATATAATATTGTGACATAAGTCACCGGATAATGTGGTAAAAACCACCGGAACACTTCCCCTTTATCAAAATCACCCATATGCCCATGCAATAAACATATTATTCAGATATCATGCCATATACCCCAAAGTCATAATGTAATCATACTTATCTCATATCCATACTTATAACATCATTAAGCGAGTATATTAAGGGGTTTACGTGCACGAACGCATCGTACCGCAAGTATGGTACCCATAGCCACATTCACACGCGATTTCTTATTAACACATGCTATCACTAATACTATCAATCTATCGTAATTTTAGTGTAGGCTACACACCGATAACCGTAAAGTACGATACTATCGATCCGACACACTCGCCAGCGGGGATAACGATGAATTGCTTATCCCTTTCCGACGACGCCCACACCCCGGTGGCCAATCACGAACAGCGTAAATCGAACGTTTCTTGAACTTGGGTAGGCACTACCCTTTCTCCCCTTTACCGGTACTCGCATCCATTGAATCAACACTTAATCAAAAACCCGGTTAACTAACATATGAGATCTTAATTGATTAACTACAACTTAAACACCCTTACCGAATGGATCGTAATCCCGAGACTTCTCCTAATCCTCGCCGATCCGCCCTTAAAAGATCGTAGTCGAATCGCCAACCTTAATAAACAATATGGCCTTTGGCCGAATATTAAGACCCCTTACCTTGATTGTCTCGATCCGAAAATGTCACTTGTCCTTGGAGATGTTGAAATCCCTACATGGTCTATGTTAGATTCGATTCTAACATTTAATGAACCAAAGTAAATGGCCTTCGCCTAATACCACACTTCACTTACCTTGAATATTCAAATCCCGAACTCACCTTCAAGGTTTTGGCCAAAGAGAGTAAAAGGGATTAGATTCCAAACTTTCGGCTAATCCAAAAGAAAAGAAAGAACAACGAATGGCGCTTAACCCTTACCCCTATCGTTGAGATCGATTGCACCCCTTGCTTGAACCCACAGAGAGATCGGCAATGGTGGTATTTTGGTTGAAGAGGTTGCGGTAATGGTGAACTTTGGGAGAGAGAGATTCGGCCTAAGCAAAATAAAAAGAAAAGAAGAGAAGAGACGATGGTAGATTCGAAACACCCTTAAACAAGTAAGAAGAGAAAGAAAAGGCAAATGACCCTAATGGTCTATGGATAGTTCGGCCAAAGTCTAACAAGAGAGGAAAAAGAGTGAATTTTAGTGCGGTTTGCTTATGAAAGAAAAATGGTTGAAAGCTCGGGAGAGAATGAAGTTGAATTTGTGAGAAGAAGATGGCAAAAATGGCACTTTGATGGCCTTAAACTTTCAAAGCACACTAGCCTATCCCCCAACCGATTGCACTTCACCTCACTCCCCTCTCCTGAATTCGGCTGACACTCAAACACTAGCTTCCCTTACTTTTCTCCTATTTTTTCTCTTCTTTACTCATTCAAAATAATTTGAATGAGTCAACACATATCTCCTCCCTTTAGCCGAACTTTTAAAAGAATATGACCAAGTCTCATCCTCATCCACTTAAAGTCCTTGTGCCGTCCATCACTACTCCTCTTTGCCGCAAAATGCAAGCCCAAAATGCTGCTTGAGCTGCTCGAACCTAAGCCCCCTTCCTCTGCTTGTGGCGTCACTCTCCTGACACCTTAGTGGCGCCTCTTTTTCCACTTTACCAAGGTAATTCTTGTGTCTAAATCCTCATACAAATTTTCTTAAGGCCTATCTTGCTTAGCTCCATTTTAAAACTCAAAATCTAATATTTTTTTCTAAGGCATTCTCCTACATTCTAAAGTTCCCGGAACCCCTAGAACATATTCAAACCACACCTAGGCATGCTACCACATACATTTGAGTTAAAAAGCATAACCCCTAAATCCCGGATATTACACGGCCTAAGCTCACGGGCGTGTGACTTGGCCGTGTGACCCAATTTTGTTGATGACGTCATATACAGAGAGTCACACGGGCTAAAGACATGGGTGTGTGTGACCACACGGCCTATCCACATGGGTGTGTCCCAAGCCACACGGACGTGTGACCCCTGTTTTGATGAAAAAAATTTTAAGTCTTCTTAAAGTTTCCTAAGTTCTCGTTTTAGTCCCGAACAATTCCCAATGTATTTTTTGGGCCTTGCGGGCCCATATAAGGGGCGATTTGCATGTGAATGAGGAATGTTAAATTGAATGAAATTTTATAGCCGGTTTTGTATAAAGGTTTTTGTTTAAGTTCGGTAATGCCTCGTATCCTTTCCCGGCGTCGGACACGGGTAAAGTGTGTTACATGGTAGATGGTTCGAAAGTTTGATTAAATAAATAATATTGGAATAGTTGAGTTTTGAAGCATGGTTTGTATTTGAAATATGAATATTAAAGCATGATTAATTTTAATTGGTTAAATGTTTTTTTTTTATGCACATTTGACTTCTATGAATTATTAAATGGTTGCTATTCGAGTTTGAAAATTATTGGATGGAAGTTGATATATTTATGTACATGTAATGTATTATATGAACGTGTTGAGCTGTGTTTTGTCCGGTAATGCCTCGTAACCCTATTCTGGCGACGGATACGGGTTAAGAGTGTTACAGTAGCTCTTTGCGAGCGTCCTGTTATATGATCGATTGTGATCCTGCATACATATATTACAGACACAAACGCAGCTCTTTGTGAGCGTCCTGATATAGCTCGCTTGAATTTCCCGATATATGGCTATCCAGAGCTCTTGATTAAAGGCTCTTCGTGAGCTTCCTAATAAAAAGTTCTTTGTGAACTTCCTGATTATGGCTCTTATGAGCTTCCTGTTATTTAGCCCGGATAAGCTTCCTAATAGGTTGTAACTGTAACACCCCTAACCCGAGTCCGTTGTCGGATTAGGGTTAAGAGCGTTACCTGACAGATCGGAAACTTTAACAGACAATTCATCAAGTAACTCATCAATTACATTCATATTGTCCCTTAAGTAAGTCATCGAGCCCTAAAGCATGCTCAGAAATAGGGTCGGGACTAAACCGGAACACATACGAAATTTCACGAAAATTTAAAAATTTTTAAGTTTTAGGGTTTACATGCCCGTGTGGGCAAGCCGTGTGCCTCCCACGGTTGCTGGACAACCCCGTGTGTCCTCCCCGTGGTCGAATTTGACCTCACATCCATGGCCACAAAGCACGGCCGTGTGCCTTGGCTGTGGTCTATCCTGTTGAAACCCACACGGCTACTAGGCACGTCTGTGTGCCGAGGCCGTGTGCTCTTAAGTCAGCTACTGACTTTGTCCCACGGTCAATAGGCACGCCCGTGTGCCACAACCGTGTGGCAAAAATAGGTCATTTGCAAGGCCAAAATGCCACCCACATAGGTCATACCTACAAACAATGTTTACCAACTCATTTCATACTCAAATGACACACAAAAACATACCAAATTAACCATTCAATCTATACATCTAATACCAATTCCAAACATACTAAAATACAAGGTTAAAACTCATTTCATCACAAACATATTTCATTCATTCACTTAATCAAAACTTGACCATTTTATGCATCAACTAACCATACCAAAACATACTTCATATATCACATTATTTTAAACAAATTCTCAACATCAAAACTAGCCAAATCACATGGCTAAATTCATATAAAAAACTTATACCAAATGCTAGCCTATACATGCCATATCTAGCTTTATACATTTCCAAAATGTACCAAAATAGCTTTAGTAGTGTGATGACAATCCTTGTGATCCCGAGCCTTGAAGAGCTTTAACGACCTATAAAACAGAGAAAACACATACACAGAGTAAGCTTTCCAAAAGCTTAGTAAGTCATATACAAATAAACTTAATATGTAAAGCATATAAGCATATAACCACATTGGCACAATTCATATACATAGCAAATTTCTCACATATATACTTTGGTCCATATCCTTTGCCATATTTACCACATTCATCAATTTAAGAATCATAGTAAGATCACATAGGTACTTACCTTATATACACACTTAGTGTATAAATTAACGTACCTGAAACGGATATACAATTCACTTAGCCATTCGTATCACAGACTTGCCCGTTGAACCGTAAGGAATCTAGTAGGATACTCAGAAACCTCGGAATGGTCGTACAATGCCAACGTCCCAGATGAGGTCTTACATGTAATTGGATATCGATGCCACAGTCCCAGACAGGGTCTTACACGAATCAATACGATGTCGATGTCCCAGACATAGTCTTACACGTAAAGATCATATCGATGCCAACGTCCCAGACGTGGTCTTACACGTAACACTCATGTCAATGCCTACGTCCCAGACGAGGTCTTACATGAAATTTGAAATCAATGCCAACGTCCCAGACGTGGTCTTACATGATAAAACAGAACAGATACCTATGTCATGACATAGCTAATCCTATATATTCCTAGGTTCGTACGGGACTTCTCGGACTTAACACTATATCATCCATAACTCGGAATTCATACACAAAGCATCTCATAAGCATTCATTTTCATCAATAATCTTATAAATAAGCTCAATTCAATATAACTTACCTCGGATTCGGTTTAACAGAAACAGAAACGGCTACTCAGTTACTTTCGCTTTCCCGCGATCTAAGTCCGTTTTCCTCGGTTCTTGATCTAAACACATTCAAAATTAACTCTTTTATTCACTTATTCATTCAATTCAGTCCAAGGACACACATTTAGGGCTATTTGCAAATTAACCCTCATATTTGTACAATTTATCAATTTAGTCCATTTTTCTCAAAACATCAAATTCACAAAATTTGTTCACACACATGCATAATCGAATCTCCCTAGAGACTATATAAGTCCATATTTTTCATCAAATTCGTAATTTAGTCCTCAAAAATAATATTTTCTCAATTTAGCCCTAATTAGCTAAATTCATCAAAAATTCAAGAACAAAGTTTGTTCATCTAGCTTAAATCTTTCATTTAACACCATAAATCATCACAAAGCTCAACATATCATCAATGGCACATTTCATGAACAACATCAATTCATCAAATTGAGACATGGGCTTGATAGTAGACTAAGAAAAAATCTCAAAAATATAAAAATCATCAAAAATCTAAAGCAAACACATACCTAATTTTGCTTGTAAATAGCCGAATATGGAAGAGCTCAAGTTTCTTTCTTTTTCTCTTAAGTTTCGGTGATAACAAGAAAGAAATAAAGATGAACATGCACTTTCTCTTTTCATGTTTTTATTATAATATGATTTTAATATATATATATTTTTATCATTAATAAAATTTTAACATATAAAATAAATATAATAAGGCATTATATAAGCACTTTGCCGTCCACTATCATTATAATAGGGATAATTGCAACATAAAACCCCCCTTATAAAAACAAGACACATTAATTTAACCTTTCAATCAAGCAATTGGCTAATTCCACCACTCATGCAATTTAATCCTTTTTTCTTAAATTAAACACACAAACAGACAAATTAGCTTACGGAAATTTACCACATGCTTAATCACATATTAACGGCACAGAAAATAATATTAAAATATTATTCAGACTCGGATTTGTGGTCCCGAAACCACTATTACGACTAGGTATAAACGGTATTCACATGTTCTCTCCTCTTAGGGATTTTCGTCCCCGAAAATCTTACCGTTAAACAGAGTCAGATATTGCTGTTTCATTAAATCTTTCGACTCTCACGTAGCCTCTTCTATACCATGTCGATTCCATAATACTTTCACTAACGAAATTTTCTTGTTTCTCAACTCTTTTACTTCACGAGCTAAGATACGAATCGGTTCTTCTTCATATGACATGTCCGATCTGATTTCAATTTTAGATGGGGCAATTACATGCGACGGATCAGATCGATATCTACGGAGCATCGAGACATGGAATACATTATGTATCTTTTCTAGCTCGAAAGGCAACAACAATCGATATGCAATAGGTCCAACTAGCTCAATGATCTCATACGGTCCGATGAACATCAGACTCAACTTGCCTTTACGTCCGAAACGAAGTACTTTCTTCCATGGTGACACCTTCAGAAGTACTTTGTCGCCGATCTCAAATTCTATGTCTTTTCGTTTCAAGTCCGCATACGATTTCTGACGATCAGATGCTACTTTCAAGCAATCTTGGATCAGTTTCACTTTATGTTCTAAGTCCTTTATCAAATCGACTCCAAGTAACTTCTTTTCACTGAGCTCGGTCTAATACAAAGGTGTACGACATTTATGTCCGTATAGAGCTTCATATTGTGCCATTCTGATGCTCGACTGAAAACTGTTATTGTATGCAAATTCAATCAATGGCAAATATTGTTCCCACGTACCGTCAAATTCAAGAATGCAGCACCTTAACATGTTTTCAAGAATCTGAATGATCCGCTCGGATTGACCATCTGTTTGCGGATGAAAAGCTGTACTGAAATACAGTTTCGTGCCTAAAGCTTCTTGCAATTTCTTCTAGAACCTCGATGTAAATCTAGGATCTCTATCTGACACAATGGATAGTAGCACTCCGTGCAATCTCATAATCTCAGAAATATAAAGCTCGGCTAATCTATCAAGTGAATAGTTAGATCTTACCAGAATGAAATGGGTAGATTTCGTCAATCGATCAACTACGACCCAAATCGCATCTTTCTTTCTCGGAGTCTGAGGCAATCCAGAAACAAAGTCTATCGTTACTCTATCCCATTTCCACTCAGGAATCAGAATCGGTTGTAGCAACCCAGACGGAACTTGATGTTCAGCTTTCACTTGCTGACAGATTAAACATTTCGAAACAAAGTCAGAAATGTCTCGTTTCATACCAGACCACCAATAGAGTTGCTTCAAATCATGATACATTTTAGTACTCCCTGGATGAACAGAAAAACGAGTATTATGTGCTTCACTCAAAATCAACTGAATCAACTCCGGATTCCTCAGAACACAGATACGACCTCGAAATCTCAAACAATCATCAACAACTCAAAATTCAGATTCAGAATTCGAATCACACAGAACCCGTTTCGCTAATAACTCATTATCAGATTTTTGAGCATCACATATCTACTGTATAAACAACGGTTTCGCTTTTAGTTTAGCTATCACAGAACTATCATCAGATAAATCTAACTGAGCATTCAAAGCACGTAGTGCATACAAAGATTTTCTACTCAATGCGTCAGCAACAACATTTGCTTTACCCGGATGATAATCTATCACAAGTTCATAATCTTTTAACATCTCTAGCCACCTTCTTTGATGCAGGTTCAAATCTTTCTGAGTCATCAGATATTTTAGACTTTTATGATCCGAAAACACGTGACATTTCTCACCATATAAATAATGGCGCCAGATCTTAAGTGCAAATACAATCGCGGCAAACTCAAGGTCATGCGTCGGATAGTTCTTTTCATGAGGCTTCAATTGTCTTGAGGCATAAGCTACAACTTTGCCTTCTTGCATCAAAACACATCCCAAACCGTTTAATGAAGCATCACTATATACAATAAATTCTTTACCCGATTCTGGCTGTACTAAAACTGGAGCTTCTGTTAACAGAGTTTTTGATAAACCGAAATAGTAACATATTTTAGGCCCACATTTAGTATGCTTTTGGATGAATTATCCTTTGATTTATGTAAAAAGGTGCTCTTAATCCTTTCTTTTCATGTCTTATACCCAGGAAAGCACCCAAGGATAAAAAGAATGAGAAACGGGCTCAAAACAAACCAATGAGAAAATCGACACAGCCTGGACTTGGACCCACACGACCGTGCCAAGTCAATCATCTAGAACACGGTCTAACCTCGACTCACACGGCCGTGCCTCATTAAAGAAATCCGAACACGGCCTGTCCACGATTTACACGGGCGTGCGCCATGGCTGTGCCTCTGCCTTGGAGAAGAGCAATTTCATTCGGGAAAGGATACTTAGGGAGAAAGAAACGTATTTCAAAAGCCTATAAATACACCCTAAATATGACCTGAAAAAGGGAGCCCAAAGCCATCGTCTAGGGCGTCGTGCTAGGCCGAGAAGAAAGCGATTTGTGGGGATTCACTCGAGGGATAGCCAGTTGATCCATCTCAAGAAGCCAGAATTATACTCAAGACGGAGGATCTCCTCTTCAATTCCTTCAGGGGGTTTTAGGTATTTCTTATGTTTTTTTTATCTTTTCTCTTGAGATGTTTTCCTTTATTGTTATGAACTAAACCCTTCGGATACCCGAAAGGGATGAACCTATGATGAATCTTGTTATTTGATTTTTTGAATTATATGATAAATACTTAGTTTGTTCTTAATTATGTGAGCTTAATCCAAATTTAATGTGCTTAGGTGGAGGAGGAATAGACCCTGCCTAAGAGTAGATCCAACATAATTGAGCGGAGTTGATCGCACGCCTAGAGATAGGGTGACGAGATTTTGTCGAATTAGGGTGAAACCTAATATGGGAATCCACAGATCGATTTACTACTATTCTAGGTGTTATTATAAGAGAACGAGAGTTCCACTAATTAACCTAGGGTTAGACGTTATTCGCCTCGAGAGAGGGTTTAATATATGTTAAGGAGTCTTACGGATCAAACTAAGTGAATAAATCGTATGGTTCAGTGTTAGATAACAAGTGAAGTCTAGGTGGATTCTTCCTAGGGTATCGTCTAAATCAACTGAGTTTTTCCCAAGTTATTTTCCAAATTCATTCTTCTTTATTTTAGAGTCTTTAGTTTAGTAGTTAATTAATTTAGATTAATAAACAACTTCACTTATTTTAGGCTAAATAATAAAAAGAAAGTTAGTATTAGTACTTTTAGTTCCTTTGGGTTCGATAATCCGGTCTTGCCTAAACTATACTCTTTGTTCGATAGGTGCACTTGCCTTTAATCGTTGTCGAGTTAGTTTCTAGGTTCGATCATTCTTTTATAAATTTTAAAACTCTGATTTACAGCGATCAAGTTTTTGGCGCCGTTGCCGGGGAACTAAAATATTAAGAACGCTCTATTTTTATTACTTTAGCCATTATTTTTTTTTCTTTTTCGCAATTTATTTTTATTTTTAGTTTTTATTTTTGCTAAATTCTCTTTCTTTCTTTTCCTAGCAGGTACCTCTCGTTTATGACTAGAAGGAACCCGAGAGGACCTTTAGAATACGACAGTGATATTGAAGCTACCGCTCGAAGAAATCGTAGAGAAATTAGGCGAGCCCTAAATTACCAAGGAGAGCGAGAAGACAGATCCAATCCTACTGAAGGGATGGACGAAAATAATCTTCCACCACAAGAAGTGGGAGAAAATAATGCTCCTCGTACTATGTTTGATTATGCTAAACCGCATTTAACAGGAGCCGAATCAAGTATTGTTAGGCCTGCTATAGCTGCTAATAATTTTGAATTAAAGCCTAACACTACACAAATGATTCAACAGTTTGTTCAATTTGATGGTTTACAGGACGAAGATCCAAACGCTCATATAGCTAATTTTTTAGAATTCTGTGATACCTTCAAAATAAATGGCGTTTCTGATGATGCCATACGTCTTCGGTTATTTCCCTTTTCATTAAAGAATAAAGCTAAACAGTGGTTAAACTCGTTACCACGAGGATCAATCACTACATGGGAACAAATGACCGAAAAATTTTTATTAAAATATTTCCCACCGGCCAAAACGGCCAAATTACGTAATGATATCTCTTCTTTTGTGCAGATGGATTTAGAAACACTATACGATGCATGGGAGAGGTATAAGGATCTCTTGAGGAGGTGTCCACACCATGGTTTACCCTTGTGGCTCCAAGTCCAGACTTTCTATAACGGTGTAAACCCCTCAACAAGGCAACTAATCGACTCGACACGGTGGAACCTCGAATAATAGAACTCAAGCGACCTACGAATTTATAGAAGAGATGTCATTTGAATAACTATCGATGGCAAGTTACAAGAACAAGGCCAACAAAAGCAGTAGGAGTTTACAACCTCGACGCAGATAACCATGCTATCAAATCGGTAGAGTTGATGAATAAGAAGATTGATAGTTTGTGTTCTTCGCGGTACATCCAATCATGCGATGCGACACAAGTGGGCGTGGCGAATCACGAGTACCCACCCTACCAACCAGACACGAGAGAGCAAACAAATGAACTATATAGGTAACAATTTCAGATCTAATAATAACCCATATAGTAATAATTATAATCCGAGTTGGAGGAACCACCCAAATTTTTCGTGGGGAGGACAAGGAAATCAAGGAAATCAAAGACAACAACCTCCTCAAAATTTTCAAAATCAGCCCTATCCACGGAAAAGAAGTCGAATCTTGAAGAGACGTTGAACAAATTCATAGCATCCATGAAGCCCATCTCCAAAAAAATGAGGTAACACTCGACACCCAACAAACATCGATCAAAAGATCGAGAACCAAGTTGGAGGACTTACAAAGGCAATCGGGAAATTACCCATCGATCGGAGAAATTGCAAAGCTATTATCCGAACGACCGCAAGGCGTCACTGAAGTAATATTGAAATTAATCCGAAGGAGCAAATCCAAGCCATAATGACTCAAGAAAGCGAAGAAGTAGACGAACCCGGTCCAACACAAGAAAAGCGAGGTAAAAGAAGGTAAAGTTGAGGTACCACAAGACAAGCCAAAACCGGTAATCAAGGAGTACCAACCTCGCATACCATATCTCGAAGCATTAACAAGAGATGATACAGAGGAACAGTTCGGTAAGTTCTTAAACTTTTAAAGAAATTACATATTAACTTACCACTACTTGAAGCTCTTTCACAGATGCCAGATTCGAGGAAATTTTTAAAACATCTCTTGACGAATAAGCGGAAGTTAGACGAGTCGTCACATGTGGAACTTAACGCAAAGTGCTCAGCAATTCTTCAAAATAGACTACCACAAAAGCTAAAAGATCCAGGGAGTTTTACAATTCCATGTTTAATTGGTAGACTAACTGTTGATAATGCGCTAGCTGATTTAAGGGCAAGCATAAACGTCGTGCCTTATAAATTGTTTAAACAATTAGGTCTAGGGAAACCCAAACAAACTAGGATGAGCATTCAATTAGCTGATAAAACTGTTAGAATTCCTAGGGGTATTATCGAAGATGTTCTTGTAAAATTGATGATTCGTTTTCCCGAAGACTTTGTTGTCTTAGACATGGATGAGGATAATTCGATCCCCCTAATTTTAGGAAGACCCTTTTTAGCAACTGCCAGGACTAGAAATAATGTTGATGCAGGAGAACTCATACTTTGCGTAGGTAATGAGACAGTCACCATCAAGGCTCTCGATTCGGCTAGAACATCGAGTAATCAAGGTGAGAATGTAAATTCTACTGATAACCATTCGATTAACCCTTATTTTCAGGAAGCACCACCAAAAGATACAACTGAACCCGATCCTAAACCCCATGCCAACAAAGAAATAACTCATGAAGATCGAGGGATTCAGTTTGATGATCTAGACGAGTGGAAGACACACTTCAAGGAGAAATTAGGGATACACAACGAAGAACCGGAACCACACAAGGAGCCCCCAAAAGAGCTAATAGGAACAACAAACCATTTCAAAATAGGGGGCCAGTCTTTGTTAGATCAAAGCAGATCATCAAATATCTCCTCAGGACCTAGCACAAACAAAGAAATATCTTTTAGGGTAACCAGTGTTTTCCCACACGGAGCAATGAGGTAAGTAATCCTATTTTTGGTACTTTTACTATAAACACATCTCGACTTAAATTTTTTCACAAAGACACAAATGATAGCATGAGGAAGGACTTCCAACTCCTCAAACCACCCTGAAAAAATAAACGAGAGGAGAGTCTAACTTAAGACTATAAACGAGCGCTTCTCGGGAGGCAACCCGAGCACTAACATAATTTATTCTCACATTTTGCTTTAAATTTATTTTTCTTTTCTTCTTTTCTTTTTGAACACTTAGTTATAAACTAACAAGGGGTGCAGAATTCCAGGACACACGGCCTTACACACGGCCGTGGCCGTGGCCGTGTGGACCCAAAAAAATCCCCGTACTGACATAGAAGAGGCCGTGCGAATCAATTCCAACCACTTTTCGGCGTCACGGATCCAACCACTACACCACGGGCACCAACAAAGGGGTACGGCCGTGCCCCATAACCGTGTAAAGCTACTGACTTTCCAACCATGGGTAGAACACGCCCGTGCCTTAAACCCGTGCCAACATACTGACTTGTCAAACACAGGCTAGACACGAGCGTGGGGTAACCAACACGCCTAGGAACACGACCGTGCGATGCGGCTGTGTGAATCGACACACCCTCAACCCACGGGCATGGTAAATTGCCAGACTTGAGATTCTATTTAAATACCATGCCCCTCTCCTTTCTCTTATTACCTACTCTTCTTCTTCCTTCCTTCCTTTCTTTTCTCCCTTTTGGTTTTTTTTCCTTTTCCTAATAAATCCTCAGACTCTTGAGCTACAACAAAATCATATCCATGGCAAAGAAGCGTAAAAGGCCAATCTCCTCAAATGAGACCGATTCACTTGAGTTCATGCCGGCAGCTTCATCCAAACAACAAGCCAAGGGTCTTTGAGACCAATTATCTGTTCTTTTATTTTTATCTTCTCCTTTATTTTCTTTATCTTTACTTCTCTTCTACTTAATTTAGTTTATTTTGTTTTAGTTTCTTGTTTTTAGGTTCTTAAGGCTGCTTGGGAATCACGCCACTTCCACCATCACCAACAACTCCGTCACCTTCAAAGTCACACCCACCTCTCGAACCATCTACCATAAGGATTCTCAGGCCCCTTTATCTTTTAAACTTAGTTTATTTTCCTTATTAGTCTCCTTCTCTTTATCTTTCTTGTCTTTAATTATATTATTAGTATAATATTAAGGTTTCTTTAGATTTCTTGGCTAATTCTGCATGAGACTCCCAAATTCTTCATCTAGCGCAGGTTCGTCATCCAGACGGCCCATCACCACCACCAAAGACACAATCTCCTCTCAAGGAGCCATCCAAAAATTCAGGGAGTTTCACTTCTTCCCATATCTTATGATTTTATAATGATATTATCTATCTTTGTACATTGAGGGCAATGTACATCTTAAGTGTGGGGGGTGAACAACCTAAAAAGGTGCCTAATTTTTTTCATTATTCTCAAATTTCTAAATTAGGTACCAAACATTTTGCATTATTCTCAAATCCCTGAATTTAGTCTTGTTTGAAAGTAAATTACTCATATTACTAATTAGGATGAAATTTTTGATGATTTATGATTTTTATTGATATGTTTTAGATTAAGTCATTGATAATTGTGCATTGATAATTAAATTCTAAGAATACTAGAGAATCAAGCATGATAAGTCTATTTTTCAGAAATAAAAAAATTTGCTAGGTTGTCAAACTGAGTTTAAATATTACTTTGAAGTTTGAAGTTTACGAGGATGACATCAAAATACCCATAATTTTTGTGAGTTTTTGAGCCTTATAGAGCATATATTCTTTTTCGTGCTCACTTTATTGATTATGAGTGTGTCAACATTGATTTGTTATTCTAGAACTTGCATCGATTATACATGTCGAGACCACACCTATGATTTGATATACAGAGATGATGAAGGCACCTAGGTTTTAACCCACTTACTCCATTTAAAAAGGCTACCTTTACAAAATAACCCCTAGTGAACCCCTTTTAATCCTAACAACCCTTTTTATTGACATAACCGCTAATATTAACCCAGAACCCCTTTGTTTTTGTTATCATCATTTCTTTTGACTACCCTTATATCGAGATTTGATTTGATTAATAGCCTAACTATGTTTTTATTTCAGTAATTTATCTTTTATTATGTATTTATGATTGTTCCTAAAAAAGCGAAGTATATTCATTATTAGTTATGTGATTAAACGAGCTTATACATTTAAATTCCAAATATCGAAGAAGAAGCTCGTATTATTAAGTACTATTAGTTTTCAATTGATGTAATTATTATTAGTTCATTAGTTCTTAGTTAGGTAATTTGTCAATTCAATATCGATTCTAACCCTCTAATTCAGCCTTACTCCACACCTTAACCCTAGCCCCGTTACAACCCTAACAAAGACCTTTTGATTTGTGTTTCATCTCATATTTCAGTGGTGGAGATTTGATTTTCATGCAAGCCTATGGGATTAACTCTTCATGTTCGACTTTTGAGTGCCTAAATTTTGAACCTTAAACACTTTGAGTGATTTGAGTGAATCTTTTGTAAGGATGTCAATCTTTGTCGATTTCAAATTAAAGGTAATTATCTAGATAAGGGGAGACGCCTAAGTTTTCGAGCTGCAAAATCTATGACTTATATTGTTTGAATTTTTAGGACGCTTTGAGTTGAATTATCCATGTATAAATTATCTCTGAATTATGATGAGACACTATCAATAGGAATTATGAATTATAGGAAGTTCGTTTTAATTGTAAGTTGAGAATTTTGCTTGAGGACAAGCAAAAGCTTAAGTGTGGGGGTATTTGATAAACCGAAATAGTAACATATTTTAGGCCCACATTTAGTATGCTTTTGGATGAATTATCCTTTGATTTATGTAAAAAGGTGCTCTTAATCCTTTCTTTTCATGTCTTATACCCAGGAAAGCACCCAAGGATAAAAAGAACGAGAAACGGGCTCAAAACATACCAAAACGGACCAATGAAGAAATCGACACGGCCTGAACTTGGACCCACACGGCCGTGCCAAGTCAATCATCTAGAACACGGTCTAACCCCAACACACACGGCCGTGCCTCATTAAAGAAATCCGAACACGGCCTGTCCACGATTTACACGGGCGTGCGCCATGGCCGTGCCTCTGCCGTGGAGAAGAGCAATTTCATTCGAGAAAGGATACTTAGGGAGAAAGAAACGTATTTCAAAAGCCTATAAATACACCCTAAGTATGACCTGAAAAAGGGAGCCCAAAGCCATCGTCTAGGGGCGTCGTGCTAGGCCAGAGAGGGCAGATTTGTGGGGATTCACTCAGGGATAGCCAGTTGATCCATCTCAAGAAGCCAGAATTATACTCAAGACAGAGGATCTCCTCTTCAATTCCTTCAGGGGGTTTTAGGGATTTCTTATGTTTTGTTTTATCTTTTCTCTTGAGATGTTTTCCTTTATTGTTATGAACTAAACCCTTCGGATATTCGAAGAGATGAAACCTATGATGAATCTTGTTATTTGATTTTTTGAATTATATGATAAATACTTAGTTTGTTCTTAATTATGTGAGCTTAATCCAAATTTAATGTGCTTAGGTGGAGGAGGAATAGACCCTGCCTAAGAGTAGATCCAACATAATTAAGCGGAGTTGATCGCACGTCTAGAGATAGGGTGACGAGATTTTGGCGGATTAGGGTGAAACATAATATGGGAATCCACAGAGCGATTTCATCGCTATTCTAGGGGGTTATTATAAGAGAACGAGAGTTCCACTAATTAACCTAGGGTTAGACGTTATTCTCCTCGATAGAGAGGGTTTAATATACGTTAGGAGTCTTACGGATCAAACTAAGTGAATAAATTGTATGGTTTCAGTGTTAGATAACAAGTGAAGTCTAGGTGGATTCTTCCTAGGGTATCGTCTAAATCAACTGAGTTTTTCCCAAGTTATTTTCCAAATTCATTCTTCTTTGTCTTAGAGTCTTTAGTTTAGTAGTTAATTAATTTAGATTAATAAACAACTTCACTTATTTTAGGCTAAATAATAAAAAGAAAGTTAGTATTAGTAATTTTAGTTCCTTTGGGTTCGATAATCCGGTCTTGCCTAAACTATACTACTATTCGATAGGTGCACTTGCCTTTAATCGTTGTCAGAGTTAGTTTCCAGGTTCAATTATTCTTTTATAAATTTTAAAACTCTGATTTACAGCGATCAGTTTTCAACTGATCAAAACTTCTTTGACATTTATCCGACCATTCAAATCTAACATCTTTCTGAAGTAGTTTTGTCAACGGAGTAGCTATCGTCGAAAAGCCTTTTACAAATCTGCGGTAATAACCAGCTAAGCTCAGAAAACTACGGACTTCAGATATGTTTCTCGGAGGTTTCCAATCCAGAATAGCAGAAATCTTGCTCGGATCAACTCGAATCCCAGAAGCTGACACAATATGTCCCAGAAAACTAACCTCATGGAACCAGAATTCACATTTGCTGAATTTCGCATACAATTGCTTTTCTCTCAGAGTTTGCAACACAATCCTCAGATGTTCAGCATGCTCCGTTTCATCCCGTGAATAGATTAAAATATCGTCTATGACCACCATAACTAAAAACTCATAATGCCCGTACCTCATTCTGAAAGTAGTCTTCAGAATGTCTAAATCTTTAACTCTCAACTGGTAGTATCCCGATCTCAGATCAATCTTAGAAAATACAGTAGCTCCTTTTAACTGATCAAATAAATCATCAATTCTGGGCAACGGATATTTATTCTTTATAGTCACCTTATTCAACTGACGATAATCAATGCACATTCTCATCGTGCCATCTTTCTTTTTCACGAATAGAACAGGAGCACCCCAAGGCGAGAAACTCGGTCTAGCAAACCCTCTATCATTTAATTCTTGCAACTGTGACTTTAACTCTTTCAACTCTGTTGGTGCCATTCTATACGGAGCTATCGATGTAGGTGTAGTACCAGTTAATAAATCAATACCAAACTCAACTTCACGAATCGGAGGCAAACCCGGTAATTCTTCAGGGAATACATCAGAAAACTCACAGACAACAGACACTGATTCAATTTTCTTTTCAGACACTTTCGAATCAATCACATAAGCAAAATATGCCTCATAACCCTTTTTCACATAAATTTGAGCTTTCAAAACAGATATCACAGCAGGCAATCCATTCAAATCATTAGACTCCACTCGTACAATTTCATTATTCAGACATCTCAAATCAATAGTCTTTCTTTTATAGTTCACAACAGCATCATGCAAAAACAACCAGTCCATACCCAGAATGATATCAAACTCATCAAATGGCAAAAGCATCAGATCAGCAGGGAAACAGATATCTCGATACATTAACAGACAGTTCTTGCATACTTTGTTAACAAGGACACTTTTGCCTAAGGGGTTCGATACTTTTATAACAAACTCAGTAGACTCTGTAGGCAAAGTCTTACTGAATACTAAATTCATGCATATATATGAA
Organism: Gossypium sturtianum; assembly: GCA_025698515.1. Taxonomy (NCBI): domain Eukaryota; kingdom Viridiplantae; phylum Streptophyta; class Magnoliopsida; order Malvales; family Malvaceae; genus Gossypium; species Gossypium sturtianum. Next base: position 107,014,001 of record CM046955.1, read on the forward strand.
TGCGTAGAACCAGGGTCTATTAATGCAATCATAGAAGTATCATAAAGTATAAAAGTACCCATTATAACATCAGGTGATGAAGCTTCCTCACGAGCTCGGATAGTATACGCTCTAGCAGGTGCTCTAGCTTCAGATCTTGCAACATTGTCTCTCGTAGTTCTCTGACTACCACCGACATTTCTTACATTCTTCGAAAGTTTACCCCTCACAGGTGCATTATCAGATCTCAGGTTCTGAATAACCTCTGGCTCAACAGATTCAGGGCAATCACGGATAAAACGATCAAGTGATCCACATCTGAAGCAAGCTCTGTCATTTAATCTACAGCTTCCCGGATGCCTTTTTTTCGCAATGTTTACATTCAGGTCTCTCTGATCGTACATTTCCAACATTTGCCACTGAAGTTGCTGGAGCTTTGGAGCTCATTTGTGATCTATCTCGATTTCTATTCGAATATCCCATATTAACTCTCGAACGACTTTGATCATCTCTTAATTTCTTTGGAGTAGACTGAAGTGATCTACTCTAAAATCTCTTTCTCACTTCTCGAGCTTCTGACTCAGCTTTTCCTTTAATTTTTCACGAGTTCCTCAGCTTTGCATGCTCGATCAACTAGAACAACAAACTCTTTTATCTCAAAAATCCCGACTAGTAAACGGATGTCTTCATTAAGCCCATCTTCGAACCTTTTGCACATTATAGCTTCAGATGATACACATTCTCGAGCATACCGACTCGATCTCACGAACTCGTTCATATTCAGAATGCTTGTCATTGACCTTGTTTTAGTTCCAGAAATTCTTTTCATTTCTGATCTACGAATCTCTCACTAATATATTTTTTTCGAAACTCACTTTGGAAGAAGTCCCACGTCACCCGTTCTTTCGAAATAACAGATATCAGAGTTTTTCACCATTGATACGCTGCATCTTAGAGCAATGATACAACACACTTTATGCATTCTTCCGGAGTAAGAGACATTTCGTCAAATACCCGGATAGTATTCTCTAACCAGAATTCGACTTTTTCAGCATCATCATCATTAGTAGCTCGGAACTCTTCAGCCCCATACTTGCGGATCTTGTCTACCGGAGGCTTATTCAACAGATTTATACCCATCACTGGAGGCACAACCGAGGTTTGAGGGGGATTAACCGGGGGCAGGGGTTGCGAAACAGTCGGGTTATTCCTTACAAATTGAGTGAACCATTCACTCATCATCTGGAAGAAAGCTTGTTTAGCTTCTCCCTCTTGACTGCTAGTAACCGGTCTCGATTCAGAGGGCGCTGTCCCTTGCACAGGAGCAGGCGCATTGCTTTCTACGTTGTCAGCTACGGCTCTTTCGGGATCCATTACTATACAGAAATCACATTTTATACGTCAGGATTCATCACACTTTCACAATTCAAAAATATGGCATGTATAGCTAGACTCTGACACGCTACGTTAGTCCGAGAATCGGCTAAATCATAGCTCTAATACCAACCAAATGTAACACCCCTAACCCGAGTCCGTTGCCGAATTAGGGTTAAGAGCATTACCTGACAGATCAGAAACTTTAACAGACAATTCATCAAGTAACTCATCAATTACATTCATATTGTCCCTTAAGTAAGTCATCGAGACCTAAACCATGCTCAGAAATAGGGTCGGGACTAAACAGGAACACATACAAAATTTCACGAAAATTTAAAACTTTTCTAAGTTTCAGGGCTTACACGCCCGTGTGGGCAAGCCGTGTGCCTCCCACGGTTGCTGGACACCCCCGTGTGTCCTCCCCGTGGTCGAATCTGACCTCACATCCACGGCCACCAAGCACACCCGTGTGCCTTGGCCGTGGTCTATCCTGTTGAAACCCACACGGCTACTAGGCACGTCCGTGTGCCGAGGCCGTGTGCTCTTAAGTTAGCTACTGACTTTGTCCCACGGTCAATAGGCACGCCCGTGTGCCACAACCGTGTGGCAAAAATAGGCCATTTGCAAGGCCAAAATGCCACCCACATAGGTCATACCTACAAACAATGTTTACCAACTCATCTCATACTCAAATGACACACAAAAATATACCAAATTAACCATTCAATCTATACATCTAATACCAATTCCAAACATACTAAAATACAAGGTTAAAACTCATCTCATCACAAACATATTTCATTCATTCACTTAATCAAAACTTGACCATTTTATGCATCAACTAACCATACCAAAACATACTTCATATATCACATTCTTTTAAACAAATTCTCAACATCAAAACTAGCCAAATCACATGGCTAAATTCATATAACAAACTTATACCAAATGCTAGCCTATACATGCCATATCTAGCTTTATACATTTCCAAAATGTACCAAAATAGGTTTAGTCGTGTGATGACAATCCTTGACAGTCCCGAGCCTTCAGTAGCTTTAACGACCTATAAAACAGAGAAAACACATACACAGAGTAAGCTTTCCAAAAGCTTAGTAAGTCATATACAAATAAACTTAATATGTAAAGCATATAAGCATATAACCACATTGGCACAATTCATATACATAGCAAATTTCTCACATATATACTTTGGTCCATATCCTTTACCATATTTACCACATTCATCAATTTAAGAATCATAGTAAGATCACATAGGTACTTACCTTATATACATACTTAGTGTATAAATTAACGTACCTGAAACGGATATACAATTCACTTAGCCATTCGTATCACAGACTTGCCCGTTGAACCGTAAGGAATCTAGTAGGATACTTAGAAAGCTCGGAATGGTCGTACAATGCCAACGTCCCAGACGAGGTCTTACATGTAATCGGATATCGATGCCACTGTCCCAGACAGGGTCTTACACGAATCAATATGATGCCGATGTCCCAGACATGGTCTTACACGTAAAGATCATATCGATGCCAACGTCCCAGACGTGGTCTTACACGTAACGCTCATGTCGATGCCTACGTCCCAGACGAGGTCTTACACGAAATTTCAAATCAATGCCAATGTCCCAGACGTGGTCTTACATGATAAAACAGAACAAATACCTATGTCATGACATAGCTAATCCTATATATTCCTAGGTTAAATGCAGGACTTCTCGGACTTAACACTATATCATCCATAACTCGGAATTCATACACAAAGCATCTCATAAGCATTCATTTTCATCAATAATCTTATAAATAAGCTCAATTCAATATAACAACATTTATTTGCAATATGACTTACCTCGAATTCGGTTTAACAGAAACGGAAACGGCTACTCGGTTACTTTTGCTTTCCCGCGATCTAAGTCCGTTTTCCTCGGTTCTTAATCTAAACACATTCAAAATTAACTCTTTTATTCACTTATTCATTCAATTCAGTCCAAGGGCACACATTTAGGGCTATTTGCAAATTAACCCTCATATTTGTACAATTTATCAATTTAGTTCATTTTTCTCAAAACATCAAATTCACAAAATTTGTTCACACACATGCATAACTGAATCTCCCTAGGGACTATATAATTCCATATTTTTCATCAAATTCGCAATTTAGTCCTCAAAAATAATATTTTCTCAATTTAGCCCTAATTAGCTAAATTCATCAAAAATTCAAGAACAAAGTTTGTTCATCTAGCTTAAATCTTTCATTTAACACCATAAATCATCACAAAGCTCAACATATCATCAATGGAACATTTCATGAACATCAATTCATCAAATTGAGACATGGGCTTGATAGTAGACTAAGCAACAATCTCAAAAATATAAAAATCATCAAAAATCTAAAGCAAACACATACCTAATTTTGCTTGTAAATAGCCGAATATGGAAGAGCTAAAGTTTCTTTCTTTTTCTCTTGAGTTTCGATGATAACAAGAAAGAAATAAAGATGAACATGCACTTTCTCTTTTCATGTTTTTATTATAATATGATTTTAATATATATATATTTTTTATCATTAATAAAATTTTAACATATAAAATAAATATATTAAGGCATTATATAAGAACTTTGCCGTCCACTATCATTATAATAGGGATAATTGCAACATAAAACCCCCCTTATAAAACAAGACACATTAATTTAACCTTTTAATCAAGCAATTGGCTAATTCCACCACTCATGCAATTTAATCCTTTTTCTTAAATTAAACACACAGACAGACAAGTTAGCTTATGGAAATTTACCACATGCTTAATCACATATTAATGGCACAAAAAATAATATTAAAATATTATTTAGACTCGGATTTGTGGTCCCGAAACCACTGTTCCGACTAGGGTATAAACCGGATTGTTAAAGTAATATCTCGATTTAGGGCCTAGTCGGAATAGTGGTGCGAGACCACAAATATGAGGTATATGTATGAGTTTAGAGGTTTATGCTATGTTTTCATGTTAGTGTGAAAGTTTCATGAAGCAATTTTTGTTAAATTGTGGTTGAATGGTCCAAAAGGACTAAATTGCAAAAGTTGCAAAATGTGAGATTCTAGAAGCTATTTGTACGAAATAGCTTTGGATTATCAATTAGAGGTCCTTAAATAGTAATTTTCCCAAATTTTAATTTTTGGACAAAAATGGGCATGAGTAAATGAGATTCGAAAAGTTTGACAAAGGGCATTTTGGTCATTTGTCAATTAAGTGATTAAAAAGAGAAAAAGATGACAAAATTTCATTCATCTTCTTCTCCAAGCTTCCAAAACTTTCAAGAAGCCATTGTTAGGGCTCTTCAATTTTTAAAGCTTGCTAGTAAGTGCATCCAAGCCCCGTTTTTGATATTCTTCGTATTTTTGAAGTCCCAGTAACATGAGTAAGCTATTTTTATCTATATGTTGAGCTAGGATTGATGTTCAAAAATGTACCCATGTATGACATGCATGTATTTTGATGTTTTATGGAAGATTATGAAAGCTTGATGTAGTAGAAACATCTTTTGCTAAGTGAATTTCATGAAAAATGCATGTAGGGACTAGTTTGTGAAAGTCTTGAGATTGGTCATACATGAATGATTTAGTGAGAATTGATGATTGCTTTAGTTGAGGTTATGAACCGGCTAAGCATGAAATGGTAGAAAGTTTAATGAAAATCACTTTACGAGCCTTGGGGCAAAAGTATAAATATGAGGAAGTTTAGGGGCAAAATGGTAATTTTGCTAAAGTATGAGATAAGGGTCAATTTAGTCAATGTGTGTATTGAATGAGTTGATTTATCATTATAGATCAAGAAAGACGAAGCCCAGATAGAAACCGAGGCAAGAGCAAAGTAGTGGACTAAATTGCACACCTCCATACTTTTGAGTACCGAGGTAAGTTTAAGTATAAACGATGCATTTATGCGTATACATTGTTAATGCTAGCTAGTGTGTAGCATGATTGAGAACCTATTCGGTTCTAGTGGATTGAATGAGATAGTAGTTGTGAATGGATGAATGTATTACAAAGTAGACATGTGAATGTGTAGTGATAATGCTTGATGGTGGGCTAAGTGCGATACCACCTTGATACTTAACAATGATGGGCTGTGTGCGATACTATTGTTAAGCATATTATTTAGTGAGCTATGTGCGGAATCACTATAATTATCCTTTGTCGTAGGCTATGTGCGATACTACCTTATGATCTGATTGTGGTGGGCTAAGTGCGAAACCACCGAGTAATTTAGCTGTGTGGATGTATTATTGAGAAATAATGATGTGTTGTATTTTGAGTAAATGTGAGATTAAGTGCAGGGGTGTATGTCAATGATTATGTGTATGCGACTCATGATGTGTTGGAGATGTGATAAGGGATAAAAAGAGTAAGCATAGTAGTGGATGTGAATTACATATGTTAGTATAATGCTAATTGTTGTTTAGCTTATACTAAAATGCTTAAATTGTTTATGTGTAAACTTACTAAGCTCAAAGCTTACTCCTTTATTTTCCCTTGTCTTATAGAGAAAAAGGATTGAATCGTTGTAACACCCCTTACCCGTATTCAACACCGGAACCGGGCACGAGGCGTTATCGTAAGAAAATTCTCAAGATCGCCACTTAGGCACAACATGACCACTCTCTTTGGCCATCACAACAACCTCAATCCCGACTTACGAGGCCTCTCTCAAACACACGAGGGCTCTCGAGACCATATCGAAAACTCTTACAATCTTAAAATTTTTCCATCTATACAGGGCTCACACTCCCGTGTAAGATTTGCCACGCCCGTGGATGTCACACACGCCCATGGTCACTACCCGTGCATGAAAACTCAAGCATTCTGCCAATGTCCCACGGTTAGGAACACGCCCGTGCCCTCCACCCGTGGTGCACACTGACTACCTTAACACGGCCTAGAGTCTAGACACACGCCCGTGTGGCTAGCCCGTGGCCAACACTGATTAACACACACGTTCTAGGCACACGCCCGTGTGACTAGTCCGTGGTCTATTCTGACTTAAAATACTAACATGCAGGGGACACACGGCCAAGTCACACGCCCATGGGCTGACCGTGTGTCACACATGGCCTAGACGCACGCCCGTGTGTCTACCCACATGGACAAGAACAAAGCTATTTGCCAAGATCTTTTCACCCTTCTAGCATACACAATCATGCACTCATTCAACACATCCATAATTAACTCAAAAATCTTACAATCTCACTTAGATAACTACATCTTTTCATATAATAAAGTGCCAACAAATATGGCATTATACAAAATAGATTATCCATCTAAAGGCCAACACATCATAGCCATATACAACAAAATTCACTAACTTGTCTAGCCCCTATACATGCCATATACAAAACATTGAGTCTCATGTACCAGAGTATGCTGATAGTGTGGGCGATCTTCCAATTGATCCTCGTATCTCGATTCAACACTTTTGCTCTATAAGACAAGGGAAAAGAAAGGGAGTAAACTTTGAGCTTAGTAAGTTTACACATAAATAATTAAGCAACATAGTATAAGCTAAACAACAATTAGCATTATATTAACATATAATGTACAACTATGCTTACTCTTTCTATCCCTTACCACATTTCCAACATATCATGAGTCACTTACTCATAACCATTAACATGCACCCCTGCATTCAATATCACATTTACACAATATACAACACATCATTATTTCTCGATAATACATCCACACAGCTAATCCACACAGCTAATGTCTCGATGGTTTTCACTTAGCCCACCACAATCAATTAATAAGGTAGTATCGCACTTAGCCTACCATAAAGGTAATCGTAGTAGTTTCGCACATAGCCCACTAGACAATATACCTAACGATAGCATCGCACATAGCCAGCTCATCGTCATTATGTATTAGGATGGAATCGTACTTAGCCCATCTTTTAGCATTATCACTACACATTCACATATCTATTTACTCAATCATTCATCCATTCCCAAAATCTATCACATTCATTCCACTTGAATCTCATAGGTTCTCAATCATTCTCAACCATGCTATACACTAGCTAGCATTGACAAATTGTAAGTATGAATGCATTGTTTATGCATAGACTTACCTCGATACTCAAAAGTATAGAAACGTGTAATTTAGTCCACCACTTTGCTCTTGCCTCGGTTTTGATCTGGGCTTTGTCTTTCTTGATCTATAATGAATAAATCAGCTTATTCAATACATACATTGACCAAATTTACCCACATCTCATACTTTGGCAAAATTACTCTTTTACCCCAAATCTTTCTCATAATTACACTATTGCCCCAAGGCTCGTAAAGTGATTTTTATTCAACTTCCTAGCCTTTCATGCTTAGCCGAATCACTTACTCAACTAAAGAAATCATCAATTCTCATTACATCACACATGTATGACCAAACTCAAGATTTTTACAAACTAGTCCCTACATGCATTTTCTATGGAAACTCATTTAGCAAAAGATGTTTCTACTACATCAAGCTTTCATAATCTTCCATAAAACATCAAAATACATGCATGTCATACATGGCCACATTTTTTAACATCCATCATAGCTCATCAAATAGCTAAAAATAGCTTATTCATGCAACAAGGACTTCAAAAATACAAAGAATATCAAAAATGAGGCTAGATGCACTTACTAGCAAGCTTGAAATCTTTGAAGAACCCTAACAATGGCTCTCTTAAATTTTCGGCAGCCTTGGAGAAGAAGATGAATGAATTTTGTCATCTTTTCTCCTATTTTAATCACTTAATTGTTAAATGACCAAAATGCCCTTTTTGATAAACTTTCTATTTTAACTCATCCATGCCCAATTTTGTCCAAAATTAGAAATTGGAAAAATTGTTATTTAAGGACCTCTAATTAATATTCTAAAGCTATTTCACACAAATAGCTTCTAGAATCTCACATTTTGTAACTTTTGCAATTTAGTCCTTTTGGACAATTCAACCGCAATTTCACAAAATTGCTTCATGAAACTTTCATACTAGCATGCATACATAGCATAAACCTCAAAAACTCATTCATAAACTTTGGATTTGTGGTCTCGCACCACTATTCCGACTGGGCCCTAAATCGGGATGTTACAATCGTGGTACGTGGATTAATCGGAAGATCGCCCACACTATCAGCACACTCAGGTACATTAGACTTAATGTTTTGTATATGGCATGTATAGAGGCTAGACAAGTTAGTGTGTTTTGTTGTATTGGCTAAGATGTGTTGGTCATTAGATGGATAAACTATATTTTGTATAATGCCATGGTTGTTGGCTACTTTATTATATAAAAGATGTAGTTATCCATGTAAGATTGTGTATATGTTGTATGAGCTAGAGGGGTGAGAAGAGCTTAGCATATAGCTTTGTTCTTGTCCATGTGGATAGACACACGGGCATGTGTCTAGGCCATGTGTGGCACACGGCCAGCCCACGGGCGTGTGACTTGGCCGTGTCAATTTGGCAGATTCGAGTAGTGTAGGCCACGGATGTGTGCCCTAGCCGTGGGACATTGGTAGAATGCTTGGGTTTTCATGCACGGGATGGGGGCATGGGCATGTGTGACCTCCACGAGCGTGTCTAATCTTACACGGGCGTGTGGTCCCTGTATAGATGGAAAAATTTTAAGATAGTAAAAGTTTCCGATATGGTCTGGAGAACCCTCGTGTATATGAGTAAGGTCTCGTAAGTTGAGAATGAGGTCGTTATGGTGACTAAGAGAGAGTAGTCATGTTGAGCCTAAGTGGCGATCAAGTGGTTTTATTTCGGTAATGCCTCGGGCCCGGTTATGGCATAGAATATGGGTAAGGGGTGTTACATTTAGTGGTATCAGAGCTATGGTTTAGTCAGTTCTAGGACTACCGTAGCGGGTGTAAGGGTCTAGCTATACATGCCATAAGTGTACAATGATAGTGTGGTGGTTTCTGATGATTTTAAACCTTGTTTTATATAGTATATGGATCCCGATCAATCGATCGCTTGATGAAAGCGACTAGTAATGCGTCGACTCTGCGCAAGGAACCACGCTGTTGAGAGTGGACCCGAGGTTAGGGGTCAAGGGGAAGAGGCTCTGGAAGCCTTTCTCCAGATGATGAGTAATTGGTACTCAGATTATGTTCGAGTGAACCCTAATGCTCAACCTCCTCCACCTCCTCCTATACCTCAGTCAATTCCAGTGGCTCCTCAAGGTATTGATGTAGTGAGGATATCAAAACCCCGGTGGATAAGATTAGGAAACACGGGTGAGGAGTTTAGAGCTAAGGTAGATGATAACCCGAGAGGGTAGAGTTACGGCTAGAGAACTCAATGAGAGTATTCGATGAACTCTCTTGTACACTGAAGAAACTTTGAAGTGTGTCAGTATCTTTCTTTGAGGACTCGACCAAACCATTGGTGGAAGACATTAACGTCGGTAGTCCTGAAAGAGCGAGTGACGTGGGTCTTATTTCTGGAAGAGTTTCAGAAGAAGTATATAAGCTAGTGATTTACTGATCAGAAACGGAAAGAATTCCTTGAGTTAAAGCAAGGAAGAATGACAGTAGCAGAATATGAGCGCGAATTTGTTAGGCTCAGCAAGTACGCGCAGGAATGTGTGTCGACGGAGACCATCTTGTGTAAAAGGTTCGAAGATGGATTGAACGAGGATATTAAGCTCCTAATGGGTATTTTAGAGTTGAAAGAGTTTGTGGTGTTGGTTGAAAGGGCAAGTAAGGCCGAGGAGTTGAGTAAGGAAAAGAAAAGGGCTGTGAGTGAAGCCCGAGATGCGAGAAAACAACCGATGGGCAAATCATATCAAGCCCAGTCGAAAAGATCCAAGGAAGTGAATCCTCAGACGACAACATCAATGGGATATCCACATCGAGACTTGGACAACACTCGTTTGGGTTCGAGAGTCCAAGCCACCTCGATGGAAAGTGTAGGCAATTCGAAGAACAAATCAGAGTGTCCAAGTTGTGGTAGGTATCATACCGGAGAGTGTTGGGGAAACAACCGAAGTTGTTATAAGTGTGGTTCCCCCGACCATTTTATCTGAAATTGCCCCGAGAGGGATGACAAGGAAGAGAAGTAAGAGACAAGACCTAGCGATGTGTCTGCAAGGGGTAGACCACCAAGGAACCCGAGAGGTGGGACTTGTGGTAGAGGTGCATCCAAAGACTCTGCTGTGAGACCGGAGGGTCAGGCACCTGCGAGGACGTATGCCATTCGCGCTGGCGAAGAGGCATCATCCCCAGATGTGATAACGGGTACTTTTTCTCTTTTTGACACATTTGTTATTGCTTTAATAGATCCAGGGTCTACTCATTCTTATATTTGCATGAGATTGGCATCTAGTTTGAGTATGACCGTTGAGTTTACGGATATTATGGTTAAGGTGTCAAACCCGTTAGGTAAGCATGTGTTAGTGGACAAGGTGTGTAAGAATTGTCCTTTGTTGATTATGAGTCATTGTTTTCCGGAAAACCTTATGTTGTTGCCGTTTGATGAGTTTGACTTAATTCTTGGCATGGATTGGTTGACTACCCATGATGTCTTAGGGAACTGTGGTAGTAAGTTTATCGAATTGAAATGTGAGAATGGAGATGTTGTTCGGGTTGAATCAGGTGGATCGGATAGTCTACCAGTGATGATTTCTTCCCTAGTGGCTGAGAAATGTTTGAGAAAAGGGTGTGAGTATTATCTCGCCTTTGTTTTGAATACTCAAGAGGTTAGAGTAAAGTTTGATACAGTGCCAGTGGTATGTGAGTATCCGGATGTATTCCCAGAAGAGTTACCCGGATTACCTCCAGTAAGAGAGGTCGAGTTTGGGATTGAGTTGGTTCCGGGAACGACACCTATTTCAATTGCTCCGTATAGGATGGCACCTTTAGAGTTGAAAGAACTGAAGGTTCAGTTGCAAGAGTTGACAGGTAAGGGTTTTGCAAGACCGAGCTACTCACCGTGGGGTGCTCCGGTACTATTTGTGAAAAAGAAAGATGGGCCTATGAGGTTGTGTATAGACTATAGGCAACTTAACAAAGTGACGGTGAAGAATAAGTATCCTTTACCAAGGATTGATGATCTTTTTGATCAACTGAAATGAGCTACAGTGTTCTCCAACATCGACCTGATGTCTGGTTATTACCAGTTGAGAGTGAAAGAGTAAGATGTGTTGAAAACTGCATTTCGAACAAGGTATGGTCATTATGAGTTTCTAGTCATGCCGTTTGGTTTAACGAATGCACCTACGATTTTTATGGATTTGATGAACCGTGTCTTCCGATCGTATGTGGATAAGTTTGTAGTTGTCTTCATTGACGACATATTGATCTATTCTCAGGATGAGAACGATCATGAGGAGCATTTGAGAATTATCTTGCAAACTTTAAGGGATAAGCAGTTGTATGCTAAGTTTAGCAAGCGTGAGTTTTGGCTCTAAGAGGTCGGATTCCTAGGACACATTGTTTCGGGTGATGGTATTAGAGTTGACCCGAGTAAGATTTCGGCTATTGTGGATTGGAAACCGCCGAGGAACGTGTCTGAAGTCATAAGCTTCTTGGGATTGGCAGGATATTACAGATGTTTCGTAAAGGGGTTCTCTGTAATTGCTACCCCGATGACGAAATTGTTGCATAAGGATGTCAAGTTTGATTGGACTGAGACATGTCAACAGAGTTTTGAGAGATTGAAAACATTGTTGACTGAGGCGCCGGTTTTGGTTCAACCTGAATCGGGGAAAGAGTTTGTGGTTTTCAGTGACGCGTTGTTTAATGGTCTCGGTTGCGTGTTGATGCAAGAGGGTATGGTAATCGCTTACACCTCGAGGCAGTTAAAACCGCATGAGAGGAATTATCTGACTCATGATTTAGAGTTGGCTGCGATTATTTTCGCGTTAAAGATTTGGCGACATTATTTATATGGTGAGAAGTGTCGAATCTTTACGGATCACAAGAGTTTGAAGTATTTGATGGATCAAAAGGATTTGAATTTGTGACAGAGGCGGTGGCTCGAGTTATTGAAAGACTATGAGTTAGTCATTTATTACCACCCAGGAAAAGCGAATGTGGTTGCGGATGCCTTGAGTAGGAAATCCTTGTATGCTCTAAAAGTTATGAGCACGAGTTTAGCATTGTCTGATGATGGTGCTATATTGGCAGAGTTGAGAGCTAAGCCACTATTTGTTCAATGAGATATGTGAGGCTCGGAGAAATGATAGTGAGATGCAAGCTAAGAGAGCTAAGTGTGGATCAGAAAGTGATTCTGATTTTCGAATGGATTCGAATGGTTGTTTGTTGTACCATGACAGAATTTGTGTACCTAGAGATGAAGAATTGATCCGAAAGGTTTTGCATGAGGCACATAGTGGTTATTTGTCAAGACACAGGCGATGATTTAAAATGTACAATGACTTGAGGAAATTTTATTGGTGGCCGGGTATGAAAAGAGATATCTCTGAGTTCGTGACAAAGTGTCTGATTTGTCAACAAGTGAAAGCTGAGCATCAAGTGCCTTCGGGATTGCTTCAGCCAATGATGGTTCCCGAATGGAAATGGGATCAGATTACCATGGATTTTGTGACGGGGTTGCCTATGACTACGAAAAAGAAAGATGTTGTGTGGGTTGTTGTGGATAGATTGACAAAGTCGGCTCATTTTATTCCAGTACGTGTTGATTATTCACTGGACAAGTTAGCCGAATTATATGTTTACAGAGATAGTGAGGTTACATGGTGTGCCTGTGTCTATAATATCGGATAGAGATCCGAGGTTTACTTCGAGGTTTTGGAAGAAATTGCAGGAGGCTTTGGGTACAAAGTTGAACTTTAGTACCGCATTCCATCCACAAACAGATGGTCAGTCTGAAAGAGTGATTCAAGTTCTCGAAGATATGCTTCGATCTTTGTGTGTTAGAATTCGAAGGTAGTTGGGAGAGGTATCTACCTTTGGTCGAGTTTGCCTACAACAACAGTTATCAGTCGAGTATACAGATGGCACCGTATGAAGCTTTGTATGGTCGTAAGTGTCGGACTCCTCTGTATTGGACTAAGCTTAGTGAGAAGCGGATCCATGGGGTCGATCTAATAAAAGAGACTGAAGAGAAGGTGAAAGTAATCCGTAATAGTCTAAAAGTTGCTTCGGACCGACAGAAGTCGTACGCGGATTTGAAAAGAAAAGAAATTGAGTTTGAGGTGGGTGACAAAGTGTTTTTAAAAGTGTCCCCGTGGAAGAAAATCATGAGATTCGGACGAAAGGGGAAATTGAGTCCGAGATTCATAGGGCCGTATGAGATTACAGATAGAGTTGGGCCAGTAGCATACCGGTTGGCTTTGCCGGTAGAATTGGACAAGATCCATAACGTGTTCCATGTGTCGATGTTGCGATGGTATCGCTCCGATCCTTCGTATGTGATTCCTTCAATGGGAATTGAGATAAGACCGGATATGTCTTATGAAGAGGAGCCGATTAAGATCTTGGCTCGAGAAGTGAAACAGTTGAGGAATAAGAGCATAGCCCTAGTGAAAGTGTTATGGCAGAAACACGGTGTGGAAGAGGCTACGTGGGAACTGGAAGAAAGCATGAAAGAGCAACATCCAAACCTTTTACCGGTAAGATTTTTTAGGGCAAAAATCTCTAAATGAGGGAGAGTTGTAACATCCCGATTTAGGGCCTAGTCGGAATAGTGGTGCGAGACCACAAATCTGAGGTATATGTATGAGTTTAGAGGTTTATGCTATGTTTGCATGTTAGTGTGAAAGTTTCATGAAGCAGTTTTTGTTAAATTATGGTTGAATGGTCCAAAAGGACTAATTTGCAAAAGTTGCAAAATGTGAGATTCTAGAAGCTATTTGTATGAAATAGCTTTGGATTATCAATTAAAGGTCCTTAAATAGTAATTTTCCCAAATTCTAATTTTTGGACAAAAATGGGCATGAGTGGATGAAATTGGAAAAGTTTGACAAAGGGGCATTTTGGTCATTTGTCAATTAAGTGATTAAAAAGAGAAAAAGATGACAAAATTTCATTCATCTTTTTCTCCAAGCTGTCGAAACTTTCAAGAAGCCATTGTTAGGGCTCTTCAATTTTTCAAGCTTGCTAGTAAGTGCATCCAAGCCCCGTTTTTGATATTCTTCGTATTTTTGAAGTCCTAGTAACATGAGTAAGCTATTTTTAGCTATATGTTGAGCTAGGATTGATGTTCAAAAATGTACCCATGTATGACATATATGTATTTTGATGTTTTATGGAAGATTATGAAAGCTTGATGTAGTAAAAACATCTTTTGCTAAGTGAATTTCATGAAAAATGCATGAGGGACTAGTTTGTGAAAGTCTTGAGATTGGTCATACATGAATGATTTAGTGAGAATTGATGATTGCTTTAATTGAGGTTATGAATCGGCTAAGCATGAAATGGTAGAAAGTTGAATGAAAATCACTTTACGAGCCTTGGGGCAAAAGTATAAATATGAGGAAGTTTAGGGGCAAAATGGTAATTTTGCTAAAGTATGAGATAAGGGTCAATTTAGTCAATGTGTGTATTGAATGAGTTGATTTATCATTATAGATCAAGAAAGACGAAGCCTAGATAGAAACTGAGGCAAGAGCAAAGTAGTGGACTAAATTGCACACCTCCATACTTTTGAGTACCGAGGTAAGTTTAAGTATAAACGATGCATTTATGCGTATACATTGTTAATGCTAGCTAGTGCGTAGCATGATTGAGAACCTATTCGGTTCTAGTGGATTGAATGAGATAGTAGTTGTGAATGGATGAATGTATTACAAAGTAGACATGTGAATGTGTAGTGATAATGCTTGATGGTGGGCTAAGTGCGATACCACCTTGATACTTAACAATGATGGGTTGTGTGCGATACCATTGTTAAGCATATTTTTTAGTGAGCTATGTGCGGAATCACTATAATTATCCTTTGTGGTAGGCTATGTGCGATACTACCTTATGATCTGATTGTGGTGGGCTAAGTGTGAAACCACCGAGTAATTTAGTTGTGTGGATGTATTATTGAGAAATAATGATGTGTTGTATTTTGAGTAAATGTGAGATTGAGTGCAGGGGTGCATGTCAATGATTATGTGTATGTGACTCATGATGTGTTGGAGATGTGGTAAGGGATAGAAAGAGTAAGCATAGTAGTGGATGTGAATTACATATGTTAGTATAATGCTAATTGTTGTTTAGCTTATACTAAAATGCTTAAATTGTTTATGTGTAAACTTACTAAGCTCAAAGCTTACTCCTTTCTTTTCCCTTGTCTTATAAACAAAAAGGATTGAATCGTGGTACGCGGATTAATCGGAAGATCGCCCACACTATCAGCACACTCCAATACATTAGGCTTAATGTTTTGTATATGGCATGTATAGAGGCTAGACAAGTTAGTGTGTTTTGTTGTATTGGCTAAGATGTGTTGGCCATTAGATAGATAAACTATATTTTTTATAATGCCATGGTTGTTGGCTACTTTATTATATAAAAGATGTAGTTATCCATGTAAGATTGTGTTTCAATATGAGTTGGTTATGGATGAGTTGAATGTATATGTTGTATGAGCTAGAGGGGTGAGAAGAACTTAGCATATAGCTTTGTTCTTGTCCATGTGGATAGACACACGGGCATGTGTCTAGGCCATGTGTGGCACACGGCCAGCCCATGGGCGTGTGACTTGGCCGTGTCAATTTGGCATATTCGAGTAGTGTAGGCCACGGGCTTGCCACACGGGCGTGTGCCCTAGCCGTGGGACATTAGCAGAATGCTTGGGTTTTCATGCACGGGATGGGGGCATGGGAGTGTGTGACCTCCACGGGCGTGTCTAATCTTACACGGGCGTGTGGTCCCTGTATAGATGGAAAAATTTTAAGATAGTAAAATTTTTCGATATGGTCTCAAGAACCCTCGTGTATATGAGTAAGGTCTCGTAAGTTGAGAATGAGGTCGTTATGGTGACTAAGAGAGAGTAGTCACGTTGAGCCTAAGTGGCGATCAAGTGGTTTTATTTCAGTAATGCCTCAGGCCTGGTTACGGCGTAGAATACGGGTAAGGGTTGTTACATAGGCTCTTTGTGAGCTTACTGATTAATGGCTCTTTGTGAGCTTTCTGTTATATGGCTTGAGAGAATATTTCCCGATTATGTGTTTTAAAGAGAACTCCTGAATATGAATTGACGGATTTCTAATTTGTACACTTCTAGTGTACTACCTGTGTATCCATCGATGTTTTCAATGATTCAACGGGCAAAATCTTGACATGAGAAAATATGAACATGAAATTAATTAATACATGTATCTGCCTGAAATACATGAAAATGATGATACATGATATATGGAAATACGAGATGATAATATATGAACATGGAATTTGTTTGATGAATATGTTCATCCATGATTATAAATTCGTACACCTTGAGTGCATTACCCGTGTAACACTGACATTTCAATGATTTAATGGGCAAAGTTCTTACATGAAATAATCTGAACTTGAGACGAATTATTATGAAAATGTACTTGAAATACAAGGATATGATTTGTATATATTATATGAATACATTATGTGGAAAGTATATGTACATGAAAAACTAATTATTGTTGAGCCCATACATGTTTCTTGATATTTATATGAAATATATGACTAACAAGGTTGATGAGGATATGTATTAAGGCTCGTGATCAAGTTGATTGAATGTGCCTTGTATGTTTATATTGAATTTAAATGAGTGGTAAGTTAATTACCATGTTATACGAACTTACTAAGCATTTCATGCTTACTCTGTTTTATTTTCCCCTGTTCTATAGTAATTCGATGGCTCGTTGGATTGGAAGCTTGGCGGAGATCACTCACACTATCCATCAACCCATTTTGGTATATATATATATGGTAAATCAATTATGGCTATAATGGCATGTATAGGTTAATTGGCCAATATTGGCATATAAATGCTTTAATTGTAACTAGCCATTGGAATGGCTTGTGATGGATATGTTTGGTATGTGTTTGAAATGGTTGATTGATAGAAATTATATTGGCATATTGATGATTGAATTAAGTTAGAATATTTGATAAAATATGCATATATGTGAACTTGGTAATTTAAGTAAGTGTTTATACTAGATTATATGAGGTATTATATCATGTATAGGACTTGATTTTGAGTTAGGTTAAATGACCTATAATAGCTTATGAATGTGTTAAAGTGTTGGTGTAGGAGGATGACAAAATGGGGTGAGAAATATGGCTTGGAAAATAGCCTATTTTCGTCCACACGGGTAGAGACACGGACATTTGTCTCAGCCGTGTGTGACACACGGCCTAGCACATGGGCGTGTGACCTGGCCATGTGTCCCCTGCATCTTTAAAATTTCAGAACAGAATGCCCAGGTAATTTACACACGGCCTAGCACGCGGGCGTGTGTCTTGGCCGTGTGATCCAAGTCAGAGAGTTACACGGCCTGAGACACGGGCGTGTCCCTTGGCCGTGTGAACCACATGGCCTGACCACACGGGCGTGTGACCCATGCACCTAGGAAAAATTTTGAGATTTTGCGAAAAATTTTATGAGTACTCGGTTTAGTCCCGACTCATTTCTAATGCATGTTTTGGACCTCGAGGGTTCATATATGATGTAAATTACCACACCAAGGTTCTCAATTTCTTTGAATGGAGGCTTAGTAGGTTATTTCAATGGTGCTAAGGGAATAAGGCAGGGGTCCTTTGTCTTCCTTCCAATGAATGTTCTATCTAATCTTTTAAACAGAGTAGTAGAAGTTGAGCTTTTTAGTTATCATCCTAAATGTTATGAAGCTAAGCTCACATACATTTGTTTTGTGGATGATCTCTTGACTTAAAAAAAAAAAAGAATGTTGATTTTGTGGCGGGGTTTGGCAAGTGATGCAATAGTTTTATAACTATTTTGGTTTTCAAGTTAATCCTTTCAAGAGTGAAATTTACTCTACTAGGATTTCTAGGAGTGATTTGGATGATATCCAAAGTATTATTGGTTTCAAGGAGGGGAAATTACCAGTTAGATATGTAGGTGTTCCCTTGGTTGCAAGAAGGCTTATTGTTACTAATTGTGCTCCTTTACTGGACAAAATCACTGCTAACATCAATTGTTGGGCTGCAAGGCAATTGTCCTATGTAGGGTGTATACAACTTATTAAGGTAGTAATTTTCAATATGCAAAACTACTGGTGTAGGCAATTCATTTTTCCTAAAGTTGCTTTTAAAAGGATTAATCAAATCTATTCTAGGTTTTTCTAGAAAGGTAAAGATGAGCTAACAAAAGGGGTCCAGGATAGCTGAAATTTCATTAGTCATCCTAAATTTAAAGGTGGATTAGGCATGAAAGATTTAATGACATGGAACCAATCCAATTCAATACAACTTATTAGAGCTATTCTTGTAATAAGTGAATCTTTATGTATTGCTTGACTATATGCTTATGTTAGAAAAGAGGTACCTTTTGGGATTTCACTATTACAAAGGGTGAAAGTTGGTTATGGAGGAAATTATTGAAGCTAAGGACCATTGTTGCTAATGTTGGAAATCTTAACCCAGGTTCTAAACAGTCAGTTTCCAAGATTTGGGAAGGGTTGAGGAGTAGGAGAGATAAGGTCAAATGAGATAAGTTGGTGTGGTACTCTTTTCACATTACTCTATTGTGGCTTGGATGGCTATTTTAGATAGGCTTCCCACCAAAGAGAGATTAAGTAAAATGGGGCTGAATGTGGAAGTAGGTTGCAACCGTTATAGCAAGGGTCAGGATTGTAGGAAATCTTTTTTGTTTAGTGTGATTACTCTAAGAAAGTGTGAGAAGAAATTCTAAAGCTATACAAAATAAGAAGAACTGCTATATATCTAGATGGAGAGTTTCAATAGGCACTCAGCAAATCTTTGCTTACTCTTATTTTGAATGCATATGTACGTATGATATGGTGTTGGAAAATCGGGTTTGGAAAACACAGCAGAAAATAAATTTAGGGAAAAACTAGAGTTTTAAATTTTTTCCAAAACTAGAATTGTGATATCTAAAGTAATAAACACTTAATCAAAATTGTACCTTTTCAATTCGTCTAGGATGAACGCTTCGACCGAGTAGTCTTCTCCGCTATCCTCAAGCTCATGTCTTCCGAGTGTAAGCTCGCTTCACAAAAATTACCAATAGGGTAATTTCATAATTTTTCTAAACTTTTGGGTCAAGTTGTAAATAAGAAAAATATCTCTAAAATTTTCTAAAATAATTTCTTCAGAGATTTTTCTATCTACAACTTTCTCTTGAATTCAAGTGTGTCAAAAATAATGACCCAAGACTCTTTTTATATAAGGAGAGTTTAGAGAGTTCAACTGTAATTAAATTTAATCCCTTTAATATTAAATTAATATAATATTTATCAAGATAAATATTAAATTAAATTAAATATTAAGATAATCACTTTAATATTAAATTAATAAAATACTTTTAAGATAAGTATTAAATATATTAAAATAATATTATTTTTGGAATAGTTAATCTGAAATCAAATTCTCTAGTAGAGTCCCAATAGGAAGGCAATACTTTCACTGCTCAACCACCGAAGACCCACCGTTGCTGACCATTTTCTGGTTATCGGAATGCCACCGTCCCAGTCGCCGACACCTCGAGCTGGTTCTGTAACACCCCGAACCCATATCCATCACCGGAATAGGGCTACGGGCATTACCAGAGATTTCAATTCAAAACGATCAAAAATATTAAACATTTAATATCACAACATCAATCATAACAAAGTCAATCAATAACATACATATTGTCCCTTAAACGAGCCCTCGATGCCCTAAAAACACATTAGAAACAAGTCGGGACTAAACCAGAAACATATAGAATTTTTTGGAAAAAGATGAAAATTTTCAAACTACAAGGGTCACACTGTCATCTGGCCAGGCCGTGTGGACATTTGAAGTAGGGACACACGGTCGTGTCCCAGCCCGTGTTTGTGCCCATGTAACTCTCTGACTTGGGTCACACAGCCAAGCCACACGCCCGTGTGCCAGGCCATGTACCCTTCGAAATGGCCTCACACGCCCGTGTGCCAGGCCGTGTAACAGCTTGACTTACAACCCTTTGAAAGCTACAGGGGACACACGGCCATGTCGCATGGCTGTGTGTCACACACGCTCGTGTCTCTGCCCGTGTGGACGAAAAATAGGTCATTTCCAAGCCATTTTTCTCACTCATTCATGCATGTACCTACAATCAATTTTCCACATATAAACAAGCCTTCAAATTGCACTAAAAACATACATAATCAAGCTATCCAATTAAGGTACATAAGCATACAACCAATATGCCTAAAAGGCACCACAATCACTACAATTAAACATGTATAATCATATGCATAATTTGGCCAAAAGTTCAACTAACTTACAACGAAGTTTATGTCAAAACTTACCACCATGTTTGTCAACCAAATTCACACCAAAAGTACCTAATATGCTATTTAACAACTAGCACCATTAGCTATATATGTCATTTATTACCAATATACCAAATCACCACATTCAAACATATCAAAAGACAATTTATAACAAACATGTTTAAGTACCATTTTGACTTTCATCATATAGTTACCATAAACACCAAAACAACAACCATTACAAGGCCAAATATATACATGCCAACTTAACACCATTTCATCACTCAAAATACCAAATTTACAAGCCAAAACATAATGACTTCAACGTTAACCAAAACACATATACATGCCATTATATCCAAGACTTAAAAACGTCATAATCTACCGACATAGCCGATGGATAGTGTGATAGGTCTCCGACGACTTGCCAACCCAAACGAGCTTCCGGTTAACTACAAAACATAGAGAAATAAACACAATGTAAGCATGTTATGCTTAGTAAGTTTGTAGTATATAATCTATGCTTATCAATACGTTGCATATCTTAAATTTCATATGTATCAATTCAACATAAGAATAAATTTAATTCAAGT
Organism: Gossypium sturtianum; assembly: GCA_025698515.1. Taxonomy (NCBI): domain Eukaryota; kingdom Viridiplantae; phylum Streptophyta; class Magnoliopsida; order Malvales; family Malvaceae; genus Gossypium; species Gossypium sturtianum. Next base: position 107,035,388 of record CM046955.1, read on the forward strand.
GAATTTATACTTCTCATTGCCGTAGGTATCACATACTTACTACCTTCCATAATAATAAGGTAAATTGCATCGATAATTCTTACCGAAGCTCACACGAATAAAATCATGATGGTTGTCCCAACCCTTTACATAGCTCAATAGCCAAAGTTATCCCTTTTCATTATTTGATGGTCGTCACCATCCCTTTTCATTATTTGATAGCCGAAGTTATCCCTTTTCATAATTCGATAGCCGAAGCTATCCATTTTCGTTATTCGGTGGTCATCACCATCCCTTTTCATTTTTTATGGTCATCACCATCCCTTTTCATTTTTGATGGTCATCACCATCCCTTTTCATAATTTGATAGCCAAGGCTATCCCTTTTTATTATTTTGATAGCCGAAGCTATCCCTTTTCATTAGCTGATTCCTTTTCATTATTTTGATAGCCGAAGCTATCCCTTTTCATTAGCTGATGATCATCGAAACGCCATTGAATTTTTCCACCAAAACACAATTTGACATTATATAAAATAATATCATTTAACACATAATTAAAAACGCTATTTAAACGTACGAACTTACCTCGATGATAAGCGTAGAAATGGAGTCAATTAATCCGAAGCTTTTTCTTTGCCTCGATCTAGAGCCGCACGTGGTCTATCTTGATCTAAATGAATAAATTTGATCAATTTAATAACTATTCTATTCAATTCATTCCAAATTCATATTTTAGCAAAATTACATTTTTGCCCCTATAATTTTGATTTCATTACAATTTAGTCCCTAGCTCATAAAAATGAAAATTCATGCAATTCACCCTCAACCCATGATAGCCGAATTTCATGTAGGTCCCTAGCAAGCCCTACATTTCATTTATTTCACAATTTTACCATGTATATTTTTTTCTATTTTTCAATTTAATCCCTAAATGACAATTTCATCGAAAATCACTTAATAAAAGTTGTTTATCTAACAACAAATAACCATTTTATTTCATCAAACATCAAAAACAACATGAATTCATTCATGGAAAAACCCTAACCTTTTGACATTTTTTTTGCAAATTAATCCCTAGGCTAGCTAGATTAAGCTACAATGACTCCAAAAATATAGAAATCATTAAAAACGGGACCAAAAATCACTTACATGCACAAGGAGACTTGACCGAATGCTATGAACCCTAAAATGGTGTTTTTCCTCCCTTCAATTTCGGCAAGAAGATGAAATGGAGAAGAAAATTTGACTTTGTTTTACTTAATTTGTTTTTATTTATTAAATTACATATATAACCTTTATTATAAACCTTAAAATTCATCTAATTAATGTCCATCCTTGTCCACTCAAATTAAAAATGGTCTATTTACCATCCAAGTGCTCAAAAATTTATGTTTCATAGCTACTTAGTGCTTTTAGCCTATAGAACCCTAATTTTACACTTTTTGCAATTTAGTCCTTTTTATCGAATTAAGCATGCAAACGATAAAATTTCTTAACGAAATTTGTATACGGTGATACTAATATGATGTAAACATTAAAATAATAATAAAATAAATATTTTACATCGGATCTGTGGTCCAAAAACCACTATTCTGATTTCACCAAAAGCAGCGGTCATTACTGAGTTCGATTTTTGTCGGTTCGATGCGGGCGGTGATGGTTCGACTGTCGATCCAACCATTAGTTGGACTGTCGGTCCAGTTTCACATGCCAAGCCCGATTCGACCAATTTTTGGGTCTTGATCTCGGTTTTGGGCTCCTGTGCCCAATTTACGATCTCATGTCCAATTTTCAAGTTCAATTATCCATTGGGCCAATTGTTTGACTTGAAATTTAATTTCCAGAAATATCGTATTAGTTTTAATTAATTTAACTTTACTTGATCAAAATTATTTTTCTCAAAAATCACTTAGATTTTTCAAATTAATTTTTCAAAAAAATTTATTTAATCAAATTCGCTACTTGAACAATTTTTACAACCGCCTAATTTAATTTCACATCGTATAAATTGACTCAATTAAATTATTTCCAAATTCGTAGAATCTCATTCTGATTCAAATACAATATGATCAAGCTTTTGTTAAGCTAGCGGAGGGACCAATCAAACATATACAATTAAGCTTTAGTAATTGCAATTATGTCCAGAAGCATTGTTCCGATAATTCGCAATTACTTAATCGTGGAGTCAGTCCACAAGAAGTACCATGATTGAAAACTCCTTATTGCATACTCTTTACGAAAACAATTCATTCAACTGTTTTGTCCAATGACCTCGTCATATGTGTGTTACCCTCATATGATATCTTTGATTCCTTTGAGTTAAATCCGTTCACTCAATACAATCCTAATTTATCTCATTGTCATCATTGTGTCTTCTTAATGATTAATATGATCACTGTCAACAAATGATTGTGATAAATTTCTCATTCGAGAACAAGTAACCCGTGACCACGTTCCATATTTATCAATCCACACAATGCCAATGAGAGGATATCGTTAACTCTTTAATTGAGCTATGAATTCCACTGTTACTAGTAAAACCATGCCATACACAAGTCATGTGCCCAACATACCGGCTATCGGCTCGATCATCTTTAGAGCATAAGCCTCCACTTATATCAAAGCACATAAGTTACATACGCATGGCCAATGATTCACTCAGGATTTAAGTAAATCACACCATGAGTGTCACAAGTGAATTAATTCGCAAACAGATTCAGAATTAATTCATCTTGGGTCTAGTCCAATATATCATTCTGCCAATAAATACATCTATATATCTACCCTGGAGTCAACTGTTTCGATAGCCAAGGCTAGCCATCTCCTCAATTGGAATTGTAGACGACATAATAATCTTTCTCAACATTTGAATCAAATGCTTACTTTGATTCTTTTACGGGATTACAGACTCGTTTAGATTATCTACTGAAGTAAATTATATTTCTCGCAATGTAAACGTTCTTACAGTGCCACTTATCATTAGTTTGAACTTAGACCATCAATGAACTAATATTTATTTGTCACAATTCTACTATGCATGCAAAATATGAAAGGCAAAAACACAAAATATATAATAGTGAAATGTAAAATTAACTTTATTTATTTATCGTTTAAATAAATAAAAAAATAATTATATATTAATTATAATATGGACACATTTCCCAACATATAAAGCGAAAGAAACATGAAACACTTAAAACGCAATAAGCTAGTGAAATGATTATTGTAAATAATATTAGATATATAGTGAGAATGAGGATTATAGGGAAAAATATAAATAGAGGGGTAGTGTAAACACGAGACTCTGTATAGATTGAGTGATGTAACTAGTGATCTATTGTTTAGCCGCTACTGTTTTTATTTATAGCAACTCATTGCTCTTTTTTTTTTTTTTTTTTTTTTTGGATAATATAAAGAATATTTATCGAAATAAATATTTTCATATAGTACTAAAAATTGGATAGGTCAGTTAATTTTTTTAGATTAATTTATCTTTTTTCTTTCTTATTGTCACAGGGGATAAATTGAATAAAAACTTTAATGACGTAAATAATTATTTTTTTGCTTATTTTTAAAATTAATAAAGACTAAATTTCTCTCTTTTTTTAGAGGGGCTAACTTGCTCAATTCTAAAATGGAAAGATAACTTATTACCACGAAAGATAAATTTAACAATAACATAAGTAATTGTTCTTATTTACTTACTTTCAAAATTAACATAAACTACAATACCCTCTATTTTTTAGTGAGATTAACTTGCCCGATTTCGAAATTGAGAGGCAATTAAGAGATAATTTTACCCAAAATAGAAGTAAAATTTGAATTTGAAAGTCATAGTTTTGTTTTTAATTACTTGTCTGCATATAACTATCACGAGTATAATTTTTGATTTTATTGATCTTTAAATAAGAGGAAAATTATGTTTTAGTATGTTTAAACTCACATTCTCTTGATTGTTGCAATAACAATAATGACAACTAAGATTAGGCTCAATAAACTCATTTACATAAATGTACAATCAAATAATATAATTATTATATTATTATTTTTTAAATGGATAAATCTTAAAATTATATATAAACTTTGTTTCAATGTACAATTTGATACATGAATTATGATTGTGTAATTATACGCATGAAATTTTGATTGCGGTTCAAATGTATAAATAAAATTTTAATTTTAATTCAATCATACATATTTAAAGAAATAAATACATCAATTTATTTTTATATTAGATAAATATAATTATTTGTATATGCAATATATAAACATACAATGATACTATATCACTAATTATGTTAATAAATTGTGAGAATTAAATTGAATCAAAATTTTATGTATAAAATTACACAAAATTAATGGTCAGGGTGTTCACCACTCCAAATGTAGCCCAAATTTGAGTCGTGTTAGTCGTGTTTTACCCTATTCTTGTATTCCACGAAAAAAGAAATTAATAAATAAAATTACATATAAAACTAAAATTCATATTCAATTTTAAAATTTATCCGAGAGTTTTTTTTATATTGAATTTATTATTAAGATAATAAGAAGGTTAAGATATTTTCCCTTAATGATAGTTGAGAATAGACTAATTAATTGAAGCAAACCGGTCAAAAACAAATTTTTTTAGAACTCGAGAAAATTGTGGGGACAAAGCCACCTTAGTAGTCAAAACTCAAAACCCTAAGTCCTATACGCCTATTGACACTGCTTTTCTTAGGCCGTCTTTGCTTTAACATAACTCTCTTCCTATTTTCTTTCCCAGGGAAAACACTCCTAAAACAGCAGGGAAACCATCCATGGCAGCCTCTCCTTTGTCTTCTTCTTCAGCTCTCTCAAAACCCATCTCCAAACACCATTCTTTTTCTCTGAACACCCCTCAAAAAGTCCCCTTTCCTCTCCTCCCAAAAACCCTTCAAAAACCCTCTTCTTTCCCTTGCAATCATGTTCTTCATCCCCAGAAATCTCAGTTTACCACCTCCTCTAAAAACCCCATCTCTGACTTCTTTTCAGCAAACAAAAATGAAGACGGTTTGGTGCCTCCTTTTAGTGATGATGACGACGATAAGCCCCGTGAGGAGTGTGGTGTTGTGGGTATCTTTGGTGACCCTGAAGCCTCACGTCTCTGCTATTTGGCCCTCCATGCGCTTCAGCATCGTGGACAAGAAGGTGCAGGTATTGTAGCAGTGAATAACAATGTTCTTCAGTCGGTTACCGGGGTTGGTTTAGTATCTGAAGTGTTTAACGAGTCTAAACTTGATCAATTACCTGGTGAAATGGCTATTGGACATGTTAGATATTCAACTGCTGGTTCTTCTATGTTAAAAAATGTGCAGCCTTTTGTTGCTGGGTACAGGTTTGGGTCCATTGGGGTTGCACACAATGGAAACTTGGTAAACTACCGAGCTTTGAGAGCTATGCTTGAAGACAATGGTTCAATTTTCAATACTAGTTCTGATACTGAGGTTGTACTTCATTTGATTGCTATTTCAAAAGCTAGGCCTTTCTTTTTGAGGATTGTTGAAGCATGTGAGAAGCTTGAAGGAGCTTATTCGATGGTGTTTGTGACCGAGGATAAGCTTGTTGCAGTGCGTGACCCCCATGGATTTAGGCCTTTGGTAATGGGAAGGAGGAGCAATGGTGCTGTGGTTTTTGCCTCTGAAACATGTGCTCTTGATTTGATCGAGGCAACATATGAGAGAGAGGTGTATCCAGGTGAAGTGTTGGTGGTGGATAAAAAAGATGGGGTTCAATCAGTTTGCTTGATGCCTCACCCTGAACCAAAACAATGCATTTTTGAGCATATATATTTTGCTTTGCCTAATTCTGTTGTTTTTGGAAGGTCTGTTTATGAATCAAGGCATGCTTTTGGGGAAATACTTGCTACCGAAGCTCCCGTTGACTGTGATGTCGTGATTGCAGTTCCGGATTCCGGCGTGGTGGCTGCTCTTGGTTATGCAGCCAAAGCAGGGGTGCCATTCCAGCAAGGTCTGATCAGGTCTCACTATGTAGGAAGAACTTTTATCGAGCCTTCGCAGAAGATTAGAGACTTTGGAGTGAAGCTAAAGCTTTCACCGGTTCGTGGTGTATTGGAAGGTAAGAGGGTTGTGGTGGTGGATGACTCAATTGTGAGAGGAACCACATCTTCAAAAATTGTTAGGTTGATTAAGGAAGCAGGGGCTAAGGAGGTTCACATGAGAATCGCAAGCCCACCGATCATCGGTTCTTGTTATTACGGAGTTGACACACCAAGCTCTGAGGAGTTGATATCGAATAGAATGAGTGTGGAGGAGATAAGGGAGTTCATTGGATGTGATTCACTGGCATTTCTGCCATTCGAAAGCTTGAAGAAGATGTTGGGCAGTGAGTCTCCAAATTTCTGTTATGCTTGCTTCTCAGGAAAATACCCAGTGATGCCAAGGGAGGTTAAAGTGAAACGGGTTGGGGATTTCTTGGATGATGGGCTGAATGGACCTATGGATTCCATTGATGGAGGGTGGATTCAAGGCCCACGAAATTTGAACACTGAGAAAGAAATTGATCCCCTGTATCAAAAGAGCAACATTTAGCTGTTTCAAGCAATTACTTTAGAGGGGGGAAAGATCTATCTTTGGGTGGATCTCAACACACTCTTTTTGCTTTCATCTAAATTCTAAAGCTTATACAATTTTGACCCACTGTTTTGGCTCTGCAAACTAACCTCTAATAGACGCTGGGTTGATGTGTTTATTTTGTTTATGCATTTTATAAAGTCCGAGTTTCCTACTTTCATTCTATCACTGATATTTAATAAAAAAGAAATTCTGGAAATGGAAGCAAGCTGATGCAGTGCATTAGTAATGAAGATCTCTTCCCTAACATGGCATTACAGCAAGGGTTTTGCTTTATTAATGATTCAGATTTTGCGTGCAAGGTTTTTGCTTTAATTACGTAGTACTTGACCATCTCATCCTAATCATCAACAAGACAAAATTAATGCTATGGTTGAGCAGTTCCACCACAAGCTAAACCACCCCTAAAACCTAGAGGAGTTGGTTACTAGGCCCTCGCCCCAGGCTCATCCGCTACTGTCAAAAATAGCTCCAAGGAATGGAATACAACCAGTAAAGAAATGGCAATTCCCTACATCATCAGAAATTAAAGAATAAAACTGATGGGTGGTCCAACAGATCATTTGAGTGGAGCAGAGCATGGCAGTCCTACGATTATAATAGTAGCAGAATGGTGTCTGTTGATAAATGTACTTACAGGAGCAAGTTAAAAGTTCATATTCAAGTCACAAACAGCTATATCATGTTTACGTTATCTATTCTCATCAATACTGCACTTTTCTGAATAGTTTTCCGTGATAAAACTTGTTACTCTTAAAACTACAGTTTTCAATCACAAGTGGCACAAAGCATCCCTTAACTATATTTTAACCATTCAAATGAAAATGTAATCTGTAGTATCTTGTACAATTACATTATTTAATGGTTATAGTGGTTAAATGGTACTAAATTTGGAGCAAGATGAGCATACTCCCCTGAATAATAGAAGCTAGATAGCAGCACGAGCTAGTATCAGATACCGCTAACTTCACTACAAAATTGAAAGATAGTAATATCACCTTAATACGGTTTCTGCAATTAAATAAACCTAGGGAATGAAAAACATAATCTGCAAACCAAAAGACTTGCATTCATAAAAATGCTGTAATATTAAATAAATGGCACAAAATTAGCCATTTTCTGCACGATCATAAGCATTGGATTTGTGCTTTGGTGCGAATGTGAAACCATCTGGAACCTTGCCAAGCAGCATTTCAGATATACGGATCTGCACGAGTGAAGACGAAACTAATAAGAGGATCACTACTAGCGTTATTACGGTTAGACATATAGTAAGAAGCAACTGCATACCCAGTCAGCTGCAGAATCAGAGGCCATTAGCGTCTCAAGATCATCTCGTCCATAGTATGAGGGAGGTCGCCAATTCAGACGTTGGGGGATGACATCTAAAAGACCAACAGGAATATACCTACATGCGTAGCTAAGCCATTCCAACAAGAAATGCCTAGTTGTTTCCACACCTGGAAATTCAGTCAAATACCAGAGAACTTTAAACCATAATAGTTGTAAAATACCAAGGTATATGTTCACAGCAGCAGAAATAAAAAATTATTAATGTCTGAAAACAATTTACACGACATTTTGGCATCTCCAACCTTATTACAAAGAAAACCACAAAATTATGCACCAGTACAAGTATGCTCAATAAATTTTGAATTTGTACTATTGTAGAAGCCACTGCTGCTTTTTATTTTGGGTGATAAAATCAATGCTCATCCAAAAAAACAGAATATCATAAATTTTCTCGGGATGGGTTCACAACTTCAATCAGGAAGCTAAAATTCCAATGGGGTAGTTTGATGCTAATTAACGATATGGTTAAAACTTAAAACCAACACAGTTTTGGGCCAAAGAAGAAAGAAAAATGTTTCTATTTTATCAACTCAGTCACAGCAGATACAACAATGTTTCTCAAACCACAGCACCAGCATAATGTTATCGGTCACTAAGCTAACGTATGAAAATTCAAACTAAATCACATGCATTCCATTCTGAAAAAGGAATGCCTGTGGAAGAATTATTGCGTACCCTTTTTGTCAGATCCCCAATGCTCTAGGCCAAAACGTACATACTCCTTCAGAATATTCAACCGCTCCTGAGAACTGATATCCCAGTGCCTCTGTTCCTTGATTTCAGTAAATAACCAAGGCTGCAAAGCAACTTAGTTGTTATGATAGACTGAAATTCTGTAAAGCACAATCCAGCAGTATGATAAATAATGGAATGTTTGCAGATAGAATGTCAAAGATAACAAAACATGTTAAAATCTAAATACATACCTTAATCAATGCCCCTCGAGCAATCATACACGTATAAAGCTCAGGGCAGTCAGTTTTACGATTGTTCCAATCTAAATATGAGAAAATATCTCCATTACCCAAAACTTGCAATGTACTAGGGGCCTTCCGAGCACACTGGTATATATAATCCCAATCAGCAAGTTTACTGTAGCGTTGCTGACGTGATCGACCATGTATTGTCACTGCAGTAGCACCCCAACTGCCAATATCTGCAATTAGCGAATCAATGCGGTTTTTACCTCCAAAATAACCTGTTCTCACCTGGCATAGCAAAAGGTACAATTACATATCTTGAAACTGCTTGATAAGTGCATGTAAAGAAGAGTGAAAAAGGAGCAATATTGACAAGCAAAAGTTGGAAAAAAAAAAAGAAATCCAGATGTGTGAGCAACTGAGCACACATGTAAATGACATAGGCATGCACAAATGAACTAATAATCTAAATGCCAGCAAGTACCTTAACAGTTATAGGTTTATCTACAGTGCCAGAAACTGCTTGAATGATTCCTTTCATACGTAATGGTTTTGTGAGAAGAAAAGATCCAGCACCCTTATCAACAACAATATCAATTGGACACCCCATATTAATGTCAATGAAGTCCACCGTACACTCCTTTTCTATAAGTTCAACAGTACGTGCTATAGTGTCAGGATATGCCCCACATATCTGGACTCCAAACAAATCCTCGGATGAATGTCGCCTCAGCAGAGCCCATTCTGAAGCTTGACCCTGTTGCCACAGGATAAGCGCCACAGAGAAACATATGAAGCACAGAAAGCACTTTTATAGTAATAACAAATGTAAAAAACAAGAAAAGGCCACCAGAAGAGCTAGCCAAAAAGAAGTTCAACTACTAAATGTTAGCTTCCAATCAAGATGTATATTCTAATAGCAAACCAGTTAATGCAAGACATCACTAGTTTCTTATTTGGGATGCCTTACTGAGAAAGAAAATTATGCCTATTCGTTCCCTTGGGTGTACTTTAACTGGCTAACCACAGCCTATTATTTCAATTTCTGACACTTATTGGAAGGAAAAAGTAGCAGTTTGCCCCTGATCCAAAAATCACTAGGCAGTTGTGATATACATACCTGCAAAAGGTTGGTGCACATTGCCATTTCACCGCATGTCACATCTGCTCCCAGTGTTTTGCAAACCCTACGAAAAGGAAGATTCCCAACTGTGGTTAGAGGAGCAAGATACAACTTCTCTCTAAAATCAATAAGCATCTTTTCACGAGGGTGTATCTTGAGGCTCTTATCAGGTTCTGCATGTACATCATCAGCCGGTTCAGTTTCAGCAGATTTTTTTTCATTATACTTCTCAAGAACAGTCGCATCTTTCAAATTACATATCTTGAGGCTCCTATCAGGTTCTGCAAGTACATTATCTGCCGGTTCAGTTTCAGCAGAATTTTTTTCATTATCCTTCTCCAAAACAGTTGCATCTGTCAATTTACACAACTGAGTTACAGACTAGATTAATCAGTTCAAAAATTAGCAAAGAATAAAAAATCCACAAGAAGTCTATCACCTTCCCCTTCATCAGAGCACTTTTCATCAACCACTAACTTGGCCTTCTTCAAGGGTCTCAACTCATCAGTTTCACATGTCTCCTCAGCATTAACTGCTGCTGGAAATGTTGAAGGACACTCAGAACAGTCAACTGAATCATCAACCATCTTTTTGCAATCGGTCTCATCGGCAGCATGAGAACCATCTAAACCAACTTCGTCTTCCTCCTTATCTACCAGCTTCTTTACTTTCCAGTTGGGCCCCTGAATTATCGCGTTGATAATAAGTTCTAACAATAAACCATAATGATTATACAACAAGATGGAATGAACAGAAATGCAAGAAATAAGGACCAATAAAAGAATTATTTCATTGTACCGCTAGTCCAAGAGATTTAACTACAGCATCCGCTTTAGTAAAGCGCATTTTGTTTTTCCACAAAAGCTTCTGAACATCTTTGCTTAGTCCATTGACTTCAGAGCTTTTCTTCAATAAATTAGAAGTAGCAGCGGGAGCATTATCCTTATGCGTGCCTGCAAATCTACAGGCTAAACCATAAGGGCAGGGTGCATCAGCTTTTATAAATGGGCAGTCACCCTCTAGATCAGCCGGTTTCTACATACAAAAAAAAAAAAAAAACTATTAAAAAACCCAATTAGCAAAATTTGATTAAATTATAAAGTCAGGAAATGGGTATTCAAATACCTGAGCCATAAAGGCTTCAATGTCATGGCTGAAACGACATTTATCTTTATAAGAACATGCATTGACATCTCCCGTCTTTGCTATCTCAGGACATAGATTCAAAGGAGATTTTTGCTCCTGAAGGAGAAAAATAAATCTTTAACCATCACTTTTCAATTTACATTCCACTACAACAACAAAAAAAAAAAAGATTTTTTTTCCCTCCCGGCAAATAACAATTGCTTTTGTAAAGGGAAGCACATTAGGTTAAGAAAATTGGGACCTCACGACGCTCTCGTTTGAGTTGCCGCTTCGATTTCTTTTCCTGGACAACGTTTGCCTGAGGTTGCTTGACGTTGGCGTCAGAGGCGGGGTTGTTTTGGGTGGTTCTAGAGGATGGTGGAGGTCGAAGAAACTCTCGCTTTACAGGTGCAATGGCTCGAGCTACTAACTCTTCCGGTGAACGTTGAGTAGTTCCATTCGGGTCCGAAGGCGGCTGTGAAGCCGGGACCCCTTCCGTCGAAGAGTCTGTAACCGCACAGATATCTTTCGGACAGTCATCCATCGATGGCGAGTTCGCTGGGTGAGGGCACTCAGTTCCCTGCCAATCTCCTGCAGTGATTAAAGCTCTGTTTCCAGTAACGAGGAGTGGCTCCTGATTAGGGTTTACGTTCAGTGGGATTGTTGTTGTAAGTGTACACAACGTGGGTAAACCATATATTCAGAGGGCAAAAGTGCCGCGCCTTTACTACGCGGACGGTGAGAAATAAAACGATGTCGTTGTTATCCTGAGAAGCAAACGATGCCGTTTTCATGAGGAGAGTGAGGACGAATACGACGCCGTGTTTTGGTGGACAGTAGAAAGCAAACGGGGTGGTTTCATCTAGAAGGAAAAAAATAATACTATTAGAAAGATTTAAACCCATACCATGAACTTGAGTCTAACCTCTTAAACCACTCTACCATCCAATCACCATGTTTGGTTTAATAAAATGTAATAATTATGTGTAGAAATAGAATATGAAAATAATAGATATTACGTGGTTTGGCTGATTGAATAGAATAAACAAGTAATAGTATTAAGTTGGCTAGATTGATTGATGGTAAGGAATAGAAAAGTAATAAGTGTTAAATGACATTATTACCCTTAAATTAAATAATAATATTTTTTATTATTCTATTATTATTAAATTAATATATGTTAGAAATTTAAATATTATAATTTAGTAATGTATATTATAAATATACTTAATAGTATAATATATTATTTATTTCTTAATAAATTTATAAATATTATGTCAAAACATAATATTTGAAAATGAATAATTTCACCTTTTACATTTAATAATAATAACGTTATTTACCAATAATATTTAATAATAATACTTATAAAAGAATAAAATTTTATTTTAATATTACTTTTATCTCTTTCATATTTTTGGAGTTCTACCTGGTTCTTTTTTTTTTTTTAATGAATTTGTTCAGAATCTTTCCATTCTTAACTCATCATCGTGGCAACTGATCTCATTGTCACTATCAACCATCGTGAAGGCTTTATGAAATTTCATCACAGATTTCTTATAACTTCTTTTTTATTTTCAAAAAAAACAATAAACCTAGATTACAAAAATAACTTCAGCTTCCATTGCATTTTTGGGGTCTTCCATCGCTCCAAGTCTTCATTTTGGTTATCTTAATTGTTGTTAACTCCTAAAATCCCTATTGCTACCCGAAAAAGTTGTTCTTTTACCTCTGTAGTGAGAATGATATTGAAAAAGCCAATTCAAATTTAACAAAAGCTGTCTTGGTTTAACTTGAAATGATGAGGGTAAAATTTCAAATATATATAAATGCTATTCGCTGTTGAGCGGAACAGCCATTCTTTAGTAATTCGTTAATGAGATATAAATCCTAAATCGGCTGAATAAGGAATTTATTAAAACCAAATTATGGAATAATTATTCCCCTTGGAATGGGTTCGCTATTCATGCCACCCAACCAAATGTACTGTAAGTTTCAAACTTTTTACAAATGAACAAGAAACTATGTTCTGAATATGACAAAGAAAGCTCTTTTGTGATAAAGTTTTTGCTGATCTGATATTTTAAGAAAGAATGATTTCAGATTAATTGCTTCCAAGTCCCAATCTTATCACAGTGCCTGCTTAGTGAATGATTAAACACAGACATGAGATGAAAACACTAGCTTTCTTTCTCTCTCAGTTCACAAGTTTGGTTTTCCTACATTTTGGTGCAATAAAACTGAACTTGTGCAAATACCCAAAGTACATTGAAAACCAATTGATGGAACAAACTGCAAAAAAAAAAAAAAAAAAAACCACAGTCGCTAAAATGAAATGCCCAAACTCTTTTACTGAAATGAGAAGAGAATGTAAAAAAGAATATAACAGAAGAGTTAAAGATCAACTCTTGTAATGTTAATGCAACAAATCCTGTATGTCAACTTAATGCTTACATTCCAATATGATTTATCTACCATAAATAAATAAATTAAAAAGATTTGATTATAACCGATATTATGATTATTCAAGCTGATGTATGTTTTTACTTCGTCCCATCATCTAAAGATGGAGAATATCTGATGCAGGTTGAAATCCTCCCAAGTCGGGACGTTGAAAACTAATGAATACCAGAGGTGAAGAGAAACGGGGATATCATGGGTTTTCAAAGCTTCCCAGAGACCAAGCTACTGATTCAACTCGGTTTTTGCAGTTGTGTTCCCCTTCTGTTGTTGGGGCTGTGGAGGTGACTGCTGCTGCATCTGATGAGATATGTTAAGCTGGAACATCTGCTGATTAACAGAATGCGGCTTGGAAACCATGCCTTTTGAAGGGTCGGAATCACCACCTAGCCGTTGAGTAGCAAGTTTTAATCGTTGGACCTCCGCAGTTAATGCTTCGTTGAGAGCTTTCCAAATGCAACACAAAAATGAAGGATAAGACAGTCGAGCATAAAATTTCAGGAAATGCAGTTGTAGAATGGAGAACTTGGTACAACAAATCATCAGAGTTATCGAAAGGATGAATTAGAACAACATATATGCAAAGAACCAACTCGGCTTAGGAGAAAATTTATCACAAAGTTCAGTAGGTTTAGTGCCATGACCTATATGAGACTTCATGAGTAGCAGGCAGAGGCATATGGCTAATCAATGCAATATGATTTTTGGTGCAATTTAAGCTTCCACCATTGATCTATAATGTAGCTTCAAGACGAAACCAACGATTATGGCACAACTTCCCTTATAGTAGTCTTTTATATTTTATTCCTAGCGTGAAATATAAAAAATACTGCAGCACCTTATTTACCATCTTTGAAACATCATTTCTTCGAAGATACTAAATATGAGGATGATGGAAAGGGCAAGGAAAATCCACTTGCACCATGGAAAAATGAAATGAAATGGCGCACCATAATCAATTAAAAGTAAAATCCATATGTTTCCTATACAAGATAATAATATTTATTGCAACCTTAAAAGCTCAGCATGGTTTACGAATTTTTCGTTCTCCTAGTTCTGTTAACGTAGAAGCAGCATATTTGCAGTATTACCCCAAAAAAATGGCACACAAGATGGGAAGAACAATTAGACACTACCATACAAGGGACATTTTTCCTGAATCGGTTTTAACGCAAGGACAAAATATTGTAGCATGTGCAGCTGTGAGCATGAAAATGCAAACACACTAACTAAGAACACGAAACACTCGTTAAAAGCATGTTAAACAAACAGCTAATAATTGCTCAACAATTCAATCAGTCGACCGTAATTGCATGCTTTACAATTCAAAAGTCTAAATACTTTGTCCAAAAAAGAAAGGTACAGTTTTAAGGAAACGGAAATCGAATCATACCATCACGGAGTTGTGCTTGTTGCTCCATGGCTTGAAGACGAAACTTCAACTCATTGTTCTGATTTGTAAGCCCAACAGAATCTCTCTACATAAATTTAAAGTTGATGATGAGAAATAAGAAAACTAAAACTAGAAAATATTGCTATAACATGCCGTACTCTAAATCCTCTACCTGTAAAAGTGTTAGCTGAGCAGACAATGTGGTAGCTTCAGTCTGCAGAGTCTGAACCTTGTGTTCCAACTCTGAAATGTACCGCATCTTCCGTTCTTTGGAACGAGCAGCAGACTGACGATTGGCCAAAATCCTTCAAAAGCCAAACAAAATAAGTTTAAGTGAAATGCTTTTGTTATCAAGCAATAGACTTGAACAATAGGATACCTCTTTGCGCGCTTTGGATCAGTCATAGCAATCTCAGCAAGCTTCTCATTTGCCATAATTTTCTTCAATTCAGCCTCGGTGAACTCACCATTTCCAAACTCCAAACTAAAGGCAGCCGAATTCCCATCGATTGAATTCCTAGGTGAGAGTTGTCCGAGCCGATTCCCAGGTGAAGGTGGTAATTTCGGAGATTCATCACCAAAGTTCAACTTCCCTATAAAACTATCCATTGAAACACTTCTATAATGTCTACCGCTCGGAGCAATGTCTGCTCCTGCGGCCCTTTTGTTCCCTTCCCTCTTCTCGGTCGAATTCATTCCGCCACGCGAACTGTTCCCACTTTCATTCACACTGCTTTCAGCTTCGTTATCACTACAATCAACACCATTCGTCTTCGTTCCACTTGCTCCGCTATCCAAATCTTCATGATTCTCATTACCATTATTGTTCTTACCGTCGCAAGGATTCAACGCATCCATGTTATCCAAATTCATATAAGCCGAAAACAAATCATCGACAACTTCCCCTTCTGATTTCCTCTCACCCATTCCTTCACCATTGCCATCACTGGTTTCCTTTTTCACCAACTGGGCTGGCTTACTAGAACCCCTTAAAGGAATAAGAGGCGGCGAAGATTGCATTATCGTATTAAACCCAAACGGAATATCACTACTGGAGCGCCTATGCGATTTTCGCGGCGGCAAGCTTTCCCCAAGCCGTGGAGAATTCGCCTTTGAAAAAGGCGACGGAGGCAACAAAGAATGTGAAGCAGCTGCATCCCTTTCATCCATCGACACATCGGTGGAAACTTGGTCTGAGACTGCCATGGATGAAGAATCACGAAACGGGGAAGGGCTTAAAGGGGGCAATGAATCGAGTGAAAAGAAGGATGAAGGCTGAGACAAAGACCGCGAATGAGTTGGTCCCGAGTTAAAACTCTGAGAACCCATTTGCTGGTTTGGAGGGCGGCACATGGGGATCTGCGAATAAGGTGAAATGGGTGGGATCTGGTTGGGGTGTGAAGGAGGGATACCAACTCTTTTGTTAGTAGCACCATCACCAGTACCAGCAGCAGCACCGCCGTTAAAGTTTTGGCCAAAATGAGAGTAATGTCTAGCAGCTCCTCTGATTTGATTAGGATTCAACTGAGGTATCTCAAGATGATTCATCGATAAAGGTTGCTTAGGGATTGAAGATGATGATGTTCCAAATGAAGATTGAATCCTTTGCATCACATCAGTGTTACCTTCTTCACCATCACCCATAATTTCTTCTTTTCTTTCTTACAAACAATGATGACACAAAAACTCAAAAAGATGAAAACTTTGGACAATTAAAAGCTTAACCCAGTTCACTCCAAAACAAAAAAAACAACAACAACAATATGAGCAAATCAAACTCACCAGGATCTGCAAAAAAAGAAAATGTGAGATAGAGAGAATTTGACAGTAGAAACAAAAAAAAAGGGGGGGGTAAAGATAAAGTGGAATCCGCAGAATTTAGAACAATGAATATAAAAGTAATGTCTTAAGTACCTTGTAATTATAGGTCAAAGCAAGGGGAAAGAAATGAGCAAAAAAACAAAGAAGCAAAAACAATGGCCGTCCGGCGTAATTTAGCAAAAAAACAAATGGGGCAGCCGAGGTGCAAGTTAGCAAGGTGGCAACACCACCAAAATCTCCGCCGAATTTAGCGGCAGGCGCTTTCTCTCTCTTAATTTCACAGTGGAAAAAAATGATTTAAAATATTAGAAAATTTGGGTTTGGGTTTCTCGGTCTAGAAACCTTGATAAAGGAAAAAAAAAAGAAATCTTTTCTTGTGAATTTTAATTTAATTTGTGGGGGTTTCGATGAAGGGGACACGGATTTCATGACATGCACGTAATCGACGCGTGAAATTAAAGAAGAAAAAGGAATTTCATTTGAATTTGCATTTAGGGTTTGCATTTCAATTTCATTCCGACCTCTATATCCGCAGCTTATTTAGCAATCATAACACCCCACAAAATCTTATTCATATTTTATTTTTCCACTTTTACTATGTCTTCTACATTTTTTTTTGTTTTAATGGAATATATTCTAATCGAATGTGATTCTTCAAATTTATTCATTCTATTATTAAATTCACATTTTCACCAAATATGTTGCATCAATATATTTTGCTATTGTAAAGATCAATAATTTATAATTTTTGTAATTGCAGGTATTATTCAGATTTTTTTTTAAAAAAAAAACCTCTAAAATGATATCAAGTATTTCTTTAATTATTTAATTATTATTTTATAAAATAATATTTAGTACACTATTAATGAGTGCTGATAAGTGCCCTACAATTATAAAGTAAAATTTTTAAAAAAATACATGAAAATCTTTTTAAATTTATCTGTAGAATAAAAAAAATACATTATCGATATATTTTATTATATCCTAAAATAAATAGTATTAATCTTTTTTTACTACACTAGTGGTGCATAAGATAATAATCTTTATTCATAATTGTACATCATAAATTGAAATCATCTTAATGCTAATTTTATATTTTAAAATTAATATTTATAAATATTTACTTACTTTTAAACAATAAATTAAAACCATAGAGATAGAGAACAGAAGTCAGAAGAACATGCAACAATTATGTTTTAATTATGAATAAGTTGAATAAAAAAAATGTTAATTTTGTCCCACCAACTCTTATGTACTTTCTATTAAATCCAATCTTTACATGAATTTACCATTTTAAAAAAAATAAACTATTTTTTACATACCAGTATTGACTTAATGGATGTATCATTTTTTTACTGAAATTGATATATATTGGTATTGATCTATTTTGGTGTTTCATTTCAATTTTATGGATATCTTTTAAAAATATTTAATATATTTATATAAAGAGATTTATAAATATCCAATAAATAATACTAATACTTCGTTTGTTTCATTGAAAATAGTTTCTAAAAAATGTTTTCTAAATTTTCTTGTGTTTATTTCATATAAAACAGATTGGTCAAAGGAAAATAACTTATAAGTCAACACAAAATAAGTCTTTTGAAAAGGGTAAGTTATTTTTCAAAAAAAGAGCTCATTTATGGGTGTTTTTATTTTTATATAAAAATTAATTTAAATCAAGCTTAATATTATTCTATTAATAATATTTTTTTATTTTTTTAAAATATTTAAAGTTAATAAAATATTATATTTTTCAATATTATTAATCATACATATTTAATTATATATATCTAATCATATAATAAATTATTTATTGTTTTAATAAATTATTTAATATTTCAATTTTATTTTAATAATAATTTTAAATAATATTCTTCATATATAATTGAAAAAAAATTCAATTTTAATATTTTAATAATAAATATTTATTACAATTATAAATATATTAATAATAAATATTTTGTAGTATAAAGGTTAAAATATGACATAAGTCTATGTACTCTTTACAAATTTGGAATTTAGTCCCTCTACTTTTCAAATTGAAAATCATGTCTAATTGTAAACCTTGTTAAATCTTTTTGTCAACTTTGTTGATGTCACATTTTTAAATAATAAATGTTCGGTATTTATGTAACTAAAAAATAACAACATGAATTTAACAAAATATTTTTAATAATGCTAACAGCTGAACTTGAATTTTGATATCTAAAAAGTAGGACTAACCCAAAAATAAAAGTACATGGACTAAATTTTAAATTTACGAAGAGTACAATGACTTATGACATATTTTAACCTAGTATAAAAATATGAATATTTTAATTATATAAATATGAGTATTTGTTGAAATAATGCTTAGCTTCATTTATCCCTTACAACTCTAATGTGTCAATATGTACTCTCATATGTGTAATACATGTAATTTAAATTAAGTTTTAATTAAGCATTATTTATTATTAAGTTTATATATGACATTGATTATTACAAAATATTTTCTTATTATAAAGTAAATTTCAATTGTTAAGAGGAAATTGCATTATAATATTTTATAAAAAAGATCTTTATGTTGTGTTTGTTTTACAAAAACAATATAAAATATAAATTTATAGATATAAAATAAACTCAATTAAATAATGAAAAATAAGAAAATTTCAAATGTAAATTAAAATATTTTTAGGAAATCTGCCAAATAATAGAAAATATTTTATATAGATTCATCCAAACACCAATAAGTTATTTTTCAAAAATCATTTTCTGGGAGTCATTTTCAGTGAAACAAACCAAACCTAAATAAAGTTCAAATATAAAATATTCATCAATTATATAAATACTCATTAATACTTCACAAATAAAAATAATAATTTTCAGTAAATTCAAAATTAATAAGAAAAAAATCAAAAGGTGAGGGGATTTTTGGGTAAATGACCAATATATACCTATTTTTAAAAAAATTTACGGAAAAGGGCCGAAAAAATAATTATTTACCGGAAATGGCCATTTCCCCCAAAAACGCGTCCACGTCAGCGCGTTTTCAGGGGATGAATCAGAAAAGCGCATCCACGTGGGAGCGCTTTGTGCCACATCAATGAAAAACGCGTCCTTGAGGGCGCGCTTTGCTGATGTGGCAAAAGCGCTCCCTCATGGACGCGCTTTTGCCCTTCCCCCCGATGGGCTTTTCAGTTGTTTTTAGTGTTAGGGTATGAGTTTTTAGGGTTTTAGGGCTACGTTTTAGGGATTTTTAGGGTCTTAGGGTTTAGGGTTTTTAGGGGAAAATTAATGGACTAGATTTTAGGGTTAATTAATTAGAATAATTTTAAGTTTAGGGTTTTGGGAAAAATATATAAGCAAAATAATAATTATTTGAAATTTTTTTACTGATGAGTATACGGTAAGATAATCTTGAGAAGACGTTTCTAAACAAATAGTGACCAAAACGCTTCAAGCAGGATGCACTGTCAGCAAGAGTACTGAAAAAAGCTCCCACGTGGACGCTCTTTTGCTACTGAGAGTCTCTCGGCATGATAATTTTGAGAAGACGTTTCGAACTAATAGTGACCAAAACGCTTCAAGCGCAGGATGCACTTCATCGAAGAGTCTTGAAAAAGCTCCCACATGGACGCTCTTTTGCTACTGATGAGTCTCTCGCAATCCTTAGACTATAAATCACCAAATTTCATTCTCGGGTTGTATAACATAAATTGAGGCAAAAGTAAAATAGAAGGCGAAGATGAGTGAACGTATTAATCTTTGTTATTTACTACGATGGTGAGGTTTGTGACACCGAAAATGGTGTTGTTTTTTATCGCAGAACACAACGCTGATCGGGTTTTAAACGAAACATAGATTTGTGAACTTCGCAAAAGAATTAGGCGTAAAATCTTGGAACAACGCCAATGAAAGTTCGATCTATTAAGTATAGATTTTGCGCTTGGTGATCCGTAAATATGACTCATTCGACATCAAAGGTCCTTGGAGCTTGGAGGCAATGGTGGAGACTCATCTTGCCAGTGGATCACCCTATCTTGAGGTATATGTTCAATTTTCATCGCCAAGTGATCTTCCTTCGACTTCAACATCTACTGATGTTCGACAGGAATACACAATCCCAAGCCGACACTCTGTTAGTGGGAGGCAGAATACAGAAGCATCCGTGTTTGGTGATAGTATGGAAAACACAACCCCTGCACGACACTCGGCTGGTGGATGGGACATGCATATCCTTCCTTCGACGTTTGATGCTAGAAATACGTATTGGGGAACGTCATCAACTTCTAGTGGTTGACAATCCACATATGATTGGGAACGTTACGAAAGTTGTTTAAGAAGGGATAATGTACTCCCCACGACATCCACCAGCGAGGGGCCCTCGCTCGTTGCAGATGATGTGGGTCGGATGATGAGTCCGATGTGGATCCACCTCGAGAGCCCGGCCCCGATGGTGTAAAGTTGCATTATTTTTTGAATCGGAGCATGTTCCAACTGTACCTGAAGATGTTGAAGGCGGTTCAGATGAAGAAGAAGAAGATCTGCGATTCAGGGCGTACTCGCCTTCAGCCCATATGCATAATGTCGATCTATCTCAAGACAATGCATTGGAGTTTCCTGAACTACCACACAGAAGGCGTGACCGTACAAGTTCGTCGTTGGATTCAGGCGAATTAGAAGTTGGTAAAGAGTTTTCCAATAAGGATAGTTTTTTTGGTGCATTGAAATAATATAGCATCAAGAACGGGGTTAACTACAACGTGGTTAAATCCAAACTCGATAAGTACGAGGCCAAGTGTGCAGTACAAGACGGTACATGTTCATGGAAAACCATGGCCTCGTTGAGGAAAAGGACAGGCTTGTGGGAGATTAAAAAGTACAAAGGTCCATATACATGTCTTGCCGGTACAGTATCACTAAGTGTTCAAGGTTTTTAAATAATACTGATGTTACGTAATGTTGCATTATTTAACGTACTTTGTTGACAGGTGTTTCACAAGATCATTCGAAGATGGAGTCAGAGATGTTGGCTGACTTAATAATGCTGACGGCAGATCCCAAGACTACAGTACCGGCCTTAATTAGCAATATTCGTAGCCAATTGGGGTACACGCCCTCTTACCGGAAGACTTAGATAGCCAAGCAGAAGGCGTTTGAAAAGTTGCATGGTCGGTGGGACGCTTCATATAATGAAGTGTGGCAGTGGTGTCAGGTGCTGGAGAGATATATCCCAGGCAGCATAAAAGACCTTGAAACGGAACTGACGTACTACAACGATCGATTGCTCCGTGGACGCCAAGTGTTCAAGCGTCTGTTCTAGACATTTAAGCAATGTTGAGACGCATTTCTATACTGCAAGCCATTGGTACAAATTGACGGTACCTTTATGTATGGTAGATATACGCATCGACTATTGCTAGTCGTGGGTACGGGATGGCAATGAGAGAATCCTTCCAATGCGTTTGCAATAACACCGGGAGTCGGTGATGACCGAGATTTCTTTCTATCTAGGTTAAGGAGGCATGTCTGCCCCCAACCTGATATATGCGTTATATCGGATCGGGGCCCTGGAATACTAGCTGCAATAGAGCGACAGGGAAGCCTGTGGCATCACACACACCATCGATATTGCCTAAGATATGTTGCGTCCAACTACCATGGGCAACATCGATCTACAAGTCAACGACGGCAAGTGACCAATATGGGTATGTAATATCTATTAATATAATTTCGTTTGTAATATTCAATTTATTTTTAATTGAAGAGTGTTATGTAATATTCGCTATCAATTTATATTGGCAGGGTACGAGATCAATAAGGACCGTTTTCACGAGATGTTGGCGAGTTTGCGCTCAGTTAACGAAGAAGGCGCAAACTACCTACGCAATATTCCTTTCGAACAGTGGACAAAAGCATACGACGGCGGCCTACGATATAGTCATATGACCTCAAACCTGGCCGAATGCATAAATTCTGTTCTAAAAGGAACGCGTCATTTACCGATAACATCGGTTGTGCGAGAGACATATTTTCGTTTAGCGGCACTATTTCCAAAGCGAGCAGCGAGTTATAAAGGCCAAATGCAAGGAGACCATGTATGGTGCGCGAAGGTCTTGTGAGAAATTAACAAGGGGAAAGCACGGGCCAACGGCATGCACACAGTGTGTCACGATCGCGACAACCTATGGTTTCGTGTGACGGAGTTTGACAGACCGAACCAAGGTATTGTTGGCGGGCAATATCGTGTACACTTGAGAAATAGGGACTGCGAATCGTGGATATTTGATGCACTTCGTTACCCATGCGCTCATGTACTTGCGGCTTGTCGAATCTCGTCTGGATCCCATGAGCTATGTCGATGAAGTGTATAAAATAGAAAACATGTACAACGTGTGGAGACACGTATTCCCACCGATCCCGGATGAACGTAAGTGGTCGTGCGTAGACGCTTGCTCCGTATAAGTCGTTTCACGGATAGAATCTTTGCGGCAAGAAACCAAATGGTCGACCTTGCTCGACTAGAATACGCAACAATATGGATATCCGAGAAACGGCCAACCAACGGAAGTTATGCGGATGGTGTAGGAACCCAGGCCATACATCTCGCTCGTGTCCAACTCGGAATAGTTGATAGTCTCCTTATCATTTTTGTCTCTTGGTGGCTATGAAAATTCTTTTAATTTCTTGATGAAAATGGTGAACTTTTGTAGAAGGAAAAAAATGATAGATTGGAAGAATGAAAAGTTATGTCTTGAGGATATAAATGGGGTTAAAACTAGTAGCATGTGTTTTTTATTTTATTAAATATATAAAAATTAAATTACAATTAGGTTATTAAAAAATAACTTTCAATTTATAAAAGAAAAAAATAATAAATTACATAAAAAATAAACAACAACTTTTATTTTATTAAAGATATAAAAAAATAAATTACAATAAAAAATAAAAAATAACTTTTATTTTATTAAAGATAAAAAAATTCAATTACAAATAAAAATAAAAAACAACAACTTTTATTTTATTAAAGATATAAAAATTAAATTACAATAAAAAAATAAAAAACAACTTTTATTTTATTAAAGATAAAAAATTAAATTACAAATAAAAATAAAAACAATAACTTTTATTTTATTAAAGATAAAAAATAAATTACAATAAAAAATAAAAACAACTTTTATTTTATTAAAGATAAAAAATAAATTACAATAAAAAATAAAAACAACTTTTATTTTATTAAAGATAAAAAATTAAATTACAAATAAAAATAAAAACAATAACTTTTATTTTATTAAAGATATAAAAATAAATTACAATAAAAAATAAAAAAACAACTTTTATTTTATTAAAGATATAAAAATAAATTACAATAAAAATAAAAAAATGGCGGTCGGAATCAATGTTGGTGCGGTCGGAATCGAGTGCCACATGGGGTGGTCGACTGATTCTGCGCTGGATTCCTCTTTCTTCTAGCTTCCAGTGGGATTGTGGAACCTCGGTGAGGATTCTCGTTCCTCCGGCAGGGTCCGTTGTGGGTGTTGCGAGGATGACCCACATTGATAAAATAATGACTGGGGATGTGTTTGCATAAACCATTGCGGAGGTGTCTGAATCCCGTAAGGCGAATGAGACTGGTAAAAAGAAGAGCTCCCCGACGGCGCCTCGTGCGATCCCTCATGCGACGGCGGCCTCAAGATCGGTGGCGATCGGAGTAGTCGAACGGACTCGAACAAGGTCATGCATTCCAACTGCCGTGGGACTGGGAAAAGGAAACATATAAGGGTTAGGATACATATAAGGGCTAGGGTACGCACCTGGCATAATCTGAAAAGGTTGTGATGTGGGTGTCATCGGCTGAAGTGTTGGGCCCGGTGACTGTGTGGGCGTTGTTAATGGGCCCGGTGACTGTGTCGGCGCTGTTGATGGTCCCGTCTCATCACCCATTCTCCTTGGATTTAAAGGGCCCTATCGTTCCCTTTGTTCACGAAGTTGCCGTCGCCTCTCCTCTCCCGACAATAAATACGGCTTGCTATGGATCCGAAACCATGGCATGTATTCCGGCACGCACGCTAACTCAGGAACGATGATCGGTTCCCGAGTAGGTATATAATCATACCGGTTCTCCCACAATTCGATATACGCTAACCAAAATCTTGGCCAATCCGTATGCAACTGCCGTAAGTCGACTTTATGCTCCTCATCGAGCACCTCAGGTGCCACGAGAATCGGTTGTCGGAATCCAAATTGACGCAGAACCCGATCTGACTGGTGCATCTCCACGGTCGCATAGTTGATCAATGGGACCTTCACAAGCCAAATGTTCGGATTTTGAAAGAACTCATCCGGAATTACTGCCCAAATTGAGGGATCCTCGTATGGTGTCCATTCAAACTATATTAACATGATAAAAATATTAGTTATATACTAAATACTAAATACTAAATACTAAATACCAAATACCAAATACTAAATACTAAATACGAAATACGAAACGACTATTTTATTACGAAAATATTTTTTATTTAATACTTACTTGTGCTTCCAACCGTTGCTCTAATAGAAGCCGTATATCTTCAAGCGATGTAGGTATTCCAACATAACTCGCCGAATGGTTCCACCTAATTAAATAAATTTTTAGCATACAATTATATTTTAAATCTACGTAATAATTGCAAAATCTAATATTCAATTTACCTCGTTATGAGTGGGAATGTATATAGGTGGTCGACTCGAGGACGTAAAAATGGAAATCGAAACCGTGCCCACGATTGCAGTAGTGATAGGCAACCTCCGATTTTTGCTTTATTCGGCTGCGTCGCCCCGTACATCTCCCGATACAATTTTGCTAGCACGGCAGACCCCCAACTCAATTCACCGGCTGCTCTAAAATCAACGAGTTTCAGCAGCCATCTCAGATGTACGAGGTTTCGTGACAAGTCCGACATCAGATAGCCTCCAATCATCTCAAGAATGTATGCCCGAGCATACCGTATTCTTTCTATTTCAGTCGAATTATTATCCGGCTCCGGGAATGTGTCTCGTAACCATCCCATCTTGATCCGACCACCGTAAATGTTATCCGGAATAGCACCCAAAAGCTCGTAGCATACGGCGGCCCAATCGCCAGAAGTTGTGGACCCGGTGACTACGTACCCATCCACCGGCAATCCTAATTGCAAATGCACGTCTTCCAGAGTGATAGTACACTCTCCGCATGGAAGATGGAAAGTGTGCGTCTCGGGTCTCTACCTCTCTATCAACGCACTGATTAACTTCGGGTCCAATTTGCACCCCCAGCCTATCGTGGCCACATGCCAAAAACCCGCTTCTCGCAGGTAATTCTCGATCAACGGCGATGGCGAACCAGGCATATTGCGAATATAGCATTACAACACCCGATCTACAGACTGTTTAAAAAATTATAAAATAAAATTTAATTAAAATTGCATAAACCTAAAAAATATTAAATAGTATTGAAAAATTAAAATTAAAACTTACCATTGTCATTTGATCGACGGAGATGTGTTTATTGTCGGAACGAATTAATTCTCCGGCCATTGCTAATACGATCAAATATTTTAAAATTTATCAAAAAAAATATATTTCAAAAAATTTAAAAAAGGGCTTTTTTGTAAATATTAAAGGACTTGTGAAATTTGAGAGGAAGTTTAAAGGAATTTGAGAGAAATTTGAGAGGAATTTGAGAGAAAGTTGAGAGAAAAATGAGTAAGGACTTTTGTGTGAAAAAATAAAAGGGTAGGGGGTTTTTATAATTTTTTTTTTTACCGTTGCAGGGGCAAAGCGCGTCCACGAGGGAGCACTTTTGCCACATCAGCAAAGCGCGCCCTCAAGGACGCGTTTTTGTTGATGTGGCACAAATCGCTCCCTCGTGGACGCGCCGATTCATCCACAAAACGCTACCGATGATGGACGCGCGTTTTGGGGAAATGGCCCTAGGTAAATAATTATTTTTCCGGCCCTTTTCCGTAAATTTTTTTAAAAATCGGTATATATTGGTCATTTACCCGAGATTTTTTTATAAAAGAAACTGAATGATCAATAATGATTTTTTTTCTTTGATAATTGGTTGTGTGGGTTTTTTTTATTATATTTTAAATGTTAAAGTATGTCTAAAAAAATAAAAATGTTAAATTTTATTTTTCAGGGTAATATTTTTTTTATTGGTGAATAGATTCTAATTAAGTCTTTAGCATAATAGTAAATAGTTAAAAGTTTTATATTTTTTAATATTATTCATGCACTTATGCACCATGTTCTAGTTGGTGCAATTAAAATTGACCGAAACGAGCCGATGCAGACCAAAATTTTCATCGATGTGGAAAAGAAGTGCAAAATCGACCACCCTGATACCAAACTTTGGAATAACATTGCAATCAATTACTTTTCATCGTAACAAACACTCTCTTATATCAACATCTGTTGGATGATGTGAAAATTTTTTATATTCTAAGGTTAGGTTCAAATTCTATCAACAGTGAAAACAATAATAAGAAAGGTTCTGACGGCATGAATCCATTCCAAATTTAATCAAATCTCGATATAATTATCAAATATGAAAAAAAAAACACTTTGACAAAACAATTAGGGTAAACTATAAAAATAGTCACCCAATTATACCTTTCATTTTATTTTGGTCACCCCAACTATTAATTTTTTCGCTTTAGTCACTAAACTTTTCGAAATTAAATATTTAAGTCACTCTCTTGTTAATTGTCATTAGATGAGTGACAAAAAGCCGTTGTGAGTTTTTTTAAATTTGTATGGTAACAAATTTAGCCCTCCAATATTTATATAATAATCATCTTTATCATATTGGTGGAGAGATAGGGGTTGATTTCACAACCCAAGCAACCTCTGATAAAGACGATTGATAGGGTAAACATACAAGAATGGAAAGACAAAGGACATAGTGATCTCCACAAGCATAAGGTGTTGAGTAAGGAAGAAGGTAGGAAGCTCAAGTATGAGCCCATTTGTTACGCATACTATTGTTTCTTATCTAATTTAAGCATCGGTTAGTGTCTTGAAACACAAATTTCATTGTCTCAATACTTTACTTATTATTTTGTACCTCAACATCTCTTCCACTTCCACCCATTCTTGTCTTGGAATTATTAAATTTGATTATAAATAAATAAAAAAACACATTATTAAATAGAAATTATGAATCAATAGTTTTGGGATTCTATAAGTTATATTTGTGAATTACAAGAGTAGGGTAAAACTCTAACAGTAACGTGACTAGTACGACTTGAGTTCAAATCACATCTCAGATAGTTAATATCCTA
The DNA here is from genome assembly GCA_025698515.1 of Gossypium sturtianum. Taxonomy (NCBI): domain Eukaryota; kingdom Viridiplantae; phylum Streptophyta; class Magnoliopsida; order Malvales; family Malvaceae; genus Gossypium; species Gossypium sturtianum. Next base: position 107,063,465 of record CM046955.1, read on the forward strand.
ACTATCGGGCCAACATATGGAATTCATATGTAAATTTTTTTTAATTCAAGCCTAACAAATTTGTGTTATGTTTAGATTTTTATTGTCTAAAATATTAATATAATATAATTGTAATTATGTTTAATGTTTCTACCTTGTTTAAAGAAATCACATGATCAACTCTATGAAAATCCATTAATCAAAGTCATCCGTAAATGATGGGTCGCCCCTATTTACTATTTAACCAAATCAAAACTATTTTTTCATTCAAGCTAAGTTTTTTTTTTTTTTCTTTTGACACTAAACGACATCTTTAGCTAAAATCACATAATAATAATAATAATAATAATAATAATAATAATAATAATAATAATAATAAATTTAATTTTTAATGTTTATATTTTTTGTTAATTTAATTTTATCTTTTGGTTAAATTTGACCATTAATATTTAAAAAGAGTTAAATCACTTTCTTTTAACGGAAATACTAATTAAAACTTTAAATTTTAATGATTTTGGCTTGGCAAACATGCTTGATAAGTCACATGTATTTCATGCTAACATGACACAATCAATAAATAATTTAAAATTTATAAAAACATTCAAAATAATAAATATTAAAATTCAATAAAATAGCATGAAGTGTATGTGAATTGTCATGCATGCTCTCGTTTTTAGAAATTTAACATTTAGTCAAATTTTCCATTAAAAAACAACAATTCAACTTTCTTTTTTTTAAAAAAATTTGATGGTCAAATTCGACTATTTTTAAAAGATTGAGATTCAAATTAATTTTAAAAAAAAACTAAATTGATAAAAAAAATATAAACCTCAACACTAAATTTTTATTATGACATTAAATAATACCCTAATCACATTAGGATGTATTGTTTGATAAACTCCAGGATCATGAATCTAATTTTTCATACAAGCTTAATAATAATTTTAGTTTCTATTTTATCTTTTTTTTAGCTTTAATTTTCTTTCATGGGCTATTAACTTTAAAATTTTATTTAATCTTTTTAATATAAAAATTGATCCAACTGTTAAAATTTTACCTATACTAACATGATAGTTTACGTAACAAATTGTGTAATTCATTGTTGAGTGCTGACATTGATAATTATTTATATGTATTTTAAAAGTTACATGAAGAATGTGTGGACTATCATGTAAATTATTAACGTTGAAAATTTAATTTTTTTCAAAAAAAATTATAATTTTGTAGAGAGTGTGTAATTACATTGTAATTTTTTATGTCATATTTGGTAATACAAATAATTATATAATTTATAATTTTAAGAAATATTAATTACTATAAAAAATGTTTAGTATGATAAAAATAACTTCTCAATAAGTAACAAAAAATAGAACCAAATAATCATGTATATTATGTTAGTCTAAACAAAAAGTTAATAATACGATTATTAATAAAAATAACAAGAAAATACACATCATATGCAATTTTATGAATGTTCTAGTGCATATTTGTTGGGTTATTCCCTCTTTAATATTTAATATGTGCTCCTTATTATTATCTATTGGTTCTTAACCAAATTCATCATCATCTGAATTTGAATATGCATCATTAATTTAAGATTATCAATATTTCTTTCTTCTATGTACTTTTCGAAATATGAATCATCTCAATTCCACCTATGATTCAAGTTATAGAATATGCAACATGATAGTACGATCCGACCTTGTTTTTTATGCTACACTAAGATGATGACGTCAATATGGAAAATACCTTTTTAGCACAACAAATGTCTTCTTAATCACATTTCAAACAAATTAAAAAGAATCAAATAACCCTAAACCATAATTGTCTAAAATTAAAGAGTTCACGAGCTGCCTATTGTGCTTGTGTCTGGCACCATTCTCTCAAATGGTATCATATCCCATGATATGGTTCAAGAAAGCCTTTTTAGTTTATATAATTAGCATCGGCTGTATAATATTTGAGTTAACAGTCCAAATATTCTATAGCTTTAATTATGAAAACTTATATAAACTTAATTTGAGAAAAGACTTATGTTAGGTTATATCCTTTTTTATAATATGTAAATTAAATAATAATAATATAACTTTTATAATATATAACTTTTATAAAAAAAAAATTATAAATTGTTCAACGACTTTCATAACACTTCCTATAAATATTTAAATGTTTTTCATAACTTTAGAATGTTTTTTGTTATAAATAAATTATCATAAAAAAACTATAACATTTTTGTTATGAATAAGTATATTATTTTTATAATATATAGCATGAACAAAAATAAGTTATGTGCATACCAGGGGCGAAGTCAGAACAATTTTTTAGGGGGCGGATGAAATTTTAATTTTTTATAGTTTATATCTTTATAATTTGTAAAGGATTAAATCAAATTTTTATAATTTTAGGGGGCCAAAGTGCAATTTTACCTTTACTAATTTAAAATTTTTAAAAAATTTTAAGGGCCTAAATAGTAATTTTACATTTTAGGGGGGGCCGGGGCCCATGCCAGCCCCCCCTGGCTTCGCCCCTGGTGCATACTTCTTAGCTAAGTTTTATAAATAAATATATTACAATACTTTTATAACATGTAAATTATTTTTTATAATAAACTTTTTAACCATAAATTTAGAATTTTTTTAGTATTTAAACAACATAATTTATTGGCATAACTTTATAAAATACATAAATTATTTTTTATAATATATATTTTTTAGGATTTATAATATAATTTTTTTTTTTGCTATAACCATCCCAAAAATTCATGCATGTTCATGATTATAATATAATTTTTTTAACTTGTATAAAAGTAATTTTATTTAAAATTGGATTTGAGTGTAGTTACGTGTGTTATTACTTCAATTCTCATCTTCATTAATAATTAGAAAGTGTAATTGAAGTGCTCCAATTATACCCAAATATTCTTTTGTTTGGTCCCTTTAGGAATAATAAAATTATATTTTGACCTTATAATATAAAAGAAATTATGTTTAGTCCCTTAAAAAAATGAAATTATAAATTAATACTCGATGAATTTACACTTTAACCTCTCAAAAAAATTACAAATCAATTCTAACCCCTAAAAGAATTATTAATTTCCCTCTTACACTTAAACTAAAATAAAATATAAAAAAACAGTCCTACATAATTTACACCATATAAAAATTAATTCTAGGATTAAAGTAAGACTTAACTTTGTTTTAATATATTTAAAAAAATGGAATCATATTTCAAGCATTTAATAAAGAAATAAATTGAATCTCCAATTAAATGAAATAGTGGCAGCCTACATTCCTGCTTAATTAAGTTTAGGGATTTAACTTCAACAACAAGTCATTAATTCTATTTAACAAGTAACCATGCATGCACCTTTTGTTTGTATTCTTACTATGCAATTAAATCAATCTTGCATTAGAGGAAACAAAATGTTTTACATTTTTCATCATTATCGTCTATAGATAAGCTCAAATATGATATCTCACACTAATTTATTTTATTAATTTTCATTTTGAATCTCCTAATTAAAGAGTTTTATAAATACTGTTGGAAAAATTGTAATTTTTTAAAAAAACTTGAGACATATTCTCGATTGGTAAAGATGGAGAGTTGAATCATAAAATTATAGTTTTATATTCTACTTCATGAGACCTTTGCAACAGTATATCATATGCTCAAAATAATTGAGTGATTGAATGAGAAATTTATGCTCAAAGTAAGTTACTTGTGAATATTTGTTGAGGAAAAGAAAAGCTTAGATCCCACATTGGTTAAATATCAAGTGTGAGATGTGTATATATATGAGAACCCACTTAAAGAGTGATTAAATGACTAAGCTTGAAACTTTGCCTCGTGCGCAGGGGGATTGCAGATCCAAACCCATCAGGGTTGGGGCGCACTCACACGACGTGGGCGACGCCGAAATGTTTGAACCGGTCAAGCCCAAAATGGGCATGCAGATATTTTAGCCCAACACGAAATTTTTTTTTCTCAGCAAATATACAATGTAACACCCCTTACCCGTGCCTGAAGCCGGGACCGAGATTGAGGCATTACCTAACTAATCTCACTTGACATCTCGAAACGGGCTATAAAATTTCGTTTAAACTCATCACTTGCACGCACTCGCCTAAGAGGCCCCGAACATACCTCAGGAGAGGTATCGAACTATTCGGGAGTTTTTACGAGCTCGGGAACTTTTCAACAAAGCGGGGCCACACGCCTGGTGTTGGTCTAGGGACACGCCTGTGTGCCCCTAAGACATGTCCGTGTCATTCACCCGTGGTCGATCGACCAACTTTTACGGCCTAGACACGCCGTGTCTTCCACCCGTGGTCAATTTCGACTAACTTCACACGGCCCAGACACCGCGTGTCTTCCACCCGTGGTCAATTTCGACTAACTCACACGGCCCAGACGCGCTCGTGTCTTCTACCCGTGGTCGATTTAAATTCCACAATTAATGTGCAGACTTCACACGGCACGGGCACACGCCGTGGCCCTAGCCCGTGGAGCGCAGCGACTTGCAAACCTAGCATGCAAGGGGACACACGGTCAATTCACACGCCCATAGGGCTAACTGTGTGTCACACACTGCATATAGACACACGCCTGTGTGTGTCTATTCATGTGGACAATTAGATGGCTATCTACCAAGCCTTTTGCCACCCTACATTGCACACATGCAAACACCAATCTATCTCAACACAATTCATAACCCAAAGGCATATCCAAGTACTCAATTCAACAACCATACACAAGGGCATACACTTCAAAAAAATCACTTTCTTTAAACATAAAAATTCGCCAAGTATCGGCCTAACTTAATAGACCATTACAAAAGGAGGTTTTGATGCCTTACAAAGCCAACACTTTGGCCAACAATTACGACCTAACAAAATACTCGAGTCCTGTACATGCCATACTCAAAATAAGTCTAAATTGTTATACCAAAGTGGTGTCGATAGTGTGATTTTCGAACTCCTACGTCCCCGTTCCTCGAGTTATCTTAGCAATACTACATGGAGAAAGAGCAGTGAAAGGGGTAAGCATAAAACTTAGTAAGTTTGCATGGATATGAATAGCAACAATAAGCTCATAAAATAATCCATTCATGGCATTAACTAACTATACACAAGTCATAGGCTTCTTGCCATACTTACTCACAATTGCCCTTATTTAGCACATACCGTACCACATATCGTAATCTTCGTGACTCATTCATTTAGCACTGTATTCACTCATTCATATGACTTTAGTACAAATCTCATTTCTACTTCTAAACCCATCTACTTATCCCTTTAATCACTAGGGATAGTCAAAGACGCATATTCAACATCGTTCATGTAGGGACAAAGCCAATGCCACATCCCCGAGGTGGTCTTACATGGAGTTACTTCTAAACGCCAATGCCATATCCCAGATATGGTCTTATATGGACTTTCACATCAAGTATCAATGCCATGTCCCGAATATGGTCTTATACGATTTTCATATTCATTACCGAAGCCATATCCCGGATATGGTCTTATACGGGATCTCAACTCAGTGCCGAGGCCATGTTTCGGACATGGTCTTATACGGGACCTTACCTATTTCATATCTCGATGATAGCATTTTCATATTCACATGGTCCACCAGGGGCAGAGGCTACTAGTCCATTCCCCTCCTTAGTTTGACTGGCACTTGCATCCATGAAGAGATTTGACCAGTACTCAGAGTGAAACGTCGCTTATCTAACAAGAGAATCGATTAAGGCAGACCACAACCAATAAGGGATATAACAGCCAGAATCGAAAAGAAATGACCCTTACCTTGGTAAACGATGAACCACACAATCACTGATTCGCCCCCGAATCAGAGATGAATCGCGAGAGAAGCAAAGATTCGGCCTTGTGTTGAAACGGATGGTGAAAAGCCAAAGTAGATTCGGTAGGAAAGTAACCCTTCACACCCTAGGCTTCAACAGTCCAGAAGCAGGGTGAAACCGATTCACTTAGAATTAATGGGACTATTCAATGGAACAAATACAAGGTTTCGGATAAAGAAGAAGAAGTAGATGAGAAGAGAGTTTCGGCCAAGAGAAACAAAGAAAGAAAAAGAAAAGAAGAAATGCCCGAATGGTGACCACTTTCAGCTAGAGTCAAAAGAGCAAAAGAGATGAATAGCAACAAAGACAATTTCGACACAGAGAAAATAGGTAAACCAAAGAGAGAAAAAGAGAGCTCAAGAAGGCTTGCAAAAATCGGCACTCACTCCCCCTTAATGACCGAATATGCACCAAAAAAAATGAGAGATATGCCTAAGACCTATGGAATTTTCGGCACACTCACCTCTCCTAGCATTAAACCAAAATTTTCCCCTCTTCAAGCTCCCCACATTCGGCCAATACCTCCACCAACACCAAATCCCTTGATTTGCTCCTACTTTCACTCTCCAACACCCATTTGAATTGGTTTGACCAATTTAAACTCCACCAACTCCACATGACCACTCATTTCAAATGCTTTGACTCCTTCAATAACCACCAAGGAGAGTCCCAGCCGAAAGCCAACACTCCACCACCTTGAGCATAAAAATAAAGCACCACTTGCTGCAGATGAGACTCGAACTCCTTCCCTCCTACTGCTCCCTTGTGACGCCACTCCCTTGCACCTTAAGTGGCGTCACTTGCCACTCTACCACACTCCTCTTTGTGCAAACAACTACAAGCAATTACACATAAGACTTGCCTCAGCTAGCTCTCCCCTTCAGAGTGCCCAACCAGAAAAAATTTCTAAAGTTCTGGCTCGAACCCGAGCCTCCCCAAGACCCCCAAACATACCAAAATAACATGCTAAACAAACCAAACACCTCAATTAGCATAAAATGCAGAACCCCTAATTCTAAGATGTTACAGCTTCTACCCCTTAAAGAAATTTTGGCCTCAAATTTTTACTCCGATTAAAAGAGGTGAGGGTATTCTTTGTCGAATCACATCCTCTGGCTCCCACGTAGCTTCTTTTGAACCATGATTCCGCCATAGAACTTTAACCAATGGAACTGTCTTCCTTCTTAACACTTTAACATCTCGGTCTAAGATCTGCACGGGTTCTTCTTCAAAGGACAAATCAGGTCTTACTTCAATTTCTTCCACCGGAACTATGTGAGATGGATCCGAACGATATCGCCTTAACATTGAAACGTGAAATACATCATGTATCCGATTCAACTTCAGAGGTAACTCGAGCTGATAAGCTATCGGTCCCACACGTTTCAACACACGATAAGGCCCGATGAACCTGGGGCTCAACTTGCCCTTCCGTTTAAACCTTAAAACCTTCTTCCAAGGCAAAACTTTTAGGAAAACCTGATCACCCACTGAGAACTCTATTTTCTTACGCTTCAGATCCGTATACGATTTCTGCCTGTCGGAAGCTTCCTTCAATCGAGTCCGAATCAGCTTAACCTTTTCCTCTGTCTCAGCAACCAAATCCAGACCCAACAACTATCGCTCACCCAACTCTGTCCAACAGGTAGGAGTACGACACTTACGACCATACAATGCTTCGTAAGGTGCCATCTGGATACTGGATTGATAGCTATTGTTGTACGTAAATTTTGCCAACGGTAAGAAATCCTCCCAATTACCCCTGAAGTCAATAACACAGCCTCTTAACATATCTTTTAGAATCTGAATTACCCTCTCTGACTGGCCATCAGTCTGTGGATGAAACGTTGTGCTGAAATCCAGTCTTGTACCCAACGCTTGATGCAACGCTTTCCAGAACCGCGATGTAAACCTGGGGTCTCTGTCTGATATGATAGACACTGGTACCCCATGTAATCTTACAATCTCCGCTACATACAGTTTGGCCAACTTCTATAATGAGTAATCAATATGAACTGGTATGAAGTGAGCGGACTTCGTTAACCGATCGACAATCACCCACACCGAATCTTTTCTTGAAGGCGTAAGAGGAAGCCCACTAACAAAGTCCATAGTTATTCTCTCCCACTTTCAAAGTGGAATTTTCACTTGGTCAGAGCAAACCAGAAGGCAAGCGATGTTCTGCTTTCACCTGCTGACAAGTCAAGCACTTACTCACAAACTCGGTAACTTCTCGCTTCAAACCTGGCCACCAAAACTGTTCCCGCAAATCTCGATACATTTTACTTCCATCGGGATGCATAGCGTATGGACTACTATGCGCTTCTTGCAGAATCTTCTGTCTTAACTCAAAATCCTTCGGCATACAAGCTTTTCCACGAAAGCACAATACTCCTTCACTGTTGAAACTAAAGTCTTATGTCTCACCACTTTCCACTTGTTGAAATCTAAGACTTAACGATCCATCTGATAACTGTCTCTCTTTAACCTGGCTTACCCACGAAGGTTTCACTTGCAGTTTAGCTAACACACTTCCATCATCATATAAACTGAGATGAGCAAACATTTCCCTCAAATCACATATCACCTTACGGCTCAACGCATCCGCCACTACATTAGCTTTACCTGGGTGATACTCAATCGAGCAATCGTAGTCTTTGAACAATTCAATCCACCTCCGTTGCCTTAAATTCAACTCCTTCTGGGTGAGGAGATATTTCAGGCTCTTATGGTCAGTGTAGATAACCGACTTCTCACCATACAAGTAGTACCTCCAAACCTTCAAAGCGAACACTACTGCAGCTAACTCCAGATCATGCGTAGGATAGTTCACTTCATGAGGTCTCAATTGCCGAGACGCATATGCCACCACTTTTCCCTCTTGCATCAACACACATCCTAACCTTGTGTGCGACGCATCACAATAGACGACAAACTCTTTCCCGGCCTCAGGTTGAATCAACACCGGTGCCTCTGTCAAAATCTTTTTTAATTTCTCAAAGCTTTCCTGCTGCTTATCTGACCAGACAAACGGTATCCCTTTTCGTAATAACTTGGTTAACGGTGCAAGCTATTAACGAGAATCCTCAACAAACCTCTCAGAGTACCCACTAACCCAAGAAAACTCCGAATTTACATATCGGCCCGGTGGTTTCCAATCCACAATGACTTCAATCTTTCGGGGATCGACTCTAATCCCCTTGGCGACCACAACATGCCCAGAAAAGGTAACTTCCTCAACCAAAATTCACACTTGTTGAATTTGGCATACATTGCTCTCTCTCAAAATTTGTAGAACAATCAGAAGATGCGAATCGTGCTCCTCCTCCGTCCTTGAATAAACCAAGATATCATGTATGAACACTATGACAAACCGATCCAAATAGGGTTGGAATACACGGTTCATCATATCCATAAACGCAGCTGGTGCATTTGTCAACCCGAACGGCATCACTAAGAACTCGTGAATGACCATAACGAGTTCAAAAAGCGATCTTATGAATATCCGCCTCCTTGACCTTAAGTTGATGATAACTCGACCTCAAGTCTATCTTGAAAAGACCCGAAGCGCCCCGCAACTGATCGAACAGATCGTCTATCCTTGGCAATGGGTACTTGTTCTTAATCGTCAACTTGTTCAATTGCCTATAATCAATACACATCCGCATCGACCCATCCTTTTTCTTGACAAATAACACTGGTGCTCCCTACGGAGACACACTTGGTCGAATAAAACCACGGTCCAACAATTCCTGAATCTGAGCTTTAAGTTCCACCAACTCCTTCGGCGCCATTCTATATGGAGCAATGGACACCGGAGCTGTTCCAGGAAGAAGATCAATACCGAACTCTACCTCACGATCCAGAGGTAACCCTGGAAGCTCTTCTGGAAAGATGTCCGAGAACTCCTTCACCGTCCTAACATCTCTTACAGACAACTCATTGGCTTCCAACGCACTGACGAAAGCTAGGAAAGCCTCACACCATTTTCTCACCATCCGTTCAGCTTTTAGAGCAGACACGACGTTGGACAGGTAATTCCTTCTCTCACCTATCACCAACACCTCCTTATCCTCAAGAGTCTTCAGTATCATGCGCTTAGCAGCACAGTCCAAGTTTGTTCGATACTTAACTAACCAATCCATGCCTAATATCAAATCGAATTCGCCAAACGGCAACTCCATCAAATCAACCGGGAAAACTATCCCTTGAACTTCTAAAGGCACATTCCTAAAGAGTTTGTTCACCACTACAGGTTGTCCTAAAGGGCTAATCAGAGTCATTTACCTAGGAGCAACTTCAGATTCTATGTTCTATGTTCCAGACACAATACTAGCAACATACGAATATGTAGACCCAATATCTATCAGTGCTGTAAAGGGCAAACCAAAAATAAGGAATGTACCCGTTATAACGTCCGGTGCATCGCCATTCTCTCGACGTCTAGCTGCATAAACCAACCCAGGCTGTCTCGCATCTGTATTCCTAGCACCTCTGCCCAGTGCTCCATGCCCTCGACCATAACCATTTCCTCCTCTGGCCGGACCACGACCTCTCGGTGGTTGCTGCCCGCCTCTTCCAGGCTGATAACCCTGACCTACTGGCCGTGCCCTGTTTGACTCTTGTGGACAATCCTTTACCCGATGTTCTTCAGAACCACACCTATAACATCCTTTACTCCAACACTCCCATGAATGGAATCTACCACATCTAGCACACTGCTGAGTCCGGGCAACAGCAACAGGCTTCACCACTCGACTTGGCCCATTAAACCTAGGCCTCTTTTGGAAACCCCCAGCAGAACCTGACGACCCAAAATTTCTTTTATTCCTACTCCTATCCTTATCTAGATGCTGTCTCCCAGATCGCTTCACCTCTTCGGCTATCTTAGCCTTCTCAACCAGAACAGCAAACTCTCTTTCCCGTTGCGGAGCTATCAGTATTCGCAACTCGTCCCTCAGACCATCCTCAAATCGGACACAACGCTCGTGATCTGTTGCAACAATACCCCGGGCATATCGACTTAGTCGTAAAAATTCTGCCTCATATCCAGCCACCGACTTATTCCCCTAGACCAAAATGAGAAATGCCCTCCTCTGAGCGTCCACATAACTTGCTCCAATGTACTTTCCCTGGAACGCTGACTTGAAGAAGTCCCAGGTAATACGATCCGCTGACGTACCATCTCTAACCGTGAGCCACCACTGGTACGCTTCACTCGAAGAAGAGACACAACTCCTTTCAACTTTTCCTCCGCAGTACAATCAAGATCGTCCATGATCCGTTCCACCGCTTCCAACCAATACTCGGCCACACTAGGAGCTACCCCAGAAATGCCCCTAAACATCTCAGCCCTATTAGCTCGAAGTCGCTCGTAAAAAGCAGATTTCGAGCCACTAACCCCGTGTCTCGCACGACCAAGAACCCGCTCGAACACGCAACATAGCACGAGACACGGCGATCGTCTCCTCTAGTTTGGTCTCGAAATCCCGCTTCGCAATTGGTGATCTTTGGCACTTCACCTTTCGGCCCATGCCCCGATTCCAGAGGGTTCGACTTCAACACCTCGGCCTCTACCATGGTGCGCATACCACGCCCACGTCCTCTAGCGTTCATATCTACAATTCCGTCTTAATCGATTAAAATTTTATGAGTTAGTATTTCTTCCTTTGTTTATTCTTTGGGCAGTCTTATGGAAATAGCATTAGAAGTAGTTTTCGCACGACCTATTTCTAAAGGTTTCATTCTAAAGTTACATTTCTTAGAACTATCTATCACAATATTTCATAAAATTTCAAGTAATAAACGAACACTTACAGTGCGGTTGGGTCTTAGGAGACTCGGGTGCCATGCTTCGAGAAAATATGTATTTTCAAAACCATTTTTAACCTCTTGAACCTCATAACCCACAGTGAGTTTTGCAACCTAGGCTCGATACCATAATTGTAACACCCCAAACCCGGTCAATACGTTACGACCAAACGGTATGTTCTGAGAAAATATAGTTTTGAAATTCTTTTGTGAGCATCGTAATTTGAGAAAAACTTTTGTTTAGTGATTCCCTTTTAAGGTTAATTTAAAGATTCTGTTTGAGAATATCTTAGCGACTTCTTATTAAAATAGCTAAGAGTTGGAAACGGGTTTCTTTTGTAAAAGCCGATCTTAGGGAAATTTCAGAAATGTGACAGTTGAAAACCATGTAGTGGTTTTAATAAAATCTCCAGATTAATTAGCCATTCGTATGTCATCTTTTGTTCACACCATTTTAGGAAAATATTGATTTATGCTTCTATTTTAGGAGAAAAAAAATCCCATGTTCGATAAGTCATAAAAAAAATGTGATAACAGTGTAAATGCAAATCCCAAATTTAGAGTTATAGTGGCCTTATTACATAATTAAAATCCAAAAAATTTAAGAGTAATATTAAATAAGAACTGAAAGTTTACGTGGAAAACAATGCATGGCGACCTCGAAGTCCGCCTTGGCTCCCAAAACCGCAACCTACGGATTACCTGCAAAATTAAGCAGAGGGGTGAGTCATCGAGACTCAGTGTGCAAAAATATATTCATCTTCAGAATTAGTATCAGAATCTGTTTCTGATATTAATTCATATACTATTTCAGTAGGATTGATTTCCTCACTTAAACATACTTCTAAATCTTGTTCTTCAAGATTTTTAATCATTTTTCTAGCACTTTTTCCTTTGTTAGGACAATTTTTTGCTATATGACCTTCTTCATCACAAATGAAACATTTACAAATTTGTTTTTTAGTATTAGAAGTTTTTCTCCTAACAATTTTTTTCTTTTTATTATTATTATTATTATTACGATTATAATTTTTATTACTCGGTTTCCATCTAGCTAATTTATATTTTTTATGTTTTTTATAGGTTTTAGGGCGTATAGGATTACATCCAAACTCCCATTCATTTTCTAACATCTTGGTACAATATTTATGACTTAATTTATTTTTGACTTGTTTAGCCGCCTTACTTTGTAGACAATGTAAAATTATTCTTTCTTTAGCAAAATTAATTCTATTACCTATAGAATCTATATTTGCTATTTCTATTCCTGAATTTTGACTATGTTTATATATATAAGAAGTATATTTATTAATACAAATCTCATCCCAAGGTGGTGGTAATTTATGAAAATATTGGTTTTTCCAAAATTCTATACTATCATTTTTAACTTTTGATATTCATGAAGAAATTTTTTAGAAAATTCTTCTAAATATCTTATGTCACATAATTTTAATTTTGACAAGATATAAGCTGGATTGGCTATCCTCGATTTTTTTATTAGTATAACCACAAAATTTGCATTTTTAGAATTGAAGTTAACCCTTTTAGTAAATCTTTAGGAGTACTTATTTGATTAATAAGTTGACCTTTTTGTTCTTTTCCTTTCTCAGATTCTTCCCATCGTCTGAGAAATTATAGAACATCTCCTTGAAATGTTCCTACAAAGTAATTTAAAAACTTTTCTTTTGACCAAGTATTACTGTTGTTGTTTACAACAATAGTCATAGATTGTGCCCAATCATCTATGGTTTTTTATGTTAGTTTTCCATCCTCTAGGTCTCCTGAATCAGCCAAACACCCGTGGCGTTATGCCACCGTGGTTCTAGACCACCGTGGTCCCAGACCACTCGTGACAAAGTTACATGATATATAATTGTGGCACCAACCCACCGTGGTTCTAGACCACCGTGACGATCTCTGAATAACATGCGTGGGGCCAACCCACTGTGGTCCTAGACCATCTAGACAAGTCATTGATATATGTATACGTGGTTTCAAACCACCGTGGTCCTAGACCACCGTGACATCAGTCACTAAATAAATACGTGGGGCTAGCCCACCGTGGTTCCAGACCACCGTGACAGAGTCACATAATCACACTTCCCCTTTTTAATCATTTCCCACAAGCCCATGCAACATATTGTCATACTGTGATGAATGTAACATACTTTCAGTGTATAACATATAATTAATTAAAACATACAATAATCTGTAAGTGACGTAATAGCGGAACTTACCCGGTGTCTCCAACCTTACCCACAAGGGTATCTCGACTATCTAAACAGTCGTTTCGGCTTTCAGCCAACACAAACATTAACATAGATTAATAAGGTGAAGTGTGAGCGTTACACACCGACACGCTGCAGAAACTAGACTCTCTACGTCGACGCTCTCACTAGCAGGGATAACGGCAATTTGTCTATCCCAAGCAGACGTCGGCTCTCTACCACAGCCCGGCGGAAAGTCTCGAACTGTCGACGCCGCACGTCTTTTAAACTTAGGGGCAGAGGCTACTAGTCCACTCCCCTCCTTAGTTTGACTGGCACTTACATCCATGAAGAGATTTAATCAGTACTCAGAGATGAATTGCGAGAGAAGTAAAGATTCGGTAAATGATGAACCACACAATCACTGATTCGCCCCCGAATCAGAGATGAATTGCGAGAGAAGTAAAGATTCGGCCTTGTGTTGAAACGGATGGTGAAAAGCCAAAGCAGATTCGGCAGGAAAGTAACCCTTCACACCCTAGGCTTCAACAGTCCAGAAGCAGGGTGAAACCGATTCACTTGGAATTAATGGGACTATTCAATGGAACAAATGCAAGGTTTCGGCTAAAGAAGAAGAAGTAGAGGAGAAGAGAGTTTCGGCCAAGAGAAACAAAGAAAGAAAAAGAAAAGAAGAAATGCCCGAATGGTGACCACTTTCGGCTGGAGTCAATATAGCAAAAGAGATGAATAGCAACAAAGACAATTTCGGCACAGAGAAAATATGTAAACCAAAGAGAGAAAAAGAGAGCTCAAGAAGGCTTGCAAAAATCGGCACTCACTCCCCCTTAATGACCGAATATGCACCAAAAGAAATGAGAGAAATGCTTAAGACCTATGGAATTTTCGGTACACTCACCTCTCCTAGAACTAAACCGAAATTTTCCCATCTTCAAGCTCCCTACATTTGGCCAATACCTCCACCAACACCAAATCCCTTGATTTGCTCCTACTTTCACTCTCCAACACCCATTTGAATTGGTTTGACCAATTCAAACTCCACCAACTCCTCATGACCACTCATTTCAAATGCTTTGACTCCTTCAACAACCACCAAGGAGAGTCCCAGCCGAAAGCCAACACTCCACCACCTTGAGCATAAAAATAAA
Organism: Gossypium sturtianum; assembly: GCA_025698515.1. Classification (NCBI taxonomy): domain Eukaryota; kingdom Viridiplantae; phylum Streptophyta; class Magnoliopsida; order Malvales; family Malvaceae; genus Gossypium; species Gossypium sturtianum. The sequence goes on from CM046955.1 coordinate 107,078,491, forward strand.
GCGCCACTTGCTGCAGAGGAGACTCGAACTCCTTCCCTCCTACTGCTCCCTTGTGACGCCACTCCCTTGCACCTTAAGTGGCGTCACTTGCCACTCTACCACACTCTTCTTTGTGCAAACAACTATAAGCAATTACACATAAGACCTGCCTCAGTTAGCTCTCCCCTCCAGAGTGCCCAACCAGCAAAATTTTCTAATGTTCTGGCTCGAACCCGAGCCTCCCCAGGACCCCCAAACATACCAAAATAACATGCTAAACAAACCAAACACCTCAATTAGCATAAAATGCAGAACCCCTAATTCTAGGATGTTACATCTACCTTCCATAAGCCTAGGTGAACATTTAATACTCTTATAGCTATTATCAAAACTCATCATTTCACATAATTACCACAATTTTGTAACCTTTTCATCAAGGTCCAATTAGGTGTTTTCATGGCAACACCTTTCACAAGAGTTGTTCATCTAACAACCAAGACTCATTTTCTCCCATAAAAATGCGGCAAATAACCATGATAGCTCTCATGGCAAAACTCTAAACTTTTCACCATATTGCACAATAGTCCCCTCATTTGAAAGCTTAAGCTTTAGGGGTCTCAAAAGTACAACTATTTTCAAGAAAAGATCACTAGAACACTTACTTTTGAAGAGAAGAGTGTGCTAAAATTTTGAAGCTTTCTTCCCTCTATTTGCTGCTAATTTTCGGTGGAAGAGTGAAAGAGAAAAGATGATATCTTTTCTTTCTTTATTTTATTAATACTAGTCAAATTAGTCCACCTACTATCACCAACTTTGACCATCATTGACAAATTTGTCTCCTATGCTAGTCTATGGCCGGCCAAGCAAATATTGGGGGTCTAATTGCCTTTTAAAGACCTCCAATTATCAATCTATGGCTATTTGATACCTTTAGCTTATAAAATGGAACTTTCGCACTTTATGCGATTTAGTCTTTTTTCACGATTATACAAGAAATCGCTAAAATTAAAGCACCAAAATTCTCATGCACATATACTATCATGCTCCGACTCATAAAATAACATGAAAATAAATTTCTCAATTCTTATATTAGTGACCCCGAGATCACTATTCCGACTAGCCCCTAAATCAAGCTGTTACATACAAAACCTGATTTAAAAGGACATATATCCTGATTTTATTTGATTCCAATCAATTTGATTTGATTTTAATCAAATTGATTTAATTGCTCCTTAATGCAGATTTTGTATCTTTATTCAAGGATATTTCCAAAATTCCTCCATATTGAATGCCTATAAAAGCTAAAATATTCATTAGAATTTTTTGACACACTCTCTCTCACACCGAGTTTATTTCCCTCTCCAAAATTCTTCTTTTTTCCTCTTCATATTTTCCAACATTCCGGTGATGGAAGAAGGAAAGGTTTGTTTGTTGATCATTGCAGAGGTGCTGCTGCTTCAATCATCATGTTGTTGTATCCTGTGAGACAATCGACCAACGTTTCTCCAAGTACTGTAGGAGCGGCTGAATTTGTCTTAAGGAAACTGTGTAAAACAAGCCTCAACATCTAGTAAAAATCGATTCTTCTTTTCGATTTCTAGTTTTCGTTATCTTATTTATTGGTTTTTCGTATATGATGTTTTAAGTATAAATTATTCAATTTATTTTATTTTATATATAAATATTTGTTTATTTATATTTATATATTTTATCGCTAACGTGTTTTGTCCAACAATCTTAAGACAGATTTTATTATTTTGCAATTCTCTAATCCGAGACGAACGAGACACCAAGGCGAAAAGAAAAAAAAATTGTTTTTTATTTGAAAATAAAAATTAAAATTGAATAAAATCTGTTTTGGGATTTATTCCCGCCGTTCAACAGATTTTATTTCATTTTTTATTTTGTTTCCAAACGAGTATTAAAATTAAATAAAATCTGTTTCGGGATTTATTCCCACCGTTTAACAGATTTTATTTCATATTTTATTTTGTTTCCAAATGAGTATTAAAATTAAATAAAATTTGTTTCGGGATTTATTCCCGCCATTCAACAGATTTTATTCTATTTTTTATTTTGTTGCCAAACGAGAAATTAAAATTAAATAAAATCTGTTTTGGGATTTATTCCTGCCGTTTAACAGATTTTATTTGATTTTAATTTTGTTTCCAAATTAGAATTAAATTGAATAATCTGTTTCGGATTCCTGCCGTTTAACAGTCTTCGATCTTGATTTTGTTTCCAAACGAAGACTTAATCAAATAATTCTGTTTCGGGATTTATTTCCACCGTTTAACAGTCTTTATTCGATCTTGATTTTGTTTCCACACGAAGACTTAATCAAATAATTTTGTTTCGGGATTTATTCCCACTGTTTAACATATTTTATTTTGATTTTGTTTTCAAACAAGATTTAATTAAATAGTTTTGTTTCGGGATTTAATCCTGTCGTTCAGCAGACTTGATTTTGATTTTGTTTCAGAATTTTAATTCTGCCGTTTAACAAATCAAAGAGAAATTTTTCTGTTTATGGTGGCCTTAATTGTGGCTTTAAATTGTGAAAGCTTAAATTGTAGTTCCAAAATTGTGACATCAATATATATATATCAACGGTGAATTAAAAAAAGACAATATGAGAATGCATGTCTAGGATTGGTTCTTTGAAAGACTTGGTATTTAAGCGTGCCAAGTGCACCACCTCTCTTTTAGGGTTACCTACCTAGTGCATTGTTTTATTGTATTTTTTTATTAGACTGTATAAACTTTTGTTTTGGGTTTTTATTAGATTCCTGCCGTCTAACAAAAGTTAATAAATTTTCTAATTCTGGTTTTGTTTCTTAACAAAAAATGGAAACTCCCACCAATTCAATCAATTCGCAATTTGAAGCTTTGGTTCAGACACAATCTTCGATTCAAAACTCAGTGTTGTCGGTGGCAGCTGCTGTAAGCCACAACGAGAAACCTGCAAAATTCTCGGGACAGAATTTCAAGACTTGGCAACAGAAAATGTTGTTTTATTTGACCATGTAGAACTTGGCCAAGTTTTTGAAGATGACCCTCCTACTATGAAAGAGGGCGAGGTAGATGAAGTTACCGCTTTCACTACTATTGAAGCTTGGAAACATTCTGATATCCTGTGCCGAAACTACATCCTGAATGGATTACCGGATGCACTGTACGAAGTGTATAGTGTCAAGAAAACAGCTAAGGAATTATGGACATCATTGGACCATAAATATAAAATCGAAGATGCTGGAGCTAAAAAGTTTTTAGTTGTTAAATTCTTGAATTTTTAAATGATTTATTCTAAACTAGTTGTGAATCAAGTGTAGGAACTTCAACTGATCATTCACGAAATTCTTGCTAAGGGGATGGTGATAAGTGAATCTTTCCAAGTGGCAGCCATTATTGAGAAGCTGTCACCTGCTTAGAATGACTTCAAGAATTACCTAAAGCACAAAAGAAAGGAAATGTCAGTGGAATATTTAATTGTCAGACTTCAGATTGAAGAAGACAATAGAGGTACGAAAAAAAGGCTCAACAAAGTAGCAAATGTAAATGATGCTAGGGAAAATATCATAGAAGTCAAGAAGGACTTCAAGAAGGGAAAACAACCTCATAATATGTCTAAACTGGGACCAAAAGGTGGCGTTTCTAATATGCAAAAATTTCAAGGAAAATGTTCAATTGCAACAAGATGGGGCACAAGTCATCTGACTGTAGGATTCCAAAGAAAGTTAGAGCTAACGAGGCCAATACTGTGGAAGAAATTTCCAAGAAAGTGTCCGATATGGCTTATGTGCCTAACATACGCAAGAACTATGAATAAGAATGTTTCTTCTAAATGGGGAATGTTCGTGAGAAGGGGATATGTAATGCAATCTCTATAAAAGCAAAAACTATGAATAAGAATATTTCTTCTTCTTCTTTTTATATGCTTGAGTCATTTAATTTATGGCATGGTAGGCTCAGACATGTTAATTATGTTACTTTACGTAAATTAATTAATTTAGAGCGCATTCCTTCATTTCACATTAATTTTAAACATAAATGTGAAACTTGTGTTGAGGTAAAATTAACAAAGTCTTCATTTCAAACTGTTGAAAGAAGTACAGAACCACTTGATCTAATACATAGCGATGTTTGTGACTTAAAAATTGTTCAAACGAGAGAAAGGAATAAATATTTTATTACCTTTATTGATGATAGCACAAAATATTGCTACGTATATTTGCTTAAGAGCAAAGACGAAGCTATAGAAAAATTTATTCTCTATAAGTAGGAAGTTGAAAACCAATTTAATAAAAAGATTAAGATGGTGAGAAGTGATCGTAGTGGTGAATATGTTGAACCATTTGGTGAATACTGTACAAAACATGGTATTATTCATGAAGTGACACCACCATACTTTCTTCAATCAAATGGAGTAGCCGAGCGGAAAAATCGAACTCTAAAGGAAAAGATAAACGCATTGTTAGGAAGTTCTGGATTATCATAGAAATGTGAGGGAAAGATTTTCTATCAACTAATTACCTTTTAAATAAGGTGCCCCGCGCAAGAAAAGGGACAAGACACCATATAAGTTATAGAAAAGTAGACAACCAACCACAACCACTTGAAAGTGTAGGGGTGTCTTCCCAATGTAATGTATAATGAAAATTCGATACGTAGGCGTCGTCGACACAATACCGTTAGACAACTAATCTCAAATGGAGTTATCTCTATTGATTTTGTAACATCAAAAGATAACATTGCGAATCTGCTAACTAAAAGCTTAAATCAAGATCATGTTGATAAAACATCGAAAGGAATGAGACTAAAGCCCATGAAAATAAAAGGCGCTATGTGAAGGAAAACCCTACCTAGTTGACTGGAGATCCCAAGATCTAGGTTCAAAGGGACAACTTAATTGCATAGACCTGGTGAGGTCACTGTGGGGGTTCTTATCCCAAGTTCGTTATGATGTAAATAGTGACTAAAAAATAGATAAGTTAAGCAATGCTTTTAATGACCATTGTGTGTTTCGATGAGCCGAGCAACATAAGTCACCTATGTGAAAGTGAAGTAGGGCCGCTTCAAGGAGGCTATTGGGGCATAGTTCTCTCAAAATCTTGCAGAACCAGGAGATGTTCATGACTATATGAACATACCCATGAGAAATAAAACCTTGCCAGGGAGGTAGTTGTGTGAGGTATATCATCGTTTACACAAACGGAAAAACAGTTCAAGGACATCACGTCTACTGGTCAACTAGTAAAGTAAATATATTTTCACAAGGGAAGGTTCAAGGGTGGATGCCTACCTATCCTATACAACTATCGATCGTAGATTCTATCACCACATCGAGTCAATGTTTTTCCGTTAAAACTATGAATTTTCATTCATGTGGGGATTGTTGGAAAAATTGTAATTTTTTGGAAACTTTGAGGCATATTCTCGATTGGTAAAGGTGGAGATTTGAATCATAAAATTATGGTTTTATATTCTACTCCATGAGACCTTTACAACGGTATATCATATGCTCAAAATGATTGAGTGATGAATGATAAATTAATGCTCAAAGTAAGTTACATGTGAATATTTGTTGAGGAAAATAAAAGCTTAGATCCCACATTGGTTAAATACCAAGTGTGAGATGTATATATATATGAGAACCCACTTGAAGAGTGATTGAATGACTAAGCTTGAAACCTTGCCTTGCGTGCAGGGGGTACAGATCCAAACCCATCGAGGTTGGGGCGCACCCGCACGACGTGGGCGACGCGAAATGTTTGAACCGGTCAGGCCCAAAATGGGCATGAAGATATTTTCCCAACACGAAATTTATTTTTTCTCAGCAAATATACAAAGTCTGATTTAAAAGGACATATATCCTGATTTTATTTAATTCCAATCAATTTGATTTGATTTTAATCAAATTGATTTAGTTGCTCCTTAATGCATATTTTGTATCTTTATTCATGGATATTTCCAAAATTCCTCCATATTGAATGCCTATAAAACCCTAAAGAATTCCTCAGAATTTTTTTGACACACACATCTCACACCGAGTTTATTTCCCTCTCCAAAATTCTTCTTTTTCCCTCTCCATATTTTCCAACATTCTGGTGATAGAAGAAAGCAAGGTTTGTTCGTTAATCACTGCAGAGGTGTTATTGCTTCGATCATCATGTTGTTGTATCTTGAGAGACAGTCGACCAACGTTTCTCCAAGTACCGTAGGAGTGGCCGAATCTGTCTTAGGGAAACTGTGTAAAATAGGCCTCAACATCTAGTAAAACTCATTTCTTCTTTTCGATTTCTGGTTTTCGTTATCTTATTTATTGATTTTTCGTATCTGATGTTTTAAGTATAAATTATTCAATTTATTTTATTTTATATATAAATATTTGTTTATTTATATTTATATATTTGTTCATTAATGTGTTTTGTCCAACAAATACAAATAATACATATTTAAATAATTATTACGAAAATTATTAGTTATAATACACAAGTGGACTTGAGATAAATCCAATGGGGCATATTGTAACGCCCTAAAACTTCTATCTTTATTTCTGTGAAATCTTAACATAAAATGTGTATCTGCCTCAGTGGTTAAGTGTTCTGGGTGTGTGTGGGAGATCCTAAGTTCAAGCCTAAGCTTTGGCAAATTTTGTTATTTTTGGAATAAAGCCCTATCTCTGTTCTGTGGGCTTATATTTAATTATTTGTAAACCATGTCAGAATGGGCCTGCTGGTTTGGTGGTTAGGTGGAGTGTGGGTTTGATAGGGGTCATGTGTTCGAATCCCTGTGTGAGCGTGGGTATTATTTTTGCTCAGTTGACTCGTAGAGTCTCAGTTGAGTTGAAAGTCTGGTGTAGTTGTGTGGGGGGTTAGTGGGAGAGATATGAGGGATTTGGGGAATCTTTTTATTTTTATTTTCTTTTTTCTCAATTTTTTCGCTCTCATCAAAAGAATCTGACGCCAGTGCTCTGTCTTTCTGCCATTTTTTCTTTTTTCTCTCCCTTCCTGCGTTTCTGCCTCCTTTTTGTCTGTTATCCTATTGCTATTTTTCGGTATTTTGGCGTGTTGTGCATTCTGGTAAGTAGGGTAAGTGTGATTTCAATTTTGTGTTGTTGAATCGTTGTTTAAAGGGGTTTGTTTGGTGTTTAGGAGATAATCAAGGGGTTGAAGTTCTTCAATTGACGTTTTAGGTGTGCGAAATTTCTGTTATTCGTTCGAAGGTAAGAACTTTGTTGGATTAAAAGGGTGTTGTTCCGAGAAAGTTCATGTTTGTGTCGATTTAAGCGACTAATTCGGTGGTTTTTTGGTCTATTTTAGGTGCTGTGTGACTCGGGATTGTTTTTGCATCGAATCCATTACAGGTGTGTACCCGAAACGCAGAAAAAGGGGATTCGGCGAAAGTCGAAAAACCTCTCTGTCAACGCCACACAGTCGTGTGTGATGACACGGTCGAGTGATCAATGAAGGCCAGGCCGTGCGCAAGACACGGCCGTGTAATGGCTGGAGTGTGGCTGTATGGGCCAAACGGGCTAGACCGAATTAGGCGTGTGGGCCCACACAGGCACGCTACACGGGCGTGTGATAACTGGGCCAGGCCGTGTGATCCACACGGGCTAGGCCAATCTGGGCGTGTGGGCCCACACGGGCAAGCCATACGGGCATGTGGGCCTAAATTTTTGAAATTTTCCCTAGGGTTGCACGGGTCATTCCAAAGGAATGTGGGCCTATTGTAGGGTCGGTAAGGGCTAACAAAATCATAAACTGTATGATCTGTTTGACTGATATTCTGTACTGAGTATGATAGTATATGCATGTTATATTTGTATGTAAGCATGTAAGCATGTAAGCATGGTTAATCTGTATGTCTGAAACTGAATATTTTGTATCTGATACTGGGGTTGGGATGATATATATATTGGAGGAAGTATTCTGAAAGGCAGATTATGCCTAATATCTGGCAGCACAGCTGCATTATATCTGTTATGTGTCGCATCGGTACAGCATGGTGTGTAGGGCTGGGTGAGTGTTTTAAACCCCACATGGTGTGTAGGGATGGTCAGAGAGGGTGTGTAGAGAATGGGGGTAGGACATTTGATATCTGATTCTGATCTGTGTATCTGTAACTGTAATGGGCTTAAGCCCGAATCTGCATCTGTCTGATTCTGATATTCTGTTGTGTGCATACTTAATTCTGTGGGGTTACACACTGAGTTTACGTAAACTCACTCTTTTCTGTTTGTTTGTACAGGTAACCCACAATATTAGGCGGATCGGTGCTGCGGAGGACTCAACGGTGACCACTCGCCAAAACTGTTTTATTTGTTTTAGTTTTTATTTAAGTTTTGCGTTATGATTTGGGAGTTTGTATTTCCTGGGACTCTCTGGACTGTTTTAAACTGTTTGGCTTTGGTTTTGGGTTTTTGGATTTTAACTTACTTTTCGCTATGACGGTTTTTATCTAAAAACATGATTTCTAAAAATACCGAACGATTTTGCCTAAACTTAACGATTTTATAAGCTTCCGCTAAAAACATGTTTTATCTCCAAATGGCCAAATGAAAGAGAGCTTTGAAACTGACAAGAGCGATAAAGGCTAATGAACCGGAAAGATTTGAACTTAATGACAACGGTTTTCCAACCCATTTCATGTGACTCCTCCGGATTCGGCCATAACGTCTAGGCCGGGTTTGGAGTGTTACACATATTAAGGTCTCGATTCTTTTAGATAAAATTGTGAATTTTGTTTTTAATTATTTTTGACAATTAATAATTCAAGTTAACCTTTTTAGTATAAAATTTCAAGCCGAATAAAAGGATGAAATTAATAATTCACATATAATTTACACAAGTAAAACTCAATGATGAAAAGGAAACATTTTGAATGATTAAATAAAAATGTTAAGCATATGATGGTATGTAGCCACAATGACAAATTTAAACTAAATGTGACCATTTAATCTTTAAATTATTTAAAAGTCATCAAATAAAAACAATTGAGTATGGTGTTAATTATTTAAAAGTCATCTTGAATTTTTTTTTAAAAAACTCTTATATAATATTCTAAAAATTATTAAAAAAAATTGATAATTTATATTATTAATAAAACTTCTAATTGAGTTTGTGTCATCTCAATCGGGTCATCAATTTAGTTAGGAAGTTACCATGAAAGTCCTTCCGTAACTAACATAAGTAATATTATTTGAGGTATTTTAGTATTTTCACTTAAAAACCAATAAAAATATATACATATGATTGTATTTGAACCCATGCCAATTACATTAGTAAAACCTTTAATTTACCACACAGCTAAAACTTTATTTTAATATATTATACATTTTAATTTTATTATGCACATTAAAACTTTATTTTAATATATTATACATTTTAATTTTATTATGCACATTTTATTATCTCCATCAATTGTATATCTATACTTACTATTAATAAAACTCCTGACTGAGTTGGTGTCAAGAGTTAATCGGGTACCAACACAGTTAAGAAATGATTAATATACCTTTTCATTAAATTACTACTACTATTATTTTGATGGCCTTTTTGTCTTTTCATACTTTTATATGGTTTTTAAATAAAAAAACTAAAATTAACATGTCTAAGGATTAAACCCATATCTAATGGATTTATAAATAAATTCTTTACTACTGCATCAATAATAATTCTTTAATAAACTTTTAAAAAAATTAGCTTTTAACATAAAATGTTTTCTCTCACCAAATTGTTATCTATACTATTAATAAGACTCCTTACTTGGTTGGTGTCACGGGATAACCGGGTACCAACTCAGTTAAGAAAAGACTAATATACCCTTTAATTAAACGACTATTATTATTAATTTCAAACCTTATGTTTCACTGTTTTTTGTGTGTTATTTTTAAACACACATTTGTATTCTAAATACGAGGTTTCCACACACATACATGTGTGATAGAGTTTCTGGTATCAGTAATGTATTTGATTAAATTGGTGTCACAAGTTAACTCGACACCGACCCAAGACTAATGACAACACCATTATAGACAATTTAATCTAATTTTTTTTCATTTTAATAACATACATATTTCATGTGTTATTTTTAATTAGTTTCAAACTATAAATTTTATTATTTATTGTACATTATTTTTAAACACACATTTTGTAACACCCCAACCCGTATCCGTCGCCAGAATAGGGTTACGAGGCATTACCAAGGAGTACAGAACACTTACAGATAATTTGAAATCATTATCGTTCAAATACCGAGACTAATTATAAATGTTCCTTTAACGGACCTTCGAGGTCCAAATCATACATTAAAATCGGGTCGAGACTAAATCGGATCTTCAGGAAAATTTTTCGCGACTTTTAAAATTTTTCTCGCATATAAGGGATACACGCCCATGTGACTGGGGGCACACAGCCGGACCATACGCCCATGGGGTAGATCGCTTGTCACACACGGCCTAGACACACACTCGTGTCTACCCTGTGGACGAAAATTAGGCTATTTTCCAAGCCATATTTCTCACTCACTTGATCCTTTATCTTTACCAACATTTTAATACAGTCAAGAATCAATTTAAGATATTCAACCAAGCCTTATACTTATTACCATTTGTTAGTCGTACACTTCATATAAATAACAAGAAACGTATATAGCCTCAATTCTTATTAAATTCCTCTTATACCTATACTTTTTCACATTATGTATTCATATCACATATAATAATCATACCTCTGTATTTCATATACATTTTCATAATAATTTGTCTTGGTTTCTAACTACTTCATATTTGAGTTCTACTCATCAAATCATTTGAACATCATCTTTACACAAATAGTACACTTAAGATATACAGTTCTATAATTATGAATAAACACATTTATCAAACATATTCCATGTTTTTATATATATCACAGTCTCATATTTCCATGTATCAAGTACCATCATTTCCTCGTATTTCAGACAAATACGTGTAACAATTCATAAACATGCAACTCACTAACTATTCCTGCCAATCACAATTTAAATTGACAAATCACTTATTGAGTCAAATTTCAATGTTCACTAAAATTTATCATATAAATTTGGATGTACGTATCCACCAGTAGATTCCATGTACAGATATCATCATCTCAAATTTCCACATACATTTACTTTCCACATTATGAACTCAAATAACATATACAAGATATACCTATGTATTTCAAGTACGTTTTCATAATATTTCATTTCGAATTCAGATTATTTCATATTAGAACTTTTCTCATTAACTCATTTGGAATACCAATTCATACGGATAATACACTCAAGGTGTACAAATATATAATCACAAATGAACTCATTCATCAACCAAGATTTATGTTCATATCTCATCAACTCGTATTTCCTTATATCACATAATTCCATGTAACACTTACCAAACTTTGTCAATTTAGTGAACGTCTTACAGAATTGGTCTGCACCGGTATGCACTGAATTTCACTGATAATCACTGATGTCATAGCATAGCTATGGTCTTTTCACTAGAATGCCATAGCTCAGCTATGGTCTTACATCTTCACTATCATTATGCCATGGTGAAACCATGGACTTATCCGTCAATTCATCACTTTTCACTAGAATGCCATAGCCCAGCTATGGACTTATACGGATATCACTTATCACTTGTAGTCGAAGCTACCACTTATCATTTGTAGCCAGAGCTACCACTTTTCACTGATCAGGTAGCCGGAGCTACCACTTTTCACTTGATCAGGTAGCCGAAGCTATCTGGTGCACATAGTAGCCTGCACTTAGTACTACACATGTGACCAAAACCATCACTTACACATAGTGGCCTACACTTAGTACCACACATGTGATCGAAGCTATCGGGTACACATAGTAGCCTGCACTTAGTACTACACATGCGACCTATCCATCTGGTACACGTAGTAGCCTGCACTTAGTACTACACACGTGACCTAAAACCATCTCGTAGCTCTCTTGTACACATAGTGGCCTACACTTAGTACCACACATGTGACCTAGCTACCTCATTCGTATCTTTTCTATTCCGAAGGTTCAATCGGGAATTCTCACTTTTCAACATTTTACCAATTCATCCATAATCAATCACAATTCATAATTTACATCAAATAATTACTCCATATTCAACCATATCTCATATAATATAACAAAATATTAAAACATAAATAAAAACGATGTATTATTTACATACAAACTTACAAATTCAATTTTTATATCATAACGATAATCACAATTTCATAGTAAATATTCGAAATAAAACATTATATCATTTCTAATTTAACATTTATCGATTATAATCGGGCATGTGATCAATTTATATACAATTCATTCATATATTTTTCCTCCTCCTCCTCTCCATCCACATCCTTAGTATAAATAACACACTTGTAAGTAACATTATCTATAATTTTCACTATTTACTTATATGGATATTCAAGCTGTCCATCCGTGTCACAGTCGCTAAATTATTTTTATCTTGAGCTACAGAACTCCAAATTAAGATCCTATAATTTTCCCTGAAACTAGACTCACATATCTTCTTACCATAAAATTTTCAGAATTTTTGGTTTAGCCAATAAGTACAGTTTATTCTTTAAAGTCATCCCTGTTCTGCTGTCTGACAGTTCCGACCCTTCTTCACTAAAAATTAATTATCTCATCGTACAGAATTTGGATAATGTTCCCGTTTGTTTTTTTTTTGAAAATAAACTAAATAAAGATTTTAAAAATATAAATTATAACCCATAATTATTTTCCTCCAATTTTTGATGATTTTTCAAAGTCAGAACAGGGGAACCCGAAATCTTTCTGACATTGTCTCACAAAATTTATTATATCTCATGATTCACAATTTTATTGCTTACACCGTTTCTTCTATAAGAAACTAGACTCAATAAGCTTTAATTTCATATTTTATTAATCCTCTAATTCGATTTATAAAATTTTTAGTAATTTTTCAAAGTTAGACTACTGCTACTGTCCAAAACTGTTTTAGTGCAAAATGTTGATTTTCATTTTGCCCCAAATTTCACAGTTCATACAATTCAGTCTTTGCTCAATTAACCCCTCAATTGAGCTAGTTTTTCTCAATTAATACTTTATTATATCATTTTAAACTACTTCATAACCCTTGGAAATCAAAACTTTAGCCCTAGACCTTAATTCCAAACTCTTTCACTATTAGGTCCTAAAGTCAATTTCCATCAATTTTACTTGATAAAATCATCATATATCAAAATTAAAACTTCAATTCTATGTTTATTCATCATATGCTTCCAGCACTCATCCATAGTAACTTTAAAAATTAGCCATGAAATCAGAAACTAATGACATAGTAAGTTGGACCCAATTGTAAAAGTCCAAAAACTTAGAAATTTCAATGAGAAAGCAAGAATTAAACTTACATGAAGCTAAAGTATGAAAACCAGCTTGAACCATCTTCCATGGCTATTTTTCAACTGATGAATATGAAGAAAAATGATGAGAATTCTAGATATTCCAATTTGGTCCCATTTTTATTTAACTATTTTTGGTAATTTTCCAATTTTGCCCTTATTTCACCCATTTCCTGATTTTTCTCGGCTATTGCCGCCCAAAATATCTCCTTTGGGCTTATTTGCACTTTAGGTTCTTCCTCATTTGACAATTGAGCTATTTAATCCTTCTAGCAACTTTTACACCTTTTTCAATTTAGTCTTTTTTATTTAATTAACCACCCGAACGTCAAAATTTTCTAACGAATTTTTAATACTACCTTATTGACACTCCGTAAATATTCATAAAAATATTTATGGCTCGATTTACAACACCGAGATCTCAATACCTCTTTTCTCAATTTCTTGACCAAATAAATATTTATAAAACACAAATTACTATTTCAAAAATCTTTTAAAAGTTACATTTGGCTCGTAAATATTAAATAATATAATCTACAAATTTATTTGTCGGATTTGGTGGTCTCGAACCACTATTTTCGACATCGCTGAAATTTAGACTATTACACATTGGTGTTCTAAATTTGTAGTTTCTACACATATACGTGTGTCATAGGCTTTCTAATATACATAAATTAATAAATATCTACAAAATTTTAAAAAAAATACAAAAGATTTTAAATAATTTCTTTATTGACATGTTTGGAAGCTATGATTTGGATTAAAAAAAATTGGATTTGAGTTTGAAAATTCAAATTCTTTATTTGGATAACAAATAAAAAGTTTGATTTGAATTTTCATAAAAGTTAAATTTTGGATTTCAAAATCCAAGATTAATTAAAAAAACATGAGAATTTTTTCTCTCTTTTTTCACACTTACTTCAAAACTCAAACAATAAATAATTAATTTTACTTATAATATATCATCAATAAAACTCAAAGTTTTTAGAATTGGACTTGTAGACGAACCAGTCAGGTCATCGGTTTTTAGTTCAACAATCGATTCAAATTGAATACATTATTAAAATAAAAAATATTTAAAAATAAGTAGAATTGGTTCGACCGGTTCTGAAAATAGTGACAAAGCTTCATGCATTTAATTTAACTAACTTCTAATGTCACATTTGTTGCATTGTGATTTACGAGTTTAATATTTAATCAAATTTTAAAATATTGTATTTTTAATTTTTGTTACACATGATTTTATATGTTTAAATTTTTAAAATTTATTAAAAAATATAATTTTATTTCATGAAATTAATGCGAAGTAGCATTATTCAAAATAATAAATATAATTGAAATATATTAGTTATTTTAATAACTCAAATATTTCCCAGTAATAATTAAAATTGTGGAGTGCGCCCCGCATTTTGGATGAAATAGGATTGATATTGGGACGAGGAAGAGCCGACATCTCGACGAGGCAATATGCCACATCACGATGCAGTAACGTGTTCCCTACTAAACCGAGTTTCTTCTCCTAGTTAAACTCCGCCATCTTTTCCCAATCTAACTCTGATTATTCTAGGGATGTTTTAGTCATATTTTCACATGAATTTCAGCCTATAAATAAGGTTTTTAGCAACCCTAGAGAGATTGATTCAACAACACAAT
Organism: Gossypium sturtianum; assembly: GCA_025698515.1. NCBI lineage: Eukaryota > Viridiplantae > Streptophyta > Magnoliopsida > Malvales > Malvaceae > Gossypium > Gossypium sturtianum. The sequence continues at coordinate 107,093,550 of CM046955.1, forward strand.
TAAGAGAGAGTTTTGTGGGAATTTCGGGTTTGGGTTTGTTTATTGTTTCTCCATCTTGTATTATTCTTTCAATTTTTGCCGTTTTAGTGAAGTTTTTCTTTGCCCATAGTTTCTTATCCTCTCAAGAGGATTATTTACGTCCAAATTTTTCTCGTTTTTGTTCTTGTTTGATGCTTAATTCGGGTTTACCCATAAAAAATACTTGTACAATATTAAAAAATTGATGTATATATTAGATATAAAAATGTATTATTTATAAAATTTTATGTATGAATATAAATTAACTTATTATATAAATAATTAAAAGTTAATTTTAAAATTAAATTTTCGGTTAATAAAAAAGTGAATACTTCAAACATGGTGAAATTAATGAAGTCAAACAGCAGAGAACAAATTGAATGGATTTGAAAACATGTTTAAGGAAAAAATTGAATAGATCAAAAAAAAATTATGTAGAGATTTAATTCACTAACTCAAAAAATGGGAATGTTGAACATGGAGTAAATTGAAACAATTTTAAAAATATAAAAAAAAAAAAACTCTCTCTGGAGAAAATATATAATCATCAAATTAACTTTAATTCCAATTAACTTCCTCATCAAATTATCTAAACAATTCCTAATCAGATTAAACAAAGTTAACTTCAATTTTTTAGTTTATTATTAAAAAAACACTAAACCAAGAAAAAGCATCTCTAAACTTCAATCTTATACTTTATGGGACAAATTTAATTATGAAACAAACTAATTAATACTCACACTCAACAACAAGTTGATGCCACACATTCTATGTAACAACTCGTTTTTCAGTGGTTTCGGGGCCACTAAATCTGACGAGTAAATTCATAAATATTATTATTTAATATTTACGAGTCAAATGTGATTTTTAAAAAAGTTTTTGATTTGATAATTTATGTTATATAAGTGATTTATTAAGTTCAAGTGGTTTTAGAAAATGAGGTATCGGGACCTTGTTTTTATAAACTGAGCCATAAATATTTTTATAAATATTTACGGAGTGTCATTAAGGTGGTATTAAAGTTTCGTTAAGAAATTTTAACGTTTCGATAGTTAATTAATTAAAAAGGACCAAATTGAAGAAAAAAAAAGAAGTGCATTCCCGGGACTCCATTCCCGTAAATTGGACTCGTAAATATTTTTAATAAATATTTACAAAGCTAGTTGTGTAATTAATTAGGTTTTGGTTAAGTGAATTTGCTTGAACTAAAAATAATTAAGTTTAAGGACTAAATTACATATAGGATGAAAGTTAAATTATAGATTAAAGAATAATTAAAGCGATTAAAGAAGAATTATACCTTATTCCATTAAGTGGACGGTATTAGTAACTTACATGTGTAAATTTATTATATATATATATATATATATTATAATATTAAAGTTAAAATATATATTACAATATGTTTACTTAATTATTAAGTATATATATTATATAATTATAATAAAACAAAAAAAAGTATTAAAAAAAAGAAAGCCATACAAAACAGAAAGAAAAGAAAGAAAAAAGAAAAAAAAGAAAGAAGAAAGGGAGAAAGAAGGTTCAACGCATGGCTTAGGGATTTTTAGGGTTTAAAGTTCAATTGGTTATTCAATTTAGTTATTTTTCTTGTAATTTGTATGTTTTTAAAATCTCGGTGTTAAGTACTACTCGACCCATGTCGAAATTTTAGTATTGATTGAGTTTTTAAATGTTGTTAACGTTGAATAATTTTAGTAATAGAGATTAAATTGATAGATTTTTAAGCTAGAAGTGAAAAAGGATTAAATTGTAGAATAAATTGTAAATTTTGAGTTATAGGGACTAAATTGTGAAAAATTCAAAATTTAGGAGTTTAAGTGAAAATAGGGAGTTAAATTTAGTTTAAAGTGGAATTTGTATGAAAATATAAGATTAATTGTGAAGAATAAAAAATTAGTCTCGATTTAGGGACTAAATTAAAATTTGGGCAAATATTGAGTCAATTGAAATATTTAATATGAAATTGAATTGTGTTATATTGATGAATTTTAATTGTTTTAATTCCGTAGCTAACGTCATACTGGAATCCTCGGCTAAAAAGGGGAAAGATAAAATCGACATCGAAGAGCTTGGAATTCTTGGTTTGTATTTCTATAATCCGAACTAAGTTGTAAAATTATTGCACTTTGATTTCTTGCATATGGTAAGTATTGGAGATGAGAACTATTGTGTTTTACAATTGAAATGGATTGATTCGGTATGTGATGAATTTATTGAATTTATATAAATTGAATTGAATTCATGTGTATATATGTGATTATATGAAAATTTGATATTGGATATTGGTTATATTTGAAAAGTAAAATGTAACCCTATTAACTTTATCGGGTTGAGTCAGATATAGATGGCATGCCATAGGATAGGAAGAGTTCAGGGATTTCTTCGACTTCGAGTCGATGAGGCACTGGGTGCCAATTTACTTCGGTTTAATCGACGAGACACTGGGTGTCAAATTTATATAGCGCTGGGCGCATATTACTTCGGATTATCTGATGAGGCACTGGGTGCCAAACTGGTGTGTTGGTTGGATCCGTGTATCCGTCTGAATCCGAGTCGTGTTAATAGGAGTAAATAAATAATAAAGTTCTATAATTGATATTGAAATGGCATGGTATGAGAAATGGAAGTGATGTAGTGAATTGAAAATAGAATGTGAAATATATTGTAAATACATGGAATATATGAGTTATATACTCATGAATTGAATATGGAATGGCTAATGCTATTATTTAAATGAAATGTGAATAATTATTGATATAGCAATTGTGTGAATTGGAACATTATTCAACAAATGAAATATGATAGCATATGATAGTCATGATATTAGACATTAATATGTGCTTAAAATTCAATTGTGCATATTATATTATATTATCTTTAAAGATTCGGATTATAGAAATACCACGGAGTTTTACTCAGCGTATGATTTTGTTTTCCGTGCGCAGGTTAGGTACTTAACTTTTAAACGCTGATTCAACATCCAACAACGATCCCGAACTCAAATGTGGTAATGTTTATCTTTTGTGTCGGCATATACCTAGGGTGTCTAAATAATAGTTATTTTGTGGATGGATTGTAAATGAGGTTATAAGTTTAATATTTGTTTGGTATATATATATAATCTTGTGTTTGTTTTTGAAGCCATATTATGGCATGGTAAATTGAACTAAATCTAGATATGTGCATGTGAATTTAAGTTAGTGTTTAAGTACTTATGAACTAGGCAAAATGGATTGAAATTGATATGTTTATAATTTGGATTTGAATGCGTTTGATCATATTTTGAAACGGTTAAATGAATGGTTTTTGAGTTGTTTAATGTTCAAGCATGTAAGAAATGGTAAATTTATTGTTTAGGGCTCATTTTAGGTCCACACGGCCAGACACACGGGCGCGTGACTCAGTCGTGTGAGACACACGGCTAGCACACGGGTGTGCGAGGCCATTTCAAAGGGTACACGGCCTGGCACACGGGCGTGTAGCTTGGCCGTGTGACCCAAGTTAGAGAGTTACACGGGCACAGACACGGACTGAGAAACGACCGTGTGTCCTTATTTCGAATGCCCACATGGCCTAAGACACGGGCATGTCTATTGGCCGTGTGACCCCTGCAGCTTTGAAAATTTTTAATGTATTCCAAAAAATTCTCTGAGTTTCCGAATTAGTGCTGACTTGTTTCTAACGCGTATTTTGGGTCTCGAGGGCTCGAATAAGGGATAGTATATATGAGTTTGATTGGTTTCTGACCTGAATATTATATGATATGAAATGTTTGAAATTTCTGTTTGTTTGATTTGTAAACTTCGATAATACTCCGTAACCCAATTCCGGCGATGGTTACGGGTTAGAGGTGTTACATTCTATCAAAGAGCCGATCCAGTTCGGCTCAAACAACAATATTCAAAGTACTCTAAATAATTAAATTTCAAAATCTTAAATTTCAAATATTTTAATTCCTAAACAAACAATTTATCACAAATTTCAAAGTTAAAAGTTTGAAATTCAAATTCTAGTTGGAAATATTTTGAATTTAATAAACCTTAAAACTTGCTATAAAGTTGACATTATTATGTTAAGATATCAAAATGAAAAATATAATTAGACCTGATCAACACTACCCGACAAATGTGTAGACACGTGGTTTGAGTCCTAACACTGATAACATCCAAGACATTGACCGGATTAGGAAACCGTGAAAGTGTGTGGTTAAGGTAACATTGTCGATCACCAACAACTAAAGTGAATTTTTGACCCACTTTGAGTTTATCATTCATTGATGAGTGACAAATCCTTATTTGCTTACACAAAATGTTCTTGTTTTGCTTTTCCAGGACGTAAGGATTTGTTCTTTTATTAGCCTTAACTACGCACTCTTGATGATTAATATTGCTCCTGACCAAATAAGTTACATTTACTACTTTTTCAAACAACATTTGGAAATTGATTAAAAGATATATAATTTATTGTTCTTTATTCCCACCACCACCAAGTCTAAACAACATTTGAGAGATTCAGACTTCAACTTCAATGGTGGGGGTCAGCTTTGATATCTTAGTACGCACATGCAAACCCCTAATGGTGCCATATTTGTGGATACACATGTATCAACTCCCTTGTTTTCTACCACTTGGCTGCTAATAAACAAATTCATACTTCCATTAACCACTTTGTTCCGCCCCATCTACATTGTCACATTTGTAGACTCCAACATTTTAGGGAATTACAGTAAATCTATATCAATGGAGCAAAGGAACCCTCCTTTCATTAAAATGCTCCATTCGTTTTCTTGCAACTCAATCCTAGTTCAACCGGAACTTTGCAGTAGACTGCACCATGGTACACGATCCACAAGTTACTTGATGGTGATGTAGCGATTTGTCCCATGTCTAGCCCAGTAGGTCTTCAGATCCAGTGGTTTTGAAACATCGTAGCCTTCAGCAGCCAGACGACTGAGTAACTTTGTGAACACACTACCACTCATCTTACGCCCACCCACTCGGGCGTGCCGCTTGTTTGGCATCTGTGGCAATGGGTATGATGATATGCTGGTAGTGCAACAAGATGACTGCCATCCACCATTTCCCCACTTATAGCAATGTCGGGGAACTCCTGTGCAGGAGCAAACTGGCACAGAAATTTTGGTTTCGTCAAAGTTTATCAAGCTCAATCCAATATGCTCACTATTCCACTCAGATTTACACTTCCTTACCTCCGTATCAACTTGTCTATTTAAATCCTCAGCCACTTTCTTAATCTTTCGTGGTGACTTTGACGAAACAGCTTTATTCACCTTTGTCCGCTTTACAGGACAAGACTTGCCTTCTGCAGAAGGGATGGTAGGTACTGGAAGGGCATTAGTAACGTGCATTTCATGATTGAGAGTTTCATCCATATCACTTGAATGATATGAAGGGTGCATGCATGTTCTTCCTCTCTGAATGCCACTACCAAATGGGAAATTCTTGGCATTTTCTCGGCACTGCAGCACAGCTAAAGCATTATCTCTCTCAATTAAGGCACTATCCCGCTCAGCAAGTGCCTTATCCCGCTGCTGGAGGGCCTCATCTCGTGCAGCAAGGGCTTCCTTCCTTTCAGAAACAGCAATGTTCCGTTCTCGAATAGCAGCATCCCGCTCAGCAAGTATAGACATGATTTTTTTATTCATTACCAAGGCATTGCTTTGTTCCTTCACATGGTGCTGTGGCATCATGTTCCACTGCATGTATCATTGCATCCCACTTAGATAAATCAAGTATTGAACAATAAAATAAACACTAAAGCCACATCGTTGAGTGGGGAATTGTTAGTTTTCTTCTTACAGGAGGGTGTGCTCCTTTGTAGCGATCTAGCTTATATCTCCCATTTTCTAGCTGTCCAGCACCATCCATCTAACACCAAGTCAAAATTAATTGGGCTAAAAAATGTTGACAACCACTCCTTGAACTTTCATGTGAACAAAAAAGTCAACAAGTTCCAGGCGTGTGGCACATACTATTTGTTTATAGTAGGAAAAACCAAAGTTAAATTTCAAGTGATTTGCAAAGCAATTAGCAATGAGAAAACAAAAGCATGAATCGAGTGTAAAAGATAAACTAAAAAAAAAGTCTAAACAAAATGATTGACAATTCAACATTCAAAGAAGGCAACTTGGAGAAGGATAAATAAACAGCTACTACAACTAAGCAAAGAAAAATAACTAAAAATCACACAGAAACTATAAACTATTAACTGATATAGAGAAGCAATACATGTAAAAAATCATCTGGTCTGACCAAAAAAGAGAAAGAAATAGAAAATTTTCAGCCCTTGGGTAATGTCATCAAGATCAAGAGAAATACGGTATTGCTAAGACCAAGAGTACAAACTTATTAGTGAACTTAGAATAGATTTTCTGATAAATAAGTTTCAGCAATATATCAAAGGCAATACCAAGCAATTTTAGACAGTACTAAGAATATTTGTAGTCACTTAGCACCGCTTCTCCATATACTTTAAAAATCAAGGCAAAAGCCAGAGTGATAACATATTCTCACTAGAAGTTGGAATTGAAAACTGCATCAGTACTGAACAATAAAGAGCAATTCCAAGCTCTCCACATAATTGGTAATCAGTGTAAGAAGTCAACATATTTGGAAAAGAATGTTTAAAACTAGAAATAAAAAATGTAACAAAAAAAAAAATCCTTTCTAGAATTGAAATTTATAAAGTCAAGGATTAAACACTCAAGCCCAAGAGACTCAAAAATGTTTGAGTTATAAATAATATTGGAACTGTTACAATACAAATGCATTTGCCTTTATCAACGAAATAACTAAAATGCATTCAGGATAGTTAACAAACGAACTTCTATGTGTTGTAATAATTTACTAAAAACTTATTTAGCAAGTTCATAAATTAGGAAAGCATCAAAAGTAGGCACCAAAATAAAGCCCAAAAAGCTTGATAAGCAGCTCTCAAGTATAAGCGAGTGCAAACCCTGATACCATCTTATGCAAAAGTGAACTCAAAAAGTACATTTTGTTTTTCAATTGCTAACCATCGTTTTTAAGTTCCATAGCTATCTCTTGTGGTATACACCCAAAGTCCGAGATGAATTAAAACACAGACATAAAAACTATAAAAAGAAATCAAATCTTAAATAATTGTTGCATATCATTTCCATGCCCATCCAATGAACAATGCAGATCCCTAAATTCCTTAAATTATGTTTAAAAAAACTATTGAGACCAACATAAATACATGTAAGCAAAGCGCTAATTAAGCACATTCTTTAACCCGACTTTATTAACGAGCAGAAAATCGAAAGACAACTCGAAACATTTAGTTAACAAAAGATAAATGTGAGTAATTAATAAGAAGTAAAAAATAAACAAAAACCAAAAAGTGACAATGTGAATGAGAAAAATGATACAACTCAAGTGAGTTCTAACTTTCAGTAAAGTTAGGGTTTTCTTTTACCACGATCGAAAATCCTTTTTATAGAATAATTATTTTTCAAAAAATTGAGCTTAATAACCTCAAAAAAAAACAAAAACAAAAAACAAATGCTCGATTCATATGGGAAGATCATGAAAAAAAAAAAAAGAACCAAAAAACATAAAAACTTACACTTTTATAAAATTACTTTTAAAGAGAAATGGAGTGATGGTTGAAATTTCCTTCTCAAAAAGGAAACCAGAGTGGAGTTCGATCGCCAGAGACAAAAGTTAAATGATTGGGAAAAGGTTTGTAACTTGAAATTCAGATAAATGATTTTCTTCATATTCAAACGGCGGCGTTTTAGCTTTCTTCAGTCTAAAGAGCAAACGTTGCCGTTTTCTCTCTTTCTCTACTCACTCTTTTGTATAATTCAATCAAGGCTTTATTAGTAAATTAGTCCCTTAATTATACTTCAATCCTCATATTTATTCTTAATTTTTTTGGTCAAAAGTGATAACTAAATTAACGTGGTATGTTCTTATTAGATGTCACATATTTTTTTGGTAAAATAAGACGAGATTAATAGTTTGAGTATCTTTTTTAACAAATAAAACTTTAAGGACCAGTCTGAGAATTGGTTATTATTAGCTCGATTGATCAAATCGAAATTGCCAAGAGGACGGGTGAATTGGCCTTTAAAATTTTTGGCGGAAGCAAAGAAAGAATATGAAACAATGAACCCTAGTTACCTACTCCACTACCTTAGCTTTCCACAATTAAGGGTTTTCTCAAATTCACTAATTTGTACAACATTTGAAGACAAGGTTTAACCTTATAACTCTTTTAAGATTTCTACCCAAATCTTAAGATACAAACCCTCTCAAAGAATTACAAGGAAGCAAACAAAGAAATAATCCTAATAAGATCAGAATGTTTGCCAATTAAGCACAAACATACAAGAATACACTTGAGCAAAAGAAAAAACAATGAAAGCTCACAAGTGTATACAAGAGAATTATGGAAGTATTGAGTACAAAGGTTGTTTGATTGATGATTTTTGCTTGAGTATGCTTTCTTGTTACTGTAGGATTTTTAGAAGCTGGTATTTATACCCCCTAATTGATGTTCGATCGTTGAGGTTGTTGTGGTAGTTAATAGAGTACGTAGTTGGGGATGTGAAAACCAGAACATATAATATACCTGCAACAACGAGTATCAATATCAAATAAAAATGTATCAATATTTTCTTGCAATAAATGCTAAATTCAGTGATTGTTGAAGTTTAAATATTGATACCATAATAATTTTATCGATACCTTATAAAAAGGTATCAATACTTAGTTGATTTTGTAAAAAACAGAATGCCAATTTGGTATTGTTTATTTGAAGGGTATCGATATTTCAAAAATATAGATACTTGGCCAAAAAGGTATCGGTACTTTTTGGCCTGGAGCAATTCTAACTTGTTTGAAAAATAATTTGATTTGTTAAAAGATTTTTAACTTGTGAAAATCATTTTAACTTGATTTTAAAGTTGTTTCAAAAATTTTCTGAGAGTTCAAAGTAGATATTCAAAATTTTATCTCTTAGACATTAATTTTATCAATTTTATTCAAAAACACTTCAATTTGTTATATCAAAACATTTTATCAAATAAAACTTAGTTTAAGAGTTATAATGAAGGGCCAAGCCTATTATCAATGTCTAATTACTATTTTTTGAATTAAGTAAAAGTAATCTTTAAATAATATTTATAGACGTTAATAGAAACACTTGAAATAATTAAGGAGCAAAGTGTAAATATTTATGAATGTGCAAAATGTTTTTTTGAAGAGTGTAAAAGACTTGATTAAAAGGAAAAAAAATGAAAGTAATTGTGTGGGAGTTTAATTTATCTATCACGTTAATCCTCTAATTTTTATATAATGTTTATTATTAGCAAGTTAAAATTGATAATAGTCTCACCCCATCTAACATAACATATGCCTGACGAACTTGGTAATATTGTCAAGGTGGTGTTGCTGAGGTCCCTGTGTAAGCACATATTATAATTCCATGTATACTTAAAGTGTTTTCACCTTGAAGCTCTCATGCTTCTCCTGCCTTCTCTTTGTTAGAGATCATGGGGTCAATTTTTTAAAAAATTAAAATGTTTATTAACACTTGATAAATTAATGTTTAATTCAGTTAATTGTAAAATTATTAGGGTAGTAATTGTATTCTCATTGTACGTCCTAAACGTGTTTAGTTGATAGAGTGTGATTACATCATAATTCACTACGTCATGTTTGGTAATACAAATTGTAATTATATAGTTACATAATTTATATTTTAAAAAATATTAATTACTATAAAATTATTAGTACAATAAAAATTTTAAACGAGTAACAAAATTAAAACCAAATTATCATATGTAACATGTTAGTCCAAAAAATAATCAAAAATATGATTACTAATAAAAATAACAAAAAAAAATTCATATGTATTTTTTATCTAATTGTTCTAGTATTTCATATTTGTTGGGTTATTCCTTCTTTAGCGTTCAACATATACTTCTTATCATCATCTATTGGTCTTTAATCAAGTTCTTCATCATCGGGATTTGTATTATTAAGATTATCAAGATCTCCTTCTTTCATGTATTCCTCAAGGTGTGGATCATCCCAATTCCACTTATGAATAAAGTTAAGAAATATGCAATATGCTATTACAATCCAACATTTTTTTTTTATGTTATATTGAGGTAATGTTAATATGAATTTTTTCTTTTTCAGAACAACAAATGTCTTGTAACACCCCTTACTCGACCCAATCGCTGGATCCGAGTTACAGGGTACTACACTCTATTTTCAAATTTAATTAACACATTTGTTATTACAATCTGCATTTTAAAATAGTGTAAGATAAATAATACTTATAACACCATTAATAATTAACTTAACAAATCTCAAAAAATCTATTTCAATTGATAAAACTTTAAATTAAGATAAAACGATTTCACAAAGTAACTTTATCCTATTGAATAATTACTTAGTATTGAAAATATAAATTCTGACCCCTTAATTATGGTTACGATTAAGACCTCGAGGCTCCGTCTCAAGGTAGCCTCGCTGTATGCGTATTATGACTGAAATGCGAACTTGCCAAGCTTGACGGATTTTGGCTTGGTCCTTCCTCGAATCCTCGCGTCTTTCCCTAATACCTGCGTTACATAATGACACATACGTAAGTTCAATGAACTTAGTGAGTCATTCACACCTTGCATTGGCAGAATGTTAACAAGATGACGTTTTAATTTAGTATTAAAGTCTGACTGTCAGCACTAGGAAAGGTTCGCCAATCCCATTGGCTTAGTATGTACATCACACGTATTGACTTGCTTGTACTTGACGCATTATCTTCAATGATACCTTCGCTTACTTACTCGCACATCCTTGAGAACAAACCATCTTACCTGATTGTAGATAATCTACTTCTAACGATTTGAAAACAGAAGATTTCATATTCGAATATAATATGCCTTGCACACCATAAGCCTCAACTGATGAGAATTCATAAATTAAATACCAGAATATCGATTTAATAGCGATTACTCCTTTTGGCGAAATATCCTCATGGATTCTATCTCCACTAGCTGCCTTTGCAGACTCTTATGCAACAATTATCTTGAAAGGAAACCCTTGTGGCTTCTTACTTGAGAACTCGTGTAAGAAAACCCTTGTGGCTTCTTACTTGAGAACTCGTGTAAGCAACAATTATCATGAATAATTCCAATAGCACGCTTTGCTCCAATAATTACAGGTAACAAATAAGATTTATCTCGGCGAATAGTCCCTGTTGTAGACTGCTATTAACAGCTAGTCCTAACAGACTTAGATTCGTATTATAATCCTCATGGCTCATGTTTCAGACCCAAGTATGTAGATTATTGCTTTATGAAACACATCAGCAGATTCATAAGGAAAACCCCCATTGTGGATTAATAAGAGATCAACTCATCTCAATTAGACAAATCTGGCAGACCATCAAATCTTGCCATTTTCCCATAATAATGGATGACTCATTCTTCGAGGTCTACTTCTAGAAATAGATAACATGTAAGTGGATTCTTAAAAGCAAATCCCTTATTGCAATATCATACACATAAGATACTCCTGACGAATTTCCACATATAAGATAGTCTTGGCAGACTTCTACACATAAGATAATCTTGACAGACTTCGACATTTACGGTAATTCCATGGCCATGGACTTTCATTCATTCATATGTCCTATAAAAGGGCTCTCATATGTCCCACGAGGGGCACTCAAATGTCCCATAAATGGCTCTCATATACTGGTGCGCACCGTTCTCCGTATCATGTAATTTTCCTTTTTTGACTCAGTGATGCGAGTCTCAAGGCAAAATTTCAGACCCATGAATGTGATGGACTCAAATTTCCTCAAGACCCAATAACGAGGTCGAAGGCCAAGCAAATCCAAGCAAGATTGAATAGGACCATCCAAGGCTTCGTTACCACGGCCCTAGATGCGCACACGATTGAAAAAGAAAATCAAAATTCACTTTCTTGTTTTCAAGAAAATCAAGAAACCGAATCTTGGTCCAATTTGTTGTTTCAGACAATTTCAAGAATTAAGAAAATCAAGATTTTAAATCTTGGAAATCTTGGTCCAAGAAATTGAATCTTGCAGCCAAGGCGCATTGGATTTTATATACGAGCTTGAATGAGACAATTTCGAGAGCAAACGGATCACATGACCAAGTTCTTAAAAAAATGGCCCATTAAGATGTCTACAAGCCCATCCTGGAGTTTGGAAATAATTTAATTGAATATCAGGCCAAATTATCAAAGTGATCCAAATTGTAAAATATTTAAACTATAGGTCCAATTTTATTTTAATAGGTGGATCATCATGTAAGAATTCAGCCCAAAGAGCCCATTAATTCCTTTGGCTCAATTCCCATTAAAAGTCCACACTTAGAATTATTTTATTTTTTTATTTGATGAGTTGTCATGTTAATTATTCCATTAGGGTTAGGAAAACTTATTTTAGGGGCCTATAAGTAGCATGGACGTTCATCCTTATACATACACAATTGATTTATGTTTTCTTGAGTTAATAATAATTCTCTTTGAGTTTTTCTTCAAGAATTGCTCTTGAGTTTCTTTTAGAAGCTGTTTTAACAATCTTTCAGGTTGTGGGAATCATCTTCTGGCTTTTATTTTGCCAAGATCTTTTTCTTGGAGGGGGAATTAGAGCCATTGAAAGGAGTTGTGGATTCTTAATGTTTCCAAGGCTTCTTAGGACGTCATCTTCTCTTTTCTATCCTTAATTTATCGTTTCTTGCTTATTTAAGTTAATTCTTATTGTTTTGGCTTGATGTTTTTATTGATTTTCGTTCTAGGTTAAAGTTGTTTCAAGAAAGACATTCTCCTATCTTGTTCCATCAAGAAACACATCAAAAATATGGTTGGGACGTTTTCTTGAGGTCCAAGGATAGTTTCTTTCCATCCAAGAAACCTTAATTCGTTCCCTTTCGGACTCTTTACTAGCCGTTTCATCTTTCTTTTGTTTTAATTTTGTTTGACTCTCCTTTATGACAACTAATCTGTTTTTGTTTTTTCTCATTTCACTTACGTTTGTCTAGAGATCTAGGATAAATCTGCGACTTTGAAAAACTTTATAATCCGCTTCCGCATTCATCCATCTTATTCTTTATCATTAATGATACATGCACTGATGGGGTGAAATTTATTAAATTTCATTCACCGAAGCTGCCAATTTTTAAGTTTGGGAAATCAGTAGACTTGCGACAACTTTTTGGATGGGTCCAGGCATTTCTGGGTTGAGATGTCTTCATGGTTTTCAAATATCTATCTTTTAGCTTCGAAACAAACTTTTAATCACTTGATTTCGAGTTTGGGAGCTCAATTTATGACCGTTTTGATAAAGACTGTGCGAGCAGAATTTATGGACGTGATTATGACGGGAATTACGAGTTTCAGGCTTTTAATTCGAGTTTAAATCATATTGGGTTTGGGTTTTGGGCTTGATTTTTATTATATATGAGCCCAATATTATATTTATCATCTCTAATTATTTTATTATTTTACTATTCCGAATTTTTAATAATTATTAAGCAGTTTAAGTTATTTAGGAGTTTTATGTCAATAAGAAAATTTTTTAAAACTACTTCTTGTTTATATTAATTAGAGTTCTAGTATACTTAAAGAGTTTTATTTAGATTTATTTAGCTAGCCTATATATAGGCCTTTGCATTGTACACAAATTATACAATTCATTATTATTCAACTTCTCTTTTAAGTTTATAAATTCTCTTCGAGTTTTCTTTTTAAGAATTTCTCTTAGAGTTTCTTTTAGAAGAGTTTTAACAATCTTTTCAGATTGTGGGGATCATCTTCAAACTTTTTCTTGCCAAGTTTTCTTTCTTGGAGGGAAAATTAGAGCCGCTTAAAGGGGGCTGTGGATTTTTCGTGTTTCCAAGTCTTCTTAGGGCTTTTACATATTACGCTCTATCTTTCCATCTATCTTCTTTAATTTCTTCTTTATTTTTCTAATAGTAGATTTATTATTCTATTTTAATTATCTTAGTTATTTATTTTAATTGTTTTATCTAACTTGGATTTGATTGCATTTCAGGTTGGTCAAAAATCCAAGTTTCTTTCCAAATGTCTAGAGCCCTAAGTCAAATCTGCGGCTTTTGAAAAACTTTACGATCCGCTTCCGTATTCATCCACATCATTCTTTATCATTTGGTATCAGATTTAGACGTTTTTAGGTGTTCTTTTTGTTCTTATAAATTGATTTCCAGCAAACAACTTTAAAATAATTTTTTTTTACCTAGGCAGTTTTTGGAAAAAAAATATTTTTTTAGTGGGTAAATGTTTTTTAAACGATCTAAAATTTTACATACTATTTCTTGGCACTATTTTAGAGTATAAAAAATATTTCCCATGAAAAAAGTGATTGAAAAATTACAGGAAAAAGAAAATACGAAAAAAATAAAAAATTTAAAAAATATTCTGTGGGTTGAATTTTGTGGAAAAAATTTCCAGTTCCAATATAAATTATTTAAGGAGGTTTCAGTTTAAATTTCGTGATTTTTGGAAATCAGGAACACCTTGAATGAAGTTTGTCAAGTTGCTTCGCAATTTTTCGGGTTTTTCGGGTTTCAACAATTTTCATTTACTCTTATCCTTAGGTTTTCACTTTTTTTTTTTTACTTTTTATTGTTCATTTACGCATTCTAACCCTTTATTTTTTCTTGTGTTAGTAGGTTAAAGCACGTTGCACATTCCTTCCTCCGTGCAACATAATTCTTTGATGTCTAACCGATTTTGGACTCATAATGCTATTAGGTTTGCTTTGTTAGTTTGATTCTATTACATTCTGATTGATTGATATAGACATTTTTTAAAAGACTCACAAGATTAATTCTTATCTCATTAAGAATTTGATTTTTATTTCTGAGTGCATAACAGTGAGGTTTGCTTAATTTTTCTTTTCTTGAGTGTTGTGTTCTTTTCAAGCTTTCATAATGATTCGCAATACTATGATTGGGAAGTTGAGAAGGGATCAAGAGGTTTGAAATGCTCGAGATCAGCAACGTGACACTATTCTAGACACGATAAGCAAAAATTTAGAACGTCTAAGTACTAAAGTTGAGCGTCAGAATCGTAATTGGGGAGATAAGGTTGATCAACCTCGTCTTCATACAAATAATGCTCGACGTGTCTCTTGTGCAAATGATGAGACTTTGGTTAATAATGACCTTGGGCAACATTTTTTAGCTAAACCAAAGTTTAACATTCCACCATTCCGAGGGAAGTATGATCCTAAAGCATATTATGACTGGGAACAAAAATTGAACTTATGTTTCGTTACTATAAATGACGGGAAGAGGAAAAGTCCCATTGGTGATGTATGAATTTTTGGATTATGCGTTGAGCTGGTGGATTCAACTAGGAATTAATCGTCAAAGAAACTACGAAAGAGTAATTGCAACATGGGACGAGTTGAAGCAAGTGATGCGAAAACGTTACGTTCCTTCTCATTATTATAGAGATGTAACACCCCTAACCCGTATCCGTCGCCAGATTAGGGTTACGGGCATTACTAAACCTCACACATGTCAATGCACTTTATAAGGACAATTACTTTGATAAATGTATACCAAATTCTACTATCACTAATAATCATGTATATCTCATCTAATATCAAATCATTTACTTACATAACATCAATAATATCATTAACATCAACTAAGGACTAATTACAATCAAATAGCAAATTTCCATTTTATTAGGCCATTCAAAAACAAATACCGAATATGCATATAGTGCTTATCCATTAATTTCATTTCCATTATCACCTACAATTAAACCATTAATCAATATACTTATTCCACATTCAAATATACCACAATTATAAAATCCAAATCAACTTGTTTATTTCATAATTTCTTATCACATTCGGCATATTCACTATACATATATATATATACATATATATCATCATGAGTACACCTTATCTAATTATTACATCATTAATTTAGCCATTTGTGTCACATGGCCAAACATATAATATCACTCAAAGAGATAATTTAAGCTTCATACTAAAACTAGCCATAGCCGAATGTCTACAAATAATACACATCAATTTGCTCATTAATATTTCACCTTTGGTATACACATGCACAAGATGCAACTTATTTCATTTATATCAAGTCACGTTGATACATTCAATTAGACATGCCGAAACAATTCAACATCATCCCAATGTCATATATATATACCATATTCAATCCATTACTAGAAACTTAAAACTAACATACACCCATTATGAACTAGCTTTCAAACTAGACTTTTTAATAAATATACTAATATACTCAAATAATAATTCCATATTTAAACATGATCAAACCAACTCAAACATAAAAGCATAGCCATTTTCGCATGGCATATACATATATATAAATATCATTCGAACACAACCCAAGAAATATTGCCTATACATGCCATATGTTTCAAAAAGGGTACAACTTATAGAATACTCAAGATAGATGATAGTGCGAATGACTTTGTGAAGATCCCCGAGCACGAGCTAGCCTTCAAGATTTATACAATAGTCAAACAAACACACACATACGGTAAGCTAATATAGCTTAGTAAGTTTTAAGCAATGGTAAAAATTATACAACTAATCAATAAACAATTTAATTAATCCAATATGATCAATATCGAATTCATAAGTACAAAATGCAATTTAAGTCACCATTCATCATCCACCGTATCTAACATATAGCTCAATTATCGAGTATTCAAATACGATATGCTCTCTTTGAAACAAGCTCAAAGTTTAATAATCACAACTCAGTTCTATATTCACTTAACAAATATAACTTACCTCACTAATACCTGACTATTATGCTACCTTGTATCACATACTCATGTATCGTTTCTCGTTATTCTCCTTTCAACAGTTTATGTCTCCAAAGTCTCTGTAACTCACACACACGATTGCAAATTTAAACGACGCACACATAGTGCCGTTACTTGAGAAAGAGTACACATAGTACCATTCGACAAGAATGTATCGCACACATAGTGCCATTACTATTTAACCCGCACACATAGTGCCTTTTATCAGTAATGTATCGCACACATAGTGCCATTACTATTTAATCCGCACACATAGTGCCATTTATCGATAATGTATCGCACACATAGTGCCATTACTATTTAACCCGCACACATAGTGCCATTTAACCGATTTCACACACGATTGCTCGGTACTTGATTCGCACACTTAGTGCCTTTTACGAGACCTTTTTTTTGATCTTCAATACACTTGTAATTCCATTACCATTCATACATTCTCAATTTATCTCATTCAAGTACTAACACATTCGACATTACTTAATTTACATAGTTCTGTTCATAATATACATATATCTATCAACAACTCAATTGCATCTTCCATTACCATTACATTCGGCAAGTTCAAACATTTTCATTCACAAATATCCAATTCTTCAATTACCATCTCTTCTCATTTTCCATTTCCATTTATATACATAACTATTCCTTAATACAAACACATATATTTAACCGATTCATATATTCGATAATTTCACATATTTACTCATATATGCCAACTCATATTCGGATATTATATACACATCCTATTATTTCATGATACATTCGGCAATTAGGAAATTAAAATGTTTACATTTTATATTCATATGTACATTAGTATACAATTGAATTCAATTCATCCAACTACTTAAAACTTACCTCAGAAATTGTCGAATTAAGGTTTCCCGGCTACTCGTTCAGTTTCGCTTTTCCCCGATCCAATCCCGTTTCTTTTCGTTCTTGATCTAAATAATTCCCAATTAAGCTCATTCAAATACATTTTTATTCAATTTAATCCAAAAACACATAATTATACAAATTACCATTTTACCCCTGACATTTACAACTTTTACAATTTAGTCTCTAATGCACAAAACACAAAATACACATAATTTGAGTTCACTCCTTAAGGGCCGAATGTTCTTCATGCTTATATAAGTCCATAAAAACTATTTATTTAGCATTTTAATCCCTCAACTATTTATTTTAACATTAAATTCTAATTCACTCAATTTCATCAAAAGTTCAAGAACAAAACTTACTAATCTATCACCTATCATCAATATTTCACCATTAATCAACAAGAACATCAAGTTTCCTTCAATGGCATCTCATGAAAAACACAACCAAATCACAAATTACAACATGGGCTAAATAAAGCTCACAACAACTATCTCAAAAATGCAAGAATTATAAAAAATCAACTAAATATTTACCTTAATCAAGCTCAAATGTGGCCGAATGTAACTAAGCTTTTTTTTCTTTTTCTTTGGCTATTTTTCGGTCATTTTAGGAAGAAAAGATGAACACTTCTCATCTTTTACTTATTTTATTATTTTATCAATTAATTATAATACATTAATATTAAAATATAGTTAAAACATGTCAATCACTATTACATGCAAATGATGGACGGCATTAAGCCAAATTTTTGGCTAAATTGCACTTTTAATACCTCAATTAAAGAAGCCACCTTCAATTTAGTGCTTACACATTCAACCACCAATTTTTCATTTTATGCAATTAACTCCTTTTTCACAATTATGCACTAAAACGATCAAATTTTAATATGAAAATTTCACACACACTAATTCACACATAATAAGCATTTAAAATAGTATTGAATTATTTTTTTTCGACTCGGATTCGTGGTCCTGAAACCACCGTTCCGATTAGGGACGTAATCGGGCTGTTACAACTCTCCCCCTTAAAGGATTTTCGTCCCTGAAAATTTACCGTTGAATAATTATGGGTAACGTTCTTTCATTGATTCCTTGGTTTCCCAGGTCACTTCCTCAATCCCGTGCTTATGCAACATAACTTTAACCAACGAGATTTTCTTATTTCGCAACTCTTTCACTTCACGAGCTAAGATGCGAATCGGTTCTTCCTCATAAGTCAAATCGGGCTGAATTTCAATCTCTGATGGACTGATCACATGAGAAGGATCGGATCGGTATCGCCGAAGCATCGATACATGAAAGACATTGTGAATCTTGTCTAGCTCAGATGGCAACATAAGTCTATATGTAACTGGCCCAATACGCTCAATAACTTCGTACGGACCAATAAATCTCGGACTCAGCTTTCCTTTACGACCAAATCTAAGTATCTTTTTCCACGGCGAGACTTTCAAAAATACTCGGTCACCCACTTGGAACTCTATATCTTTATGTTTTAAATCTGCATACGACTTCTGATGATCTGAGGCGGCCTTCAAACTTTCTCGGATTACTTTTACTTTCTGCTCAGTTTTTCTGATTAAATCAACCCCGTGTATCTTGCCTTCACTTAGTTCAGTCCAATATAGAGGTGTACGACATTTTCGACCGTACAAAGCTTCGTATGGTGCCATTTTGATACTCGATTGATAGCTGTTATTATACGCAAATTCAATCAAAGGCAAGTATCGATCCCATGTACCCTCAAACTCAAGAACGCAACATCTCAACATATCCTCGAGTATTTGGATAACACGCTCGGATTGACCATCCGATCGAGGTGAAAAGTCATCTTGAAATGCAACTTGGTACCTAGAGCATCTGCGATTTCCTCCAAAACCGCGATGTAAACCTCAGATCTCTATCCGAAACAATAGAAGCAGGTACTCCGTGCAATCGTACAATCTGCGATATGTACAACTCACTAACTTATCAAGTGAGAAATCGATGCGACGCAGGGATAAAATGGGCCAATTTCGTCAATCTATCAACAATAACCCAGATTGAATCTTTCTTACTCGGCGTCAACGGCAAACCCGATATGAAGTCCATCGTGACTCAATCCCACTTCCACTCAGGTATCATAATCGGCTGAAGTAGTCTTGATGGTACCTGATGCTCGGCTTTCACTTGTTGACATACTAAACACTTCGACACATAGTCTGAAATGTCTCGTTTCATACCATGCCACCAGTAATGCTGTTTCAGGTCATTATACATTTTCGTGCTACCCGGATGAATTGACAATCTACTATTATGAGCTTCGTCACAAATCATTCGAATCAACTCAGGGTTCTTAGGCACACACATCCGATTCTTAAACAGTAGACATCCCTCAGCATCTATCTGAAAATCTGAATCCGTACTCAAGCCACAATGACTCTTTTTTGTTTTAGATCATCATCAACCTCTTGAGCTTCACGAATCTGTTGTACAAACAGTGGTCTCGCTTTCAATTCTGCAATGATCACACCATCATCGATCACAGCTATATCCGCATTCATTGTACGTAGAGCAAATAGTAACTTTCGACTAAGTGCATCAGCAACAACATTAGCCTTTCCCGGGTGATAATCAATCACAAGCTCATAGTCTTTCAACAGTTCCAACCATAAATCATTTGTCTCAAATTCAAATCCTTCTGAGTCATTAAGTACTTTAGACTCTTGTGATCCGAATAGACGTGGCATTTTTCACCAAATAAATAGTGATGCCAAATCTTCAAAGCAAAAACTATGGCGGCCAACTCAAGGTCGTGTGTCGGATAATTCTCTCGTGCGATTTCAAGCGTCTCAAGCGTAGGCTACAACTTTACCCTCTTGCATCAAAACACAACCCAGTCCATTTAAGGATGCATCGCTGAAAATAACAAACTCCTTACTCGACTCTGGCTGAACCAGTACTGGAGCTTCCGTTAGCAAAGTTTTTAGCTGATCAAAACTCTTCTGGCACCTTTGTAACCATTCGAATTTAATGTCTTTCTGTAATAGCTTTGTCATCGGGGCTGCTATCATAGAAAACCCTTTCACGAAGCGTCTATAATACCCGACAAGTCCCAGAAAGCTATGAACCTCAGAAACATTCCGCGGAGGTTTTCAATCCAGTATAGCCGAGATTTTACTTGGGTCAACCCGAATGCCCGATGCCGAAATAACATGGCCCAAGAAGCTAACTTCATTCAACCAAAACTCACATTTGCTGAATTTCGCGTACAACTAATTGTCACGCAAAATTTGTAACACAAGTCTCAAATGCTCAGCATGTTGAGCTTCGTTATGTGAATATATCAGGATATCGTCTATGAATACAACCACAAACCGATCTAGATACGATCTGAATACCCAATTCATCAGATCCATGAAAACAGCAGGGGCATTAGTGAGTCCGAATGGCATCACTAAAAACTCATAATGGCTGTATCTCGTCCGAAAAGCTATCTTTGGTACATCCAAGTCTCTAACTCGCAACTAATAGTAACCTGACCTCAGATCGATTTTTGAAAATACCGAAGCTCCCTTAAGCTGATCAAATAAATCATCGATACGCGGCAACGGATATTTATTCTTTATCGTCACTTTATTAAGCTGTCGATAATCGATGCACATTCTCAAAGTTTCGTCCTTCTTTTTCACGAATAGGACTGGCGCACCCCAGGGTGAAAAGCTCGGTCGCGCAAAATCTCTATCTGTCAATTCTTGCAACTGAACCTTCAACTCTTTTAATTCGGTCGGTGCCATTCTATACTGAGCTATCAAAATCGGAGTTGTTCCTGGCACTAGATCAATGCCAAACTCTACCTCCCGAACAGGTGGCAATCCCGGCAATTCCTCCGGAAACACATCCGGATACTCACAAACAACCAAGACATGATTCAATCTTCTTTTTCTCATTTACCTTCTTTGTCAATCACATACGCAAGATAAGATTCACAACCCTTTCTCAAATACTGTCGAGCCAACATCGAAGATATCACAGCTGGTAGCCCATTTAAATCCGCAGATTCAATTCGAATTATCTCGTTATTCTGGCACCTCAAATCAATAGTCTTTCGTCTGCAACTCACTATTGCGTCGTGTACAATTAACCAATTCATGCCGAGGATAATATCAAACTCGTCAAATGGTAGCAACATCAAATCAATCGAAAAACATGAGTCTCGAATCATTAAAGGGCAATTCTTGCACACTCTATCAACTAGCACACATCGACCCAGGGGGTTCGAAACTCGAATCACAAACTTAGTAGACTCAACAGGTAGAGTCTTACTGGATACTAATGTTTCACACACATACGAATAAGTTGAACCGGGATCAATCACAGCAGTTTCACTAGTATCAAAGAGAGTGAAAATACCAGTAATGACATCTGGAGATGAAGCCTCCTCTCTGGCACGAATAGCATAAGCTCTAGCCGGTACACGGGCCTCTGATTGAATAGCCGCATCTGAAGTTCCCCTCTGAGCACCACTCCTACCTCCCACATTACGAGATGGTCTACCTCTAGCTATAGTGCTGCTCGGTCTCGCGCTCTGAATAACACCCTTTTCAGCTGTTTCCGGGCAATCCCAAACAAAATGGTCCTGCGAACCACACTTATAACAAGTGCGATTAATAGATTTACCCCAGCACTCACCAAAATACCGTCTGCCGCACTGCTGACACTCTGGTTTGCTCGGTCGAGCATTGCAAACACTAGCAACTAATGTAGCCCGAGAACTCACTAGTGGTCATTCTCGTATAGAAATCCCGGTGTTAGGTTTGGACCGGCTACCATCATTCTTGAACTTCTTCGTTGCCATTTGAGAAAATTTACTTGTAGATCTCTTTCGAAAGTCTTTAGCTTCAAGCTCGGCTTTCCGCTTTTCCTTTCCTAACTCTTCAGCTTTACAAGCTCGTTCAACCAGTACTACAAACTCGTTTATTTCAAGGATGCCAACCAGAAGCTTTATATCTTCGTTTAAACCATCTTCGAATCTCCGGCACATAGCAGCCTCAGATGAAACACATTCACGAGCATAGCGACTAAGTCTCACAAACTTTCGCTCGTATTCGGATACAGTCATACGACCCTGTTTAAGCTCAAGAAATTCTTTACGTTTAGAGTCTATGAATCGCTGACTGATGTATTTCTTACGGAATTCCGTCTGAAAGAAATCCCAGGTAACCCGTTCCTTCGGAATAATCGATACGAGTGTATTCCACCAATAGTAGGCAGAATCCCGTAATAATGATATGGCACACTTCAGGCACTCATCAAGTGTGCAAGACAGCTCATCGAAAACACGAATAGTATTATCGAGCCAAAATTCAGCTCGCTCCGCATCATCATCATCCTCGGCTCTAAACTCTTGAGCCCCGTGTTTTCTAATTCGATCAACCGGAGGCTTACTTGCTCTCTCAGGATTAACGATCGGGGTCCTACCTGCATTACTGTGGGGAGTATTCGGATTCGGGGTTCTTTGAGCAGACGGATTGGCCCGAATATATTGATTGAACCAATCATTCATCATACTATAGAAGGCTGGTCTAGCCCCCTCATCAGGATTACTCGTAACTGGTCGAGATTCCTCTGGCGTGGTCCCTTGCGCGGGAGCAGGCACCACGCTCTCGACATCGTCAACTAAAGCTCGCTCGGGATCAGGATCCATTTACTATATTGAAGAAATAATCACATTTCACTGTTAGAAATCATCACACTATCACATTATAAAATATGGCATGTATAGCTAGACTCACATGCGCTACGTTAGTCTGAGAACCGACTAAACCGTAGCTCTGATACCAATCAAATGTAACACCCCTAACCTGTATCCGTCGCCAGATTAGGGTTACGGGCATTACTAAACCTCACACATGTCAATGCACTTTATAAGGACAATTACTTTGATAAATGTATACCAAATTCTACTATCACTAATAATCATGTATATCTCATCTAATATCAAATCATTTACTTACATAACATCAAAAATATCATTAACATCAACTAAGGACTAATTACAATCAAATAACAAATTTCCATTTTATTAGGCCATTCAAAAACAAATACCGAATATTCATATGGATATCCATTAATTTTATTTCCATTATCACCTACAATTAAACCATTAACCAATATACTTATTCCACATTCAAATATACCACAATTATAAAATCCAAATCAACTTGTTTATTTCATAATTTCTTATCACATTCGGCATATTCACTATACATATATATTTATACATATATATCATCATGAGTATACCTTATCTAATTATTACATCATTAATTTAGCCATTTGTGTCACATGGCCAAACATATAATATCACTCAAAGAGATAATTTAAGCTTCATACTAAAACTAGCCATAGCCGAATGTCTACAAATAATACACATCAATTTGCTCATTAATATTTCACCTTTGGTATACACATGCACAAGATGCAACTTATTTCATTTATATCAAGTCACGTTGATACATTCAATTAGACATGCCGAAATAATTCAACATCATCCCAATGTCATATATATATATACCATATTCAATCCATTACTAGAAACTTAAAACTAACATACACCCATTATGAACTAGCTTTCAAACTAGACTTTTTAATAAATATACTAATATAATCAAATAATAATTCTATATTTAAACATGATCAAACCAACTCAAACATAAAAGCATAGCCATTTTCGCATGGCATATACATATATATAAATATCATTCGAACACAACCCAAGAAATATTGCCTATACATGCCATATGTTTCAAAAAGGGTACAACTTATAGAATTCCGAAGATAGATGATAGTGCGAATGACTTTGACGAAGATCCCCGAGCACGAGCTAGCCTTCAAGATTTATACAATAGTCAAACAAACACACACATACGTTAAGCTAATACAGCTTAGTAAGTTTTAAGCAATGGTAAAAACTATACAACTAATCAATAAACAATTTAATTAATCCAATATGATCAATATCGAATTCATAAGTACAAAATGCAATTTAAGTCACCATTCATCATCCACCGTATCTAACATATAGCTCAATTATCGAGTATTCAAATACCATATGCTCTCTTTGAAACAAGCTCAAAGTTTAATAATCACATCTCAGTTCTATATTCACTTAACAAATATAACTTACCCTCACTAATACCGACTATTATGCTACCTTGTATCACATACTCATGTATCGTTTCTCGTTATTCTCCTTTCAACAGTTTATGTCTCCAAAGTCTCTGTAACTCCGCACACACAGTGCAAATTTCGTAACGTATCGCACACATAGTGCCGTTACTTGAGAAAGAGTACACATAGTACCATTCGACAGTAATGTATCGCACACATAGTGCCATTACTATTTAATCCGCACACATAGTGCCTTTTATCAGTAATGTATAGTACACATAGTGCCATTACTATTTAATCCGCACACATAGTGCCATTTATCAGTAATGTATCGCACACATAGTGCCATTACTATTTAACCCGCACACATAGTGCCATTTAACCGATTTCGCACACACAATGCTCGGTACTTCAGTTCGCACACTTAGTGCCTTTTACGAGACCTTTTCTTTGATCTTCAATACACTTGTAATTCCATTACCATTCATACATTCTCAATTTATCTTATTCAAGTACTAACACATTCGGCATTACTTAATTTACATAGTTCTGTTCATAATATACATATACCTATCAACAAATCAATTGCATCTTCCATTACCATTACATTCGGCAAGTTCAAACATTTTCATTCACAAATATCCAATTCTTCAATTACCATCTCTTCTCATTTTCCATTTCCATTTATATACGTAACTATTCCTTAATACAAACACATATATTTAACCAATTCATATATTCGATAATTTCACATATTTACTCATATATGCCAACTCATATTCGGATATTATATACACATCCCATTATTTCATGATACATTCGACAATTAGGAAATTAAAATGTTTACATTTTATATTCATATGTACATTAGTATACAATTGAATTCAATTCATCCAACTACTTAAAACTTACCTCGGAAATTGTCGAATTAAGGTTTCCCGGCTACTCGTTCAGTTTCGCTTTTCCCCGATCCAATCCCATTTCTTTTCGTTCTTGATCTAAATAATTCCCAATTAAGCTCATTCAAATACATTTTTATTCAATTTAATCCAAAAACACATAATTATGCAAATTACCATTTTACCCCTGACATTTATAACTTTTACAATTTAGTCCCTAATGCACAAAACACAAAATACACATAATTTGAGTTAAATCCTTAAGGGCCGAATGTTCTTCATGCTTATATAAGTCCATACAAACTATTTATTTAGCATTTTAACCCCTCAACTATTTATTTTAACATTAAATTCTAATTCACTCAAGTTCATCAAAAGTTCAAGAACAAAACTTACTAATCTATCACCTATCATCAATATTTCACCATTAATCAACAAGAACATCAAGTTTCCTTCAATGGCGTCTCATGAAAAACACAACCAAATCACAAATTACAACATGGGCTAAATAAAGCTCACAACAACTATCTAAAAAATACAAGAATTATAAAAAATCAAGCTAAATATTTACCTTAATCAAGCTCAAATGTGGCCGAATGTAACTAAGCTTGCTTTTCTTTTTCTTTGGCTATTTTTCGGTCATTTTAGGAAGAGAAGATGAACACTTCTCATCTTTTACTTATTTTATTATTTTATCAATTAATTATAATACATTAATATTAAAATATAATTAAAACATGTCAATCACTATTACATGCAAATGATGGATGGCACTAAGCCAAATTTTTTGCTAAATTGCACTTTTAATACCTCAATTATAGAAGCCACCTTCAATTTAGTGCTTACACATTCAACCACCAATTTTTCATTTTATGCAATTAACTCTTTTTTCACAATTATGCACTAAAACGATCAAATTTTAATATGAAAATTTCACACACTCTAATTCACACATAATAAGCATTTAAAATAGTATTGAATTATTTTTTTCCGACTCAAATTCGTGGTCCCGAAACCACCGTTCCGGTTAGGGTCGTAATCGGGCTGTTACAAGAGAGGTTCTCAACGAGACTTTAACGCCTTGTTCAAGGTAATCGATTTGTTGATGAGTACTTTAAGGAGATGAAGATGCTTATGCAAAGAGCAAATATACAAGAGGATGAAGAAACTATCATGGTGTGATTTGTAGAGGACTTGAACTTTTCGATAGCCAATGCTCTTAATCTTCAAACCTATATTGATCTTGAGGAGATGGTACACAAGACAATTGAGATTGAGCAACAATTTTAGCAACATCAATCTCGTCCATTTGGCGCATAACACTATTATCGAGGTATAAGTTCTAATTATACTTTCAAGAATTTGAAAC
The DNA here is from genome assembly GCA_025698515.1 of Gossypium sturtianum. Taxonomy (NCBI): domain Eukaryota; kingdom Viridiplantae; phylum Streptophyta; class Magnoliopsida; order Malvales; family Malvaceae; genus Gossypium; species Gossypium sturtianum. The sequence goes on from CM046955.1 coordinate 107,120,770, forward strand.
CTCCTTATGCTACTAATAAGTTGCTGCCAAAACATGCTGAGACTAAACCTTTTGAGTGGAAAAGTCAGGCTCCTATAAAAGATTCTTCTACATCTTCTAAGCACCCCACTTCTACTAAAATTTTACCAAAACAACAAAGAGCTCGTGATATTGAATGTTTTGCATGCAAAGGGAGTGGGCACTATAGTCGTGATTGTGCCAACATGAGATTTTTGTTGATAAAAAATATGATCATAAGGGTTTCCAATGTCCAATTAAATATCCAACTGGAGAAGAAAGTAAGTATGACTTTGTACCTTTTTTTGACTCTAACTTTAGTGGAAAAAATATTTGTGATGATGAACCTTGTGAACCGGAAAAAGATGATAGTGATAATTTCTTCCTCGAATCTATGGAGTTAGATAAGATAGAAACGTCATGTTCTCCTATTGAGATATATTGTACTGAATTGAATATTCATAATACTTATGAAGGGGATATGAGAAGTGAGAAAAAATCATGTGAAAAGACAAAAAGAAAAGAGACCTTGAGTGATAAAAGTCTACTTAATGGTCCAAATTTGGTGAGTGAAAATCCATATGAGATAAAATTGGAGAGCTCTCAAGTGGAAAAAGAAAATGAAAAGCAAGAAAGTACCCATACAAAATTGAGGAATGATTATGTTTTAACTAACTCTAACTTAAATTTGTTTAGTGGTGTTTTTTTGTTACAGGATTTCAAGGATCCATTGATGGACTCTTAATTATATTACTCTATAATCGATAGACGACTTTACTTGTGAGAAAGAGGTAAGTTGAACATTGATAATTCTCCACAAGTGCTACAAGGTAACGAAGGTAAGGAAACAATAGAAATTAATTTAAGAAGGCATACATTGAATATTTTTGATAAGTACGCTATTGATTTTGTTTGCAAAATATTTCCTTACAACATGTTTTTTCGTTGGTCAAATTTCATTAAACCTTGGTCTGAAAGTTCAACTGATTTTTTGGGTTTATCTAACTTTGTAAAGGTTAAAAATAGTAATTAAGTTGCATTAAATAAGTTTTTAAAGCATTTTATAGATTTCCTCTTGCAACAAAATTTTCTACCTGGACCTTTAACGATAAATTTTTACATAAAAATATTAAACTTCTTGATTTTTATAATTATGTGAAATTCTTGATTCATCGTTGGAAATTCTTATGCATGACTATGCATATTCAAAGAAAATTCCAAGTTATTTTTTATTTGAACACTTCTGCCTAATATTTCTTTGTTTAGTGTTGATGGTTTGTTTTTGAAGGAGAGATACTTGATTCATGCTGATTTGGGAGATCAAAATCATATCTTTGATCCTAGAGATATTTTTGGTGCACAAGAAAGCTTAGATAAGTATTTTATTCATTTTATTGTTATTTATTCTAATCCCTATTTTTTCCTGTGCAGCTAAAGATTCGAGGATGAATCTTCTTGAGAAAGGGGGGAATGATGCGAGTCTCAAGGCACAATTTCAGACCCATGAATGTGATGGGCTCACACTATCTCAAGGCCCAACAATTATGTCAAAGGCTGAGCAAATCAAATTAAGATTCGATCAAAGACAAGATTCAAGGACGAATCTTTTTGAGGAAAGGGAGAATGATACATTCACGGATGGGGTGAAATTTATTAAATTGCATTCACTGAAGCTGCCAATTTTTAAGTTTGGGAAATCAGCAGAGTTGCAACGACTTTTTGGATAGGATCCAGACATTTCTGGGTTGAGATGTCTGCATGGTGTTCTAAGATCTATCTCTTAGCTTCGAAACACACTATGAATCACTCAATTTTGAGTTTGGGAGCTCGAGTTATGATTGTTTTAATAAAGACTACGTGAGTAGAATTTCTGGACGTGATTATGACGGGAATTATGAGTTTCAGGCTTTTAATTCGAGTTTAAATCATATTGGGTTCGGGTTTTGGGCTTAATTTTTATTATATATGTGCCCAATATTATATTTATCATCTCTGATTATTTTATTATTCTGAATTTTTAATAATTATTAAGTAGTTTAAGTTATTTAGGAGTTTATGTTAATAAGAAAATTTAGTTTAAAACTACTTCTTGTTTATATTAATTAGAGTTCTAGTATACCTAGAGAGTTTTATTTAGATTTATTTAACTAGCCTATATATAGGACTTTGCATTGTACACAAATCATATAATTCATTATTATTCAACTTCTCTTTTGAGTTTATAAATTCTCTTCGAGTTTTCTTTTTAAGAATTTCTCTTAAGTTACTTTTAGTTTTAATAATCTTTTCAGATTGAGAGGATCATCTTCAAATTTTTTCTTGCCAAGTTTTCTTTCTTGGAGGGAAAATTAGAGTCGCTTAAAGGAGGTTGTGGATTCTTTGTGTTTCCAAGGCTTCTTAGGACTTCTACATATCACGTTCTATCTTTCCATCTATCTTCTTTAATTTCTTCCTTATTGTTCTAATCGTATATTTATTATTATATTTTAATTATTTTAGTTATTTATTTTAATTGTTTTATCTAACTTGGATTTGATTGCATTTCATGTTGTGTTAAAAATCCAAGTTTCTTTCTGAACGTATAGAGCCCTAAGTCAAATCCGCAGCTTTTGACAAGCTTTACGATCCGCTTCTGTATTCATCCGTCTCATTATTTATCACCCAGTCCAACCAAGCCTTCCTCAAAGCCACATAAATATAATGTATATGCAATCCTATGCATGTCCATTCGAACCTCCGCAAAGCCACATTTATTAATACATGCACATCATGCACAAATGCTTAGCCAATACATACTATTTATCATCCGGCATATAACATGCCAATTGTTCCATCTACGCATCATAGTCATACTTAGAATAAACCATATAATTACATATCGATACACAACATGCATCACAACACATCAATCATTCAACCAGCGGATGGTTCATCATTTGCATAACACTTAACACATGCAATTTGCAACACTATACTGCAACATTCAACCATTGGTAGAACACTAAATTACACCTACTTTACACATGATTTTGAAATAGAAATGTTCATCTAATATTTGAGTTCTGGAACTCACTTGAAAGTTGACGTCAAATCTATCTACTAAGCTTCTCCTTTGTTACACGAGCTCTGAGCATTCTGTTTCTCAAATTTAAGGTGCAGGGGACACACGGCCTAACCACACGCCCATGTACCAGGCCGTCTGTCATACACGGTCAAGACACACGCCCGTGTGTCTAGCCGTGTGGACGAAATAAAGCCATTTCTAGCTTCATTTCTCACCCAAAAATCACACCAATGACCTGCACTAATGCTTACATCCAAGTACCAACCAATTCGAGCATTTAAATTAAGCAATTTCCATCATTCAACATGGCATACATGTTTATATTCCTACCTTGATTTAATCTAGGCATTAACATCTTTATCACATTCACTTAAATCACAAGTATGATTAACATAATAATCTACTTCATAATACCAAAATAGACTATTACTAGCCATTCCAATGGCTAGGATACAAAACATCGTTATCAAGCAAATTAAGGCCAAGTTAACCTATACATGCCATTATACCAAAATGATTTGCTATATATATATACCCAAAATAAGCTAGTGAATAGTATGATGATGCTCCAATGATCTCTAACCTTCGCTAGCTTTCGAGCACTATAAAATAGGGGAAATTAAAACAGAGTAAGCATTACATGCTTAGTAAGTTCGTATAACAGAAAACTAAACTTACCGATCCTGTTTATTAAATGTAAGCATACAATAACATGGTTTCCATCAACTTGGCAAAATTGCCTAAATACAAACATTCAATCAAACATGTTAGTCACAAAATTTTCATCTACATCATGTAAACATAGATGAGCTCATCATGCCATATTCTTTTAAGACATTATCATTCCATCTCATAATTCTCTCATCTTGCCAAGAGTTTTGTCCGTTGAATCCTTGAAATTCCGATGGATGCTCAAGTAGTACACTCAAGGTGTACAATTCAACAACCCGTCAATTCATATTCAAGAGTACCCGTTAGGGCAATAATCAAATAATACACTCTCGAGCCACATATCATGTAACAGGATTACCAGTCAAGGCTAAATCCTTTTTGTAACATATGCTCAAAGAGCTCAATTAGGATTACCAGTCCAGGCTAAATCCTAATTGTAACGTATACTCGAGAGGTATTATATCAAGATTACCCGTTCGGGCTAAATCCTTTCTATACTGAGGTCAATAGGATTACTCGTCCGAGCTAAATCCCGTCCGCAACAAATGTAGGGCCTCATTTTATAAGGCAATCATATTTATCCATCGAAATTCAAGATTCAATCGGAACTTAACCCTTTTCTAACATTTCCGAACATGTAATTATTTCTTATGTTATAACATTCAAATTAACTAACATAAATAAAAAACACATTCCATACAACACAAAATTCAATTTAACATTTTTACAAACTCAATTAAGTTACACGAACTTACCTCGACACTTGTTCGCGTTTAAAAACCTACTAATCCTAAACTTTTTCTTTTCCTGGATCTAACCTCGAATTTGTATTGTCCGGATCTATATAAATGAATTTAGTCATCAATTTCACAAATTTCATATTCAAATGGACTTAATTCACATCCTAGGAAAAATTACCATTTTTCCCCTAACTTTTCCATAAATTCCAATTTCGTCCCTAGGCTCGGAAAATGAAATTTATGCAATTTACTCCCTATTCCAAGCCTAACCAAAATTTCACTATAGAATTTACAGAACATATATTCTATAAATTTCATAAATTTTCTTTAATTTTTAAAACTTTACATTTTAGTCCCTAAATCATGTTTTCATCAAAAATCACTTTGTAAAAGTTGTTTATCTATCAACAACCTTTCATTTTCTACCATAAATTTCAAATTTTCAGCATATTCATCCATGACCCAAATTTCATACTTTGATAACTTTTCAAATTGATCCCCCAAATAGATAGATTAAGCTATTCCGGTTTCAAAAATATCAAAATTATTAAAAACGGGACAAGAAAACTTACCCAATTAAGCCATGAAAGTTTCTTCTCTCTCTCCTAGGGTTTCCATAGAATTTTGGGGAAGATGATGAGAAAATAAGATGATATTTCTTTTATCATCTTTTAATTAATTTAATTATTTCAATTTTAAATTTAGTCCTTGCCCTTTTTCTAAATTTCCATGGATGAGTCACCAAAATATCTACATACTTTTCTTTAATGGTCTAATTACCATATAAGAACCTCAAGTTTTGAATTCCATAGCTATTTAATCCTTCTAGCTACTAGAATTCAACTTTTGCATTTTATGCGATTTAGTCCATCTCGTAATTAAGCACTTAATCGATAAAATTTTCTTATCAGAATTTTCACATGACATTTCTAACATAATACGGATCATGTAATAAAATAAAAATAAATTTCATTTTCGACTCGGATTTGTGGTCTCGAAACCACTATTCCAATTTCACTGAAATTTGGCTGTTACAGGTTATTTTGACTATGTTATAAATGTGGTATGTTTAATGTCGATGATGTAACCCTCAGGACTTGGTCTAGACGTCTAGGTCGGGTTTAGGGTGTTATAGTTGCATTCAATCGTTTCAAGGAATAAATTAATGGGAAAAAAGTAATAATTTTTTAATAGAATGTTAAATGTAGTTTCCATTATTTTATTTTTTGTGGTCAAATTAAACTTTCTCGTTTTAGTGACCTAATTGTTTAAAATAGAATAGGGACATAATTTCCTATGTAATTTCGTGCACATTACTTCAACACTAAAATTTTCCTACTTAATGAATCGTTATTGAAATACCCATTTTAATAAATTAATTTTATCATAGTAACTAAATTACAAAACATTAGGCTGAGATTTTCAATCAAACAAAAAGGAAATACAATTTAAATTCCATACCTAACCATCCTTCATCTCAGGAATTTGAGTGATAAGAGATTGTTTAAGGTAGTAAGTTTTTGAGAATAAATTTGTCAATGTGGTATTTGTATTTTTAGTTTGTCTAATATGTTATCTATATTTTTGTTCTTTATATCAATTTGGTACTCTGATCTACTGGCGTTTATTTTTGTCAGAAATTGACACGTGAACCACTTATATGGAGTGCCACGTTACAATGTGGGCTAGAGGAAAATGCTGAAATGGCAGGAAAGAGGGACTTACATTTAAAATTTCCCTTTTCTTTTTCTAAACTCAAAAATATTTATTTGTTCTACTAATACAAAAAAATTTAAAAGAAAGTCTAAATAGAGAATTAACAATAAGAAAAAGTGTGAACATCCAAAGTGAGAAACAAAGTAATTTGAAAAAGAATTAAGAATCAAGTTGAGTTTAGCCTTTTCAAAATTGAAAATTAGGGTTATAAATTATCAACCAAACGATAGAGATGATATAAACTGGGCATCTTTACAAAAAGAACATTGTCAACCTCGCAATCACAACTTTTCTCAAAGAAATTTTATAGAAGTGGATAGAAGATTTCAACTTGATATAAAGAACATGGAAATTGACAAAATTACAATATTTAAGATGTTGTATTTTGTTTCTGTCATTATCTTTTATTTACAATTTTATGTAGTGTTTGAAAAGCCACCTAATAATTAGATTTGTATGTAATTGTTTGTAATTAGGGTGAGCAAAACTCGATTCAACTCGAAAATTTTGAAAAATTATTTGAATTTCGAGCTATTCAATTTTTTCGAGTAAACTCAAATAAGTAATTCGAGTTTCAAGTTCAAGTCAAGTTGAACATTACAATTTAAATAACTCGAATAATTCGAAAAAATCAAATAACAAATTGGTGTAAATACCCATTTGGTCCTTGCTCAATTTTGAAAATGAGAAAATTGATCTCTCTCTCTCAATAAAAAAATTAAAAAAAGTTCCAAAATAATTCAAAATAATTTTAAAAAATCCAAATATTTATAAAAATTCCACAATTTATATATTTTTAAAATATATATAAATTAAAAAATAAAAATTCTAAAATAAATCTAAAGAATACATAAAAAAAGTTTAAAAAAATCCAAAACAATAATTCCGAGTACCTAAATAAGTAAATTAACAATTCAAGTTTATCATACTAAAGTATCTTCTTTTTTCTTTTCTTTTTTTTTTTTGCTTTGAAAGAGTTTTCAAATATATATGGTTTCAAATTTATATGCTCTAGAATAGAATTAGTTATATGGTTTCAAGTTTATTATTTAATTTTCTAATTTAACCCGAAAAATTTTACTCAATTCGACTCAACTCGAATTTCATTTCACTTGACTCGATTTGAAATTTTTTCAAATCAAATTAGGATGATAAAATGAGACTCATCAACTTGATTTTTTTCGAAATTTTTCAATTGATTCAACTCGATTAGATTGAACACTAACCCCTACTTGTAATTACATATTGGTAGCATGTTTGGGTAATCATTGTAATTCGTGGATCCCACTAAATTTGATCCAATCAGAGCACTCTAATTACACTTTCCAATTATTAAGGGAGGGTGAGAATTGAAGTAATTACACCCCAATCCGATTACCCTAGGATTTTTATAACAATCATACATGACTTAACTTTAAAAATTATTTTTTTACAAGTTTAACTTATAAAAATTATATCATAAGCATGAACACGAATGAGTGTTTGGGATGGTTATAGTAAAAATTTTCTAAAGTTATATTATAAATATTAAAAAATTCTATTATAAAAATTAATATATTTTATTTTGTAGAATTATAACAAAAAATAATATTATGTAAATCCTAATTTTTTTCTAAAGTAATGACTAAAAATATATTATAAAAATTCATATATGTGTTATAAAAAATGTTATAATATAATTATTTATAAATGGTTATGATAAAAAGTAGGGACATAATTTGTTTATTTGTGCTATATAGTATAAAAATAATATACTTCTTTATAAAAAAAAGTGTTACAATTTTTTCCATTACTAAATTATAAAAAAATTTCTAAAGTTATGAAAAAATTATATCATTTATTAGAAGTGTTATAAAACTTGTTGGACACTTTATAATTTTTTTTATAATGGTTATATATTATAAATTTTATATTATTTTTGTTAGCTAATTTACGTATTATAAAAATGGTTATAACCTAGCAAAAATATTTCTTCAAAATTGTTTTATATAAATTTTTATAATTAAAGCTACATACTGTTTGCAATATGAATCCAAATATTATGTGGTAGATGTTGGTTATGTAAAAATAAAATGTTTTCTTGCACCATATCATTAGTACAACACCATTTGAGAGAATGGAGTCATAAACAAGCAATAGAGATGACTCATGAACTCTTTAATTCAAGACATTTAAAGCTTCAAAATGTGGTTGAGAAGACATGTCACACCCAGACTTGTAAAGTCTTAAGTTATATAGGAGACTTGCGTATTAAATCGAAAAGCTTTTCAATCTGGCGGGTTCATTTTGTAAATAAGCGTTTATGGCGAGATGGTTGAGGAAAAAGTTGAATTTCAACTTTAGTCTTATTACTAAGAACTAGATAGTCCTTAGTGGAGGACAAAATTATTAATATTATTCCAGGTGACTGTTGATTTGGTATTGATGAAGGATGTAGGAGAGGATTATATATATATAAGAGAGGTGCTATTCTTTAGTATTGTTCTTTCATTTTTCTGTTCTGTTTTCATCTTTCTTCTGGTTTGCCATGAAAGAGAGAAGGCTTAAGGAGAGTTTATGCATGAAGGATGAAACAGAGATTTGAAACTTAGAAACTGGAAGTTTCATAAGCTGGTAAGCTTCTTCATCTTTCTATTCTAATGGATTTAAGAAAAAGAAAGAAAGTTTATCCATCGAATTTGTTCTTTAATTATTTAAATGGCCTCAGCATGCAAGCAAAGTATGTTTCTTATGATGATGAATTATCTTCACTGGAATTTTGAAATGGTTGTTACATTTGTAAGTTGGAGGCTCCTAAATCCTTTAAATTCATGTTTCTATACTTAGGAGCGGAAAACGGGCCAAAATCAGATAAAATGGGCCATCTTAAGGATCCACACGGCCAAGCCAATACCACACGGGCTGAGCACATGCCCTGTGAACCACACGGGCTAGACACACGCCCATGTGCCAGCCCGTGTCGATCATGGGCCATGTCAAATTTACACATGGCCTGGGCATTCTCACACGGACTGATCACACGCCCATGTCCCTGTCGCACCCTGTTTCGTTTTCACGTGGAAAAAGACAATTTTTAGGGTTTCTGAGCATTCTAAAGTCTATAAATACACACCAGAAGAAGACCTAAAGGGGACACGCAGAGTAGAACGAAGAAATTACTCGAAGGAAGCTGTAGGAATCAATTTAGAAGAAGGATATCATTCAAGATTAAAGATCTCCATCAATTTTTCGAAGAAGTTTTTGCGTTCTTTATGCCTTGTTGTTTTATTTATTCTAAGATGTTTTCCTTTTACGTTATGAACTAAACTCCCTAAATACCTAGAGAGGATGAAACTTATGATGAATCTTATTATTTAATTATCTGAATTACATGATAAATACTTGTTCTTGTTCTTAATTATATGTTCTTAACCCTTGCTTTAATATTTTCAGGATATTAATTCAAGTTTGATGTGTTTATTTAGTGGAGCAAAAGTCCCTGTTTAATAGTAGATCTAGCATAATTAAGCGGAGTTGATTGCAACCCTAGAAATAGGATGACATAAATCTTCCGGATTGGAGTCAAATCTAATAAGGGAATCCATAGATCGAGTTAATGCGATGATAGGGGTTTTAATTAGATAGAGATTTCAATTAATCAACCTAGAGTCAGTTGTTCTTAGTCTCGAAAGAGATATTAACATAATTTAGGGATTTCTACGGATCAAGACAAGTGAATAAATCGTTTAATTCAGAATCATAATAATAAGTGAAATCTAGGTGGATTTCTCCTTGGGTATTGTCTCTCTTATTTGTTTTCTTCGAATATTTTCCCAATTTTATCTCTGTCGCACTCATAGTAAATTAGTTAGTTAAATTTTAGATTAAAAAACCCCTTTAATTATTAGGTTAAATAATAAAAAGATAGTAATTACTAGTACTTTTAGTCCTCGTGGATACGATATTCCGGACTCACCATAACTATACTACTGTTCGATAGGTGCGCTTGCCTTCGTCGAATTACTAGTTAGTTTCGAGACCATCACCGTGTAACTCACTATTTATGTTTTAGAACCATACGGGCAGAGGACATGGGCATGTGTCCAAGCCGTGTGGCATATAAATAGGGCCCAAATCCTATTTTTGAGGCCGTGAGTGTTGCCCAACACTAGTATTGACCTCCCCAATGTATGAATGATCTGAATTTGATTGTACGAGAACTCTCTGATGCTCTGTGATTGGCATATGCATAACATAACTGTATATGTACTGTGATAGTTATTTCTAATATTGAATTGTACTATCTAATCGTGAAATAATTTAGAATGACTGAACACATATTGTGGATAATTGTACTCTGTATTTGCATGGGTTGGGATATTGTGAAGAAGGAAGTAATCTGCTCTGAATTAGTGGTTAAGCCATAATACGTATAGTTCTAAATCTGGCGCTTTGTCGCATTTCAATCTAGCAGCTAAGTTGTGTCTCTGTAAACATTTTAGACAGGCACTCTATGGTGTGTAGGGTTGGTTGGGCATTGAATGCCCTTAATGGTGTGTTAGGATGGCCAAAGACGGTGTGTAGCGGATGGGAGTAGGAATATCTGCATCTAAATCTAACCTTTTCTGTATGTAAAACTGAAATTGCTTCTACATATACAACTGATCTGTTCTAAATCTGAACCGAAATTGCTTCTATTACTAAACCTAATCTTAGGATTCGAGAACTATCATAGGATTCGGGAACTATCTTATAAATGTGTTCTAATTGAACAAACGTCTTTTACGCACTGAGTTCACAACTCATTTTGTTTTTTATTGGATTTCAAGTGGTTCTCATATTTGAACGAGTTGGCGCCGTGGGAGCTCGGTCAAGCTTTTATCTTTCCTTTAAATATTACTATTAGGGATTTCGGTATTCTATGATATTATGATGTTTGGGAAGATTAAATACTTAGTTAAGCGTTGTGTTTGATATTATATGTTGAATGGTTATGTAACACCCCTAACCCGTATCCATCGTCAGAAAAGGGTTACAGAGCATTACCGGAATTTACAGAACATTTACAGATAAATCATGTCTATCACTGTTCATCTTCCGACATTACCCATAACGTCCCTTAAATGGACCCTCGAGGCCCAATATGAGCATTGGAATTGAGTCGAGACTTAATCGGAAACTCTAAAAAATTTTCACGAAATTTCAAAAATTTTCCAAGGTGCAGGGCTCACACGCCCGTGTGGTCCAAGGGACACGCCCGTGTGACCCTAGGTCACGCCCGTGCTACAGGCCGTGTTTGACCCTGTGTAACTCTCTGACTTGTGCACACGGCCATGCCACACGTCCGTGTGCTAGGCCGTGTGGTTAATTCAATTTTCATAAAATTAGGTGCAGGTTTTACACGGCCAAGAATCAAATTCACAAAATTGTATAATAAAACATCCAAAAATACGCTAAGCATGAGATAAAAATGTGTTACTTTTATGGTTTATCAAATATCCCCACACTTAAGCGTTTGCTTGTCCTCAAGCAAAATCCTCAACTCATAATTAAACTTAAACTTCCTCAATTCATACTTCTCATCAATAATGTTTTATCAAAATTCACAAATAATCACACATTGATAATTTAACTAAGAGAGCACTAAAGATTCAAACAATCCAAGTCACACATTTTTATAACATGAAAACATGGGTGTTTCCCCTTATCTAAATAATTACCTTTAATTCAAAACCGACAAGATTCAACATCCTCACTAAAGATTCGCTCAAATCACTCCAAGTGTTTAAGGTTCAAAAATTAAGCACTCAAAAGTCAAATATGAAAAGTTATTACCATAGGCTTGCATGTAAATCAAATCTCCATCACTATAAAATGAGATGATACACAAATCAAAAGGTCTTTAAAGTGTTGTAATGGGGCTTGGGTTAAAGCAGTGGATAAATGGCTGAAAAAGAAGGTTAGAATCGAGATCGAATTGATAAATTACCTACTAGAAAAGTGAACTAATATTGAAAAAGTACATCAATCGAAATAATTAAAGCAAATCACGAGCTTCTTCTCAGAAAATAAAATTAATTACTTAAGCTCAAACTTAAAGGACTATTAATATATATATTTCCATTTTTTTAACGATAATAAGAAAGAATTTAACAACTGAAATAAAAGAACATAATTAGGCAACTAACCAAATCAAATCTCGACAAAAAAAGGGAGTCAATAAAATGGGAACAACAAATCAAAAATGAGTTTTGGGTTAATATTAATGGGTGAGTCAAGAAACGGTTTATTAGGCTCAAAGGGGTTCACTAGGGGTTAATTATGAAGGTAGGCTTTTAATGAAATAAGTGGGTTAAAACCTAGGTGCCTTTATCATCTCAGTATATCAAACCAAATGTGTAGTCTCAACATGTATAATCGAAGCAAGTTCTAGAATAACAAATCAATATTGACACACTCATAACCAATAATAAAGTGAGCAAGAAAAGTGTATGCTCTAAAGGCTCAAAATCTCACAAAAATTACGATTTTTGATGTCAATCTCGTAAATCTCAAACTTCAAGGTAATATTTAAATTTAGGGAAACAACCTAGCAATTTTTATTCTGAAAATAGACTTATCATGCTTGATTCTCTCATGTCTTAAAGTTTAAACAATCAATACACAATTACCTATGACTTAATCCAAAACATATCAATAAAAATCATGAGTCAATAGAAATTCATTCTAATAGTAATATGAGAAAATTACTTAAGAACAAGACATAATTCAGGATTTTTCTAATAATGATATAATGAACCTCCCCACACTTAAGATGTACATTTTTCTCAATGTACCACAATAGAAAATAACAATATAATGAGAATATCATAAAATAGGGAGAGAAGTGAAACTGCCCTGAATTTTGGATGAAATTTATGGAATAGTGAAAGCGGAATTGTTGATATAGCTAAGTGAAGTGCATGATTCTGAGCAACTATTAAGAAAATAAACACAACTGTGGAAGAAGATTAAGGGATTACTCGATTAGGAACAATCGTAAAAACTAAAATAGAGTTCAAAATATAAAAGACAAGTCTTTGAAAAGATGATAAGAAACATAAAAGGAAAATAGACTAAAAATAAAAATAAAATAAAATAGATGGACTCAAAGGTCCTCATCGTCAGACGCGTCGTGAGTCGTCGGTGCCGAAGATGAAATATGGAGATGGTGGCAGATCTGCTGCAATGTAGCCTCGAGACTGTCGAACTGCTAAAAGCACTACTGCTCGAAGCGAGTGAGAAACTCAGATATGTCTGTCAAAGTGGTAGCAGAAGGAGGAGGTCAGTGACTCAGAGGTGGAGGATGAGGTTGGTCCTCGCGAGAGAGAGGAACATCATTAGGAATGTCCTCGGGATCATCCTGATCATCAGAACGAGACAATTGGTACTGGGGAGGGTCAAATCCATGATGCCGCTTGATCATCCTCATGTGTAGCATGCTCGAGATACCCTGAGGGGACATTTGGCTGACAAGTGTGAGTGTGGAGGACTGCTCCGATGTGTCGAGGAGACCGAAGTGTCGAGCGAGGTGAGTCAAGTAAGGGCCTAAGCAGATGGGGCCCTTCCTGTGGCGGTCAGTCTGATGGCAGAAGGATAAAGCAATGAAGTACGCCAAATCAAATATGTGTCCATGCGCCATGCTCCATAGAAAATAGGCGTCATGAGTGCTCATGTCTCCAGTGCTCTCTCTCCGTCCCGTCAAGGTGTGAGCGAGGAGTGCGTGAATATACCGTAAGGTTGGAGAGAGAGAAGTCGCCTTCGAGTGACTAGCGTCATAGGGTGTCAGGCCTCCTGTGAGATCAGTCCAACAACGCGAAGACGAGTGATGAATATGTCGATGAAGCTGAAGGAAGTCCTCGGTGCACATGAACTCCTCTGTGTAGAGTCCCAAAGCAGCATCGAATTCTGGGACGCTCATGTGTCGCACCAAACCGCCAAGGCGAAAAGTGATGGTGCCTGGCTCGTCATGGACTGACATGACGCTCTGAAGGTGAAACGTCGAGAAAAACTCCAAAGTAAGCTCCATATATGTGGGCTCGACGATACTAAAGAAACGGTCCTATGGGACTGTGATGATGAAAGCGCGAGCCTCATCAGCAAGGTGGACTTGCTCCAACGCGGCCCAGTCAATGCATCGGCCCAAACCTAGTGGTCGTCGCGAAGGAGCTGAAATAAGTCCTCCAGTGGGTCTGCGGAAAATCAGAGGTAAGGATGGCAAACTTCAGCGGAGGCGCTTGAGGAGGTTGCGCCAGGACCCTTCCGCTTTTTTGAAACGGGAACAACAACTTTGGTTTTACCACGAGTATTTGTCATGGCCTACCTAAAAAAAGTAAACGAATGTATCAATAAGGCATCACCAAATAAAATCCAAGTAGTCCTAAATAAGAAATTACTCCTAAACTAGTGTATTCGAATATCAAAATAAAAAAAAAAAACTGCAACTATCAAGAATCACAGTGGTGAATCAAATAACAAAGTGAGAACTACAAGTTAGATTCTGAAAGTAAGAATAAAGAAATAAGTATTACTAGTACTAAATCAACGAATAATAGTAAATGGAACAATGAGCAAAGTAGTCAATATAAGAATTAGTATCAAATTATAATAATGTCAGTAAACAAATATGACTAACATAAAAGAATAGAACTAAGAAAATAATATATAATAGACAAGAAAAAAGAAAATAAAATAACTAATAATAATAATGAATGATAAATAAAAATAAAATAATAAAAATAAAGAAATAAAGAAAATAGGAAAATGAGCAAAAATGAGAAAAAGAAAATCGACGTAGGTGGAGGTGGTGGCCGAAGTAAGGGGTGACAGTGGCAATAGAGTGGGCAAGGTGGGGGTGAAAGTCGTTTGGGTGACGGCAAGGAGGCCAACGGTGGGGGCCGGGTATGCAGGGCTGCGCAAAAGGGAAAAAAGGAAAGGGAAAGGAAGAGAGGTGGGGGTTTTGGTCGGGCAAGGGAAGAGGGGAAGGGGTCGAGGGTGTAGGTGGCGCGCGGATGGATGTTGGATGGGGAGCTTGGTTGAGGGGGAGGAGCGTGTGGTGGTGGTTGAGGCGGCGGATTTGTAGAAGAAATGAAGAAAAGGGGAAAGAGGAAGGGAGACAAGGGGAAGAAAAGAGAAGGGAAGGGGGGTTTCGTGGTGGCGTTGGGGAAGAAGGGAAAAAGAGAAGAAAAGGGAGGTGCGGTCGGACAGTGCATGTGGTGAGTGGAGTGGGGAGGCGGTGGCTAGGGTTTGGGGGGGTTTGGAAAAAGATGAAAGAAGAAAGAAAATAGGTTTGGAGGTTTAATAGGTGACACGATCGTGTAACGGCCCGTGTTGGGCCACACGGCCGTGTCACACGCTCGTGTGATCTATCCCCAGCCCATGTTCATTGCGAGATTTTTAAGACCATTCTTCACACGGCCTTGGATATGCCCGTGTGTCCAGGCCGTGTGGTCCACACTGCCGCTCGCACGGCCGTGTGCGATGTCCTTCACTTCTCTTATGCCCGTGTGGAATTCCACACGCCCGTGTGACCTCACACATGGCCATGTGTATTGCCCGTGTAGCCCTCTGACTTGTTTTAAATTTTAAAATTTGAAAAATTAAGCTCCATTTTTCACACGGCCTAAGACACGCCCGTGTGGTCTACACGGCCGCGTCGCACGCCCATGTGGACTATATTTAGGTCGTGTCTCTGTCGATTTTTGGGAATTTCAAGCTCCAGGATCCACACGGTCAAGGACACGCCCGTGTGTCCAGGCCGTGTGGGTGACACGGCCATGTCGCCAGGCTGTGTAACTCTCTGTCGATTTCTTTAAAATTTAAAAGCTAAGTCCCAGAATCCACACGGCAAAGGACACGCCCGTGTGTCCAGGCCGCGTGGGTTTTAAAACACCTTTTTTTAATTAATTTTGAAAATATCATAAAATATAATTAGTAAATTAGGCATGTTAATGCTTGGGTTGCCTCCCGAGAAGCGCTTGTTTAGAGTCTAAGCTTGACTTACCTTGTTTCTGCTCGGTAACGGTGGTTCGTGGAGCTGAAGCTCCTCTCTATTATCTCTAAAATCCTCACCATTATAAAGTTTAAGTCGTTGACCGTTTACCTTGAATGTGCCATAAGTCGGGTGAGTTACCTCTACTGTGCTGTAGGGAAATACGGTTTGGATTACGAATGGACCTGACCATCTTGATTTCAGCTTTCCAGGGAACAATTTGAGCTTTGAATTGTATAGCAAAACAAGATCTCCGACTGCAAATTGCTTAGGCTGCTTCAAACAAGCATCATAGCGTCGCTTTGTCGCTTCGTTGTATAATCGTGAGTTCTCGTAAGCATTCACCCGCCACTCATCTAACACGTTCAACTGCATCAATCTTTTCTCACCTGCAAGTTTAAGATCATAGTTTAGGAATTTTATAGCCCAAAATGCTTTGTGCTCTAATTCAAATGGTAGATGACAACTCTTCCCGTAAACAAGTCTGTACGGAGATGTTCCTATGGGAGTTTTAAAAGCGATTCTATAGGCCCATAAAGCGTCGTCTACTTTTAATGCCCAATCTTTCCTATTTGATTCTACGGTTTTCTCTAGAATACGCTTAAGCTCTCGGTTGGCTACTTCAACTTGTCCACTAGTTTGAGGGTGATAAGGGGTAGCTGTTCTGTGGTGCACTCCATATTTCGTTTGGAATTTATCAAATTGAACATTACAAAAATGAGTACCCCTATCACTAATAATTGCTCTAGGTGTTCCAAATCGAGAGAAGAGTTTCTTAAGAAATCTCACTACCACTCTAGCATCATTAGTAGGTAAAGCTTGAGCTTCCACCCATTTTGACACATAATCAACCGCTACTAAGATGTATTTATTCCCAAATGAGCTAGGGAATGGACCCATAAAATAAATACCCCATACATCAAATATTTCACATGATAGCATATATGTTTGAGGCATTTCATCGCGTTTAGAGATTGTCGAAACCATTTTTATATTTAAAAAAAACGGGGATCGACTTTAAAACGAAAATGGAGTCGCCACCAATCCCTTTTCGCTTAGGTGTGATCGGATCACCTTATAAAACGTTTTATTTCAAAACATTGATTTTGGCCTACGAAATTCAAGAAAAAGGGTTCGGGAGTCGGTTACGTATGAGGAAGGATTAGCACCCTCGTAACGCCCAAAATTGGTACTGGATTGATTAATTATTGTCCTAGTGTCGAAAATTTGAAGAGATTTGAAAACATGATTTCTTTAAAAAACTTGAACAATTTGAGTTGGAACTTGAGATTCCTTTGTTCCGAAAGCATACAAACATCACATCCAGCACGTTAGGACATGATGTTTTAAACCCTCGTAACCAAAAATCATCTCATGATTTACAAAATTCATTAAAAGGATATTTAGTTATTTAGTCACACGGAAAATCGAAACCCAGCACGTTAGGGCACTATTTCCTGAATTTCTAAACACAAAACATTGCCTTATTTAAGAAAAAGATAGATATTTTTAAACAAAGATTTGAAAAAAGTAACATTAAGTTATTACAAAAAAGTGCATTTTACTAAAATTACAGGTCATATTAACAATTAATACTAATATAGATAATTAAAGAAAGAATAATGTAAAATAACAAATGGTACAAATAATAAAATGACTACACTAAAGCAAACATAAGAATAATAAATAAGAAAAACATGAATAACAAATAAAAAGATATAAAGTAACAATAATTATTCAAAAAACAATCTATGCAAATTAAAAAAAAACAATAAATGAATACAAGATTTTTACATACAAGACCAAGTATAAAAGTAAAATATAAGATAAATGATATATGCAAAACAATAAAGGGATTTAAAAAAAAAATATGGCGAAATCTAAAATAGTTAATATATACATATATACAAAATATATATATTTTAAATAAATAATATATGGAAAATTTTGCCTTAATAATAAAACAATTTAGATGATATACAACATACAAATTTTCAAATAATACATAATATGATTAAATTTAAATAATATATATAATATATAACAAATAAAAATAATAATATATATGATAAAACAATTTAACGTAAATAGGGAAAAGCAAAAAAGAAAAAAAAGTTTAAAATAATTAAAATACATGAATAAATAATGATTAAGAAATTAAATGGATAAATAAAAAAAAGTTAAAAAACGCATAAGTCAACCTAACTCCCGCAATATGAGGATTCAATGAAATTCCTCTACCAAAAGCTAACTCGAACGGAAGCAACTCAAAAAGAAACGAAGATGAGCGAAGAACAAAATAAGAACAAGCCATAGAAAATAAGAACGCAAAAGAGAGAAATTTGAGTGAATGCTCTTAAGAATTTTTATTACTCAAAACTCAAGTGTGCTTTACAATGAAGGGAGAGGCCTCTATTTATAGTTGAGCCTCCCCAAATCCAACGGTACAGATCAATTACATCAACGACTAAGATTAAAAGGTATCTACAAATTAAATCTCTAAGATTACAAAATCATATCTTCTAAGATTGCATACCATATCTTCTAAGATTGCATATCATATCTAAGATTGCATATCATATCTTCTAAGATTACATACCATATCTTCTAGGATTGCATATCATATCTAAGATTTGCATATCATATCTAAGATTGCATATCCTTAAAGATTGTGTTCCCATATACGTCAAGCTTGTAGATGGACTTTCAATCTTTTCAAGTAATGGGCCTGTAACACCCCTTACCCGTATCCAATATCGAAACGGGGTACCACATCTGAAACATGCATTTTCATGCGCTCGGCATTCACCGAGATGACGTCTGCCACACTGTGGGCATTCGGGTCTGTCAAATCGAATATTCCCTACACTGGCAACTGAAGTAGTCTGCGCTTTGTTTCCCGAATTCTGTCTACTCTTGTCTTTCTTGGAAAATCTAGTGGAAGTAGCCGACCGGGTAGGGAAATCTCTTGACTTCTTGGATGAAGATTGGAATGGCTTATTCCACTGTCTCTTTCTCGAGTCACGAGACTCCATTTTGGACTTTCTCTTCTCTTTTACTAGCTCCTCGGCTTTACAAGCCCTCTCTACTAGTACCACAAATTCCTTTAGTTCTAGGACAGCAACAAACAGTTTGATGTCTTCATTTAGCCCATCTTCAAATCTCTTACTCATGATGGCCTCGGTGGATACGCATTCTCGAGCGTATTTACTGAGTCGTACAAACTCACGCTCGTAATCGATCCAACGACATCTTGCCTTCCTTTAATTCCGTGAATTCCTTCCTTTCGATCCACGAACCTTTGGTGATATACTTTTTCTTGAACTCTTCTTGGAAGAACTCCCATGTGATTTTTTCTCTTGGTACGACCGACACAAGGGTGTTCCACCATTGATAGGCATAATCTCTTAAGAGAGAGACTACGCACTTTATGCATTCCTAAGATGTGCATGACAACTCATTAAATACCCTGATGGTATTTTCTAACCAGAATTCAGCTCTTTCCAGATCATCATCTTTTCTAGCCCGGAATTCTTCTGCCCCATGTTTCCTGATTCTATCAACCGGAGGCTTCTCTCCTCTTACCACCTCTACTACTTGAGGGGTTATTGGGATAGGTTGAGGAATAGGTGGGGGTGGATGGGGTTGTGCATTCGGGTTCGTACGAACGAACTCCGTGTACCATGTGTTCATCATATGGAGGAAGGCTTCTCTAGCCTCTTCTCCTCCTCCTTGACTCACCGTAGTGGGTCTATTCTCGTTCTCATTCGGCACCGTCCCTTCAGCAGGAGCCGGCGCGTTACTTTCTACGTCATTCGCCATATCTCTTTCAGGATCCATTTACTATATATATAAACATAATTTAAGTCGTCAGGAGTCGTCACACTATCATTATAAAAGCATTCTTACGTATGGCATGTATAGCTAGACTCGTACTCATGCTACGTTAGTCCTAGAACCGACTAAACCGTAGCTCTGATACCACTAAATGTAACACCCCATACCCGAGTCCGAGGCTTAGACCGGATACGAGACATTACTAAGCTTGAACTTGCTTAATCATGTACTTACGGGCTATAAAATTTCGTTCTGAAATAAGAACTTCTCTTTCTTAATCAACTTGTACTTTTCATGGGCCTACGAGGCCTTAAACTCATGTCCGTAAACTTTCGTAACTCAATCAAAAACTTTTCATTGAAACAGGGGTCACACGCCCATGTGAGTTGGGACACGCTCGTGTAACCCTGAGACACGCCCATGTCTCCTAACCGTGCTTAAAACTCGAGCTTATTGCCAAATTTCACACGGCCATGGCACGCCCGTGGTCCTAGCCCGTGTGAAAAACCTTAGCATTCTGACTTATAACACACGGCCATGGCACGCCCGTGGACTTAGACCGTGTACTACATCTTGATATACTGACTTATTTCACACGACCGGGTACACGCCCATGTTCTAACCGTGTGGTTATGCACTTAGCCCACCATTGATTCTCTTATAGGGTGGTATCGCACATAGCCCACCAATCATTTATACCTATGGTGATTTCGCACTTAGCTCACCAATCATTTATAAGCGATGGTATCGTACACAGCCCATCGATTACTAATTTATCAGGTGGTAACGCACACAGCCCACCGATAATAATATAGTTGATGGTATCGCACACAACCCATCAATTAATGATTTATCCGGTGGTAATGCACACAGCCCACCGTGAATAACATAATGATGGTATGAATGGTTTATTAAGAATGCATGATGTGTTGTTTTATATGATCTTGTGACGATCAGTGCAGGATGTATGCTAATTAAACGAGCGAATTTGGCTTGTGGCATGGTAAGTTAATGAATGCGAGCTTTAAGCCGAGATATGGTTAGAATGTGGTAAGAGACGAAATGAGTAAGCATTATGAACGATTGAATAAGTAACTGTGAGTTCAAGAGTAAAACTCATTCTAATACCTTGTGATTGAGTATAAGCATATGAATATTGATAGTTGATTCTTAATTGCATATGAACTTACTAAGCATTATTGCTTATCCTTCTTTCTTTCTCATCTCTTATAGGTTAATTTAGCTAGCTCGGGTTAGATACCGCCAGAGATATTTTCACACTATCGAGGAGACACTTGGTATGAGGTATCAAGTCATTATGAGTCATGGCATGTATAGGGCTAGTACATGAGGTTGATTAAGTCATTGTTATTGTGCCAAATGTGTTGGCCTAAATGAGTTATGGGATAATTGTATATTGCCATAGTTGTTGGCTATTATGTCACATGAAAAGATGTATTCATCTATGTGGGATGGCAATTCAACTTGAGTGATTATGAATGTGATGGATGAGTATAAGTTGTGTAAGCTATAGGGATGCAAAGAGCTTGTCAAATAGCCTTGTTCTGGTTCACATGGGTAGGCACACGGGCGTGTGTCTAGGCCGTGTGAAGTCTGCACTTTAAAATTAGAATTGGAATGGTCACACGGTTAAAACACAAGGGCGTGCCGAGGCCGTGTTGAATAAGTCAGAATGCTAAGGTATGGCACACGGTTTAGGCCCACGGGCGTGTCAAAACCGTGTGTGATTAGTCAGTGTCGACCACGGGTGAAAGGCACGGATGTGTGATAGGGTACACGGGCGTGCTCCCAAAATGCATGGGCGTGTGCTTTAATAGTGGGTAAATTGGCAGAATACTGGGTTTTTAGGCACGGTCTGGGGACATGGGCGTGTGTGCCTATGCACGGGCGTGTCTCGTTCTACACGGGCGTGTGAGCCCTGTAATTGAAGAGAACGATTTTAAGAATCGTAAAAGTTTCAGATTAGTCTCGAGAGCCCTCGTGTGTATGAGTGAGGCCTCGTAAGTCGAGAATTAGGTGATTGAGGTGAATGAAGAGAGTAGTCACGATTAGCCTAAGTAGCGACCGTGAGGCTTAAGTTCGGTAATGCCTCGTACCCCGTTCCGGTATTGGATACGGGTAAGGGGTGTTACAGGGCCATTCCGATCGGGCCAAATGATATATTTTTGACTGGACTTGGACTTTGTTTTATTATTTTGGGTTTATTATTTTTTTGTATAGGCCCGGGCTAAATTGGCCTATTACAGCTGCCCCTCTTTGCTCATTGTCGTGTAACGAGAATGGAGCAAAGACTATAAAAGGACCAATTTTGCCCAGTCTTGCCGAGCCTTTACTTCTTGACCCTCATCTTCTTAAAGTAGTCTCTAACCCAACTGCAACTTCAAGGAGATTGAATCTGTAGCTTTAATCTTATTCTACTGCAACTTCAGGGAGATAAGACTTAGTCTTGTAGATTTAATCCATCCCATCAGTATTTCGGGAAAGTGAGACTAGTATCTTTGATCTTGCTTCACTGTAATATTCAGGAAGACAAGATCTGCTATTTTCAGTCTGCTCCGCTGTAACTTTAGGGAGACAAGACCTGATGTCCTTGATCTGCTTCCTGCAACTTCAGGAATGCCAAATCTGCTATCTTCAATCTGATCCGTTGCAAACTCAGGGATGCCAGATTAGTATCTTCGATCTGCTTCACTGCAATCTCAGGAAGACAAGATCTACAATATTTAGTCTGCTCCCCTGCTACATCAGGAAGATAAGACTATAATCTTCAGCCTGCCCCACTACTTTCTCGAGGGGACAAGATCTGAACTTTTTAGTCTGCTTCCTTATTAACTCAGGAAGACTTCAATCTTCAGTCTGCTCCACTACCATCTCGAGGGAACAAAATCTGAACTTTTCAGTTTGCTTCCTTACTATCTCAGGAAGACTTCAATCTTCGGTCTGCTCCACTATCATCTCTAGGGAACAAAATCTAAACTTTCCAATTTGCTTCCTTACTATCTCAAGAAGACTTCAATCTTCGGTCTGCTCCACTACCATCTCTAGGGAACAATATCTGAACTTTCCAATTTGCTTCTTTACTATCTCAGGAAGATTACAATCTTCAGTCTGCTCCACTACCATCTCTAGGGAACAAAATCTGAACTTTCCAATTTGCTTCCTTACTATCTCAGGAAGACTACAATCTTCAGTCTGCTCCACTACCATCTCTAGGGAACAAAATCTGAACTTTCCAATTTGCTTCTTTACTATCTCAGGAAGACTTCAATCTTCAGTCTGCTCCACTACCATCTCTAGGGAACAAAATCTGAACTTTCCAATTTGCTTCCTTACTATCTCAAGAAGACTTCAATCTTCAGTCTGCTCCACTACCATCTCTAGGGAACAAAATCTGAACTTTCCAATTTGCTTCCTTACTATCTCAGGAAGACTACAATCTTCAGTCTTCTCCACTACCATATCTAGGGAACAAAAATGAACTTTCCAATTTGCTTCCTTACTATCTCAGAAGACTTCAATCTTGATCTGCTCCACTACCATCTCGAGGAACAAAATCTGAACTTTCCAATTTGCTTCCTTACTATCTTAGGAAGACTTCAATCTTCAGTCTGCTCCACTACCATCTCGAGGGAATAAAATCTGAACTTTTTAGTCTGCTCCCTTGCTACATCAAGGAGATTAGACCAATGGCTAAAATCTACTCCATTGCCGATACATGGAGATAGGATTCGCCAAATTTGACATGCTCCACTACTGCTTAGGGAGATAAGATCTGTGAATTCACCGGTGTTGCTACACCGTCCTCTGAGGGACATGTCCTGTAGACTCGATTCCATATGCATATGTTTATGCCGAATGATCAGGATGCTATGATCAAAATGAATCAAATGCTCCTAGCCACATATGTTATGAACGCAACATGTCATGAAAATGATTCCTTATTAGGATGCAATGATCGGAATGAATCTAATGCTCCTAACTAAATTATATTAAGGATGACATTTGCATGAATGCAGAATGTCATGAGAATGATCTTCTTCTCTTTTTTTTTATGTACAACGATTAGGATACAATGATCGGAATGAATCAAATGCTCCTAATTGGAAGTGTATGCATGAGAATGATCCCTTTTTAATGCTTGGGTTGTCATTGCTCATAGTTCATCAAGGTTTTATCACTGATGCGTTACCCTGCTTTCTTGTTCAGCTGGTATCTTTGACAGAAAACCCAAAGAAACGATCATATTCTGCTCAGCAAGCTTACCCCGCTGTAATTTCAGAGTCCCTTCCACTGTACCCTGGGGACATAAAATTTGTACCATCTTTAAATCATCCTACTGCGACTTATGGCTATAGGATCTGTATCAAATTCACCACACCCCACTGCAACTCAAGGGTATAGGATTTGTAACTTGTTCAATCAACTGATCACTCCCAAGGTGACCTAACCAAATGTGTATGCATGATATCTGCATGGATGCAGAATATCATTTTTAAAGAATGATTCCCCTTTTACACTTGAGTTAACATTGCCCATTTTTCGTCAAGATTGCAATATCTTGTCATTTTATTCAATCCCCTTTCTTTGAAAAAAATCCGGAGAGATAGTCTCAATTTAGACTCTTCCTCCACCAATATTTTCATCATTTAAACTTGGTGAGTTTTAAACAATAGTCCTGTTTCAAGCTCTTGTATTATTTAGAAGTTTCTAGAGTAATATGAGAAACCCCTTTTATAAAGTATTATTAGTCCACTAATCATTATTTCAATGCCAAATGCTTGAAAAAGATTAAAACAATGGACAAGAAGAAAATTAGGAGCATAGCTCGGAACAAATAAGTTAAGCAAAGATAACAAATGCAATCTAGAAGGAAATTTATTAGTAGTGTATTTTGAAACGAATAAAATAATTAAAGATAACAAATTCAGAATGGGTAAGATGGGAAACTAGGAGCCCCAGATATCGCAGCCTGAGCTTCTCTGTTCAAACTTTTTGAGGACCATTTTAAGCTCAATATGTGTTTAGGGGATTCGGAGTACTTCGTCGATGCCCCAAGACATATCATACTTCCTCATTGTTAATTCAAACATAGCAAGACTACTGTATGCCCCACTTTTGATCAAAATTTGAGCCGCCCTTTTCAGGTTTTCAGCTCAAAACCCCTTTTCTCTCAAAGCGCCCTTTGCGGGTTTTCGCCTTGGCCTCTCCTCTTTTTTCTGTTCTTTCTTTCTTTCTTTTTTTTTAAAGGTCTCAAGGCGCCCTTTGCGGGTTTTCACCTTGGCCTCTCCTTTTAGATGAAATCTGAATTCACCAGCCTGAGCATGTCCTTGCCATACATCTTGGTCAAGGTTAATGATCTTCTAGAACAGGCCTTCTTTACCCATAAGGTCCTTCCCAGTTTGGCATCTTCTTTCCTCTGAAATCTTTTGTAGAAGAAAGATATTTCTCAATACTAGGTCCCCATCATGACATTCCCTTGGGTGGACCATTTTCGACATAAATCAGCATTATCCATTTTTGGTACATTTGACTATGATGAATACTTGCAAACCCTTTCCTTCAGCCAAGTTTACTAGAGATATTCTACTTCACCCAACTCTTGACTCAATCAAAGCTTGGAGCAAAGGAATCTCGATTTTCATGGGAAGGACCAATTCTATTCCATAAACCAATGGGAAAAGTGTTGCCCCAGTGAAAGTCTTGATCGACGTTTGATAAGCATAGAGTAAATAGTAGCTTCTTATGCCAATCTTTACAAGTCTCGGTCATCCTTCCTACAATCCTTATTTTGTTATTTTGTTATTTTTTCTTTTTGGCTGCCTTTATTGTTCTATGATATGGCGTCTGATCTTTGAACAGATTACAAACTTTTGACATTGTCCTTTTTGGCATTCTTTGTCGACGCTTGATCCCTTTTTTTTGAGAATTTGATGACTATCGACTTTGTAACATTGGCATATGAAGCTACTTCCACCCTCTTAGTGAAGTAGACGACGACCACGACAATGAGTCGGTGTCGACTAGAAGCTTTTGACGAGATCGGCTCTATATTATCCATTCCCCACATATAAAAAAAATCTGTGAAGAAATAGCTGAGGCACATGAGTCTTGTCTTCCTCTATTTTGCATTTACGATGTAACTGATGCAATTTCCTTTTCTTGGTAAACTAGTAGCCTGGTCCTTTTGATTAGCCTGACCATCGTAGAACCATTACCATGGGTTCTTTAAACAGCATACCCACATTTCAAGCCTGGTGTTCCTCGATATGATTGTGCGAAAACATCTTGGAATTCTTGAAAATGGCTCAATGATGTCTTGTCTTATTTCTGTGGTGAGTTAGGCTTCGATCTTTACCCCTTTCCTAAGCTCGCAATGTCCACTGACCCTTTGCAAAGTAGAGTCTATTTTCACTTTTTATACCATCTTTAAAAAATCAAAAGATAGGCTACAATCTCTGTCATCTTCAAAGTCCTTAGATCCCCTAGACCCATATCTCATTCAAAAAGGGAGTCAGTAACAACGTCGCTCATGTCGTTGATATCTGGGTACCTAGGTACGAAGGAAAAAAAGTCCAAAAAATAAATGATTCTAAGAATGATTATTTGTATGGTATGGTCATGAATAAAGAATGAAAGAATATTGTAAAAAAACAAAAGAATGTACAGTATGAAATGCAAAGAATAAAAAAAAATACTTGCTTAAAAAGATGCATTTTATTGAAATAAAAATTCTGGATATAAGCCTATTTCACAAAAGGATTCTTATTTCCTCTAGGCTTAAAGCGACAAGCATGTTCTGAATATTACTCTAAATTAGCTCTAAAAATACAGGGATCCCTTCCACAGTCCCATTGTCTAAAATCTTCCCAAGTATGTAAGGGCTTCGGAAACTTTTATTCCCCAATTCTCTCTTCGGATATGTCATTAATGTTCAGATTCCCTAATATTCCTTCGGGTCTTTGATCTCTTCAATTTATTATCCATCAGGCCTTGCACTAAGGCCCTGATCTCAATTCAATAGACTTTCGTCAGTTCCCAGGTTGCTGAAATAATTTTTAATTAATTAGGATCTTTATAAAAATTTTAATATATATGATGTGATGTAATGTGAATGCATGAAATGCAATGCAAATGCATGGAATGAATGCAAAAAAGAAAGAGAGGCATTGATTCTGAATTCAATTCCATTAGAAAAACTTTTCTAGAAAGCAAATTTCTTTACATAAAACGAATTACATATGCGGCCTTGCCCTCATATTCCAAGCAAAAACATCAATCCCCTTCTTCGCAAAGGTCAAATCTTGCAAACTTCTAATAGATGCCTCCTCTAGCTCCTTTTTTCTTGGGCCACGACTCATTCCTCACTTATCCTTGCAATGCTTGTTAGCCTCTTCAAGAAAGCCGAGACGTGGTGATTCTCGAATAGTCTTTGTCAGCTTGAATCCCTGGGTAATAAAGTCTTGTATTCCTTCACGGACTATCAGTCTTCTCTCTTTGTGTTTACTTGGACCATATTCGGACGATCGTATTATAATCCACTTTATCAAGAAATCCATTTTCTCATGACAAACTCTTCTATTTAGCAATCGAATTTGAATCAACACCTTTTTTCTATGATGTGAATGCAATGCAATCAAAACAAAAGAGAACATGTTAGCACAAGAGAAATAAATAACAAAATAGGGCACCTATCTGGGTGACCACTAGGGTTTGGCATAGTTCTACCTAGGGTAAGCCCTTAGGTTTTCTACATGTGGTTTAGCTCTAAAGTTGAGGTACCCGAACCAGCAGATTCCTCGATCCTCACCCATTATAGGCTCATACGGACCGAGTTGATTCGAGTGGGAATACATTTCCCTATGGCCATGCGGAAGTGAAAACTTCACGAAGACATAGGTACATATGTATCCCGGAAGCAATCCACTAGCCCATGCGGAGGTGAAAACCTCACGAAGGCATAGCTTCTCGCTCCCACTTAAAGGCGCAACCACAACGGTCATGTAGTGCAATGCAGAGATATATATTAAAAAATAGAACCACATGAAATAAAAGGATCATGGTTTTTTAAATCAGAATTTTAAATTCGAACAAAAGGACATGAAATTATCGATTTTACGGCTTGACTCTCTTATTGGTCCCTAGTGGGGTCGCCAAGCTATCGAAACCATTTTTATATTTA
Source organism: Gossypium sturtianum (assembly GCA_025698515.1). Classification (NCBI taxonomy): domain Eukaryota; kingdom Viridiplantae; phylum Streptophyta; class Magnoliopsida; order Malvales; family Malvaceae; genus Gossypium; species Gossypium sturtianum. The sequence continues at coordinate 107,149,005 of CM046955.1, forward strand.
AAAAAAACGGGGATCGACTTTAAAACGAAAATGGAGTTGCCACCAATCCCTTTTTGCTTAGGTGTGATCGGATCACCTTATAAAATATTTTATTTCAAAACATTGATTTTGTCCTACGAAATTCAGGAAAAAGGGTTCGGGAGTCGGTTACGTACGAGGAAGGATTAACACCCTCGTAACGCCCAAAATTGGTACCGGATTGATTAATTATTGTCCTAATGTCGAAAATTCGAAAAGATTTGAAAACATGATTTCTTTAAAAAACTTGAACAATTTGAGTTGGAACTTGAGATTCCTTTGTTTCGAAAGCATACAAACATCACATCCAGCACGTTAGGACATGATGTTTTAAACCATCGTAACCAAAATCATCTCATGATTTACAAAATTCATTAAAAGGATATTTAGTTATTTAGTCACACGGAAAATCGAAACCCAGCACGTTAGGGCACTATTTCCCGAATTTCTAAACACAAAACATTGCCTTATTTAAGAAAAAGATAGATATTTTTAAACAAAGATTTGAAAAAGTAACATTAAGTTATTACAAAAAAGTTGATTTTATTAAAATTACAGGTCATATTAACAATTAATAATAATATAGATAATTAAAGAAAGAATAATGTAAAATAACAAATGGTACAAATAATAAAATGACTACACTAAAACAAACATAAGAATAATAAATAAGAAAAACATGAATAACAAATAAAAGATATAAAGTAACAATAATTATTCAAAAAACAATCTATGCAAAATAAAAAAAAACAATAAATGAATACAAGATTTTTACATACAAGACCAAGTATAAAAGTAAAATATAAGATAAATGATATACACAAAACAATAAATGGATTTAAAAAAAAATATGGCGAAATCTAAAATAGTTAATATATACATATATACAAAAAATATATATTTTAAATAAATAATATATGGACAATTTTGCCTTAATAATAAAACAATTTAGATGATGTACAACATACAAATTTTCAAATAATACATAATATAATTAAAGTTAAATAATATATATAATATATAACAAATAAAAATAATAATATATATGATAAAACAATTTAACGTAAATAGGGAAAAGTAAAAAAGAAAAACAAGTTTAAAATAATTAAAATACATGAATAAATAATGATTAAGAAATTAAATGGATAAATAAAAAAAAGTTAAAAAACGCATAAGTCAACCTAACTCCCGCAATATGAGGATTCAATGAAATTCCTCCACCAAAATCTAACTCGAACGAAAGCAACTCAAAAAGAAACGAAGATGAGCGAAAAACAAAATAAAAACAAGCCACAGAAAATAAGAACGCAAAAGAGAGAGAAATTTGAGTGAATGCTCTCAAGAATTTTTATTACTCAAAACTCAAGTGTGCTTTACAATGAAGGGAGAGGCCTTTATTTATAGTTGAGCCTCCCCAAATCCAACGATACAGATCAATTACATCAACGGCTAAGATTAAAAGGTATCTACAAATTAAATCTCTAAGATTACAAAATCATATCTTCTAAGATTGCATACCATATCTTCTAAGATTGCATATCATATCTAAGATTTGCATATCATATCTAAGATTGCATATCATATCTTCTAAGATTACATACCATATCTTCTAGGATTGCGTATCATACCTAAGATTTGCATATCATATCTAAGATTGCATATCCTTGAAGATTGTGTTCCCATATACGTCAAGCTTGTAGATGGACTTTCAATCTTTTCAAGTAATGGGCCATTCTGATCGGGCCAAATGATATATTTTTTTACTGGACTTGGACTTTGTTTTATTATTTTGGGTTTATTATTTTTTTGTATGGGCCCGGGCTAAATTGGCCTATTACAGAGATATTACCTGTTCTCTGACATCTATCACATGAAGTAACATACCTGTTAGCGTCATTGAACAGAGTGGGCCAATAAAAACCTGATTCAAGCGTTTTATGTGCTGTCCTAGTCCCACTGTAATGTTCTCCTGTTGGTCCTAAATGACAATGCTCTAGGATTTTGCTTGCCTCTGACTTTGTAACACATCTTCGAATTACTTGATCTGCACATATACGAAAAAGAAAAGGATCCTCCCAAAAATAGTTTTTCACATCAGCAAAGAATCGTTTCTTTTGATGATGTGTCAACCCTTTTAGTAGGATGTTAGCAGCTAAGTAATTCGAAATATCTGCAAACCAAGGTACCTCGGAGTCGGATACAGCCAAGAGTTGTTCCTCAGGAAATGAGTCATTTATCTCACTCTCATCGAGTTCTTTGAGATGTGGATTCTCAAGCCTAGAAAGGTGGTCTGCCGCAAGATTTTCAGCTCCTTTCTTATCCTGAATTTCGAAATCAAATTCCTGCAAAAGTAGAATCCATCTTATAAGTTGAGGTTTTGCATAAGGTTTAGTTAGGAGATAACGAAGAGCTGAATGGTCAGTGTAAACGACAACTTTAGAGCTGAATGGTCAGTGTAAACGACAACTTTAGATAATATCAAATACTGTCTAAATTTATCAAATGCAAAAACAATAACTAGCAATTCTTTTTCTGTGGTGGTGTAAGTTTCTTGTGCGGCCGTCAATGTCTTGCTAGCGTAATAAATTGGCTGAAAATGCTTGTCTCTTCGCTTTTCCAGAACTGCACCTACTGCAAAATCACTCGCACCACACATTAGTTTAAAGGGAAAATTCCAATCAGGTGCAATTATAATTGGAGCATTGATTAATTTATCTTTGAGGGTATTAAATGCTTCTAAACATTCCTGATTAAAATTGAAAGGTACATCTTTTTCTAGTAGTTTTGTTAAAGGCTTAGCTATTTTAGAAAAATCTTTAATAAATCTTCTGTAAAATCCAGCATGTCCTAAAAAGCTTCTAAGCCTTAACTGAACAAGGAAGAGGTAATTTTTCTATGGTCTCAATTTTTTCTTTATCAACCTCAATCCCCTTACCAGAAATTTTGTGACCTAACACAATCCTTTCTCGAACCATGAAGTGACACTTTTCCCAATTAAGCACAAGGTTCGTCTCCTCACATCTCATTAGAACTTGTTTTAAATTTTTAAGGCAAAGGTGGAAAGAATTACCGAATACCGAGAAGTCGTCCATAAATACCTCCATAATATCTTCCACAAGTTCATCAAATATGGCTAGCATGCAGCGCTGAAAAGTAGCAGGAGCATTACATAATCAAAAAGGCATTCTACGATAAGCAAACGTACCATATGAAGATGTAAATGTTGTCTTTTCTTGATCCTCAGGAGCTATTGGAATTTGGAAGTAGCCAGAGAGTCCGTCTATGAAGTAATAGTACATATGCCTGGATAATCTTTCTAACATCTGACCAATGAATGGTAAGGGAAAGTGATCTTTTCTCGTGGCATCGTTCAACTTTCTATAGTCAATGGAAACTCTCCAACCTGTGACTTTTCTTGTTGGAATTAATTCATTCTTCTCGTTGGCTACAACAGTCATGCCTCCCTTCTTTGGAACAACCTGCACAGGACTCACCCAAGTACTGTCAGAAATAGGATAAATAACTCCAGCATCTAGAAGTTTAATTACCTCAGCTTTAACAACTTCCTTCATGTTGGGATTTAATCGTCTTTGAGCTTGCACACATGGTTTATATTCATCTTCCATTAAAATTTTGTGGGTGCAAGACGATGGGCTTATCCCTTTAATGTCAGAAATCTTCCAAGCTATGGCTCTTTTATGCTCCTTTAGTACTTGTAGTAGCTCATCTTTCTCATTGGGTACCAAGTCTGAAGCAATAATTACCGGTAGTGTAGAATTATCTCCGAGGAACGCATACTCTAAGTGATTTGGTAACTGTTTCAGTTCCAATTTGGGAGGTTCTTCAATATAAGGGTTTTTGTTTTAGTTCGTCATTTTTTTGAATGCCCTCATACTTCTTTTGTCTTGGGAAATACTCATTAGAGTTTAACTCAATTTTTATCTCCCCTATCTCAGTGGTATCATCATCTGCCTCCTCACCTTGGACAAGACACAGTTCCAACGTGTCTTTATGGATGATTTCCTGAAAAGAATCTTGAATAGAATGATCAATAGAGTCAATAAAGTAACAGGAATCATCTTGCTCTCTAGAGTATCGCATAGCATCATAACTCTTAAAAATAATTTCCTCATCACCTACCCTAAGTACAAGTTTACCATCACCTATATCAATAACAGCCCCAGCAGTAGCTAAAAATGGGCGACCTAAAATTAAAGGCACCTCAATGTCCTCATCCATGTCAAGCACAACAAAATCAACAGGGAATATGAATTTAACTACTTTTACCAAAACATCTTCAATAATTCCCCTAGGATATTTAACAGATCTATCAGCTAATTGGATACTCATCCTAGTGGGTTTTGGTTCCCCAAGACCAAGCTGCTTGAACATTTTGTAAGGCATCAAATTAATGCTGGCACCTAAATCAGCTAATTCTTTCTCAATATTTAAACTACCGATTAAACAAGGAATAGTAAAACTTCCTGGATCTTTCAATTTGGTTGGTAGCTTATTTTGGAAAATAGCTGAACATTCCTCGTTGAGTTCCACGGTTGATAGCTCTTCAAACTTCCTTTTATTTGTTAAAAGCTCTTTTAAGAATTTTGCATATGTAGGCATCTGCGAAATAGCTTCAAAAAAATGTAAGTTAATATGCAATGGTTTAAAAAGTTCAAGAAATTTACCAAATTGTGCGTCCATGCGGTCTTTCTTCAACTTTGCTGTATATGGGATCGGTGGTTTATACTCTTTAAGCACCGGTGTCACACTCTCATTTACTTCCTCACCCTTCGCCTTATCAGTTTCTTGTGGCATCTTCTTTTCAGCTTCAACCATCACCTTCCTATTCATTAGTGTATCTGCCTTCACATGCTCTTTTAGGTTAAGTTCGGTGTTACTAGGTAGACTACCTTGTTGCCTTTCAGAAACTAATTTAGCCAGCTGTCCAATTTGATTTTCAAGCCCTTGAATCGATGCTTGCTGATTTTTCAATGCTGTCTCGGTATTCTGAAAACGAGTCTCTGACACCAAAATAAATTTTGCTAGCATATCTTCAAGATTCGAATTCTTCTCTTACTGGTAGGGTGGTTGGAAACCTGGATGGGGTTGTAGTCGTTGATTCCCTTGACCACCCCATGAAAAATTTGGGTGGTTCCTCCATCCTATATTATATGTGTTACTATAAGGATTATTTGGAGGTTTAGAGTTATTACCCATATAGTTCAATTGCTCGTTCTCCATGCTAGGATTGTAGGGTAGATATTCTGAGGTATTCATCCCTCCTCCATTTGTGTCACATTGCATCACCGGATGTACCTACATAGAAACACATAAACCATCAATCTTTTTATTTAAGGGCTCTTCCTGGTTTGATAACATGGTGACCGCGCCGAGGTTGAAGACACCAGTGGCTTTTGTCGTCTTTGTTCTCATGACTTGCCACTGATAGTTATTCAGTGACATCTCCTCTATAAACTCATAAGCCGCTTCAGGTGTTTTGTTATTCAGAGTCCCACCAGTGGCTGCATCGATTAGTTGCCTAGTTGAGGGGTTCAAATCGTTGTAGAAGGTTTGAACCTGTAACCATAAAGGTAACCCATGGTGAGGGCACCTTTTCAATAAGTCCTTATACCTCTCCCATGCATCGTAAAGAGTTTCTAAATTCATCTGCACAAAAGAAGAGATATCATTCCTCAATTTTGCCATTTTAGCCGGCGGAAAATATTTTAGTAGAAACTTTTCGGTCATCTGTTCCCAAGTAGTGATGGAACCTCGTGGTAATGAGTTCAACCACTATTTAGCTTTATTCCTCAATGAAAAACGGAATAACCAAAGGTGAATGGCATCATCAGAAATGCCATTAATCTTGAAAGTGTCACAGAATTCTAGAAAGTTGGCCAAATGAGTATTTGGGTCTTCATCCTGCAAACCATCAAACTGAACAAACTGTTGAATCATTTGAATAGTGTTAGGTTTCAGTTCAAAATTATTTGTAGCAATAGCAGGTCTAACAATACTCGATTCAGCCCCAGTTAAATTGGGCTTAGCATAATCGTACATAGTACGAGGAGCAGGATTTTGATTCACCAGATTCGCGGCAACCACAGGAGGTAGCGGATTATTCTCAGCCATCTCCTCGGTAATATTGGTATCGTCCTCTTGCTCTTCATCTATATACTGTAGACTTCGCCTTATTTCTCTACGGTTTCTGCGAGCAGTACTTTCAATCTCACTGTTAAAAAGCAATGGTCCTGACGGGTTCCTTCTAGTCATAAACTAAGAATACCTGCCTGAAGCAAATAAAAGAAAAGTCAGTAAATTAAAATAAAAACACAAATAAATTGAATTAAAAATAAAAATGGCTAAAGTAATAAAAATTAAGCGTTCCTAATATCTTAGTCCCCGGCAACGGCGCCAAAAACTTGATGGTCTCGAAACTAACTAGTAATTCGACGAAGGCAAGCGCACCTATCGAACAGTAGTATAATTATGGTGAGTCCGGAATATCGTATCCACGAGGACTAAAAGTACTAGTAATTACTATCTTTTTATTATTTAACCTAATAATTAAAGGGGTGTTTTAATCTAAAATTTAACTAACTAATTTACTATGAGTGCGACAGAGATAAAATTGGGAAAATATTCGAAGAAAACCAATGAGAGAGACAATACCCAAGGAGAAATCCACCTAGATTTCACTTATTATTATGATTCTGAATTAAACGATTTATTTACTTGTCTTGATCCGTAGAAATCCCTAAATTATGTTAATATCTCCTTTGAGACTAAGAACAACTGACTCTAGGTTGATTAATTGAAATCTCTTTCTAATTAAAACCCCTATCGTCGCATTAAATCGATCTATGGATTCTCTTATTAGATTTGACTCTAATCCGACAGATTTATGTCGTCCTATTTCTAGGGTTGCAATCAACTCCGCTTAATTATGCTAGATCTACTCTTAAACAGGGACTTTTGCTTCACTGAATAAGCACATCAAACTTGAATTAATATCCTGAAAATATTAAAGCAAGGGTTAAGAACACATAATTAAGAACAAGAACAAGTATTTATCATGTAATTCAGATAATTAAAAAATAAGATTCATCACAGGTTTCATCCTCCTTAGGTATTTAGGGAGTTTAGTTCATAACGTAAAAGGAAAACATCTCAGAATAAAGAAAACAACAAGACATAAAGAACCCAAAAACTTCTTCGGAAAATTGATGGAGATCTTCAATCTTGAATGAGATCCTGCTTCTGAATTGATTTCGATGGCTTCCTTCGAGTAATTTCTTCGTTCTACTCTGCGTGTACCCTTTAGGTCTTCTTCTGGTGTGTATTTATAGACTTTAGAATGCTCAGAAACTCTAAAAATTATCTTTTTTCACGTGAAAATGAAACAGGGTGCGACAGGGACACGGGCGTGTGATCAGTTCGTGTGAGAATGCCCAGGCCGTGTGCAAATTTGACATGGCCCGCGACCGACACGGGCTGGTACACGGGTGTGTGTCCAGCCTGTGTGGTATTGGCTTGGCCGTGTGGATCCTTAAGATGGCCTATTTTGTCCGATTTTGGCCTATTTTCCGCTCCTTTCGCTTCCCTATGCTCTCCTAAGTATAGAAACATGAATTTAAAGGATTTAGGAGCATCGAATTCACAAAATTGTATAATAAAACATCCAAAAATACGCTAAGCATGGGATTAAAATGTGTTACTTTTATGGTTTATCACACGGCTTGGACACACACCCGTGTCCTTTCTCGTGTGACTTACACGGCTTGGGCACACACCTATGTCCTTGGTCGTGTGGTCCTATGTCACAAATAAAGAGTTACACATCCTAGACACATGTCCGTGTCCTTGCCCATGTGAACCCTGCAGTAACATGGCCACACACGGCCTGGACACATGCCCTTGTGGCTCTAAATCGATGAACAGTGAGTTACATGGCCATCCATACGGCCTGGGCACACGCCCATGTGCCTGGCCGTGTGGCGTCGACTGCCTCATTTTCCAGCATCCAAAATTCTCAAAATTTAAGGTTTTTGGTACGCACCTAAAGATATTTTGAAGCGAAAATAGCGTGGAGAGTCTTCGAAGCCTAAAATAACCGTACAATCACTCAATCAACCAAAATTAACAACAATGAAGTACAATTACACACAAAAATTTATGTCGAAAACTTCGACATGAAAACCTTCAACGGAATCGACACTTACCGAAAGCTTAACTAAAATTACTCGAATTGTCCTGCCAAGACTCGTTACTTCCAACTTTTATTCCTAAAATAAGGAACCAACAATACCACACTGTTTTTTCTTAGAACTTTAACAAATTAACATAATTAACATCACAGAGGGCCCACTTACCCGACTAGTGCAACAAATCAAAATGAGAAGTTCAACAATCGACAACGGTACGCTCAAACGATGTAAAAAAAATGAAAACGAAAGGGAAAAAGAAAAAGAAAGAAAAAGAAGGAAAAGAAGAAAACAAACAGAATGTTTAAAAATCCTATCTTAAGGACCAGTGTATTTCTGACAACAAGCAAAATATTTCCTAACGCATACAATGGGACTCGAACTCGAGACCAGATAGAATAGAAATGCTTAACCAGTGAACCAACAAGTTCATTCTTGACATAGATTTACACAGAATTGCACTTAACTATATAACGCATGGATAGGGGTTGTTTCAAAAAATTAAAAATTTTAATGATGCAACTCGAACTCCAGACCTTAAACACAATAGCAGAACACAAAGCCATATATACAAAATTTTAATTATTGCAGATTCTCACAATTAAATTCTCAAAATTTTGGGGGGTTACATCAACTAATTCCCCATCATACCAATCTGCACACATCTGGCTTCCACATGTCATCTTCTAAACTATGCCAATAAATTTCTTTTTTTCTTTTTTATTAATAACTTAGCTATATGATTAGATTACATCTCTTAAAAAACTATTGAAAGACTTAAAATATCAAAGAAAATAAGAAAAAGTTTCTACACAAATTTCCAAACTCTAAAATTATCCAACTTTTTGAATTAATATTTTTATTATATTTTCTAATAACCATTTTTTTATAATCTAATTGCTTTAGATCAAATAAATTTTACATGTGACGCACCAAATTTTTCTTCTAACAATAATTTCCTAACAGGAAAGTTAGGGAACTAAAAAAAAGTAAGCTTAACATCATTAATTGAGCTGATTTAGTAAACCAATCTGCTACCATATTACGCTCCCTTGGAACAAACTGGAACTTAACTTCTTGTAACTTTCTTCTGACCTCATTAATCCTTCGTATAAGTGTCATCGAAGGAATATTCACAGAAATTTCCAATATCATCTCAATTGTATACAAAGAGTCACTTTCAACAATAACCTTAATATAGTTCCTTAATTGAGCCACTTGAAGTCCAATTAAAATATCACATATCTCAGACTTAAGAGCAGAGCCCTACACAGCCTTGCACCACTCCACCAACCATCAACTAGTGTCCATTCACGTTTGAAGACCCACCAACATTGACCTCAACCCATCCTAGACTCGGACACCATTTTACCCTTACACCTTGATTCACTCCCAAGGACCCTGAACTCTTTAATGACTCGCAAATATTAGAAACAAAGCAATCTGCCCTGCAAACAATTTCTTCAAACCTACTTGCTATTGTTGGAAAATCGAGTTTGGAAAACGCATCGGAAAATAAATTTAAGTAAAAACCAAAGTTTTAATTTTTTTTCCAAAAAAAAAACTTGGTTGTGATATCTAAAGTAATAAACACTTAATCAAAATTTTACCTTTTCGATTTTTTAGGATGAACTCTTCGACTGAGTAGTCTTCTCCGCTATCTTCAAGCTCACGCCTATCGAGTGTGGGCTCACTTCAAATCAAATTTTTTTTCACAAAATTACTAGTGGAGTAATTTTGCAATTTCTCTAAATTTTTGGGCCAAGTTGTAGATAAGAAAAATATCTCTAGAAATTTTCTGAAATAATCTCTTTAGAGAATTTTCTCTCTACAACTTTCTTTTGAATTCAAGTGAGTGAAAAATAATGACCCAATACTCTCTTTATATAGGGAGAGTTTAGAGAGGTCAACTATGATTAAACTTAATCACCTTAATATTAAATTTAATCTAACATTTATCTTGATAAATATTATATTAATTAAATATTAAAATAATCACTTTAATATTAAATTAATAAAATAATATTAAGATAAGTATTACATTAAATTTAATATTAAATAATATTAAAATAATATTATTTTTGAAATAGTTAATTTGAAATCAAATTCTCTGGTAGATTCCCAGTAGGAGTGTAATTCTTCCATTGCTCAACCACCGAACACCACCACTGTCGACCATTTGTTAGCCATCGGAATTTCGCCGTCACAGTAGCGTGACTTCGAGCTGGTTCAATCTTTACCAATTCGGTCCAGGCCAGTGATGGCCTGACCGATTCGATCTAGCCACCGGTTGAACCGTTGGCCTAATTTCACATACCAGGCCTGGTTCGACCAGTTTTTTGGTCTTGGTCTCGGGTTTGGGCTCCCGGGCCCAATTTACGATCTCAGGTCCAATTTTCAAGTTCAATTACCCATTGGGCCAATTGCCTGACTTGAAAGTTAATTTCGAAAAATATCATAATAATTTTAATTAATTTTATTAATTTAATTTTACTTGATCAAAATTAATTTTTCCCAAAAATCACTTAGATTTTCCAAATTAAATTTTCAAGAAAATTTTGTAATCAAATTCTTTAGTTGAACAATTCTCACGACCGCCCAATTTAATTCAACATCGAATAAATCGACTCAACTAAATTATTTTCAAAGTCATAGAATTTCCTTCTGATTGAAATACAGTTTGATCGAGCTTTTGTTGAGCTAGCGTAGGGACCAGTCGGACATATACAATTAAGCTCTAGTAATTGCAATTATGTCTAGAAGCATCGTTTTGATAATTCACAATTACATAATCATAGAGTCAATCCACAAAAAGTACCATGTTTGGAAACTCCTTATTGTATACTCTTTACGAAAGCAATTCGTCCAACTATTTTGTCCAATGACCTTGTCATGTGTGTGTTACCCTCATATGATATCTTTGATTCCTTTGAGTTAAATTCGTTCACTCAATGCAATCCTATTTTATCTCATTGTCACCATTGTGTCTTCTTAATGATTAATATAATCACTGTCAACAAATGACTGTGATAAATTACTCATTCGAGAACAAACAACCTGTGGCCACGTTTCATATTTTTCAATCCACACAATGTCATTGAGAGGATATCGTTAACTCTTTAATTGAGCTATGAATTCCACTATTTCTAGTAAAGCCATGCCATACACAAGTCATGTACCCAATAGACCGGCTATCGGCTCGATCATTTTTAGAGCATAAGCCTCCACTTATATCAAATCACATGGGTTGCATACGCATGGTCAGCGACTAACTTAGGATTTAGGTAAATTACACCATGAACGTCACAAGTGAATTAATTCACAAACGGATTCAGAATTAATTTATCTTGGGTCCAATCCAATTTATCATTTTGCCAATGAATACATATATGTCTCTACCCATGGATTCAACTACTTCGATAGCCAAGACTAGTCATCTTCTCAATTGAAATTGTAGACGACATAATAATCCTTCTTAATATTTGAATCAAATACTCACTTTGATTCTTTTACAGGATTACAAACTTGTTTAGATTATCTATTGAAGTAAGTTGTCTTTCTTGCAATGCAAATGTTCTTACAATGTCACTTATCATCAGTTTGAACTTTAGAAAATCAATGAGCTAATATTTTCTTATCACAATTTCTCTATGCATGCAAAATATGAAAGACAAAAATACAAAAGACATAATAGTGAAATATGAAATTAACTTTATTTATTTATTCATCATTCAAATAAATTGAAAAAAATTACATGTTTACTACAATATGGCACATTTCCCAATAACTACTTGTTGGAAGATAGAATTATTCGTATTTTTTTCATAGTAACCAGCATAAGATAGCAAAAAAATCGTACATGAGCATCATTTCCACCAAAATCACCATTCAAATTTGTAATGACCCGAAAGTTAGTGGTGTCAGAATTCTTTTTTCCGATGATAGAGTTAGTAAATATTATTTATTAATATTTATTATAGTATTATAATGTTACACTAAAGTTTGGTCTAATAATTTTGATTTTTTGGAAAGTTAGACAAGTTACAAGTGTATCGATTCTAAAGTCAGTGATATTGGAAATTGTGGTATGGAGACCTCGTTTTCGTAAACCAGACTCGTAAATATTTTTACTAAATATTTATGGAGTTATATAAGATGTGAATTGAATTTTGGTTAGGTAATTTTGTCGAATAAGTGATAAATTAAGGTATAGGGACTAAATCGTAATAGTGTTAAAAGTTCAATTCTTAAGGAATCTTTAATTAGAATAAGACTAAGAGACTTTTATAGCAATTAAACTATTTTATGTTTAATAGTGGACGGTAGTGTATTGGTTATAATTGATGAAATGTGATAAAATTTTAATAAAATAATAAAGAAAACAAAACTATTAATAATAAAAATAAAGTTAGTGGAAACAAACAAAGCATTTCATCCACCTTTCATGCAAAAACCGATTCTAAAGGAGAAAGAAGAGTAAACGTCCGGCTTTAAGGTTTTTGAATTTCAAGCTTCAATTTGGTTAATTTAATTTAGTATTTTTCTTATAATTTTTATGTTTTCATAATTTTGGAAGCTTAAGCTAGTCGACTCATATTGTAATTTTTGGTACTGTTTAAGTTTGAGGATGTTACCATTTTTGAATAATTGAAGTTCGATGTGTTATTTTGATAGATTTTAAGCTTTTTATTGAAAAAAAATTGTAAAGTCAATTGATAATTTTGTGCAATAGGGACTAAATTGCATAAATTTAAAAATTTGTGGTAGAAATGAAAAATAGGAAGTTAAATTAGGACTATAGTGAAATAAAAATTTGAGGCTTAATTTGAAAGTTATGTTAGTCCTAGTTTTAGGGACTAAATTGAATAAAATGCAAAAGCCGCATAAACTAGCAATTGAATGTGAAAATGATTATGTATTGATGGTTTGGTGTATTTATGTTATTCTATAGCTAACGTCGACTCAGATTCCTCAAAAAGGAAAGGAGAAGATAAAGTTATCGACAAATTACTTGGAGTTTACGATTTGTACTTTCTATTGTAACACCCCAAACCCGGCCTAGACGTTATGGCCGTATCTGGCAATGCCACACGATAGTGTTTTTGAAACCTTATTGTTACGATGAAAATATTTCATGTTATTATGTTTAGTAAACTTTTGTTAGAACTTAGGAAGTCGTCTTTATTCATTTAAAACATTTGTTTTGAAACATCCCTCATTGCGGAAGCTTTAATAAAATAGTCTAGGTGATCATGCGTTTAGAAATTACTTTAGCTTTTTGAAAACCGAATTTCCTACGACCAGCAGGTATAAATCCATAAAGTAAAATAAATAAATAAAAACCTAAATTTAAAACCAAAGTCCTAGAGGGTCCTTAAATTACAACCCAAATAATCAATAATAATCAAATCATAAATCATAAATTGAAAACCATGAAGTCCAAAAATTACTGTGGTCACCACTGAGTCCTCTGTGCACATTAAACAAAAAGGGTGAGTTTACGTAAACTCAGTGTGTAATCCCGCAGAAACAAACAAACAATCAGTATTCACAGTGCAAAGTTGAACAGTCTTGGGCCTAAGCCCTTTTTAGTATCAGTGACAGTTTGGGCCTTAGCCCATCTCAGTACTGTAACAGCCCGATTTAGGGGCTAGTCGGAATAGTGATCTCGGGATCACTAATCTGAGAATTCGAGAAATTTATTTTCATGATATATTATGAGTTAGAACATGATAGCATAGGTGCATGAAAATTTTGATGCTTTAATTTTAGCGACGTTGTGTTCAATCGCGAAAAAGGACTAAATCGCATAAAGTGCGAAAGTTCCATTCTATAAGATAAAGGTGCCAAATAGTCTTAGAATGTTAATTGGAGGTCTTTAAAGGGCAATTAGACCCCCAATATGTGCTTGGCCGGCCATAGATTAGATCGGAGACAAGGATGGACATTGTTGGTCAAAGATGGTGATAGTTGGTGACTTATTTGACCAATATTAATAAAATAAGGAGAGAAAAAGATATCATCTTTTTCTCTATTCATCTTCCACTGAAAATTAGCAGCCAAATAGGGGTTTTGAATGCTCCAAATTTTAGCACACTCTTCTCCTTACAAATAAGTGTTCTAGTGATTATTCCTTGATAAAAATTGTACTTTTGGAACCCCTAAAGCTTAAGCTTTCTAAAGAGGGGATTATTTTGTTAAATGGTGAAGACTTTAGAGTTTTGCCATGAGAGCTTTTAAGTTATTTTCTGCACTTTTATGGAGGAAAATGAGTATTAGTTGTTAGATGAACAACTTTTGTGAAGGTTGTTGCCATGAAAACACCTAAATGAACCTTTTTGTAAAGGTTGTGGAATTTGTAGTAAACATATGGAATGTTGGGTTTTTATGATAGCCATAAGAGAAATAAATATTCACCTAGGCTCATTAAAGGTAGAAATTTGATTAGAATTGATTTCCGAGCCTAGGGGTAAAATGGTCATTTTGCTAAAGTATGAGGGCAAAATGGTAATTTTGCTTAAGCATGGTTATTGAAATGCTTGTATTAATGTAGTGATTAAAATGAGTTAATTTGCTATTATAGAGCAAGAGGAGACGAGAATCATTTCGAGCAGGGAAAGAATAAAGACTTGGGTGAACCAAGAAACTAGCTCATTTTGAAAACGAGGTAAGTTGTATGTGACTTAAACAATATTCATATTAGTATGTTGAGAAATGCTTGGAAATTATATTAAAGCATAATGCATTACTAAATTGAGTAGTTAATGTGAATGAGATGTTGGAGTCCTAATTGGGCCATGTTGATTATAGAAACGCCGTCATTGAAATATGGAACAAATAAGGTCTCGTATAAGACCATGTCCGGGACATGGCCTCGGCACCGAGTTGAGATCCCATATAAGACCATATCCGGGATATGGCTTCGGTGATAAACATGGAAATCGTATAAGACCATATCTGGGATGTGGCATCGTACATGAAGAGTAATCCCATATAAGACCATATCCGGGATATGGCATTGGCACCTAGAAGTAATCCCATATAAGACCACGTTCGGGATATGGCATTGGTACTTAGAGAAGACTCCGTGTAAGACCACCTCAAGGATGTGGCATTGACTTTATATTTATAGTAATGGATATAAACTTATGTCTCTGACTAACCCTTGTGAGTGGTGGGATAAGTAGATGAAATTTTAGAAGTAGAGAAGTGAATGATATTTAAGTCATGTGAATTAGTGAAAACAGGTACTCGTGAATGAGTCACGAAGAATGGTCACGATGTGTGGCACGGTATGTGCCAAATAAGGGCAATTGTGAGTAAGTATGACAAGAGGCCTTGAGTTTGTGTATGGTTAGATAATACCGTGAATGAATTATTTTATGGGTATTATGATTTGCTATTTATTTCCATGCAACTTACTAAGCTTTATGCTTACCCCTTTTTCATTGCCCTTCTTCCTTGTAGTATTGCCAAAGTAACTCGAGGATCGTGACTGCAGGAGCTCAGAAATTCACACTATCGACAGCACTTTGGTATAACAATTTTAGACTTGTTTTGAGTATGGCATGTATAGGACTCAAGTATTTGTCAAGTTGTAATTGTTGGTTAAAGTGTTGGCTGTGTAAGTCATTTTGTAAATGGCCCTATGAGTTAGACAAGTTCTTGGCAAACTCTTTTGTTTAATGAAGATGAAATTCATGAATTGTGTTCATTTCAATATTGTATGTTGAATGAGTTTTTAGATATGCAAAAGGGTTAGGAGTTGCATTGTTTTTGAATGAAGGTATGTATGTGTGCACTCTAAGGTGGCAATGGCTTGGTAGATAGCCTCTAAGTGCCCACACGGATAGACACATGGGCGTGTGTCTAAGTTGTGTGTTCCCTGCACATTAGTGGTTCAAGGCAGATTAGACCACGGGCTAATAACACGGCCGTGTGTTTAGGCCGTGTGTGACACACAGTTAGCACTTGGGCGTGTGCACTGGCCATGTGAAGTCTGCACCTTCCTCATAAGATTATAAATCCCCCACGGCCATGTTACACGGGCGTGTCTAGGCCGTGTGGATGTAGTCAGTGTCGACCACGATTGGGAAGCACGGGCGTGCCTTGGCCGTGGGCAAATTGGCAGAATACTGGGTTTTTAGGCACGGTCCGGGGACATGGGCGTGTGTACCTAGGCACGGGCGTGTCTAATCTTGTACGGACGTGTAAGACCTATTTAAAAGAGAAAAAAATTATTAATCGCAAAAGTTCTGGATTAGTCTCGAGAGCCCCCGTATGTATGAGTAAGGTCTCGTAAGTTGAGAATGGGGTTGTAGAGGTGATTTAAGAGAGTAATTACGTTAAGCCTAAGCAGCGACCATGTGGTTCAAGTTCGGTAACGCCTTGGGCTCAGTTTCGGTGTAGAAATCGAGTAAGGGGTGTTACATTTAGTGGTATCAGAGCTACGGTTTAGTCGATTCTAGGACTAACGTAGCATAAGTACGAGTCTAGCTATACATGCCCTATGTAAGAGTGTCTGAGTAATGATAGTGTGATGACTCCTGATGTATAAATTTGTGTTTTATGTAGTAGATGGATTCCGGTCCAGATCGAACTGCAGCCGATGATGCTGCGAGTAATGCGCCGGCTCCCGCTCAAGGGACCGTACCAGTTAATAGTAGACCTGAGACTTTGAGTCAGGGGGAAGAGGCTCGAGAAGCCTTTCTCCATATGATGAGCAACTGGTATATTGAGTATACCCGAGCAAACCCTAATGCTCAACCCCCTCCGCCCCCACCAATTCTTCAACCCGTTCTTGTAGCCCCTCAAGTAGTTGAGGTGGTGAGAAGAGAAAGGCCTCTGGTGGATAAGATCCGAAAGCAAGGAGCCGAAGAATTTCAGGCAAATAAGGATGATGACCCGGAGAAAGCAGAATTTTGGCTCGAGAATACCATTTGGGTATTCGATGAGTTATCCTGCATGCCTGAGGAGTGCTTAAAGTGTGCAGTGTCTCTCCTGAGAGATTCAGCCTACCGATGGTGGAACACCTTGGTGTCAGTGGTACCGAGGGAGAGAGTTAGCTGGGAATTCTTCCGAGAAGAATATCGGAAGAAGTACATTAGCCAGAGGTTCATCGACCACAAGAGAAAGGAGTTTTTGGAGTTGAAGCAAGGCCGTATGTCAGTGACCGACTACGAATGGGAGTTCGTTAGACTTAGCAAGTATGCACGAGAGTGCGTGTCTACCGAAGCCATCATGTGCAAGAGGTTCGAGGACGGATTGAATGAAGATATCTGCCTATACGTGGGAGTTCTTGAATTAAATGAGTTTGTAGTGTTGGTGGATAGGGCCTGTAAAGCCGAAGAGTTGGCTAAAGAGAAGAGAAGAGTCGAATACGAGTCTCGTGACTCGAGGAAGAGACAACTAAACAAGTCTCACCTATCCTCCTCCAAGAAATTAAGGAATTTCACTACTCGATCAGTCACTTCAGAGGGGTTTTCAACCCAAAATAAAAGCAAGCGACCCTTGAGATCAAATGGGCACACTACATCAGTTGCTAGTGTGGGCAACGTTCGACCAAATAGACCGGAATGCCCTCAGTGTGGCAGGCACCATTCTGGTGAGTGTAGAGCTAATGAGAAAGCTTGTTTCAGATGTGGGTCCTTAGACCATTTTATCAGAAACTGTCCCAAGGTGGACGAGAAAGGAAGGCCTCAGAATACGAAATCGGGAAGTACCACAAGGGGAAGACCATTGAGAAACCCAGGGATTGAGATGGGAAACAAAAATCCAATCAGAGAGCAAGCTACTAAAGTTGAGGGTAGAGCGCTGGCGAGGACATATGCCATTCGTGCTTGTGACGAGGCATCTTCCCCCGACGTGATCACGGGTATCTTTTCTCTCCATAATACTCGTGTTATAGCTTTAATTGACCCGGTATCTACTCACTCATACATATGCATGAAATTAGTCTCTAGCATGAACACGCCTATAGAGCCTACTGAATTCGTTATAAGAGTGTCTAATCCCCTAGGCAAGTGTGTGTTGGTTGATAGAGTTTGTAAAGGGTGCCCTTTGATGATTAAGGGTCATTGTTTCCCGGTCAATCTTATATTATTACCGTTTGACGAATTTGATGTCATTCTCGAGATGGATTGGTTAGTTACCCATAGTGTAATTATGAACTGTGGGAAGAAGCATATCGAGTTGAGAGATGAAAATGGTAATTTTATTCATGCTGAATCAGATAAGCCTGATAGGTCACCGATAGTGGTATCGAACCTGTCAGCTCAGAAGTACCTAAGGAAGGGGTATGAGGCTTATCTTGCCTTTGTGTTGAACACTAAAGGGAATGAATTGAAAGTTGAGTCAGTACCCATTGTATGCGAGTACTTAGATGTTTTCCCAGAATAGTTGCCTGGACTACCACCGGATAGAGAGATTGAATTTGGGATTGAATTAGCTCCGGGTACTGCCCCTATTTCTATCGCTCCCTATAGAATGGCCCCAACCGAACTAAAAGATTTGAAAGCACAGTTGCAAGAATTGACGGATAAAGGTTTTGCGAGGCCGAGTTTTTCTCCGTGGGGAGCACGCGTCCTATTTGTGAAGAAGAAAGATGGTTCCATGAGACTATGTATAGATTATCGGCAACTCAACAAGGTGACAGTGAAGAATAAATACCCGTTACCGAGGATCGACGATCTATTTGATCAATTGAAAGGAGCTACAATATTTTCTAAGATAGACCTGAGGTCAGGGTACTATCAGTTGAAAGTCAAGGACTCTGATGTGCCGAAAACTGCGTTTAGGACTAGATATGGCCATTATGAATTTTTGGTCATGCCTTTTGGCCTAACGAACGCCCCTGCTATCTTCATGGATTTGATGAATCACATTTTTCAACCGTACTTGGATAGGTTTGTGGTGATCTTTATCGATGACATACTGATTTACTCTCGAGATGAGAACGAGCATGCAGAGCATTTGAGTATGGTTCTACAAGTTCTACGAGAAAAACAATTGTATGCCAAATTCAGTGAGAGTGAATTTTGGCTCAAGGAAGTGGGATTTTTGGGGCATATTGTCTCTGGAGAAGGGATTAGAGTTGACCCGAGTAAGATTTCAGCAATTGTTGAATGGAAATCACCGAGGAGAGTAACTGAAGTGAGGAGTTTTCTAGGCCTAGCGGGTTATTATAGGCATTTTGTCAAAGGGTTTTCCATGATAGCTACCCCGATGACGAGACTTTTGCAGAAAGATATAAAGTTCGACTGGACGGAAAAGTGTCAATAGAGTTTTGAGAAATCAAGACATCTGTTGATCGAGGCTCTATTTTGGTGCAACGAGAACCGGAAAAGAATTTGTAGTTTATAGTGATGCGTCCTTGAACGGGTTGGGTTGTGTTCTTATGCAAGAGGGTAAAGTGATTGCATACGCCTCTAGACAATTGAAGCCACACGAGAAGAACTACCCGACTCATGATTTAGAGTTGGCCGCAATTGTGTTTGCGCTTAAAATTTGGAGACATCATTTATATGGTGAAAGGTGTCAGATTTTCACTGACCACAAAAGCCTAAAATATTTGATGACACAAAAAGAATTAAATTTGAGGCAACGAAGATGGTTAGAGCTGATTAAAGATTATGAGTTGGTAATAGACTACCATCCGGGAAAATCCAATGTAGTCGCCAACGCTTTGAGCAGAAAATCTTTGTTTGCACTAAAAGCCATGAATACTCAGATGACCTTGTTAGATGATGGTTCTGTTTTAGCCGAGTTGAGGGCTAAACCATTGTTTCTCCAGGAGATTTGTGAAGCTCAGAAGAATGATAAAAGTTTACAAGCCAAGAGAGTTTTATGTGAGTCGAGCATTGATACAGACTTTCGAGTAAATCTTGATGGATGTCTAACATTTCGAGATCGAGTCTGTGTACCCAGGAATGATGACCTTATCCGCAGAATTTTGCACGAAACACATAACGGATGTTTGAATGTACACCCAGGCAGTACGAAGATGTACCATGATTTGAGGAAATGGTACTGGTGGCTTGGTATGAAGAAAGATATTTCCGAGTTTGTATCGAAATGCCTAATTTGTCAACAAGTGAAGGCCGAACGCCAAGTACCTTCGGGTTTACTTTAGCCCATTATGGTTCCTGAATGGAAATGGGACCGTATTGCTATGGACTTCGTGACGGGTTTACCATTGACTCCAAAGAAGAAAGATGCATTTTGGGTTGTGGTTGATAGACTCACTAAGTCAGCCCACTTTATACCAGTGCGAGTCGACTATTCACTCGACAAATTGGCAAATTTATATATGTCTGAGATAGTAAGACTTCATGGTGTACCGTTGTCGATCATTTTAGATAGAGATCCGAGATTCACGTCACGGTTTTGGAAAAAGTTACAAGAAGCATTAGGCACGAAATTGAGTTTCAGTACGGCTTTTCATCCACAAACTGATGGACAGTCAGAGAGGGTAATTCAGATACTAGAAGACATGCTTCGGTGTTGTATTTTGGAATTCCATGGTAACTGGGTGAAATACTTACCATTGGTGGAGTTTGCCTACAACAACAGCTTTCAATCAAGTTTGAAGATGGCACCTTATGAGGCATTGTATGGGCGTAAATGTCGAACGCCCTTGTATTGGTCAGAACTCAGAGAGAATTAGATACACGGGGTTGATTTGGTTAAAGAAACTGAAGATAAAGTAAAAGTGATACGTGACTGCTTGAAAGTCGCCTCAAATAGACAGAAGTCCTATTCAGATTTAAAAAGGAAAGAAATAGAATTCAAAGTTGGTGATAAAGTGTTCTTGAAAGTATCACCTTGGAGGAAAGTCCTTAGATTTGGCTGAAAGGGCAAGTTAAGTCCGCGCTTTATTGGGCCTTATGAAGTTACCAAAAGGATAGGCCCGGTAGCTTATCGGTTAGCCTTGCCACCTGAGCTGGAAAAGATTCATGACGTCTTTCATGTGTCTAAGTTGCGCCGATACCGTTCAGACCCTTCACATGTTATAGAGCCGACAGATGTAGAGATACAACCGGATTTGACATATGGTGAAGAACCAGTTAGAATTTTGGCTTGTGAAGTCAAGCAGTTAAGGAATTAAAGTATAGCCCTAGTAAAAGTCTTATGGAAAAGGCACAGTATAGAAGAGGCTACATGGGATTCCGAGGAATCGATGAGAAACCAATACCCCAATCTTTTCACCAGTAAGATTTTCGAGGACGAAAATCCTTAAGGGGGAGAATTGTAACAGCCCGATTTAGGGGCTAGTCAGAATAGTGATCTCGAGATCACTAATCCGAGAATTTGAGAAATTTATTTTCATGATATATTATGAGTTAGAACATGATAGTGTAGGTGCATGAAAATTTTGATGCTTTAATTTTAGCGATGTTGTGTTCAATCGCGAAAAAGGACTAAATCGCATAAAGTGCGAAAGTTCCATTCTATAAGATAAAGGTGCCAAATAGTCTTAGAATGTTAATTAGAGGTCTTTAGAGGGAAATTAGACCCCCAATATGTGCTTGGCCGGCCATAGATTAGATGGGAGACAAGGATGGACATTGTTGGTCAAAGTTGGTGATAGTTGGTGACTTATTTGACCAATATTAATAAAATAAGGAGAGAAAAAGATATCATCTTTTTCTCTATTCATCTTCCACTGAAAATTAGCATCCAAATAGGGGTTTTGAATGCTCCAAATTTCAGCACACTCTTCTCCTTACAAGTAAGTGTTCTAGTGATTATTCCTTGATAAAAATTGTACTTTTGGAACCCCTAAAGCTTAAGCTTTCTAAAGAGGGGATTATTTTGTTAAATGGTGAAGAGTTTAGAGTTTTGCCATGAGAGCTTTTAAGTTATTTGCTGCACTTTTATGGAGGAAAATGAGTATTAGTTGTTAGATGAACAACTTTTGTGAAGGTTGTTGCCATGAAAACACCTAAATGAACCTTTTTGTAAAGGTTGTGGAATTTGTAGTAAACATATATCATGTAGGGTTTTTATGATAGCCATAAGAGAAATAAATATTCACCTAGGCTCATTAAAGGTAGAAATTTGATTAGAATTGATTTCCGAGCCTAGGGGTAAAATGGTCATTTTGCCAAAGTATGAGGGCAAAATGGTAATTTTGCTTAAGCATGGTTATTGAAATGCTTGTATTAATGTAGTGATTAAAATGAGCTAATTTGCTATTATAGAGCAAGAGAGGAGACGAGAATCGCATTTTAAGCGGGGAAAGAATAAAGACTTGGATGAGCAGAAGAAACTAGCTCATTTTGAAAACGAGTTAAGTTGTATGTGGCTTAAACAATATTCATATTAGTATGTTGAGAAATGCTTGGAAATTATATTAAAGCATAATGCATTACTAAATTGAGTAGTTAATGTGAATGAGATGTTGGAGTCCTAATTGGGCCATGTTGATTATAGAAACGCCATCATTGAAATATGGAACAAATAAGGTCTCGTATAAGACCATGTCCGGGACATGGCCTCGGCACCGAGTTGAGATCCCGTATAAGACCATATCCGGGATATGGCTTCGGTGATGAACATGGAAATCGTATAAGACCATATCTGGGATGTGGCATCGTACATGAAGAGTAATCCCATATAAGACCATATCCGGGATATGGCATTGGCACCTAGAAGTAATCCCATATAAGACCACGTCCGGGAAATGGCATTGGTACTTAGAGAAGACTCCGTGTAAGACCACCTCAAGTATGTGGCATTGACTTTATATTTATAGTAATGGATATAAACTTATGTCTCTGACTAACCCTTGTGAGTGGTGGGATAAGTAGATGAAATTTTAGAAGTAGAGAAGTGAATGATATTTAAGTCATGTGAATTAGTGAAAACAGGTACTCGTGAATGAGTCACAAAGAATGGTCGCGATGTGTGGCACGGTATGTGCCAAATAAGGGCAATTGTGAGTAAGTATGACAAGAGGCCTTGAGTTTGTGTATGGTTAGATAATACCGTGAATGAATTATTTTATGGGTATTTTGAATTGCTATTTATTTCCATGCAACTTACTAAGCTTTATGCTTACCCCTTTTTCATTGCCCTTCTTCCTTGTAGTATTGCCAAAGTAACTCGAGGATCGTGACTGCAGGAGCTCAGAAATTCACACTATCAACAGCATTTTGGTATAACAATTTTAGACTTGTTTTAAGTATGGCATGTATAGGACTCAAGTATTTGTCAAGTTGTAATTGTTAGTTAAAAGTGTTGGCTATGTAAGTCATTTTGTAAATGGCCCTATGAGTTAGACAAGTTCTTGGCAAACTCTTTTGTTTAATGAAGATGAAATTCATGAATTGTGTTCATTTCAATATTGTGTATGTTGAATGAGTTTATAGATTTGCAAAAGGGTTAGGAGTTGCATTGTTTTTGAATGAAGGTATGTATGTGTGCACTCTGAGGTGGCAATGGCATGGTAGATAGCCTCTAAGTGCCCACACGGACAGACACACGGGCGTGTGTCTAAGTTGTGTGTTCCCTGCACATTAGTGGTTCAAGGCAGATTAGACCACGGGCTAATAACAAGGCCGTGTGTTTAGGCCGTGTGTGACACACGGTTAGCACTTGGGCGTGTGCACTGGCCACGTGAAGTCTGCACCTTACTCATAATATTATAAATCCCCCACGGCCATGTTACACGGGCATGTCTAGGCCGTGTGGATGTAGTTAGTGTCGACCACGGTTGCGAAGCACGGGCGTGCCTTGGCCGTGGGGAAATTGGCAGAATATTGGGTTTCTAGGCACGGTCCGGGGACATCGGCGTGTGTACCTATGCACGGGCGTGTCTAATCTTGTACGGGCGTGTAAGACCTATTTAAAAGAGAAAAAAATTTATTAATCGCAAAAGTTTCGGATTAGTCTCGAGAGCCCCCGTGTGTATGAGTGAGGTCTCGTAAGTCGAGAATGGGGTTGTAGAGGTGATTTAAGAGAGTAATTACGTTAAGCCTAAGCAGCGACCATGTGGTTCGAGTTCAGTAACGCCTCGGGCTCGGTTCTGGCGTAGAAACCGAGTAAGGGGTGTTACAAGTACAGTGTCAAAAATGCAGTAGGGCCTTAGCCTATCACGATGCTCGATGTGATGCGAGTTATCAAGAGCAAAATCCTACCCAACTAGCCTCTACACACCATCTCCGGGTCAACCCTACACTCCATGTGGGGATATAATCAACCCACCCATCCCTACACTCCAAGTAAATGCAGAATGTGGCACAATCTGAGTTTGCGGTGGGTGATGAAGAAATTAGGCTTAAAGCCTTTCAGTACAGAAACTCTGAATAACAACCCCCCACCCAATGCAATGCAACACACAATGGATGACATGCTATTATGCAATTTTAGTACATATATTCAGTTCAGATATTAACATGCCCAGTACAGATATCATTCAGGCAATTTCACACATTTAGGGGTCTAAGTAATGCTTACCGACCCTACAGTAGGTTCACAGTCGGCTTGGGCGACCCGTGCAACCTTATAAACATTTCGGTAAAAAATGGGCCCACACGCCCATGTGATCTGCCCGTGTGGGCCCACACGCCCGTGTGCCCCACTCGGCCCAAATTGGCCTTGTCTGTGTGATCCATTTTTAAAGTAACCCATGCTAGCTCAATACTCATATATGTTTTCACTATTTACTTAGATGTTCATTCAAAGCTGTCTACTTGAGTCACTATCACTAAATTATTTATATATTGAGCTACAGATTTCAAAATTAAGATCCGCTTGATGTTTTTGAAACTAGACTCAAATACCTTTCTACCATGAAATTTTCAGAACTTATAGTTTATCAAATAAGTACAGTAAAATCTTTAAAGTTATCCTTATTCTGTTGTTTGACAGCTTCATCCTTTCCTTACTAAAAATTATTTATCTCTTAGTACGGAATTTAGATGATGTTTCCATTTGTTTCTCTTGAAAATAGACTCATTAAGGATTTAAAAATTTAAATTTAAGCCCCTAATTATTATTTTTTTACAATTTTTGATGATTTTCCTAAGTCAGAATAGGGGAACCCAAAATCATTCTGACCTTGTCTCACAAAATTTATTATATCTCATGATTTACAATTCCATTGCTTACACTGTTTCTTCCATGAAAAACTAGACTCAATAAAATTTAATTTAATATTTTATTAAACCTCTAACTCAATTCCCACTATTTTTGATGATTTTTCAAAGTTAGACTACTGCTGCTGTCCAAAACAATTTTAGTGCAAAATGTTGATTTCCAAGTTTATAACACCCTTATTTCCTTTCTCTACAATTTTTCGCATCATTTTCTCATATTTCTCTTCTTTTTCGACAGCAAGCAATTTTGGCTTTTCTTCGAATCTCATTTTCTGCATTTTGGGTACACACCTGATATCGTTTTTGATGCGTAAGCACTCCTAAGCCTCTAGAACCTAAAAATCGACCAACATATCTCCAGATTAATCACTTAATTCATTTTTAATCAACAAATTTCAGAAGGAACTCGACTAAAAACCTAGCAAAACCCTTACCTCACTTGAGTAACCATGACTTCACACAATCACAGCGTCGATTCAAAACCACCAGCCCCTTGATTAACTCCTAAACACGAAAAAGTAATCCCCCTTTTAGAGATTAACCAAGAACGATTAACAATAGACAAAACCGTTACTTACCAAACACGCGCAACCAACGATGAACAACCGAATCAATTGGAAAAATGAAGAAGAAAGAAACGAAAGGGGAAAAATATAATGGAAATTTCGGCAGCAACTAGGGGAAAGAATCGGCAGAGGAGGGAAAAAAAGGAGAAGAAAACGTCAGAAAAAGTTTATGGAATTGGAGAGAAAACTGAAACTCTACTTTTTTTTTTGCAACAAAAAGATAATCAGATTATTTTCTGATAACCTCTCCCCAATTATCTCATAAAATCACTCCCTATTAACCCACTAAAACACAACTACTCAGAATTTTGCCCCAACACAACTCTTAGCCGAAATTGGAGTAAATATACTGTCTCCACGCCATCACAGAGAATTGAACACAGGACCTCAAACACTCCAACACTCCACTTAACCACCAGAACAGCAGGCCCATTTTGATATAAACTTACCAACAATTAAACTTAAGCCCTTTGCACAAGGTTAAGGCTTTATTTATAAAAATACCAAAATTTGCCCAAGTAAGGCTTGAACTTGGGACCTCACACACACACCCAGAACACATAACCATTGAAGCAGATAGACATTGTGTTTCACACATACACGAAATCAAAAATTAAAATTTTGGGGCGCTACATCTATAACCCAAATCTTTTCAATTGATGTATTTATGAACTATGTTGCATGATAATAACATAAGGTAAGTTGGAAATAATAGAATGAGCTGAATTAAATCGATTCAAATTAGTTTTCATGATAATGATTAAATTGAATAGATTTTAAAATATGATATATTGTTATAATCGTGTAATTGAATTCGATTTGCATGAGTTCTGTTGGAACATATGTGATTTGATGATTGGTTGTTGAAATTATGCTGTGGAATTGATAAATTGATTATTAAAAATTAAAATGAGGATGGATGGTGGATATCGAATTATTCAAAAATGTAAAATTGGACTATATAAACTAGTTATATATATTTTGACATGTAGATAGTCATATTAATGGTATTTGAACTCTCATTTGTTGATTTATGCATTACATGATTTATATTATGATTTAAAATTCTAATATAGAAATACCACTGAGTTATACTCAGAGTACGGTTTTGTTCCTTGTGCGCATGTTAGGTACTTTTTGATTTGATCATCAATTTTAGCATCTAGCGACAATCTTGAACTCAAGTGTTGGTGATATTTTTTTTTTGGTCATGGCATGTACCTAAGGTGTCATTGGTTAAACAATGTCTATCTTGGATTTGTTGGCATTTTGAAGATCAAGTATATAAATGAATATGTATGTGTTGGAAATGGTTATGTTAATATTATCTTGTTGAAATAGTTTGACATATAAGCATAATGATTTAATGGTTGGGAAGATAAGATGCTAGGTGTGTATTTGGTTGGTGCATATATGCGAAAATGATGGTTGGTACATTTGTTTTGGTTTCGCAATGAATGACAAGTTTGGTGCATGTTTGATAAATCGCAATAGTAACATATTTTAAGCCCACATTTAGCATACTTTTGGATGATTTAAGCCTTGAATTATGTAATTTGGTGCTCTTAATCCTTTGTTTTCGTGTTTTATACTCAGGAAAGCACCGGAGGATGAAAAGAACGAGAAATGGGCTTAAAACGGACAAAATAGGCCAAATCACGAAATCGACATGGCCTGGGCCCTAGACCACACGGCTGTGCCTCATTAATGGACTCGAACACGGCCTGACCACGACTTACACGGGCGTGTCACAAGGGCGTGTCCCTGCCATGGCAAAGAGGAATTCTATTCGGATTAGGGTACTTAGAGGAAAAGAAAGCCATTCCAAAAGCCTATATAAAGACCCTAGAGGCCAACCTGAGGGAGGCGTCCAGCTAGGCCAAAGAGCCGAGCTAAAGAGGGCAGAGTTGTGGGAATTTACTCGAAGATAGCCAGTTGATTCATCTCAAAAAGCCGAATTCATACTCAAGACGGAGGATCTCTCTTCAATTCCTTCAGGGAGTTTTAGGGTTTTTCTTATGTTTTGTTTTATCTTTTCTTCTGAAATGTTTTCTTTTATCATTATGAACTAAACTCCTCAGATACCTGAGGGGGATGAAACCTAAGACGAATCTTGTTATTGTTTTCTGAACTATATGATAAATACTTGATTCGTTCTTAATTATGTGTTCTTAATTCTTGTTTTGATATTTCCAGGATATTAATTCAAGTTTGATGTGCTTAGGTGAAGGAGCAAAAGTCCCTGCCTAAGATTAGATCTAGCATAATTAAGCGGAGTTGATCGTACGCCTAGACATAGGGTGACGAGATTTTGCCGGATTAGGGTGAAACCTAATATGGGAGTCCATAGATCGAGTTAATGCAATTCTAGGGGTTTTAATTAGAAAGAGATTTCAATTAATCAACCTAGGGTTAGACGTTAGTAGCCTCGACGGAGGTATTAATATAACTTAGGGAGTCCTACGGATCAAGTCAAGTGAATAAATCGTCTGGTTCAGTGTTAGATAACAAGTGAAGTCTAGGTGGATTCTTCCTCGGGTATTGTCTTAAGCAATTGGTTTTTTCCCACAAGTATTTCCCCAAATTCATTCTTCTTTGTCTTAGAGTCTTTAGCTTAGTAGTTAGTTAATTTAGATTAAAAACGGCAATTCCTTTTATTTTAGGCTAGATAATAAAAAGAAAGTTAGTATTAGTACTTTTAGTTCCTTTGGGTTCGACAATCCAGTCTTGCCTTAACTATACTACTGTTCGATAGGTGCGCTTGCCTCAAATCGTTGTCATAGTTAGTTTCCAGGTTCGATCATTCTCTTTATAAATTTTAAAACTTTGACAAATCATAGCGATCAAGTTTTTGGCGCCGTTGCCGGGGAACTAAAATATTAAGAAAGCTCAATTTTTATTACTTTAGCCATTTTTTATTTTTTGCAATTTACTTGTATTTCTTATTTTGTTTTGAATTTTGCTAATTTTCTTTATTTTGTTCCTTTCAGGTACCTCTAGTTTATGACTAGAAGGAACCCGATAGGACCCCTACTTTACGATGGTGATATTGAAGGTACCGCTCGTAGAAATCGTTGAGAGATAAGGCGAAGCCTAAACTACATACAAGAAGAGCAAGAAGACGAAGTTAATACCACCAAAGAGATGGCTGAGAACAATCCGCCACCTCCAGAGATGGCCGAAAATCATGCTCCTCGAACTATGTATGATTATGCTAAACCTAATTTAACAGGAACTGAGTCAAGTATTGTTAGACCTACTATTGCTGCAAATAATTTTGAATTGAAACCTAACACTATACAGATGATACAACAGTTTGTTCAGTTTGATGGTTTGCAGGATGAGAATCCTAACATACATTTAGCAAATTTTCTTGAGTTCTGTGACACCTTCAAAATAAATGGCATTACTGATGATGCCATATGTCTTCGGTTGTTTCCCTTTTCTTTGAGGAATAAAGCCAAATATTGGTTGCAGTCTCTTCCACGAGGGTCAATCACTACATAGGATCGAATGACCGAAAAATTTTTATTGAAATATTTTCCGCCGGCCAAAACGGCCAAGCTAAGGAATGATATCTCTTCTTTTGTGCAGATGGATTTAGAGACACTTTACGATGCATGGGAGAGATATAAGGATTTTTTGAGAAGGTGCCCACACCATGGATTACCCTTGTGGCTACAGGTCCAAACTTTTTACAACGGTGTGAACCCCTCAACAAGGCAATTAATCGATTCAGCCACCGACGGAACTTTGAATAACAAAACTCCTGAAGCAGCCTATGACTTTATAGAAGGGATGTCATTGAATAACTACCAGTGGCAAGTTACAAGGACAAGGCCAACAAAAGCAAATGGAGTTTTCAACCTCGACGTAGTAACCATGCTATCAAATCAGGTAAAGGTGCTAAATAAAAAGATTGATGGTTTGTGTTCTTCATAGGTACATCCGGTCATGCAGTGCGACGCAAGTAGAGGCGTGGTGAATCCTGAGTACCCACCCTACCATCCGGGCACAGAGAGCGAACAGATGAACTATATGGATAACAACTTTAGATCTAATAATAACCCTTATAGTAATACTTATAATCCAGATTAGAGGAACCACCCCAATTTTTCATGGGGTGGTCAAGGAAATCAAAGACAACAACCCCCTCCAAAATTTCAAAATCAGCCCTACCCACAAGAAAAGAAGCCGAACCTTGAGGAGATGCTGAAAAAAATTCATAGCAGTCTCAAAAACCCGTCTTCAAAAAGCTGAGACAACACTTGAAAGTCAGCAAGCATCGATTCAAGAGATCAAGAATCAGGTAGGTCAACTTACCAAGATCATGTCAGAACGACCACAATGTAGATTGCCAAGCAACACGGAGACTAACCCTAAGGAGCAAATTTAAGCCATATCAGCTCATGATAATGTAGGGTTAGATGAGCCCAATCTAAGGCAAGAAAATATGGTAGGAAAATGTAAGGTTGAGGTAACTCAAGAAAAGCCAAAACTGGTAATCAAAGAGTACTAACCTCGTGTACCATACCCCGAAGCAATGAGGAGAGACGACACAGAGGAACAGTTTGGTAAGTTTCTTAAACTTTTAAAAAAATTACGTATTAACGTACCGTTACTTGAAGCTCTTTCGCAGATGCCAGATTCTAGGAAATTTTTAAAAGAGCTTTTGACAAACAAACGAAGGGTAGACGAAACATCGCATGTGAAGCTAAACGCAATGTGCTCAGCAATTCTACAAAATAAACTACCACAAAAATTAAAAGATCCAGGGAGTTTTACAATTCCATGCTTAATTGGTAGTTTATCTATTGATAATGCGTTAGCTGATTTAGGGGCAAGCATAAATGCCATGCCTTATAAAATGTTTAAACAAGTAGGTCTAGGGAAACCCAAACAAACTAGGATGAGCATTCAATTAGCTGATAAAACTGTTAGAATTCCTAGGGGTATAATCGAAGATGTGCTAGTGAAAATTGATAAATTCGTATTCCCAGTAGACTTTTTCGTTTTAGACATGGATGAGGACAATAGTATCCCTTTAATTTTAGGAAGGCCCTTTTTAGCCACTGCCAGGACTAAAATTGATGTCGACGAAGGTGAACTCATACTCTGTGTAGGTGACAAGATAGTCACTCTTCAGGCTCTCGATTCGGTTAGAACATCGAGTAAACAAGGTGAGAACGTACATTCTATCAATAACCATTCGGTTAACCCTTCTTTTCAGGAAGCACCACGAAAGAACACAACTGAACCCGATCCTAGACCCCGTGCCAATAAAGAAACAACTCATGAGGAACGAAGGTTTTAGATCGATAAACTAGATGAGTGGAAGACGCATTTCAAGGAAAAACTAGGGATACACGAAGAAGAACCAACGCCACTACGAGACAGACAAGTTCAAAATTGGAGATCAGGTATTGTTGGATAAAGCAGGCCCTCGAATATCTCCTCCTGACCCTAATACAAACAAAGAAATCCCTTTTAAGGTAATCAATGTTTTCCCATACGGAACAGTCGAGGTAAGTAATCCTATTTCTGGCACTTTTAAAATAGACGCTACTCGACTTGAACTATTTACTGATAATAGGATAGATAGCATGAGAGAGGATGTTAAACTCTTCAAACCACCTTGATTATGCGAATGAGAGGTAAGTCTAGCTTAAGACTATAAACAAGCGCTACTCGGGAGGCAACCTGGGCACTAACTCCATTAATTTTTTACATTTTTTATTTTTGCTTTTATTTTTCCTTTTCATCATCTAATTATAAACTAACAAAAGTGCGGATTTTCATGCCACACGGCCTTGCACACGGCCGTGGCCGTGGCCGTGTGGAAACCACGAATCTCTGTACTGACATGGCAGAGATGGTACGAGTCAGAACGAATCATATCTTTTAATCACAGACTCCAATCACCACGCCACGGCCGTGCGATGCGGCTGTGGCTGACACTGTTAGATCATACACGGGCGTTGCGACCTAAACATAGGCGTGGAAGAAACGAACATAGCACAACACGGCCGTGCGATACGGCCGTGTGACACAACACGCCCATGGTACACGGGCGTGGGGGAGTACCAGACCTCAAAATTAAATTTAAACCACCTCTCCCTCCTTCTTCTCACCTACACCCCATCTCCTTTCTCCCATCCTATTATTCAGATTTCTCCCCTTCCATACTTTTCTTCTCTAATCTTTCCCCAACTATCAAGCCACACCATGTGGAAGAAGCGGAAGGAACCAAGCACAGTCTCCCCGTGGGAGACCGATCTAAATAAGTTCATGCTGGCCGCTTCATCTAGTCGACAACCCAAGGGTCTTTGAGACCATTTAGCTTTTAGTTTTCTTTTCTCATCTCTTTTAATTTCCTTCTCTTTGACACTCTTATGCTTAATTTAGTTTATTCTATTTTAGTTTCTCGGTTGTAGGTTCTAAAGGCTACTTGGGAATCACCCCACCACGACCTCTGCCAACATCACCACGGCCTTAGAAGTCACACCCACCTCGCGAACCATCCAACAATAAGGACTCCTCAGTCCATAAGTCTTTTGTTTTTCTTGTCTTTTACTTCTTACGGCTTTCTCTTTATCTTTCTTGTCTTTAAATACATAATTAGTATAGTTTGAATTTTTCTTATTATGTCCGGGTTAATTCTTCACGAGCTTCCCAATTTCTTCATCTAGCGCAGAGATTATGGACGGCCACCATGCCACCACCAGAGACGCCTCCTCCTACTTATCTTTCACCATCGAATCGAGTTTTTACACTTCCAACGCAAGGAACCCATCCAAAAATTTAGGGAGTTTCACTTCTATCCCTATCTTTTGATTTTCTACTATAATACCTTATCTATCTTTGTACATTGAGGGCAATGTACATCTTAAGTGTGGGGGGTGAACTTTATTTTGAAAAAGTGCCTAACTTTTTGCATTATTCTCAAATCCTGAATTATACCTTGTTTCTTAAAGTAAGTTTCTTATATTATGATTTGTAACATCCTAGATTAGGGGTTATGCGTTTGGAGCATAACCCAAGTGCTAGTGGGTTTTAAGGGTATTTGGAGATGTTTTAAGAGTTTTTAGAACTTTAGACTGAGGGTGAAAGCTTTGGAAAAATTTTGGATTTAAGTGTAAAAGAGGAAATTAGGCTGAGGAGGCCTTAAGAATAATTTGTGGGCGTTTTGGGTCACGAAAGGGGGCTTGGTAAAGTGGCTTAAGGACGCCACTTAAGGCCTGGGAATGACGCCAACAAGGGTCTGGAGTTCGAGTAGCGTGGAAAGCAAATGGGTGTTTTAATTTTGCTTTTAGCGTTAAGAGGGGAGCAAGATAAAGAGGCTTTAAAATTAGTTGTGGCGAGTTTATGTCATAAAAAATGCCACGGCAGAGTGGCTTGGAGCGCTATATGCGGCTTGCGGCAACAAGGGCCTTGGTTCGAATCCCGTTGGCGGCATGGGCGTGTTTTTATTTTGCTTTGGCGTTAGGAAAAGGGGAGCTAGGGAAAGAGGTGTTAAAAGGAGTTCAGGGTGAACTATATCACAGTCAGCGCCTTGGCAAAGTTGCAGGGACGTTACCTGCAGTTGAGGGTTCCAACAGGTCCCGGGTTCAAGGCACGGGAGCAGCAGTTGGGTGTTTTAATTTTGGCTTTTGGTGTCAAGAGAGAGAGAAGCATTGGACGGCAATTAGACTTTTAATTGAAAGTGGATTAAGCTTTTTATCCTTTTGAAATTCGGCTGGAGTAAGGATAAGTGTTGGATTTATTTTATTTGTTTATTTTGAATAGGTAGGGATAATGGTTGTATTATTTATTTTAGATAATAGAGGTGTTATTTTATTTAGTTTAAATGTGGATAAGAGATAAAGAGGAGATAAAGCTTTTATTTTATCTTATTTGTTTTTGAAGAGGTGATAAGAGATGATTTAGGAGTTTGATAAGGGATTAATGATGGATAATTTTTATTCTATTAATTAAGGTGGATTTATTTTAAGTTGATAAATAGAAGATTAGTATAGATTTATTTTATATATTTTGAATATGTGTTCAAGAGATATTATAGGAGAAACGAAGTGGAATTTGAGAGGAGGTAGGAGTGCCAAATTGAGTAGTATAAATAGGGGTGCGAATTTAGTTTCTTTTCCCATTAGTGACCTTTTCCCTTGTGCAAAGCCACTTATGTTTCATTCCTCTTTTCTATTTGTTCTTGGTTTGAATCTATATCCCTTTCCCAATTCCTTTCTTTTATTTTTGTTAGCCGAATCTTCCCTTTGCCACCGTTGCCAGTATTGCTCAACTCCTTCTTCTCTTCCTTTCTTTAAGAATTCTTTTAAAAGTCGAAATACTTTGGTGAACCATAGTCAATCCTCTAGGCGATAAACTCCCTCTACTTTTGTGTTTTCTTCTTCACCATAAAAGAGCCGACCTATTCTCATTTAGTCTTCACAAGCAACAATAGTGCCAGCGTTAAGGAGTCTTAGAAGAGCCTCTTGGATTCGACTACTCAAGGTGAGTTAATGTGGTATTCGGCCATAGGCCATTTTATAAGTTTAGGTATGACCGATTGTGTATTATGATTTTTAGGGGCTAATCGACAAGTAAGCAGAGTATCGGGATTCTAGATCGTGTTAGATTCGAGTAGTTCGGAATTTCGCTAGAAAGTCAGGTGTGTGATTAACCCACCGTTTTCCGGGTATATGATATGTATGTGAAATGTGTATGTATTATGAATGTGCTAACTAGTGCAGTGGAAATTGTGAGATGGATACCCTCAAGGGGTATGTCGATAATCCGGTAAGTACCAAACCTGATGATATGTGATTATTAGTATGAATATGTGTTATGACTATGCTTGATGAACATGCTCATGCATCATTATATTATATCATTATTTATGTTACATGTGCATGGGTGGGATATGATATGAAAGAAGGACAGGGTGTACTTCGAGTACGTGGTTTGATGTTAGCCTTGAGCTACATCGTGGATTGACGTTGACTGAGGTCACGTTGTGGATTATTTGCGATTAAGTTCGCGTGGTTTGATGAGTGGCTATGTGCCTCATCGTGGTTGATATCGGCTATGTGCCATATCGTGGTTGATGAGTGACTATGTGTCCCATCGTGGTTTTGGTGTTAGCTACGGCTACATCGTGGATTGGCGCTGACTGAGGTCGCGTTGTGGATTATTGTGCTTAATTGCACGTGGACGGTAGTGATTGCCTTTGGAGTAAAAAGGAGAGGGTGATTTGATAATCCCCTGGTGTGTGGTAGGCTGGATACGGGGGTGTGTAGAGGATGGACCCTAGGTTTGGGTTGGGTGCATTTTGCATAATTGTATATGATGTGTGGATTAATGTGATATGAGTATTTAATGTGGAAGTGGGCCAAGCCCAGTTGATATGTGGATCAGTGTGGAAATGGGCTAAGCCCAGTATGTGGAAATTTTGTGGGTAACTACCTATTGGATGAATGTGATATGAATATGGGCCAAGCCCGAATGTGTTAATATGTGAGTATGCTATTTTGTTATCGATAAATGGGTTAATACGTGGTTAACATGTGGGTGGAATTCGATGAGATTAATTACACATCGAGTCCGTATGACTCACCCAAATATTTTATCAAACATCGCAGTGATATCATGATCGGACCGGGTTGGAGTGGATACGAGGTGGCCCATGCAGAAGATAATTTAATTAATTAAGTATTTATAGTTTCCGTATTTTGATTAAGTCTTTATTGTAATAAGGCCCATTAAAGTATTTAAGGTTGTTTAAGTATTTTTCATTAAGTTTAATTATTATATATATTATGGATTGACAATTTAAATATTGATTGCAAATGATTTTATTTTCTCAAGTGTGTATAATAAAGTTTTGAATCCGGTGTTTTCATAATAATTTAATTTTTTACCTAGAATATTTTAAGTCACTTAAAAGGTTTTATTAAAGGAACAAATTTTTAACGATTTTTACTCTTAAGTAAGAATATTTTCGAACGTGTTCCGCATTGGCATTTCAAATTCGGTCGTAGTGAATGGGCCGGGTTTGGGGTGTTACATGATTAGAATGAAATTTCCTATGATTTATGATTTTTATTGATGTGTTTTAGATTAAGTCATTGATTATTGTACATTGATGATTAAACTTTAAGATACTAGAGAGTCAAGCATGATAAGTGATCGCTGTGAATCAGAGCTTTAAAATTTATAAAAAAGAATGATCGAACCTGGAAACTAACTCTGACAACGATTGAGGGAAGTGCACCTATCGAACAGTAGTATAGTTTAGGCAAGACCGGATTATCGAACCCAAAGGAACTAAAAGTACTAATACTAACTTTCTTTTATTATTTAGCCTAAAATAAGTGAAGTTGTTTATTAATCTAAATTAATTAACTACTAAACTAAAGACTCTAAGACAAATAAGAATGAATTTGGAAAATAACTTGGGAAAAACTCTGTTGATTAAGACGATACCCTAGGAAGAATCCACCTAGACTTCACTTGTTATCTAACACTGAACCATATGATTTATTCACTTAGTTTGATCCGTAAGACTCCCTAACGTATATTAAACCCTCTCTCGAGGTGAATAACGTCTAACCCTAAGTTAATTAGTGGAACTCTTGTTCTCTTATAATAACCCCCTAGAATAGCAGTAAATCAATCTATGGATTCCCATATTAGGTTTCACCCTAATCTGGCAAAATCTCGTCACCCTATCTCTAGGCGTGCGATCAACTCTGCTTAATTATATTGGATCTACTCTTAGGCAGGGTCTATTCCTCCTCCACCTAAGCACATTAAATTTGGATTAAGCTCACATAATTAAGAACAAACTAAGTATTTATCATATAATTCAAAAAACAATAACAAGATTCATCATAGGTTTCATCCCTTCTGTATCAGAAGGGTTTAGTTCATAACAATAAAGGAAAACATCTCAAGAGAAAAGATAAAACAAAACATAAGAAATCCCTAAAACCTCCTCGAAGGAATTGAAGAGGAGATCCTCCGTCTTGAGTATAATCTCAGCTTCTTGAGATGGATCAACTGGCTATCCCCGAGTGAATCCCCACAAATCTGCGCTTCTGCGCCTAGCACGACGCCCTAGACGATGGCTTTGGGCTCCCCTCGTGAGGTTTTTCATCAAACTCCCGATTAAGTTGCCCCTAGGGTGTTTATATAGGCTTTGAGATGTGTTACTTGGCCTCCAAGTATCCTAATTTGAGTGCAATTCCTAATTGAGGGCTTAATTAGACTTTGGAGTGTGTTTCTTTGCCTCCAAGCATCCAAATCCGAGTAAAACTCCTCTTGGCCACAGCAGGGGCACGGCCATGGCACACGCCCGTGTGAATCGTGGTCGCCGTGTGGACTTCGTTGATGAGGCACGACCGTGTAAATCGTTGTCTAGACCGTGT
Source organism: Gossypium sturtianum (assembly GCA_025698515.1). NCBI lineage: Eukaryota > Viridiplantae > Streptophyta > Magnoliopsida > Malvales > Malvaceae > Gossypium > Gossypium sturtianum. Next base: position 107,186,312 of record CM046955.1, read on the forward strand.
TTGAGATCTTTAAGGAGGCACGGCCGTGTGATCTTTGGTCCAGGCCGTGTCGATTTCATGCTTTGGCCTATTTGTCCCATTTTAAGCCCGTTTTGCGTTCTTTTCATCCCCTGGTGCTTTTCTGAGTATATAACATGAAAAGAAAGGATTAATAGCACCAAATTACATAAAATAAGGGATAATTCATCCAAAAGCATACTAAATGTGGGCCTAAAATGTGTTACTATTTCGGTTTATCAAATACCCCCACACTTAAGCTTTTGCTTGTCCTCAAGCAAAATTCTCAACTTGCAATTAAAATGAACTTTCTATAATTCATAATTCCTATCAACAATGTTTTATCATAATTCATAGATAATTTATACATGGATAATTCAACTTAAAGAGTTCTAAAAATTCAAACGATCTAAGTCATAGATTTTGTAGTCTCGAAAATATAGGCGTCTCCCTTATCTAAATAATTACCTTTAATTCAAAATCGACAAGGATTGACATCCTCACAAAAGATCCACTCAAATCACTCAAAGTGTTTAAGGTTCAAAATTTAGGCACTCAAAAGTCGAACATGAAAAGTTAATCCCATAGGCTTGCACTGAAAATCAAGTCTCCACCACTATAATATGAGATGATGCACAAATCAAAAGGTCTTTGACAGGTTGTAACGGGCTAGGGTTAAGGTGTGGATAAAGGCTGAATTAAAAGGTTAGAGTCGAGACTGAATTGACAAATTACCTAACTAGAAAAATGAACTGATAAATAAATAATTACATGAATTGAAACTTTGAAACTAATAATACGAGCTTCTTCTTCAATATTGGGAATTCAAACGTATAAGCTCACTTAATCACATAACTAATAAAAACTAATAATGAATATACTTTGTTGTTGTTTTTTTAAGTACATAATAAATACGTAATAAAGGATAAATTACTAAAATTTATAATTAGGCAACTAATCAGATCAAATCTCGATATAGGGGTAGTTAGAAAGAATGGTGATAACAATTACAAAGGGTTTTAGGTTAATATTAGTGGGTGAGTCAATAAATAGGGTTGTTAGGATTAAAAGGGGTTCACTAGGGGTTAATTGTGAAGGTAGGCTTTTTAATGGAGTTAATGGGTTAAAACCTAAATGCCTTAATCATCTCTGTGTATCAAATCATAGGTGTGGTCTCGATATGCATAAACGAGGCAAGTTCTAGAATAACAAATCAATGTTGACACACTCATGATCAATAGAGTGAGCAAGAAAAAGAATATATGCTCTATAAGGCTCAAAATTTCACAAAAATTATGGGTATTTTTGACATCAACCTCGTAAATTTCAAACTTCAAGATAATATTCAGATTTAGTTCAACAACCTAGAAAATTTTAATTTTGAAAAATAGACTTATAATGTTTGATTCTCTAGTATCTTAAAATTTAATTATCAATGCACAATTATCAATGACTTAATCTAAAACATATCAATAAAAATCATAATTCAAGGGAAATTTCATTCTAATCATAATATGAGAAACTTACTTTAGGATAAGGCATACTTCAGGGATTTTCAAATAATACTATAGTTAACCCCCCCACACTTAAGATGTACATTGCCCTCAATGTACAAAGATAGATAAAATGGCAATATAGTGAGAAAATCAAAAGATAGGGAGAGAAGTGAAACTTCCTGAATTTTGGATGAAGTTAATGAAAAGAAACCGGATCGGATTGGAGGTGAATGTGGGGAAGCGCCTTGAACCGTTTGAATTTGAATCCTCGAAGTAGCCGGCTTGATTTTATTGTATGCTAAGCTAAATCTAAATGGTACGAAAAATAAGAAGAAAATAATAAAGAAAATGAAAATGAAAATGAAAAATAAATGAAAATAAATAAATGAAAATGAAAATAAAAATAAAAATAAAAAAATGAAAATGAAAATGAAAATAAAAAAATAAAAAAAAAATAAAAGTAAATTGTGATACGGCCCACGCCCATGTGCCTACCCGTAGTGTCCACATCGGCTGCCGCGTGTGTGTGTGCAAGGCCGTGTGGTATGGGAATCGTGTTTCACTTATTCAGTTAGTTTGTAGTTAGATGCTGAAAGTAAAAAAAATAAAACTATGAAAGTAAAAATTAAAATAAAATATGAAAATTAAATGAGGTTAGTGCTCGGGTTGCCTCCCGAGAAGTGCTCGTTTATAGTCTTAAGCTAGACTTTACCTTTCATTCGTATGGTCATGGTGGTTTGAGGAGGTGAAAATCCTTCCTCATGCGATCAACTCGATTTTTGATATAAAATTTAAGTCGAGTAGTGTTTACCTCAAAAGCATCGAATTTAGGATTGCTTACCTCGACCGCCCGTATAGGAAGACATTAAGTACCTCAAAAGTGATTTCTTCGTTTGTCTTGAGGTCTGAATTGGCGATTCAAGGGTCTTCCTTATTCAACAATACCTGATCCCCTATTTTGAAGTGATTTGTTGTTCCTATCAGCTCGTCTGGGGTTTCCTTTGGTTTCACTTCGTGTATTCCTAGTTTCTCATTAATTTGTGTTTTCCACTTGTCTAATTCATCGACCTGAAGCCTTAGTTCTTCATGAATTATTTCTTTATGGGTACAAGGTCTAAGATCTAGCTCAACTAGGTGATTTCGTGATGCTTCCTGTAAAGAAGGTTGAACCAAATGGTTTTCAATAGAATTAACGTTCGTACCTTTATTACTCGATGTCCTAGCTGAGTCAAGAGCTTGAAGAGTAATTGTTTCATCGTCTACACGAAGTGTGAGTTCACTGACTTCTTCCTCTGTGTGGTCTTTCTATATTGCATCGGGATATGGCACACGAGGTTGGTACTCTGTAATTTTCGGTTTTGGTATATCATGGCACATTCAACCTTACCTTCACTTACCACAGATTCTTCCCTTGAGTTTGGTTCGTCTAACCCTTCACTATCGTAAATGGCTTGATTTTGCTCACTCGGGTCAGTTTCAGTATTGCTTGGAAAGCTTCCTTGTGGTAGTTCTGAGATCAGCTTAGCAAGTTGTATAACTGACTTAGTAAGTTCCCCAACTGACTCAGTAAGTTCCCCAACTTGGTTCTTGATCCCTTCAATCGATGTTTGTTGGTATTTAAGTGTTGTCTCAGTGTCTTGGAGATGGGTATATGTGGCTGCCATGAATTTTGTCAGCATCTCTTTAATGTTCGACTCCTCTTCCTGTTGGTGAGGTGGTTGTTGAAAATCTGGAGGAAGTTCCGGTCTTTGGCTACTTTGATCATCCCACGAGAAATTGGGATGGTACCTCCAACCTGCATTATAAGTGTTATCATAAAAATTATTTTGAGGTCTAGAATAGTTACCCATGTAGTGGACTTGTTCATTCTCCATGCCATATCCGTAGGATGGGTACTCAGGATTCACCACGCCTCCTAGATTTGAGTCATATTGCATTATTGGGTGTACGTCGAGGTTGAAGACACTGGCTGCTTTGGCTGGCCTTGTCCTTGTAACTTGCCACTGATAGTTATTCAATGACATCTTCTCTAAAAACTAAAATTATCTGCCAAAATCAAATGGAGGAAAAATTAGCAAAGTCAAAAAAATAAAAAAATAAATAATGAAAATAAATTGAAAAAAAATGGCTAAAGTAATAAAAATAGAGCTTTCTTAATATTTTAGTTCCCCGGCAACGACGCCAAAAACTTGATCATTTGTGAATCGAGCTTTAAAATTTATAAAAGAATGATCGAACTCGAAACTAACTCGACAACGATTGAGGCAAGTGCACCTATCGAACAGTAGTATAGTTTAGGCAAGACCGGATTATCGAACCCAAAGGAACTAAAAGTACTAATACTAACTTTGTTTTATTATTTAGCCTAAAATAAGTGAAGTTGTTTATTAATCTAAATTAATTAACTACTAAACTAAAGAATCTAAGACAAAGAAGAATGAATTTGGAAAATAACTTGGGAAAAACTCAGTTGATTAAGACGATACCCTAGGAAGAATCCACCTAGACTTCACTTGTTATCTAACTTTGAACCATACGATTTATTCACTTAGTTTGATCCGTAAGACTCCCTAACGTATATTAAACCCTCTCTCGAGGCGAATAACGTCTAACCCTAGGTTAATTAGTGGAACTCTCGTTCTCTTATAATAACCCCTAGAATAGCGAAGAAATCGATCTATGGATTCCCATATTAGGTTTCACCCTAATCCGGCAAAATCTCGTCACCCTATCTCTAGGCGTGCGATCAACTCCGATTAATTATGTTGGATCTACTCTTAGCGTGGTCTATTCCTCCTCCACCTAAGCACATTAAACTGGATTAAGCTCACATAATTAAGAACAAACTAAGTATTTATCATATAATTGAGAAAACAATAATAAGATTCATCATAGGTTTCATCCCTTCTGTATCCGAAGGGTTTAGTTCATAACAATAAAGGAAAACATCTCAAGAGAAAAGATAAAATAAAACATAAGAAATCCCTAAACCCCCCTAAAGGAATTGAAGAGGAGATCCTCCGTCTTGAGTATAATTCTGGCTTATTGAGATGCATCAACTGGCTATCCCTGAGTGAATCCCCACAAATCTGCCTTCTCTGGCCTAGCACGACGCCTCTAGACGATGGCTTTAGGCTCCCCTCGACAGAGGGTTTTTGTCGAACTCCCCGATTAAGTTCCCCCTAGGGTGTTTATATAGGCTTTGAGATGTGTTACTTGGCCTCCAAGTATCCTAATTTGAGTGCAATTCCTAATTGGGGGTTTAATTAGACTTTGGAGTGTGTTTCTTTTCCTCCAAGCATCCAAATCCGAGTAAAACTCCTCTTGGCCGCGGCAGGGGCACGGCCATGGCACACGCCCGTGTGAATCATGGTCAGGCCGTGTGGACTTCATTGATGAGGCACGACCGTGTAAATCGTGGTCCAGACCGTGTTCGAGATCTTTAAGGAGGCACGGTCGTGTGATCTTTGGTTCAGGCCGCGTCGATTTCATGCTTTGGCCCATTTGTCCCGTTTTAAGCCCGTTTTGCATTCTTTTCATCCCCTGGTGCTTTCCTGAGTATATAACATGAAAAGAAAGGATTAAGAGCACCAAATTACATAAAATAAGGGATAATTCATCCAAATGCATACTAAATGTGGGCCTAAAATGTGTTACTATTTCGGTTTATCAATAAGTCTATTTTTCAAAATAAAATTTTTTAGGTTGTCGACCTGAATTTGAATATTACTTTGAAGTTTAAAATTTTCGAGGTTGACATCAAAAACCCATAATTTTCTTTTGTGAGATTTTGAGCCTTCAGAGCATATATTCTTCTTCTTGCTCACTTTATTGATTATAAGTGTGTCAACATTGATTTGTTATTCTAGAACTTGCACCGATTATACATGTCAAGACCACACCTTTGATTTGATATACTAAGATGTTAAAGGCACCTAGGATTTAATCCACTCACTCCACTAAAAAGCCTACCTTCATAATTAAACCCCTAGTGAACCCCGTTGATCCTAATAACCCTTTTTATTGACTCACCCACTAATATTAACCCAAAACCCTTTGTTTTTGTTATCACTATTCCTTTTGACTACCCTTATATCGAGATTTGATTTGATCGATTGCCTATTTATTTCGATAGTATACTCATCATTTATTATTACTTGATTTGTTCCTAAAAAAAAAATCGAAGTGTATTCATTATTAGTTTTGTGATTAAGTGAGCTCATACGTTTAAATCCCAATTGTTGAAGAAAAAGCTCGTATTAGAGTATTATTAGTACAAATTTTCAATTGAAGTAATTATTTATATCTAGTTCATTATTTCTAGTTAGGTAATTTGTCAATTAAATCTCGATTCTAACCTTCTAATTCGGCATTTATCCACACCTTTAACCAAGCCCCGTTACAACCCTATTAAAGACCTTTTGATTTGTGTATCATCTCATTTTATAGTGGTGGAGATTTGATTTTCATGCAAGCCTATGGGATTAACTTTTCATGTTTGACTTATGAGTGCTTTTTCTTGAACCTTAAACACCTCGAGTGATTTGAGTGAATCTTTTGCGAGGATGTCAATCCTTGTCAATTTTGAATCAGGGGTAATTATTTAGATAAGGGGAAACACCTATGTTTTATGCTACAAATGTATGACTTAGATTGTTTGAATCTTTAGGACTCTTTGAGTTGAATTATCCATGTATGAATTATCTATGAATTATGATGAAACACTATCGATGAATATTATCGAGGAAGTTTGTTTTAATTGTGAGTTGAGAATTTTGCTTGAGGACAAGTAAAAGCTTAAGTGTGGGGGTATTTGATAAACCGCAATAGTAACATATTTTAAGCCCACATTTAGCATGCTTTTGGATGATTTAAGCCTTGAATTATGTAATTTGGTGCTCTTAATCCTTTGTTTTCGTGTTTTATACTCAGGAAAGCATCCAAGGATGAAAAGAACGAGAAACAGGCTTAAAACGGACCAAATGGGCCAAATCACGAAATCGACATGGCCTGGGCCCAAGACCACACGGCCGTGCCTCATTAATGGACTCGAACACGGCCTGCCCATGACTTACACGGGCGTGTGACAAGGGCGTGTCCCTACCGTGGCAAAGAAGAATTCTATTCAGATTAGGGTACTTAGAGGTAAAGAAAGCCATTCAAAAAGCCTATATAAACACCCTAGAGGCCAACCTGAGGGGGGCGTCCAACTAGGCCAAAGAGCTGAGCCAAAGAGGGCAGAGTTGTGGGAATTTACTCGAAGATAGCCAGTTGATTCATCTCAAGAAGTCGGAGTCATACTCAAGACGGAGGATCTCTCTTCAATTCCTTCAGGGAGTTTTAGGGTTTTTCTTATGTTTTGTTTTATCTTTTCTTACGAGATGTTTTCTTTTATCATTATGAACTAAACTCCTCGAGATACGAGGGGATGAAACCTAAGATGAATCTTGTTATTGTTTTCGAACTATATGATAAATACTTGATTTGTTCTTAATTATGTGTTCTTAATTCTTGTTTTGATATTTCGGGATATTAATTCAAGTTTGATGTGCTTAGGTGGAGGAGCAAAAGTCCCCGCCTAAGAGTAGATCTAGCATAATTAAGCGGAGTTGATCGCACGCCTAGACATAGGGTGACGAGATTTTACCTGGATAGGGTGAAACCTAATATGGGAGTCCATAGATCGAGCTAATGCAATTCTAGGGGTTTTAATTGAAAGAGATTTCAATTAATCAACCTAGGGTTAGACGTTAGTAGCCTCGACGGAGGTATTAATATAACTTAGGAGTCCTACTTAATCAAGTCAAGTGAATAAATAAATGCAGTTCAAAGTGTTAGATAACAAGTGAAGTCTAGGTGGATTCTTCCTCGGGTATTGTCTTAAGCAATTGGTTTTTTCCCACAAGTATTTCTCCAAATTCATTCTTCTTTTTCGTAGAGTCTTTAGCTTAGTAGTTAGTTAATTTAGATTAAAAACGACATTTCCCTTTATTTTAGGCTAGATAATAAAAAGAAAGTTAGTATTAGTACTTTTAGTTCCTTTGGGTTCGACAATCTGGTCTTGCCTTAACTATACTACTGTTCGATAGGTGCGCTTGCCTCAAATCGTTGTCATAGTTAGTTTCCAGGTTCGATCATTCTCTTTATAAATTTTAAAACTTTGACAAATCATAGCGATCAATGTTTTATAGTTGAATTTAAATGTTTCATTATGTCTTTAAAAGGTTTTATAGTTGAGGTGCCTTGATGGCATATTGGTATGGTTTAGTTGAATTGCGTATATGTAACAGCCCAAAATAGACCCTAGTCAGAATAGTGGTTTCAAGATCACAAATCCGAGGTTGGAATAATATTCTAATATTAGTTTGGGTGTGAATTATGTGTGATATAGCCTTTGTGAAAATTGCTGTGTGATAATTTTATTGATGTGTGTGTCAAATTGTGAGAAAGGACTTAATTGCATAAACTCAGAAAATCTGTGTGTCTTGATTGTTATATGCTTAATTGATGTTGTCTTTATAATGAGGAGGATTTATGATGCAATTTGGCCAAAATTGAGTATAGTGGACGGCATAAGGCTAAAATATACATTATTTTATATTGTTTTAATGGTTAAATATTAAAAAAATAATATATGTTATAATAATTTAATAAAAGAAACAAGATAGTGGCATTGTTCATCCTTGTTAGCCGAAAATAGAAAAGAAAATAAAAGAAAAAGAACACTGGGGTTTGGCTAGTTTGAAGCTTAATTAAGGTATGTTTTGACTTTGGTTTTTGATGATTTTTATGTTTTTGAGATTGTTGCTTAGTCTACTATCAAGCCCATGTTGTAATTTGAAGAATTGATGATGTTTATGAGATGTGCCATTGATGAAATGGTGAGCCTTGTGATGAATATTGGTGTTAAATGGAAGATATGTGTTTAATGAACATGTTTTGTTCTTGGATTTTTGGTGAATTTAGCTAATTAGGGCTAAATTGTGAAAATGATAAGTTGAAGGACTAAAATGTGAAATAAATGAAATGTGTGGGCTTAAATGAACTCAAGGAAAATTCGGCCAGGCTTGTGTGAATTTGATGATTTTGTGAAATAGGGACTAAAGTGTTGAAATGTGAAAATGTGAGTGCTATTTTGTAAAATGCCCTAAATATGTGTGTTTGGACTAAAATGAATGATTTAGTGATTGAATGGATTGGATTTGAATGTGTATAGACCAAGAGAGGAGAGGTTCGAATCAAGATCGAGGCAAAGATAAAGTGCTCGATTGACCGACTGTTGCGGTAGTTCAACGTCCGAGGTAAGTTCGGACATAATATGAACATCTAGTTATGTTAAATGCTATGAAATGAATGTTATAATGATATTGAAATGTGAATACTATGTGAGAGTTAAGTTTGAGTTATGTGGCACTAAGTGTGCGTATTAAGAAACGTGATCGAGATGATCAGCATTGTGTGTGTGAAATAATATAAGCTTCGACTTTGTGGTTGGCACTGTATGTGCGATACCGATTAAAGAACGGTTCGATATAAATGCACTATGTGTGCGATGATAATAAAGCTTCGGCAAAATATCGGGGCACTAAGTGTGCGATTGAATCAAAGAAGAGACGGAAATTGATCGAAAGGGAAAAGTGAGTATTGAGTAGCAAATGTAATTGACTACTAGGTGTTGGCTAAGGTACACTCGGAACCTATGTGGTTGATGAATCTATGAATGAGATTATGAAATGTTGAATGAGCATTTTAGTTTTGGATGGCATGATATATATGTAAATATGAAATAATCTATGTGATGATTTGTTTTATTATAATGTATTATGTTACGAACTTACTAAGCTTTGAAAGCTTACTGTGAGATTTGTTTCTTTGCTTTGCAGTGTCAGTAAAGCTTGCTCGGATCCGGGAATCGTCAACATCTCAATAACACTATCGGCAATCTATTTTGGTACTTTTGGGAAATATGTACATAATTGAAATATGGCATGTATAGGCTAGTTTTGTAAGACATGTTTGAGATGTGTAAATAGCCTTGTGATATGGCTAGATGTGTGTGGTCTTTAAACATGTATGGCTTTGATATATGATGCATATTTGGTATAGCTTGTGGGTAAAGAAAATGTCTTATGAATGGTAATCTTAGTGATGGTATGATGCTAGTATGATTTAGTGAATTTGGGGATGAATCATGTTTATTATTGAATGTGTTCAAGTTGTGTAATTTAGTTCCTAAGTTGACATGTTTAGAAATGAGATTATATGAGATGATATGTTGATCTCTTGACATGAAAATTGGTTGCCAATTTGTGTGTGGAAGTATGCTTAAATGTGCATGTAGGTTTGACCCTTGTGTGGGTGGCAAATTGGCCTTAAAAATGGCCTGTTTTGCCTACACGGTTATGACACACGGGCGTGTCTAATGACCGTGGGGTAAGGTCAGTAGCTAGCTAGTTGTACACGGCCATGGCACACGGGCGTGCCTAGTCACCGTGTGAATAAGTCAGTATGTGGCTTAAGGGCACACGGCTTGAGCACACGGGCGTGCTTAGTGGCCGTGTGAAGAAGTCAGAATACTTGCTCTGTTTTGGCACGGCTTAGACACATGGGGGTGTCTGGTGACCGTGTGGGGCACACGGCCTGGTTACACGGGCGTGTGACCTCAACAGACCTTGTGAATATTTGAAATTTTGAAAACTTTTGTAAGTGTTTGGTTTAGTCCTGACCCTATTCTAGCATGTGTTTAAGGTCTTATAGACCTCAATAAGGGACCATATGGTTGATAATGAGTATAGTTGATGGATGAATGACTTAGTGTCGTGTAATGGTTGTGTAATGATTCGATTGATCGGTAACGCCTCTTAACCCTATTTCGGCGATGGTTTTGGGTTAGGGGTGTTACATTTTATTGGTATCAGAGCTACGGTTTAGTCGATTCTCGGACTAACGTAGCGTGTGTGAGTCTAGCTATACATGCCATATATATGAAATTGTGATAGTGTGATGAATTCTGACAGTTATAAATGTGTTTTCGTATAGCAAATGGATCCCGATCGAGCAGTTGCTGACGATGTAGAGAGTAACGTGCCTGCTCCCGCTCAAGGGACAGCGCCGGCCACATCTAGGCCGAATGATAGTGGTGAGGGAGGAGAGGCTAAGCAAGCCTTTTTCCGAATGATGAGTGAGTGGTTTTTAGAGTTCGTTCGAACGAATCTGACTGCTCCACAACCTCCACCCCTACAAGTACCTATTGTGCCACAAGTGATAGATCCAATTCGATTGAATAAACCTCCTGTGGATAAGATCCGGAAGTATAGGGTCGAAGAGTTCAGGGCCACAGCCGATGATAATGCCGAGAGAGCCGAGTTTTGGCTCAAAAATACAATTCGTGTATTTGATGAGATGTCGTTGACTCCTGATGAATGTATAAAGTGTGCAGTTTCATTGTTGAGAGATACAGCCTATAATTGGTGGAAAACATTGATTTCTGTGGTTCCGAGAGAGAGAATCACTTGGGACTTCTTTCAAGTTGAGTTCAGAAAGAAGTATATCAGTCAACGCTTCATTGATCAGAAATGTAAGAGTTTTTAGAGTGAAAACAGGGCCGTTTGTCGATTCGAAAGCACGAGCGAGAATTTGTGAGATTGAGACAGTATGCACGGGAATGTGTTTCGACTGAAGCCACTATGTGTAAACGTTTCATAGAAGGGTTGAACGAGGACATTAAGTTATTGGTTGGGATACTTGATATAAATGAATTTGTTGTGTTAGTTGAAAGAGCTTGTAAAGTCGATGAGCTCAGTAAAGAAAAGAAGAAAGCTGATTCTGAAGCTCGTGATGAAAGAAAAAGATCAATGAGTAAGTTTTCTCAACCTTCGACGAAGAGATTCAGAGATGCAAGCAACCGATCAAATGCTTCGTTTGGGCATCCGAATAGAGATCGCGCAAGATTAAGTGTTGGTCCGAGAACTCAAGCTCCAATGGAATCAAGTGTCGATAGTGCCAAAAGTAACAAACCTGAGTGTAGACAGTGTGGAAGGCGACATGTGGGAGAATGTTGGGGCAAGTACAACAATAGAGTTTGTTATAAATGTGGATCCCGAGATCATTTTATTCGAGATTGCCCAAAGATGGTCGAAGAGGAAAATGTTCAGAATGAAAGACCGAGTAACGTGACGGCTAGAGGTAGACCACCCAGAAACACCAGAAATGTGAGTGGAAGCCAAAGGGGACTATCGACACATTTGTGTGAGGTCAGAGGCGAGAGCACCTGCCCGAGCTTATGCTATACGGGCACGAGAGGAAGCATCATCTCCAGACGTCATCTCCGGTACTTTCACTTTATTTGATACTAATGTCATTGCATTGATAGATCCAGGATCTACTCATTCATATGTGTGTGTGAATCTAGTATCAAGTAAGACTCTACCTGTTGAGTCTACTGAATTTGTGATTAGAGTATCGAATCCCTTAGGCAAGTGTGTTTTTTTGGATAAGGTGTGCAAGAATTGTCCATTGATGTTTTGGGATGTTTGTTTTCTGGTTAATTTGATGTTACTACCATTCGATGAGTTTGACATAATTCTGGGTATGGATTGGCTTACTCTGCATAATGCCATCGTGAATTGTAAAAGAAAGAGTATTGAGTTGAAAAGTCAGAATGGTGAGCTAGTTTGAATAGAATCCAATGATATGAAAGGATTACCAGCTATTGTATCTGCGATGAAAGCTATGAACTATGTGAAAAAGGGTTGTGAATCTTATTTGGCGTACGTGATTAATACAAAAGTGTCGAAAAAGAAAGTTGAATCTGTGCCTATGGTATGTGAGTTTCCAGATGTGTTTCCTAAAGAGTTACCGGGATTACCTCCAATTTGGGAAGTCGAATTTGGTATTGAATTAGTGCCAGGGACCACTCCCATTTCGATAGCTCCGTATAGAATGGCACCAACAGAATTGAAAGAATTAAAGTCTCAGTTGTAAGAGTTGACTGACAGAGGATCTGCACGACCGAGTTTCTCACCCTGGGGAGCTCCTGTGTTATTTGTGAAAAAGAAAGATGGAACTATGAGAATGTGTATTGATTCTCGACAGTTGAACAAAGTAATGATAAAGAATAAATATCCGTTGCCACGTATTGATAATTTATTTGATCAGCTGAAAGGAGCTACAGTGTTTTCTAAGATAGATTTGAGATCGGGCCACTATCATTTAAGAGTTAAAGAATCGACAAATAAAAGCGCTTTGAGCGCAGGTACGGACATTACGAATTCTTAGTGATGCCTTTCGAACTAACAAATGCTCCTACAGTGTTTATGGATCTGATGAATCGAATATTCAGACCGTATTTGGATTGCTTTGTAGTGGTGTTCATTGATGATATTCTGATATATTCGTGTGATGAGACGCAGCATGCCGAGCATTTGAGAATCGTGCTACAAACTCTGCGTGAGAAACAGTTGTATGCTAAGTTTAGTAAATGTGAATTTTGGTTGCGTGAAGTTGGTTTTCTGGGGCATATTGTGTCAGCTGTCGGGATACGAGTTGATCCTAGTAAAATCTCTACTATATTAGAATGGAAACCTCCGAGAAATGTGTCTGAAGTCCGTAGTTTTCTGGGACTAGCAGGATATTATAGACGGTTTGTGAAAGGCTTCTCGATGATTGCAACTCCGTTGACGAAGTTGCTACAGAAAGATGTTAGATTCGAGTGGTCAAAAAAATGCCATCAGAGTTTTGAACAATTGAAAGTGTTGTTGACAGAAGCACCAGTGTTGGTTCAACCTGAATTGGGCAAAGAATTCATAGTTTACAGTGATGCCTCGTTGAATGGTTTGGGCTGTATGCTGATGCAAGAAGGTAAAGTCATTGCTTATGCTTCGAGGCAACTAAAGCTGCATGAAAAGAACTATCCAACACACAATCTTGAATTGGCCGCGATTGTGTTCGTATTGAAAATATGGCGTCATTATTTAGTTGGTGAGAAGTGTCATATCTTTACAGATCACAAAAGTTTGAAATACTTGATGACTCAGAAAGAATTGAATTTGTGATAGAGAAGATGGCTAGAACTGTTGAAAGATTACGAACTTGTGATTGATTATCATCCGGGTAAAGCTAACGTTGTAGCTGACGCTTTGAGTCGAAAGTCTATATGTGCTTTGTGAGCAATGAATGCTCAGATAGATCTGTGTGATGATAATGTGGTTTTGGCCGAGTTAAAAGTAAAGCCGATGTTTGTACATCAGATTTGTGATGCTCAGAAAAGTGATGTTGAAATAATGGCTAAACGAACTCAATGTGAATCGAATGCTGAATCAGAATTTCGAGTTGATAGTGATGATTGTTTGAGATTTAGAGATCAGATTTGTATTCCGAGAAATTCAGAGTTGATTCAAGCGATTTTAAAAGAGGCTCATAATAGTCGATTAACTGTACATCCTAGGAGTACAAAAATGTATAATGATCTGAAACAGTTTTATTGGTGGCATGGTATGAAACGAGACATCTCTGACTTTGTGTCGAAATGTTTAATTTGTCAACAAGTTAAAGCTGAACATCAGGTTCCCTCTGGATTGTTGCAACCGATTACGATTCCTGAGTGGAAATGGGAAATGATCACGATAGACTTTGTGTCGGGATTGCCTTTATCTCCGGGAAAGAAAGATGTAATTTGGGTGATAGTTGACAGATTGACGAAATCAGCTCATTTTGTTCCAGTGAGAATAGATTATTCACTTGATAAATTAGTTAAATTGTATATTGCTGAGATTGTGAGATTGCACGGGGTGCCACTATCTGTTGTGTCAGACAGAGATCCGAGATTTACCTCACGATTTTGGAAGAAATTGCTAGAGGCTTTAGGCACAAAATTACATTTCAGTACTGCATTTCATCCACAAACAGATGGTCAGTCTGAGCGAATCATTCAGATTCTTGAAGATATGTTGAGATGCTATATACTTGAGTTCAAGACTACGTGGGAAAAACATTTACCGATGATTGAATTCGCGTACAATAATAGTTTTCACTCTAGCATTAAAATGGCACCGTATGAGGCTCTTTACGTTCGAAAATGTCAAACTCCATTGTATTGGACTGAGCTAAGTGAGAATAAAATTCACGGGGTTGATCTTATAAAAGAGACTGAGCAGAAAGTGAAAGTGATACGTGACAGTTTGAAAGCGGCTTCAGATCGTCAAAAGTCTTATGCAAATTTGAAACGAAAAGATATTGAATTTGAAGTTGGTGATAAAGTGTTTTTGAAAGTATCTCCATGGAAGAAAATACTTCGATTTGGCCGGAAAGGCAAGCTGAGTCCGAGATTCATCGGACCGTATGAGATCATTGAGTGAGTTGGGTCAGTTCCTTATAGATTGATGTTGCCACCTGAGTTAGAAAAGATTCATAACGTGTTTCATGTGTCAATGCTTCGACGGTACAGATCAGACCCGGCTCATGTGATTGCTCCTACTGAGGTTGAGATCCAGTCAGACTTGTCGTATAGTGAAGAACCTATTCAAATTTTGGCACGAAAGACCAAAGAGTTGAGAAATAAGAAAATCTCTTTAGTGAAAGTATTGTGGCACAAGCACAGAATTGAAGAGGCTACGTGGGAGCCTGAGAATGTTATGAGAGAACAATATCCATAGCTATTCACCGGTAAGATTTTCGGGGATGAAAATCCCTAAAGGGGGAAAGTTGTAACAGCCCGAAATAGACCCTAGTCGGAATAGTGGTTTCGAGACCACAAATCTGAGGTCGGAATAATATTCTAATATTAGTTTGGGTATGAATTATATGTGCTATAGCCTTTGTGAAAATTTTGTGTGATAATTTTATTGACTGTGTGTCAAATTGTGAGAAAGGACTTAATTGCATAAAGTGTAAAATGCTGTGTGCTGATTGTTATATGCTTAATTGATGTTGTCTTTATAATCAGGAGGATTTATGATACAATTTGGCCAAAATTGAGCATAGTGGACGGCATAAGGCTAAAATATACATTATTTTATATTATTTTAATGGTTAAATATTAAAAACATAATATATGTTATAATAATATAATAAAAGAAACAAGATAGTGGCATTGTTCATCCTTGTTAGCCGAAAATAGCAAAGAAAATAAAAGAAAAAGAACACTAGGGTTCGGCTAGTTTGAAGCTTAATTAAGGTATGTTTTGACTTTGGTTTTTGATGATTTTTATGTTTTTGAGATTGTTGCTTAGTCTACTATCAAGCCCATGTTGTAATTTGAAGAATAGATGATGTTTATGAGATGTGCCATTGATGAAATAGTGAGCTTTGTTATGAATATTGGTGTTAAATGGAAGATATGTGTTTAATGAACATGTTTTGTTCTTGGATTTTTGGTGAATTTAGCTAATTAGGGCTAAATTGTGAAAATGATAAGTTGAAGGACTAAAATGTGAAATAAATGAAATGTGTGGGCTTGAATGAACTCAAGGAAAATTAAATGTGCTTGTGTGAAAAGAAATTGTGTGAATTTGATGATTTTGTGAAATAGGGACTAAAGTGTCGAAATGTGAAAATGTGAGGGCTATTTTGTAAAATGCCCTAAATATGTGTGTTTGGACTAAAATGAATGATTTAGTGATTGAATGGATTGGATTTGAATGTGTATAGACCAAGAGAGGAGAGGTTCGGATCGAGATCGAGGCAAAGATAAAGTGCTCGATTGACCGACTGTTGCAGTAGTTCAACGTCCGAGGTAAGTTCGGACATAATATGAACATCTAGTTATGTTAAATGCTATGAAATGAATGTTATAATGATATTGAAATGTGGATACTATGTGAGAGTTGAGTTTGCGTTATGTGGCACTAAGTGTGCGTATTCAGAAACGTGATCGAGATGATCAGCACTGTGTGTGTGAAATAATATAAGCTTCGACTTTGTGGTTGGCACTGTGTGTGCGATATCGATTGAAGAACGGTTCGATATAAATGCACTATGTGTGCGATGATAATTAAGCTTCGGCTAAATATCGGGGCACTAAGTGTGCGATTGAATCAAAGAAGAGACAGAAATTGATCGAAAGGGAAAAGTGAGTATTGAGTAGCAAATGTAATTGACTACTAGGTGTTGGCTAAGGTACACTTGGAACCTATGTGGTTGATAAATCTATGAATGAGATTATGAAATGTTAAATGAGCATTTTAGTTTTGGATGGCATGATATATATGTATATATGAAATAATCTATGTGATTATTTGTTTTATTATAATGTATTATGTTACGAACTTACTAAGCTTTGAAAGCTTACTGTGTGATTTGTTTCTCTGCTTTGCAGTGTCAGTAAAGCTTGCTCAGATCCAGGAATCGTCAGCATCTCAATCACACTATCGGCAATCTATTTTGGTACTTTTGGGAAAGATGTACATAGTTGAAATATGGCATGTATAGGCTAGTTTTATAAGACATGTTTGAGATGTGTAAATAGCCTTGTGATGTGGCTAGATGTGTGTGGGCTTTAAACATGTATGGATTTGATATATGATGCATATTTGGTATAGCTTGTGGGTAAAGAAAATGTCTTATGAATGGTAATCTTAGTGATGGTATGATGCTAGTATGATTTAGTGAATTTGGGAATGAATCATGTTTAGTATTGAATGTGTTCAAGTTGTGTAATTTAGTTCTTAAGTTGACATGTTTAGAAATGAGATTATATGAGATGATATGTTGATCACTTGACATGAAAATTGGTTTCCAATTTGTGTGTGGAAGTATGCTTAAATGTGCATGTAGGTTTGACCCTTGTGTGGGTGGCAAATTGGCCTTGCAAATGGCCTGTTTTGCCTACACGGTTATGACACACGGGCGTGTCTAATGACCGTGGGGTAAGGTCAGTAGCTAGCTAGTTGTACACGGCCATGGCACACGGGCATACCTAGTCGCCGTGTGAATAAGTCAGTATGTGGCTTAAGGGCACACGGCTTGAGCACACGGGCGTGCTTGGTGGCCGTGTGGAGAAGTCAGAATACTTGCTATGTTTTGGCACGGCTTAGACACATGGGGGTGTCTGGTGACCGTGTGGGGCACATTGGTGTGGGGCACGGCACAGACTTGGTGAATATTTGAAATTTTGAATACTTTCGTAAGTGTTCAGTTTAGTCCTGACCCTATTCTAGCATGTGTTTAAGGTCTTATAGACCTCAATAAGGGACCATATGGTTGATAATTATAGTTGATGGATGAATGACTTAGTGTCGTGTAATGGTTGTGTAATGATTCGATTGATCGATAATGCCTCTTAACCCTATTTCGGCGACGGTTTCGGGTTAGGGGTGTTACAGTATAGAGGTGTCAATTGTGGCATATTGGTTAGACACTTAGGATGGTTGTTGTAAATGATGTTTTGGCATGATTATAATGTATTTGGAATTGATTGTGACATGGTATATTTGGTTGCTTGAGGCATAAGTGAGTTAGGATTATAAAGTTTATTTTGGAAGGTATTTTTCAGGTACACACGGCCTAGCACACGGTCGTGTGCCCTACACGACTTAAGACACGATCGTGTGGTCTGTAGGTTTTTAGGTGATTTTGTGCACATGACCACAGTTTGTTACATGCTTCAGTGACATGACCGTGTGACCCACCTCACACAGGCTTAGCTTTCACACACGATCAGGAGACACGGCCATGTGACCACTGTCTTCAGATTTTTCTCAACTTTTTGTTTAAGTTTCAAATTGATTTGTGTTTGTTACCAAGTCAATTTTAAATTTTCGTAAGCTCGATATTAATCCGATATTTATTGAAACACATGTTAATTTGATTATTTATGAATTGTATGATAATTAATTGAGATTTTGATAGATTACTTGTATGTAAATGGTTTATAATTGTTTGTAACATTCTATTACTCTGGTTCGGCGACCGGATCGGGTATAAGATGTTACATTTATTGGTATCAGAGCTATAGGTTTAGTCGATTCTCGGTCTAAATTGAGTTTAGAATTGAGTTTAGAGGTACATGCCATTGTTGAGTCGAGTCTGAGTCGGGATTTGGATGCTGATGAGTATATTCTTTTGTTTTATAGTTGAAAATGTTAGGGGAACCGAGAAACATTGATAATGATGACATGAATAATAGTGGTCACTCTATTGAGAGCGAAAACAAGATTGGAGTTGATGCACCTAGTCAAGATTTAGCCAGTGCTCGGCAAAATAGAACAGTGAGATCTCGACAAAAAGAACGAGGTAATGAGGAATTACCTCGCAAGATAGCGAAAATCTTTCACAAAATAACGAGAACTGCTCCACAAACTACTTCAGCGTCCACTAGTAGACGAGCCCCAATAAAAGAACTACAAAAGTATGGTGCCATAGAGTTTATGGGAGTAAAAGGGGTCGATCCCTTGGCCGTTGAGATGTGGTTAGAGGCAACGAATCGAGTACTTCAACAATTAGAATGCACGCCCCATTAATGTGTTATATGTGTCGTTTCTCTTTTGCAAGGAGAAACATATAATTTGTAGCAGATTGTTATTCGTCATGTGCCCGCTCATCAGATTGACTGAGATTTCTTTCAATCTGAATTCCAGCAAAAAGTATGTTGGTGAACTGTACTTAGAGGACAGAAGGCAAGAGTTCCTATAGCTGAAGCACGGCGAGATGACAGTAATTGATTACGAACGCGAATTTTTGTGACTTAGTAAGTACGCTTTAGAACTTATTTTGACTGAAGAAGAAAGTTGTAAGCGATTCCTCCGGAGAATACGAGATGAGCTTTGGGTTTAGTTGGTCTCGCACAAAATTAAAGAGTTTGCTGATCTAGCTGAATGAGCGAAAATGGTCGAATAAGCCTTGGGTTTAGATAAGAAAGACAAGTTTCTTCGAGTATTTGAGAAGAGAGTAGAGACTATAGGCTCACAACCTCTACTTAAATGAAATAGGGAATCTCAAGGTTTTGAGAAATCAGTTCCACTGAATGTAGACTTTGAGAAAGATCAGGTCAAACAACCATCAATATCTATTGGAAATATTAAGAAGTCGAAAAAGGACATAACTATTCCAAACTATGAACTTTGTGGCAAAAAAAAAGAAAAGAAAAAAAGAAGTGAATGTTGGAAGAAAACGAGATCCGGATCTTTAGAGCATATCGCTTGAAATTGTCCAAGAAATGTTAATAATACTCCTAGCGCTACCCAAAAATTATTCTGACAGAAAGAGGTCGGGGAACCATTATGAGTGAATCATTAGCACGAAGATTGGGAATGTATTTGAAAGGTTTAAAATGAAGTTTACCTGTTTATAAAATTATGTTATTCGTATGATGGTGAATTAAATTAGTTCATAATTATTGTATAAATTGAATATGGACTAGGGTACTAAATATTGAGAATCAGACTGAATTGAATAAAATAGAAAATAGTACGATTTAATTGATATGAGGTACACGGTGTTAAACCGAGTTGCAATGTGCTACATTTAACCATATCGGAGTGTGAATTAAATTTCTATGGAGATTGAAAAGTAGTTGCTTATTAAATGTTACGATTAGGCTTCGGTTTATCCGATGACGCACTGTATGTGCAAGTATACATATTTTGATTTATCCGATGATACACTGTGTGTGCCAATATTTTTCAAGTTTATTTTTTGGGCATTGTATTTTTTTTTTCAAATCCTTTCATTTTTCATATAAACCTTCGGGCGTGGACAAATGACATACATGTATATAATTTATTTTTTAAAAAGAGGTGGTGAATAAAGGGAAACCATGGAGAGTTCCAATAAAAATGAGTGTAACTCCCCTTCCCATGCATATGTTTATTTATTCTTATTTAAAAAAAAATAAAATTGCTGCTCCATCAAGTATTGGTTGTGTGAATTCATTTAAGTACTTGTTTGTTTGTGATATTGAATTATAAATTAATTTTGCAATATTAAATTAAATTAATATGGAAAGGTGTATCTTCCGCAAGGATCCAAGCGAATCTTTCTATTCTCTCATTGAAATCGATTGTTATTAATTTTGTTGTGATTCTTGTTAATTTTAAATTAGAATGAACCTAGGACTGACGTTTTCAAGTTTGTCTCTGCAGTTTTATATTGATTAATTATCCATTTATAATATAGATTGTCATAAATTTTCAATTTATATTTAAAAATTATTTTTTCTTTTATGTAATGTTCCGATGATCGATACAAATGGAATATTTTTGAAGCAAAACTCAATACTTTATTTAGGAAATAAATAATAAAATATTTTTATAAAATAATAGAAAACAGATTAAATCAATTTTAGAGTTTTAAAATATTGCTAAAATCATTTTGAATCAATTTGTGAGTGTTAGGAGGCTAGTTTCGGGCCTTAGAGAGCCTTTTTTGCACCAAACAGTACAATAGCTCAAAAGGTACAGCGAGTGCGGTACCTAGGGCTAAATGCATGAAACCTAAGCCCTAGTATTGTTTATTTTGGCATTTTGCCAATTAGGGTGCGGTACCTCTAAGGTTAGGTACTGATCCCTATGTCCCAAAAGTCAAAAATCATTCTGAAAGACCCTTATTTCAACCCCAAACATTACCAAAACCAAACTAAACTTTAACAGCCTGAAAATCACATTTTTAAAATTGAAAACAAACTCTAAAACAACTCCAACCAAGGCATACACGACATATGCATCATATTTAACAATTTTGCAACAAAACTCTACTTAAAACTTAGTAAAAAATGGATCATTCATGTTAAACACTTCAAGCATTAAACAAGCAATGTAAAACATATGTAAAATCATTTAAATTAGTTCAAAACATGACTATAATCTAGCATGCATGCAATTATACAAAAGATAGAGCCTTTTAGCTCAAAACCAATCACTTAAGTTTAAAGATGGAATTTGCAAACACATCCATTACATAACATAATAATATGAAACTAGTTTATAAGCATTAGTTGAGATCCTCTGGTACATGCCACTAGAAAGCTAAAATGCAAATACATGGGCTTCAAACTCTTTAATAATAGCAATGGTGTGAGCTGGTGATCCTCTGGTTGAGTTGGCTTCCAAAGTGGAACTACCTATGCGCAAAGAACGACAACGCGTTAAGCATGAAGCTTAGTAAGTCTCTAGGAGCTTAAATGAAGTATTATACGATGATACATGCACAGATGGTGCGAAATTTATTAAAAAATCAATTCAACCAAGCCGTCAATTTTCAACCTCAAAAAATCAGTCAACTTGTGATGAATTTTTGGATGGGATCCAGACATTTTTGGGCTAATATGTCTGCATAGCATTTTAAGAGTTATATCTTAGCTTCGAGCGCACTTTTAATTACTCAATTTCGAGTTTAGGAACTCAAGTCATGATTATTTTATAGAAAACCGTGCGAGCAAAATTTTTGGACAGGATTATTACGGAAAATTACAAGTTTCGGGCAGTAATTCAAATTTAAATCATATTGGAGTTTATGAGTTTTATGTTTCTTAGTCAACAAGAAAGTTTAGTTCTATTAAAACTTCTTCTTGATTAAATTAATTAGAATTTCATTATACTTGAAAGTTTTATTTGGATGTAATTAGCTAGCTTATATAAACGCCTCTTCATTTTTCATTAAAGACATAAAAATTGGTTGACTCATTCATTAATAAATTTTTAACTCTCGGAGTTAATTTCTTTCATGTAAGATTGCTTTCTTGTAATTTTTAGAAGTGATTTTTCTTCTCGATTTTCCTGAAAGAGTCAAGGGAATCCATTTTTAATCCTTCAATTTGCCAAAGATTATTTCTTCGAGGGTTGATTAGAGCCATTAATTGAATTTCTTGGGGTTTATATCTTAAAGGGTTCAATTGGACAACTATCTTCTATCCATATCCATAGGTTTATACGATCCATCTTTCACCATTTAATTTTTCATTTATTTATTTATTATTTTGAATATTTATTCTTTGTTCTTAATTTTTTTATTTTAGTTGTTTTTCATATTTTCGGGTTTTCATCTGGGTAGTCTATTTTATTTGATTCTAGCCTTAGATTTTTTCTTTAGCTTTTTTTTATTCTACCACGCATTCTAACACATTTTCACTTCTTATGTTAATAGGTACAAAAAGAGTTGCCTTTCCTTTATTCGCAAAACTTACTTCCTTTGGAGTCGATTTTTTCTTTGGTTTTTTAGAGACTTAGGTCAACTTTGTTAGAGAGTGATCCCACATCTTTTTGACCGAATAGTCTTTTTCACTATCGTCAAGCTCACGTCTGTCGAGGGTATAAGAATAATGACTCAGTGAGGCAATTTATCAGAAAATTTTTCACAAAATTACCAGTGAGGCAATTTCATAATTTCTCTAAACTTCTAGTGTCAAGTTGTAAATAACAAAAATATCTCTAGAAATTTTTTGAAATAATTTTCTTAGAGAATTTTCTCTCTACAACTTTTCTTGAATTCAAGTGTATGAGAATAATGACTCATGCTCTCGTTATATAGGGTGAGTTTAGAGATAGTTAAACTAGAATTAGATTTAATCACATTAATATTAAATTAATAAAATATTATCTAGATAAATATTAAATTAAATTTAATATCTCATACTAATATCTAGATAAATATTAAATTCATTAAAACAATATTATCTTCAGAAAAGTTAATATGAAATCAAGCTACCTGGTAGAGTCCCACTAGGAGTCCAATTTTTTCATTGCTCTACCACCGAAGAACTACCGCTGCCGACCATCCATCGGTCGACGGGTCATTATCGTCGCAGCCACCATACCAGACGGTGCCATCGTCGGTGCGACTCCCTCGAAACCTTGAACTTTTTCCATTTTGCCCAAATGGGCCTACTCGATTTCAACTGTTGCTTGTTCAATCCGGGTCAGTGATGACCCGATTGGTCTGGTCCAACCACTGGTTGGACCGTCAACCCAATTTCATACACGGGGCCCGATTCAACTAGTTTTGGGGTTTCAATCTTAGGCTTTGGTTCTCGAGTTAAATTTTTTATCTCGGGTCCAATTTTTAAGTTCAATTACCCACTGGGCCAATTTTCTAACTTGAAAATAAATTTATGAAAATATCATATTTATTTTAATTAAATTGATTAATTTAATTTTACTTGATCAAAATTAATTTTTCTAAAATTCACTAAGATTTTCGACATTAATTTTTTAAGAAAATTCTTTAATCAAATTCTCTAATTGAACAATTCACATTACCACCTAATTTAATTCCACATCATATAAAGCGTGCAACACTCTATACCCGGCCTAGACGTTATGGCCGAATCTGGCGATGTCACATGGAATGGAATTTGAAAACGAATTTCTCATGTTAAAACCTTTACCATTTATTAGCTTCTATTTATCTCTTGTTGTTTCCAAAATCGCTTACTTATTTAATCGATTGCTTTAAAACATAACTTGTTGCGGAAGCTTTAGAAAATCATTTATTTTCTGAAAAACCGAGTTAATTAAGTAATTCCGTCCATTTTAGGAAAGCCCTTTTTGTTTTAGAGAAAACCGTTTGTTCGTTGAGTTTGTGCAGTTATGAAATCCATGAAAACCTCAATAAAGTAAAATCCCAAGGAAAGTCCCAAATTACATCAAAAATTTACCCAATAATAATAGTAAAAATATAACCAGAAATCAAAACTGAAAGTTTTATTAACCGTGGTCACCACTGAGTTTTTCGCCGCACCGATCCGTCTAAGTCTGGGGATTACCTATACAGATAAAACAGAAAGGGGTGAGTTTTACATAAACTCAGTGTGTAATCCCCACAAATCACATGCATACAGTCGGTCACAACAAACAGTCAAATGCAATCTGGGCCTAAGCCCATTTGATTTCGATAGAGATTCGGGCCTTAGCCTGCTTTTGATTCAGTGAACAGATATGCATTAGGGCCTAAGCTCGTCACAGTAACAGTATCAGATATACATTTATCAGTAACAGAATCCTACCTAACCAGCCTCTACACACCATCTCCGTCCAACCCTACACTCCATGTGGGGATTAAATCAACCCACTTATCCCTACACTCCAGGTAGTACCGAATGCGACACATTATCAGTAGATTTGTAGCTGAGCTGCCAGATATTAGGCTTAAGAGCCTTTCAGTACACTTCCTCCATATATCATCATCCCACCCCAATGCAATGCAAACATACAATGAATGACATGCTATCTCATGATATCAGTACATATAATCAGTAAATGTATACATGCATACTATCATGCTCAATATATATCCATCAATCAGTCAGTTCACACAATTAGGGGTCTAAGTAATGCTTACCGATCCTACAGTAGGTTCACAGTCAACTTGGGCGACCCGTGCAACCTTAGTAATCAATTCAGTGAAAATGGGCTCACACGCCTATGTGGCCTACCCGTGTGGGCCCACACGACCCAAATTTTCCTTGGCCGTGTGGATCACACGGCCTGGCCCAAAATCTCACACGCTCGTGTGGTTTACCCATGTGGACCCAAACGCCCGTGTGGCCCACACGGCCCAAATCAGTTCAGCCCGTGTGTCGCACACGGCCTACCTGGCCATCACACGGTCGTGTCATGCGCGCATGGCCTGGCCTCGTCGAACACTCGCCCGTATGGCATCGACAGTGAGGTTTTTAGCTTTCATTAAAACCTCGTTTTCTGTGCAATCGAGTACACACCTAATTCGTTTTCACTGATATTGCAATCCCGAGATCTCAAGAACCACCGACGAAAAACCTCCTTTAATACAGCTATAACCAAATGAGCGAGACTCACCGCTCAAAGCCTTTTCCTACACCAACAATTGCAGAAAGGCAAATAAAATCCCCATTCACTTGTTACTTGATTACGACAAAAGAGAAGAGAACTTACCAAACCCGCACGAGTGCAATTCCCGTAGTATAAGAAAAGAGGAATAGGAAAAACAAAAGAAAGTGGAGAGGGAAAGTTCAAAGGAAATTTGGCAGAGTTTTGGGAAACAGAATGTCAAAAAAAAGAAGAAGACAATTTTCGTAAAAATGGAAAAACATAAGCAGCCAAGAGATAATGGCAACCCCCAAAATCCCTTAGAAATCTCCCCACTAACCCACTACTCAACCTCCTTAGAATTCCTGTTTGACCGAAAATCTCTCGATCAAATGAACCAAAAATAAACTCCCACGCTCACGCAGGGATTCAAATACAAGACCTTCAGTAATCTGACACCCAACTTAACCACCAGACCAGCAGGCCCATTCTGATATGGTTTCATAAATAATTAAATATAATCTCACTGAACAGAGATAGGGCTTATATCAGAAAAATACCAAATTTTTTCCAAATCTAAGGCTTGAACTTGGGACCTTACACACACACCCAAAACACATAGCCACTGAAGCAGATACACAGTTGTGTCACATTTTAACAGAACCAACAATATAAATTTTGGGGCGTTACAAAGCGACTTAATTAAATTATTTCCAAAGTTGTAGAATTTTCTTCTAATTCAAATGTAGTCTGATCGAGCTTTTGTTGAGCGAGCAGATGGACCAATCAAATATATACAATTAGGCTAGAGTAATTGCAATTATGTCCAGAAGAATCATTTCGATAATTCGTAATTTACTTAATCACGGAGTCAATCCACAAGAAGTACTATGTTTGAAAGCTCTTTATTGTATACTCTTTACGAAAGTAATTTATCCAACTGGTTTGTCCAATGACCTTGTCATGTGTGTGTTACCCTCATATGATACCCTTGATTCCTTTGAGCTAAATTTGTTCATTCAATACAATCCTATTTTAACTCATTGTTACCATTGTGTCTTCTTAATTATTAATATGATCACTATCAATTAATGATTATGATAAACTGCTCGTTCAAGAACAAGCAACATGTGACCACGTTACATATTTACTAATCCACAGAATGCCAATGAGAGGATATCTTTAACTCTTTAATCGAGCTATGAATTCCATTGTTACTAGTAAAGCCATGTCATACAGAAGTCATGTACCCAACATACCAGCTATCGGCTCGATCATTTTTAGAGTATAAGTTTCTACATATATCAAAGCACATGAGTTATATACACATGGTCAACGACTAACTTAGGATTTAAGTAAGTCACACCATGAACGTTACAAGTGAATTAATTCACAAACGAATTTAAAACTAATTCAACTTGGGTCCAGTCCAATGTATCATTCTTCCAATGAGTACATTTATGTCTCTACCCATGGAGTCAACTGTTTTGATAGCCAAGACTAGTCATCTCCCTAATTGGAATTGTAGACGATATAATAATCCTTTTAGGTATTTGAATCAATGCTCACTTTCATTCTTTTATGGGATTATGAGCTCATTTAGATTATTAATTGAATTAAGTTATCTTTCTTGCAATGTAAATGTTCTTACAGTGCCTCTTATTATCAGATTGAACTTAGATAATCAATGAACTAATATTTGCTTATCACAATTTCACTATGTATGCGAAATATGAAAGATAGAAACACAAAAGATATAACAGTGAAATGTGAAATTAACTTTATTTATTTATTCAACATTCATTAACATATAAAACATTTGCATATTTACTACAATATGAGCTCATTTCCAAAAGATTATATTCCTTTTATTAGAGAAACATATGGAAAGCATATTAAAAAGATTATATTCTTTCCAAAAGAATATCAACTTCCATGTCTTTCTATCTTTGACCGAAATTATTATAACTATTTATATTAATAATTTCGGTAAACTATATTCAATTAATATTTTATATGAATTAAATTCATATATTAATTTTAACTATGTTGTCTATTTGTGTAAAACAAATTTGTACATATAATATGTTCAAAATTTAACTGTCAAATTAAATTAAATTAATAATTAATTTAATTCATGTGACAATTAAACACAATACCAACTGTATTGGGATTCTATTCGCTTCAACCATAGGGTGTGACCCTGTAGACTCTTGTAATGTTGGTGGTAATACTGAAATATTTCTAATGTCACAAGCAATGTGTAACGCCCTAACTTGACCCGATTCACCGGGTCTGGATCTCGGGTGTTACTAGACGATACAACAATTTTAAAAAAATAATTTACAATTTCTCATTTATTTTAAATATGTTATTTGAAGTCCAAAAGAAAAACCGAACATTTGAAAACTTAAAGTGAAATATGTGTTAAACAACTTATTACAACATATTTGATTCGAATATTTACAAGTTTGAAATTTATTCAAGACAAACTCAAAAGACAAATTTCAAGACTGTGCCACAATCCTCTGTATGCATAATAGCCCAACTCGCCACCAACTTGGCGTACTCCTGGCGTTGTCCCTCTAGGTGAAGCCTATTCTTAAAGAACCTGGAAATAATAATAACCAATAAGTACAAAGGTACTTAGTGATCCCATTAACCATACTTCAATGGGGGCTTGGTAATATTGTAGAAATTTCTATAAGTCTGCTTCTACTCTGCATCATTTACTACGACTAATACCATACGATCTTATCACTCATGTATACGCCAATTATCATACCCTTGTTATATTTAATCTTTCATATTCAATTATCTGGAGGATTTTTCCTATCGCTTCATAACTCTCTTATCCTATGATACTTTCTTAACATAATATACCTTTAGAAACCACCTCCAACAATCCATAACATAACTCATGTTCTTCTTTCAAACAATTCCTTACTGACATCGTCTCAGGCAGATACATACATACGTTAGATACTTACACATATTTCGAAGAAGATATGATACCCTTTTTTTCATACTTACAGATCATCATAACAGACATCCTTCTTGGCATACAGATAAACATTTCCTTTTCATGGAGAACCCTTAAGACTTTATTCAACTATTACTCCAAAGTATATGAATACCTTATCTTAGTTATACTTGTTGTAACATCCTAGATTAGGGGTTATGCGTTCGTGTGTAATTCATGAGATAGTGGGCTCAGTGGGTGTGTTGGATGTGTTCTGAGGAGTTCTAGGAACCCTAAGGTGCATGGAAATGTATGGAAATGTAAGGCAATGTATGGAAATGTAAGGAAATGTAAGGAAATGCTCTGGAAACGTTAAGTTTAAAAGAGGAAAGTGAACATTTTTGGAAACTAGGGGATGTAAGGAAATGATGTGGAAATGATTCAAAAGAGGAAAGTAAACATTTCTGGAAACTTGGAAATATAAGGAAATGTCAAGTTTAAAGAGCCAAACGAAATTTTTGGAAACTTGGAAATGTAAAGAAATGTCAAGTTTTAAGGCTTAAAAGAGAAAACTAAGGCAATGTGGCCTTAAGAAAATAATATGAGGAATTTGACACACAAAGCACAGCTTGGAAAAGTGGCACTGGAGATGCCACTTAGGGCCTCTGGAAATGGCGCCACATGCAAGGTGTTGGGCCTGAGTTCGAGTCACATGGGAAACAAATAAAAGAAATTTTATTTTCCAGAAGAAGTGAGGTGGACGGCACATGGCTATAAATTAGGAGCTTTTATTCTTTTATTTTCAAGAGATAAATGTGGATATTATTTCTTTTATTTTGATAGATAAGGAAGAGATAAAAGAGGATTATTATTAGTATTATTTTTATTAAGAGATAAGAGATAATTATTGGATTAAGTTTTATTAAAGTGATAAATCAAGGGATAAAGCTATCAAAATAGAAGAGTGGTGGCCAAGTAAAGGACTCTAGCTAGTAATTTTGGCAATAAAAGGAAGAGTAAGGCTATTCTTCATTCATTCTTTTCTTTTCAAGAAAACCTCTGCCGAATTTTCTCTGCCATTATTCTCTTTTTCTCTTTTCTTTTCTTCTTCTATTACAAACACAATCCAAAGCCGAAGATACCAATAGCCCTAGTCGATTTCTCACTAAGCCTCAAGAGCCAAATTGTTATCCACATCAAAGCCATAGCCGAATCATCGCTAAGGGTTCAAGCAAGAGTTCCATCAAATTCTTGATAAGGGTAAGATTAGGTTAGATTCTCATTCTATTTCTTTTAAGGTGTCGAAATTAAGATTCTAATACCCTTAATATCACATGTCGAAGAGATCTTTCGGGATTTACTAAGTGTCGACTACAAGGAAGGAGAAGTTCTTTTCCGAAGGTACACCATAAGCCGCGTGTTCCCTAGTTATTCGGTGAATTTTGGATTTAAGAATCTAAGGTAAGTCATATTTAACATACTGCTAAGGGTTATTTGTTGTGAATAAGTGTTAGAAATTGATCTAACATGTAGTTATAGGGATTTCGATGTAGAGGATACAAGGATTTTGGGATTTGAGAATTTCAAGGTAAGTTTTAAGAATACTAATCCTACTAGGATTTGGATTTATGGTCGAATGGCTTTTTATTAAATTAGTAAGTGATTAATCAAATGTAGGAATTTGAGATCTAAGGCGATGAGATCAGATTCGGGATTTCAAGGAATTCGTTAAGCAAATCAGTGTGTACCCTACCCTAAGTTTTGATAGGTTCATGGCTATGTTTAAATTAAATGTATTATTAAGAATGCGTGTACTCATACTAACCTTCGATATATCATATGGCAATTATTTTAATATATGAATATGCATAAGAATGTGAATGTGGCTAAGTACCACAAATGTGGTAAAAGTACCCTGCACGCACGTTTCCTACTGATAGGATTATGAATATGATATATTTTGAACATATGAATAGTAACATGAATGAGAATTAAGTATGTTATGCATGATATAAAATTTATGGGGCATTCGGGATCTATGTGAAAGGGGAAGAAGGTGTTGACTTGGTCTCACCAACGGAATATGGTGACTACGGTCACAAAATTTGAATATGGTAACTTCGGTTACATTATCTCGAATTTGGTAACTTCGGTTACATTATTTGAATATGGTGTCTAATGACACAAATTATAAGGGCGATGAGCACGCCGATCGCAATGATCGCTTCGATGGTGTGTAGCGGATGGAGGGTTGACTTAGTAGTCCCACGGTGTGACCGCAGTACGGGTGGTGTGTAGCGGATGGTTAATTAGGTTTGGGTTTGGGAATGCATCATTAATTGTATTCTATGATTTGAATGTGTATCATTTGCATGCCTGATTCTATTATGACTTAGTGTTGTGTACACATTGAGTCTGTTGACTCACCCCGCTTGGGGAATATTTTTCTGTGTGATGAGCAAGAATGGACCGGGTCGGCAGGAGCTTAAAGGTGGCCATGCATAGCAAGAAATTTATGATTTGGACTTTCAATTTATTTAGAGTATTTTAAGTTTTACTTTGGGATCATTGATATAATAAGGCCATTGTGGTTTACTTTATTTTTCTTTTATTTATTATGTTTATGGATTTTTATCAATTAAAGTTTAAGTAAATTCCTTTTTAAAATTAACTCTAAATGTTTTGTCACCTTAAATAAATGGGTTTTAACATAAGATAAATTTGTTTTCAACTCAAGCCCAACCCAAACAATATTTTTTAAAAATCATACAAGTTTTTCCTAAGTAACAAAAGAATTTTGAACCGGTTTACTTGAGGAACATACCAAATCTGGTCAAAGCTCGTGGGCCGGGTTTGGGGTGTTTCACTTGTTACAGAACTACTAGAACTTACTAATATTTTACCATCGAAATAGACATATAGATTCATGGCTTACCAGATATTTTTGAGAGTTCACGCCATATAGACTTAGCAGAATACATCATACCAGTTATTAGACAGAGCACGCCACTAAGGCGATCCTTTCATAATTCGCCAAAAACGCTTTTCTTTCATGATTCGCCACAAAGACTTTTTTTTCATGGCGTGTTTACGATATGGATTTGCCTGAACTCACATTACATGATGTTTTCCTATCATCATCTTGGGACACGCAGGGAACTCTATTGGGTAATAACCATCCTTTAGTTCCTTTCAGAGAGAGTTATGGCCATGGACTTTCCATTTTAGAGTTCATGTATAAAGTATTGACAGACCACCTTTTTGACAACTTCACAGAGAATAAGCATAGACCCACTTTACAGACCCTTCATGCATTTAATATTTACATTCCAAGCATACATACATAACCATACTTCAACATCACATTATTTATACACCATTCATCATACACTTGAACCTATCAATTTCCATATCAGATATACATACTATTCTCAGCAAAGAATCCTGCATTCATAGATATCCTTTGGTAATTACTCATATATCTATATACATAACATACCATACCTTTCGTGATTTTAGTTTCATATTTCAGTTACTATCCTAAAAATCTCTTTGTATGAACAGTGCACATGCAAGAGTCAATATAAAGATTATCTGACAACCACAAATAACAACTTGAACTTCAGATCCAACAAGAAACTGTAGCAATCACTTGACATAGAGTAACCACTGATAGAGACCCAGATCTACAACTCTAGCTTTAGGGAGAAAGAAATACTTTAGGTTCCTTGAACTTTAGATAGAAGTACTTCTTGAAGAAGGAAGGAGAAAAACTCCCCCTTTTTAACTTGAATATCTATTAATATAACCTGAGTCCTTATTGGAACTCAACATGTGTCACAACTTTCTGAATTGCCTTTATAAATAGTTTACAGTTGTAGAGAGAGTCTAAAAAATCCAATAATTTATATACTTGGTTCTTCAGTTCTGTCCATATCTAACCAAATTGTTTATAATGTAACTATCACAGTAGCTCAATGAACTTGTCATACAATACCCTCGACGATAACTCCAACTTACAAAATTTTCAATACTCTTACCAAACTCTCCTTCCTTACAACTCAACATATTCTGAGTTCAATCCTCACATATTATTCTAACATTTGCTATGCGTCCGATCTATCTGGAAAAACAACAATTGGGCGGATAGAGCAACGTCACGGATTATTCTTAGCCTACTCGCCAGAACTTAGGACCCGCTAAAGCTGGGTATTACACAATGAGTGATATCTAGCAATGCATCATTGCTACCCAAGTTACAAGAAGTCGCAAATCAACATAACCTTTCTGTGATAAATTTTTCATGTATTATATCCTTTTATCCTTTATATCTAGATTGGACACAAGTCATGGAATAGTCACACTTGTATAGTCCAATCTCACATTTCTTGATATTCTGAGTAGACTACAATAAATAAATAAGTGTAATATCTCAAATCAAGTTATTTGAGTATAACCATGCATTTATAGTATCACTCCATCAAGTGGCCTAATATATTGCTCCCATTATGTAGGAGGGACAAATCATATCTTGATCAATCATATCCCACTACATAAATTATGGCATATCCAACATCAGTCTTTATAGTACAACCTGTTAGGGTAGACATTTGACTGTATCAAAATATACATCTCACGATATTGGGACAATGATGATCTCAAGTATAAGGATCATTTACATAGTTATCACTATGAGTAATGTTGTGAATATTACATAATAATCCAAAAAACATACTTATAACGGGTTGTTGTTCTCTAACACATACTCATGTGTTGATTTTGACATCCCTATGTCAATAACAACACTTTGTCATCAATCAACTACACATTAGTCTCAATGCATTATTATAGTCCAATCTCACAATAATACTTGACTAAGGACCTTTTAAGAATAATCATATTATTCTCAGGACTTTATTATTAACCAGTTTATTTACACACAAATAAAAAGAAACTAAAATGACAATGACAATGCCTTATATTAACAAATAATGTAAAACGAGTATGTAATTATAATCATCTCATGATTAGTCTTTGGGCATACTCTAACAACTTATGTGAGCCCTAATAGACTCACATTTTCCATACAGAACGTATATATTTTTTGTTTCAATACCAAGTGATTTGCAAGGGATTTTGTCATATACAGGGCTTCCAATTTCCTTCATAGGGTTGCTTTTGTCTTCTCCGAAAGTACCTCATGTAGAATATTTTTAGTGAGGCACAATTGAATTGTTGACAGTGCCTTCTCATCAAGTTCCTCCCATCTCAACAAATATTTAATTGGAAAAACCCCTCAAAAGAGGATAAAAAATGACGGGCAAAAGAAAGCTTCACTAAATCGGCAAAAAATTGAAAGAGGAGTACAAGATAGAGAAATATACCCTGCACCTAAAATATGAAGTTTTCTCGAAATCCCCACAAACTCTCTTAATTTTATTGTTATTCTAAACTATCTAGGGTTGCTAAATGACCTATTTATAAGCTGAAATTCGTGTACAATTATAACTAAAATATCCCTAGAATAATTAGAGTTTAACTAGGAAAAAAACTAAAGGAAAAAAACTACAAAGTTTAACTAGAAGAAAAAACTCAGTTATATGGGGAACACGTTGCTATGTCGTGACGTCGCTATCGGCTTGTCGGGATGTGGCGTTACTTCACGTCGGGACGACGACTCTTCCTTGTCACGACGTCAACTTTGTTTCGTCTGAAATGCGAAACACACTCCACAATAATTATATAATGAATTATATATATATATATCATTATGTTAAATATATTTTATTTGTTTTTAAAAATCAACTAAAATTATTGATATATTTTCCTTTATATATAACTTTTATATATGTCAAATATTTTTTTTTCACGTAAATTATGAGTATAGTAAATTTTAATATTATAAAGTCAAATAATTATTTCAAATATCATTGGTTCAAATATTCTCTTATGCATATTTGGTTTTTTTTTAAAGCATGTTGTTTTAATTTTTTTTTAAGTTTTAATTATTTTTTAATTAATATGTTATTTTCAAGTTTTTAATTAACAAACATGTTTTTAAGTTGTTAAAAAACATGTTATTAACATGTTATTTTTATTTTTAATTCATGTTTTTAATTAATAACTTCTTTATTTATATTGAAAAAATAATAAATATTTAATTATATAAAAATATTTTTTTGATATAAATCATTACGTTAAATATATATATTTTTAAAAAAATCAACTAATTTTATTGATGTTATGAATATCTTATTAAGTGGATGTCCATCAAGATCAAGATAAATTTTGATGTACTTTAAATTCTTTTAGTCATTAGATGTCGATCTCTACTTCATTTATAATTCTTATGCTTATAAATAGAGACTTTAAAGAAGCTTTGTAAATATTCCGATTGATCAATAAAATACGCTCTTTCTTTACTTTCTTATTCTCTTTGTTCTTTATTCTCTGTCTTTTATTTTATAACATGTTATCAGCACGATTCTCTTTTAATTGTTTTTCTCCATAAGTCACAAAAAAATTTCCCTTTCACCAAGCCATACCCCTTTCAAGCAACAACCAATGCAATAGCCGATCACTCAAATTTGCTACTCAAGCTGTTGTCGATTGCCTTCTAAAGCTACTACTATTTCAGTCTTCAATTTAGGCCTGCGTATTATGGGTAATCATTATGAAAATAAATTTATATAATTCTTACGTGGTTTTTTTCTCCTTTATTGATTGATTTTTGGTAAAATTATTTTATGAAAAATAATATTACTTTAAGGTTTCTTTTAAACTAAAATTCTTTTGTTAAATTATGGTATGTATGACATATTGATGATTAAATTATTGTTATTAAATATGCTTGAAATTATTGTATTATATCTTTTAAATCGAATTTATAAATATTTGATTAGAGCATCATAAGATTTTATAACATATATGTGATATTGAAATTTGGTACAATGTGTATCAGATAACTTTCAAAAATCGTACAGGAAAATTTTGATTTTGTTTATTAAATGATTTTTTTACTATTAGATTATAAATGCTATTATGAAAACAAAGTTGTTTTATTACTTGTAATAGTGCTCGTGATAATAGCAAGGGTGATAACAATGATGTTAAAGAATCTCAGGTATATTTTACTATGATTTATTTATTATATCATATTTATTATAATTGGAGACTAATCACGACAACATGAATAGATAGATTTTGATTTGAAATCCACACATGTTTTGCGATGGTGATTATGAATAAAGAATCAATGGAGGCGTTTAGAAGCCTATCCTACCAGATTTATTGCATTCCCCGAAGTGAATGCAAACATAAAGAAAATAAAAGATATAGTCATGGACCACTAAAAGTGGGAACCTTGTAATAAATAAGAGAACAATGAGAGTTCTCAAGATAACTCTTCAAAAGGTAAAGATAACCTATGTTATCAATGTGATATGAAACATTATTGGCAACATATATGCCCAAATATTTTGTTTTTGTTAATATTATTTGAGGAAGGATTTGAGAATGTAGTAATGAATTCTATCATTGTGTATATTTATCTTATTTGGTACTGAAACAAACAAATATTATTCCTGTAACGCCCTAATTTTCTTATTTCTGATTCTGTATAATTTTGACACAATTTTGTTTCTACTTCAGTGGTTAATGGTTCTGGGCATGTGGGAGAGGTCCCAAGTTCAAGCCTTACCTTTGGTAAATTTTGGTTATTTTTAAATCCAAGCATTATCCTTATTCAGTGGGCTTTTATTTAATTGCCTATGAATTCATATCAGAATGAGCCTACTGGATCGAGTGGTAAGGGGGTCATTGTGCGGGAGGTTTTGAGTTCGAATCCCTACGTTAGCAAGGGTGTTAAGTTTTGTTCGAATATCTGTTAAAGAGTTTCAGTGGAGTTGAATTTCTGAGGGAGTAAAGTTAAGGACTTAGGGATATTTTAGTTTTAATTTTTATCCATTGTTTTTTATTCTTTTCAAAAAAAAAATTCTCTTCTCCCAGAAAAGAAAAATCTGACGTTAGTTTCACTCAATTTTCCCCAAACCTGTCGTTTTCTTTTTCGTTTTCTTTTTCCTTCTGTTTTATTTCGATCTGTCGGCAATTTTGTTGGTTGCTTCTACTTTTTCTTGGGTATTCGGTAAGTGGGATTCTAGTAAGTATTAAAAGTATTCATTTTTCAAATTGCCGGTTGGAACCTTATTTTCTATTTTGGCAGCAAGAAATCGAGGAGAACGGGACTTCCCTCATGCGGAATCGTAGTCCAAAAATCATTCGAGTGTTCAAGTAAGTGATGAACAATTATTCTAATTGTTGTCGGCTTTGTAGTCACGGTTTAATCGTGTGTTAAGTCTAATTTCGAGCGTTGGTATGTCAATTTTTAGGTTCTGAAGGGTTCGTATTTGCTGTGGCATCAAATCGATACCAGGTGTGTACCCGAAATGCAAAAAATGAGGCTTTGACAAAAGCCGAAAAATGAATCTGTCGATGCCACACGGGCCTGTGTTCTCCCGTGTGTGAGACATGGCCGTCTGGTCGACGAAGACATGGTCGTGCGTAGCACACGGCCGTGTGGTGGCTTGAGTGTGGCCGTGTGGGCCACACGGGCAAAGACCAATCTGGGTGTGTGGGCCCATTATTCTGAAATTTTCTGTAAAGTCGCACGGGTCATTCTGTTTGACTGTGGGCCTACCATAGGGTCGGTAAGGGCTAACCAAACCCTGAAACTATGTGATTTGATAAGACTGATTATATGTTCTGAGTATGACTCTGTTATGCATGTCTGAGTATCTTGCTATTTATATACATATATATATGTATGCGAGCATGTCTAGTATGTTGTTTCTGTATCTGATAATACTATATATGTGACTGGAGTGAGATTTGTATATGAGGAGGAAGTATTCTGATCGGCGTTAATCACATTTATTCTAGCAGCTTGGCTGCATAATTACTAATATGTGTCTTAATGGCACGACGTGGTGTGTAGGGATTGGTGGGTGTTTCTAACGCCACATGGTGTGATGGGATGGTTGGAGTTGGTGTGTAGAGGTTGGGGGTAGGATTTTGCATATTTGTTATCTGAATCTGTTATCTGAATCTGGTATCTGGATCTGAATCTGAATCCATATCTGTTTCTGACTGTAGACATTATTCTATATGTTTGCATGATTAATTCTATTGGGTTACACACAGAGTTTACGTAAACTCACATCTGTTGTATGTTTTGTCAGGTAATCCACAGTCTTAGGCTGATCGATTTGGCAGGGACTCAATGGTGACCACTCGTCCTTAAATCGGTTAAACTTAGTGATAAACCAAAATAGTAACATATTCTAGGCCCACATTTAGTATGCTTTTGGATGAATTATCGCTTGAATTATGTAAAAAGGTGCTCTTAATCCTTTCTTTTCATGTCTTATACTCAGGAAAGCACCCAAGGATAAAAAGAACGAGAAACGGGCTCAAAACGGACCAAAACAGACCAAAGAGGAAATCGACACGGCCTAGACTTGGACCCACACGGCCGTGCCAAGTCAATCATCTAGAACACGGTCTAACCCCGACTCACACAGCTGTGTCTCATTAAAGAAATCCGAACACGGCCTGGCCACGACTCACACGGGCGTGTGCCATGGCCGTGCCGCTGCCGTGGAGAAGAGAAATTTCATTCGGGAAAGGATACTTAGGGAGAAAGAAACATATTTCAAAGGCCTATAAATACACCCTAAGTATGACCTAAGAAGGGGAGCCCAAAGCCATCGTCTAGGGTCGTCGTGCTAGGCCAGAGAAGGCAGATTTGCGGGGATTCACTCAGGGATAGCCAGTTGATCCATCTCAAGAAGCCAGAATTATACTCAAGACGGAGGATCTCCTCTTCAATTCCTTCAGGGGGTTTTAGGGATTTCTTATGTTTTGTTTTATCTTTTCTCTTGAGATGTTTTCCTTTATTGTTATGAACTAAACCCTTCGGATCCGAAGGGATGAAACCTATGATGAATCTTGTTATTGTTTTCTGAATTATATGATAAATACTTAGTTTGTTCTTAATTATGTAAGCTTAATCCAAATTTAATGTGCTTAGGTGGAGGAGGAATAGACCCTGCCTAAGAGTAGATCCAACATAATTAAGCGGAGTTGATCGCACGCCTAGAGATAGGGTGACGAGATTTTGCCGGATTATGGTGAAACCTAATATGGGAATCCATAGATCGATTTACTTCTATTCTAGGGGGTTATTATAAGAGAACGAGAGTTCCACTAATTAACCTAGGGTTAGACGTCATTCACCTCGAGAGAGGGTTTAATATACGTTAGGGAGTCTTACGGATCAAACTAAGTGAATAAATCGTATGGTTCAGTGTTAGATAACAAGTGAAGTCTAGGTGGATTCTTCCTAGGGTATCGTCTAAATCAACTGAGTTTTTCCCAAGTTATTTTCCAAAGTCATTCTTCTTTATCTTAGAGTCTTTAGTTTAGTAGTTAATTAATTTAGATTAATAAACAACTTCACTTATTTTAGGCTAAATAATAGAAAGAAAGTTAGTATTAGTACTTTTAGTTCCTTTGGGTTCGATAATCCGGTCTTGCCTAAGCTATACTACTGTTCGATAGGTGCACTTGCCTCAATCGTTGTCAGAGTTAGTTTTCGTGTTCGATCATTCTTTTATAAATTTTAAAGCTCGATTCACAGCGATCAAGTTTTTGGCGCTGTTGCCGGGGAACTAAAATATTAAGAAAGCTCTATTTTTATTACTTTAGCCATTATTTTTATTTTTTGCAATTTATTTTTATTAGTTTTAATTTTAATTTTGCTAAATTCTCTTTCTTTCTTTTCCTAGCAGGTACCTCTAGTTTATGACTAGAAGGAACCCGAGAGAACCTTTAGAATACGACAGTGATATTGAAGCTACCGCTCGAAGAAATCGCAGAGAAATTAGGCAAGCCCTAAATTACCAAGGAGAGCGAGAAGACAGATCCAATCCTACTGAAGGGATGGACGATAATAATTTTCCACCACAAGATGTGGCAGAAAATAATGCTCCTAGTACTATGTTTGATTATGCTAAACCTCATTTAACAGGAGCCGAATCAAGTATTGTTAGGCCCGCTATAGCTGCTAATAATTTTGAATTAAAGCCTAACACTATACAAATGATTCAACAGTTTGTTCAATTTGATGATTTGCAGGACGAAGATCCAAACACTCATATAGCTAATTTTTTAGAGTTCTGTGATACCTTCAAAATAAATGGCGTTTCTGATGATGCCATACGACTTCGGTTATTTCCCTTTTCATTAAAGAATAAAGCTAAACAGTGGTTAAACTCGTTACCACGAGGGTCAATCACTACATGGGAACAAATGACCGAAAAAATTTTATTAAAATATTTCCCACTGGCCAAAACGGCCAAATTACGTAATGATATCTCTTCTTTTGTGCAGATGGATTTAGAGACATTATACGATGCATGGGAGAGATATAAGGATCTCTTGAGAAGGTGTCCACACCATGGTTTACCTTTGTGGCTCTAAGTTTAGACTTTTTATAACGATGTAAACCCCTCAATGAGACAACTAATTGATTCAGCCACCGGTGGAACCTTGAATAATAGAACTCCTGAGGCAGCCTACGAGTTTATTGAAGAGATGTCGCTGAATAACTATCAGTGGCAAGTTACAAGGACAAGGACAACAAAAACAGCCGGAGTTTACAACCTCGACGCAGTAA
This sequence comes from Gossypium sturtianum, assembly GCA_025698515.1. NCBI lineage: Eukaryota > Viridiplantae > Streptophyta > Magnoliopsida > Malvales > Malvaceae > Gossypium > Gossypium sturtianum. The sequence continues at coordinate 107,226,215 of CM046955.1, forward strand.
CCATGCTATCAAATCAGGTAAAGTTGATGAATAAGAAGCTTGATAGTTTGTGTTCTTCGCAGTACATCCGGTCATGCGGTGCAGACGTAAGTGGTGGGCTATAATCCCGAGTACCCACCCTACCAACCGGGCACGTAAAGCGAGCAGATGAACTATATAGGTAACAATATCAGATCTAACAATAACCCATATAGTAATAATCATAATCCAGGTTGGAGGAACCACCCAAATTTTTCGTGGGGAGGTCAAGGAAATCAAGGAAATTAAAGACAACAACCTCCTCAAAATTTCCAAAATCAGCCCTATCTATAGGAAAAGAAGCCAAATCTCAAAGAGACGTTGAACAAATTCATAGCATCCACAGAAGCCCGTTTCCGAAAGACTGAGTCAACACTTGATGACCAACAAACATCGATCAAAGTGATAGAGAAACAAGTTGGAGAACTCACTAAGACAGTTGGACAACTTACTGAAATGGTTTCCAAAATTCGATCAGTGATTTTCTCTAAAGCAACAGAACAGGTAAAGACAGTTACACTGAGGAGTGGAAAGGAGTTAGTTGAACCAAAGAAAAAAATACTACATAAAGATGACAAAGCAAAGGATACGAGAGTTGGGGATGTAACTCCAAAATGCAAAGAAAGTAAACCACCAATCCCATATCCAGCGCAGTTAAAGAAAGAACGATTAGACGCCCAATACAGTAAGTTTCTTGAACTGTTTAAACAGATACATATTAACTTACCTTTTGTTGAAGCCATTTCACAGATGCCGACGTACGCAAAATTCTTAAAGGAACTCCTAACGAATAAAAGGAAGCTTGAAGAAGTATCCATGGTGGAGCTTAATGAAGAATGTTCAGCCATCCTCCAAAATAAGCTACCAACCAAATTAAAAGACCTGTGAAGTTTTACTATTCCTTGTTTAATTGGTAGTTTAAATATTAATAAAGCATTAGCTGATCTAGGTGCCAGTATTAATTTAATGCCTTATAAAATTTTTAAACGACTAGATCTTGGGGAACCAAAACCCACTAGGATGAGTATTCAGTTAGCTGATAGATCTATTAAATACCCTAGAGGGGTTATCGAGGATGTCTTGGTAAAAATCGATAAATTTATTTTCCCCGTTGATTTTGTTGTGCTTGACATGGATGAGGACATTGAGGTTCCCTTAATTCTAGGGCGCCCTTTTTAGCCATCGCTGTGGTTTATTATCGATGTAGGTGATGGTAAACTTGCATTAAGGATAGGCGATGAGGAAATTATTTTTCAAATTTATGATGCCATGAGATATTCTAGAGAACAAGATGATTCTGTTATTTTATTGATACCACCGATCATATCATTCAAAACTCATTACAGAAATTCTACATGATGACACGATGGAACCGTGTCACACTCAAGAAGAGGGGAAGAAGATGAAGTCCACGAGCTAAATTCAAAAATGTCATCATCAAGACAAACGGAAAAAGAAATCATTGAATTCGATGATGATTTAAAACAAAAACCCTCTGTTGATGAACCACCTAAATTAGAATTAAAGCAACTGCCAAAACATTTAGAGTATGCATTCCTTGGGGAAAATTATACGTTACCAGTAATTATCTCTTCAGAGCTAGAACCTCAGGAAAAAGAGGAGTTGATGCAGGTACTAAGAGAGCATAAAAAAGCCATAGCTTGGAAAATATCTGACATTAAGGGAATAAGCCCAACATTTTGCACCCATAAAATTTTAATGGAAGACGAGTACAAGCCATGCGTGCAACCACAAAGACGATTAAATCCCAACGTAAAAGAAGTCGTGAAAGCCGAGGTAATTAAACTTCTAGATGCTGGAATAATTTATCCTATTTCTGACAGCAAGTGGGTGAGTCCTGTGCAGGTTGTCCCAAAGAAAGGAGGCATGACCGTAGTAGCTAACGAAAAGAATGAACTAATTCCTACCGGGATGATCCACAAAGTTAGAGAGTTTGCATAGATTACAGGAAGCTGAATGACGCCACTAGAAAATATCACTTCCCTCTACCCTTCATTGATCAAATGCTAGAAAGGTTATCAGGACATATGTACTATTGCTTCCTAGACGGACTCTCCGGTTATTTCCAAATCCCAATAGCACCTGAAGATCAAGAGAAGACAACGTTCACATGCCCATACGGTACGTTTGCTTATCGTAGAATGCCTTTTGGATTATGTATTGCTCCTGCTACTTTTCAGCGTTGCATGCTAGCAATCTTTGATGAACTCGTGGAAGATATTATGGAGGTATTTATGGATGATTTCTCAGTTTACGGTAATTCTTTCCATCTTTGCCTTAAAAATTTAAAACGAGTCTTGATGAGATGTGAGGAAACAAACCTTGTTTTAAATTGAGAGAAATGTCACTTTATGGTACAAGAGGGAATTGTATTAGGACATAAAATTTCTAGTAAAGGGATTGAGGTAGATAAAGCAAAGATTGAAACCATAAAAAAATTACCTCCTCCTAGTTCAGTTAAGGCCATTAGAAGTTTTTTAGGACACGCAGGATTTTATAGAAGATTCATTAAGGATTTTTCCAAAATAGCTAAGCCTTTAACAAAATTACTAGAAAAGATGTTCCTTTCAATTTTGATCAGAATGTTTAGACGCATTCAATATCCTAAAGGATAAACTAATAAATGCTCCGATTATAATTGCACCTGATTGGAATCTACCCTTTGAACTAATGTGTGATGCAAGTGATTTCGCAGTAGGTGCAGTTCTGGGACAACGAAGAGGCAAGCATTTTCAGCCAATCTATTATGCTAGCAGGACTTTGACACCCGCACAGGAAAACTACACCACCACGGAGAAAGAACTGCTAGCTGTAGTTTTTGCTTTTGACAAATTTAGACAGTATTTATTATTATTATCTAAAGTTGTCGTTTTCACTGACCACTTAGCTCTTCGTTATTTATTAACTAAACCTGATGTGAAACCACGACTCATAAGATGGATTTTACTTTTACAAGAATTTGATTTGGAAATACAGGATAAGAAAGGAGCTGAGAACCTTGCAGCTGATCACCTCTCTAGACTCGAAAACCCCCATATCGAAGAGCTAAACGAAGGAGAGATAAACGATTCATTCCCATAAGAATAACTCTTTTCGATAACTCATTCTGAGGTACCATGGTTTGCGGATATTGCAAATTATTTAGCTACTAACATCTTGCCAAAAAAAGTAACACATCACCAAAAGAAGCGATTCTTTGCTGATGCAAAAAATTATTTTTGGGAAGATCCCTTTCTTTTCCGAATATGTGCAGATCAGGTAATTCGAAGATGCGTTACAAGGACAGAAGCAAGTAAGATTATAGAACATTGCCATTCAGGACCTTCAGGAGGACACTACAGTGGCATTAAGACAACACATAAGATACTTGAATCAGGTTTTTATTGGCCCACTCTATTCAAGGATGCCAACAGGTATGTCGCTTCATGTGATAAATGCCAAAGAACAGGTAATGTCTCTAAACGTGATGAAATGCCTCAAACATATATGCTATCATGTGAAATATTTGATGTATGGGGTATTGATTTTATGGATCCATTCCCTAGTTCATTCGGAAATAAATACATCCTAGTGGCAGTTCATTACATGTCAAAATGGGTGGAAGCCGAAGCTCTACCTACTAATGATGCTAGAGTAGTAGTTAAGTTCCTCAAGAAACTGTTCTCTCGATTTGGAACGCCTTAAGCTATCATTAGTGATAGGGGCACTCATTTCTGTAATAATCAATTTGACAAAGTCCTAAAAAAGTATGGAGTATACCACAGGATAGCTACCCCATATCACCCTCAGACCAGTGGGCAAGTTGAAGTAGCAAACCGAGAACTTAAGCGCTTTCTAGAAAAAACGGTTGAATCAAACAGAAAAGATTGGGCATTAAAAGTAGATGATGCCTTATGGGCCTATAGAACATCATTTAAAACCCCTCTAGGGACATCCCCATACAAACTTGTATACGGGAAAAGCTGTCATCTACCATTCGAGTTAGAACACAAAGCTTTTTGGGCCATAAAGTTTTTAAATTTTGATCTTAGCACTGCAGGAAAGAAAAGAATGATGCAGATGAATGAGCTAGACGAATGGAGAGCTGAGGCCTACGAAAACTCGAAACTATACAAAGAGGCAACTAAGCAACGCCATGACGCTAGTCTAAAGAAGTTGAAACAATTCGAAGTAGGGGACTTGGTCCTACTGTACAACTCAAGGCTTAAATTATTACCTGGGAAGCTGAAATCGAGATGGTCAGGCCCATTCATGATTAAAACAATTGTTCCATACGGCACAATCGAGGTAACTCACCCCACTAAGGGCACATTCAAGGTAAATGGTCACCGACTAAAAATTTATAATGGTGCAAATTTTAGAGATATGAGAGAGGAGCTTCTGGTCCAGGAACCTTCTTTTAGAACCGAAAACAGGGAAAGTCTAGCTTAAGACTATAAACAAGCACTTCTCGGGAGGCAACCCGAGCACTAACTTCCCTAACATTATACTTTTAACTGTTTAGCATCTAACTTCATACTAATTAATCTAATAAAGTGCAGGTTTTAGACCACACGGCCTTACACACACAGGCGTGCGTGCCGCGTGGTCCGTCTGGAAGTGGACAAACCATAGGCGTGCGGCCGCCGTGCACGACAAAGAAGAATCTTTTTCCTCAAAACGGGCTGCGATAATATCCCACGCCCGTGCCGACTACCCGTGCGAGGTTACTGACTTATTAAACATGGGTTAAACACAGCCGTGCCTACTAACTGTGTGAGGTTATTGACTTATCAAGCACGGGCGTGTCATAAGCAACACGGCCGTGGAAAATCCACCTGAACGCGCCTAAAATTTGAAATCGCAAAAAACACGGGCGCATAAAAATTAAACACGGGCGTGGTCCATGCCCGTGCTCGTATCCCTATTTAAGCATCTTTAACCGTCTCCTTTCCCCCAAATCAACCCTAAACCAAATTTTAAGCTTCATCCCTCTCAAATCCGGCCACATTCAAACCCTTCACCACCGAAAACCCTCAACCTTATTTTCTTTCAAGAAAACCACACTAAAACCGTGAACACGCCCGCGCCACCACCGTGCTGCAAGAAAAACATGCCCGCACCACCCCCGTGCGCCTACAGAAAACCTCACAGCACCACCGTGCTCCGCCCGTGTCCAGCCGATTTGCACCATCACGACCCATGGTTCCCTCCACTACTTCATTTTCTTGACTTAAAGCTTGATAAATTTCATATTATGTCATATTATTTCGTTTTGTTTAAAGTTTTAATATTAAATATGATTTATTTTCTTTTAGAACTCATTTTAGAACTTATTGAATGTTCATAATCTTGATGATTAGTTATGTGTGCTATTTAGCGTTATTAGATGGATTTCATATTCTCTGTTGATTAAAATCTTTTACAAACCTTCCTATGTAGAATTAGAATTGGTTGCTCATAGGTGAATAATTGTGTTTAGCATTTAAATATCTTGGGCCTAGATGACAATTTGGTACAATCGTTACTTGAATATTCTTTATTCTCAGGTACAATGTCGTCATCACGAGGGAAACGAACCACGGCCGCACCAACTAAGAAAAGAAAAGGGTCCGGATCATCCTCAGCCAGCGCATCTTCCGAATTAAGACACCGCTTCCTCCAATTCTCTCAAGAAGCTCAGGAAAAATGATACAAGGCATTCCGGGAAAGTCCTCTAGGAACCAGTAGATGCATTGACTGGAACGCGGTGGAACAGGTTGGATTAGCAACTGATATTCGAGCCCTCATATCGACCGAGCCATGGGAGCAATTTTTCTCTATCATTGAGCCAACTTATTTGGAACTCACCCTCGAGTTCTGCACTACTTTTACCTTACAGACAGTGATGGCCCAGTACGACGACCCGGGCACAGTGCAATTCCGCTTAGGAGGTACGGTACGTTGACTAAGCGTACCACAATTCGGCACGGCACTCGGACTCTATACGGAGGAATTTATAGAGGAAAATCCACTCTCCGAGTTAGACCGTCAACTCCACTGCACTCCCCTTTACTACTAGCGCAGCTTAGCACCCACCACGAATATCTACGATCCCAGTCGCTCGAAGGCGAAAGCCCTTGGCCCACCCCTACGATATATTCACGCCATTCTCACTCACACCATCACAGGACGACGTGAGAGCACAGGGGTGGTAAACAAGCACGATGTCTACTACCTATTGTGCATGTTAGAAGGGCACGTTTTTGACCTGGCATACTTCATCGCCTGTGCAATTCAACATCAAACAGAGCCGCACAGAAAGGGGATTTTATCGATGGGGCCCTACATCACACGCTTAGCTCGGTATTTCGGGCTCCTAAACACCGATGAACAAACCTCCTCACTTACACTGATAGGGCAGATGGCCCCACAGGGCATCCAGACGATGCTACATATGAGGATGATCTAGCGTCGACGTGGACCCGATCCACCTCAATACCGATTAGCACTATCCACTGACGAGGAGGAGCCCGAGGACATTACTGATGATGTCCCACTACCACAGGAGCCACCACTCCTGAGCCAGCGGCCCACCCATGCAGCAGCTTCACTTTCGGACATTTCTGCACGCCTTACTCAGTTCGAGCAAGCTACTGTACTCAGCAATTCACTGACACATCTCGACGTTTTGACGGTATCGAGGCCACCCTCTAGCATATTTGTCATCATTTCCACATCTCTTCACCAACACAACCGCAGGACCCTGCTGATGATGAGGACCTCTGAGTCCTTTTATTTTCCTTATTCTTAGTTTTCTTTTCTTTATTTTTAGTCTTTTCGTTCTAATTTTTATTTGTCTTAATTTAAACTCTTTTGTCGTATATGTTTCATACCCTTATTTTATTCATATTATCATTGGCTATCTAACCTTAGAGTATTACTAACACTGGCTTAATTTCGACCCCTAGACATCTAACTAATGACTTTGCAGTTTCAATGGTACACTCAAAAATAACGAACAAATCACTAGGAGTAACTCACTGCTACATAAGTCATCTGTCACCTCCGACTCAAGGAATCCACCCATAATTTAGGAAGTTTCACTTCTCCCCATATCTTATGATTTTAGTATTATTGTGTTATTATCTAACTTTGTATATTGAGGGCAATGTACATCTTAAGTGTAACACCCCATACCCGAGTCTGAGGCTTAGACCGGATACGAGACATTACTATGCTTGAACTTGCTTAATCATGAACTTACGGGCTATAAAATTTCATTCTGAAATAAGAACTTCTCTTTCTTAATCAACTGGTACTTTTCATGGGCCTACAAGGCCTTAAACTCATGTCCGTAAACTTTCGTAACTCAATCGAAAACTTTTCATTGAAACAGGGGTCACACGCCCATGTGAGTTGGGACACGCCCGTGTAACCCTGAGACACGCCCATGTCTCCCAACCGTGCTTAAAACTCGAGCTTACTGCCAAATTTCACACGGCCATGGCACGCCCATGGTCCTAGCCCGTGTGAAAAACCTTAGCATTCTAACTTATAACAAACGGGCATGGCACGCCCGTGGACTTAGACCGTGTACTACATCTTGATATACTGACTTATTTCACACGACCGGGCACATGCCCATGTTCTAACCGTGTGTCATGCACGGCCTTAACACACGGCCGTGGGATTAGTTCGTGGCCTATTCTTACTTATAAGACTAAGGTGCAGTTTATGCACGGCCTAGACACACGCCCGTGTGTCTAACCGTGTGGGCACTTAGAGGTTATTTACCAAGCCAATTGCCATCCTGAAATTAAGACCAAACTCAAGCTCAATTCAGCAACTCAATTATTACATCTTTCATGAACAATATAACATGCTTCATTGATATTAATAACATACATACTTAGTCAAACTTGGCCAATCACTTAGCCATTTACAAAAGAATAATAAACTTGATAGCCCATACTTTTGCCCCTTTCTAAGACATACTCAAAATGAAATGTTTCCTATACATGCCACACTTAATGTAAACAACTTGGCTATACCAAAATAGCGATTGATAGTGTGCTCCGAGCTCTGATGACAATGATCTACGAGATTAGCTTGGCAGAACTACATGGAAAGAAAGAATAAAAGACGTAAGCATTTAGCTTAGTAAGTTTGCATATAATGCACATAACAACATACTTGCTTAAATTAACCCATTTGACATAAACAATGGTATCATAATTTCAGCTATAAAGCTTACTTGCTCATACTTGATTCTTACATATCTCATGATACTTACTAGTCTCATACTTGTGAGGTAAACAAGGTACTTGTATCACTTGATCACATTGATCAGCATACATTTACATAATAATCATAATCTCTAATTTATCATTCATAAAATGAATAATACTCATTTTCACTTGATAATAACTTTACTTACTTAGCTTTCTTGTTATCTCTTTGGAGCTTAACTCGTTTGCCCGATGAATTTATATGAATAACCGAGGATACTAAATCTCATCTAAATTTCGAGGCCATGACTTAACATGGACTTATACGAAGTCTTTCTTGTTCTCACCAATGCCATGCCTTAACTTGGACTTATATGGGATCTCTTTCTCTTGATAACTTTTCAATGCCAAGCTTGCCTTGGACTTACATGATAACTTGTTCAATGCCAAGCTTGCCTTGGACTTACATGATAACTTACTCAATGCCAAGCTTGCCTTGGACTTACATGATAACTTGTTCAATGCCAAGCTTGCCTTGGACTTACATGATAACTTACTCAATGCGAATCTTGCCTTAGACTTACATGATATCTTGCTTGCTTGTCGATGCCATGCCTCGGCTTGGTCTTATACGGACTTTCTTGTTTCATGTGGTAGATCGAGAATCCTAAGCTATTCAACTTCAATCGGGGCTTTCTCATGCTTGGTTTCATTAATTCCTTTGTTTAACATAATATTAAAATTTTTCATAATAACACTATATATTATACTAAGCAATTAAATGATATAAATCATAAAGCTTAGAAATCATACAAACTTACCTCAATATACAAAATGTAGCTAGGTATGCAATTTAGTCCTCGACCTTGTTCTTGCCTCGGTTTCGATCCGGGCTTCGTTTTTCTTGATCTATAGTCATAAATAGATCATTTAATACTCACATTTACTAAATTGACTCTTAAATCATACTTTGGAAAAATTACTATTTTGCCCCTAAACTTTCTCATATTTGCACTTTTGCCCCAAGGCTCGTAAAATGAATTTCATTCAACTTTCTTAAACTTCATGCTTAGCTGATTCATTTTCTCTACTATGACAACCATCAATTCTCACTATTTCTACTATGTATGAGGAATCTCAAAACTTTTACAAACTAGTCCCTATATTCAATTTTTTATGAAATTCATTAAGGAAAATATGTTTATCTAACACCAAACTCTCATAATCTTCCATGAAACATCATTTAACAAGCATGTCATACATGGGTAGATTTTTGAACATGCATCTTAGCTCATTTTATAGCTAAAAATAGCTAATTCATAATACGAGAGCTTCAAAAACACGAAGAATATTAAAAACGGGATTAAGATGAACTTACTAGCAAGCTTGAAAGATGAGCAAACCCTAGCTATGGTTTCTTTGAAAATTTTGGCAACGAGGAAGAAGATGATAATGATTTTTGTCATCTTTTTCCTTTATTAATAATTTAATAGGTAAATGACCAAAATGCCCTTCTCTTAAAAATATCACCATTTACTAACTCATGTCCAATTTTGTCTAAAAATTATAATTTGGGCAAATTGCTATTTAAGGACTCATAATTGCTATTCTAGAGCTATTTCATACAAAATGCTTCTAGAAACTCATAATTTGCAACTTTTGCAATTTAGTCCTTTTTAGACCATTCAACCTCAATTTAGCAAAATTGCTTCATGAAACTTTCACACTAACATGCAAACATGGCATGAACCTTAAAAACTCACAAATTCACCTTGGATTCGTGGTCTCGCACCACTATTTTGACTAGGCCCTAAATCAGGCTGTTACATTAAGTGTGTGGGGGTGAATCTTAGATATACCAAACTTTTTGCATTATTCTCAAATCCCTGAATTTAGTCTTGTTTGAAAGTAATTTCCTCATATTACTAATTAGGATGAAATTTCTGATGATTTATGATTTTTATTGATATGTTTTAGATTAAGTCATTGATAATTGTGCATTGATAATTAAATTCTAAGAATACTAAAGAATCAAGCATGATAAGTCTATTTTTCAGAAATTAAAAATTTGCTAGGTTGCCAAACTGAGTTTAAATATTACTTTGAAGTTTGAAATTTACGAGGTTGACATCAAAATACCCATAATTTTTGTGAGTTTTTGAGCCTTATAGAGCATAAATTCTTTTTATTGCTCACTTTATTGATTATGAGTATGTCAACACTGATTTGTTATTCTAGAACTTGCATCGATTATACATGTCGAGACCACATTTTTTTTGATTTGATACACAGAGATGATAAAGGCACCTAGGATTTAACCCACTTACTCCATAAAAAGGCTACCTTCATAATTAACCCCTAGTGAACCCCTTTTAATCCTAAACAACCCTTTTTATTGACATAACTGCCAATATTAACCCACAACCCTTTGTTTTTGTTATCACCATTCCTTTTGACTACCCTTATATCGAGATTTGATTTGATTAATAGCCTAACTATGTTTTTATTTCAGTAATTTATATTTTGTTATGTATTTATGATTGTTCTTAAAAAAAATCAAAAGTATATTCATTATTCATTATTAGTTGTGATTAAATGAGCTTATACGTTTGAATTCCAAATATCAAAGAAGAAGCTCGTATTATTAGTATTATTAGTTTTTGATTGATGTAATTATTATTATTAGTTCATTAGTTCTTAGTTAGGTAATTTGTCAATTCAATCTCAATTCTAACCCTCTAATTCAGCCTTATTCCACACCTTAACCTTAGCCCCGTTACAACCCTAACAAAGACCTTTTGATTTGTGTTTCATCTCATATTTCAGTGGTGGAGATTTGATTTTCATGCAAGCCTATGGGATTAACTCTTCATGTTCGACTTTTGAGTGCCTAAATTCTGAACCTTAAACACTTTGAGTGATTTGAGTGAGTCTTTTGTGAGGATGTCAATCCTTGTCGATTTCAAATTAAAGGTAATTATTTAGGTAAGGGGAGACGCCTATGTTTTCGAGCTACAAAATCTATGACTTATACTGTTTGAATTTTTAGGACACTTTGAATTGAATTATCCATGTATAAATTATCTCTGAATTATGATGAGACACTATCAATAGGAATTATGAATTATAGGAAGTTCGTTTTAATTGTAAGATGAGAATTTTGCTTGAGGACAAGCTAAAGCTTAAGTGTGGGGGTATTTGATAAACCGAAATAGTAACATATTCTAGGCCCACATTTAGTATGCTTTTGGATGAATTATCCCTTGAATTATGTAAAAAGGTGCTCTTAATCCTTTCTTTTCATGTCTTATACTCAGGAAAGCACCCAAGGATAAAAAGAACGAGAAACGGGTTCAAAACGGACCAAAACGGACCAAAGAGGAAATCGACATGGCCTGGACTTAGACCCACACGGCCGTGCCAAGTCAATCATCTAGAACACGATTTAACCCCGACTCACACGGCTGTGTCTCATTAAAGAAATCCGAACACGGCCTGGCCACGATTCACACGGGCGTGTGCCATGGCCATGCCACTGCCGTAGAGAAGAGCAATTTCATTCGGGAAAGGATACTTAGGGAGAAAGAAATGTATTTCAAAGGCCTATAAATACACCCTAAGTATGACCTAAGAAAGGGAGCCCAAAGCCATCGTCTAGGGGCATCATGCTAGGCAAGAGAAGGCAGATTTGCGGGGATTCACTCAGAGATAGCTAGTTGATCCATCTCAAGAAGCCAGAATTATACTCAAGACGGAGGATCTCCTCTTCAATTCCTTCAGGGGGTTTTAGGGATTTCTTATGTTTTGTTTTATCTTTTCTCTTGAGATGTTTTCCTTTATTGTTATGAACTAAACCCTTCAGATACCCGAAGGGGATGAAACCTATGATGAATCTTGTTATTATTTTTTGAATTATATGATAAATACTTAGTTTATTCTTAATTATGTGAGCTTAATCCAAATTTAATGTGCTTAGGTGGAGGAGGAATAGACCCTGCCTAAGAGTAGATCCAACATAATTAAGCGGAGTTGATCGCACGCCTAGAGATAGGGTGACGAGATTTTGCCGGATTAGGGTGAAACCTAATATGGGAATCCATAGATCGATTTACTTCTATTCTAGGGGGTTATTATAAGAGAAAGAGAGTTCCACTAATTAACCTAGGATTAGACGTCATTCGCCTCGAGAGAGGGTTTAATATACGTTAGGGAGTCTTACAGATCAAACTAAGTGAATAAATCGTATGGTTCAGTGTTAGATTAATAAACAACTTCACTTATTTTAGGCTAAATAATAGAAAGAAAGTTAGTATTAGAACTTTTAGTTCCTTTGGGTTCGATAATCCGATCTTGCCTAAGCTATACTACTGTTCGATAAGTGCACTTGCCTCAATCGTTGTCAGAGTTAGTTTCCAGGTTTGATCATTCATTTTATAAATTTTAAAGCTCTGATTCACAGCGATCACTGGGCAATTTACGTTTTGGTATTCATTATGAGAGTTTGTAATTTGTGGGACTCTCTGGACTTTATGGTTTTAACTATCGATTTTGGATTGTTGATTTTTTTTCTACATGCTCGGTTAAATTGTTTTATGAAATTGACAGTTTTTTTTACGCAAAAAGAGGTTTTATTAAAAAATTACGTTTCAGATTTCTATATGTATTGGTTTTACTAAACTTCTGCTGTAAAATAGATTTTGGAAAATAAACGAATTAGTTAATGTTTTCTAAATGGATGTAAGTAAATGAGTTAAGTAACTGAAATTGTAACACCCCTTACCCATATTCGACGCCGGAATAGGGCACGAGGCGTTACTGAATTAAAGACCTCAAGATCGCCACTTAGGCACAAAATGACCACTCTCTTTGGCCATCACAACAACCTCAATCCCGACCTACAAGGCCTCTCTCAAACACACAAGGGCTCTCGAGACCATATCGAAAACTCTTACGATCTTAAAATTTTTCCATCTATACAGGGCTCACATGCCTGTGTAAGATTTGGCACGCCCGTGGATGTCACACACGCCTATGGTCACTACCCGTGCATGAAAACTCAAGCATTCTGCCAATGCCCCACGGTTAGGGCACACGCCCGTGCTCTCCACCCGTGGTGCACACTGACTACCTTAACACGGCCTAGAGTCTAGACACACGCCCGTGTAGCTAGCCCGTGGCCAACACACGTTCTAGGCACACGCCCGTGTGACTAGTCCGTGGTCTATTCTGATTTAAAATACTAACATGCAGGGGACACACGGCCAAGTCACACGCCCATGGGCAGACCGTGTGTCACACATGGCCTAGACACACGCCCGTGTGTCTACCCACATGGATAAGAACAAAGCTATTTGCCAAGTTCTTTTCACCCTTCTAGCATACACAATCATGCACTCATTCAACACATCCATAATCAACTCAAAGTCTTACAATCTCACATAGATAACTTCATCTTTTCATATAATAAAGTGCCAACAACTATGGCATTATACAAAATAGATTATCCATCTAAAGGCCAACACATCATAGCCATAAACAACAAAATTCACTAACTTGTCTAGCCCCTATACATGCCATATACAAAACACTGAGTCTAATGTACCAGAGTGTGCTGATAGTTTGGGCAATCTTCCAATTGATCCTAGTCTCTTGATTCAACACTTTTGCTCTATAAGACAAGGAAAAAGAAACAGAGTAAGCTTTGAGCTTAGTAAGTTTACACATAAACAATTAAGCAACATAGTATAAGCTAAACAACAATTAGCATTATACTAATATATAATGTACAACTATGCTTACTCTTTCTATCCCTTACCACATTTCTGACACATCATGAGTCACTTACTCATAACCATTGACATGCACCCCTGCATTCAATATCACATTTACACAATATACAACACATCATTATTTCTCAATAATACATCCACACAGCTATGCTACTCACTATCACATCCACAGAGCAAATCTCTCGGTGGTTCCGCACTAAGCCCACCACAATCAACTAATAAGGTAGTATCGCACTTAGCCTACCAACAAGGTATTCATAGTGGTTTCGCACATAGCCCACCAGATAATATACCTAACGATAGCATCGCACATAGCCAGCTCATCGTCAATATGTATTAGGATGGTATCGCACTTAGCCCACCATTTAGCATTATTACAACACATTCACAAATCTACTTACTTAATCATTCATTTCACTTGAACCATATAGGTTCTCAATCATTCTCAACCATGCTATACACTAGCTAGCATTAACAAATTGTAAGTATGAATGCATTGTTTGTGCATAGACTTACCTCGATACTCAAAAGTATAGAAACATGCAATTTAGTCCACCACTTTGCTCTTGCCTCGGTTTCGATCCGGGCTTTATCTTTCTTGATCTATAATGAATAAATCTGCTTATTCAATACACACATTGACCAAATTGACCCACATCTCATACTTTGGCAAAATTACTCTTTTGCCCCAAATCTTTCTCATAATTACACTATTGCCCCCAAGGCTCGTAAAGTGATTTTTATTCAACTTTCTAGCCTTTCATGCTAAGCCGAATCACTTACTCAACTAAAGCAATCATCAATTCTCATCACAACACACATGTATGACCAAACTCAAGATTTTTACAAACTAGTCCCTACATGCATTTTCTATGGAAACTCATTTAGCAAAAGATGTTTCTACTACATCAAGCTTTCATAATCTTCCATAAAACATCAAAATACATGCATGTCATACATGGCCACATTTTTGAACATCCATCATAGCTCATCAAATAGCTAAAAATAGCTTACTCATGCAACAAGGACTTCAAAAATACAAATAATATCAAAAACGAGGCTAGATGCACTTACTAGCAAGCTTGAAATTTTTGAAGAACCCTAACAATGGCTCTCTCAAATTTTCGGCAGCCTTGGAGAAGAAGATGAATGAATTTTGTCATCTTTTATCCTATTTTAATCACTTAATTATTAAATGACCAAAATGCCCTTTTTGATAAACTTTCTATTTTAACTCATCCATGCCCAAATTTGTCCAAAAAATAGAAATTGGGAAAATTGCTATTTAAGGACCTCTAATTAATATTCTAAAGCTATTTCACACAAATAGCTTCTAGAATCTCACATTTTGCAAATTTTTCAATTTAGTCCTTTAGGACAATTCAACCGCAATTTCACAAAATTACTTCATGAAACTTTCACACTAGCATGCATACATAGCATAAACCTCAAAAACTCATTCATATACCTCGGATTTATGGTCTCGCGCCACTATTCCGACTAGGCCCTAAATCGGGATGTTACAACTCTCCCCCCTTTAGAGATTTTTGCCCCCAAAAATTTTACCAGTAAAGAGGTTTGGATGTTGCTCTCTCATAGCTTCTTCCGTTTCCTACGTAGTCTCTTCCACACCGTGTTTCTGCCATAACACTTTCACTAGTGCTATGCTCTTACTTCTCAACTGTTTCACTTCTCGAGCCAAGATCTTAATCGGCTCTTCATCATAAGACATATCCGGTCTTATCTCAATTTCCATCGAAGGAATCACATGTGAAGGATCGGAGCGATACCGTCGCAACATCGACACATGGAACACATTATGAATCTTTTCCAACTCTACCGGCAAAGCCAACCGGTATGCTACTGGCCCAACTCTATCTGTAATCTCACACAGCCCTATGAATCTTGGACTCAATTTTCCTTTTCGTCCAAATCTCATAATCTTCTTCCATGGGGACACTTTCAAAAACACTTTGTCGCCCACTTCAAACTCAATTTCTTTTCTTTTTAGATCCGCGTACGACTTATGTCGGTCCGAAGCAACTTTCAGACTATTACAGATTATTTTCACTTTCTCCTCAGTCTCTTTTACTAGATCGACCCCATGGATCCGCTTCTCACTAAGCTCGGTCCAATACAAAGGAGTCCGACACTTACGACCATACAGGGCCTCATACGGAGCCATCCGTATACTTGATTGATAACTGTTGTTGTAAGCAAATTCGACCTAAGGTAGATATCTCTCCCAACTACCCTCGAATTCTAACACACAGCATCGAAGCATATCTTCGAGAACTTGAATCACTCTTTCAGACTGACCATCGGTTTGCGGATGGAATGCAATACTGAAATTCAACTTTGTTCCCAAAGCCTCTTGCAACCTCTTCCAAAACCTCGAAGTGAACCTCAGATCCTTATCCGATATTATAGACACAGGTACACCATGTAACCTCACTATCTCTGCAACATACAACTTAGCTAACTTATCCAGTGAATAATCAACACGTACCGGAATAAAGTGAGCCGACTTCGTTAATCTATCCACAACAACCCATACAGTATCTCTCTTTTTCAGAGTCATCGGCAACCCCGTCACAAAATCCATGGTAACCCGATCCCACTTCTATTCGGGTACCATCACTGGCTAAAGCAATCCCGAAGGCACTTGATGCTCAGCTTTCACTTGTTGACAAATCAGACACTTTGTCATGAACTCTGAAATATCTCTTTTCATACCCGGCCACCAATAAGACTTCTTCAAGTCATTATACATTTTGCATCGCCGGATGTCTTGACAAACATCCACCGTGGGCCTCATGCAAAACCTTTTGGATTAACTCCTCATCTCTAGGTACACAAATTACGTCATGGTACAACAAACAACCATTCGAGCCCACTCGAAAATCGTAATCACTTTCTCGACTCACGCTTATCTCTCTTAGCTAACATCTCACTTTGTCATTTCTCCGAGCTTCACATATCTGTTGAACAAATAGTGGCTTAGCTCTCAACTCGCTGAGAATAGCACCATCATCGACAATGCCAAACTCGCCCTCATAACTCTTAGAGCATACAATGATTTCCTACTCGGGGCATCCGCAACCACATTCGCTTTTCGGGTGGTAATCAATGACTAACTCATAGTCTTTCAACAACTCAAGCCACCGTCTCTGTCACAAATTCAGATCCTTTTGATCCATCAAATATCTCAAACTCTTGTGATCCGTGAAGATTCGGCACTTCTCACCATATAAGTAATGTCGCCAAATCTTTAACGCGAAAATAATCGCAGCCAACTCTAAATCATGAGTCGGATAATTCTTCTCGTGCGGTTTCAACTGTCTCGGGGCGTAAGCGACTACCTTACCCTCTTGCATCAACACGCAACCGGGACCATTAAACGACGCGTCACTATAAACCACGAACTCTTTCCCCGATTCTGGTTGAACCAAAACCGGTGCCTCAGTCAATAATGTCTTCAGTCTCTCGAAACTCTGTTGACATGTCTCAGTCCATTCAAACTTGACATCTTTGTGCAATAGTTTCGTCATCGGGGTAGCAATCACAGAGAACCCTTTTACGAAACGTCTGTAATATCCTGCTAATCCTAAGAAACTTCTAATTTTTTACACGTTCCTCGACGGTTTCCAATCCACAACAGCCGATATCTTACTCGGGTCAACTCTAACACCATCACTAGACACAATGTGTCCTAGGAATCCGACCTCACGGAGCCAAAACTCACTCTTGCTAAACTTAGCGTACAACTGCTTATCTTTTAAAGTTTGCAAGACAATTCTCAAATGGTCTTCATGATCGTTCTCATCCCGGGAATAGATCAATATGTCGTCAATGAAGACAACTACAAACTTGTCCACATATGGTCTGAAAACACGGTTCATCAGATTCATAAAAATCACCGGTGCATTCGTCAAACCAAACGACATAACCAAAAACTCATAATGGCCATACCTTGTTAGAAATGCAGTTTTCAACACTACCTACTCTTCCACTCTCAACTGATAATAACCAGACCTCAGGTCTATCTTGGAGAACATCAGTAGCTCTTCTGGCTTGATCAAAAGATCACCAATCCTTGGTAAAGGATATTTATTCTTAACCGTCACTTTGTTAAGCTATCTATAGTCTATACACAACCTCATAGACCCATCTTTCTTCTTCACAAACAATACCGGAAAGCACTTACGGTGAGTAGCTCGATCTTGCAAAACCCTTATCTGTTAACTCTTGCAATCGAACCTTGATTCTTTCAACTCTAAAGGTGCCATCCTATGCGGAGCAATTGAAATAGGTGCCGTTCCTGGAACTAACTCAATCCCAAACTCAACCTCTTTCACTGGAGGTAATCCGGGTAACTCTGCCGGGAATACATCTGGATACTCA
Source organism: Gossypium sturtianum (assembly GCA_025698515.1). NCBI lineage: Eukaryota > Viridiplantae > Streptophyta > Magnoliopsida > Malvales > Malvaceae > Gossypium > Gossypium sturtianum. The sequence continues at coordinate 107,244,636 of CM046955.1, forward strand.
CATACCACTGGCATTGTTTCAAACTCTACTCTAACCTCTCGAGTATTCAACACAAAAGCAAGATAGGACTCACACCTTTTTCTCAAGCATTTATCAGCCACTAAGGAAGAAATCATCACTGGTAGACTATCCGATCCACCTGATTCAACCCGAACCACATCTTCACTCTCACATTTCAAATCAATAAACTTATTACCACAGTTCACTAAGACACTATGGGTAGTCAACCAATCCATGCCTAGGATTAAATCAAACTCATCAAACGGCAACAACATTAGATTTTCCAGAAAGCAATGACTCTCAATCATCAAAGGACAATCCTTACACACCTTGTCCACTAACACATGCTTACCTAACGGGTTTGACACCTTAACCACAAAGTCCGTAGACTCAACAGTCATACTCAAACTAGATGCCAATCTCATGCAAATATAAGAATGAGTAGACCCTGGATCTATTAAAGCAATAACAAGGGTGTTAAAGAGAGAAAAAGTACCCGTTATCACATCAGGGGAGGATGCCTCTTCGCGAGCCCGAGTGGCATATGTCCTCGCAGGTGCCCGACCCTCCGGTCTCACAGCAGAGTCTCTAGATGCACCTCTACCACTATTCCCGCCTCTCGGGTTCCTTGGTGGTCTACCACTTGCAGACACATCATTGGATCTCATCTCTTGCTTCTCTTCCTTATCATCCCTCTCGGGGCAATTTCGGATAAAATGGTCGGGGGAACCACACTTATAATGAGTTTGATTGTTACCCCAACACTCTCGGTGTGATATCTACCACAACTTGGACACTCCGGTTTACTCTTCTGGATTGCCCACACTTTCCATCGAGGTAGCTTGGACTCTCGAACCCGAACGAGTATTGCCCAAGTCTCGATGTGAATAACCCATCAGCCGACGCCCTAGGACTCACTTCCTTGGACCTTTTCGATCGGGCTTGATACGACTTGCCCATCAACCTCTTTCTAGCATCTCGGGCTTCACTCACACCCTTTTCTTTTCTATACTCAACTCTTCTGGCCTTACTTGCCCTTCGACCAACACTACAAATTCTTTCAACTCCAAAATACCCAAAGAGGAGTTTGATGTCCTCATTCGATCCGTCTTGAACCTTTTACACAATATGGTCTCTGTCGACACACATTCTTGAGCGTATTTGCTAAGTTTCTAACAAACTCACGCTCATATTCCGCTCATCGACGTTCTTCCTTGCTTCAACTTAAGGAATTCCTTCCTTTTCCGATCAAGTAAACCTCCGCTTATATACTTCTTCCGAACTCTTCCGGAAAGAAGTCCCACGTCACCCGCTCTCGGGACCACCGACGCCAACGTCTTTCACCAATGGTATGCCGAGTCCTCGGCAAGGATATGACACACTTCAAGCTCTCTTCGTGTGTACAAGAGAGTTCATCGAATACTCACATCGAGTTCTCTATCCGAACTCGCCTCTCGTGGTCATCATCAACCTTAGCTCTAAACTCCTCAGCCCCATGTTTTCTAATCTTATCTACCGGGGGTTTCGATATCCTCACTACGTCAATACCTTGAGGAGCCACAAGAATTGGCTAAGGTATAGGAGGAGGAGGTGGAGGAGGTTGAGCATTAGGGTTCGCTCGAACATAATCCGAGTACCAATTGCTCATCATCTGGAGAAAGGCTTCCCGAGCCCCTTCCCCTTGACCCCTAGCCTCGGTCCACTTTGAACAGGCACGGTTCCTTGCGCAGGAGTCGGCGCATTACTAGCTGCTTCATCAGAAGTCAATGGATCGGAATCCATATTCTATATAAAACAAGATTTAAAATTATCAGAAGCCACCACACTATCATTGTACACTTATGGCATGTATAGCTAGACTCTTACACCCGTTATGGTAGTCATAGAACCGACTAAACCATAGCTCTGATACCACTAAATGTAACACCCCTTACCCATATTTAACGTCGAAACCGGGCACGAGGCGTTACCGAATTAAAAACCTCAAGATCGCCACTTAGGCACAAAATGACCACTCTCTTTGGCCATCACAACAACCTCAATCCCGACCTACAAGGCATCTCTCAAACACACGAGGGCTCTCGAGACCATATCGAAAACTCTTACGATCTTAAAATTTTTCCATCTATACAGGGCTCACACGCCCGTATAAGATTTGGCACGCCCGTGGATGTCACACACGCCCATGGTCACTACCCGTGCATGAAAACTCAAGCATTCTACCAATGCCCCACGGTTAGGGCACACGCCCGTGCTCTCCACCCGTGGTGCATACTGACTACCTTAACACGGCCTAGAGTCTAGACACACGCCCGTGTAGCTAGCCCGTGGCCAACACTGATTAACACATACGTTCTAGGCACACGCCCGTGTGACTAGTCCGTGGTCTATTCTGATTTAAAATACTAACATGCAAGGGACACACGGCCAAGTCACACGCCCATGGGCTGACCGTGTGTCACACATGGCCTAGACACACGCCCGTGTGTCACACATGGCCTAGACACACGCCCGTGTGTCTACCCACATGGACAAGAACAAAGCTATTTGCCAAGTTCTTTTCACCCTTCTAGCATACACAATCATGCACTCATTCAACACATCCATAATCAACTCAAAGTCTTACAATCTCACATAGATAACTTCATCTTTTCATATAATAAAGTGCCAACAACTATGGCATTATACAAAATAGATTATCCATCTAAAGGCCAACACATCATAGCCATAAACAACAAAGTTCACTAACTTGTCTAGCCCCTATACATGCCATATACAAAACATTGAGTCTAATGTACCAGAGTGCGCTGATAGTTTGGGTGATCTTCCAATTGATCCTCGTCTCTCGATTCAACACTTTTTCTCTATAAGACAAGGGAAAAGAAAGAGAGTAAGCTTTGAGCTTAGTAAGTTTACACATAAACAATTAAGCAACATAGTATAAGCTAAACAACAATTAGCATTATACTAACATATAATGTACAACTATGCTTACTCTTTCTATCCCTTACCACATTTCCGACACATCATGAGTCACTTACTCATAACCATTGACATGCACCCCTGCATTCAATATCACATTTACACAATATACAACACATCATTATTTCTCAATAATACATCCACACAAACTATGCTACTCACTATCACATCCACACAAAGAAATCTCTCGGTGGTTCCGCACTAAGCCCACCACAATCAATTAATAAGGTAGTATCGCACTTAGCCTACCAACAAGGTATTCATAGTGGTTTCACACATAGCCCACCAGATAATATACCTAACGATAGCATCGCACATAGCCATCTCATCGTCGATATGCATTAGGATGGTATCGCACTTAGCCCACTATTTAGCATTATTACAATTCATTCACAAATCTACTTACTTAATCATTCATTTCACTTGAACCATATAGGTTCTCAATCATTCTCAACCATGCTATACACTAGCTAGCATTAACAAATTGTAAGTATGAATGCATTGTTTGTGCATAGACTTACCTCGATACTCAAAAGTATAGAAACGTGCAATTTAGTCCACCACTTTGCTCTTGCCTCGGTTTCAAACCGAGCTTTGTCTTTCTTGATCTATAATGAATAAATCTGCTTATTCAATACACACATTGACCAAATTGACCCACATCTCATACTTTGGCAAAATTACTCTTTTGCCCCAAATCTTTCTCATAATTACACTATTGCCCCCAAGGCTCGTAAAGTGATTTTTATTCAACTTTTTAGCCTTTCATGCTTGGCCGAATCACTTACTCAACTAAAGCAATCATCAATTCTCATCACAACACACATGTATGACCAAACTCAAGATTTTTACAAACTAGTCCCTACATGCATTTTCTATGGAAACTCATTTAGCAAAAGATGTTTCTACTACATCAATCTTTTATAATCTTCCATAAAACATCAAAATACATGCATGTCATACATGACCATATTTTTGAACATCCATCATAGCTCATCAAATAGCTAAAAATAGCTTACTCATGCAACAAGGACTTCAAAAATACAAAGAATATCAAAAACGAGGCTGATGCACTTACTAGCAAGCTTGAAATTTTTGAAGAACCCTAACAATGGCTCTCTCAAATTTTCGGCAGCCTTGGAGAAGAAGATGAATGAATTTTTTCATCTTTTCTCCTATTTTAATCACTAAATTGTTAAATGACCAAAATGCCCTTTTAGATAAACTTTCTATTTTAACTCATCCATGCCCAAATTTGTCCAAAAATTAGAAATTGGAAAAATTGCTATTTAAGGACCTCTAATTAATATTCTAAAGCTATTTCACACAAATAGCTTCTAGAATCTCACATTTTGCAACTTTTGCAATTTAGTCCTTTAGGACAATTCAACCGCAATTTCACAAAATTGCTTCATGAAACTTTCACACTAGCATGCATACATAGCATAATCCTCAAAAACTCATTCATATACCTCAGATTTGTGGTCTCGCACCACTATTCTGACTAGGCCCTAAATCGAGATGTTACAGAAATGATTTTACGCGACTAAACCATTCTCTGTGACGTCTTCGGATTTGGCCCTAACATCTAGGCCGGGTTTGGGGTGTTACATTTCTAATATTTGATAGTACAAAATTAGTTGAAAACTCCAGAAAAGCTAATATATCAATATCTAAAAAACACAAAATTTGTGATGGTTAATGCATTAGTTTTAAAATATATTCATTATAATGAATACCATATTAAGATTGTGAATGAAGAAAATATTATATTTCATGTGAATCAAAAGAGGATTGAGTTATTAATTTATATTTATTACTCTTGTTATAAATTGAATTGATCGTGGCTATCTTTGTAATCTTCTTTTGTCATCATCCCCGTTAAGGGGTTGAAAGTGAAATATTTGACTGTGAAATATTTACTTATGAACAATAGAATATGATAAATCTATCTAAAGCTCATTATGGTTGGATGCACTTGAAGTTGCAAGGTTTTTTTTTTTTAAAACTGTAAGTATAACTCTACAGTATTCAGAATAAGTTCTCAATTAAAATTACGTGGAAAAATATTACTGATAAGAACCTTGCAAGAGAAAACTTATTCAACTTTTCATGATCCAAATGTGCTCCTACGGTAGCAATATCATGAAAAAAAATTACTTATGATTGAACAAAAGTTTTTAACCACGAAACCTAACCATTCCTTGAAGAGAATGTAACAATATGTAATAAATTTAAAAGATATAATCTTTGACATGAATGTAGTAAATTAGACTATAATAATAGTCATGGGGAATGGTCGTAATAAATTTTCTCACCACTAGAAGTGAAAAAATGAAGAAAGCAAGAAAAGAACAAGAATTTCCAATAATTTTTTAAGAAGAGAGACAATTTTTTTTATGAAGAGTCATTGGTTATGTACCTATTGTATACTTGGAAAATAAGACCCACTCTCAAAGTTTCCTATTAATGGTACTTCTATTAAATCAACTTGATATATGACTTAAATATTTTAAGATGGTCTTCTTTTTAAGTTTTGATTACATGTGTTACATATTGTTTTAAGCATCTCATTTGTTCATGAAAATGAATATTAACTGATTTATTTATGTTGCTATAGTAGGTTTTATAATTAAATAATATATTTGATTAAAACATATCCAGTATGCAAATTTATGTTAACAAACCAATGAATTTTATGGTTATTCAGATTTGATTTAGTTCAAAGAATTGTTAAAGGTAGTAGTTCATATGTTTTATATTATTCCATTTGTTAATTATTTAGAGAAATGACATGAGAAATTGTAAATGAAAAATTCTATGAGCTTGAATGGTTGGATTTTGAATTAAATTTCATGCATGTTTATGATGATGGTTATGAAAAAAAATGCTAGTTTTTCATTATGTCATATTTTTATGTTTGAGATGTGACACTTATTGATATGTTTAGTATATGCTTGTTTCTATACATGACCTAGGCAGTTATTATTGGTAGTTAACTGATTATGCAAAACTCTTATTAAAGGGTTTTAAAAGTATTTTGAATCGAACTCGGGACTTCTCGCATCTGAAGCAAGAATCATACCACTAGACCAAATGCCTTGCATTTGAAGATTTTGGCATATTCCTTGAAGCAAATATTGCATATAATTATTTGGAAATTATATTTATTGACTTAGCGGCATTGTAGGCCTCACATTGATTTAAACATTTCCAGTAGTTTATGTCACGATAGTACTTATATGTGGATACAAAGTAAAAGGAATGATAGTAAAATTATCAATTTGTTACAATTTAGTACAATTGAAACGCATGTTAAAGTAAACTAGAAGTTTACTGATACAAATACATTTACTACTTGGTGTGACCAATTAGACCATCCTAGATCATATATGATGCGAAAATTAATTGAGAATTCATATGGACATTCATTAAAGAACTAGAAGATTAGTTAATTTAAAGAATTCTCATTTGTTGCTTGTTCTCAATGAAAATTGATTGCTAGAAACTCACTAGCTAAAGTTGAGATTTAATGTCTTGCATTTCAGAAATGAATATGGGCTCATTCATCCACCATGTGGATGGCTTTGATATTATATGATTTTGGTAGATGCATCTACAAAATAATCACATATGTGTTATCAACTCGCAACCTGTCGTTTGCAAGATTGTTTGTTTAAATAATTAATTTCAGATCATGCAATTAAGACAATTCATCTTGCTAATACTGATGAGTTTATATTTCAGTCTTTATTGATTGAGTTTGAATGTTTTTTTTTGTAAAACTTTGTTATTTATACGCATAATGGTTTAGAGAAATTATTGATTGAACGCCTCCGATTAATGTTTAAATCATTAATTATGAGAACTAAACTTCCTATTTCAACATGAAACTATGTTGATTTACATGTTGTACGCATCAAGCCAATAAGTTATAAATACTCCCCATTACAATTGGTTTTTGATCAAGAGTTAAATATTTCTCATGTTTGAATTTTTGTATGTGCGTATATGTTCCAATTGCTCCACCACAACACATAAAGATGAGTGAATTCTCAAAGAAAGTTAGGAATATATATTAATTGCAAGTCTCTTTGTATTATTAGATGTTTTGAATATATTGGAGATTCAATTATGATACGATTTGTGATTACAATTTTGATTCGATAGTTTTCCCGACATTAGGGGGGAGAGAAATAATAACTTGTAATAAGTTATAGGGAGAGTAATTTGAACTTGAAGTTCAACAATGATAACTCATTACAAGGTAATTGCTATATGTATTTACAAACTTAATGAGAATAACCAAGTTTTATATACCATCTAATATTTTAATTTGAATCAAAGTCTCAATAGGACAATCAGTTAGAATAAATAATAGATTGATCGGTTCCGAAGATGAGAATTCTTTTAGATGGTCATATAGTAGAGGCGGGTGCTCCAGAAGAGACCTAAGACATAACTAACAAGTAAAACTTCAGAAGAGATCCAGATACTAGAAACTGAAGATTAAAATAGTGAAAATAAGAGATCTCGATAAGTAATGTCAATTCGAGAAAATGTGGACCCGAATAATAAAAGTGGTTGACAATGATTTTACATGTAATATTATTATTGAAATAATAAAATAAAAGAAGGGTCTTAAATAAATCTATTGAGAAATATAGATATGGAATAAATTTATTAAAATAGAAAGACGCAACTCAACTACAATTAAATTCGTGGAGTTTTTGGACCAGTAGTCCAAATATCTAAAGGTATAAAGCCAGTAAGGGTGCAAATGAAGTAGTTTTGCAAAATCAGAATAAAAATATGAAGTTTTTCGCTAAGTTCTGGCATTGATTATGAAAAGATATAATATTCTTTTGTGGTGGATGCAATAACTTTTAGATATATTATTTTGACAATTCATAAAAGATTTAACTTGCATCTAATGGTTGTTGTTACAAACTTTTATGAACCACTATATAGTAAAGTTTATATTAAAATCCTTGCAGAATTTAGGATGCTTCCTGAAATTCTCAGGAATTTGTTCATTTATATGGACTGAAATTATTTGAACATATGAGGTAAATAGTAGTTGAAGGAGGATTATAAAATGATCCAAAATACATATTTGTGTTTTTATAGAAGAATCATAATTAAAGTTTGCTATGATTATTGTTGAAACTCCTGAAGAGATCAAAAATATATTTCCCCAAAATTTTCCCTCACTTATGACTTTCAAAAGAATGGTGATATAAATGCCTAGCAAATACATTCAAATAATCATTTGAAAAACTAGTATTCAAGATTGAATACGTAGAATATGAGAAAGTATGTGATGTTTTGATGAGGGGAAGTAAATATGCGCTATACTCTTTTTCCCTTAATCGAGGTTTTGTCCCATTCGGTTTTCCTGGTAAGGTTTTTAATGAGGTAGCATATTATGCATATTATAAATATGTGTACTCTTTTTCCTTCCCTAGGATTTTTTTTCCCAATGGTTTTTATCTTAGTAAGGTTTTAATGAGGCACATTATCTACCAATAAACATTCAAGGGGGAGTGTTATGAATATCTTATTAAGTGGATGTCCATCAAGGTCAAGATAAGTTTTGATGTAATTTAAATTCTTAGTCATTAGAAGTAGATCTCTACTTCATTTATACTTCTTATGCATATAAATAGAGACTTTGAAGAAGTTTTGTAGATATTCCAATTAATCAATAAAATACACTCTCTCTTTACTTTCTCATTCGCTTTGTTTTTTTACTTTTTGTCCTTTTTTTTATAACAATTGATACATTTTTCTTTATATATAATTTTTATATGTCAAAATTTTTTCACGTACATTATGGGAATGATAAAATTCTAATATTATAAAATTAAATAATTATTTCAAATATCAATTTTTTCACCTATATTTCGAGTCTGGTAAATTATAATACATAACCAACTGAGTCTTAGCTAAGTTGGTATCGACTTTATTGTCGATGTAGGAGGACGTGGATTCGAGCACAGTTAAGCGTGTTTATCATCTTATTTAAGAGTTGAGGAAGAATTATGGATAGTTCTAGGTATTGTATAAAAAAATCTATTATATAAAATCAATTAATTATTTCAAATATCATTATTTTTATATGTAAAATATTTTAAATAATTATTTCAATTATCATTATATTTTCACCTACATGGTGGATATTGTAGATTCAAATATTATAAAAATAATTATTTCAAATGTCATTATTTTTATACATGAAAGATTTCAACTAATTATTTCAAATGCACATACAAAAATATATAATACTAAAATTTGACATCAATATATAAAATCAATTAATTATTTCAAATATCTTTATTGTTTTTATATGTAAAATATTTCATATATCATTATCCTTAATAAATATATATAAAAAATAGTTGATGTTTTTAAAAAATAAAATATATTTAACATAATGATATATTTTAATATATAATTACATATTTATTATTTTGTTTATATAAATAAAAAAATTATTAATTAAAAACATGAATTTAAAATAAAATTAAAAACTTAAAAACATGTTTGTTAATTAAAAAAAAATTGAAACAACATGCTTTAGAAAAGAAAAAAAAAATGCAGAAGAGAGAATTCAAACCTTGGTCATGTTGCGGAAAAAGGTTAGCATATAACCATTCAATCACGGGAGCTAAGCTATCAATTGAAAGCGTGTTTGGTATAAATTGCTTTTTGAAAAGCGACTCTTATATGATGTAGCAATTAATATTTTTTCGTAAAGCATGAAATAATTGGGTAAGGTATTCAAAATTCTAAAAATAAATTTAGATGTTTGTGTAAATAAATTGAAGAATTTAAAAATTTGTAAGTAATTTGAAGAGAGGATTTTAGTAGCTTGATTACCTTTTTCAAATTTCAGCTAAAGAGATGATTTTCCAAAATTCCCTATAACTATTTAATTTTGTATACATAATCTCACTATAACTTTAAAAATCAATTTATTTATAAATTTTTACAAATATATTCATATCCCTATTGAATATCTTTTAAATTATTTATTTTCTGCCTCTATAATTATTTTTTTAATTTATAAAATTCTAATAATCTGATTTTTTTTAAAACCAATTATTTATCCCAACAAAATAATTACAAATTTTAACAACTGTTACATAAATCTCATTTATCACGCTTTTATGAATGAAATAAAAAAATGGGTTAATATAACTTTTGGGCTAATGCAACTCAGCCATGGAATCAGCAATGAAACGCCAATCTCGATGCAAGTCTGCGACCACCCGCACCTAAAACCATTATTGCTCAACTACCTTGCATTCATTGCCGATCTCAATTTTTGAAGCTTCATTAAGGAACCTTCCTTGAAAGGGAACTTTTGAAGCTTTCTTTTTGTATCTGATATCTTTGTTTTTTTGGGGTGGAGATCAAAAAATGGAGGTTGGACTTGTTGCATTGTTGAGACTCACTTGGGTTGCTGCCATTCTTCCCATTATCTTAGCTTCACTGCGTTTGAGACCCTTTCATCAAACTATATTAGAGTTGGCAAAAAGAGGGAAGACAATGCATCCATCTTCCTCTGTGAGTGTTTTTACTTCTTTGCATGTTATGTTCCTGCTGTAAACCAAATACCACTTTTGGATCTTACTGGCTCTGTCGATTGTAGAAGTTCACAGTTCCTCAGAGATTCTTCTCTCATTTCTACATGGTGGGTACCCTGTGGACAACCCTTTTGCTACTCACCACATGGCTATATGCATGCACTGCTGGTTCAACTTCATCAACCATCTTTGCATTGCACAAATCCCACAGGGTATGGCGTGCTGTGTTCCTGCTTTGGTTGATGGAAGCTCAAATCTTGAGACGCCTTTACGAGTCATTATATGTATTCCATTATCGGTCCTTGGCTCGAATGCACATATTCGGCTATTTCATTGGCATGAGGCGAGTAATATTTTAAACCCCTTTCACCATATTTGTTTTCTCTTGCTATACTATTTTCAAATGTTGGATGGTCAGATACATATTTTTGCATGGCCAGTTACTACATAGTAGCATCATTGTCACTTTGCTGCACTTGTGCCCCGGAGGTGTTTGAGTTTACTCTGGATCTGGTGTCTGAAGGAAGGAAACAATGGCAGCCATTGGAAGTGATAGGTGGGAACAGATTCCCTTTGTGGCTTGGATGGAAGCAGTGGGTTGGCAGTGCTATATTTATATGGGGTTGGATTCATCAGCTTCGTTGTCATGCAATTCTTGTAAGTTAACAGTCCATTTCACCAACTTGTTTGAAAGATCTAGTTGGGAAAATCCAAGAAATGTACACTGTTAGATAAAGTTTTGGATCATTAACAAAAAGTGGAACAATAATTATTTAAAATATGACATTACAACATTTTTTTAATAATTAGGTAATTCGTTGAAAGAATTAATTAAAATATGAAAATGTTTGTAAGAAATTAAGTAATTTCTTAAAAAAATTACTTAAAACATAAAATTAATGCATGAAAGGGTTACTTAAAATATAAAAAGCTTTCTAATAAATTAAGCAATTCGTAAAGCATGAAATAATTTTAAAAAATTAATTTATGATACATGAAAAGGTGTTCAAAAAATTGTTTATTACATTAAAGAGTTATACTTAAAAATATAAAAACATGAAGTAATTGGTTAAGAGTTATTACATGAAAATGTTTTAAGTAACTCTTTAATGTTTAAAAACATTGCATGTTTTAAGTAACTATTAATGTATTAAGCATTTCTTGAAACATGAAAGATTTACTTAAAATATAAAAAGATTTCTAAAAAATAAGTAATTCATGAAAAAAAATTCTAAAATTGATAATTTGAACTCTCAAATTTTTTTTTTTTTTTTTTAGAAATCTTTCACTCTTTTGTATCCCTATACGAATCAAATTGAAACCTGCTTAATTTTATTTAAAAAATGATAAAGTTCATAACGAACTTAAAACCATCATGTATATCAAAATGACTGGTAATATTATTACTGGTCAATAAAATTCACATTAAAAAAAGGGGGAAACTTTTTGGTTTTAAGGTAAAAAATTCATTCATCTCAATTATTTTTCAAGAAAAAGAAAAAAGAAGATAGGGGGTTTGTTGAATTTCAAACCGTTAGTTTCACCAATAAGGTACGAAGACTAACTTCACATTTGGAATTGCACAAAAAAGACTATTTATGTAACACCCCTCACTCGTTTCTATCGCTTGAATCGAGTTATAGGATGCTACAGTAAATAACAGAACCAGAACATGCAATTTAATTCAAATATTTTATTCAAAACAATCTTAAATCATCAATTCATCAAACAAATCATGTCTTGCATACAAATTTGAACTTAATTCAAGCTTACGAAAGCTCTAAAATCAATCTTGAAACAAACACGGACTAATTTAAAACATTTCAGAAAAAATTGAGTGAAAGTGTAAAATATGGTCACACGGTCATGTGGCCAGTCTGAGGCCGTGTAGTGCTAAATCACATGGCCGTGTATCCCAACCGTGTCACAAACTGAAGCTGTGCATAACAAAGTCACACGGCCGTGTCGCCAGACCGTGTAACAAACTGAGACAGTGTGGATTTAAAAGTAAAATCCTACAACCATTCACACGGTTGTATAACTAAGCCGTGTGAGAGACTGAGGTCGTATTTAAACAACACCCTGATCATACAGAGCACACGGTCATGTCACTTGCCCGTGTGCGACACAAGGCCGTGTGTCAGCCCGTGTGAGTAAATATATATACCTTTATAATCGATTTATCTACCTTTACAATAGAGTTGCCCACGTTTACAATCTATTTATTTACCCAATTTTTACCTAGGCCATGTACATGCAACAATCCACTCTTAAACTTGTTCCAAATGTATCAAAATCACATTTAAAGACATAAACCAATCCAATTTCTAACCAATATACCTCAAGGCACCTCAATCAATAAGTATAAGCCATCACAAATCAATCTATAATTCATATACATAAATGCCATAAGCAAAATCAATGTAACTAAACTTTAAGGCTTGATCATTCACATGAACTAATATCCATTCATCATCTCATTAAATTACCATAAGCATATACTTATGTAACCCAAGTTCAACAATGCCAAAACTTAAACACATCTTTTAAATTACAAGTATTTGACCACCTATATACATGCCACATATAACCAAGTTTGAAACATTCAAAAGTCTACCGAATTGGGAGACGAAGAGTGTGGGCTTCTCGCTGATCCGATTGATACGTTCCAACGTCCAAAATCTACAAAATAGTAACACAGGTTAGTATTATAAATACTTAGTAAGCTCATATATTATAAACAAATAACTTATATTAATCAATTTAACAATTACAATTCATTTTACCATAATTTCCACCTATTATAACATTCACAACAACATCAACCAAATGAGATTTAGGCCATAATCACATATATAGCTTCAAATTGTTAAACACCGATTTCAACTTAAATACTTCGTGAATCAATTTTCTAAATAATCATTTTACTCACATTCACCACATACCTTTCCACATTCCATATGTGTCCAATGACAACATTTATTTTGTAACATCATTTTAATTTTAGTAAAAATTCTACTCGATGAAACATAGTAAAAGAGTTCAGTACACAGGTGAAATTAATACCAAATGCTCATTCGAGCTAATCATAAACACTAGTGCCTGATTACCTATCCGGGTTAAACCTACACAACAAATAGTCTAGCCAGGACTTAATATACATGTAAGGTTATTAGTCTAGGCTAAATCTGTGTCATATGTATCTTCGAGTCTGCAACAAATGCTAGAGGTCGATACCATCGGGCATCAACCCGTAACCTTGTATACAAGACTTTTACTAAGTTCATCGGGAATTAACCTCAACATTTCCAATTCCATATTATTTCATTATAATCCAAAACTTTCAATAAAACATTAACATACATTCAAATATGATCAACGAAAATTTAAACTTATTTATATTATACGAACTTACCTGGAAAAACAATAACGATTTAGTAGTCAGGGACTACTCAGTAGTTTTCCTTTTCCTCGTAAATCCTCCAATTATTGTAATTCTTGATCTAAATAATAATTTAACTCAATTATATATTCCACACATCATTTAACAACATATTAAATTTATATAACAACTCAATTTCATTTATGCAATAATTCTTCAAGTTTTGCTTTTATTTCAATTTAATCCCTAAAATAAAAAAAAATCATAGCTTTTGAATTTGAGCTTCGATTTCGAAACCGATTTCAAATTCATCCTTAGCTAGCTAACTCTCTAGAAGTATATAACATATCATTTTCACCCCACTATTTTAGTCCTTAATGACAAAACTATCCAAAATCTCACTTACAAATTAGTCCAACTAACATTTAAGCTTACATGCAACTATTTGACAACAAAAGCTCTAAAAATACATCAATGATAACTTTAGTAAACTTTAGCAGTTTCGCTGATTAGTCCATGAGCTAGCTAAATCAAGCTCTCGAGATTCCAAAAATATAAAAATTACAAGAAAAAAAAGACTAAACTGGGATACCTAAATAAGTGTCGAAAGCTTCAAAGCTCTAGAGAGCTCTTCTTCAACGGTGAAATCAGTAGAATGGAGGAAGATGACCAAAAATGCTTTCTCTTTCCTTCCACCATACATATTTGTTTCTTTTAATTTTCAATATTTTTATGTTATTTAATTATAATTTATAATAATAACATACAAAACTAAAACAAACCGTCCATAAAAATTCCAATGTGTCCCTAATTAAAGTTTTCCACTTGAAACCTATAGTAATTTAACTTTTACCACATTTACGATTTAGTCATTGTTTCACAATTAACTATTCAATAATAAAACTACCTATCCGAAATTCAATATAACCCTAATATCACTCCGTAAATGTTAAATAACAATATTAATTGACTTGATCATCGGAATATAGGGTTACAAAATCACCGTTTCTGGTACCACTGAAAACGTCATATTAGGGTGAGTGAAATTCTAGGAAAATGTCAACTATTGCTGTCTTATTTATCAAAGATAAATAAAATATGTAACACCCCACACCTGGCCCAAACGTTATGGCCGAATCTGGAGAAGTTATATCAACTCGTTTGAAAAACTAAAATCTACCTTAGGAATTGTGTGATTTGAAATCTTAATTTAGCTAAGCTCATACGAGTTTCAGAAAATTCTCAAGTTTGAAAACACCTATTTCACAGCATGATCTCTTAAACATTTACTTATAAAAATAATGGAAACTTTCAGAAATTTCACTATAATTTTAGTAATCACGTGATTTGAAAATATTAATTTCGGTAAAATACTTACAAGTTCTTTATAAAATCTCAAACAAAACTTAATTATTTTTCAAAAAAGAATTTAGTTTGATACTAAATTTTGTAACAGATATTTTCAGAGTTTTTAAGTTTTGAAAACTGTATTCTAATTTGTCAAATTCGTATAATTTTGCAGTTTTACGTTTAAGAACACCCCAAAACCAACAAACAGATCAAAAAACCCAAAAACAAAACCAAAAACTCAGTCCAAAAGTCAAAAGTTCAGAAATCTTAATTAAAATAATTTGAACCATCTTATGTGAAAAACCAATTCAAGCTCTCGCACATCGTCCAGTCCTAAACTTGTTGATTACTTGATAGAATAAAAAAACAAAAAGTGAGCTTTACGAGCTTAGTGTGTAACACATCCCAGACAACAAATCAGATATACATAAATAAACTGTAACACCCCTAACCCTTATCCGTTGCTGAATTAGGGTTACGGAGTATTACCAATCAATTGAAACCTTTAAACATCAAAACATTTAATAAAATCAAAAATATCATAAACCATCCATTCTCATACATCTCATCCCTAAACTAAGCTCTCGAGGCCTTAAAAATAGTTTATGAGCAATTCAGGACTAAATAAAAACAAATCAGAAATTCAGGAAAAAGAAGTAAAATTTGAAAACAGGGGACACGCGGCCGTGTGGAACCTCCCAGGCCGTGTAACTTTCAAACAAGGGACACATGGCCGTGTCTCAGCCCGTGTCCTCAGCTGTGTAACTCTCTGAGTAGGGTCACACAGCCGTGTCATGAAACACCCCACACCCGGCCCACGAGCCTGAACCGGATCTGGTATGTTCCTTGAGTAAACCGGTTTCAAATTTCTTTGTTTCTTAGAGAAAATTTGTGTATCTTCAGGAAAATTTCATTTTGGGTTGGGCTTAGATTAAAAACCCATTTATTTAATTTTATAAATCCACTTTAATTAAGGTGACAAAAGAATTTTTGAGTTCATTTTTAAGAAAAGTAATTTTTGTACTTACTTACATCCAAATTAGTTCGTGACATAATATCCAATAGTAAAGCAAAAGAAATAAAGAAATTCACTTGGGCCTTATGGCCTTATTACATCAATCAAACCCAAAAATAATAAAATTTAAGTACTTAATATAAATAACAGTCCCAAATAATAAAAGTCTTTCCTTGCTATGCATGGCCACCTTTAGCTCCCGCCGACCCTAGGCCCATTATCGATCATCTCCGAAAAAAATTCCCCAACTGGGTGAGTCAACAGACTCAATGTGTACACAAACTAACATTCAACAATTCAGGCATACATGTTCATATCAAAGACATATTCATAAAAAGAATGATGCAACCCAAACCCAAGCCTATTTGTCCATCCGCTACACACCACCCGTGTACGCCAATCACACCGTGGGGACTACTAAGTCAACCCTCCATCCGCTACACACCATCGAAGGAGCGATCATTTGCGATCGGCGTGCTCATCGCCCATATAATTTGTGTCATTAGACACCATATTCAAATAATGTAACCGAAGTTACCAAATTCGAGATAATGTAAAGAAGTTACCATATTCAATTTTTGTGACCGTAGTCACCATATTCCGTTAAGTGAGACCGAAGTCAACACCTTCTTCCCCTTTCACATATATCCCGAATGCCCCATATATTTTATCATCATGCATAACATACTTAATTTCTCATTATTCACATGTAACAATATACATATTCAAAATCCTATCAAAAGTAGGAAACGTACCTGGGTACTTTTACCATATTTATGGTACTTAGCCATATTCACATTCTTATGCATATTCATATATTAAAATAATTGCCATATGATATATTGAAAGTTAGTGTGAGTACACACCTGATTGGCTTAATAGATTCCTTGAAATCCCGAAGAACGATCTACCGATCTAGATCTTTATCTCCTATATTTGGCCAATTATTAAAACCTATTAACAAACCTATTTGGCTTAAAAACCAAATCCTAGTAGGATTTGTATTACTAATACTTACCTTGTTTGCCGATTGGATTGATCAAGTTCCCAAAAATTACTAGTATCCCTTTTCCTTGAAATCGGCTAACACTAAATCATGTAATTTTGTCAGTTTCTGACTTTTGGATCAATGAAAAATAATTCTAAATACCAAAAATAAGCCTTGGCCGATTAGATCTATGTACTTACCTTACGCTTTCCAAATCAAGAGGATTCCTTGCCCTATATGTCTGTTTGAAATCTTCATGTTAGATTTAATCTAACATATACATCATAACCTTTAATCAAATAAATTTATCTTACCTTAGATCCTTGATCCTTATATTCGATGATTGTAGACCCCTTTAGATGTCGTAGTTGATTGCTCCTTTACTTAGAATCAACAAAGATTCGGCTTTGACAAGAGAAAGCAGAGAAGAAAATAGAAGAAGAGGAGATGGATTTTGCTTAAAGAAAAATTCGCAGAGAGGGGAGAGAGCTAGGAAAATTTCGGCACAGAGGAAGAGAAAGCAAACGTTGATGAGTAGCCCTCCGCCCTCCTTTTATAGCCGAAATTATCACCTAGGAGTCCCTTACTTGGCCACCACTCCTCTTTTGATAATATTATCTCTTTTATTTAAAAGATAAAAGCCTTTAATCCATCAATTATCTCCTCAATTTTCTTAAAAGAAAATCCTTTATTTATCACTTATTATTCACATATTTATGCAAATAAAACTCTTCCTTTTCTAGAAACCCATGCCGTCCACCTCAAATTATGGAAGCAAAAATAAAACTTATTTATTTGCTTCTCAAGTGACTCAAACTTAGGCCTATTTCCTGCATGTGATGCCACTTCCTTAGGCCCTAAGTGGCATCTTGAGCCACTTTTCTAAGCTCCTTTGTGTGTCAAACTTCTCCAACTTTTTCTTTTAAGGCCCTCTAGCCCTTATTTCCTATTTTGAACTTTAAAATTTGACATTTCGGCATCATTTCTAAGTTTCCTAAAATTTTCGATCGGCTCTGTAACTTGCCATTTTTCTTACATTTCAGTGTTTTCGAAATGTTCACTTTCCATTTTTGAAACATTTCAGAAAATGTTCAAGTTTCCAAAAATGTTCAAGTTTCCAAAAATGTTCAAGTTTCCAAAAATGTTCATTTCCATTTCTATGCATTTCTAGAATTCCAAAAATACCAAAAATTTATTCATAGTGCTTAAGACTTGTCATTTCGTACACTTAAACTGAAAATGCATAGGCCCTTTCGAGGATGTTACAGTTCTACCCTCCTTAAAAATAATTTCGTCCTCGAAATTACTTATTAACGAATAATCGTACATCTTAACTCACCGCACTACGCTTATGCTGCGCACTCTGATCTTAATAGAACCATCATACTTTCTAGGCACAATCTCTAAGTTCACGTCCCTCAGAACTCATTTCTAACGTCGCGATTTAATCTGATTAAGAAGTTTTATGAATTATTCTTTCTTTCACTTGTTTACCCGCGAAGAAGTTTTATGAAAAAGAATTTAGGAGTGGTTCTTTCGTATTCATACAAGCACACAGTCTTTCATTCATTCATCCATCCATCAAACAATTATGAACTTTCGTTCGTTCAGAGAAATGTTGTAGTTTTCATTGTTATTGTTTTTCCACTACCCAGGGGTATTTTCGTAATTTTGTCCTATAGGGACATTTTCGTAATTTTCAAAAGGGAAGAGTTCCTCGGTGATTTCGTCAAAAAGTATTTTGGTAATTTCAAAATCCTGAGGTAATTTGGAAAATTTTAAAATCCGGGGGTATTTCAGTAATTTTTTTAACTTCAGGGGTATTTCGGTAATTTTCCAAAACCAGGGTAAATTTGTAAAATTTAATAAGTTAGGGATATTTCAAAAGTTGTAAAACTTTGAGGGTTCTCTTTTTGAGAGTTGCACTTTTCAAAACGATGATGTTGCAAAATTTTTAGAAGTCAGGGTTATTTTGGTAATTTTGTAAGTTAGGGGCAATTTTGTAATTTTTTCCAAAATCGAAGTATTTTGATATTTTACAAATTAGGGTTTCTAAATGTTGATAAAATAATGAAATTTTGGTAAAGCTGTTGAGTAGTTGAACATTTTAGAATCCAAGGGCATTTTGGTAATTTTACCACCAAGGGTATTTTTGTAATTTTCGCAAATCAGGAGTTTTTCAGAAAATGTTGTAAAAATAATTTTCTCAGATTTAAAGAAAGTTTTAAAAGTTTGAAAAAAACTAGGGTTTGTTGTTTTGTTCTCTCTTCTTTTTTTTTTTAAAAAAAATGGCTAGTTCCCTTTCGGGTTTTAGTCATTATATTTAGCCTATGACCGAGCCCTCTTTGGTCAGGGTGAACCAAAGCTACGCACCAGGTAGGATTCCTGCGAAGAGGAGGTGAGTCACTAGGACTGCTTAAATACCAAGCTCTTCCGGATCCAATCCTAGACATGCGCATAGGGGTTACCACACCCTAGCTCAGTGACTTAGCCATAGGTTTGTTTAGTGCATTAAGTCTTATGTGGTTTTGTGTTTGAGTAGTCTAGTCCTAGGGTTCAAGTTCCTATCATTCTATTCTACGTTCCATGCCTGTTCTACCCTGGTTCAAGTTCCTATCATTCTATTCTACGTTCCATGCCTGTTCTACCCTTATACAGTTCATAAATCACAGAATCACACATAATGTTAGGGGTACTTACGGTGGATCATGGGTGAGACTTAGGTGCCATGCCATAAAACCACGCTTATGTTCAAAGAAAATCATTTGGGCTCGAATTCAAAATGTTTTGGGCCTGAGCCCATAGGCCGAGAGTTTAAACTGGGCTCTGATACCAAGCTGAAACACCCCACACCCAGCCCACGAGCCTGAACCGGATCTGGTATGTTCCTTGAGTAAACCGGTTTCAAATTTCTTTGTTTCTTAGAGAAAATTTGTGTATCTTCAGGAAAATTTCGTTTTGGGTTGGGCTTAGATTAAAAACCCATTTATTTAATTTTATAAATCCACTTTAATTAAGGTGACAAAAGAATTTTTGAGTTCATTTTTAAGAAAAGTAATTTTTGTACTTACTTACATCCAAATTAGTTCGTGACATAATATCCAATAGTAAAGCAAAAGAAATAAAGAAATTCACTTGGGCCTTATGGCCTTATTACATCAATCAAACCCAAAAATAATAAAATTTAAGTACTTAATATAAATAACGATCCCAAATAATAAAAGTCTTTCCTTGCTATGCATGGCCACCTTTAGCTCCTGCCGACCAGGCCCATTCATCGATCATCTCTCGAAAAAAATTTCCCAACGGGTGAGTCAACAGACTCAATGTGTACACAAACTAACATTCAACAATTCAGGCATACATGTTCATATCAAAGACATATTCATAAAAAGAATGATGCAACCCAAACCCAAGCCTATTTGTCCATCCGCTACACACCACCCGTATTCGCCAATCACACCGTGGGGACTACTAAGTCAACCCTCCATCCGCTACACACCATCGAAGGCGGTCATTTGCGATCGACGTGCTCATCGCCCATATAATTTGTGTCATTAGACACCATATTCAAATAATGTAACCGAAGTTACCAAATTCGAGATAATGTAACCGGTTACCATATTCAATTTTTGTGACCGTAGTCACCATATTAGATTGGTGAGACCAAGTCAACACCTTCTTCCCCTTTCACATATATCCCGAATGCCCCATATATTTTATCATCATGCATAACATACTTAATTTCTCATTATTCACATGTAACAATATACATATTCAAAATCCTATCAAAAGTAGGAAACGTGCACAGGTACTTTTACCATATTTATGGTACTTAGCCATATTCACATTCTTATGCATATTCATATATTAAAATAATTGCCATATGATATATTGAAAGTTAGTGTGAGTACACACTGATTGGCTTAATAGATTCCTTGAAATCCCGAAGAACGATCTACCGATCTAGATCTTTATCTCCTATATTTGGCCAATTATTAAAACCTATTAACAAACCTATTTGGCTTAAAAACCAAATCCTAGTAGGATTTGTATTACTAATACTTACCTTGTTTGCCGATTGGATTGATCAAGTTCCCAAAAATTACTAGTATCCCTTTTCCTTGAAATCGGCTAACACTAAATCATGTAATTTTGTCAGTTTCTGACTTTTGGATCAATGAAAAATAATTCTAAATACCAAAAATAAGCCTTGGCCGATTAGATCTATGTACTTACCTTACGCTTTCCAAATCTGAAGAGGATTCCTTGCCCTATATGTCTGTCGAAATCTTCATGTTAGATTTAATCTAACATATACATCATAACCTTTAATCAAATAAATTTATCTTACCTTAGATCCTTGATCCTTATATTCGACGATTGTAGACCCCTTTAGATGTCGTAGTTGATTGCTCCTTTACTTAGAATCAACAAAGATTCGGCTTTTTGTGAGAGAAACAGAGAAGAAAATAGAAGAAGAGGAGATGGATTTTGCTTAAAGAAAAATTCGAGAGAGGGGAGAGAGCTAGGAAAATTTGCACAGAGGAAGAGAAAGCAAACGTTGATGAGTAGCCCTCCGCCCTCCTTTTATAGCCGAAATTATCAGCCTAGGAGTCCCTTACTTGGCCACCACTCCTCTTTTGATAATATTATCTCTTTTATTTAAAAGATAAAAGCCTTTAATCCATCAATTATCTCCTCAATTTTCTTAAAAGAAAATCCTTTATTTATCACTTATTATTCACATATTTATGCAAATAAAACTCTTCCTTTTCTAGAAACCCATGCCATCCACCTTAGCCTTCTGGAAGCAAAAATAAAACTTATTTATTTGCTTCTCAAGTGACTCGAACTCGAGGCCTATTTCCTGCATGTGACGCCACTTCCTTAGGCCCTAAGTGGCATCTTGTGCCACTTTTCCAAGCCTGTTTGTGTGTCAAACTTCTCCAACTTTTTCTTTTAAGGCCCTCTAGCCCTTATTTCCTATTTTGAACTTTAAAATTTGACATTTCGGCATCATTTCTAAGTTTCCTAAAATTTTCGATCGGCTCTGTAACTTGCCATTTTTCTTACATTTCGTGTTTCCGAAATGTTCACTTTCCATTTTTGAAACATTTCCAAAAATGTTCAAGTTTCCAAAAATGTTCATTTCCATTTCTATGCATTTCTAGAATTCCAAAAATACCAAAAATTTATTCATAGTGCTTAAGACTTGTCATTTCGTACACTTAAACTGAAAATGCATAGGCCCTTTCGAGGATGTTACATGTCACACGACCATGTGCCAGGTTGTGTAACTTTCTGAGTTGTCCCACACGCCCGTGTGCCAGGCCGTGTGTTAGGCAGTGTAACTTAGCAACTTGCATACAAAAGACTCTTAAGTGACACATGACCGTACTGCAAGGTCATGCCTCACACGGCTGAGTCACACGCCTGTGTTTCAGGCCGTGTGGCCCAAAATGATCCATTTCTTACTCAATTTCACTCCTTTATTGCATAGGTACCTACACACCTTCAAATACACATATGGAAGGTGCAATTCAACTTCAAACATACCCAAACATAATCATATATTCATTCTAGGTATTAAACATTTATCAACCTTGACACATTAATGTGTTTCATCACCATTCATTCCTACCTTGTAACCACAAACACATTTATCTTTATAAACAAACATCCATTTCATTAAAAGCATTAAGTTAGCTCAAAGCATACCATTTCATACTATGACCTTTCAAACACATTTAAGTAACAAGTAGGAGACCACAAGTTGTTCAAGTGCACAACATATCACAATATTTAAATCAAAAGCTAGGCATTTGACATAACAATACATAGGGTCCTAATACATGCCATATACCAAAACCGAGAAATTAAGTCTACCAAGATTCCCGGATAGTGTGATTCCTAGCGTTGACCCGATCTTCTTAGCCTTCAAAATGTGATCTGCAAAATGAAAAAATTATAGTTAACTTTAAATGAAGCTTAGTAAGTTCGTTTAGAAATTAATAAACCTTTCCAATCAAACATAGATTTAATCAACTTTAAGCATAGAGATTTACATTATACGCAGTTTATAACAGTAATTACAACCAATTCAGTAGTTCAATTACTCAGTGGGCATTGCTCGATTGAGCTTTTCATCAGTATATCCATAGATTTCTACTCATTTGAGCTTCACTCAGTATAACAGTAGAATTTTATTGATTAAACATTATTTATTATAACAGTAAAATTTGCTTAGTTAAGCTCCATTCAGTATAACGGTATGATTTGCTCGATTGAGCTTCATTTAGTATAACAGTAAGATTTGGCTCGATAAAGCGTACTTTCAGTATATGAAACAACATTCATTAAGAGCATATTAACAAGAATGTAAGAATTTTAGGAGTATAATTAAACATACGAACTTACTGGACTGATTTGCAGGAGATTCCAGGGTACATGGATTATTTCGCAGTTTTCCCTTTTCCACGATTATCAGCACGTTCTTGATCTAAAAATTATTATTTTCATTCCATCAATTAGAATAACAACACAATTTGATCTTTTCATGCAACTAAGTCCTTTTTGGCAGTTTACCTATTTTCCCCTTAACTTTCCATTTTATTCAATTTAGTCTTTAAGCCCTAATCATGCAATTTACTCATATTTTTTTCTAACATCCATGATACCCAAATATTCTATAACTTCATATCAATCCATATTTGCAATAATTTCACCTCAAGTAAAGGCAATTTATCATTTAATTAATTTAGTCCCTATACATTAAAATCATTAAAAATCACTTTTCAAAATAATCTAACCTATCAACAAAACTCCATATTTCATCATAAGCTTTAAGAAACAACCTCATTCATCAATGGCAACTTTTATAACATTTAATAGTTTCACAAATTGGTCCTCGATTTAGCTAGACCAAACTGATACGAACTCAAAAACATAAAAAAATACTAAAAACGAGCATCAATACACTTACCAAATCAAAGCTTAAAAATCAAAGTTGAAATCTGACATTGTTTCCTTTCTTTGCCGTGAGGAAGATGAGAGAATAGTGAAAATTTTTCTTGTAATTTAGGTTTAGTTTAATATATATACTATGACATTTTTGTAAATATTTCAACTTTCTTAATTAAACTTTAATAAATCATTAATTAAGCCTAATTAAACCACTTTATTAAGCATAATCTCATCAAATCCCACTAACTAATTTTTCATGGTTAAATTTTCCTTTTAGCCCTTTTTAATTTAACTACTCAACCTTTGCAGTTTTTACAATTCAGTCCTTTTTAATTATTAAGCTATTCAAACAATAAAATTTCTGAACCAAATTTTTATATGACTCTCTAGACTTTATAAATATACTAATTAAATAATATCGACGAAGTATTCCGTTGGAATTATGGTCTTGAAACCACTGTTTTCGACACCACTAAAAATTGGGCTGTTACATAAATAGATACGTTTTCATATATAGATTCAAACATATTCTCATATACAAATTCATATATCTTTTCATAGTCAGATATAAATGCGTATTCATATTTAGATGCAAATGCAGACACAGATCCTACCCCCATCCGCTACAGACCAACTCCGTCCAACTAATCACACCAATTAGGACTATAAGAGTCCATCCATCCAATCACACTGCGTCGTGGTGGTATACCACTCATAAAGGTGCAACTGAGCTGCCAGACAGATATTGCGGTTTAACTGCCAAAATTGCATTAATACTGCCAAAATACATTTTCTCCATCACAAATCAAACCCATCCGATGCACACGCATAAATAAACTAACACACATATTTCATAAATAGATGTCATGCATACTTTTCATATGTAATCATGCTTTCAGAGTTATCATAACACAAATCGTACATATATTTTTCACATACCTTACATGTATCACATACAAACACAAGTCAAAAAATGTCACATTTCAAGTCTTATTTAAGCCAAACGGACCCCACAAAAGTTCTAATTACAAATTTTGAAGTCAAACGGGCCTAGGTGAAAATTTCCAAAAATGGACACACATGGTCGTCTGGCCTACACGGCCTTAAACATGCTTGTGTGGCCCACACGACCTAAATAACCCAGCCCGTGTGACACACACGATCTAGCACATGGTTGTGTGACGCACACAATTTAACACCTGACTTGGCACACAGCCGTGTAACATTGACAGTGAGTTCTCTGACATCACGCTGCTCATTATTTTTCAAGTTTTCGTTACATACCTTACTGTTTTCTGAAGCAAACCTGACACTGAGAAATCCAACACCTAAAACGCCATTCAAAATGAACTAATTAGCAAATCTCATACTAAATTCGACCGCTAAATCAAACATAAATAATCAATTCTTACGAACTAAATGAAACTACGACCCTAAACCGCACTTAGACCGTCGGAGGAGTGTTCGCCAAACACAAAAAGAAACCCACCTAACAAATACAAAACAAATAGACCACCAAATTGGCCAATTAATCAAAGTCATTTTTCATGCTTGGAGAAAATGCCAAAATAAAATTTCTAGATAGAATGCATAAAACTTACCAGTCGGTAAAACGACCACAAAGAAACGTTAGAAGGAAAAAATAGTGGCAGCAATTTACAATATCATATCCGAAAAAGAAAGGAAACAGAAAGGAAAAGAAAGAAAAAAGAAAGAAAATCGACGTGAGAAAAAAGAAGAGGAGAGGAGAGGGATAATTTCTTTTTTTCCTATTTTCAAAAACTACCCACTCCCCTACCAACTTCCACTAAATCTGATAACTAACCACCTATCAGATTCTCCAGAATTCAAATTCATTTCAATTCCGACCACTTGAGCGGCACAACAGAGAATAACAAAAATATTTCTCGTTTGCACACGCAAGGATTCAAACATAGAATCAAAGGGTAAACTGAAACCTTACCATTGAACCAGCAGATTCATTGTTGTCACAATTGAGCGAAAATAATTTATTAACCAGATGTTCAAAGAGAAGGGTTGGGACAAAAATAGCAAAAATTCAATGAAAAGAATTCAAACCCAGAACCTCTCACACACAAGCACAACACTTAACCACTACAACAAATCAATTCATTTAACAAAATTCCTACAACTAGAATTCAAGAACAAAACGTGATCACACTTTGGTTTCACTAACCCAATTTTTTCTAACCCAGTTTTTGGGATGTGACAAAATACATTATAAAGAATTAATTGGTGAGTGAAGCAACGTAAAATAAACCAAATTTGATACCTAAATATTCGGTTCGATACCCTACTACTAATTCTTCTTCGGCTTTTGGTAAATCAAAAGGTAATCTCTCACATTTTGCTAGAGAAGAAATTAGAAAAATGATAAATTCTATTGGCTGATGCCACAAACTCCATCCCCAAAAACCATATTTTTAATTGCGCCTCAACTATTTCAACGGTACTTGAATTGTTAGATAATTATAGTCGATAATAATATAACTATTTCCATCACTAGTTCAAAACCGTACATGAGATTTTCACCTCATACGGCTCCTTGTGGGTTACAAATAAATTTAAGGACCAAACCAGTATTGTTTATTTTCATATGGTTGTAGAATAAATAGAGAAAATATGGACTGGAAGGTCCAAAATTATACCAACAAAATTCTGTCTGCTATGTTTTGAAGAATAAAAAAAAAATGCTTCTGAATTGATCTTGCCCGTTTATAATTTCAATTTTTATTTGTTGAGTAATAACTTAAGCATTCAATAAAGTACTTATCGTAGAATATCAATAGATATTTCTAACCCATTATTTTCTATTAGGAAAAAAATGAAACATTACATTAACTCATAAATCACGACATAGATCACATCTCTCTATATCTATGGGGAAAAAAATCACTTCAAAAACAATTAAATAATTCGTAAAATATAAAAAAATTAAACAATTTATAAAATATAATAATGCTTGAAATGATTACTTAAAACCATTTCTAAAAAAATTAAATAATTTAATCTGTCACCTGTTAAATAGGTTGCACCTCACCATAACCTCAGTTAAGGAGTTCATAGTAGAACTCCCGCATTTATATAGCCTACTACTTTTTATTATGTATATTTAATTAGAAGAATAACTTTTTCCATTAATTCTTTGATGAATTTTTAATATATATATATATATATATATATATATATATATATATATATATAATGGCGTGAAATATACACCTCGGTCATTCTTTTTAACAATTCTTTCAGATTTAAAAAATATAAAATATAATTCTAAAAAAATATAAAATATTTATTCCACCATTAAAAAATAGAACTTGTGCCATGGACATCATTTCATGTTAAAAAATAGGTCACCTTTCTTAATAAGGTTTTGATTTTGTTGGCAGAGGCGAAAGTCTTGAGTTTTGAGTACTTAGATTTGAAATTTATCATGTGCAATTCTATATTTGGGTTTTTAAGTTACATCATGTGTGAGTTTTGGTCCAATCTAATTAGTTTAGTTTGTTGGTTTTAGTATGGATTGTATCAATTTTTAGTCTGTTTGTGCTTGTAATTATTTTATTCTACTTTGTGATCACTCAGTCTGTGTTGTAATAGTTTAATACTTGTGGCCACTCAAACATGTATATGTATTGTACTTGTAACACTTTAAAAAAAACTAGATCACCATGATGTAAATGATTAAAAATTTGATCTTAAGATTGAAAAATACATTCTATACAATTTGACCAAAGAAAATAACATAGATTGTGGGGTGTTGGAATTGGGTAGGGTTCAATGCGAGCAGGAGGTGAAGAGTACGTAATCCCGAAAGGGGATTGGTTTGAAATTGTTTCATCTCCACACTATTTGGCTGAGATTGTAAGTTCACACGCTCTTCCTCCCATTTTAGTTACCACCTTTTATTTTGCTAATAATTTGCATGGTTTCAATGATGAAAAAGGTCATTTATGTTGGCTTTTTGATTGCTAGTGGAGGAGCAGACATCACCATTTGGTTACTCCTAGCATTTGTGGTAAAAAAAAGAAGAAGAAGCTTTCATTTAATTTGCTAGCCTTTCTAGGATTGTTCAATGACCTGAAATCTTTGTATATTTGGTGGTTGGCGGCGGCAGGTCACAAATCTGGGGTTTGCAGCAGCTGAAACACAGAAGTGGTATATTG
Source organism: Gossypium sturtianum (assembly GCA_025698515.1). NCBI lineage: Eukaryota > Viridiplantae > Streptophyta > Magnoliopsida > Malvales > Malvaceae > Gossypium > Gossypium sturtianum. Next base: position 107,273,101 of record CM046955.1, read on the forward strand.
GTAAATTTGAAGATTACCCAAAACATCGATATGCCATGATTCCCTTCATCTTTTAATGTTTTAGGGCGGGAGAAATAATTCGTCCCACATTGAATGCCAAGTGGTGTTTGAGAACCTTACAATAATTGATGGGCTTGTCACTTGTGTAATACTAAAACCCTACTTTTGCCTTTCTTGGCATCATTTGGTCCTATTAATTATGCCTGCATACCTTCTTATATCAATTTCTTTTATGTCATATTAAGTATTACTAAAGTATATTAGTGAGTAGTTTCTTTTAGGTAAATGAAATTTATCCTAATTTACTATAATGAAATGTTGATTTTTTTAATTTTACTATTGAATTAATACTTCTAAGTTAAGTGATATCAAACTCCACCAATTACTTTATAATAAAATAAATTACAACATTAAAATAGGACAATTTTTTAATGAATTACTATTAGCAATTCATGTATAAAGTTGTGTAATGGAGAATTAAATATAAACATTATATTTACTTTTTGTGGATTTTAATATTGGGCTAAATGAGGTACGTCGGCTTTTTAGGTCGTTTTTTAAATTTAGGGAAATAGACTGTTTTTGGAGAGATAGTGTAAAAGCGCGTCTGCATATTTTTTTAGGGTTAGGGTTAGGGTTTTTTAAATTTATTAGGGTTAGGGTTTTAGGGGCGAAACTACGACAGTTTATAGGTAGATTTGAGGGGTCGGGGATGCGATAACACGACTCAAAACACGTAAATTTAATATGTCATGCCGGGATAGGACCATTACCTTAGAAACCCATCCTTTGGAAGTCAGGTTTCAAGGTGATAGTGCTTAATACGATCATGGGTTGAAGTCTAAGAGGAGGTTCCAGTCGGTGACTGTGATACGGTCACGAGTTCGAGTATAACCGGGGGCCAATTGACGGTCGTTATGCGGTCAGGAGTTCAAGTTTTTTGGATACCTGCAAATGATGCCTTATATATACCATACATAAGATTGATGTCATAATCATAGGGAAAAACGAAGAGCTTTCTGGTGTAATCAACGTAATTTTTTTTTTCCATTTCCAGGTAGCCAGTATCTTTAACCTCTCTTTCTTATTCGAAGGCTGACACCGAGGTGGACATAAGAGCGCTATCAGCCGGAGAGCGGATGTTCCGTCAGAGTAGAGGTCAAAATCAGGTTTAGCACAGCAACGGTTGTAGTTATTAATGGGTTGTTTAATAACATCAACTATTGTCGCCCCAAAAGGAGATCCACCTTTACCTCAACTTCACAGTCGCTGCCCCCTTGAGAGTCCTCTTGTGTCATAACGATGATGGGTTTCGGATAAGAAGGAATGTTAAAGATACTGGCTGCGTGGAAATGGAGAAAAAAATTATGTCGATTATAACGGGAAGCCCTACAGTTTTTCCATATAATTATACCCTCAAACTTATGTATGGTATTTATGAGACAACATTTTCGGGTATCCAAAAAGTTTGAGCTCGTGGCTACATAACGATCGTCAATTGGTTCCTCCATTATAATCTGATCCATGATCGCATAATGGTCGTTGATTGTGACCTCTACATAGACTTCCACAGGATAGGTTTCAGAGGTAACGGTATCATCTCGGTAGGATATATGAAATGTGTGAGACTTGGAACGATATCGCATAACGGACGACTCAAGCCTACCTCGAACTGAAAATTATTTTAGCGACAGAAATTTTTAACAATGAAGCGGGAAGAAAACAAAGAGAGAGAAATACTGTAAAGTGGAAGGATAGAGGGTGGGAGAGATGATGTTTTTAGGATGATAGAGTATGGAGGGGGATCCCCCTTTTATAGACGCAGGGGAAGGGTGAGATTGTAGAGGAAAAAAATATCGTGGTCGAAATCACGTTGTAAGACCAGCATTTTCATTGAATATCTTCAAAACGTGCTTCAAATTTGCCAAAAAATTGTCGGGATCAGGTACTTTTTTTTAGGCTTTATGAAAATGTCAGTGAAAACTCGTCCAGCTGGGCGAGCATCCCTTTTGACATGGCAGGAAAGCGCACCTAGCTAGACAAGGTTTCTCTAACATTTTCATAAAGCCAGGAAAAAAGGTACATAACCCCGACAATCCTGAATAAAATCTGAAGCACGTTTTGAGGCACTAAATGCCCTTTGAAGCATGCGTTTGATTTCAATTAGTGATCTATGAAATGTGTTTTCGAGCACCGAATAACATTTCATTATCATTATTTAAGGAAAGCGCTTCATCAAAAACAAATTTTGAAGCTCGTGTTACCTCTCTCCTTGTTCTATTTTGCTATTAAAGTATCGAAATATTCAAAACTTAGGCACGTAGAAAATTAATATCAAACATCGAAGAGTTGAGTTGCGAGATTCTTCTGTATTTCTTTAGATAACCGTTTGAAGATTTTTTTTCAGAAATATCCAATTCATTTTAAATTGAAATGTGCCGATGAGTAAAATCTGTCATTTACTACGTCAGTCAAATCTGTAATACTAAAGTCGAGGTTGTATTTGCAAAAGCTCAATCCGTGGAATTGGCTATCAACTATACCATTCAATTGTGTGAGCTACGGACTAGAATAATGAGGAAAGTCGGGGGTTCGACCCGAGGAATAATTTTGAGCTTGCAATGTAGATATTTAGCATCAGTTGACCCATTTAAGTACGAGCTCTTTGATGTGAAAGGTGAGGTCGAGCTGGAGGCAGTCATATCATCGCATTCCTCAAGAGAAAGTGTTGTAATTGAGTTATATGTTGAATTTGTCGAGACTGATGGAGCTGGTCCATCTTCAGCCATCGTTGCAACTAATGTTGGAACCGAAGCTGAAGCAGAAAGTCCTACTACACAGTTGTACGGTAAGTTCACTGATTTGTTACAAAGCTCCTACTATGATGTCCCCGAAACATCAATGGCTAGATATTCTTCAATTTTTGGCACTAATTTTAACTTTGACGACCACTATCAGTCGGGGTATGAGTGTAACCCGAACTTCAACACCTAGGCATGACATTCAATCAGTGTGTTTGATTTCAAGTTTGGTGGATCGATGTCCTGATGTGGAAGAACTTATATAGGGGGCCATCAACCTACATTGGTTCGCAATCCAGTGTAGATTTTACCGAACACCTAGGGTATGGAAGAACCGATGACTTACTCCCTATGATAGGGTATGATGAGGATACATCGAATGCTTTGGTTGATGATGATAATGAAGGTACAAATTCAGAAAAAGGTGCAATTGAGGAAGAAGGGGCAATAGATGCAGTTGATGGATCAGAGTCAAACCCCGATCCAATCTGACAGTCTGATCCGGATGATTTGAAAATAACACTTTTTTTTCGAAACCAGAGTAGGTTCAAACTAAGCCAGAACCTTGAGGTTCTGACGATAGCGGTTCGAACAATGCTTCAGATCCAGATCCACGATTTAGGGCATATGAACCTTTTCCCCACATGACCAACATCAACCTCTCCGCCAATGGTGGTTTAGAGTTTCGGCAGCTACCGCACAGAGCACTTGGCCATGCATGTTCACCGTCAAATGTCCAGGTATTGAAAGTTGGCATGGAATACCCCGACAAAGATGCTTTTCATACTGCACTGAAGCGGTACAACTTTAAGAACGGTGTTAGCTATCACATTATAAAATCTCGTTTAGAGAAATTTGAGGGAAAGTGCGAAATGTGCGACGGGAGGTGAAAATGGAAAATCCATCTTTTCAGAAAAAGATGTCTAACACCCCTAACCCATCACTGTTGTCGGATTAAGGTTACGGAGTATTATGACACATATTGAATCAAATGGTAGCATAAAACCATTCAATTATTAAATTAAATATCAAATATTCGAACCCATCATCATTCTTAGCATATAAACAAAGACGGGCCTTATAACAAGCTTATGGAACCTAAAAAAATTTTAGAAACAATCAGGGATTAATTAGGAATAAAAAAAATGTAGAATAATTGAAAACAAGGGTCACACGACTATGTGGCAAAGCCGTGTGACACAACCTAAGCCATGTGGTTAAACCGTGTACAATTTGAAAATAGGGTCCTACGGTCGTGCCGCTAGACCGTGTGCAAATTGAAATAGGGTCACACGTTTAAAATAAAGTCATAGGGACGTGTCTCCAGGTCGTGTAACAACCTAAGACCGTGTGCGATAATCTTGTACCAAAATTAAATAGGCCACATGACCGTGTGATGCTGTCGTGTGTGGCACACAGTCTTGTGATAGCCTGTGTTCCCAAAATGACTTCCAAAACAAGCCAAAACAATACACATTCTGTAACACCCCTAACTCGTATCCGTTGTCGAAATAGGGTTACAGAGTATTATAAAAACATAACTTCAAAACATAAACATATCATAAATCATTTATATATATGCATATCGTCCCTTAACCGAGCCCTCGAGACTTTAAAAACACTTTAAAAAAATTTGAGACTAAATTGGAATCAATCGAAAAGTTCATGAAAAAGTTAGAAAATTTGAACTGCAGGGGTCACACGGCCGTGTGACTCACATGGTTGAGACACACGCTCGTGTCTCGGGCCATGTAATAATCGAAATAGGGACACATGGCCAAGCCACACGCCAGTGTGCTAGGCTATGTAACTCTCGAAATGGCCTCACAGGCCCATGTGCCAGGCTATGTGCTAGGCCGTGTAACTGCCTGACTTGCATGCTTTAAAACCTACAGGGGACACACGGCCCTATCGCATGGTCGTGTGTTACACACGGCTGAGTCACACGCCCGTGTCTCAGGCTGTGTGAACATGAAATTGGCCAAAATCAAGCCATTTCCATCACCCAATCAAGCATGTACCTAAAAGCATTTTGTGCACATGACCAAAGCATCAAAACCTTACCAAAACATGCATGAAATAACCAATTCAATAAACCATAAATCCATCCAACCAATATGCCAACAAGGCACCTCAAATGCATTCAACCAAATCTTACCTAAACATGGAAAACATTACCACATTTCATACATACACATCAAGTCCAATACCATTTCAAAACTTACCCTATCTTGACCACATTAAAACTATACCATCACATACCATATTGGCCATTGGAACATGCATTAATACTTAGCCATATTGACACATATTATCAAGGCATTAAAAGTATCAAAAGTATATCAACCAAAATAACATATACATGCCAAATTGTCAACCAACATTCAAGCATTGATACTGGCATAAATGACAACATTGGTGTTTCCATTGGTGATGGTACTAGTGTCAGCATTTGGCTCAACATTTGTGTTGACATCGATGTCGGGATGGGGCCATAGAATGCTAGGGACGAAGGTGCCCCAAAATATCTACCTGCGAGAAGGGTAGAAGCAGGGTGCTGCGATGGTGCATAGTGTGGTGCTTGTGAAAAAACACGAGGTTAGTAAAATGAACAAGAATAAGTGGAGTGAACTGACCGGGATGTAACGTATACATTGGTGGCGCATGTTGGGTCGGAGCCGATGATGAACCATTCGCGGCACCTCTTTCATACCTGCGCTACTGGGACGTCCATATTTGCCTCTTCTGATAAAGTTTCCTACTCCTCGCCTCTACCAATAGCAGATATGGCTTGCAGGCGACTTGGAACCAGGGCATGTACTCCAAGCGAGTCATCGTGTGTGATGAGAAAAAGGGTTTGCGGATGGGTAAGAATTTCATCCTACGAACCCAAATCTCGATGAACTCCTTGTGGTAATCTTCCCAATTCTCGTCGTTCTTCCCCTATAGATCCAACTTGTGCAGTACTTCCATGCCTCGCTATGGCGGTGGAATTTGTTACCTCCACTCGAAATGTCGCATCACTCGATCTGATTCGTGCATTTCCACCGCCATGTACACTAACAATGGCACCCTAGGGAGGATGAAACCTAAGATAGATCTTATTATTACTTGATTTATGAGATAAATACTTGTGCTTATTCTTAATTGTGAGTTCTTATCCTTGTTTTGATAATTCAGGTTATTGATTCAAGTTCGAATGTGCTTATTTAGTGGAGCAAAAGTCCCTGTTTAAGATTAGATCAACACAATTAAGCGGAGTTGATTGCAACCCTAGACATAGGGCGACGAAAATCTACCGGATTAGGGTCAAACCTAATAAGGGAATCCATAGATCGAGTTAATGCGACAATAGGGGTTTTAATTAGAAAGAGATTTCAATTAATCAACCCAGAGTCAGTTGTTAGTAGCCTAGAGAGAGGTATTAATATAATTTAGGGATTTCTACGGATTAAGCCAAGTGAATAAATCGCATGAATCAAAAATAATAAGTGAAGTCTAGGTGGATTCTTCCTTAGGTATTGCCTATCTCATATAAGTTGTCCAAAAGTATTTTCCCGATTTACTCTCTGTCGCGTTCATAGTTAGTTAAATTAGTTAGTAAATTTTAGATTAAAATAAATCCCCTTAATTATTAGGCTAGATAATAAAAAGATAGTTAATACTAGTACTCTTAGTCCTTGAGGATACGATATTCTGGACTCACCACAGCTATACTACTGTTCGATAGGTGCGCTTGCCTTTGTCGAAATAATAGTTAGTTTTGAGCTCCATCAAGTTTTTGGGGCCGTTGCCGGGGACTAAGATATTAGGAACACTAAATTTTTATTACTTTAGCCATTTTATTTTATTTACATTTTATTTTATTTTATTTTATTTTTTACTAACTTTTCTCTTTCTTCTAGCAAGAGTCTCTAGTTTATGACTAGAAGACACACGTCAGGACCCTTACTTTTTGACAGTGAGATTGAAAGTACAGCTCACAGAAATTGAAGAGAAATAAGGCGAAGCCTACAATACATAGAAGAAGAGCAAGAACACTAAACCAACACTACCGAAGAGATGGCTGACAATAATCCGCTACCTCCTGTAGATGCCGCAAATCCGGTGAATCAAAACCCTGCTCCTCGCACTATGTATGATTATGCTAAACCTAGTTTAACAGGAACTGAATCAAGTATTGTTAGACCTGCTATTGCTGCAAATAATTTTAAACTGAAACCTAACACTATACAGATGATTCAACAATTTGTTCAGTTTGATGGTTTGCAGGATGAGGATCCAAACAATCACTGGACAAATTTTCTAGAGTTTTGCGACACTTTCAAAATAAATGGCATTTCTGATGATGTCATTCGTCTTCGGTTGTTTCCCTTTTCATTAGGGAAAAAAGCTAAACAGTGGTTGAACTCGTTACCACGAGGATCTATCGCTACATGGGAGCAAATGACCGAAAAATTTTTGTTAAAATATTTTCTGCCGGCTAAAACGGCCAAGTTGAGGAATGATATCTCTTCTTTTGTGCAGATAGATTTAGAAACACTTTACAACCATGGGAGAGATACAAGGATCTACTAAGAAGGTGCCCTCACCATGGGTTACCATTATGGCTACAGGTTCAAACCTTTTACAACGGTGTGAACCCCTCGACTAGGCAGTTGATTGATGCATCCGCCAGTGGTACATTTAACAATAAAACACCTGAGGCTGCTTATGAATTCATCGAAGAAATGTCACTGAATAATTATCAGTGGCAAGTTATGAGAACAAAGCCAACAAAAGCCGCCAGTGTTTTCAACCTCGACGCAGTAACCATGCTATCAAATCAGGTAGAACTTCTTAATATGAAAATTGATGGTTTGTGTGGTTCTTCGCAGGTATATCCAGTGATGCAGTGCGATACAAATGGAGGAGGGTCGAATAATACAGAATACCCACCCTACAACCCTGGCATAGAAAACAAACAGATGAACTATATGGGTAACAATTCTAGACCTCAAAATAACCCTTATAGTAACACTTATAACCCAGGTTGGAGAAACCATCCAAATTTCTCATGGGGTGGCCAAGGAAATCAGAGATAACAACCCCCTCCAGGCTTTCAATAGCAACTCTACCCATAAGAGAAGAAGTCGAACCTTGAGGAGATGCTAACAAAATTCATCGCAGTGTCAGAAACTCGTTTCCAAAACACTGAAACAGCACTCAAAAATCAGCAAGCGTCAATTCAAGGGCTCGAAAACCAAATAGGTCAGCTTGCTAAGCTGATCTCAGAATGACCACAAGGAAACTTGCCAAGCAACACTGAAACTAACCCAAATGAGCAAATTCACGCCATTACTGTTCACGATAGTGAAGGGTTAGATGAACCAAAATAGAGGCAAGAGAACGTGGTAGATAAGGGTAAGGTTGAGGTAAGCCATGATAAATCGAAACCGGTAATTACAGAGTACCAACCTCACGTGCCATATCCCAATGCGACAAAGAAAGACCGCACAGATGAACAATTCGGTAAATTTCTTAAACTTTTAAAAAAATTACATATTAACTTACCGTTTCTTGAAACTCTTTCGCGGATGCCCAATTCAAAGAAATTTTTAAAAGAGCTTTTGACAAACAAACGGAAGTTAAACGATACGTCATATGTGGAGCTAAACGCAATGTGCTAAGCAATTATACAAAATAAACTACCACGAAAATTAAAAGATCCAGGGAGTTTTACAATTTCGTGCTTAATTGGTAGTTTATCTGTTAATAACGCTTTGGCTGATTTAGGGGCAAGCATCAATGTTATGCCTTATAAAATGTTTAAACAGTTAGGTCTTGAGAAACCCAAACAAACTAGGATGAGTATTCAATTGGCTGATAAAACCATTAGATTTCCTAGGGGTATAATTGAAGATGTGCTAGTCAAAATTGATAAAATCATATTCCCAGTAGACTTTGTTGTTTTAGACATGGATGAGGATAGTGACGTTCCTTTAATTTTAGGATGACCCTTTTTAGAAACTGCTAGGACCATTATCGATGTTGGTACAGGGGAATTAATACTTCGTGTAGGTGATGACATGATTAAACTCCAAGCACGTGATTCTGTCAAAATATCTAGTGATCAAGATGATACAAGTCTTGTTAATGTAAGTGAACTTAATGTTCAATCTTCTTTGCAAGAAATTCCTCGGGAAAAGATGACAGAGCCATGGCCTAGCTTCCATATTGAGAACAGAACTGATGAGGAACGAAGGCTCCAGATCGAGGAACTAGATGAATGGCAAACACAGCTTAAGGAAAAATTAAAAGTACACGATGAACCAAAACAGAGCCATGACAAGCCTAAAGATAAAACGAGTCAAATTAAGGTTGGAGATCGAGTTCTAATGGATAATACAGTCCTCGTGTTGCCACTTCTAAACCTAATGGAACAACCTCTTTCACAGTACTGAATATCTTCCCATACGGTACAGTCGAGGTAACTCATTCCAAATTTGACACTTTCAAGGTAAATCGTACTCGTCTAAAACCTTATTTCAATACAACTGATAGCAAGAATGAGGAGTTTCAACTCCTCAAACCTCCATGATTATGCGAATGAAAGGTAAGTCTAGCTTAGGACTCTAAACAAGCGCTTCTCGGGAGGCAACCCGAGCACTAACCCTACTAATTAGTTTGTTTTCACTCTCATTCATGTTTTAGGCGCAGGTTTCCCTTCCACAAGGCCTTGCACATGGGCGTGGTCGTGGCCGTGTGGACACCACGAGGAGGCACACCAGCGTGACGGAGACCGTGCGGGTCAAGGATGAAATTTTTCCCCAAAACACGGGCTGCGATAAATTGCCACGATCGTGCGATGCAGCCGTGGTCGACATTGACTAAAGAACACGGGCGTGTGATCCTCTACAAGGGCATGGGAGGACCTTTGAGTCTATTTATTTTTTTCTTTTCTTTTATTTTAAATTTTGAACTCTTTCTTTTTATCTTTCTTGTCTTAAACTTTTATTAGTATAGTTCGATTTCTTTTATCTTCGGCTGTCTAATTCTCGAATAAATATAACAACGTCCACTAATAGAACTCCCTAAAAATTTACTGATGACTTCGCAGTTTACAAAGGTTCAAGGTGCCACTAAAGGAACGAACACACCACCGGAGTATTCTCCCCCACCTTCACCTCTGCCTAGTGATCATGTTCATCATTGGTTATTTTCTAAGGATTTCATCCACAATTCAGGAAGTTTCACTTCTCTCCCTCTCTTATGATTTCTAACTTTATTGTTATTATCCATTTTTGTACATTGAGGACAATGTACATCTTAAGTGTGGGGAGGTTGTTGATTTCATTATCAGAAAATCCCTGAATTATGTCTTGTGCTTAAGTAGTGTTCCCATATTACCATTAGAATAAAATTTCTATTGATTTATGATTTTCATTGATATGTTTCGGATTAAGTCATAGGTAATTATACATTGATGATTTAAACTTTAAGACATTATAGAATCAAGCATGATAAGTCTATTTTCCGCAATTAAAAATTTTTAGGTTGCTTTCCTAAATTTAAATATTACTTTGAGGTTTGAAATTTGCAAGGTTGACATCAAAAACCATAATTTCTGTGAGTCTTTGAGCCTTTTAGAGCATATTCTTTTCCTTCTCACTTTTTTAATTATGAGTGTGTCAACATTGATTTGTTATTCTAGAAGTTGCTTTGATCATACATGTCGAGACCACACCTTTGATTTGATATACTGAGATGATAAAGGTACTTAGGATTTAACCCACTTACTCCATTAAAAGCCTACCCTCATAATTAACCCCTAGTGAACCCTTTTTAGCCTAATAAATCGTTTCTTGACTCACCCATTAATATTAACCCGAAACCCATTTTGATTTGTTATCCTCATTTTTCTTGACTACCTTTTTATTGAGATTTGATTTGATCAGTTGCTTAACTATTTTCTTTATTTCAGTTGTTAAATTCTATCTTATTATTGTATGTTCTTATTCTTAAAAAAAAAAATTGGCAATTTATTCATTATTAGTTCTTTGTTATTTGAGCTTAAGCAGTTAATGATACATTTTTAGAAGAAGCTCGTGTTATTAGTTTTCAATTGATGTAATTATCAGTATTAGTCCATCTTTTTTAGTTAGGTAATTTATCAATTCAATCTCAATTCTAACCCTCTAATTCAGCCTTTATCCACACCTTTAACCCAAGCCCCATTACAACCCTTTAAAAGACCTTTTGATTTGTGTATCATCTCATTTTATAGTGGTGGAGATTTGATTTTCATGCAAGCGTATGGGATTAACTTTTCATGTTTGACTTTTGAGTTCTTAATTTGAATCTTAAACACTTTGAGTGATTTGAGCGAATCTTTAGTGAGGATGTCAATACTTGTCGGTTTTGAATCAGAGGTAATTATTTAGGTAAAGGGAAACACCTATGTTTTCATGCTATAAAAATCTATGACTTAGATTGTTTAAATCTCTAGGACTCTTTTAGTTAAATTATCAATGTATGAATTATCTATGAATTATGATGAAACATTATTGATGAGGATTATGAATGGAGAAAGTTAATTTTAATTGTGAGTTGAGGATTTTGCTTGAGGACAAGCAAAGGCTTAAGTGTGGGGATATTTGATAAACCATAATTTACACATATTTTAACCCCGTGCTTAGCTTACTTTTGGATGAATTTTGATTGAATTTGATGAATTTGATGCTCCTAATCTCTTAATTTCATGTTTTATACTCAGGAGAGCTTAGGAAGTCGAAAAGGACGAGAAACGGGCCAAAAAGGGGCAAAACGGGCCTACTTAAGAAATCAACACGGCCTGGACCATTGGCCACGGCCGTGTGTCACGAGCAGGATCAACCACGGCCTGGACTATCGACTACAGGCAGATCACACGGCCGTGTGTGGCGAGCGGAATTGACCACGGCCGAGGGAGTCCACCACGGGCGTGTCACACGGGCGTGTCCCTGCTGAAATCAAGATGAATTCTATTCAGATTAGGATACTTATGGGCCAAGTAAGGCATCTCAAAGCCTATATAAACACCCTAGGGGCAACCTAAAAGGAGAGTTGGACAGGACGTCGAATAGACGCCGAATAGAAGGAGAAAATACTCCAAGACAGCCGTCGGGAACAGCTTAGGAGAAGGATCTCCATCGAGACTGAAGATCTCCCATCAAGTTCTTTAGGAGTTTTTTAGGTTTTCTTATGTTTTGTTGTTTTTCCTCTTTTATGATGTTTCCCTCTTTTAGTATGAACTAAACTCCCTAAATACCGAGGGAGGATGAAACCGAAGACAGATCTTATTATTACTTGATTTATGAGATAAATACTTGTGCTTATTCTTAATTGTGAGTTCTTATCCTTGTTTTGATAATTTAGGTTATTGATTCAAGTTTGAATGTGCTTATTCAGTGGAGCAAAAGTCCCTGTTTAAGAGTAGATCAACACAATTAAGCGGAGTTGATTGCAACCCTAGACATAGGGCGACGAAAATCTACCAGATTAGGGTCAAACCTAATAAGGGAATCCATAGATCGAGTTAATGCGACAATAGGGGTTTTAATTAGAAAGAGATTTCAATTAATCAACCTAGAGTCAGTTGTTAGTAGCCTCGAGAGAGGTATTAATAATATTTAGGGATTTCTACGGATTAAGCCAAGTGAATAAATCGCATGAATCAAAAGTAATAAGTATGAATCAAAAGTAATAAGTGAAGTCTAGGTGGATTCTTCCTTAGGTATTGCCTATCTCATATAAGTTGTCCAAAAGTATTTTCCCGATTTACTCTCTGTCGCGTTCATAGTTAGTTAAATTAGTTAGTAAATTTTAGATTAAAAATAAATCCCCTTAATTATTAGGCTAGATAATAAAAAGATAGTTAATACTAGTACTCTTGGTCTTTGAGGATACGATATTCCGGACTCACCACAGCTATACTACTGTTCGATAGGTGCGTTTGCCTATGTCGAAATAATAGTTAGTTTCGAGCTCCATCAACAACACACTAAGTTTTTCTACTAAGGTAAGCAACTGATTAAAAAGGAACTATTTTAAAAACTTTGATAATTTTACTAGGTCATTTCGGTAGCCAATGTAATATTCCAAATTCAGCCTAACGTTTAGATCAGGTTTGGGGGTTACATTTATAATATTTAATAAATTATATGATTTTTTATAATTTTAATAATATTTTTCTAATTCTTTCATATTTTTAGTGATATTTTAATAGTTCTATAGTATTTCTATAATTTTATAATTTTTTAAATTTGTTATAATTTTGTAAGCTTTTAATAATTAGAAAATCAATTAAACCCTTCACATTAACATTTTATCTTGTCAAATTCCATATTAGTTGCCACATTATCGATGTTAGCCTCCATGTCATCACTTAATAGTTCACCAAGAGTTCGTTAATTATTAATTATTAATTAAGGGATTAATTTATATTTTAATTATTTAAAGGGTCTTTTTTATATTTAAGCTTTTTAAAGAAAATTTCAGTTTGAATATTTAGTAATATCAAGTATTTAAGAAATAAATGTTATTTTATTTGAATTTATAGTTATACAACAAATTCATATCTTAAAAGGAAATCCATTTACTACATTACCATTAGAGTTTCTTTAACTCCACTAAAAAGGTTTTAAGAGTAACACATGTTTCATTTAAGATATAGAAAAAAACTAAAAAAATATCAAAAATTAAAAAGTGTAGATATGATAATTTTTGAATCCTACTTGTGAAATTAAAATTTTTTAATAACACTATATAAATACTAACTCATTTTAAAATAAAAGATAATTATTTGATACACAATTTATAAAATTTTTAAATTTCACAAACAAAAAATGTGAGAAGTGTTTATCAAACACATTCCACACATATGTTTGATTCAAATTCAATTATTTTTTAGGCTTAATTCACGGCTTAACCCTTGAAGTATACTCGTTTTTCTATTTTGGTACCTAAACTTTTTTTGTCCCAATTTAGTATCTAGAGTATCAATTTCCTCTATTTTTGGTCCGTTTTGTAATTGCTGTTAAAAAATATATATTAGGCCACTTTGGCCAATGGAAAAGTGCCACATGGCTTTTTTGGCCAATGAAAAATGCCACGTGACAATTAGATTTAAAATAAAAATATTAAAATTAAATTAAAAATAGGAAATTATAATATTAAATATTTAAATATTAAAAATACTATTGACTTTGACCAATTGTTGACCAACCGTTGACCAGTACTGTCTGACTATTGATCGACGTTGACTTGCCATGTGGTGTTATTAGAATACGCCATGTGCTATTTTTTATTTTTTAATATTATATATATTATATATTATTTTTTAGATTGTCTCGAAGATTTGATGATAGAATTTGAAATGTGATAATCGTAATCGTAATTTGTAAGTTGAAATTAAAATTTGATTAAATCTTGAAAAGGAAAATAATTTAAAACTTAAATTTTGAAAACTTAAAAATTTGGAGAAACTTAAAAATTTGGAAAAATGAGTTTTGATCTCTGAAATGGGTATTTCAAGTCGTGCTTTTCATTCTAAATCTGATAGCCTTTTATAGAGGGCTATTGTCTCTTTATATCATTTGAATTGGGAAATTCAATCCTTTACATCATTACATAATTGAAACTTTTTAGAGAATATATTCTCTGGCTATAAAAATACAAACTACAGAGAATATTCACTATTAATGCGCCAGAGAATCTTACTGTTCTTGCCAGGGAATATTCTTTGTTTACATGAAGAATATTTCTGTTCACTCAAATCTTTTCTTACAGGAATATTTCTTTGTTTACGCTGAGAGAATATTTCATGTTCCTCTTCATTCATTTCTTTCTTTTACATCATTTTTTCTTGGTCCTGGTAATGGTTACTGAGGTGATATCGTCTGCAAGATCCACTGTTTTGATTGAAGACGCTGAAGATTTCTCATCTTCGGATTCTTGTTGAAAAAATTATCCAAATATTTTGAATCATATTTTTCATCATTAAACTTGTCCCACCATTTAGTTCTATAGCTTCGAACTAGTAATGGAATTCCAGTACATTGATCTTGCTCATAGGAATAATTCCAAGAAACAATCCAAGAAATGCACAATTTTGAGAAAAAATAGATTGTTCTGTAAATGTGTTTTTGGTCTAGTTCAGGTTGAAATTTGTCAAAGAATTTGGGCCATAAATTTTGAATTTTTCTAGTAAGATCTCGAAGGATGATAGTCTATACCAATTCCACCATTCTTGGAACCAGTTTGGGAATTTGAATTGGGTGTCGTTTTTGAAATATATGAGCCAAGAATGTCTCATATGTTGGTTGTTCATTAAGAAGGCGTTGTACCATGCCATTTGGTAATCCCAGTTTGTGAAATATGGGTGGTGGTCAGTTTTGGTGGTAAATTTGGCTGGAAATTTCTTTTGAGAATTTGGGCTTTCACTCCAATCCCTTGGTCGAAGAATTTTTAATATTTGGGCTGTTGAATGGGTAATAAAATTTGGATCTTTTGGGTCTGTGTAGTGTTTGAACAGTACTGATTCATTTTGAACCAGTATATTTTCATAATACTGTTGGGGTTTTTGAGAATCCAATGGCTTGAAATGACATCCATTGAAAAGTTCTTTTGCAAGTATATGTGGAGGTTTTTCTGAAAATTCTTCCTCCATAACAAGAATTTTTTCAAAATATTTGTTTGGAAAATATTGTGAGGATTTTTGTGTAGCAGTCTGTGAAGACACTACTATTTCTTTTGGAAAAACATCTTGGAGAGATATCTCTTTTAAAATATTTTTGAGAGATTTTGGTTTGTGTAAAACGATCTCTTTATTTTTTGAAATCTTTGCTGCTTCACCAGCAATTTGCTTGAGAGGAGTTTCCTCTTTCATTTGAGAAAAGGCCAATGCCACTTCTGGAGATTGAGAAAGGGACTCAATCCATTTTTTGATTTGAGAACTAATTTCATTTGGATCTTGTGCATCTTGAAGGATTGTATTTTTAGAGGATTTTAATGATGATGATGATATCTTATTTTCTTCTTCACGGCAAATTTCATACCATGCATGACTTAATTGGTTTTGAGGAAATTTGGGTTTTGGATGACTTTCCTATTTTTCATTTTCCATTGTCTCGGAGTTTGGGTGGCATTTTTGAAGAAACTCTCTAGTGAGAAAATCAAGCAAAGAATTAGTTTCTCCTTTGATGTATTCAATATCAAAATCAAATATGCTCAAAATTTCTTACCATCTTACAAAAATCTGTTTTGAGGCAATATTTTGAACATCTTTTTGTAAAAGTTCTTTTGCTAATTTGCAATCAATTCGTAAAAGAAATTTTTGATTTAATAAATCACTTTGGAATTTTGTAATGCATAAAAAAATTGATAAAATTTCTTTTTTAATAGTACTATAATTTTGCTGAGTTGGATTCCAGTGTCTGGAATGAAGAAAAATTAATAATTTAAATCTAAAGGAAGAAATAGAACAAAAATTAAATGAGATTCTTTTAGAAACAACTTCTTCTGAAAATGATACATCTACCGAAACAGATGAATTACAAATAGACGAATTACATACAACATCTCAATCTTCTGATGATGAAAATGAACCATCAATTAATATGTTAACCAAAGACCAAAAATTTATGATTGAAGTTATTGATAAAATTCAAGACCCAAAACTTAAAAGAGAATACCTTTTGAAATTAAAATCCTCATTAAAAGATAAACCAGAAAAAGAAAAAGAAAATTATTTCTAGTCAATCACAAATGTATAATATACAAGATATAATATTTAATAAATATGAAAAAATAAAACCTAGACAAATTACAAATTCTGAATTACAGTTAGAAATAAAACAAATTAAATTAGAACTTTCTTAGCTTAAAATGGAACAACAAGAAATGAAAAAACAAATACAAACATTAAAACATGAAATCCCAGAAAATAGTTCGTCAGAAACTGAACCCGAACCTGAAGAAAATACACAGGAATATATGATGGTTCTAACTGAAGTATCTATCCAAAGATATTTAATAAAAATAAATATTGTCATAAATAATGAATTTCAATTAGAAACAATAGCTCTTTTTGATACAGGAGCAGACCAAAATTGTATTAGAGAATGGATAATTCCAACAAAATATTATGACAAAACATCAGAATCTCTTAAAGTTGCAAATGGTAAAAAACTAAAAATTACTTACAAAATTCCCAATGCAGAAATATGCAACAAAAGTATAAAATATTAAAAAAAAATTAATGGTAAAAGATATTACCCAAGATGTCATATTAGGAACCCCATTCATATCCTTACTCAAACCATATAAAGTAACAAATAATTCTATCTCCACCAAAGTTTTAAACACTAAAGTAGAATTTTCTTTTGTAGAAAAACCAAAAAATAAGAAATCTCAACTTATTAAAATCTTTATTCATCCATAATGGGCAAATCAATAATTTAATTAATCATAAACAGAAACAAATCTTTTTCTAAAAAAAGAAATATGTTTTTAAAAATTGACTGAACAATTAGAAAAAAGAGAAGTACAAAAAAGGATAAATCAAATCAAAGAAGAAATAGAATTAACAATTTGTTTTGACATTCCTAATGCTTTTTGGAATAGAAAAAACACGAAGTAACATTACCATATGAAAATAATTTTGATGAAAGACAAATACCCACAAAAGCAAGACCAATACAAATGAACAAAGAAATGGAAGAATTTTATAAAAAAGAAATACAATATCTTCTTAATAAAAATTTAATTAGGAAAAACAGTTCTCCTTGGAGTTGTTCAGCATTTTATGTAATAAAAAATGTAGAACTCGAAAGAGGAACGCCAAGATTAGTAATTAATTAAGAACCCCTCAATCAAGCCTTAAAATGGATTAGGTACCCAATACCAAATAAGAAAGATTTGTTACAGAAACTTTGTAATGCAAATATTTTCTCAAAATTTGACATGAAACCTAGATTTTGGAAAATCCAAATAAAAGAAGAAGAAAGATATAAAACGAAATTTACCGTACCATTTGGACAATATGAATGGAATGTAATGCCTTTTGGATTAAAAAATGCTCCATCCGAATTTCAAAGAATAATGAATGATATTTTTTACCAATATTATCAATTCACAATAGTATGCATCGATGATGTATTAGTGTTTTTCAGAAAATATAGAAAAACAATTAAAACATTTATCCATCTTTATAAAAGTCATAAAAAATAACGGTTTAGTAGTTTCTAAATCCAAGATAAGTTTGTTCCAAACCAAAGTAAGGTTTTTAGGTCATTACATTACCCAAGGAACCATTACCCCAATAGAAAGGTCCATAGAGTTTGCTAGCAAATTCTCAGACCAAATCCTTGATAAAGTCCAATTACAAAGATTCTTAGGAAGCCTCAATTATGTTATAGACTTTTATCCAGGTCTTAGCAAATTATGTAAACCATTATATGATAGGCTCAAAAAGAATCCACAACCTTGGACAAATGACCACACTAATATTATCACCCAAATTAAAAAAACAAATCACTAAGCTTCCTTGTTTATATTTAGTTGATCCAAATGCCCCCAAGATTGTAGAAACAGATGCTTCTGAAATAGGATATGGTGGGATCCTAAAACAAGTTAAAGGGGGAAAAGAGCAAATAGTCCAGTTTACTTCCAGACATTGGAATCCAACTCAACAAAATTATAGTACTATTAAAAAAGAAATTTTATCAATTGTTTTATGCATTACAAAATTCCAAAGTGATTTATTAAATCAAAAATTTATTTTACGAATTGATTGCAAATCAGCAAAAGAAGTTTTACAAAAAGATGTTCAAAATATTGCCTCAAAACAAATTTTTGCAAGATGGCAGGCAATTTTGAGCATATTTGATTTTGATATTGAATACATCAAAGGAGAAACTAATTCTTTGCCTGATTTTCTCACCAGAGAGTTTCTTCAAAAATGCCACCCAAACTCCGAGACAAAGGATAAGGAAAAATAGGAGAGTCATCCAAACCCAAATTTACTCAAAACCAATTAAGTTATAGTATGAAATTTGCCATGAAGAAGAAAATGAGAGATCATTAAAAATGTAAAAAATAATATATAATATATAAAAATTTTAAAAAAAATTAAAAAAATTATAAAATTATAAAATATATAATTATAGATTTTAAAATTTTCAAAATAATATATAAAAATTGAAATTTGTTATAAAAATTAAAAATATATTTAAATTTCAAGTAATTGCAAAAAAAAATTGAATTTTAAATAACTTTTTAAAATTTTATAAAAAAAAATTTTAAACTTTTTTAGAAATATTTTTTACAATTCTCTTACATTTTTTGTAATAATATTATTAATTTCAACTAATTTCTTTTTAGTTATCGTTTTTTTATTTTAATTTTATAAATTTTTATAATTTATAATTTTTTTCTATAATTTCTATATTTTTTCATTTTTTTTTAATGTGTATATACATTTAATAAAAGAAAACATTTATTTTTTTACATAAAGTTGTCACATGGCACTTGGTGATTGACTATCTAATTTTTCTAACGTGTGTCAAAAAATATAACGGAGGCATACTTTAGGTACCAAATTCAGAAGTGATTATTTAGATATTAAATTGGGACAAAAAATTTAAGTACTAAAGTGGGAAAATGAAAATACTTTAGGAGGCAAATTGTGAATTAAGCATATTTCTTATCAGCGTGGCAGTTAGCGAATAATAACATATATAAAGAAAAAGCTTTGGCCCAATGATTTTAATTTGGGCCATTTAGCCCATTAACTGAGACAGAAGAAAGTTTAAGTAACAATTTGTCATTCAACACATTCAAATTTTATTTATTTTGGTGTTTAAATTTTATCTCAATTTAATTTAATATATGAACTACTATTTCCCTCTTAATTTATCTTTAAAAAAAGTTACAAATAAAAATGTTTCTTATTAATTTTTTAAATAAAAAATAAAACAAATGGAAAATCACAATGGACAAAATTCGATTATAAGAAAAAAAGACAACCTGAGCAACGAAGCCCGTTGGGAGTTGGGACTATAAAAAATCGGTGTCTGATATTTTTATTTTCTCAAACCAGAGAGTGTGAAAAACAAAATTCTCTGGAAACAAAGCAACTATCAACTAGGTTTACCTCAGATCTAAAACACCTCGTCTCAGATCCACTAAATTCACCATGTCTTCTACTTTCAGCGGCGATGAAACGGCTCCCTTCTTCGGCTTCCTCGGCGCCGCCGCCGCTCTCGTCTTCTCCTGTAATCACTCCTTACCTTTCCTCCCTTTTAAATTTATCTTATCTTTTCTTTAATTATTAGATCAATCGTGATTTCGATTTTTTGGTCGTTTGATGGAGAATTGATGATCGTATTACTAGTTCCTTGTGTCGTTATTTAACGAACTAATTGAAAAAAAAATGATTTCTTTTGTTTTTATTGTAAATTTGTGTATACTTTTGATGGCTTATCATATGGATTGATATGGATCTTTGATGGTGAGATATGAATAATTCTGAAATAAATTATATACTTTGATTTAGCTGAGATAATTTGATACTTCGAAGATTTAGTTTTTATTGGAATTAAACGACAATTCACGTAAACTAGAGTTCTTTAGATGTGGATCTAATAAGAATTTTGCATCCAAATATACTCTTCAGGTTTAAAGTTGAAAAAAAAAATTAATTTGTGAATTTTGATATGAATCGCATTTAAATAAACTCAAAATTTGTCTAATTTTTTTTTTAAAAAAGAGAGAGAGAGAGAGAGAGAGAGAGAATTTAGGTATGGATTGCATTCAAGTAAACTCAGCATGGTTTAAATTGAAAAACGAAATTAATTTGTGAATCTAGGTATGGGAGCTGCATATGGGACGGCTAAGAGCGGTGTGGGTGTGGCTTCAATGGGTGTGATGAGGCCTGAGTTGGTGATGAAATCCATTGTTCCAGTTGTTATGGCTGGTGTTTTGGGTATTTATGGGTTGATTATTGCTGTTATTATTAGTACTGGCATCAATCCAAAGGCCAAATCGTATTATCTTTTTGATGGCTATGCCCATCTTTCCTCTGGTCTTGCTTGTGGACTTGCTGGGCTTTCAGCTGGAATGGCAATCGGAATTGTTGGTGATGCTGGTGTCAGGTATGCTGCTTTTAACCCCTATGTTATAACTGACTTATGACACTGCTATTGTTGATTGACACTTGAAGTAGTTGGCCGCGTAAATATTGATTTATGCCTTTAATGGCTGTTTAATGTCTTTGTGTAGTTTACTAGCATGATGCGCCTCCCCGTATTTGGTTTAATATATTTATAGAAAGCATCGACATAGACACGCAATGTGTACGGCATAGACCTGGTGATACGTGAGTTTTCTAGAAGTTAGGAAATAGCAGGAGAATAGCAAAAAAATAAAATAAATGTTTGAGTATGATATAATATATGATAAAAATGTAAATATAATACTTATAAATTACACATTAACATGCAAATAGCTTCTGATTTTTTAGAATTTTTTTTGAATGTCAAAGCATTAACTTTATTATAAAGGAATGAAATGATAACAAAATTAATCATTGTTGAAATTTTTAAAGTAAGAAGTGAAAAAAGAACCTTGATTGCGTGTTCAGACATGTCTAGCTGAGCCTTGACCTTGTTTTGACCATGTTTATTTTTATTTTTTGACGCGTCCTCGCATGTCCTACACGTAGTTTGCTGTTCCAGAGTCATGTCCATGTCAGACATGTCCAAGACTTGGATGCGGTCCTAGAAAAACTGTCCGTGCTTCACAGACAACTGTGCTGCCCTCAATTCTAGTCATGCCTTTTACTAGAATGATGCATTTCTGGGTCTTAGGCACTAATTGTAAAATATTGCGGTTTGTCTGGAAATTTTCCTTTATGAAATCTGATCGAAGTTATAGTTTCCGAGTGTGTTGAGTTATAAGAAAATTAATGATAAACTGATAATGTGTTGACATAATACAATGATCCGGTTCCATTTACTCAGTTAGATATGAGCTTATGTGATTCTGTTTATCTATTGCTGCAATCCTGGAAAACATTTTGAATGATTGATGAAATCGAACATGTACTTCCAATTAATTTGTGTGGAATATGTGTGTATGATTTGGTATTGCAGAGCTAATGCACAGCAGCCAAAACTTTTTGTTGGAATGATCCTTATCCTCATCTTTGCTGAAGCTTTGGCTCTTTACGGCCTTATCGTGGGCATCATCTTGTCTTCTCGGGCTGGCCAATCTAGAGCAGAGTAAGGCGCTGGTAGAGCTGTTTTAGTAGTATTCTTTTATTGCTTATCGTGTTTATTATGATTGGACATCAAGTGGTGGGTTTGATGAGCAGTGTCTCTTTCCTCTATGTAGAAGTAGAATTGAGTTCTCTCTCTAATAAATTGTATGGTTATTGTTTGACAAGTGTATTTGCAGTGTGTGGAACACTTTTAATTTTGGAGAGATAATATATGTGTATGTAGCTTTTAGATGGTTGGTGGATGTATTTATTTTTGGTACGTATCAAAACAATATCACACTACTTGTTAAATAATGCCTCAATTTACCTTTCATATATATATTTTTTAATTATAGCATACACTACATTTTTCAAAATCCATTCTTATTAGCACTACTTACTATCATAAATTTTAATGTTTATTAATTAAAAAAACCAACCAATTATGATTAGTAATAAATAGGAATTTTAATCAATATTAATTATTATATAATCACATAATTAGCTCGAATTTTTTACATATAAGATTTTATTTTCTAGTTATATAGTGAGATTTGAAATATATATATATATATACATACATACATACATATAGGTTTATTTAACATTAAGATGTTGGAAAAAAATCGGTTCGAAAATGGTTTTTTTACCCAACGAAAAATTAAGAGTTTGAAAACTGAGTTGGTTTGTGTATAGCAATAAACTTTTTCTGAAATTGCACCTGTGCTTTACAGTTAGATTGATTCTTGTCGTTCTCGGCTTTCAACCGAACAATGTTCTCTGTTGTTCTCATATCACGAATTGCTTCGAGTGTGGGCTCGAACAAATTTGAATCAAATAAAGAATAAGAAATTATTTAGTTTACTTTCAGTGGGAAAACAAAAATATCTATTACTAAAAACCGATAGAATTGTTATTTAGAAAAATAAAATTTATATTTAGAAATAAATTCTCATTACTTTCAGGCAGAATCATAATATCTCGAAATTGAAGTCTATTTAGGGCATGTTCTGCAATGCTTAAAAAAAGTACTTCTGAAAAGAAGCTAAAATTTTTAGTTTTTTCTCTCCCAAAAGCACTTTTAGTACTTAATTACTTTTTCACCTCTCCAATAACATAGTACTTTCCCTTTTTTTTTCTTGATGCTTAATTACAAATGTGCTAAAATCATTAATTAAAAATAATTTTTTTTTAAAATACTAATTACAAATATTTAATGGTTATATTTAAATATTTAAAATATAGTTTATATATTCTAATTAAATTTTATAAATAATTAATTTTTATTGCTTAAAAATATTTAAAATTTATATTTCATATATTAAAATATTAACAACAAGTTATAATAATTTTTTTATATTCTTACTAAAATATAATAATATTACTAGTTTAAATATTATTTAAATGCATATTTGTTACTTGATAATAACATGTCTAAAATAGACATTTTATTCCTCAAAATCACTTTTTCACAGCAATGCTAAACACTCAAATTTTAAACCAAACTTTTCAAAAGCACTTCTTAAAAGCATTTTTCCACCGCACTTTTTAAAAGTATTGCCAAATAGCCCTTAATAAAAAAACAACTTCCTAGTTGAACTAATAGAGAGAGAGTCTAATAGGGTGAGTCTAATAGGGTGTGCTTCCCCACATAAGTATTATGGTGGGGATTTGGGGCTCTCTTGTATTGAGTCCAACTATAAGTTATTCCTAGACTTTTTAACTCAACATTTTATAATTCAATCCAACCCAATACATGTTTTTCTATTTTCCACAATAAACATTATAAATTAATTTCAATTAATTAATTATTTTTTAATTAAATAATTTTCTCAACCCGATTCTGATCCGTTAAAATCATGATAACTTTACCGTAAAAAATTTATAAAAAATATATATTTAATTTTTCTATATAACGGATTCACAATGACCAATTAATTTAATTCTATTTTCAAACTTCAATTAATTAATTAATTAATTAATTATAATTTGAAAAACTATAAATTAATTCTCAGATCATTTGTAACACCCTTAAACTAAATCAGTCGCCAGAATAGGGTTACGGAGCATTACCGAAGTTTACAAATCAAACAGACTGCAAACATTATATATCATATAGTATTCATATCAAAAACCAATCAAAATCATACATATTGTCCCTTATATGAGCCCTCAAGGCCCATATTACGCATCAGAAACAAATCAGGACTAAATCGAAAACTCAAAAAAATTTCAGAAACACTTAAAATTTTCAAAACCGCAGGGATCACATGGTCGTGTGGTCAGGCCGTGTGACTCACACGACCAAGAGACACGCCCGTGTTGATACGATCGCGCCCCAGAGTGCATCAAGTTCGAGCAAGGATTCAATGGTGCTGCCCCAAGGACCAATTACGCGAGCTCGAGCTAAGCAATTCAAAGAGGCCATTTCGGCCTTAGTTAACCAAATGTGGGGTGAGACTTTGGTTGGAGAAATAGATCGAGTTGGGACCAGCTCAATGAAGTTTCCTTTCAACTTGTTGCAAACCGATTTCAGTTCAATTCCAACTCTTTGAACCGTTCCAACTAAATTGAAATTTTTATTTAATATTCAGCATTGCATTTAGTTTGGATTTTTAAATATTTGCATTTAAGCATCTTAGTTAATAAATAAGTGCTGCTCATTAATTCATCTTAGTTTAATTAAATTGAGTTTCTTTTAATGAATTTAATTTAATAGTTGCTTCTTTAATTAATCTAGTTACTAGGTTAATTTATTGATGTATGAGTTAAAGTTCATTTAATAATGCTTTTCTTAATTAAACTAGTTGTTGGAATAAATGATGCTTAAGTGTTAGTTCAATTATTTAAGTCTAGTTGCTGGAATAAATGATGCTTAAGTGTTAGTGTTAGTTCATTTATTTAAGTCTAGTTGCTGGAATAAATGATGTTTAAGTGTTAGTTCATTTAATTAAGTTAGTTGTTAATTTGTTTTAAGTTTAATAATTGCATTAATGTGTCGGTTACATTTGATAATTGCAGGTGACTTTTCATCTCACATCCATTATTTCTAAAGGCTGTTATGCATTCATTGAGATGGCTTTTCAAGTGAATTCGGTTACACAAGAGGGGGCTGATATTAAGAGGCTTAATTCATCATTAAGAAGTTGTTTTATTAAATAAAGAAGAGCATTATGGTTCTTTAATTTAGCGCACCTCTTTGTCTTCAACTTCCATAACCGTTTGCTTCATGGTATTTACTACATGTAATCAATTCTCCATCATTTGGCTGGTGACTTTTTGGTTGATCATGGAGACCTCAAAAGACTTTGACAAGCAATTTAATTGAAGAATTAATCACATTGAAGATGGGAGTTACATGGCTAGAATTCCAAAAGTCGAGACTTTTCATTTGGCTGGTGACTTCTTGGTTGATCATGGAGATCTCAAAGGACTTTGACAAGCAATTTAATTGAAGAATTAATCACATTGAAGATGGGAGTTACATGGCTAGAATTCCAAAAGTTGAGAATTTTCATTAGAGTTCACTATTAGCCTCATTAAAAGTGACCATTCAACTAGCTTCATTTGATACTATAAATACATGTAATCAACCTATTGAGGGAAACTTTTGATAATTTGTTAATGATATACTGCTCCATTTGTGAGGCAAACTTTTCTCTATTTTCGTTCAAAGAATCGTTGGCTACCTAGTATTCTAGTTGTGTCATTCATTTTTCTTTGTCGAAAACCGAACTTATCACTACTTGTAGTGTGGCGTTCAAATATACCGAGGTTCCTATCTTGCTAGATAGTGGGTCAAGGTCACCTTAACCATTCCTAAACCGAACTAAAGAGCTTATAAGCAATGAGTCGATACAAAATCGGTATTGGTTCTTATTTGCACTTTCGTTCAATCCATTTTTTCTTTCTTATCCATTTCGAACTAAAATCCATTCTTTCTTCCACATCATACCTTTTTCAAACTATATTCTTAAACTATCAACTATTTTGCCAAAAATACTTTATTCCTTACCAATTTTACCAAGCTAAATATTCATAGTTTCTCGAAGACGAACGGGCAATTTATATACGACTCGACTCACCCGAGATAGATCGTATCATTTGGTATCAGAGCTACTAAAACGAGGAGTACCGACGTTCGTATTCAATCCCGAAAGTAGGTTCGTATTAAAAAAAGTAAAAAAAATCGAAAAAAAAAATTCAAGTTGTATTTTACTTCTTTTGAAATCAACATATTGTATTAGAAGTGAAAAAAAAAATGAAAAAAAATTCGAGTAAAAAAAGTGTGCATTTTTTAAAGTTCTTGTTTTTTTTTTTGTTTTCATCTATTCTGTTTCCCGATCTTCAAAGCCCTTTTATTATTATTCACCCCCTACCCCAACGCCACACTCCAAAACTATTTCCATTTTCTTCCAGCCAACCCTTAATCCCTCATCATAATCCTTTGTTAAACCATTTGCAACCGACCCCTAAGCCTACGAAAAGGCCTTGGTGAGTCCGACTACGAAATTGCGAGAGAAAGTTTGAGTGGTAAAAGGCACGAGCGTGTGAGACTATTCGAGTGGAGGTAAAAGCCAAACGAGTGTAAACACGAGCGAGAGTGCAAACCATTAATTTTTCTTTCCGAGTGAAATTGTGAGGATTTTGTTGTGAGGAATTTAATTTTTTTTAACTTAACCAATTTCTTTTCAGTAATCAAAGATGTCTCGCGAAGAATTTACTGAATCAGAGTTCCAATTTTTGGTGCAAGAAATGTGAAGAATGGTGAATTCTAAATTCGATATATTGCACGAGAGATTAGACCGTGTGAAGAAAAGAGACCAACGAGAACGAATGTCTTCAAGTCAGAAAGTGGAATCAAGAATATCACGAAGACATACATTCAATGATCATTCAAGAAAAGATTTACATTGTGATTCCTATTCATCATCGACTTCGAAACGAAGGGATTTCAATCGAGATTTCTTTTCGTCAAGGAATTCAAGACGACGAGAGTCTGACCTCAATTTTGAAACCGTCCAAGATGACATCCGAAGAGATAGGCATACCTCTTTTCGATCTTCAAAGAAATCCTACTCGGAGTATTTTTTACGAAGCATTGATCAAGATTCTGTTGCAAATAATTTTCTTTCTTTTGAACAAAATCATTGTTTTCATGATTGTTTTGAATCTTCTTGTAAAAAGAAAACGAGAAAAGAAAAAGAAGAAAAAGAAAAAGAAATAAAAGAGAGGCAAGAAGTGAGTAAGAGAGTGTAACACCCTAAACCCGGCACAAACACCACGACCAGATCTGGTATGTCACTAAAATTTTTGGAAGAACATGTCATATTTTCAGAAAAAATATTTTTCTAAAGTTTATCTTCTTATTCGAGAGAAATTTAATAGTTGATAGTTTAAATAAAATATGCCTTTATAAATTAAAAAAACCCAAATTTAAATAGATACATTAGTTCAATAAGAATTTAAATAACTAAAAGTAATTAAAACCCAAAATAAAACAAATCATAAACTAGTGGCCCATAGCCTTATTACAACAAGATTTAAAATCCATTAACTAAAAATATAAAGTATTAACTTGAGACTTTTTGCTGGATCCAGTTCGTCTTTTGCATGGCCACCTTGCGTTCCTCTCCAGCCCGGTCCGAAGCACTAGGTATCACCTGAAAGGTTAATTAATAGGGTGAGTCGCGAGACTCAGTGTGCAACCCTAATGCACCACTAGATTTTGGCCTTAGGCCCATAAAACAGATTAATAATTCTATTTAAAAAAATAAATAAATAATATGCAAGGCCCAACCCATTTTCCTAGGTTTCCATCCGCTACACGCCCCCGTACCAGCCATTCACACTATTGGGGATTTCTACAATCGACCCACACCGCTACACGCCAAGATGGCAGTCATGCTGCTCATCAACATATTATGGCCAAAGCCCTTATAACAGATCACGGTATTAGCCGCTACAACATATAACAGATCACGGTATAAACCGCTACACATATAACATATAACTTCCTCCTTTCATCAACCCAACCCATGCAGTCATAAAATCAATATGCTTTTATCATATAAAGTCAAACATTCACTGACCTGGTGATTTGCTTCACCCTTTTCGGGTTTCCAACATTAAACCGAGATATCGGTATTTATCACAACATATAAACTTATGAGCATACATTAATAATCAGATCTAGATGGTGGGGAAGTATTACACACCTGATATCGCGAAATCTAATATTTTTAGTCGATGTCCTTGCTATCCGGATCTATTATCCTCAATGTAAAGCCTTGCTCAAAAGCCAGAAAAACACACAAAGATTTAGCCCCTTCAACAATCGGCCAAGGTTAATAAATCCCAAATTACACGTTAAAACTAATAGATCCCTTACCTTGAAATCCCGAAAGTAACACGATTCTATAACTTAGAGATCTATGCGATTGACTCCACTAAAGTTCCCTTCAGATTTCGGCACAAGTAGGCACCACAGAAGTAATTCGGCAATCACAGGAGATGAGATCTAGGGATTTCGGCTTTTAGGAAAATCCCGGAAAAAGTATGAATAAGAGAAGGCTGATGTGTCTTTGGCTTTTAAAATACTTGAGTGAGGAGTTTCGGTTTCTGACAGGAAAAGAGAAGAAGAAAAGAAAACAAGGAAGAGACTTAAAGATTTCGGCTAGGAAGAAAAAGAATGGAAAGAGTTTCGGCTTTTGAATCAAAGTGAAGATGAGGGAATAGGCTTAGAAATTTTGGCTTTTGCAGAAAATGAAGAAGAAGATGGAACTTTAGGAGTTTTCGGCTTTTACTCAGAGAAGAAGAGAAAAGAATGAGAGAAAAACCCAAATGCTGAAATTGAATAGATATTCCCCCTATTTATAGAAATTTCGGCACTTACCTAACCTTGCAGATAAATCCTATCTTTTCTCCTTTATCTTAATCTACTAGCTCATCTAAAAGAGACTTAATTATCTCTAACTCCTCCCTCCTTTATCAGCATATTATCCACATATTTTAATCATTAAAATCCCTAAATTTTAGCCTTTATCTGCTTATTATCCACATAAAATAAATTCTTAAATAATAGCCTTTATCTGCTTATTATCCACATATTTTAAACATTAAAACCCCTAAATTTTAGCCTTGTTGCCATCCACTCCACCTAATCCTAATGCCCAAAATTTAGCTAACTTAAATTAAAAGAATTGGGCTCCATGAAACTTAAATTTGGGCCCCTTACTCCCTTGTGTGGTGTCACCTCCTAAGATTGGGCCACAAGCCCACTTTGGTATTTTAAACATAGATACTACCTTTTAAACCCTATAATGCCCAAACAGATAATTTTAATCAAGGCCTCTACCTAAGCCTGAGCCCAATTTGGACCCCTAACACTTAAATTAACACATTAAACATATCCACCCATTAAACGCATAGGCCCAAAAATTCAGGATGTTACAGTTCTACCCCCCTTAAAGAAATTCCGTCCTCAAAATTTCCAACTAACTATTAATCGTACTACCTAAGTCTCACTACCATGCTTCCGCTGCGCACTCCAGTACTAAACCCAAAATAAACACTTAGTATTCTTTGGTAGAGTACGCACCAGTATTCACATCTAGAGCGTCCTCGTCCCCTTGTACTCATGCTATCGGTCCGTGTTTATCTGATTAAGAATTTTATGAATTAATAAGTTTCTTCCACTGTTTAACCACGAACAGTCTTATGAGCAGTAGTTTAAGAGTAGTTCTTTCGAATTCGGAATTACATCTACAAGTTTCAATCTCAAGTTTGTCTCCTAGTTCCATATACACATACATGCAATCATCAATCATACAAATAGAACTTACATTCATCACCTAAGGGTATTTTCGTCATTTCACTACCCAGGGGTATTTTTGTAATTTATCCTACAGGGGTATTTTCGTAATTTTCTGAAATAGGGTTCCTTGGTGATTTTGTGAAAGAATGGTATTTTGGTAATTTTACAATCCGGGGCATTTCGGTAATTTTGTGATCCGGGGGTATTTCGGTAATTTACAAACCAGGAATATTTTGATTTTTTTTTCAAAACAGGGGTACTTTGGAAAATCTAGTTACTCTTGTAAACATAGGGTTTTTGGGTAAATTTTTCATAGCTGTGAACATTTTCAAATCAAGTGTATCTTTTTGGAAATGTACAAAACTTAGGGGTTTTTGGTTTGCCAAAATAGGGTGGTTGGTCCCTTTCGGGTTTTTATTATGGATTCAGCCCATGAACAAGTCCTTATAGCTAGGGTGAGCAGTCACTATGCGGGTAGGATTCAGTGAAGAGGAGGTGAGTCACTAGGGATCGCTTAAATACCAGGCTCTTAGGATCCAATCCTAGACATGCGTATGCTGTTACACACCCTAGTCTTGCGGCTCGTTCACGGGTTTGTTTAGTGAAGTTAAGACTTATGAGATTTAAGGAGTTGTTCCAGCTAAGCCTAGAGTCCATCAAGTTCTAATCTAGATAGTCTACGTCCCATAAAGCCCATCAAGCCCACATATATTATATCATACAATGGTTCAGAATACTTACCTGGCGAACTTGGGCCGGAGCAGTGCCATCTTTGGGCTAACAGACCTGTATAAATATGCATGTTTCGAAAACCCAACTTTAGAAAACATTTTGAGCCCAAAAAAACCCCTAGAGCCGAGTTTTGAACCGGGCTCTGATACCAATTTGTAACACCCCAAACCCGGCCCAAACACTACGACCGGATCTGGTTTGTCACTAAAAATTTTGGAAGAACATGTCGTATTTTCAGAAAAAATATTTTTCTAAAGTTTATCTTCTTATTCGAGAGAAATTTAATAGTTGATAGTTTAAATAAAATATGCATTTATAAATTAAAAAAACCCAAATTTAAATAGATACATTAGTTCAATAAGAATTTAAATAACTAAAAGTAATTAAAACCCAAAATAAAACAAAACATAAACTAGTGGCCCATAGCCTTATTACAACGAGATTTAAAATCCATTAATTAAAAATATAAAGTATTAACTTGAGACTTTTTGCTGGATCAAGTTGGTCTTTTGCATGGCCACCTTGCGTTCCTCTCCGGCCGGTCCAAGCACTAGGTATCACCGAAAGGTTAATTAATAGGGTGAGTCGCGAGACTCAGTGTGCAACCCTCATGCACCACTAGATTTTGGCCTTAGGCCCATAAAACAGATTAATAATTCCATTTAATAAATAAATAAATAATATGCAAGGCCCAACCCATTTGCCTGGGTTTCCATCCGCTACACGCCCCCGTACCAGCCATTCACACCATTGGGGATTTCTACAATCGACCCACACCGCTACACGCCAAGATGGCAGTCATGCTGCTCATTAACATATTATGGCTAAAGCCCTTATAACAGATCACGGCATTAGCCGCTACAACATATAACAGATCACGGTATAAACCGCTACACATATAACGTATAACTTCCTCCTTTCATCAACCCAACCCATGCAGTCATAAAATCAATATGCTTTTATCATATAAAGTCAAACATTCAACGACTGGTGATTTGCTTCACCCTTTCGGGTTTCCAACATTAAACCAAGATATCGGTATTTATCACAACATATAAACTTATGAGCATACATTAATAATCGAGATCTAGATGGTGGGAAGTATTACACACCGATATCGCGAAGTCCAATATTTTTAGTCGATGTCCTTGCTATCCGGATCTATTATCCTCAATGTAAAGCCTTGCTCAAAAGCCGAGAAAAACACACAAAGATTTAGCCCCTTCAACAATCGGCCAAGGTTAATAAATCCCAAATTACACGTTAAAACTAATAGATCCCTTACCTTGAAATCCTAAAAGTAACACGATTCTATAACTTAGAGATCTATGCGATTGACTCCACTAAAGTTCCCTTGATTTGGCACAAGTAGGCACCACGAAGTAATTCGGTAATCACGGGGAGATGAGATCTAGGGATTTTTGGCTTTAGGAAAATCCGGAAAAAGTATGAACAAGAGAAGGCTGATGTGTCTTTGGCTTTTTTAAAATACTTGAGTGAGGAGTTTCGGTTTCGACAGGAAAGAGAAGAAGAAAAGAAAACAAGGAAGAGACTTGAAGATTTGGCTAGGAAGAAAAAGAATGGAAAGAGTTTGGCTTTTGAATCAAAGTGAAGATGAGGGAATAGGCTTAGAAATTTCGGCTTTTGCAAAGAATGAAGA
Organism: Gossypium sturtianum; assembly: GCA_025698515.1. Lineage (NCBI taxonomy): Eukaryota > Viridiplantae > Streptophyta > Magnoliopsida > Malvales > Malvaceae > Gossypium > Gossypium sturtianum. Next base: position 107,305,389 of record CM046955.1, read on the forward strand.
AGAAGATGGAACTTTAGGAGTTTTCGGCTTTTACTCAGAGAAGAAGAGAAAAGAATGAGAGAAAAACCCAAATGCTGAAATTGAATAGATATTCCCCCTATTTATAGAAATTTCGGCACTTACCTAACCTTGCAGATAAATCCTATCTTTTCTCCTTTATCTTAATCTACTAGCTCATCTAAAAGAGACTTAATTATCTCTAACTCCTCCCTCCTTTATCAGCATATTATCCATATATTTTAATCATTAAAATCCCTAAATTTTAGCCTTTATCTGCTTATTATCCACATAAAATAAATTCTTAAATAATAGCCTTTATCTACTTATTATCCACATATTTTAAACATTAAAACCCCTAAATTTTAGCCTTGTTGCCATCCACTCCACCTAATCCTAATGCCCAAAATTTAGCTAACTTAAATTAAAAGAATTAGGCTCTATGAAACTTAAATTTGGGCCCCTTACTCCCTTGTGTGGCGTCACCTCCTAAGATTGGGCCACAAGCCCACTTTGTATTTTAAACATAGATACTACCTTTTAAACCTTATAATGCCCAAACAGATAATTTTAATCAAGGCCTCTACCTAAGCCTGAGCCCAATTTGGACCCCTAACACTTAAATTAACACATTAAACATATCCACCCATTAAACGCATAGGCCCAAAAATTCAGGATGTTACAGAGAGAAAATGAGAGATTCTTGAAAGAACTTAAGAAAGTCATTGAAAAAGCCAATGAAAAAGAAAAATAACAAAATGAGAGTGAAAATGAGATTGAAAAAGAAATTTAAAAAGAGAATGAAAAAGAGTTTGAGAGAGAAAAATAAGTTGAACAAGAACAACGAGTGGAAAAAGAGATTGAGGAAAAAGAAACGAGAGATCTCGAGAAAAAAGAATCAAGTGAAAAAGAAAGTGACCAAGCAAGGATTGTTTCCACTAACCCGCCTGTTCGATCTTCTTGTGATGTAACTTTTCAGGTTCCTAAAGTCTTGCACGACCAATTCCAGCTTCACTACCTTCCAAACGAGATAAGTTTTCGGTTATTTGAGAAAGGTAAGTACGCAAATGACGACCACCCACTTGTGATTAAAGGTAAGAAAGGTAAGGATTCTATGTTTATCGAATCAAGGATTGCTCATAAAGATTTTGATGGGTTAATTTCTAATATGCCTTCATCATTTGATTTGATTAGTCCTTGTTCATCTCTTGATGACCCTGCTTCGAAAAGTACTGTGAAAATTCTGTTTTGTGACATGTTTGATCCTTCTATTGGAATGGCTCACCCTAATCGAATTTTAGATGTGTTTGATAAAAGCTTTGCACATACTAATTTTGGTTATATAAACTCTTTGAACTCATGTGTTAAATATGTCTGTTTAAACATGCCTGTTCATTTGGTTCGTGATAGATTTGAATCTTTGAATAGTTATATGTTCACCATGTCTTTGTTTGACATACATGTTAAAAGGCTTTTGCATGCAATGTTCAAACCGTTTGATTTTGGCCTTCAAGATAAAACTTTGAATTTTTATATGAGATTCTCATATCTTGATCTGCTTGGTTTTGTCAACTCTGCATGTTTGCTTGATCGAGTGGAATTTAAGTCTTGTAGTGAGTTGATTACATTATTTTCTAACATGTGGTGGACATTGGAAATTATTCAAAATATGTTGCATGTTGGAACGAATGATCAAGTTCGTGTGTTCAAACCTGGTATTTGTTACTTTGATTCATTTTATAGAAACTTCAAGCAACTTGTTTGTTGTGCATCTTATTTAAGTTTGTTTGATATTCGTACTTTAATTAAGGCAATGAAACTTAATGACTTTTGTTTTGTTTTGTTCCTTAATCATATTGTTTGGCCACATATGAAATATTTGTTTCATTTTGAAAAGGTAAGGCTAACATATGGACTTGAATCGAATTTCCAATATGATCTATCTTTTCCTTTTAAGTCCATCAATTCTGTTAATAGTAACCAATCTCGTTTTTGTGAATTCCACACTTCGAGGAGCATGAGATGTCATGGTGTCTCATCACCCATCCAAGTTGTTCGAGATAAAAGCTTTGTATTACATTACATTTTCGAGGAGAGAAGATTTGTCTTGATTAACAAAGGTAAAACCAATCATAAATTTTCTTCTCTTCAAGATTGTCAAGGTAAAGTCTCTGAAAATTTTCAAATACCTTTGCTTCATTCAAATGAAGATGAAAATTTTGTTGATTGGATGTTTGGAAATTATTTGAATCATGATGTGTTTGATTGTAGTTTTTGGCCTAGTATTTATTCGTTTGTGTTGGATTGTGACAATGGACATAATGTTTTCACAAATTATGATAATAAGCAAATGATTGAAAGATGTTGGCCATGGTACACTTTGCGTGTACAATCACATGAATTTCTGTTTTTGAATAAACATATTGAAAAGTTTTGGATATGGATTAGTATGCTTAACTTTTTGCAAATGTTCATGACTAAGTATCCTTTTATCCAATTGAATCCACGTGTTTGCATTGATGGAATAATGAAACTTTTCAATAAATTGAAGTATGTTTGCTTTGTCCAATTGAGATTATTGCCATATGATCTTTGAACTACATTCTATAAGAGCTATTTGGATTTGAATTCTTTGCACTTGTCATTGTCAAAATTGATAAGTCATTTTGGCAAAAAAAAATCAGCTTGTTGCTTAGCATTTAGTTTATCTTTAGGTTTTTGTTATCTTAACCCACTGTTACTTATCTATGATGGTGATGTGCTTTCTTGTCCATTGATAAATCATTTCCAAGATCGTGTGATATCTTCCATTTCGTTCGATCGAGGAAAGCTGAACGAGAGGAAATATTTTCCAATAGAGGAACAACCCGACTTGAGGACAAGTCGCCTAAAAGAGGGGGGAATGATACGATCGCGCCCCGGAGTGCATCAAGTTCGAGCAAGGATTCAATGGTGCTGCCCCAAGGACCAATTACGCGAGCTCGAGCTAAGCAATTCAAAGAGGCCATTTCGGCCTTAGTTAACCAAATGTGAGGCGAGACTTTGGTCGGAGAAATAGATCGAGTTGGGACCAGCTCAATGAAGTTTCCTTTCAACTTGTTGCAAACCGATTTCAGCTCAATTCCAACTCTTTGAACCGTTCCAACTAAATTGAAATTTTTATTTAATATTCAGCATTGCATTTAGTTTGCATTTTTAAATATTTGCATTTAAGCATCTTAGTTAATAAATAAGTGCTGCTCATTAATTCATCTTAGTTTAATTAATTGAGTTTCTTTTAATGAATTTAATTTAATAGTTGCTTCTTTAATTAATCTAGTTACTAGGTTAATTTATTGATGCATGAGTTAAAGTTCATTTAATAATGCTTTTCTTAATTAAACTAGTTGTTGGAATAAATGATGCTTAAGTGTTAGTTCATTTATTTAAGTCTAGTTGCTGGAATAAATGATGCTTAAGTGTTAGTTCATTTATTTAAGTCTAGTTGCTGGAATAAATGATGTTTAAGTGTTAGTTCATTTAATTAAGTTAGTTGTTAATTTGTTTTAAGTTTAATAATTGCATTAATGTGTCGGTTACATTTGATAATTGCAGGTGACTTTTCATCTCACATCCATTATTTCTAAAGGCTGTTATGCATTCATTGAGATGGCTTTTCAAGTGAATTCGGTTACACAAGAGGGGGCTGATATTAAGAGGCTTAATTCATCATTAAGAAGTTGTTTTATTAAATAAAGAAGAGCATTATGGTTCTTTAATTTCGGCAGCCTCTTTGTCTTCAACTTCCATAACCGTTTGCTTCATGGTATTTACTACATGCAATCAATTCTCCATCATTTGGCTGGTGACTTTTTGGTTGATCATGGAGACCTCAAAGGACTTTGACAAGCAATTTAATTGAAGAATTAATCACATTGAAGATGGGAGTTACATGGCTAGAATTCCAAAAGTTGAGACTTTTCATTTGGCTGGTGACTTCTTGGTTGATCATAGAGATCTCAAAGGACTTTGACAAGCAATTTAATTAAAGAATTAATCACATTGAAGATGGGAGTTACATGGCTAGAATTCCAAAAGTTGAGAATTTTCATTAGAGTTCATTATTAGCCTCATTAAAAGTGACTATTCAACTAGCTTCATTTGATACTATAAATACATGTAATCAACCTATTGAGGGAAACTTTTGATACTGCTCCATTTGTGAGGCAAACTTTTCTCTATTTTCGTTCAAAGAATCGTTGGCTACCTAGTGTTCTAGTTGTGTCATTCATTTTTCTTTGTCGAAAACCGAACTTATCACTACTTGTAGTGTGGCGTTCAAATATACCGAGGTTCTTATCTTGCTAGATAGTGGGTCAAGGTCACCTTAACCATTCCTAAACTGAACTAAAGAGCTTATAAGCAACGAGTCAATACAAAATCGGTATTGGTTCTTATTTGCACTTTCGTTCAATCCATTTTTTCTTTCTTATCCATTTCGAACCAAAATCCATTCTTTCTTCCACATCATACCTTTTTCAAACTATATTCTTAAACTATCAACTATTTTGCCAAAAATACTTTATTCCTTACCAATTTTACCAAGCTAAATATTCATAGTTTCTCGAAGACGATCGGGCAATTTATATACGACTCGACTCACCCGAGACAGATCGTATCACGTGTCTTAGGCCATGTAGGCATTCGAAATAGGGACACAAGGCCATGTCTCAACCCGCGTCCGTGCCCGTGTGAGTATACTAACTTGGGTCACACGGCCAAGTCACGCGCCCATGTGCTAGGCCGTGTGAGCATACTAACTTTCATTCTTAAAAGATACAGGGGACACACGGTCGTGTCACCTGGCCGTGTGTCACACACGGTTGAGATACACGCCCGTGTCTCTGCCCTTATGGACGGAAATAGGTCATTTTACAAGCCATATTTGTCGCCCAATTTTGTGTCAACCTACAATCAATTTTATACATATCAACAAGTCATAATTAGGCATCCAAAACAAGCCAAAATAAGTGGAAAATCTCAACAAATTACATATAGGCCAACATTAAACAAAATACATATACATGCCATTATAACCAAAACATTCGAAAGTAGCTATAGAATATGGATAGTGTGATATGACTCCGACAAGCTTCCAACCCAATCGAGCTTCCGATAATCTGAAAAGTAAAGAAAAACAAATAAATAAACAATGAATGCTTAGTAAGCTCATATAAACTTTAATCATATCAATTCATTTCATTATGAAATTTACATTTATCAAGAATAAACATTTACTGATGCCACACGATTCAAGAAACCATATTCAACAACTCACAAAATGAGTAAATCCATAGCATCTCTTATACATATTATCCCAAGTATAGTAGAGTTTTAAACAACTTTATACTCTTCCAAATTTCTTTACTTATCACACCCATTCCATATGCATAACACACAAGTCATAAACATATCATACCACCATAGCTACAAGCTAGTGTATGCAAACATAGCCCTTTTCAAATTAATCACATATTAAGCCATTTCATAAGAAATTGTATAACTTAAAACTTTCCACTCTTTCATGAGCATAAGTATATTTTCATTTGAGCACTTACTATTCCCATTTTATAATTAAACATTTTACCATTCAACCAAAAGCTTGGCACTTGCCTAAGCATCAAACAGCAACACTTGTTAGCGTACTTGAACAATTTTCATATAATTTCAACATCAATAATCTTATTATCTCAATATGTCACACTTGAGTTTATTACTCGTCTCAACTTACATAATTTCCATGTATCAACATATCAAGATATTGATATATATATCATGATGCATATCATTGTCTTACCATTTCTTCATATACATATATCATCTCAGACAACTCTCGATATTTTACCATTCGAAGAACGACTTACGCATTTGAGTACATCTTTAACAGAAGTTCGAAAGCTGAACAGAAGCTCGTAAGAGTTAAATAGAAACCCATAAAAGTTGAACAAAAGCTCGTAAGAGCTGAACGAAAACTCATATGAGTTAAACAGAAGCTCATAAGAGCTGAACAAAAACTCATAAGAGTTGAACAGAAGCTCGAAAGAGCTGAACGGAAACTCATATGAGTTAAACAGAAGCTCGTAAGAGCTAAACAGAAAGTAAAACACGAGATTTCGCAACAAATGCTGAACCTCGGTTTACTTGGGTAATTTTCCGCCATTTTCCTCCAATGCATCATGCGCCACAAAACGAATGTACTCAAATCCCGCGTTCAATTTAATCCGAATATTCAATTCAAATTATAATTTCAACAATAATTCATTCTCAAAAATAGAATAAATACATAATACCATCCATCAAATCAATCTAATTATTAAAGTATAACCATACGAACTTACCTGGTTAAATTGCAGAAATACCAATATTCAGGGGCATTTTAGAAATTTTCTATTTTCCTCGATTTTCCACTCGGCCTTGATCTAAATTAATAATTTCATTCAATATATTAATTTAGAAAATAAAAAAAATTCATTTCCTACAATTTGGTCATTTTTGACATTTTTATAAAATTACCCCTAAAGTTTTACTTTTATTCAATTTAGTCCCTAAGCCCAAAACATGAAAATTAACCATTTTTAATGCAAACCCATGCTAGCTAAATATTCATGGCGTTCAATAAAGCCCATTTTTACAATAATTTCACAACAAATCCTTGTATTTTTACTAATTTAACAAATTAATCCTTAATCGAAAAATTCATCAAAATCACTTAACAAAATACTTTTAAATAACAACTAATATCTCAAATTCATCATTTAGCATAAAAAATCATATAGATTCATTAATGGCAACATCCAAAATCTTTAACAAAATCAAAAACTAAGGTAAGATTTAGTTGGACCTAATTGTAACAATCTCAAAAACATAAAAATTATAAGAAACGGGTAAGAATTGGACTCACATGAAGAAAATATGCAAAACCAGCTCAAGGAGCTCATCCCATGTCTGTTTGAACCGAAATTGAAGAAGAAATGTCTAGAAATCCTTTTAAAATTCAATTTGGGTGTTTTAATTTCACTTTACTTATAATTTTGCCATTAATGGCTTTATTTTATTTTATTTTTTCTTTCAGCCTCAACTTTTATTTAGGCATAATTGCTATTTAGGTCCTTTATTTATTACTCATGCCACTTAATCACTTAATTATTATAATTAGTAAGTTTTTCACCTTTTTCAATTTAATCCTTTTTAATTAATTAACTGTCGAACCGTTAAAATTTTTCAACGAAACTTTAATACTACATTAATGACACTCCGTAAATATTTATAAAAATATTTACGACTCGATTTATAGAAACGAGATCTCGATACCTCATTTTCTAAAACCACTTGACCTAATAAATTATTATAAAATACAAATTATCAATTCAAAAACCTTTTTAAAATCTATATTTGACTCGTAAATACTAAATAATAAAATTTACGAGCTTACTCGTCAGATTTGGTGGCCTCAAACCACTGTTTCCGACACCACTGAAAATCACATTTCCATATTTAGTGAGAAAACCACATTCATTTTCGAATTTTTGTCATTTCTATAACTTTATCATTTCTATCAATTATTGTTCATTTTATTCAACATGCAATTCATTTTTGGTTTCAACGAACTTCTAGAGGGTCTGGTTGGACATATGTGATTAGGGCTCAAATTATTTATGATTAAGTTTCAGCTTTTCACCTAATAATTATAAACTCATTTAGTCACGAGGTCATTTCACTATAGTATCGTGACTAAGCTCTTCCTAATGATATACCATTATGAAAGCAACTCGATCAGTACTCGTCCAATGACCTTGTCATAAGTGTGTTACCCTCATATGATTAGGGGTGAGCAAAATCCAATTCATTTCAAAAAACTCGATAAAAAAAATTCAAATTTTGAATTAAATAGTTCGAATTATTTTAGTTAATCAAGTTATTCGGATCAACTCGAATAAAAAAAAATTAAGTTTTTTGGTTTAACTTGAATATGAATTACACAATTCTAGTTATTCGAAAATCCGAATAAGAAAAGGAAAAAACTACATCGTTTTGATAAATGTCTACTTTTTAAAAAATTAAAAGTCAAAACCATTAAGTTAAAAGGTAAACCTACGTCGTTTTGATAAATGTTTACCGATTAAGTTAAAAGGCAAAACCATTATATTTTTTATGTAGTTAAATAATCTTCTACTTCGTTTACTAGTTAAATAATCGGTTCATGTAAACGCAACATTGAGTATAAATAATAGGATTCATTAACTCGACTCGACTTGACTCGAAATTTTTTGACTCGATTCGAAAAAAATTCAAATTGAGTTCGGTTGCTAAAATAAGATTTGTCAACTCAACTAACTAGAAAATTTTTTAACTCAATTCGACTCGACTCAATCGAATACTCACCCCTACATAGGATATATTTAATCTCTTTCGGATAAATTCGCTCACCCAATATAATTTTATTATATCTCATGGTAATCATTACATCTTCCTTAATGAAAAGTCAATTACTGTCAAATAGTAATTAAGTCATTAATCACAAAGATAAACGACCCGCGATCACGTTTACTTTTCATCTATCATGTAATCTTATTGAGATGAAATCATTTACCCATGTCTTAGGCTATAAGTTCCACTATTGTGAATGAAGTTACATACTGCAGAAGTCATATACCAAACGTACCAGCTTTCAATTCCTTATCTATTTGAACTTAGGCTTTTACTTACATCAAAGTATACAAGTCACACATTCATAGTACATCATCCACTCAGGATTAAGGTATGTCACACTATTAATGTCACTAGTGAATAAATTCATAAACAGATTCAGGATCTATACTGCTTGGGTCCAGTTCGATGTACTATCAGTACAGTCAGTCACATCTATGTCTCTATCTTCTAGGAGTCATCCACTCTGATGCCCAAGATAAATTATCTCCTCAATTGGATTTGATAGATGACATATTAGTGTTTCAATCATTTTGCTCGTTTTCGATTAGACTAAGGACATGTTTATTAGACAATTAGTGAGCTAATATTTGCTTCTATTTTGCTTTACATGCCAAGTTAATTATTTTAACATTTTAGTCCTTAAACTTAAAACTAACCCAAATCACTTTACAAAACAGTCCTATTTAATTATCAAGCTTAATAATCTATCATCAAACTTTAAAAACATCACAAATTCATCATGAAATAACTCAAACATTTGACAGTTTCACAAATTAGTCCCTACGTTAGCTAGATTAAGCTATAACGATATCAAAAACAAAAAATTTACGAGAAACGGATAGGAAAATCACTTACATGCATCAATCTAATCTTGGCCAAATGTTGAGCTTGTTCATGGTGTTTTTCTTTCTAATTTTCGGTGGAAAAATAAGCTAAGGAAGATGATGATACATTTGTTTTTCTTTTGTTTATACATTATTTATTTATAATTTTACCCTTTTATTATTAACATAAAATTTAACTAGATAACTAATCTTAACCGTCCACTAATATTTATAATGGTCTAAATACCATATAAGTCCTCCCACATATACCAATTAACTCATTTAGTTAATAAGATTCAATAGCAATTAAGTTTTTCATTTTTTACGATTTAGCCTTTTTTTTTCTTTAATTAACAAGTAATTCATCAGAATCACCAGACCAAACTTCAATTCACCTATATAATTCGTTTTACAGAAACGAGGTCCCGATACCTCATTTTTCAAAATCACTTGACTTTAAGGACAAACCACTTGTACTTAAGTATTCGTTCAATTAGCAAAAATTATCAAATCAAAATTCCATATAATACTATATTTGACTCGTAAATATTAAATAATAATTTTTACAGACTCACTCGTAGGATTTTTGGTCCTGAAACCATTATTCCCGACACCACTGAAAAACGAGTTGTTACAGTTGGGATTCTGCAGCAATAGAATCAGAGATCATAGTAAAAAGTTGAGTAGCAAGATTTATGAAAAGATTGCTTGTACACTAAAATAAGCCAATTAAACACATCATCATAGCGGCATGGTTGGTCACTGCTCAACAAAAGTCAATTGGATTGATTTGACCCTCCCCATGACTAGTCAACAGTAAGGTAAACTTTTGCCAGATTTTCTTTTACCTACACTGGATTTGGTAGGAAAATCCGGGGGACTGAGAATATATCCATGGGAAGGGGACATTTTAGATGGTTTTTCTATCTACTTAATGTTCAGGTTCTTCTTTCTAAGCTCAACATTTTCTTCTTCTTCTTCGTTAAGATTGAACTAAGATCTCGTTTAATGAGTAGATGATTCAGCCTTCTGGTAAGTCTTACAGCTTTGCACGTTGATTATAGAAGGGAAGGGTGTTACAGGAAGGCTCTGCTTGGGGGTCGCATGAAGTCGAAATGTTAGTAAAATTTATGTAATAGGGATTCTAATGGATATCTTATGATCTTTTAAGCAGTTGCCGCTGTTGGTCTGGGATGAACATTTGAAATGGAAGCTCCAAGTCGAGGTTAAGGTAGGTCTCTAGTGAGTCTCTAAACCTGACTCATGCATGTCATGTAATTATTTGTTTGTGTGTTTTCTGAAAGGTATTTACAAATACGTAAATGAGAACAATGTGCGAGATGATATGAAGTTGTGTGATATAAGATGTTGTTGGCGCATGTGGGGTCATTGTCTAATACTTTCCGGTTATATGATTCCAGTACCTGACAAATATGGGTTATGTAAAAAAGATGAGAAAGAGATTTGTTTGTGTAGCCTCCGGTATGGCAAGTACATTGCTGATCGGACAGGTAGATCACTGCAAAAACGAATATTTATTGTACAGCCTCCAGTAGGGCTGCTATAATGTTAATTGGACTGGCAGATCGCTGAATAAAGTTGTGAAAAGTCAATGGCCATGGCATCATATGGTAATACGTAAAAAGGGTGTGAAGGTATAAGACCATGTGGGAGAAGCCCCATGGTATCCACAAAAATGGTCCACCGGGACAGTAAACACGGATTCTTTGGAAAGCCTTTGTGGTGAATTCTCTATAAAGGCTTTGTGGCGAATTCTTTGTAAACCCTTTGTAGCGAATATTCTATGAAGCCTTTGTGGCGAACTCTCTGTAAAATATTCTTGGTGTATTATTCAGAAAGCCTCAATAACGAGGTACTTTGGGGAATACTTGTGACAAGTTTTCTGGAAGGTCTGTATTATGAATTCTGCAATGCCTAAAATGACGAGTTGATATTCTACCATTGTGGCAAGACCTGGGCATGTTTATGAGGTATTATCTGATAGAGTTCTCTACAATATACTCGTTTAATGATTCTGTCATAGTGATCCACCATGTCAGGGAACCTTATGTATTTGGAATATTGGTGGTGCAAGTATCCACCAAACTTAGAATTTTTTAAGTCATGTATTGAAGTCATCTGGGATCCTATTGCTTGAATTAAAACGATGTATTCTTCTAAGCAAGTATGTTTGTTTGAACTGATTTGAAGATATGATGTAACTGGTGTTCAGATAATTGTTAGGTACTGTTAATAGTAGTATCCACTGAGTTTCGTTCTAAGAAGCATGTCCAACTACCATCTGCAAAGAAATTGTGTAATAGGATTCGAAATATGGTGTGAAGTCTAAAATTCGTCAAACGGGTGAAATGTGTATAAGATGGTTAAGGGCAGAGATTGACGTATGGTAATCCGCCAACCAAGAATCAGAAAAGTCCCCGCTAAGATCTGAAAGGAAATCCAAAACCCTTGAGTCAAGAAATTTTAAAACACCTCTTAAAGGTAATAATGAGTGAGGCTCACTAATTTCCTTTGAACTTATATGCGTCTTTTGGTATGCAAGTTCTGAGAATCAAACCAGTTCGCCGAGAGGGACCAAGCTAGAGATGTGCCATGGTGGCAGATCGAGGACAACATTATGCATACAGAGGGACACTTTTAGAAACATGTTCTCAAATGACAAATAGTAATATATACTACGAATGTATGTTTTATCAAACATTTATGTTGTAAGGCTTTATACTACCTTCGAGAGTTTGTGACAAAAGATGAATGTTTCATTCAAACCTTTTGTCGTAGAAATGATTTTAAATAAATAAGAGGTACATTCAATATAGTTTTCGCAAATTATAAAATTTTGTTAAGTATGTAAGTATTGTGACATCTTATATTCAGATTTGGTAAATCGGGTCAGGTATAGGGTGTTACATTATATTTTCTTTGTATTCGTTTTATTTCTTTACTCCAACCATCGAGCGAATTGCTACTTCGTTTCCCATTTGATATTACAACTGCGATTATTCAAATCTCTTTTTCTCTTCATAATCAGTCGTGTTCTTCACATGGTTTATTCAATTGAGATTGAGATCATGAATAACATGAGTGACTAAATCCCTTAGGGGAGATTAACGAGTGGATGAGGATGTGATTAATGGATGGTTTAGGTCTTCCCGAGAGGGATTAATTGGTATGAATTACATGTGCTTTAAACCACTAGGATTTGACAACCCTAGGAAGTTATCATAAGCAAGACAAGGTCGGGAGATAAGTCGAACCGAGTAAATCGTAATTTATCCTGAATGAGAAAGTGAGGTCGGGAGGTAAGCGAGTATAAGCTAATTGATTAGTTAATTAGAGGCCGGGAGGTAATAATTGGTTAATTGATAGCTAATTCACCCTAAAAACTTAATCCAAAGTTAGTTACAAACCCTGAGGTAGGTTAACTTTCGTGATTAGTTAACTGATTTATTTTGTTTGTTTATTTTTCTTTTTCTTTTTTATGTTTTTTCGTTATTTATTTATTTTTATTCTCATAATCTATTTTATGATTCATCATAATATAGGAAATAATTAGTACTATTTAGACTTGTTATTGTAAAAGCATTTTCATAGTTTATTTCATCTTCCTTTGGGAATAATCCTCGAAATACTTTCAAAGTATTTTGCTGTATTAAACTATATTACAATTTGACCCATGCATTTGTGGATACAGCTATTTATTTTTCATAGTTGTGGACGCGTTTTTGCCACATATTTTAGAATAGACTGATTTTCATAATTTCCAAATAAAACAGTCTAAAATCCTAATTTTCTTTTTTAAACCGACATATATAAATGATTTGTATATAAAATGGAAAATTGGGGTAGGTCCAGTGCGAATGCAAGGAGTCGTAAGATTCATATATTATTTGTTTGATTAATGGGATGATGGAATGACCAGAAAAAATTAGGTCATGTCCTTGAAATCTTTAAATTGACACGTCGGTTATTTAGATTCCAGGATTAAAATTACAAATTAAAAGAAAATGATTTTTTTTTTTATTTAACCCAAGAAGACGTACATTATTCTCTTGTTTAACCAATCTATTATGAACAATGAAGCATAAATAAATAAACAGCAGGCGATAACGTTTTCTAAAATAGCATCTTCTTTTTCATTTTAAATTTAATATATAACAACTTTTTAATTAACATTAAATCTAAATCCTTGAGAAACTCAATTACTTGTTGAATAAAAAATGATTTAAGTCTTATCATTCTCACTCATTTAATTTCTACCCACACCTTCTTTAGATTTATTATATCAAAGTTGGAATTTTATTAACAAAATGTCTTTGGATTCTTTATATATTTGTGATGAAGGAGCTTTTCCACACCCAAAACCTCATCAATATTCAAAATTATTAAAATAAAAGGGATATTAATTGCTAGATCCGATGTCAACGTTTACATTTATTAAACTTTTACTTACACCTCTAAACCATTAATATTTATTTAAAATAGCTATGATTAATAATTATTAGTATTTATTTACAAGTCCTCCATTTTTTTGTTCAATTTAATGATGATGTGTAATGTTAATATTCATTGATGGTGCATGAGATTTATGCACTGACGGTGTATCAAATATTATTTCATAAATAATTACCCGTGAAAATAACTATTTGCTTGAAAAATATTTTTAATTTTAATTAACTTATCTTTAAATTATATTTACTTTTAATAAATTTTTATTTAGAAAATTTTCACTCATGGAGTAGATGTGATAATTTTAATATTATATAATTGAGATAAAAAAAATTAAATAGAATTTGAAATAGTATAAACACAAAAATATAAAAATCTATATGAATAATTTATTAATGGATTAAAAGCATTATACAAATGTATAATAATTGCCTAAAAATGCACATTAAAATCAACTAATTATTATTTAGAAATAAAATTAAGTCACATATATATATATATATATATTTATAATGTTAGTCTTGAGTTGTATAAAGCCATGCTTAAACACCCCTTAATTCGGGTTCAAACCTTGTATCCTCCCTCCCTTAATTTTAATAATAATAATAATAAAAGAGTATATATAATATCATTATTTTTTAAAAATAAATGATACTAATTGTTAAAGCCATCTCAGGATAACTTGTTTCATGTAAAAATGCCTCCAATCTTATCCAAAATTAAAACTAAATAATATTGTTTAGGTGGTAAATAATTAAGAGGAAAAAGGGAAGTCATTTTAAAAGTAATAAAATATATTGTATGTTAATATACCGAAAACGATCATAGAAACTCCATGAAGCATGAAGAAAGAAAGATTATGATTTATGGGCACTTATTTTATTTCTTTGGCTCTAATATCTCAAATGAGGCAAGGTTCCTTTTTATACAAGATTTTTAAGTAGAACACATGAGTAGATTATCATCCTGCAAGAAGAAAATACAAAACCCAGTCCTCCATCGTCTATCACCAAACCAATATTGTATTCAGAAATAGAGAATCCAAATGGAAAGTAGAGTTCCAAAACAGCATTGTTGATATCAACAGTAATTGAAATAGAATTGGTGGCAAAAGGAGAGACCACCATTAGCTACTACACTTTGTGTAGAATCATCAAGCAACACACGAAAGCTTCAAAAACAACATCTCTAGTTATTTAGTTGGAATGATGAAATCTAGCTTTACAGTGCCTAACTAACTAACTACACAACTTTCAAATGCATGCATATTATTGTCACCCCAACTAAATTTATGAAACCAGCCTGATTGTATACAAACCTACTCCCACTCCCAAAAAGTTACGGTGGGCTTCCTATGCCCAAAAGATTAAAGAGGGGAATTAAATATCACAAAACCTTCACTTTTCTTTATTATTAAATATAATATATTTAGCTTGTAAATTTCTTGTCCATTTTTTAAAAAATTACTAGATTAGGCCGTATTTTCTAAAAATTACTAGATTAGGCTAAAATAACGAAAACACTTCCATTTCAACGTATTGACGGAAAAACCTTCCAACTAGAAGCATTTTCTGCCCCCCAATATCCTTTTTTCTTTTTTCTTTTTTGTGCCACCTCTTGTGAAAATAAAACTGACAAAATTGGTTTTTATATAGACCCAAAATCTCATCATTTCCCTTGTTTTCTTAAACGATGTGAGATATGGGTCTATATAGACTTATAATCCATTTGCAATTTGTTCCTAGATGTTAGGATAAGTTAGAATATTATTATGTGATATTATCTTTTAACAATTTGATCCCTAATAGGATATTATATGATATTATTATGAGATATTATCTTCTAGCAATTTGATTCCTACGTTAGTACTATTGTATAGATATATATATATATATACCCTTAAGGTCTATCAATAAAATTTAGGAGATTACCCTATTTTTGTCATGGCATCTGAGCAAGGTTTTTGAATTTTTTTTTCTTTCATCATTCTAAATGATTGGCAGCGAGTCTTCTTCTCCTCCACCACCACTAGGGGAGGCGACACTTCTTGGTTTTACCGCTAAGCAATGGCAGTCCCTTCTGACGGTGTTCAGTAATAATAATAAAAACTTCCACTCAGTTGAATGGTAAGTCCAAAAATAATTGGATTATTGATATGAGGTGTGTCATGTTACGGGTGATCTTCTGTGTTTGACGAATGTGAAAGATGTTGTAGCATGTTCTGTAGGACTCCATGATGATCAAACAGTGATGGCTACCCAAAAACGAATAGTTAAATTGGCAGAAAAAATTCACTTAAAACATGTTCTTTATGTTCCAAAATTAAACTGCAATTTAATTTCAGTTTCCCAGTTGAATGATGATATGAATTGTTTTGTCCAATTTACTACTAACATATGTGCTATTCAATATCTTCATTTGAGGGAGTTGATTGCAGCAGGTGAGAGACGGGATGGACTTTACTACTTTCGATAAGTTTCGACGGTCAAAGCGGTTTTGGTTGAAGCTTCATCCTCTTTAGAACTTTGGCATAGAAGATTGGGCCATCCTTCTGATAAAGTAGTAAAGTTACTTTCTTATGTTAGTAACTCTAGAAATCATCTTAATAAAGCATGTGAAATTTGTCATCGTGCTAAGCAAACTAGAAATAACTTTCCAATTAGTGAACAGAAAGCCACTCGTATTTTTGAATTAGTTCATTGTGATTTATGTGGGTTTTATGACACTCCATCTTGTGGATCTCATTATTTTTCGATATTAGTTGATGATTTCTCTCGGGCTATTTGGGTATATATATTGGCTAATAAAAAGGAGCTTTTCAAAATTTTCATGTTATTCATTGTTATGTTTGGTCGTCAATTTTCTCAATAAATAAAGTGTGTCAGAAGTGATAATGGGGCGAAATTTAATTATCTCCAGGATTATTTTATTGCAAATGGTATTATTTTTCAAACATCTTGTGTTGGTACTCTTCAACAAAACGGGAGAGTGGAGAGGAAACATCAGCATATTTTAAATGTAGATCTTGTTTTACATTTCCAGGGAAATATGCCTATATCTTTGTGGGGGAGTGTGTGTTGGTTGCTTCTCATCTCATTAATCGAACTCATTCACCTTTTCTTCACTATAAAACACCCTATGAAATGTTGTTTAGTAGCCCTCCTTTGTTTGACGATCTTCGTGTGTTTGGTTGCTTATGTTTTGCTCATAACCAATATTCTAAGGGCGATAAGTTTGCCAATCGAAGTCAATAGTGTGTTTTTGTTGGGTACCCTTTTGGTAAAAAGGGTTAGTAATTATATGATATTAATTTTAAGTTCTTTCTGTCCCACGATGTGAAATTTTTGAGGATATTTTTCCGTATTTGGATGGGAATGTTGCAACCATTGAGCTTGACAATGTTGTTTTGCCATATGGGAGTGCAGACATAATTTTTTATACATATTTTAGTCAATCAGAGGTGTTACAACCCGCGACAGTTTCTTTGCTTGCTACTCTGCAACTTGTGAGCTTGCCACATACAAGTTCTCTAACACCTGTGATATCTTCTTCTTCCTCCAATGACATGGTGGTACAGGGGGCTTTAGGTAATGATGCGCCTGAATTGAGACGAGAGCATAGGGAGAAATTTCCCTCTATGAAGCTTTGGGATTTTGTTACTCATACCTTTATAAAGAAAAGTCTATCTCCCACCTCACCTACTTTAGAGCCTTCCTCAGGTACTCCATTCCTTATAGCGCATTATGTTAATTATGACAAATTTACTATAAAACACCAAAATTTTAATGCAGCTATTACTGCAAGGGTCAAGCCACAATCTTCTAAAGAGGCTATGAAGGATATAGGATGGCGTGATGCTATGCAAAAGGAGATTTATTCTCTGGAGGATAATGACACTTGGTCTATGGAAACACTTCCTCCTAGAAAGAAAACACTGGGTAGTAAGTAGGTTTACAAGATTAAATATAACTCCAATAGAATTATTGAGAGACTTAAAACTCGTGTTGTTATTTTTGGTAATCGCCAGGTATAAGGTATTGACTATAATGAAACTTTTACACCTATGGCGAAAATGGTGACTGTCCGGGCTTTCTTAGCTATTGCAACTTCCAAAAATTGAAAGTTACATCAGATGAATATCCATAATGCCTTCCTGCATAATGCTCTTGATGAAGAGGTTTACATGAAGCTTCCTCTAGGTTTTGCTCTTGATAAGCCTGGAATGGTTTGTTGTTTCGCAAGTATTTGTTTAGGTTGAAACAGGTTCCTTGGTGTTGGTTTGCGAAGCTTGTTACTGCACTAAAAAGGTATGGATTTCTTCAATCATATTCTAATTATTCTCTCTTTACATATACTAAGGGATCTGTACACATTAATGTGTTGGTTTATGTTGATGATTTACTCATTTTTTAGAATGATAACATTGCTTTGAAAACTTTTAAGGGGTATCTCAGTTCTTGCTTCCATATGAAGGATCTTAGTGTTTTAAAATATATTTTAGGAATAGAGGTAGCTCGTAGCTCTTTAGGATTATTTCTTTGTCAAATGAAATATGTACTTGATATTATTTCAGAGGCAGATCTTTTGGGTGCAAAGCCTCCAAGACCGCCAATAAAGCAAAATCATAAATTAACGCATGCTACAGAGACAGTTTTGTCTGATCTTGAGTCGTATAGATAGTTAATGGGTCGTTTGATTTATTTGGCAGTGACCAGACTTAATTTGGCATACTCGGTTCATGGTTTATCCTAGTTTATGCATGAGCCGAGGTAGGAGCATTGGGACACGGCTCTGCGTGTCGTCCGGTACTTGAAAGGCTTTCCTAGCCAAGGGATTCTTTTGAGATCTAATAGTGATTTGTCCTTAAAAGGGTGGTGTGATTTTGATTGGGCTGCTTGTCCATTAACTCAGCATTCGCTTACTGGCTGGCTTGTCTTTTTGGGACAATATCTTATTTCTTGAAAAACTAAGAAACAACATTTTGTTTCTCGTTCTTCTGCTGAAGATGAGTATAGGTTTATGGCTTCTGTCACTTGAGAGCTCATGTGGCTAAAGGCCTTGTTATTGAGCTTAGGTGTTGATCATCCTAAAGTAATTCCTTTATTTTGTGATAGTTAATCTGCACTGCATATTGTAAAGAATCTCGTATTTCACGAGCATACTAAACATATTGAAGTGGATTGTCACTTTGTTAGGGATGCAATCCAGGATGGGTTGATTGCACCTTCTTATATTCCCACCTCCGTTCAGTTGGCTGACATTTTTACAAAGGCGTTTGGTAAACTGCAATTTGAATATCTTCTCAGTAAGTTGGGCATGTATGATTTGCATGCTCCAACTTGAAGGGGGTGTTAGGATATTATTATAGGATATTATCTTTTAGCAATTTGATTCCTAATAGGATATTATAGGATATTATTCTGTGATATTATCTCTTAGCAATTTGATTCCTAATGAGATATTATATGATATTATTATGAGATATTATCTTTTAGCAATTTAATTTCTACGTAACTAGTACTATATAAATATATATACCCTTGAAGTCTATAAATAAAATTTAGGAGATTACCCTATTCTTGTCACTAGATAATGTGAGATTGCTTACTCTTTTAACCAACAACATAAGATTAAATGCTACACTTAATTTTTAAAAATTAAAGACAAAAGTTTGTACAATATTAAACTCTAACAAAATAAAACATTATAAACTCTTATACAAATATTATCGTAAAAAAAGTCCAATAAAAAAATAAAGACAAACTTACACATAATATTTTATATATAAATATTAAAGTGTAAAAATTAATAGAGATAATATAGTGACGCATATTTTAGTTTTTTTTAATATGTTAATTATATATATTATTGTATTAACCCAATATGTTTATTTTTACATTTCCCTATATTTTTAAAAGTAAAAAGTACATTAGTTAATAAATAATTCGGTGACAAAAAATTCATATTATTATTATTTAGTCTTCTATTAACACATGATTTTAGATTCAAACATAAAACAGGCTAAATTAGCATAATAAGCTAATTTTTTTAAATTAGGCCTTTAAGCCATTTTAAATTTTAATTAGGAAAATAGGTCATTTTTAGGAGAGAGAAAGTGAAAGCGCGCCCAGCTAGACATGTTTTCCCTCAATAAAATGCGACGTCTTTTTAACCATTGTCGCGCCAAACGGTAAAAAAATTAAAATCCCAACGGTAATATATTTTTTAACCTATAAATGCCCCCAAATTTCATTTTTTTTTTCATTCACATGCTTCCCTCAAACTTTCTCAACTCTCTCAAACTTTCTCAACTCTCTCAAGCTTTTTATTACATATTTATTTATATTTTTATTTTAAAATATTATTTTTAATTATATCGTATTTTTTTTCGTTCGGATCAATTTCTCGAGAATGGAAGTCTCTCTAATCCGATTCGACAATAACCATATTTCTGTCACCCAATTAGCAATGGTAAGACGAAATTGAAAATGTCATTATTTTTAATTATATTAAAATTTATTTATTTTTGATAAATCTAAATATTCTTTTATGTTATAAATAGGCGGACGATCATGTGCTTGAGGCGTTCATACATAATACGGAGAAGCCTTCGATCCCTGAAATTCATGGGTACCTACAATAGGTTGGATTTTTGCATGCGTTTCGCATGCAAGGGACTGCAAACTTGATCCCACAGTAATCAGCGCGTTGGTGGAAAGATGGAGGCCCGGAACATACACTTTTCACCTTCCACGCGGTGAATGTACAATCACACTCGAGGATGTAGCATTACAGCTTGGTCTACCGGTGGATGGGCCAGTCATCACAGGATCAACGATGGTTCGAGGGAAAGTGGACCTCTACATGGGAATGTTGAGGAAGGTCCCGAATAGGTTCAAAGGTGGTCGGATATCGATCAATTGGTTGGAGACAAATTTCGATAAGCTTCCCGACGACGCAATGGAAGAGGTCATACAACAATACGCCCGAGCATTCATCATGAGGTTAATCGAGAGCATTTTAATACCCTATAAATCTAGAAATTTGGTGCATGTATAGTGTCTTCTACATCTATCGGACTTCAGTAAATGCGCAAAACAAAGTTGGGGATCTTCCATGTTGTCCATGTTATACCAAGAGCTTTGTCGTGCAACACACCCATATAAGATGTTGATCGGTGGTTGCCTGCTGCTGTAATCGAGGGCCTAGTGGCGAATACCGTTTCTACGTCCTAGAATGACCGACCCATACATATTCCCGTTGGTGACGAGGTAAACATAATTTATTAATAAATACGTAGTTTGTATAGTAAATGTTTTTATTTATTATATATTTTAACTAATATATTGCTTGTACAGGTGGAATCACGGGCAGAATTACGTGGGACTACCCGACGAGTTGGAATACTTTAGGCTGCTGTTAGATCAACGCTAGGAAACCGAGGTTAATTACCTATCATTTTTGAACCTATATTAATTACGTAATGATTCGTTAAAAAATTTGTACATAACGATATTTACAATTCTACTTTTCAGTTTGAATGGATGTCGTATGTCTACCCCAAAATCATATCTTGCATCCCGCCGGAAGTGTTGGCCAATCGGGAGATGTGGGACGCGAATGTGTCATTCATAGTGTACGCGACGGTGGAAATATACAAATCAGACCGGGATCTACGGAAGTTTGAGTATAAACAATGAATTCTACTGCCAACATGCGAGGGAAGAACGACGAGGACTGGGCGGAAAAGTACAAAAGCACATCCAGGCTTCCGATCATAGGATGGAATCCATACCCGCTTGCGAACAATTTTTCTCGGCGGACACAGTGACAGTTGATGATTACTTAACATAGTTTAATGTCGTCGACAAGTAGTATTTACTATCACCGGAGGCGAGGAGTAGGCAAATTTGGCTGAAACGACAATGTCGACCACCACAGCAGCATAGGAGGGAACGCGGTCGCACAACGGGTTCGTCATTGGCTCTGGCAGAAGATGTGTCACTTGTGGCTGTGCAATATCCAAGTCAGTTCGCTCCACTTATTTTCGTTCAATTCATTAACCCCGATGAGTGTCTACCCAAAAATGTTTCGGGAACATCGTAGTAGTCGTTTTGTAGTAGGCTAGAAAACCCACCACACAACCGTGCAATAGGACTTTCTACTTCAGCTTCGATACCCGTATTCGCCGTAATGGTAGTCGAAGATGGGTCAAATCCATCAGCACTCGACGTATAACTCAATAACAATGTTTCCGCTTAAAATATGCGATGATATGACCGTCTCGAGATGTATCTCGCTAATCACATCGAATAGCTTATACTTGTAGGGGTCAATGGAAGCAAGAAATCTACATTGCAACCTCTTAATTCTTCCCCGGATCAATCCCCCGACTTTTTTCCTAATTCTGGTCCGTAGCTCACGCATTTGAATGGTACTAATGAATGCAAATTCCATGGGCTTCGCTCCTACAAACACCACCCCGAACTCTGTATTACAGATTTGATCGTCGTAGTATATAACGGATTTCACTCATCAACTCATTTCAATATCAGTCACGAATTGGATGAACAAACGCAAAAAAAAAAATAAGTAAAGAGTTGTCCAAAGGAGTACACACAACTCTCACCCATAATGCAAGGTTCTTCTATTTGATATTAACTTGATGCGTGTCTATGTTATGAAAATTACACCCCTTTTATAAAAGAATTATGTAGGGAGAAAGAGAGTACGTGTAACAGTCCGTTTTCAGTCAAATTGAAACAGTGGTTTTGAGACCACAAATCTGACATAAAAATATTTATTTTATTATTATTTTAAGGTTTACAGCATGTTAGTAGTATCGTATGAAAATTTCGTTGAGATATTTTATCGTTTGCATGCTTAATTTGATAAAAAGAATTAAATTGCCAAAGGTGCAAAACTTGAGTTCTATAAGCTAAAGGGATTAAATAGCTTTGATAATAAAAGTTTGGAGGGTTTATGTTGTAATTAAACCATCCATAATGTGAGTGGACATATATGGACACATTATTAAGTGTTTTAAAGGTTTTATATTAAGGTTTAAAATGTAATTTAATAAAATAAACTAAGTAAAATAAAGAAAAAAAAACAAGTTGTCATCTTTATAAATGCATCTATACACCAAAAATTAGACTTAAAAACTCCATGGGAGGAGCTTGAAGGTTCGGCTAACCTTTTTTTTTGTGCATGTAAGCATTTTTTCCCCGTTTTTAATGGTTTCTATGTTTTTGGAGTCATTGTAGCTTAATCTAGCTAGCCCGAGGACTAATTTGCAAAACTGTTAAAAATCTAGGGTTTTACCATGAATGTATGTTAGGTTTTTTTATGTTTGAAGGATGAAAATGAATATTTAATGATAGTTGAGCAACTTTTGTAAAGGAATTTTTGATGAAATTGTCATTTAAGGATTTTATTGAAAAATAAAAAAATGTTCAAGGTGAAAATGTGAAATAAATGAAATGTAGGGCTTTCTAAGGGCTTCGATGATATTCGGCTAGCATGGTGTGGACTAAATTGCATGAATTTGCATTTTTATGAGCTAGGGACTATATTGTAATGAATTTAAAATTTTAGGGGCAAAAGCATAATTTTGCCAAAATATGATTTTTGGATTAAATTGAATAGAATGAAATTGAATGAGCTAAATTTGATTATATAAATCAAGTAAATCAACATACGGATTTAGATCGGGGAAAGGAAAAAGTATCAGATTAGTTGATCACAAATTCTCGTTTGCGATTGAGGTAAGTTCGTACATTTAATTAAAGTTGTATTATGGTCGATTTACATGCTTTTATGTTATATTATAGTATTAAGTATCTACAGAAATATCCAACAAAGTTTTGGCAACTTTCGGATCCCGTTTGAACTTTAAGAATATATAGGATACAAATTACATGTCATTAGGGGTTACCGTGTTTTAGGTGCTGGTCTTGTACGTCCTACCTATTGCTGACTTTCCGGCATGTGTTGCTTGTGTGAGCAGCATCATGTAGCTATGTCCTGACTAACAGCTTGTGTGAGCAGACCCATTTATGGCTTGAGAGTGAGCATTGATACGATATATGAGATAGTAGTGGTTTCAACCACATGATGGCACATAGTGTGCGAGATTCCCGCGTATCCGATATTATTCTAATGGTTTAATGGGTATGAAAAGGGAAGGTTCGAAAAATGCTTCAATAAGTGTTGCTATGAAAGTATGAAAAGGTATGAGTTGATGATGTTTGAAATATGATTAGCCATATGCTTAAAAATATGAATGCTTATAAGTAGTGTGTACAAAAGCTATGATGTTTTGAGATGATTTGCTAAGCTATGTGATTATCTTACTTGAAAGGTTGTTGTTGCTTAGGCTAATGCCAAGTCATGTTGGATTGTCTCAAATTGTTTTTAGGATTATCAAATGGTAAGCTTTGTTTATGAATTACGAACTTACTAAGCATTATATGCTTACTTTGTGTTATTTCCTTTGTGTTTCTAGATAATTGGAAGCTTGTTGGATTGGAAGTTGTCGGAGATCCATCACACTATCCATCGGTTATATCGGTATATTTTGACGATTTTGAGTCATGATTATAATAGCATGTATAGGCATTTTGTTTAATGATTTTAGTCATTATGTGTGGCTTGTATATGTGTTATTTTGGTTGATAAACTAGTTGGTATGACATTAAGATTATATGGTATTATGTGTGGTTGTAAATTTGATGTTTGTGTTAGTTAAGTTGATGGTAAGAAAATGTTTGATGGAAAAGGTATGGTAGCTTTGAATTTAGTTGGTTTTGGTCTAATTGGTAAGATGCATGATAGGTATGCAAATGGTTATAATGGTACTTATTCTATATTTTGGTGTATGAACAATATGAGAAATGTGGCTTTATGGTTGTCCAATTGGTATGATTTGAACATGAATGAATTGGATAGTTGTTTAGGTAAATTTGATTGTGGAAGTTGAGGTGCCATTTTGGCATATTAGTCAAATGGATAGTTTCTATGTTGTGTAAGCTTGAATATGCATTTGTAAAGTGTGTCTTAAATGCTTAATTATAGGTCCAAATGACTTGTGCTTGAGGTGTGAGTTTGGGTGAGAAAAATGGCTTGGAAATGGCCTATTTTTCATCCACATGGGTAGAGACACGGGCGTGTGTCTCAGCCATGTGTGACACAAGGGCAGGCGACACGTCCGTGTGTCCCCTATAGCTTTCAAAGGGTTGCAAGTCAAGCTATTACATGGCCTAGCACAAGACCTGGCACACGGGCGTGTGAGGTTATTTTGAAGGGTACACGGCCTGGCACACGGTCGTGTGGCTTGGCTGTGTGACCCAAGTCAGTGAGTTACACGGGTTGGGACACGGGTTGGGACACGGTCGTGTGTCCCTATTTTGAATGCCTACACGACCTGAAACACGGGCGCGTCTCTTGGCCGTGTGACCCCTGCAGTTTGAAAAATTTTAACTTTTTTCGAAAAATTTCATATGTTTCCGATTTAGTCCCGAATCATTTCCAATGTCTTTTTAGGGTCTCGAGGGCTTGTATAAGGGACCGTATGAATGTTTTTAATTGATGTTGCCATGATTTAACTTGTGATTTGTTTATGGTTATAAATTATTCACTGTATAACGTTATGCTTCGGTAATGCTCCCGAGAGATTCTGTGTTGCATAATGTGCTCTACAGGCATCTAAAAAGGTACTTTCACTCTCAGAAGAAAGGAAATTTATTAGAAAAAGCTCGCCCAACTGGAAGAGCTTCCATGCTGACATGGCAAGAAAGCTCTCCCAGTTGGGTGAGCTTTCTCTAACAAATTTCCTATTCTCCGGGGTAAAAATCCTGGCGCTTCAAATAATTCAGACACTTTAAACACGTTTAAAATATGTTCATCACTCCTGCAGCCCACTTTCAAGGTTTTACTTTGCAAACAAATCTTTCCCTGCAGTTATAAAAGGGCTCTCACACACATCATTTATAAGTCATATAATTTCTCCACAATCCTCTCCATTCCTCCACTATTAATCATTTCCTGGTCTTAAAAATTACAGTCGCTAAAAATATTTGGTTTATATTCGAGGTATTCTTGAGTTGTTGGGGTGATTTTGCTATCTATGATCAATGGTGGAAGTCGACGTCGAGGTCTCAATCGACGATCGTTACGCAGTAATGGATTAGGGTACAACAAGGGAGCCAGTTGACGGTCGTTACGCAGCCACGAGCTTAATATTTTTGGATACTCGAAAATGATGTCCTATAAATACAATACAGAAGTTTGAGGGCATATTCACACAGAAAAACTTTGGGGCTTCCTGCTATAATCGGTGTAATTTTTTTCTCCATTTCCAAGAAACTGGTACTTTTAACATTTCTTCTTATTCTAATGTCGACATCGTCATGGGCGCAAGTGGACTTTCAAGCGGAGAACGGTTGTTGCGGTGCAGTAAAGGTGATACCTCTTTCGAGGCAACGACGATTGTCATTATTAAACAACCCATTAATAACTACAACCGCTGCACCACCGACCCAAGTTTGACCTCTACTGTGCCAAAACATCCGCTATTCACTTAAGAGCCTTTTTGTGTCCACCTCGGTGTCAGCTTTCGGATAAGAATGAAAGGTTAAAAATATCGACTGCTTGGAAATAGAGAAAAAAATTACGTTGATTTCAACGGAAATCCCCAGAGTTTTTCCATATAATTATGAACTCAATTTTATGTATGGTATTTATAAGGTATCATTTGCGGGTATCTAAAATGCTTGACCTCCTGACTGCGTAACGACTGTCACCGGGGCCCCGATTATACTCGAACCCGTGACCGCATCACGACCGCCAACTGGGACCTCCACCTACACTTCCACCCCTGGTCGTATCAAGTATTATTACCTCGAAATTAGATTTCTCCACGACGGGTTCCTTAGGTAATGGTCATATCCCACCATGACATATGAAATGTATGTGTACTAAGGCGCGTTATCACATCCTCGACCCTTCAAAACTACCTAAGAACTTCTGTCGTTTCAGTCGAAAAACCTGAACACTTTCAAAATACCCTATACCTTAAAAAAACCAAAGTCCCTAAAAACCCTAACCTTAAAAAAATAAAAGCCCTAACCTTAGAGAGAGAAAGTGAACGTGTGTCCTGCCATCAGTGCAGAAGGCGCACCCAGTTGGGCACGCTTTAACTTTCTTTCTCCTAAAAACGACCTATTTCCTTAATTAAAGTTTAAAACGGCCTAGAGGCCTAATTAAAAAAATAGCATATTCTACTAATTTAGCCCATGGAATGTAACACCCCTAACCCGTGTCCATCGCCGGAACAGGATTATGGAGTATTACAGGAACATTCAGAACATTTTCAGATAAATCATGTCAATCACTATTCATTAACCAAGATCATCTGTAACGTCCCTTAGATGGACCCTCGAGGTCCAATACGAGCATTAGAATCGATTTGGGACTTAATCGGAAACTCTAAGAATTTTTCGTGATATTTTAAAAATTTTCCAAGGTTTAGGGCTCACACGCCCGTGTGATCCTTAGACACGCCCGTGCCTCAGGCCGTGTTCGATTTAGGTTGCTCTCTGACTTGTGCCACACGGCCATACCACACGCCCGTGTGCTAGGCTGTGTGGTTACTTAATTCAATTCAAATTAGGTACAGGTTTCACAAGGCCAAGACACACGCCCGTGTTCAAGGCCGTGTCACCCACATGGCTGAGACACATGCCCGTGTCTTTGCCTGTGTGCTCAACTCTGAGCATTCTATTTTCTCAATTTTAAGGTCCAGGGGGCACACGGCCTGGCTACACGCCCATGGGGTAGGTGGTGTCACACACGGTTTAGACACACGCCCGTGTGTCTGCCCGTGTGGACAAAATAAAGCCATTCCTAGCTTCATTTCTCACCCAAAATCACACCCATGACCTGCACTTGAATCACACATCCAAATACTAACCATTTCAAGCATTCAAATCAAACAAATTCTATCATTCAACATGGTATACCATTATATGCATACATGTTCATAATCTTGCCTTGGTTTAGTCCATATGATAGGCATATTTTGATCAATTACTTAACATATATGTGGCTAACATAATATGACATTACAAGTATATCCAAACAATCATTATTAGCCATTCCAATGGGTAGATTACAAGCATCGTTTATGCTTACATGCCAATATGGCCAACATATCTTATACATGCCATTACAACCATAATTGATTTACCATAGTGTACCGACATGGGCCGATAGATAGTGTGAGTGATATCTGCCGAGCTTCTAATCTAACGAGCTTCCGATTTACTCAAAAACAGGGGAAAATAAAATGGGGTAAGCATTGTATGCTTAGTAAGTTCGTATAACATGGTACTTAACTTACCATTCATTCTATTTTGAGGTAACTATGTAAGGCACATTAATTCAATTTGACTTCAAGCCCTACACATATCCTCATTGCCCTTGTTAGTCATATATTCCATAATAACCTCAAAACATGTTTGGGCTCAACAACAATCAAGTTTCCATGCACATTTACATTCCATAACATTTGTTCATTTAATATGCATAAATCATCTCTTTATATTACAAGTATAATTTCATAATAGTTCATCTCAAGTTCAGATTATTTCATATCAGAACTTTATTCATATTTCTCGAAATATCAATATCACACGAGTCGTAGTACACTCAAAGTATATAAGTCTATAATCAAGGATGACATATTCATCAAATGAATTTCATGTACAAGTATCATAATCTCATGTTTTCTTATATCAATCATCACGTATCATCATTTTCGTGTATTTCAGACATATGCGTGTAATAACTCATTTCTTATTCATATTCATCCCATGTCAAGAGTTTTACCCGTTGAATTTATTTGGAATATCGATGGATACACCGGTAGTACACTCGAGGTGTACAAATCAGAATCTGTCAATTCATACTTAGTAGTACCTTGTAGGTACACTCTCGAGCCACGTATCATACAGCAGAATTACCAGCCCAAGCTAAATTCTAGCTGTAACATATACTCTAAGGGCTTTGTCGGATTACCAGTCCAAGCTAAATCCTTTATATGACAAAGAATTCCCTATAGAGTTTGATCTGGATTACTAGTCCAGGCTAAATCCTAATTGAAACATATACTCGAGAGACTCATTTCGGATTACCCATCCGGACTAAATCCATTCTGCAACACATGCAGTTTTATTAGGGAAATCACATTTATCCATCAACTTCCATTTATTCAAACGGGATTTAACATTTATCAGGCAATTGTCGGGTATATGTTCAATCTCATAAATTTATGCATTCATACAATTTAAGTGTTCACATTCAACTCAAGTATAAAATTTACATTTTTATCATTTATCATTTATCGAGCATTTTTGCTGATTGGGCACATTTCATTTATCGGGCTTTGACGAATATGTGATCATTTCACAAAATTAAGGCATTTATACAATTCACAGCACAACATTTAATTCAATCATAAAAATATATACAATTTAGTTACACGAACTTACCTCGACAAAGGTTCGTGTACAAACATCTACTAATCCGACATTTTCCTCTATTTCCTCGTTCTAACTCCGAATTTGGTCTATCCGGATCTATACGAGTAAATTTTACATCAATTTCACATATCTCATATTTATTTGGACTCAATTTACATTCTAGGCAAAATTACCATTTTGCCCCTAACTTTTCCATAAATTCCATTTTCGTCCCTAGGCTCGGAAATGAAATTTGTGCAAATTACTCCCCTATTCCAAGCCTAACCAAAGCCCCATTACAAATTTTACAGCACATGTATTCATAAAATTTTAGAATTTTTCATTAAATTTTACAACTTTTCATTTTAGCCCCTAAATCATGTTTTCATCAAAAATCACTTTGTAAAAGTTATTTATCTATCAATAATCTTTCATTTTCTACCATAAATTTCAAACTTTCAGCATATACATACATGAACCATTTTCATACTTTGATAACTTTTTAAATTAATCCCCCAAATAGAGAGATTAAGCTATCCCGATTCCAAAAATATCAAAATTACTAAAAACGGGACAAGGAAACTTACCCAATTTGGCCACGAATGTCTCTTCTCTCTCTCCTAGGGTTTCCATGTTTATTTTGGGGAAGAAGATGACATAAAATAAGATGATATCTATTTTATTATCTTTTAATTAATTAAAATTTTCACTTTCCAATTTAGTCCCTAGCCTTTTTCTCATTTTCCATGGATGAGTCACCAATAAAAATCTACATACTTTTCTTAATGGTCTAATTACCATATAAGGAACTTTAGTTTTGAATTCCATAGCTATTTAATCCTTATAGCTACTGGAATTCAACTTTCACATTTTATGCGATTTAGTCCTTCTAGTAATTAGGCACCAAATCGATAAAATTTTCATGTCAAAATTTTCACATGTCACGTCTATTATATTACGGACCATATAATAAAATAAAAATAAATTTTATTTTCGGCTCGGATTTGTGGTCCCGTAACCACAGTTCTGATTTCACCGAAATTGGGCTGTTACAACTCTCCCCTCTTAAGAAATTTTCGTCCTCGAAAATTTTACCAGTAAGAAGATTCAGGCATTACTTTCTCATGTTTCTATCCGGTTCCCAAATAGCTTTCTATATATCATATCATTGTCCAAGAACTTTCACTAAAGATACCTTTATACTTTTCGTTTCTTTCACTTCACATGCCAGAATTTCAACCAGTCACTCGTTGTAAGTCATGCCAAGCTGAATTTAACATTTATCAAAGCAATAACAGATGATGGGTCTGATCGATTCTGTCATAACACATATACTCATAAAAACATTTTGAATTCTGTAGAACTCTGATAATAATATTAATCAGTACGCAACAAGTCTAATTCTTTTCAATGATCTCATGTGACTCAGTAAGCCGCAGCCTTAATTTTGCCTGAACAACCAATCTGAATAACTTTCTTTCATGGCAAATTTTCAGAAATACATTGTCACTATCAGAAACTCTATTTCTTTTCATTTTAGATCCACATCGGATTCCTAACGATCAAATATTTCTTTTAAACTGTTTCAGATTATTTTCATCTTTCTTCGGTCTCAAATAATCAAACTTACTACATGTATCATTTCTCACTGAACTCCATCCAAGACATCGGAGTTTTACATTTGTGACCATATAAAACCTCGTACAGTATAATTTTGTACTTGGCTGTTAACCGTTATAAGTAATTTAAACCCAAGACAAATACTTTTCTTAGTTACCTTCAAATTCAAGTACACAGCATTGAAGCATATCTTCCAAAGTCTGAATCATATGTTCAGATTGATCATCCTTCTGAGGATGAAATACCGTACTAAAATGTAACCATGTACCCAGAATTTCTTGTAACTTGTTTCAAAATCAGAATATGAACTGTAGATCTCTATCAGAAATAACAGAAGCTAGCACATCATATAATCTGAAAATCTCAAAAACAAATTATTCAAGCAATCTATCAAGTGGAAAATCCACTCATACTAGTATGGAATGCGCAGGCTTCGTCAAACAATCGACAATTACTCAAATAGTATTTTTCTTTTCATAGACAGGGAGAATCCTGATATAAAATTCATAGTAACTATGTCCCATTTCCATTTCAGTATTTTCACTGATTATAACCATCTTGAAAGTATCATCTCTATCTTGCTGATACATCCAGCATTTAAATATAGATTCAGAAATACCACCTTTCATTCCGAGTTACTAATACATCTTTTCAAATCATTGGCATTGTATCATTCTCCTGATAAACAGGCGTAGTACCACTGTGATCATTCATGTAAAATTTTCTGTAAAAGTTTCAAATTCTTCAGTACACGAACTCCGTTTCTGAGTAACAAGCATTTATCAGTTCTACTTTGAAATTCTGAATCAGAAATTATTTCACATTGTACTCATTTAACTCAGATCTCATTATTAATTTTCTGAGTTTCACTGATCTGTTGTAGAGACACCGGTTTAGCTCTATACTCAGCTAAAATTAAATTATTATCAGATAATCATATTCGATACCCATGGCTTGTAAAATATACAGAGATTTTCTACTCAGAACATCTGTAACCATATTCGCTCTTTCCGAGTGATATTCAATTATCAAATCACAATCTTTCAACAATTCAAGCCATATAAGCAATCTCAAGGTGAAATCTTTTAGCAACATCAGATACTTCAAATTTTTATGATCAGTACTTATATGATATTTTCACCATACAGATATTGTTACCAAATTTTCAGTGCAAAAACAATAATTGTCAACTCAAGATCATATTTCGGGTAATTCTTTTCTCGTAGTTTTATCTGGCTGGAAGTATAGACCATTTCTTTACCCTTCTTCATCAAAACATAGTTTCATCCATTCAATGATGTATCACTGTAATAATAAATTCCTTACCCAATTCAGACTGAACCAGAACTGTAACAGCCCAAATTTGGGCCTAGTCGGAACAGTGGTTTTGGAACCACAAATCTGAGGTTGGAGAAATTATTTTAATATTATTTTTGTGTTATAGCATGATATATGAGTGTTTGAAAATTTTGGTGAATTAATTTTAGTGATTGCATGCTTAATTTTGAAAAAGAACTAAATCGCGTAAAGGGCGAAACTTTTGTTTCATTAGCTAAAGGTGTTAATTAGTTATGGAACAATAAAATATAGGTCCTTATTGAGTAAATAGACCAATAAAAGTGGTGGCTGGACATGAATTTTTAATTCATGAAATTGGTCAAAGGTTAGGTAGATTTTTTGTGACTTAATTGATAAAATAATCATAAAATAAAAAGAAAGCTTCATCCTTTTCATTCTTTCTCTTCACCACCGAAAGTTACAACAAAAATGGGGGTTTTTGCAGCTTAAAGTTTCAGCTAAACTTCCCTCTTGAAAAAAAGTGTTTTTGATGGTCATTCTTGATGATTTTTGTATTTTTGTGACCCTTGTAGCTTAAGCTAACTAATGGAGGGACTATTTTGCAAAATGGTTGAGAGTCTAGGGTTTTACCATGTGAGTATTCATGTTTTTTGCTAAAATTTTATGGAAGAAAATGAATCTTGGTTGTTAAATAAACAACTTTTGTGAAAGGAGTTTTCATGAAAACACCTAAAAGGACCATTTTGTGAAGTTTATAAAATAGGTTGTAAATGTGTGAAATAATTGAAAATTTTGAGTTGCTATAAGAGTAATAAAGGTTCGTCTAGGCTTGTTAAAGGAGGAAATTTGATTAAAATCATTTTACGAGCCTAGGGGCAAAATAGTAATTATGTGAAAGTCTAAGGGCAAAATAGTAATTTTGCCCAGGTATGAAATATAGATTGTATTTATTAATGTAGTGATTAAAAAAGTGAATTTGTCATTATAGATCAAGAAAAAAGGGATCCGGACTTAGACCGGGGAAAACCAAGCTATTGGACTAAATCAAACTAGTCGCCCATATTTTGTATACCGAGGTAAGTTGTACGTAAATAATACAACTCTATTGTTATTATGCATTAAAAATTTGATATTGCATAAAATTTTTTATTATTGTTATGAATATGCATGACGAAATTTGAGGTGGTATACTCCCGATTGAACCTTAGGAATAGATCGGATATCCATGCCATGACATTAGGGATATATGAGAGCCAGTGTAAGACCATGTCTGGGACATGGCATCGGCGTTGATATGTGTGCTAGTGTAAGACCATGTTTGGGACATTGCATCAGCCACATAATGAGAGCCAGTGTAAGACCATGTCTGGGACATGGCATCGGCCTCGACATGTGAGCCAGTGTAAGACCATGTCTGGGACATGGCATCGGTATTTTACCCTCTTGTGTGAGGCTTATCGGATACCTTTAGTATTCCAAATGGTTCCACGGGTTATTTAAAGCTTACGATAAAGATATGAAAGGATATAATCATGTTGTGAGTGGTACATGTTCTTACTCGAAACTCATGAGATATGAGTTTAGTTATGATGCCTTAATGGTAAGGATGAAATTGAGTAAGTTCTATCTATGAGAATGATTTCGGGACGATCTTGTAATATTTGGCTTATACTTGTGATGTGTAAATATGTAGTAAATCTATCATTGTTAAATCAAGAACGTTGTGCTTGTTTATAATATGCTATGTGTTTAAAGAGGCATGGTTGATGTTGTTACTTATTTACATGCAACTTACTAAGCTTTGTGCTTACTCCATTTCCTTTTCATTTTCTTATAGTATCGCCAAGCTAGCTCGGGGATCAAAGGACGTCGGAGGCTCGATCACACTATCAATCTGAACATTTGGTATAGTTAGATTTATCATTTTGAGTATGGCATGCCCTACTTGGTCTTTTGTCAAGTGTCATATTATTTTGGTCAAATGTGTTGGCTTGTCTTGAAGATTGACTCATTTTGTATAAGGCCATGGATGATACTTGTTATTGATATATGTAGATGATGATGTTTTTCATGAATGTGCAATTTGCATGATGAAATATATGGTGTGTTAATGCATGAATGAGTAAGTCGCATGATTGGATTGATAAAGTATGTGTTAAGTTTTGCATGTGAATGGAGTGTAGTGGCCTTGATGTCTGTATGCCTTGGTTGTGGCTAATTTGGTCAGATGTTTATGTGTGGATTGGTGTTACTTAATGTGGCTTATGTTGGTGCAAGTAAGGGTGGCAAAAGGGCTTGGTAAATAACCTTATTTTTGTCCACACGGGTAGACACACGAGCGTGTGTCTAGGCCGTGTGTGATACACGGTCTGCCCCGTGGGCGTGTAGTCCGGTCGTGCATCCCCTGCACCTTAATTTGGTAAAACAGAATGGCCAGTAGTAACCACACAGACTGAGGCACGACCGTGTATCTCAACAGTGTAGATGACACGACCATAATACATGGGCATGTGCCCAGGCCGTGTGAAGTCTGCACCTTAAATGCGAAATTAAATTCGCCACACGGCCTAGCACACGGGCGGGTGCCTTGGCCGTGTAACCCTAAAATGTTGCTGACGTCAGAAACAGAATGTCAAGGTTTTAACACACAGGCTGAGAGACGGGCGTGTCCATGGCGTGTGAGGGACACGGGCCATGGACACGGGCGTGTGCCAAGCCTTGTGAAAACCCCTGTAGGTTCAAATTAAAAAATAAATCCACACGGCTAGGGATATGGGCGTATGTGATCACACTGCCCACACGGGCATGTCCTTTGCACACAAGGCGTGTGCCCCTATTTTTAGTGAAATTTTCCAAAGTTTTCTAAAGTGCCTGGTTTAGTACCGAACCATTCCCAAAGTATGTTTTGGGCCTCGTAGGCCCATATTAGGGACTTTAAGATAAAGTTTGAAAAGTTTTAAATTTGAACGAAATTTCATAACTCAGAAGTGTTTGTATGCATGTTATTAAGTTAAGTAACGCCTCGTACCTTGTTCCGGCATAGGATACGGGTAAGGGGTGTTACAAGAACTGAGGCTTCGATCATCAGGACTCCTAACTGATCAAAACTTTACTAATATTTGTCAGTCCATTCAAATCTTACATCTTTCTGTAATATCCATATCATTGATGTAGCTATCATAGAAAACACTTTCACAAAACTTAAAAAGAATATCGAAGCTTTTAATTATTCTGAGGTCACAATCATCAGATAGGTTAAAACCATAATACTATAATAGATCCGACGTTTCCACAATATAAATGGAACAATACCTCAACTTCAATACTATTTTTCAAATAAAAGAGGAATACCAAGGTGGCTCCAATATCATCTAGTGCAACAATACAATTTCTATAATCTATGTTCCATATTACCAAATTCCCATGATCAAGTTAGAATTCATAACGGTAATAAGTATAATTACCACTGACCAATGAATATCTTTTACAAATAAACCATGCTTGAATAATAAAGAGATTGATGACATCTCGGAGAAAATTCAGAAGAGCAATATCACACATACTCAGTAGAAACAACTGTGACAGATAATATAATTTTGCATATTCGTAATTCAGGGCTTCAATCAGTAGCAGTAGAAAATAACATCACATGAACCTTATCATCAGATCTTATATCAATCATGATGAATTAACAACCCAAGTAAAATAAAGCAATACCGCTCATGAATCAACCAAACTTACAGTAATTTCATCTATCATGATTTACTAGCTTTTCAATACGACAAATATTGCATCTGTACATGCACAATTTCATATACCTCTGAGAATAATAGAACTTATAGAGTACTCAGAAGATGTTGCTATAATATACACAATTATCACAGCTGTATTCAAATATATTTACAATTTTATCACTATTCCACTGACCCATAAAGTCATCAATAATCTTATATTATTCAGCTCACTAAAAGAGTCAATTTAGAAGAATTTTCGGTTAATCTGTTCTGTAATTATCATATCTGGATAAGTCAATTACTCATGAATAACTTCTTCCTTAACAATGACATCACATATTCAGAATAATCTTCAGAAAAATCTGATATCTCTTTAATACCATCTTTATTTATTAACCCATTCTCATTCTGACTACATCATTAGTCATTCAACCTTTGAACTCTTTAGTTCTACATTCATGAGCTTAATCCATATAAATCTTGTGAATTTCATTATATAACACTATACTGGTAAGGGGGTGGAGATTGTAAGCCTCAAAATTTAACTTTCATATATATATATATATACTCATATAACATAACACTTATCATTTTCATGTACTATAAAACATCTATCCATACCTTTTCAAATTCTATTCCATCATCAGTATCATTTTACTTAGATACTTGAGTATCTCTTTCGGAGTCATCGGAATTAGCTCGATTGGAAAGCATCTTTGTCTACTTGTAAAACAATTTTTCATCAGAATCGGGAGATATCACACTATCACAAGTTAAATAATGGCATGTATTTCTAGACTTCACATATGCTACGTTCAGTCCAAGAACCGACTAAATCGTAGCTCTGATACCACTAAATGTAACACCCCTAACCCATGTCCGTCGCTTGAACAGGATTACGGAGTATTACCAGAACATTCAAAACATTTTTCAGATAAATCATGTCAATCACTATTCATTAACCAAGATCATTCGTAACGTCTCTTAGATGGACCCTCGAGGTCCACTACGAGCATTAGAATCGATTCGGGACTTAATCGAAAACTCTAAAAATTTTTCATGATATTTCAAAAATTTTCCAAGGTTCAGGGCTCACACGCCCGTGTGGTCCAAGGGACACGCTCGTGCCTCAGGCTGTGTTCGATTTAGGTTGCTCTCTGACTTGTGCCACACGGCCATACCACACGCCCGTGTGCTAGGCCGTGTGATTATTTAATTCAATTTGAATTAGGTACACTACAGCAAAACAGACTTTTAGCGGCATTTTTAGTGGCGTTTTAAAGAAAAACGCCGCAAATATTATACATTAGCGGCGTTTTAAGGAAAACGCCGCTAAAAAAATTAGCAATAGCGGCGTTTATTTCCAAAACGCCGCTAAAAAGGATATATAGCGGCGTTTAATCGTAAAACGCCGCTAAAAGTCTAAGCATTAGCGGCATTTTTGGAAAAACGCCGCTAAAGGTCTGAGCATTAGCGGCGCTTTTGGAAAAACGCCGCTAAAGGTCTGAGCATTAGCGGCGCTTTTGGAAAAACGCCGCTAAAGGTCTGAGCATTAGCGGCGCTTTGGGAAAAACGCCGCTAAAAGTCTGAGCATTAGCGGCACTTTTGAAAAAACGCCGCTAAAGATCTGAGAATTAGCGGCGCTTTTGGAAAATCGCCGCAAAAAGTCTGAGCATTAGTGGCGCTTTTGGAAAAACGCCTCTAAAAGTCTGAGCATTAGCGGCGCTTTTTTGAAAAATGCCGCTATAAGTTGACCATTAGCGGCGCTTTTTTGATAAACGCCGCAAATAATTTTAAAATTTTTTTGGATATATATGACTGATTGTTTTTAAATTTATATATTAAATAATTTCTTATATAATCATAAAAGAGATATATTAATTTTAAAATATTAAATTAATTATCATTATAGTTTAGGGTTTATGGTTTAGCGTATATAGTTTAGGGTGTAAGGTTTAGGAGTTACTATTTTAATGTTTAGGGATTATGGTTTATGATTTGCGGTTTAAGGTTTAAGGTTTAAGGGGGATGTGTTAGGGTTTCATGGGTTAAAAGTTAAGGTTAATAGGTTTAAGGGTAAATGGTTAAGGGTTTGGGGTTAATAGGTTAAGGGTTAAGGGTTAAGGGTTAGGGGTTAGGGTTTTATGTTTTATGATTTAGGGTTTATGGGATAGAGGATAGGGGTTTAGGGTTTAGATTAATTAGTGTCTTTTAATAATGATAAATTTTTTAAAAAAATTCAAAAATAAAGAAAAATTAAAAATAAAAAATAAAAAGTTTATAAAATTAAAAAAATGAAATACATGTAAATTGTCTGTTATGTTTAAAAACTTAAAAAGTTTTAGTCATTATTTCCGTTTAAAAAATATCAATTCAACTTTGTTTTTTTTTAAGTAATAATTTAATTTAAGTTATATAATTAACATCATTTTTTATTTATATATTGCATACATAAAAATGTATATTTATTCAATATAAAAATATATTAATGTATTTATATTTTAAAATAATGTGTATGATTAAATCAAAATTAAAGTTTTAACTATATATTTAAACCACAATTAGAATTTCACATCTAGAATTACACATTAAACCAAAATTCATATATAATTCTGAGATGTATTTATATCAAAATTTAGGTGTATACATATAATTAAATGCCATTTATATAAAAATCTAAACAACTAATGCAGACCATACTTAAAAGAATAATGTTGATGAAAAAGAAAGAAAAAAGAAATTCGTAAAAGAGTTGATAATGGTAATTAAATTTTTAAAATTTAATAATAAAAAATTAAAATATTAAATATTTAATATTTAATATTTTAGTTAAAAAGTTCAATACTCAAAATATAATAAAAATAAAAATTAAAAAAAAGATAATCTCAACACAAAAAAATTGAAAGAAAAAATTAAAAAAATATAGGTTAAAAATAGGAAAAAAATTAAAATTATGTAATAGTACAAAAAACGAAAATATAGTGGCGTTTTTATAAAAAAAAGCCCTAAAAAATAAGCTATACTGGCGTTTTATTATAAAACGCCGCAATGTCTTTTTTCTCTGCTAAAAACCTCTATTTTTATTTCCCCAAACCTAAATTTCGTAAGTCACCAAATTTTCCCTCTATCGATTTCCCAAAATCCCCTAACCAAAATCCCCTATACGGAGAGGAACTATTGTCCAGGATTCATGGCATTCAAGGTCAAGGATCTCGAGCTCTTGCGTTACCTCAGCAAGGAATAATTCCTTCATCATCTCATGTGGCTGATGATTCTCTTGCAGAAAGGGAACCGTTTACGAACGGGAGAAATGCTCCGACTATTTGCCATCCAGTGTTAGGATCTGAAGATTCATATATGCTCTCTGCTGAGCAAACCTTGAATAATGATGCTGAACCACGGATCGATAGGAAACTCAAGGTGTCTAGCTTGGTAAAATCTGTTATATACATTATCTATTTTCCTCCTTGATTGTAATTTTGTATATCATCTGTTTCTTTTATCATTGTTTTTTCCTTGTAGAGTGATGAAAATAGAATTGCAAGGGAAGTTGAGGCACATGAGAACAGGATTCGTAGAGAGCTTGAGATATTAGAGCATAAAAGGCGAAAGGTTTTTTGATTTATAATTTTTTATTGACCATGAATTTTGCTTCCAAGGGAATCCTCTATATTCACTCTTATTATAATAATTGTTTTTCTCAGAGTGAAGAGAGGATGAGGAAAGAAATGGAAAGGCATGAATGTGAAAGAAGGAAGGAAGAAGAGAGGTTGATGCGTGAGAAGCAGTGGGAAGAAGAGAGAACAGAACGAGAGCAGAAACGTGAAATGGAAAGAAGACAAAAGTTTTTGCAGAAAGAATACTTAAGAGTAAGAATATTTTACAAATGATGTCTTGACCTAAATCATAAGTGATGAATATTTTCTTTCTCTCCCTTCTATTCATTTCTTTTATTTTTGGGTTTACCTTATAGGTGAGAAAAAGACAAAAGGAGGAGCTTGCAGAGAGAGAGAGGAGGAGAGACGAGAGTTGCTGGGAAAAGGCAACTGCACGGAAAATTGCTAAAGAGTCCATGGATCTTCTTGAAGATGAACAACTAGAACTCATGGAGTTGGCTGCTGCTAGGAAGGGAATGCACTCAATTATCCATCTTGATCACGATACCTTGCAAAATCTTGAGTCATTTAGAGGAAAATATCACTTGAAGTCTTGAATTGCATTTTTCTTGTATTTATTTAATTTGACTTTGCTTGGTGAGCTTTTTGGATTAGAGATAAAAACCTATTAAATTCTGATGTTACTTGCTCCACAGTTGAAAATAATATATTTTCAGTTTGTTGTGAGATTTATTTTTTTCCCATTCTATGGTAAATCTCACTTGAATTGCATTTGTGTATTTGTACTTTGATTGGTAAGCATTTTTGGATAGCAGAAAAATCCCTTAAATTATGATGTTACTTCTCAATGGAAATTAATATGTTGTCAGATTGTATTCTTTTTTCTTTTTTTTTCTTTTCTTCTTTTTAGCCCTCAACAGCACCGATTGAATGAAAATGTTGGATGGCACTAATATAATGAATGTCGCAAACAATTAGAATAATTTCTCGTTTAGGAGGGATATGATGCTAGGTGTACATAGGGTTGAGTATTTGATTGAGTTGATTCAAATCAAGTGAAAAGTTTCGAGTTAGTCAAGTTAAAATAAATATTCAATTATATTTAACATGATATAGGAAGTCCTATAAAATTTTACACAATTGAAGTCAACTTAAGAATCAGAAATCATCAATACCAGGAGAGACACAATTTTAAGTGGAAAATCCTTTAATAAAAAGGTTTAAACCATGAGACTTGAGAAAGTTCAGAAATTTCACAAAAAAATATAGAACATCTATTTAGACTATAGATAAAAAAAGCCTTACGAGATAGATGACTAATCTGACCATTCAAAATGAACATTTACGAGTCTTCTAGCAATTGTTGACTTGATCGGACCACCTTTCAATTGTTTCTGATGATAACCTACTTATTGCCTGCTATTGCAGTCTAAATTGCTTCTGTTGCAATGATATATTTCTTCCGCTATTACTTTGGGGTTTCGTGCAATAGAAAGTAGTTTATGATTCTTTTTTTACTATTATCCTTAATTTTGCTTTTATTATTCTTTTAAATCATAAAGATGGATCTTGAGCTTTCAATGAGAGACACTGGGTACTTGGAGCAGTGGATTGAACTTTATGCTTTGATCCACTGTCTTATATATTTTTATTTGTATACGTTGGGCTAAACATTATAATCTATTAATCAATTGTTGAATTTTTAGTATGATATGCTTGTTATCGTGCAATCTTGGCTCCTATTAGTTGATATCGAGTTATTGTAGAACATCTTTTGGCAAATTTACTTTCAGATATAAATTAGGAGTTGATCCAATTCCTCTAGAAAATATGTTCCTTCTAATGACCACCTTAATCGCTAAAGCAAAAATTGAGTAATTGATGTATGTACTAAGCAAATTGGAAGCTCTACGCTTGATGA
The DNA here is from genome assembly GCA_025698515.1 of Gossypium sturtianum. Classification (NCBI taxonomy): domain Eukaryota; kingdom Viridiplantae; phylum Streptophyta; class Magnoliopsida; order Malvales; family Malvaceae; genus Gossypium; species Gossypium sturtianum. The sequence continues at coordinate 107,346,858 of CM046955.1, forward strand.
AGTCGTTGTGCTCTCTGTTTTGTGCATGCAATCGAATGTGCAAATATTCATTTACTAAACATGTTGAGTACAAGTTGTCAAAAGTAGAGGTGATGATTTGTCAAAGAAGAAATGGAAGTATACGTGGGAGGTGCTCACTTTGACATATCAAATTGCAAGTGGTATATCCGCATTTTAATCTACATTTTAATCCACTTTTTATCCAGTTTTGAATTGGCTTTGCTCGTATTTCAGTTCAAATATAGCATTAATTGTGTCATCCTATGTTTGAAAGGAATTTAATATTACTTCTAATTGAGTGATATAAATTTGAATCCTATAGATATTTAGAATTTGTATGATGATAATTAGGTTTGTCTGTTTTGGGGATACTTTGGGTGCATGTGAGTGATAAGGCATTGCAGTTGATCCCGAATCTCATATACAAAATGTCATTCTTTGAACTGATTAAAGAAGCCTTTCTCGCTAGGTTTGGCTTGTCTTTGAAGGTTTATTCCAGTAGCTCATGGGGAGAAGCAAAATGTTGTTCTATTTGTCCGCTTATAGTTAGGATGTTTTATCTACACTGAAGCAATGTTTTGGATCAAAGTTGACCCCTAATGAAGAGAATATATATATTTTTCCTTTTTCAAGTGCATCTTAAAGCATGTTGTATCAATAAAGAATTTGATTTCCTATTTTTAATTATTTCAATTCTAATTTTTGCAGGATGATGACTTGAGTTCCAATTATGGTCTCAAAGCAAAAGTTGTATAAACATGGTTGGATGTCTACAAGACATCTGGAGGCAATGACTTCCATTCATCTAAGCAGAGATGGTTCTTTCTCTTTGTGAGTGTGTGCTTCATTTGTCATCAATTGCCAATTGATTTCATATTTGAGAGAATTTCTTTGTTTTCTTGTTAATGCTATTCTTTGGATTATTTTTTTCATCAGCTCTTTTTGATAGCCTTCATTCTTGAGCATGTGTGTTTGCGATGAATGAGATCTGTTTGATCGCGAATGTCTTATTTGAAAATTGGTGTTGCAATAATGACTCGCTTTGGAGTTTGAGTTTTCTGTAATCCTTGACACATATCATTATAGCATCTAGACATTTAAATCATATAGCTCCCGCCGCTTTCTTGCATTCATTATTTTAAATTTTCTCGCCATTGTTAATGCTATATTTTTGAGTTGTGAAGCTTGAAATATTAGACGTTAGGCCCATCTAAGTTGATTCAAAAACTAAAGCGTAAGCTATCACCTAACAAAGAAGTGGTTATCACATTATTAAAGATGTTTAGAGAAAGCAAATGTCCCGAAAAGCTCACATTTTTTATAAGATGTAATCGATCCATGTACCATTCTCAAAGTTAAAGAATAAGAATTACATGTTTGGAGATAGTTTCTTGATTTTATTCTAAAATATCCTTACTGTCTTGTTCCATTTTAGGTTAATCTCATGCACTCATACTTTCACATTCGCTCATTAAATTTTAAATCTGAAAAAGGGTTTTTGTTTTGGTTGAGTTAAAGCATTACTTGTTTTTGCCAGCAATAGTTATCGGGATATATTGCATGGTGAGAAGAAACCTTTCTATCACAAAGGCCTTGAAGAAGACTCAAATATTATGGATGCCTATCTTATGCATTCTGTATGCATTTTCTTGCCCTTTTGTGCTTTATTATTGTTGCTTGCAAATTTGATTTTTGAGTAAGTTGTTCTTTTTGGTGATTAAATAATATATCATGCAAACTTAATCACATATTTAGAACAAGAGATCTTGTGAGAAAGAATAATGCAAAATTGACAAGCACCAGATGAGTGGGAAGGAGGAGATACTTCCAGTGATAATTTTCTTGATCAAGGGTTCACTGCCCCAAGGTATATTTGCTAGCATCTAATTGATGGAAGTATAATTTATTTAAGGGCTAATTGCACATTTGGCACCCTGTCTATAGTCAAACTCTCTATTTGATACCTAATTTTTTTTAACAAAAAAAATCTCAATTAGGTGAAATGTCGAAAAAATACAATACAATTGTAAATCATGGCATTAGAATGTGCCATTTTTTAAACCCTTGATTTGTTTTGTTAATTCAGAAAATTTGAACTTTAACCAAATTGAGAGTTGACTATAGGTTGTACCAAATGTGTAATTAACCCTTTTTTTGAAGAGAACGTTGGTTAATTTGTCAGCATTTGATTGTTAAGGTTTGGGAACATGCTTATCTATTTTTTAAACTGGTCTATATGTATAATAGAACAGAAGTTCTGGAAAAAGTCAAACTCATTCCAAAGTTATCCCCTGTGAGGCTGACTACCATTCATCTTAAAACTTTTGCAATTTTGCTTTAATTATTATACCAGAAGAGATACTGTGGAGAAAGTTAAGTCATTTCAAAATTTTAGTGTCCTTTAGTGTCCCTGTATTGAGTGGATTGAAGTAATATGCATGCATTGTTTAGATAAGGATTCATGTATCCTTAGAATGCAAAGCTACTTATTAAAGTTGAGGTGGCATTATTTTCTTTTTCTTATATCTACTTTTATTGTTTGTTAAAGGTGGACTTGACAGCGTATGTCGAGAAGCATAAGTTCTGTTTTGATCTTTGCTCGGATGAGCATGTTAACAATGACGAGGTAGTACTTGTTAAGCTATTTTGCTTTGTTGCCGCCTAACATGGTTTCGAATAATGTTGAGTTTACTATGACCAAAGTTCATCTTCTCTTTGTTTATTATTTGTTAGAGCAAAAGTTTGAGTTCTTCTCTTATTTTCTTGTACAGTTTATCGTACTCTTTGTTGAGCCAATTATTCCAATCATTTTCCAAAGAAACAAAAGTATAATACGTATTGTTCGTGAATTTTGTTCATGAATTATATGTCTTGTTCATGAATTTCCATTTTAATACGTATTGTTCGTGAATTTTTATTTTAATACGTCTTCAAATTAAATTATATACTTTTAAATTGGATTTGTGGCGTTTCTATAATATTTAATTTTTTTTTATTTTTCATGATATTTAGCGGCGTTTTTGAGAAAAGCGCCGCTATAAGTATAATATTTTAATTTTTTTATTTTTTATGACTTTTAGCGGCATTTTTGGAAAAGCGCCGCTAAAAGTCATGATCTTTAGCGGCGTTTGGGAAAAGCGCCGCTAAAAGTCACTTTTAGCGGCGTTTTTATCTCATAAACGCCGCTAAAGTTTGCGGCGTTTGTTTTGGCGGCGTTTTTTGCGGCGCTTGTAAAAGCACCGCAAATACTATTAGTGGCGCTTATAAACGCCGCTAAAAGCCTAAAAAAACGCCGCTAAAAGTCTATTTTGCTGTAGTGGTACAAGTTTCACACGGCCAAGACACACGCCCGTGTTCAAAAAAGAGTAAAAAATTTGTAAAAAAAAGATTGAAAAAAATTGCATGTGTAAATAATATTTTTAAATATAAATTAATACATGATTATAAAACGAAAAACAACACAAATACGGTACGAATGTATAAAATTTTCATGATAAAAAAATGATAGAAAATAAAAGAATTATAAAATAAATAACATAAATTATTTACCCGAATTACCCCAAAAATAATTTAAAGATAATAATTAATTGTCTAGTGACCAACCTCCTTAAATTATAATTTGAACAATCTCAAACAAAAGGATAGCATTTAAAGATAACAAAATATATTTTGTTAGAGTTTAATATTATATAAAGTTTTGTCTTTAATTTTTAAGAATTAAGTGTAACATTTAATTTTATGTTGTTAGTTAAAAAAGAAGTAATCCCATATTGTCTAGTAACAAATTGCAAATGGATTATGAGTTTATATAGACGCATATCTTATATCGCTTAAAAAAATAAAAAAAATAAGATTTAAATCTATATAAAAATTTGTTTTGTAAATTTTATTTTTACAAGAAGTGGTACAAAAAATTTAAAAATATATATATTAAAGGCAAAAAAACACTTCCAAATGGAAGTATTTTTCTGTCAATAAGCTGAAAAACGATTCAAACTTCATTATTTTGACAATTTAAAAAAAAAAACCAGTTTAATACAATATTAAAAAAAAAAGAAAAAGAAAAACAGTATCGTTTGGGAAATTTACCCTCTAAATACAGCTTTTGAAATTCAACTACCTCCAAGAGGCGTCAAGAATGAAAATGGTGGATTCATTTGCGATTTCCCAACAACACCTTATCTGTCACTCCACGTGTCTACTTTTTATGATTTTACCTCCCCATGCGCCGTCTATCTTATCACTCGCCCTGCTTTTCTTTTGCTTTTAATACAAAAAATGAATATTATTCAGAAAAAGTGTTAACCAAAATTTCATTGACGCCATTATTTATGGTTTTTTGACCAATTTGATGGGCTCTTTTCTAACCTCACTTCCAACTTATTCTTTTTTTAAATAAAAGTAAACACGAAAATTAACATTTAAATGATTAATGAAGTTGTTGTACATAAAAACTTTGCCCTTTCTGCTACTTTTCTCCAAGCAAAATAGCAATCAACTTCTTCTCCAAAACCCTAGCCGCCAACTTTCAACGTTGCTCCCACATGGAATTTTGTCTTTATAGAAATTCAGGTAAAAAGAAAATTGTGTATAAATTCTCAATTTCCATTTCTAATTCCACACTTTAAAGGTGTTAAAGACCTCCTTAAATAATAACATTGGTTTAATAATGATTAAGTAAATAATTAAAAATTCATCAAAATATTTAAATTTATAAACTAATTCAATGCACGATTTTTATCCTAATACCAATTCAAAGTAATTTACTTAGGGATCGATTCAATCCCTTTATTTAGGTTAATAAACTAATCATTTTCAATCCAGTTTAATTCCAACAACACTGAATATTATAAAAATAAATATTATTTAATTGTATAATAAATAATTATTTTTACAAAATTCAGTTACATGATAGCAATTTTAAAATAAGAAAGCACAGAGTGACCGATTTATATAATAATTGTTTTAGAGTATCATGGCATGGACCACTAGAGATGACAAAATATTTCATGTGTACATAATATATTATAAAAGGAAAAGGAAAAGGAAAAGCTGAATTAATTATGGACCTTGGGTGGGGGATAGATAGGACACTGATATCGAAGATGTCATGGCATGCATGCATGGACTCCACCCAAGGCTTACACCTACTCTTATCTCCTTCTTTTTCTTTTTGCTTCATAGTGTGTCATTCATTTCCTATCACCAATCATATATCTACATCGGGATTACGAATTTGTTTGTTTTGCATTTCATTTTTCCTATACAATATTTATTTTGTTTCTTTTATAATTAATGAATTTTCACTTGTAATTTCAGGGTCACATGGCATGGTAAACGTGGGATTTAAATACCATTTCGGGCAAATATAGTAATATTTAATACATTGTGGTTAGAAAATTAATAAAAAATCATTTTTTAAAGTTATTTATATAAAAATATATATTGTTAGTATCTCAAATACTAACTCTAAAATTATATGAGATAGTGGTTTTCTAAAATTATATTTAAAAATTTATATAATACAAAACTACTAAAATGAATATTTCAAGTTGAAATAGAAATATAGTATGTGACTGTATTGAGGTAGTGAAATTGAAAGCCGTAGTCCATAGAGCGTCTAGTGTTAAATTTGGTGCTCCAATATCACGGGTCTGTCATAATGGAAAAAGGACAAAGGAGGGGAGGGTAGCAGAGCTATGGGGTTATGGTTATCTTTGGGTGGTAAAATAAAAATATTTGTTGGATGAAGTAAAAATAATTTGAAGTTTTGAAATGGAGCCACTTTGACCTGATACCAATCACCAGTTGATTTTAATAAAATATAGTACCCTTTGGTCTGTTTAATGACGGGTTGAAGGTCCAGATGGGTCCCACTCTCCGGAATAACCGCTTCTTAAAAAGCCGATTCCTCTTCTCCTATCACTGCCTGCCACCTCCCCCAATATCCACACTTTATCAATTACTTCAAATTCCCATCTCAATTTTCTCATTATTCAGGGAAATTTTTAAAATCCAACTCCAAAGAAGCCCTTGATGATGAGGTAGTTAGATTGAGTGATCTAAATAATGGATCCTCAATCAATGTGGGACAAGAGAAAACGAAAAACACGTTCAAAAGCTTATTCCTATAGGATCTAAATTTCTTTAACTTGTATAATTTTGGTCACTGGTATTGAATTTTAGGAAAAAGAGTTGGTAATGGGCAGGCCAGATTCCTTTCAGCTCCTCCATTTGGACATTTTGCCCCCTAACTGCTATGGAAGACCGAGTCAGAAGGATGGAAATTAAATGCTATTTTCACTTATTTGCCCCACTCACTTTACAACATCCATTATTTTACCTCTCTATTTAATTCTTAAACTTCATTTTTTTATTAATTAATTGTTTAATTCTTTTATCTATTTTAAGATGATTTGACCAACATTATAAATAGGGATAAGTATTTGATCGAGTCGAGTCGAATCGAGTCAAAAATTTATTATTTAACTACATGAACAATATAATGATTTTGCCTCTTAACTTAATGGGTAAACATTTATCAAAACGACGTAGTTTTACCTTTTAACATAATTATTTTAAATTTTAACTTTTTAAAAAATAAATATTTATCAAAACGACGTAGTTTTGTTTTTTCTTATTCAGATTTTCGGATAACTCGAATTGTGTAATTCATATTCGAGTTAAACTGAAAAACTTAATTTTTTATTCGAGTTGATTCGAATAACTTGATTAACTCAAATAACTCGAACTATTTAATTTAAAATTTAAATTTTTTATCGAATTTTTCGAATCGAATCGGATTTTACTCACCCCTAATTATAAATCCAAAAAATAAAAAATCAAATTAAAGGCTAAGGGCTAAAAAGAAATTATGATAAAATAAAAGTTGAACGTCGTGTGTTGGACCATTGACAAGTAGTCTTAGGCACATGCTGATGGAGCGCGCAGTCTACTTGGTCCTTACGTTTGCATCTCACTGTTTTCCTTTTTATTCAAAACACTACTTATATATTTATTTTTGAACCGATCTGTCAAGGAAGGCACCAACTCCGCCATCCCGTTTCCAAGATGCACAACTCCTCAAAGTTTAATTGGAAAAATATCACTTAATAATATTATATTATATATTTTTGGTTTTTTAAAATTACTTATTATCTCTCCCACACTCTTTTTCAATAACCACCATCACCTTAACTTCTTGTATGTTATCCTAAAAAGGTGACCCTTTTTATCTTTGAAGATTGCAAATTATTTTTAGAAAATACTGATTAAAATATAAAATTTTCAATTAAACAAATATATTTTTGTTACTTAAGGTATTCACTAGAACGAGCTTAATGACTAAACCTTTAAATTCAATAAGCCCATTAAAGGGATAGACGCTAATCACAATTTTTAAAACTACTTCATATCTGAGCCGAGAATCGAACCCTCATTCATATAGTGAACGACAATTATCTAGTTATATTCTATAATGTGAGTTGGAATATAAGTATATAACTAAGCATTTATTTTATATAGAGAAAATAGAATTCTTTGTTTTTAAATAAGTAAGATTTATTTATGGATAAAATATTGAAAGTGATATAAAATGAAAATTGGATCATCAAATAAAATTTTCAATTTTTTTTTTGTCTTGGATTGTATGCATAAAATTCAAATTTATATGTTTTACATTAATATTTTAATTTTTGAAATAAAACCAATATTAGTTATAAATTTTAAATAATTTTTTTAGAATTTTAGACTAAAATTAAATAAAAGGTTTTTTTTTTATCCTAGGGGAATTAAAAAAGAAAACAAAAGTCAAGTTTTAAAATTGTCAAGTATATTTTAGTTTTATAACTATTTTTATATATTCTAATTAGGAAAATCCTTATCTTTTTAATATATTTTAGTTAAAATTTTAAAAAAGATTTATATTATATGTATTTAATTTAATATGGTAAAATTTAATGTAGTGTAAAATTATTAAATATTTTGGAACAAATCGAGAAATTTTCTTCTTTTTAAATAAAGAACAGATTTAGGTATTAAAATATTTATAAATAAAATGAAATTTAGAAGGAAATTAAAATAAGAATAAGAATAAAAAATAAAAAAATGGAATCGGAATAGAAGTAATAATGAGTATAGAGCATTTACGTGTTGGAAGCGCGGCGTTAGATAAACGGGCATCGTTAGGGTTGACAAAAAGGCAGTGTAGAAAAGGTGTGATGAAATTTGCTAACGTTTTGAAACCCAAAAGAAAAAGGTTAGAAAAACGTCAAAATTGCAGATTCTGTATCTCGGCGATAAGGTTTTAGCCTTTACGAGTCGCTTAAAACGGAGTTCACCCATTCCTCATTTTCTCACCATTTTCTCATCTCTCACAATTTATCCTATTTCTAAATTTAAATAAAACAATATAAAGTAAGCAAAATAAAAAACAATAACCTTCTCTTTCTTTTCTTTTTTTTTTGTTTATAACAACTTTTTATTGTCTTTTGTTCACATAATTTGTTTACGATAAAAAAGAAACTTTTTTGTTTTTTTTAAAAATACTCATTTTTAATTATATTTTAAAATTTTTATTAACTATTTTGTTTCTAAATGGATTTTTCTTTATATTTTATATCATCTAGTAATAAAGCATCGTGAGGATGGGTTTAAAACTTTTTATATGATCAGTAAATATTTATTTTAATATTTACAAATATCCTTAAATTTTTTATAGTTAACGTGTAGTTCTCTCAACTCGACCTAATTCATTGAATCCAAATCTCGGGTGCTACCATGTAAATCAATTAACAAGTGTACTTTTACTTCAAACATTTTTCTTATTATTTTATTTAAAGACTCCATATTAAAGAACAAAGGAAGATATTTAAAAATAATATATATTACATCGAACTTGTTACAAATTATTTAGACACATGGGCTTACAAAAGACAAACTCTTAGGGCATAGTCCTACTAATCACCAGTTTTTCCAAAACATCCACTGTATGCATAGTATCCCCGTTCACCGCATTTCTGGCGTGTTCCTAGCATTGTCCCTCCTAACAAACTCTCATTAATAGCAATACCTGAAACATAAACATGACACTAGTAAGTTCAATGGAACTTAGCGCGTTTTGAACACCATGTACCTTTTAACTTTTCTTGATAAATTATTCATCTTGAATATTTGGATTTCCCCATATCTGTGTTTGGCGGATACCTTCACCTTATCAATTATATAATTACATTCTTATACGCCACTTATCATCATATTGCCATTCATCTAACTACTTGGTTGACTCTAGATCTTAACAAACGATACTACCTTTTTCCTTTTCTCTTCAGACAACTTTTAACGGTTATTCTAGAACAGTTAATCGTATGCATTATGCTTGACGAATACCACTTATTGTTCATACTTTCGGCGGTTTCCCACACCGAGCTTACTAATTTAGATTTAAAAAATCGAATTGTATCCTGATTCTACCTAATACTTACTCATACTGATGAAAAACACTCTAGATCATTCAGAAGAATTCCACATAACTTTACTACAGGGCACGAAACCCCCATGATAACGAACAACTCAGATTCCACCAGATCATAGATCAAGACATAATACTATTCAAATACAATGAATATTAGATAACTCAGGATTCCACCTTAATAGCACGTATAACGCAAACTGACGAACTCTTATATCGAATATGTCCATATACTAAACTGACAGATAACTACAACAGATACCCTTTTTGAACATATTGATTCATACTTCTTTTCAATAAACTTCTTTTAAAACTTATTCTATTTTATCACACCAAATAACTTCGGACAGATCATATCTTTAACATAGACTTATCAGGGTACGCCACAAAAGGCAACATACAGAATACGCCACAAAGGCTATCAGAATATACCACAAAAGGTTATCAGACTTATAACACCCCTAACTCGTTTCCGTCGCCAGAATAGGGTTACGAAGCATCACCGGCGTTTACAATTCAAACGAACATAATTTTCAAACATTTCAAATCATATCAATAATCATTTTAAAATTAATCCAAATCATACATATTGTTCCCTAAACGGGCTCTCGATACTCTAAAAACACGTTAGAAGCAAGTCGGGACTAAATAGGAAACTCAAAAAAATTTCCAAAAAAATAAGGAAAATTTTCTAAACTGCAAGGGTCACACGGCCAAGAGACACGCCCGTGTCTCAGGCCGTGTGGGCATTCGAAATAGGGACACACGGTCGTGTCACAGCCCGTGTCCGTGCCCATGTAACTCATTGACTTGGATCACACGGCAATCCACACGCCCGTGTGCCAGGCCGCGTACCTTTCATAATAACTCATCACACCCGTGTTCCAGGCCGTGTGCTAGGCTGTGTAACAGCCTGACTTGTAACCCTTTTTAAAACTAAAGGGGACACAGCCAAGACACACGCCTGTGTCTCTACCCGTGTGGACGAAAATAGGCTACTTTACAGGCCATTTTTCTCACCTATTTTTGCATGCACCTACAACTGAAATTTCACATATATATATAGGCTATAATAAGGCACCAAAATTGTGCATATTCTAGCTAATCAATCATGGTATAAGAACATACAACCAATATGCCCTTAGGCACCTCAAATGACAACATGTAATATGCATAATCATGTACTAAATTTGACCAAAATATTCACTAACTTCTAAACATATTGATACGAACTCGATTCAGTGTGTTGATTCGAGTCGTTTAGTTTGCCCGATCGTGAAATTAAGTAAGGCTTGAATTATTTTCGAAATAAATTGGAAAAAGGTTGAGAAATTGGTTCAAACAAAGGTAACAAAGATGGTTTAGATGAAAAATGGATGAGGATCGGCTAAGGGCTAAGGTAGAACCAACAATATAGGAAATTGTTGACCCGAGTCTTAAACAGCTCTTAGGTGAAAATGGTTGGGAATATAGCAAAGAAACCTTGACCCACTATCTAGCTAGATAGGAACCAGAGGTATGTTGAACGCCACACTTTAAAAGTGATAAGTTCGGTTAAACAAAGAAGGAATGACGCCACAAGCTGAGCTTGATAAGTCGATTCAATCCAAGAGAAAATAATAAGAGTTGAATTCTCACAAGAAAAAAATAGTTCATAAATTGATCAAAAGTCCCCCAAACTATTTGAAAACAAAGTATTTATAGGCATGAGACAAACCCCAGCCGAATAGACACACACACTCAGCTTAATTGAGTTATTAATGAACTTAATTGAGCTAATTAAAAACTACAAGACCTTTGATGAACTCTAACATAAGGAACGGCAATGGACAACATGTTTGGTCTTCCTATTCAGCTAATAATGTAACATCCCGATTCGGGGCCTAGTCGGAATAGTGGTGCAAGACCACAAACCCGAGTCAGTAAAATTGAGTTCTTAAGGTTTATGACATGTTTCCATCATAGTACTAAAGTTCCATGTAGAACTTTTGTGAAATTGACATGGAATGATAAAAAAGGACTAAATTGAAAAAAGTTGCAAAATATGAGTTTCTAGAAGCTTTTTGTATGAAATAGCTTTAGAATATTAATTATGACTCCTTAAATAGCAATTTGCCCAAATTATAATTTTTGGACAAAAATGGACATGAGTTAAAAAAATAGAAATTTTTAAAGAGAAGGACATTTTGGTCATTTGTCTAATAATTGATTAAATTAGGAAAACGATGATAAAAATCTATTCATCTTCTTCCTCTTGTGCCAAAAATTTGGAGACTCCATAGCTAGGGTTCTTCATTTTTTTCAAGCTTGCTAGTAAGTTCATCTTAGCCCCGTTTTTAATATTCTTCGTGTTTTTGAAGTTCTCGTATTATGAATTAGCTATTTTTAGCTATAAAATGAGCTAAGATGCATGTTCAAAAATCTACCCAAGAGTGACATGCTTGTAAAATGATATTTTATGGAAGTTTATGAGAGTTTGATGTTAGATAAACATCTTTTTCTAAGTGAATTTCATAAAAAATGCTAGTAAGGACTAGTTTGTAAAAGTTATGGAATTGGTCATACCTATTAGAAATAGTGGGAATTGATGATTGCTATAGTAGAGAAAATGAATCAGCTAAGCATGAAGTTTAAGAAAGACAAATGAGATTCATTTTACGAGCCTTGGGGCAAAAGTGCAAATATGAAAAAGTATAGGGGTAAAATAATAATTTTACCAAAGTATGAGTTAAGAGTCAATTTAGTCAATGTGAGTATTAAATGATCTATTTATGATTATAGATCAAGAAAAATGAAGCCCGGATCGAAACCGAGGCCAGAACAAAGTCGAGGACTAAATTGCATACCTACATACATTTTGTATATCGAGGTAATTAATATCATTGAATTGCTTAGTATAATGTACAATATTATCATGAAAATGTTTAATGTTATGTTAAACAAAGTAATCAATGAGATCAAGCATGAGAAAGCCCCGATTGAAGATGAATAGCTTAGGATACTCGATCTATCACATGAAATGAGAAAGTCCGTATAAGTCCAAGCCGAGGCATGACATCTGCAATCAGACAAGTTATCATGTAAGACCAAGACAAGTCTTGGCATTGAAGATTTATTATGAGATGAAGACCCATATAAGCCCAAGCCGAGGCATGGCATTGGTGAGTCTCGAAGCAAAGATGTCATGTAAGTCCAAGACGAGTCTTGACATTGAAAAGCTATCAAGAGATAGAGATCCCATGTAAGTACAAGCCAAGGCATGGCATTGGTGAGTAACAAGGAAGATTTCATGTAAGTCCAAGCCAAGGCTCGGCATTGACCAGTTCATGAGTAAAGATACCAAGTAAGACCATGTCAAGACATGACAATGGTAAGTTCCCAAGGGAACTCACGAGAAAGACTTCGTATCAGTCCATGTCAAGACATGGCCTCGAAACCAAGATGAGAGATTCCATGTAAAACCGTATCTAGGATATGGCTTTGGCATCGAGCGTGTGAGATGAGATTCAGTATCCTCGGTTATTCATAGAAATTCATCGGGCAAACAAGTAAAGTTTAAATGAGATAACAAGAAAGTAAGTAAGCAGAGTTATCATCAAGTTGAGAATGAGTATTATTCATGTTATGAATGATAAGTTAGAGGTTATGATTATTATGCTAAAGTATGCTGATCAATGTGATCAAGTGATACAGGTACCTTGTTTACCTCACAAGTATGAGACTAGTAAGTATCATGAGATTCGTAAGAATCAGATATGAGTAAGTAAGCTTTATAGCTGAAATTATGATACCATTGTTTATGTCAAATGGTTTATATGAAGCAAGTATGTTGTTATGTGCATTATAAGCAAACTTACTAAGCTAAATGCTTACGTCTTTTATTCTTTCTTTCCATGTAGTCCTGCCAAGCTAATCTGGTGGATCATCGTCACCGGAGCTCGGAGCACACTATCAATCACTATTTTGGTATAGCCAAGTTGTTTATATTAAGTATGGCATGTATAGAAAACATTTCATTTTAAGTTATGTTTTAAAACTAGCCAAATTGTTGGCTATCAAGCTTAGTATTCTTTTTGTATATGGCCAAAGAGATGAGTCATGAATGATTAAGTATGTATATTTTAATCTATCAATGAAGTATGCATCCTTGTTCATGTTAGATGTAATACTTGAGTTGCTGAATTGAGCACGAGTTTGGTCTTGATTTTAGGGTGGCAATTGGCTTGGTAAATAGCCTCTAAGTGCTCACACGGTTGGACACACGGGCGTGTGTCTAGGCCGTGTGCACCCTGCACCTTTGTATCTTAAGTCAGAATAGACCACGGACCAGTCACACGGGCGTGTGTTTAGAATCTAGGCCGTGTTAAGGTAGTCAGTGTGCACCACAGGTGGTAAGCACGGGTGTGTGCCTTGGCCGTGGGGCATTGGCAGAATGCTGGGGTTTTAGGCACGGTTTGGGGCCACAGGCATGTCCAGTCCGTGTGTAAATTGCCAGTATCCACCACGGGTCAAAGACACAGGCATGTTTTAGGGGTGCACGGGCGTGTCCCAAGTCACACGGACGTGTGACCCCTGTTTGGAGAGAAAGTTTCCAGATGAGTTCCGAAAGTTTCAGGACGCAAGTCTGAGGCCTCGTAGGCCAATGAAATGTTTGATTTGACTAAGAAAGAGAAGTTTTTAATTTGGAACGAAATTTTATAATCCGTAAGCACAAGATTAAGTGAGTTCAAGCATGGTAATGTCTCGTATCCAGTCTTAGTCTCAGACTCGGGTATGGGGTGTTACATTTAATGGTATCAGAGCTACGGTTTAGTCGGTTCTAAGACTAACGTAGTACGAGCACGAGTCTAGCTATACATGCCATCCGTAAGAATATTTTTATAATGATAGTGTGACGACTCCTGACGACTTAAATTATGTTTATACATTTAGTAAATGGATCCCGATAGAGCTGTGGCAGATAACGTAGAAAGTAACGCGCCGGCTCCCGCTGAAGGGACGGTGCCGAATGAGAATGAGAATAGACCCACTATGGTGAGTCAAGAAGGAGGAGAAGAGGCTAGAGAAGCCTTCCTCCATATGATGAATACATGGTATACGGAGTTCGTTCGTACGAACCCGAATGCACAACCCCCTCTACCCCTACCTATTCCTCAACCTATCCTAGTAGTCCCTCAAGTAGTAGAGGTGGTAAGAGGAGAGAAGCCTCCAGTCGATAGAATCAGGAAACATGGGGCAGAAGAATTCCGGGTTAGAAAAGATGATGATCCGGAAAAAGTCGATTCAGTTAGAAAATACCATCGTAGTATTTAATGAGTTGTCATGCACACCGAGGAATGCATGAAGTGTGTAGTCTCTCTTTTAAGAGATTCTGCTTACCAATGGTGGAACACTCTTGTGTCGGTGGTACCGAGAGAAAAGATCACATGGGAATTTTTCTAAGAAGAGTTCAAGAAAAAGTATATCACCAAAGGTTCGTGGACCGTAAAAGAAAGGAATTCCTAGAACTAAAGCAAGGCAAGATGTCCATGATCGACATTTGAGCGTGAATTTGTACAACTCAGTAAATACGCTCGAGAGTGTGTATCCACCGAGGCCATCATGAGCAAGAGATTCGAAGATGGGCTAAATGATGACATCAAACTATTTGTTGTTGTTTTAGAACTAAAGGAATTCGTGGTGCTAGTAGAGAGGGCTTGCAAAGCCGAGGAGCTAGTAAGAGAGAAGAAAAAGTCTGAAATGGAGTCTCGTGACTCGAGAAAGAGACAGTGGAATAAGTCATTCCAATCTTCATCGAAGAAGTCAAGAGATTTCCCTACCCGATCGGCTACTTCTATTAGATTTTCCAAGAAAAATAAGAGTAGGCAGAGTTCGGGAAACAAAGCACAGACTACTTCAGTTACTAGTGTAGGGAATATCCGATCTGACAGACCCGAATGCCCACAATGTGGCAGACGACATCTTGGTGAATGCCGAGCGCATGAAAATGCTTGTTTCAGATGTGGTTCCCAGGATCACTTTATAAAAGATTGTCCTGAGATGATGAAAGAAGAAAGAACTCAGAACCCAAGATCTGGGGGTATGGTTAGAGGCAGACCGCAGAGGAACCCCGAAAGTGGGGCAAGTGGTAGAGGTAACCCTAGAGAGCAGGCTGCGAGACCCGAGGGTAAGGCGCCTGCGAGGACTTACGTCATTCGCGCTCGCGAAGAGGCATCTTCTCCTGATGTTATTACGGGTACCTTTTCTCTTTATGATATCAAAGTTATTACTTTAATAGACCCCAGATCCACACACTCTTACATTTGTATGAAACTAGTATCTAGTATGAATATGCCTATAGATTCTACAGAATTTACGATTAAGGTGTCTAATTCTTTAGGCAAGAGTGTGTTAGTTGATGAAGTATGTAAAGATTGTCCATTAATGATTAGAGGTCATTACTTTAAAGCAAATCTTATGTTGCTACCATTTGATGAGTTTGACATCATTCTTGGTATGGACTGGTTGACCACTCATGGTGTAATAGTTAATTGTGGGAAGAAATATATTGAGATGAGATGTGAGAATGGGGATACTCTCCATATAGAATCAGATGAGCAAAGTAAATCTCCGGCAATGATTTTTCACATGACGGCACAGAGATACGTAAGAAATGGGTATGAGGCATATTTGGCCTTTGTGATGAATGATAAAGAAACAGAGTTAAAGATTGAGTCAGTACCAATAGTATGTGAGTACGTGGATGTTTTTCCGAAGAATTACAGGACTACCACCGGTTAGAGAAGTTGAGTTCAAAGATTGAGCTAGCTCCGACATTGCACCAATATCTATTACTCCTTACAGTAATGGCTCCAACGGAGTTGAAAGAGTTGAAGTCACATTGCAAGAGTTGACAGATAAAGGTTTTGCGAGATCAAGTTGTTCTCCATGGGTAGGGTGCTCGATTTTATTTGTGAAAAGAAAGATGACACCATGAGATTGTGCATAGATTACCGTCAACTTAATAAAGTGACAAGAAAGAACAAGTACCCATTACCAAGGATCGATGATTCGTTCGATCAATTGAAGGGAGCCACCGTGTTCTCTAAGATAGACTTGAGATCGGGGTACTACCATTGTGTGAGTAAATGAATCGGATGTGCCCAAGACGACACCGAATAAGGTATGGGCATTATGAATTTTTAGTCATGCCCTTTGGTTTGACCAATGCTCCTGCGATATTCATGGACTTAATGAACCGCATTTTTAGACCATACTTCGACAAGTTTGTAGTCGTTTTCATTGACGACATACTGATTTATTCCCGAGATGAGAATGAGCATACTGAGCACCTACGGATGATTTTACAGACTCTTCGAGAAAATCAATTATATGCCAAGTTCAGTAAAAGTGAATTTTGGCTCAAGGAAGTAGGATTTCTGGGACATATTGTCTCGATAGAAGGAGTTCGAGTAGACCCCAGTAAGATTTCGGCTATTATGGACTGGAAGCCACCAAAGAATATCTCTGAGATTAGAAGTTTTCTAGGCCTAGCCGGCTATTATAGACGATTCGTCAATGGGTTTTCTATGATTGCAACTCTGATGACTAAATTGTTATAGAAAAATGTGAAGTTTGAATGGACTGAAAGATGCCAACAAAGTTTTGAGAAATTGAAAGTGATGTTGACAGAAGCTCCAGTTTTAGTACAACCTGAGACAGGGAAAGAATTTGTGATTTACAGCGATGTATCCTTAAATGGATTAGGCTGTGTACTTATGCAAGAAGGCAAAGTGATTGCTTATGCCTCAAGACAGTTGAAGCCACATGAGAAGAATTATCTGACCCACGATCTAGAGTTGGCTGCCATAATCTTCGCATTGAAGATATGGAGACACCACCTATATAGTGAGAGATGTCGGATCTTCACCGATCACAAAAGTTTGAAGTATTTGATGACGCAGAAAGAGTTGAACTTAAGGCAGCGGAGATGGTTAGAGTTGATAAAAGACTATGAATTGGTCATTGACTACCATCCCGGGAAGGCGAATGTGGTCGCCGACGCTTTGAGCAGAAAGTCCATATTTGCATTAAGGGCAATGAATTCACGGATGACTTTATCTGACGATGGTTCTATTCTAGCTAAGTTGAGAGCTAGACCAACTTTTCTCCAAGAGATCATTGAAGCTCAAAAAGAAGATAGTGGATTACAAGCCAAGAGAGCTCAGTACGAGACGGATGTTGAGTCTGATTTCTGGATTAGTCCCAATGGAAGTCTGATGTTCAAAGATAGAGTTTGTGTACCAAGAAAGTAAGAACTTATTCAGGGAATTTTGCGTGAGGCCCATAACGGATGTTTGTCTGTACATCCGGGTGGTAGCAAGATGTATAATGACTTGAAGCAACAGCATTGGTGGCCGAGAATGAAGAAAGATATTTCAGAGTTTGTTTCCAAATGCTTAATTTGTCAGCAAGTAAAGGCTGAACACCAAGTACCTTTGGGTTTGCTTCAACCTATTTTGGTTCCGGAGTGGAAATGGGACCGTATTACTATGGATTTTGTAACGGGTCTACATTATCTCCGAGCAAGAAAGATGTTGTATGGGTTATAGTTGATAGACTCACGAAGTCAGCTCATTTTATACCTGTACGAGTTGATTACTCACTAGACAAGTTGGCAAACTTGTACGTTTCAGAAATAGTAAGGCTTCACAGTGTTCCGTTGTCAATCATCTCGGATAGAGATTTGAGGTTTACATCCAGATTTTGGAAGAAGTTACAAGAAGCCTTGGGTACAAAGTTGAACTTTAGTACCGCTTTTCATCCTTAAACTGACGGTCAGTCAGAGAGGTTAATTCAAGTACTCGAGGATATGCTCAGATGTTGTATTCTTGAATTCTGAGGCAGTTGGGAAAAGTTTCTCCCATTGGTGGAGTTTGCCTATAATAATAGCTATCAATCAAGCTTAAGAATGGCACCTTATGAGGCTTTATATGGGCGTAAGTGCCGAACGCCTTTATTTTGGACTGAACTAAAAGAAAACCAAATTCACGGGGTTGATTTGGTTAGAGAAGCTGAAGAGAAAGTGAAAGTGATACGAGAAAGTTTAAAAGCTGCATCAGACAGACAGAAGTCCTATTCGGACTTAAAGAGGAAAAGGATAGAGTATCAAGTCGGAGATAAAGTTTACTTGAAAGTGTCACATTGGAGAAAAGTTCTCAGATTTGGCCGGAAAGGCAAGTTGAGTCCACATTTTATCGGACCATACGAGATTACTGAAAGAGTTGGGCCGGTAGCTTATCGATTGGCTTTGCCATCAAAGTTAGAAAATATTCACGATGTGTTTCACGTGTCAATGTTGAGACGCTACCAATCAGATCCTTCACATGTAATTACCCCGTCAGAAATAGAGATTCATCCCGACATGACTTATGGTAAAGAACCAATTAAGGTTTTAGCTCGGGAAGTCAAGCAGCTAAGGAATAAAAGTATTTCCCTGGTAAAAGTATTGTGGCAAAGACATGGAATAGAAGAAGCTACGTGGGAACCAGAAGAGAGCATGAGAAACCAGTACCCAAACCTGTTTGCTGGTAAGATTTTCGAGGACGAAAATTCCTAAGAGGGGGAGAATTGTAACATCCCGATTCAGGGCCTAGTCAGAATAGTGGTGCGAGACCACAAACCCGAGTTATTAAAATTGATTTCTTAAGGTTTATGACATGTTTGCATCATAGTACTAAAGTTCCATGTAGAACTTTTGTGAAATTGACATGGAATGATAAAAAAGGACTAAATTGCAAAAGTTGCAAAATATGAGTTTCTAGAAGCTTTTTGTATGAAATAGCTTTAGAATATTAATTATGAGTCCTTAAATAGAAATTTACCCAAATTATAATTTTTAGACAAAAATGGACATGAGTTAGAAAAATAGAAATTTTTAAAGAGAAGGACATTTTGGTCATTTGTCTAATAATTGATTAAAATAGGAAAAAGATGATAAAAATCTATTCATCTTCTTCCTCTTGTGCCGAAAATTTGGAGACTCCATAGCTAGGGTTCTTCATTTTTTTCAAGCTTGCTAGTAAGTTCATTTTAGCCCCGTTTTTAATATTCTTCGTGTTTTTGAAGTTCTCGTATTATGAATTAGCTATTTTTAGCTATAAAATGAGCTAAGATGCATGTTCAAAAATCTACCCAAGAGTGGCATGCTTGTAAAATGATATTTTATGGAAGTTTATAAGAGTTTGATGTTAGATAAACATCTTTTTCTAAGTGAATTTCATGAAAAATGCTAGTAAGAACTAGTTTATAAAAGTTATGGAATTGGTCATACCTATTAGAAATAGTGGGAACTGATGATTTCTATAGTAGAGAAAATGAATCAACTAAGCATGAAGTTTAAGAAATACGAATGAGATTCATTTTACGAGCCTTGGGGCAAAAGTGCAAATATGAGAAAGTATAGGGGTAAAATAATAATTTTACCAAAGTATGAGTTAAGAGTCAATTTGTCAATGTGAGTATTAAATGATCTATTTATAATTATAGATTAAGAAAAACGAAGCCCGGATCAAAACCGAGGCAAGAACAAAGTCGAGGACTAAATTGCATACCTACATACATTTTGTATATCGAGGTAAGTTTGCATGATTTCTAAGCTTTATGATTAATATCATTGAATTGCTTACTATAATGTACAATATTATCATGAAAATGTATAATGTTATGTTAAACAAAGTAATCAATGAGATCAAGCATGAGAAAGCCCCGATTGAAGATGAATAGCTTAGGAGACTCGATCTATCACATGAAATGAGAAAGTCCGTATAAGTCCAAGCTGAGGCATGGCATCGGCAATCAGACAAGTTATCATGTAAGACCAAGACAAGTCTTGGCATTGAAGAGTTATTATGAGATGAAGACCCATATAAGCCCAAGCCGAGGCATGGCATTAGTGAGTCTCCAAGCAAATATGTCATGTAAGTCCAAGACGAGTCTTAGCATTGAAAAGCTATCAAGAGATAGAGATCCCATGTAAGTCCAAGCCAAGGCATGGCATTGGTGAGTAACAAGGAAGATTTCATGTAAGTCCAAGCCAAGGCTCGGCATTGACCAGTTCATGAGTAAAGGTACCAAGTAAGACCATGTCAAGACATGGCAATGGTAAGTTCCCAAGGGAACTCACGAGAAAGACTTCGTATAAGTCCATGTCAAGACATGGCCTCGAAACCAAGATGAGAGATTCCATGTAAGACCGTATCTAGGATATGGCTTTGGCATCGAGCGTGTGAGATGAGATTCAGTATCCTTGGTTATTCATAGAAATTCATCGGGCAAACAAGTAAAGTTTAAATGGGATAACAAGAAAGTAAGTAAGCAGAGTTATCATCAAGTTGAGAATGAGTATTATTCATGTTATGAATGATAAGTTAGAGATTATGATTATTATGATAAAGTATGCTGATCAATGTGATCAAGTGATACAGGTACCGTATTTACCTCACAAGTATGAGACTAGTAAGTAGCATGAGATTCGTAAGAATCAGATATGAGTAAGTAAGCTTTATAGCTGAAATTATGATACCATTGTTTATGTCAAATGGTTTATATGAAGCAAGTATGTTGTTATATGCATTATAAGCAAACTTACTAAGCTAAATGCTTACATCTTTTATTCTTTCTTTCCATGTAGTCCCGCCAAGCTAATCTCGTGGATCATCGTCACTGGAGCTCGGAGCACCCTATCAATCGTTATTTTGGTATAGCCAAGTTATTTATATTAAGTATGGCATGTATAGGAAACATTTCATTTTGAGTTATGTTTTAAAACTAGCCAAATTGTTGGCTATCAAGTTTAGTATTCTTTTTGTATATGGCCAAAGAGATGAGTCATGAATGATTAAGTATGTATATTTTAATCTATCAATGAAGTATGCATCCTTGCTCATGTTAGATGTAATACTTGAGTTGCTGAATTGAGCACGAGTTTGGTCTTGATTTCAGGGTGGCAATTGGCTTGGTAAATAGCCTCTAAGTGCTCACACGGTTGGACACACGGGCGTGTGTCTAGGCCGTGTGCACCCTGCACCTTTGTATCTTAAGTCGAATAGAGCACGGACCGACCACACGGGCGCGTGTGTTTAGACTCTAGGCCGTGTTAAGGTAGTCAGTGTGCACCACGGGTGGTAAGCACGGGCGTGTGCCTTGGCCATGGGGCATTAGCAGAATGCTGGGGTTTTAGGCACGGTTTGGGGCCACGGGCATGTCCAGGCAATGTGTAAATTGCCAGTATCCACCACGGGTGAAAGACACGGGCATGTTTTTGGGGTGCACGGGTGTGTCCCAAGTCACACGGACGTGTGACCCCTGTTGAGAGAAAGTTTCAGATGAGTTCGAAAGTGTTGGGGACGCAAGTCCGAGGCCTCGTAGGCCCATGAAATGTGTCCGATTTGACTAAGAAAAAGAAGTTTTTAATTCGGAACGAAATTTTATAGTCCGTAAGCACAGGATTAAGTGAGTTCAAGCATGGTAATGTCTCGTATCCAGTCTTAGTCTCGGACTCGGGTATGGGGTGTTACAAATAATTAACTCTATTGAGCTGAATAAACTTGATTCAATGCTTAAGCAACTAAAGAGTCATAACAGCCTTTTAATTTCTCCTTGGACAGCCTAATGAGCAGCAGCCAAAAATTAATGTCATTTGGCACACGAACAGCCCCATTTGTGTGAATGCTTGAATATAAACGGTCAAAAGGTGTGAATGGACGAATTGGAACAGCCACCATCATGTGAAAACGTTTGGAAACTGAATGGGCTTGTGTGAACAGCTCCTTGTCCATTGAACTCCTCAAATAGTCTCTTGGAGAAGCTCATAACAGCTGCTGGTCTTAAATTCATTCCTCTCTTTAATGCCAATCAATGCACCAGCTGGTTCAATTGGTTAATTCACCTATAAACACAATTAAACTTTAATGAGCTGAAGTAACTAAAACTCATTTAATAAGCTAAAACAAATTAAATGGCTGTTGCAAATTAATTAACTTAGAACATATTAATTGCCGAATTTATTTAAACAACTAAATAAAATTAAAACAACTTAATTACTTAAACTAAAATAACTAAACACATTTAAAGTTTAATCCAGCAACTATTTAACTAAAATTCAGCTTGCAATAAGCTGTATGGAACGCATGATGTTGAGCTCCATGCTTGCTTGATGAGTCCGGCCACCTCCCCTCCCCAAGCTCGATCAATGTGACTTGCAATGGAATCTTGAAACTTCTTGGCATGAGATCGAGTAATGGGACCTTGTGGCAACTCAATAGGATCGGCCGTAGCTTCCCGAGCTAAGATCGCATCCACGCCAACAACCACATTAACAAGCTAAAATTAAAGCTTCATTTTGCACTTGGGCCCTTCGTGCTTGGGCCAATTTCGATGGCGTCAATTGTATCATAACATGATGCGGCCGGGATCGCATCATTCCATCCCTCTTGAAAATGATTTTTCCTCAAATCGGGCCATTTGCTCGCGAAAAAATTTTCAAGATCACGAACCCCTTTGTTCATGAACCTGATAAAATCATTTCCAAGAATGTGAGAATCACAAAATGTTCGAAAAAGAAGAATGTTATTTGCACGCCCTCCCTCTTTAGGAGAATACCATTTCAAATTGTCACCTACACAAGAATGAAACAAATTAGTGACATTATAAATTATAAGTATAGAATAAATTTTCGAAATCCAATTCAAAAATGGAATGCATAAACCAATGCCAAAATGAAAAATATAAGTTGGCCTTACCTTTTCAAAATGAATAAAACATTTCATCGATGGCAACATTCCAGAATCACAAAGCATTTGAAAGTTATAATCTTGGAAAACAAAGTTCCATGGCTCAAATCCCTTGAACAATAATATAAAACAATAATCTCCGGGATCGAAAAAAAAGTTTTCTCTTACCATTTCAATCTGACTCGAAAATTTCATGGTCGGCAACATAGAAGGAACATGAAGCAATTTGAAGTCATAATCAGAGTTCACAAGTTTCGTTTTCTTAGTTATAGGCAAAGCATCAAATAAGCATAAATTGTTCACACATTTATTCTCATAAAGTTTAGGATGCTTGATTTCTCTCACTGACGAACCAGAATAACGAACTCCAGGTTTGAACAATGAGTTTGATCACTCGTTCCAAATGTAGCAAGAGCTTCTTTATCTCCAATGATCCACACATACTGAACAAAGAAGATTTAAACACACATATATTTAAACAATCAAACCTTTTAAATCTCATTCGAATAGACTTGCACAAACATGAACAACAATTTAGAAAATTTGTAACAGCCCGATTTTAGTTAAATCGAAAAAGTGGTTTCGGAACCACAAATCTAAGGTCAAAAAATTATTTTAATATTATTTTTGGTTTTTATAGCATGTGATTATATATGTGTGAAAGTTTCGTGATTTAATTTTATCGATTGGATTTCTAATTTGATAAAAGGACTAAATCACGTGAAATTCAAAAGTGGAATTCTATATGTTAAATGTGTTTAATTGCTATGATTTATTAAATGAAAGGTCCTTATGATGTTATTAGACCATTGATAGTGGAATTTTACATAAATGGGCATTAAATGGATGTTTTTAATGGTTTTTAACTAAGGGTAATTTGGTAATTAAATAAAACAATGTATATTAAATAAAACAAAACCATTTTAATTCATCATTTCCATCTTTTTCAACCGAATTAAGGAATAAAAAAGAAAGCTTTGAAGTATTTTAGGGTTCAGTTCATATTGTTCTTGATTAAGGTATGTTCTTTGCTCGGTTTTTGATGATTTTTACGTTTTTGAGATCGTTACATCGAGTACTAGCTAGCCCGTGCCCTAATTTTTGAGTTTGTTGATGATTTTGTGAAGTTCCATTGATGAATAGTTAAGCTTTTGAATGTTTTATGATGAAAAATGAATATTTGTTGATAGTTACACAAGTTTTGTAAAGTGATTTTTGACAAAAATGTCAAATAGGGATTATATTGTGAAATGTGTAAATTGAGGGGTTAAATGTTTGAATAAATGATAAATATGAGCTGATATGTACATTATGAAAATTCGGCTAGCATGTATTTGAATTAAATTGTGTGAATTTTGTGTATTTATGAAATAGGGACTAAATTATAAAAATATGAAACTTTAGGGGCTAAAGTATAGGATACGAATGTCATGACATTAGGATTATCGAGATGTGATTACGTGTAAGACCATGTCTGGGACATTGGCATCATTATATGATTTCAGATAAGACCACATTCGACAAAGTGGCATCGATATGTGATAACATGTAAGACCATATCCGGGATATGGCATTGTACGAGTTATATGTGATTTCCGAGTATCCTTAACGATTCTGAATGGTTCAACGGGCAAAGTCAAGTCGAGAAAGAATGTGTGAATGAGTTATGTGACCCAGGTACGTACGAGATTCATACGAGTATTGAAAATGGAAGTATTTGATGAATTCTCTTATGAATTTGAATATGTGTTCAATGGGAAAGGTTTGTGAGCTTTTATATACTTATTCATGATTTTTCTATTAATGAAAATGATATTGATTCATGTGGTAATTTTATTTGTATATGTCTTACTAAGCTTTTAAAGCTTACTTTGTGTGTACTTTCCCTATTTTATAGATAATCAAAGCTAGCTCGGACTCAGGGATCATCAGGAACATCGTCACACTATCGAACAACTTGTTGGTACTTTTGATGCTATGTAAATATGGTATATGACATGTATAGGCTAGTTTTAAGATGTTATGTTTTGAGTTATGATATTAGCTATGAGATTTGGTTCATAAATGATGTAAATGTGGGTGTGTATTTGGCCATTTAAGTTGGCTTAATTTGTGAATATGGTGAGTGATATGTGATGTATATATGGCCTTGTGTTTTGGCATGTTTGGTATGGTTGAAGATAAAATGGCATGTTGTGGCTAGATTTTAAGATGATGATTTGGTATGTTTTATGACATGAATTAGTTGATAAGATGATGAGAAAAATGCATAGAGAAGATAGGTGAAATTGTTGGTAAAGGCATATTGTTTTAGTATGTTTTGGACTATGATTTGAGTAGTGAAATAGATGGATTTTAAATGGCATGATTTGTATATGAAATAGCATGTTTTCGTTGCCTATAAATGTGTTGATATGGTATTATTTTGGGATGTTTAGGTGAGCATGAGAAAGGGTGGAAAATTGGCCTTGCAAATGGCCTATTCTTGTCCACACAGGCAGAGACACGGGCGTGTGTCTCAGCCGTGTGCGACACATGGTCATGATACACGGCCGTGTGTCCCCTGGTGTTGAAATTGAATTGAAGTCAGTATGCTCCACACGGTCTCACACACGGGCGTGTGACCGGCCGTCTGGTACAAGTCAGTATACCCCTCTAAATGGCACACGGCCTGGCACACGGGCTAGACACAAGGGCGTGTGGTCAACCGTGTGACCCAAGTCAGTATGTATGCCCTGTTTTCAAACGGCCTGGGACACGAGCATGTCTAGAGCCGTGTGAGGCACACGGCCTGTGTAACATCCTGGAAAGGGCCTATGCATTTTCGGTTTAGTTCTACGAAGTAACATGTTTTATGTACTAAGAATAAATTTTGAACATTTTTGGAAACCTGAAAATGTATGGAAATGGATGGAAATGATTTGGAAATGATTCAAAATAGGAAAGTGCACATTTCTGGAAACTTGGAAATGTAAGAAAATGTCAAGTTTACTGAATGAACGAAAATTTTTGGAAACTTAGAAATGTCGAGTTTTAAAGTCTAAAAGAGGAAATTAAGGCAAGGTGGCCTTAAAAGGAAAAGTTTGTGAAATTTGACACACAAACAAAGCTTGGAAAAGTGGCTCAAGATGCCACTTAGGGCCTCTGGAAATGGCGCCACATGCAAGGTGTTCGGCCTGAGTTCGAGTCACAAGGGAAGCAAATAAAAGAAGTTTTATTTTTGCTTCCAGAAGCTTTGAAGGTGGACGGCACAAGCTTTCTAGAAAGGAGGAGTTTTATTCTCTTTAAAATACGGCTAATTAGGGGATAAATAAGGATTTAATTTGGAGAGATAATTAAAGGATTATTCTTTTAATTATTTTAAATTAAGGTGATAAAGTTATCACAAAGGAAGAGTGGTGGCCAAGTAGGGGACTCTAGCCTAGTAATTTCGGCTAAAGAAGGAAGATTAAGGCTATTCTTCCATCTTTTCTAAGTGTTTGCCAAAAATCCTCTAGCCAAACTCTCATTCTCTGTCGAATTTTCTTTGGCCAAGTAGCCTCTCTTTCATCAATTCTTTTCCTCTCCAAAATCCTTCTTTTCTCCTCTCTTCTCTTCTCTTTTTCTTTTGTCAAGCCGAATCTTTGTGACTCCAAGCAAGGGTGCAATCGACTGAGGTATTAAGGTAAGAACAATGGATTTTTGTTCTTCAAATTCTTTAAATCGAGATCTAGGAACTGACCCTTTTGTTGTCTCTTGACCGAATATTAAAGAAGGAATTCTGAGATTTCAGATCTAAGGAATTTCGGCTAAGAGAGTTTCAGATTCAAGGATTTAAGGTAAGACACATGTATATTCAGCCAAAGGCCATATTTTATGTGTTAAGGTTAGATTAAATCTAACATATGGTTATAGGAATTTCGACATCCCTAGGGAAGCAAGGATCAATTTCGGGAATTTCATCACAAGGTAAAGAATACAAATCCTACTAGGATTTGGTTTTATAGCCGAATAGGCCTTTGCTAAAGATTACCATGTTGACTGAATATAGGCATTAAAGATCTAAATCGGTAGATCAGCTTTTTAGGATTTCAAGGACTTTGTTAAGCGAATCAGTGTGTGTACCCACACTAACTTTTAATAAGATTGATGGTAATATGTAAAATATGCATGTTTATAAGAATGTGGCTAAGGTACCATAATATGGTACAAAGTACTCAGGTACGTTTCCTACTCCTATTAGGATTACGAAATATGTTATATTTAACATGTGAAATATGATAAGAATGTGAATTTAAGTATGATATGCATGATATGAATAATATGGGTCATTCGGGATATATGAAAAAGGGAAGTGAATGTGATGACTACGGTCTCACTATCCGAATGTGGTGACTTCGGTCACATTATCCGAATGTGGTAAACCGGTTACATTATCTGAATGTGGTGTCTCATGACACAATTATCTAGTGGCTATGCCACAAATTTTATATGGGCGATGAGCACGTCGACTATAGCGACTGCCTTCGATGGTGTGTAGCGGATGGAGGGTTGACTTAGTAGTCCCCACGGTGTGCAGGTTGGTACGGGGATGTGTAGCGGATGGCACCTAGGTTTGGGTTTGGGTTGCACCATCATTTTTCTCTCTGTTATATGAATAAGCATTTGATATGAAAATGTATGCCTGATCTATTGAATTTTAGTGTTGTGTACACATTGAGTCTGTTGACTAACCCCGTTGTGGGACTATTTTTCAGGTGACGATCAATAATAGACCGGGTTCGGCGGAAGCTTAGGGATGGCCATGCTCAGCTTGAAGTTTTATTCAATATGGATATTTAAATTTATTTAAGTATTTTAGAATTTTATTTTGGGATTCTACTTGATGTAATAAGGCCATAAGTTACACTTCTTTACTTTTATTTTTAATTACTATGTTACGAATTATTTTCAATTAAAGTTAAGTAAAATTTATTTCTTTAAAAATAACCCTAATTGTTTTTTTTTCATCCTAATTAATTGGATTCTAAAATAAGATAAATGGGTTTTTAACTCAAGCCCAACCCAAAACAATAGTTTTTAAAAATCGCACAAGTTTTCCTCTGATAATAAAAGAATTTTGTAACCAGTTTACTTAAAGAACATACCGATCCGGTCCAAGCTCGTGGGCGGGTGTGGGTGTTTGATTTGGTATCGAGCCCGATTTTAAACTCTCTACTGTGGGCTAAGGCCCAAAACGTTTTCAAATCGAGCCAAGTAAGCTTTTGAAAGAATTTTATGAAATAAACAGAGTTTTTACGGCATGGCTCCTAAGTCTCCGACCATGATCCACTGTAAGTACCCTAACCATTTGTGTGATTATGTGTAATGAATATTAGAAGGGTAGAAAAGGAATGGAACGTAGAATAGCATGATAGGAACTTAAACCCTAGGACTAGTCTACTCAAACACAAACACATAAGACTTAAGGAACGTTAAACAAACCCATGGCTAAGTCACTAAGTTAGGGGTGTGGTAACCCTCGTGCGCATGTCTAGGATTGGATCGGAAGAGCACAGTATTTATGCGATCCTAGTGACTCACCTCCTCTTCGCAGAATCCTACCCAGTGCGTAGCCGGTTCACCCTAACCCAAGGGGCTCAGTAGGTGTGGCAACCTGCGTGCGCATGTCTAGGAATGGTTTCGGTGGGAGCTTGGTATTTAAGCATCCACGTGACTCACCTCCTCTCCACTCGAATCCTCGCTCAGTGCGTAGCTTTGGTTCACCCCGACCAAGAGGACGCGGTCATAGGCTAAACACAATGACTAAAACCCAGGAAGGAACTAGCCGTGTTTTTTTAAAACAACAAAACCCTAGTTTTAAAACTCTTAAAATTACTCTTTTAAATTGCGAAAACTATCTTTACTTCTAGAAAAAATTTTCTCGATTTGTGAAATTACAAAAGTACCCCTAGTGGTAAAATTACAAAAATGCCCTTGGTTTATAAAATGACCAACTACTCAACAGTTTTGCCAAAATTTCATTATTTTATAAATGTTCAAAAACCCTAATTTTCAAACTAACAAAGATACCTTGATTTTGGGAAAATTACAAAATTACCCCTAACTTACAAAATTACCAAAATGACCCTGATTTCCAAATTTTTTGCAACATCACCGTTTTGAAAAGTACAATTCTTAAAAAGAACCCTCAAAGTTTTGCAACCTTTGAAATATCCCTGATTTATAAGATTTTACAAATTTACCCCGGCTTGGAGAAAAAAAATCACCAAAATACCCCCGAGGTCCAAAATCACCGAAATACCCCTGGATTTCAAAATTTTTCAAAATACCCCGAAATTTAAAAATACCAAAATACTTTATGACAAAATCACCAAGGAACTTTTTCCTTTTGAAAAATTACGAAAATACCCCAGTGGGACAATCACGAAAATACCTACAGGTAGTGGAAAAACAATAACAATGAAAACTACAACCTTTCTCCGAATGAACGAGAGTTCATAATTGTTTGATGGATGTATGAATGAATGAATGGAAAGATCGAGAGTACATACGAAAGAACCACTCCTAAAACTCTTGTCATAAAATTCCTTCGTGGGTAATCAAGTGAAAGCAGAAGCACTAACTCATAAAACTTCTTAATCGAGTTCGACGTTAGAAATGAGCTCTAGAGGACGTGGTCGCCGTGGACGA
The DNA here is from genome assembly GCA_025698515.1 of Gossypium sturtianum. NCBI lineage: Eukaryota > Viridiplantae > Streptophyta > Magnoliopsida > Malvales > Malvaceae > Gossypium > Gossypium sturtianum. The sequence goes on from CM046955.1 coordinate 107,376,771, forward strand.
GGTAGAGGAAGGATGATGGTGTCGAACCCGTTAGATCGGGTCAAGGGTGCGACAATGAGATACCATCGCCACCACCACCCCCCGGTGTGGGTGTTGAGCGACAAGCTCAGACGGGAGAAGATGCCGTGTCGCAGTCGTGCTGCGAGTTTTGGAGTTGGTGGTGAGTGCGGAGGAGGAATTCGGGAACCCGTAAGTGCAGGCTCGAGCGGCCGAGCTAATGGAGCCGAAATGTTTCGTGGAGTATCGGGTGTGGCACCCAAAGTCTGGTGAAATCTTGGTTGGAAGTAATCGAGCGCATCATGGATGAGCTTGATCCGACCCGAGGAAAAGTTGAAAGGGATGGTGGCACCTTTATTGCCGCGATGAAGCGTATCGGTGGTGGTTAATCGTCGATGATGGTGCCACGGTGAGGATCGACACGGGAATATGTTAAGGAAGCATTTCGGAAAGAAATATGTGGGGAACCAGGTATCTGAGATGAGCAAAGGAAGGCTTTTCGGGTGACTTAATGGAACTACCTTTCGGGAGTTTGAACTTATACTTGGAATAGATCGGCTAGTAGAGCAGAGCGAGCCGTGTTGGATTGTGCGGCTAAACGAATGGAACTAAGGATCCCAGAGGATGAAGTAGTAGTAATGATCGAGAGAGAAGAAACTACCCGTCCAACGTAGTTTCGGCGTTGAAGGTCGAGAAAATGGTTAAGAAAGGGTGCAAGGCGTTCTTAGCCTTCGTAAGTGCATTAGGTGGAAAGGAAGAAGGTGTCGGTGGAGTTAGAGCGGTGAAAGACTTTGAAGATGTATTTTCGGAGGAATTACTGTGAATACCCCCGGATAGGGAGGTGGAGTTTGGAATAGACTTATTACAGGAGCAGCTCTCGTGTCAATCGCTCCATACCGAATGGCGCCAAAGGAGTTAGTTGAGCTCAAGGCTCAAATCCAAGAGTTGTTGGATCGTGGGTTCATACGACCCAGTGTGTCTCCATGGGGAGCACCGGTTTTGTTTGTAAAGAAGAAGGACGGAACTATGCGTTTGTGGATAGATTATAAATCGATTGAATAAAGTCGACCATCAAGAACAAGTATCCTTTGCCAAGGATCGATGACTTGTTCGATCACCGAAAAGGGGCCGCATATTCTCAAAGATAGACTTAAGGTCGGGATATCACCCGATTGAAGGTGAAGGAGGCGGATATCCATAAGACCGCCTTTAGGACAAGATACGGCCATTATGAGTTTGTAGTAATGCCGTTTGGATTGACAAAAAGCGCTCTCGGCAAGCGTTCATGGATATGATGAACCGAGTTTTTCAACCCTACTTGGATAGGTTCGTCGTTGTGTTCATCGACGATATTTTGGTGTATTCTAAGTGCGAAGAGGAGCATGATGAACATCTCCGAGTGGTCCTACAAGTATTAAGGAAAAGAAGCTCTATGCCAAATTCGGCAAGTGTGAATTTTGGCTTAAGGAAGTGGCATTCTTAGGGCATGTGGTATCCGCAGAAGGAATAAGAGTGGATCCTAGGAAGATCGAAGCGGTGTTGGATTGGAAACCACCTAAGTCCGTAGTGAGATTCGAAGTTTCTTAGGTTTGGTGAGCTATTACAAAAGGTTCGTAGAAGGATTCTCGTCAATAGCCGCGCCTTTGACAAAGTTACTAAGGAAGAAAGTACCCTTTGAATGAGTGCGATAAGCAACAGAAGAGCTTTGACAACCTTAAGAAGGTGTTGACGGAGGCTCGGTGTTAAGTCGGCCCAGAGGTGGGAAGGATTTTGTGGTGTCTTGTGGACGCTTCGCGCATACGGGATTAGGATGTGTGCTAATGCAAGAAGGAAAAGTAGTCGCATATGCGTCTCGGCAACTAAGGCCTCATGAGGTTAACTACCCAACTCATGACTTGAACTGGCAGCAGTGGTTTTCGCCCTTAAGGTTTGGAGGCACTACCTCTATGGAGAAAGGTCGGTGATCTACCACGGACCACAAGAGCCTTAAGTATCTGTTGACTCGAAGGAGTTGAACTTGAGGCAACGAAGGTGGGTGGAGTTATTGAAGGATTACGATCGTTCGATAGAATATCATCCGCAAGGCAAAGCGGCGTGGTAGGCGATGCCCTAAGTCGGAAGGTTGTGTCGGATCTAAGGGCTATGTTCGCTCACTTAAGTTTGTCACGATGATGGAAGCTTTGTTGGCGAGTTGCAAGTCAAGCCCACATGGTGAAGGAGGTGAAAGAGGGACGATCGGTTGATAAGGATCTAAGTGCTAAGTTACGCAACAGCAAGTGCGAGCGGGAATTAAAGGATTATGGCATTAATGATGAAGGAGTATTGTGTTACAAAGGAAAAGTCTGTATGCCGAAGGACAAGGAGTTAAGACAAAGGATTCTTTGGGAGGCGCATAGTAGCCCTTATGCTATGCATCCCGGAGGCATTAAAGGTCGTCTGAGATCTAAGGGAACAATTTTGGTGGAGTCGATCTTAAGCAAGAAGTGACTGAATTTGTGGAGAAATGTTTGACGTGTCAGCAAGTTAAAGCTGAACACCAAGTTCCATCAGGATTGCTTCAACCAATCGAAATTCCGCAATAGAAGTGGGAGAGAATTACCATGGATTTCGTTAGTGGGCTTCCCCTTACGCCTACTAAGAAGGACTCGGTATGGGTAATAGTGGACCGTTTGACTAAGTCCGCGCATTTCATTCCGGTAAGAGTAGACTATTCTCTTTAGAAGTTGGCCAAGTTATATGTGGCGGAAATTGTGAGGTTACATGGAGTACCGGTATCGATCATCTCCGATAGAGACCCAAGGTTTACGTCTCGGTTTTGGAGGGCACTTCATCAAGCTTTAGGCACTAAGTTGGACTTCACTACGGCTTTTCATCCACAATCGACAGGCGATGCTGAGCGAGTTATACAAGTGTTGGAAGATATGTTGAGAGGTCGTGTGATAGATTTCCGAGGAGGTTGGGAAGACTACTTGCCTTTTAGTGAGTTCGCCTACAACAACACTATCAAGGCTAGCATTCGGATGGCACCATATGAAGCATTGTATGGTGCGAAGTGTCGAACTCCTACTTGTTGGGTGAGTTAGGAGAACGTCGAGTTTTGGGTCCAGAGTTAGTGGCCAAAACTGAAGAGAAGGTTGAAATGATCCGAGCACGGTTAAAAGAAGCCTCTGATAGGCAGAAGTCATACGCAGACCTTAAGTGGAAGGAAATAGAGTTTGAAGTGGGAGACCAAGTGTTTCTAAAGGTCTCGCCTTGGAAAAAGGTAATGAGGTTTGGTCGTAAGGGAAGTTAAGCCCAAGGTTTATAGGGCCCTATCGAGTCTTGAAGCGAGTTGGAGCGATGGCATACCAATTGGAGTTGCCACGAGTTGCAGTAGATGCACGGCGTATTCCATGTATCCATGCTACGTCGTTACCGATCGGATCCGTCTCATGTGGTACACTGTCGAAGAAGTAGAGCTAAGGCGGACTTATCCTACGAGGAAGAGCCGATTCGGATATTGGAACGTGATGTGAAAGTGCTACGGAGGAAGTCGGTTCCTCTAGTCAAAGTGTTATGGCGCAACCATGGATCGGAGGAAGCTTCGTGGGAACCGTAAGAGGCGATGCGACAAACAATACCCTCAATTATTTTAGTTAGGAAATTTCGAGGACGAAATTTTTTAAGGGGTAGAAGCGTAACATCCCGGAAAGGGCCTATGCATTTTCGGTTTAGTTCTACGAAGTAACATGTTTTATGTACTAAGAATAAATTTTGAACATTTTTGAAAACTGAAAATGTATGGAAATGGATGGAAATGATTTGGAAATGATTCAAAATAGGAAAGTGCACATTTGGAAACTTGGAAATGTAAGAAAATGTCAAGTTTCTGAGCCGAACGAAAATTTTTGGAAACTTAGAAATGTCGAGTTTTAAAGTCTAAAAGAGGAAATTAAGGCAAGGTGGCCTTAAAAGGAAAAGTTTGTGAAATTTGACACACAAACAGCTTGGAAAAGTGGCCTCAAGATGCCACTTAGGGCCTCTGGAAATGGCGCCACATGCAAAGTGTTCGGCTGAGTTCGAGTCACAAGGGAAGCAAATAAAAGAAGTTTTATTTTTGCTTCCGAAGCCAGAGGTGGACGGCACAAGCTTTCTAGAAAGGAGGAGTTTTATTCTCTCTAAAAAATACGGCTAATTAGGGGATAAATAAGGATTTAATTTGGAGAGATAATTAAAGGATTATTCTTTTAATTATTTTAAATTAAGGTGATAAAGTTATCACAAAGGAAGAGTGGTGGCCAAGTAGGGGACTCTAGCCTAGTAATTTCGGCTAAAGAAGGAAGATTAAGGCTATTCTTCCATCTTTTCTAAGTGTTTGCCGAAAATCCTCTAGCCAAACTCTCATTCTCTACCGAATTTTCTTTGGCCAAGTAGCCTCTCTTTCATCAATTCTTTTCCTCTCCAAAATCCTTCTTTTCTCCTCTCTTCTCTTCTCTTTTTCTTTTGTCAAGCCGAATCTTTGTGACTCCAAGCAAGGGTGCAATCGACTGAGGTATTAAGGTAAGAACAATGGATTTTTGTTCTTCAAATTCTTTAAATCGAGATCTAGGAACTGACCCTTTTGTTGTCTCTTGACCGAATATTAAAGGATGAATTTCGGGATTTCAGATCTAAGGAATTTCGGCTAAGAGAGTTTCGGATTCAAGGATTTAAGGTAAGACACATGTATATTCGGCCAAAGGCCATATTTTATGTGTTAAGGTTAGATTAAATCTAACATATGGTTATAGGAATTTCGACATCCCTAGGGAAGCAAGGATCAATTTCGGGAATTTCATCACAAGGTAAAGAATACAAATCCTACTAGGATTTGGTTTTATAGCCGAATAGGCCTTTGCTAAAGATTACCATGTTGGTGAATATAGGCATTAAAGATCTAAATCGGTAGATCGGTTTTTCGGGATTTCAAGGACTTTGTTAAGCGAATCAAAAATTTACACTAACTTTTAATAAGATTGATGGTAATATGTAAAATATGCATGTTTATAAGAATGTGGCTAAGGTACCATAATATGGTACAAAGTATTCGTGCACGTTTCCTACTCCTATTAGGATTACGAAATATGTTATATTTAACATGTGAAATATGATAAGAATATGAATTTAAGTATGATATGCATGATATGAATAATATGGGTCATTCGGGATATATGAAAAGGGGAAGTGAATGTGATGACTACGGTCTCACTATCCGAATGTGGTGACTTGGTCACATTATCGAATGTGGTAACCGGTTACATTATCGAATGTGGTGTCTCATGACACAATTATCTGAGTGGCTATGCCACAAATTTTATATGGGTGATGAGCACGTCGATTGCAATGCGACGCCTTCGATGGTGTGTAGCGGATGGAGGGTTGACTTAGTAGTCCCCACGGTGTGCAGGTTGGTACGGGGATGTGTAGCGGATGGCACCTAGGTTTGGGTTTGGGTTGCACCATCATTTTTCTCTGTTATATGAATAAGCATTTGATATGAAAATGTATGCCTGATCTATTGAATTTTAGTGTTGTGTACACATTGAGTCTATTGACTCACCCCGTTGTGGGACTATTTTTAGGTGACGATCAATAATGGACCGGGTTGGCGGAAGCTTAGGGATGGCCATGCTCACTTGAAGTTTTATTCAATATGGATATTTAAATTTATTTAAGTATTTTAGAATTTTATTTTGGGATTCTACTTGATGTAATAAGGCCATAAGTTACACTTCTTTACTTTTATTTTTAATTACTATGTTACGAATTATTTTCAATTAAAGTTAAGTAAAATTTATTTCTTTAAAAATAACCCTAATTGTTTTTTTTTCATCCTAATTAATTGGATTCTAAAATAAGATAAATGGGTTTTTAACTCAAGCCCAACCCAAAACAATAGTTTTTAAAAATCGCACAAGTTTTCCTCTGATAATAAAAGAATTTTGTAACCAGATTACTTAAGGAACATACCAGATCCGGTCCAAGCTCGTGGGCCGGGTGTGGGGTGTTTCAGCCTGTTCACACGGGCGTGTGACCCTTGTATGTTTGAAAAATTCCTAATTTTTCGAGAATTTTTGTAAGTTTTCGGTTTAGTCCCGAACCACTTCTAAAGCATGTTTAAGGCTTCGTAGGCCCTTATAAGGGACAATGTGATTATGATTGAATGGTGTTTGAGAATGGATGCATAAATGTATGTTGTATGTTGTGATTTGAACGGTAATGCCTCATAACCCTATTCCGGTGACGGATACGGGTTAGGAGTGTTACAAAATTCACATTACCATCACAAACAAACAGTTTAGACATTTTACGTGACAACTCTATATCACACAAGATCAAATTTTGTTCATGCCGATTTAATCTTACTTCATCAACAAACTTGCCAATGCCATACTCATTAGTAAAAAAACTCTTCATGCCACTATTTAAAATAAATTCATAAAAAATCAAAGAATGACAATTAGCCAAATCAAGTTGCGGAGCTCTTTCAAAAATTATGTGTTCGGCAATCTTGTCAATAACATTCAAGTGGGATTGTTGTGACACAAATATTATAGAACCCTTACCTTGCTTACCTTTAAGCATTTGTGGTCTAAGGTAATCTACGATCTTACCTTTGTTGATATTTTTGAAGCGCCTCTCATCGGGAAGGTATTGAAGTTGAAGTTCCCCACATGAATCTTTAGAGACCTGAAAAGAAGAAAACACAATACGAGGACAACTCGCATGTTGGTTAGTTCTAACTTTCATCACTTTTTCTTGAACACTTTCTTCTTTTCCACTCTTTTCTTTTTTACTCGTTTCTTTTTCTAACTCATTTTCAAATCCTCTCTCTTTTACCACAGTCTCTTTTATTTTCGAAAACTCACTTTCATTCTTCTTTTCATTTTCTTTTTTAACAACAATACTTGATTCTTGCTCACCATCTTTTCTTTCTTCAATATCTTTTTTTTTTTTAACTTTCTTTTCTTTCTCACATGCTTTTTCAATTTCTTTTTCTTTTATTTCTCTTTTTCTTCTCTCAATTTCATTCCATATTCGCTCATTTTCCCTTATTAACTTTTCTTGTCTCTCTTTTCATTTAATTTGTTTTTCTCGCTTCCTTTCATTACAAGAAGAAGATAACAAGACAGATTCAGAATGAAAATCCTTTCGTTGGGAAAAGGAGGAGGGATCTACATATGAAATACGATTATCTCTTCGAGATTGAATCTTCGAGGATGAATACCTTAGTGCATACGAAGAATTACTTGGACCTTCTCGTTTATCACCGCAATAGGCTTCAAACTCGAAGCTTGAGTTATTTCGACTCGAAGTCCTTGTTGAATAGGAATCTTGATAGGGATCTCTTCTCACGTAGTAATTGGACATTAGACTCCTTGACGATCTTGTTTCTGTCATTTGACTTGGAAAAATTCACTCTCGATGGTAGTAAGATGGGATGAAACGCTTGCGCATCACAACTTTCATTTCGGATCAAGTTGATATCGGGCGCTCTCCATTTTGTCTCCGAATCGTGGTGAATTGATCCCACCAAATCATGGCACAATCGGAGAACTTGTTCGACGCAAGTTTCACCTTCTTGCTCTCCGAGTAGTTGTGGCACTCGAAGACCAATTCGATTTTCCTTTCTCATTCAAGGTATGCCTCCGGGTTGGATCTACCTCGAAATGGTGGAATAACTAACTTGATATTCTTCAAATTGTCATCAACACGTTCACGCTCTCTAAAGCCTCGTTTCTATGAACGCATCGCCTTTCGCTTTGATTGGATGCTTGATATGATGGATTGGACAAACCACAATTGGCAGCAACATTCCTTTCGAAACTTAGAGACATATTGTTTGAACCTCACCACAAAATCCTCATGTTTCACTCAAAAAGAAAAAGTAAATGGCGCTCTGATGCGCCCCGGGTCCACGATAGACATGAGTTGTAGAGTTGCCCGATCGTCTACGAGGAGAGGTTGTAAATTTCGAAAGATAAAGTTAAAAGAATAGGTGTGCGAAAGCTTTAGAAGAGATTAAGGACAAATTGGCTAAAGTTGAGATAGGTTCGGCTAGGGTAGGAAAGAAAAGAATAGGAAGGTTAGATTTAGAAGATGAGGAAGAAGGTCGAATGGAAAAGAAATATACAGTTCGGGTTAGAGTTGGGTAATAAGATTGTGGATGATGGAAGATAGAACTTAACCAAGAGCGATTTAACACTAAGAAGTGTCACCCTGGTTCTTATACGGTTAAGGTGAAAGATGGAGTAGAATGAACGCGACACTCGGGTTTAAGAGTGATAAGTTCGGATAGAAAGACTCGGACTGATGCCACTAGAAACTAGATAAGTCAGTCGGGTCTCGAACGAAAATTGAGAGAAAAAGTTTCTCACAAATTCGGCATCAATTTATTAAAGTTTCGAAAGTCCTTTCTACAAAAAAATAAACAAGTATTTATAGGCTAGAGCTAGCTAGTCGAATAGCCACTAGAGTTCCTTAAAGTTTAAGCAAAATTCAGCTAAAACGTTATTGAATAATCTAGAAGAAATCCATTCAGTTGCCATGACCAAATTCGGCTGAATAGGAGTGCATGGGACAGCTTCTAGATGGCTGAATGCATGAGGACAATTGGCTTGGTGCATGCTTCCTTCTAGATTCGGCCAATGGAGTTAAAGGCTTCAATCAATAAGCAACTCTTGCTGAAAAGTTGTTAGCTTTAATTAGGGGAGTTGAGCAGCCTTAGAGGTGTGAAAATTCGGCTTGAATAGTCATTTGGGTGTGAAAAACTCCAGCCGAATGGTCTCATGCATGGGCAGCTAGTGTGAACGCCTATTGATGGTGCATGGGGGAGACAATCGGCCAAGCATCAAGGATTGAATGCTGGTACTTGTTGGCCAAATGGACACCTTGAAACTCCAAAAATCAGCAGCCAAATACATTGCTTTAGCCGATCCATGTATTAGCCAAGTTCATTACACCTAGATGCATGCATCTTCTTTAAAGCCTCTTGAAGATTCGGCTGAACCTACATGCATAAGAAAAAAATACATTAACTCCATTCATTTCAGTTGAATATCAATTGAACTTAGCTAGGACTCCTTAAGGGACACTTAGACAAATTAAAAACTAGCTAGCTAAGACAAATTCAATATTCAGCTATAGCTAAGACAAATTAAACTTGCTGTAAAATTTAAGACAAATTAAATGGAGTTTGGACATCATAATTTCAACTCTAATGAAGACTCAAGGACACATTAAATTTCTGTAGAAAAATTAAATAAAAATCATTAAGTTCAAATTCAATTAAACGAAAAATAAGCAAGCTAGTTAATTCAGCTTATTGAGCTAAAAATAAGCTCATTCGAGCTAAACCAAGCTGGGGTAATTTGAGTGAGCTGAAGGTGAGCTAAAGTCAGCTCGTAATAAGGTGTATAATCGACTTTGTTTGCTGTTTTGAGCTGCTATGGCATGCTTGCTAACTGAATCAGCCCACACTTGTTCCAAAAGTGCCGAAATGGCCTCCTTGAGCTACATAGCTCGTGCTCGCGTGATAGGGCCTTGGGGCATCACCAAGGGATCCACGTCCGAACTTGAATCTAGCTTGGGTGAGGTCGCATCATTCCCCCCTCTTCGAAGTGATTCGTCCTCGAATCGAGACTATCACTCTCTCGGAAGCATTTAGTCACGCCCATCCCTAGTCGTTCGGTCAGAAGACAATGTTTTTCAGAAACTTGAAATAGAATTAAATCATGAGTAAGAAACGATTGAATATCATCAAGGCACATATGTTTATCTTCAAAATAGAGAAAGGATGGACTAACCTTTGGGGGATTAACATCGAAAACGGAGAACTTAATAGTTAGAGTTAATGGAAAACGTACCCTTTCAGATTGTTTTACTAAGCTCTCCATTGTTCGAGCCATAGGAACTAACTCAAAAATATCGGGACAGCCAAATTTTGCTAACCTTGTTCGTTCACACGCCTTCAAAAACTCAAGGTCCAAATATTCAGAATTTAGCAAAGATTTCTTTGAACAAAAAGGTAGATTAGATTTGATTCGGCCAAGGCAAGCAACACTAGAATTTCGGTTCAAGTTTTGCATATTAAGGTGTAACAAAGGCAAAAGTTTGTTCACATTTTCCTCACATTCAACATCTTTACCAAGTTTGTTACGGTTATAAAAATTCATAGAACGTTCAGAAAACAAACCGTGTACTTCTTGCATGACAAACCTTCGTTCTAGAGGAAGGTACTTCAATCGTAGCTCCCTAGGACGAAAGACCTGAAAAGAAGAATAAAAAAGACAATGGTTAAATAAAACACTCTTTTTCTTCTCTCTTTTTTCTTTCACATTCTTTTTCTTGTTTGTCTCCTTCTTTTTCTTTTTCATTTTCTTTTTCTCGCAAACTATTTTCACATAATTTTTCATCTCTTTTTCTTTTGATTTTACAAGCTTTTTGTTCAAACTTTCCAAAGAACGTCGTAGATGTTGCTGGTCTTCCATTACTTGTTGCGGTGTCAATGGTGCCAACACGATATTCTTGCCATTATGTTTGAAGGAATATTGATTGGCGAATCCATCGTGTTTAACTCGACGATCGAATTGCCAAGGTCTTCCTAATAGCAAATGACCCGCATGCATAGGAACGACATCGCATAGCACTTCATCATGGTAGCTACCAATTGAAAAGGGAACCTTCGCTTGTTTGGCAACCTTGAGCTCGACACCTTTGTTGAGCCATTGAAGATTGTAGGGCCTCGGGTGCTTGAGCGTTGGCAGGGCTAATTTCTTGATCATGAGCGTACTAGCCACATTCGTGCAACTTCCACCGTCTATCACAATGCTGCACACCTTTCCAAGGACATGGCATCAAGTATGAAACAAGTTCTCTCGTTGCGGCTCACTTACCGAACTTTGGACATTAAGGCTTCTTTTAACCACAAGCATTTCGCCTTCGACTGCAAACTCAACCTCTTCATCATTCTCGGTCAGATGTTCGACTTCGTTATCATCTTTATCAACTTCTTCCTCTGATTCAATCTCGCCATTGGGTAGCATGATCATCGTGTTGCGGTTAGGACATTGACTTGAAATGTGGCCTCGGCCGTGGCACTTGAAACATTTGATGTCTCGGGATCAGGATTGGTTAGTTTCAGGGGCCTTACCTTTATTGGTTTCTGCCACAGACTTATTAGACTTATTGGGCACTACAGGTTCCTTTGAAGGATTCGAAGAGGCAGCTTTACTCGAGCCTTGACTCCACTTGGGTGCACTCGAAGTGGAATATCCTCGTACCGCGCCTTTTTTTCTTGATTTTCTTTTCAACTTTAATCGCCATGTGGACCATGTCGACGATCTCTACGTAGTGTTGTAACTCGACAATGTTGGCAATTTCTCGGTTTAGTCCGGCCAAGAACCGCGCCATGGTAGCCTCTCGATCCTCTTGCACGTCCGCACGGATCATGGCCACTTCCACTTCCTCGAAATAATCCTCCACACTTCTTGTTCCTTGCGTGAGGTTTTGAAGTTTCTGGTACAACTCCCGGTGATAGTAAGAATGAATGAAGCACCGTCGCATAACCGCTTTCATCTTCGCCCACGTTTGGATGGGACGTTTGCCATTTTGTCTCTGGCTCGTTGTAAGCGGATCCCACCATATCATCTCATAGTCAGAGAACTCTATGGCCGCCAACTTCACCTTCTTTACCTCGGAGTAGTTGTGGCACTCGAACACTAGCTTGATCTTTTTCTCCCACTCGAGGTAGGCCTCGGGATTTTCCGAACGGCCTTGGAAGGGAGGAATGGATAGTTTGATGCTTTTTAGATCATCGTCGAACCTCTCTCGGCCTCGGTTGCGTTGACCCCTTCTCCGTTCACTTTGTCGAGAGGCTTGGTCACTCTCCACATCACTTGGCTCGTATAAGTCATTGTCATGTTGCCATGGCTGTTCTTGCTCCCTTCTCGAGTTCGGAGGAGTGTTTGTTCATTGACTATTTTCCTCTCGTTGGTCCAATCGCTCGTTGATGGAATCAAATTGAGGTTGGAATATTCGGGTAATTTCTCGTATGATGGCTTGCACTTGTAAATCGGGAACTCCACCTCCAGGAACATTCCTTCGTGGTTGATGGCCTCCTCCACCACCAGCGGCATTAGAAGCACCTCCGCTCACCATCCGTTGTTCGGGACTCCTTGACATGATTACTAAAGAAGGCTAAGAAACCTTACCACAAATTCTCACTAGTCACTCACAAGAAAAAGTTCTCTCACGCTCGTGTTTAACTCAATATAGGCTTTTTCTTTGATGTTTACACTCTCGCCTTTTACCACTCGCCTTTTCTCTCGTGTCTTCGTAGGAGACTCGATGTGACGTTATCGTAGTCTAGGTGGGTCGATTTCAAAGTTGTTACAAGGGATGAATGTAGGGTATTCGGGTAGGCTAAACAAAAAAAAACAAAGTTTGGTTAGGTGTGGCGTTGGGGGGTAGAAGATGGGTTGCCAAATGATGGTGAAAGGTTTTGATTGATCGGGATTGAAAGTAATGGTTTAATATCAGAACTAGAGAAGAGAAGAACAAAGTACAACCAATTCTTGCTAACTTTGAACACTTTCTTCTTCTTTTTTCTTTTTTTTTATATTCGTATTTTTTAATACTTAAATACACGAAAATATTACAATGAAAATGAAATTACAACTTGATGATTTTTTTTTACAAATACGAACCTATTCCGGGATTACTCGATGAACGTCGGCTCCTCGCTATCAGGCTCTAATACCAAATGATGCGCCCCGAGTCCTCGATAGACACGAGTTGCAGAGTTGCCCGATCGTCTACGAGGAGAGGTTGCGAATTCTGAATGATAAAGTTAAAAGAATAGGTGTGCGGAAGCTTTAGAAGGGATTAAGGACAAATTGGCTAAAGTTGAGATAGGTTCGACTAGGGTAGGAAAGAAAAGAATAGGAAGGTTCAATTTAGAAGATGAGGAAGAATGTCGAATGGAAAAGAAATATAAGGTTCAGGTTAGAGTTGGGTAATAGGATTGTGGATGATGGAAGATAGAACTTAACCAAGAGCGATTCAACACTAAGAAGTGTCACCCCGGTTCTTATACGGTTAAGGTGAAAGATGGAGTAGAATGAACGCCACACTCGGGTTTAAGAGTGATAAGTTCAAATAGAAAGACTCGGACTGACGCCACTAGAAACTAGATAAGTCGGTCGGGTCTCGAACGAAAATTGAGAGAAAAAGTTTCTCACAAATTCGGCATCAATTCATTAAAGTTTCGAAAGTCCTTTCTACAAAAAAATAAACAAGTATTAATAGGCTAGAGCTAGCTAGCCGAATAGCCACTAGAGTTCCTTAAAGTTTAAGCAAAATTCAACTAAAACATTATTGAATAATCTAGAAGAAATCCATTGAGTTGCCATGACCAAATTCGGCTGAATGGGAGTGCAAGGGACGGCTTCTAGATGGCTGAATGCATGAGGACAATTGGCTTGGTGCATGCTTCCTTCTAGATTCGGCCAATGGAGTTAAAGGCTTCAATCAATAAGCAACTCTTGCTGAAAAGTTGTTAGCTTTAATTAGGGGAGTTGAGCAGCCTTAGAGGTGTGAAAATGCAGCTTGAATAGTCATTTGGGTGTGAACAACTCCAGCCGAATGGTCTCATGCATGGGCAGCTAGTGTGAACGCCTATTGATGGTGCATGGGGGAGACAATCGACCAAGCATCAAGGATTGAATGCTGGTACTTGTTGGCCGAATGGACACCTTGAAACTCCAAAAATCAGCAGCCAAATACATTGCTTTAGCCGATCCATGTATTACCGAAGTTCATAACACCTAGGTGCATGCATCTTCTTTAAAGCCTCTTGAAGATTCGGCTGAACCTACATGCATAAGAAAAAAATACATTAACTCCATTCATTTTAGCTGAATATCAATTGAACTTAGCTAGGACTCATTAAGGGACACTTAGACAAATTAAAAACTAGCTAGCTAAGACAAATTCAATATTCGGCTATAGCTAAGACAAATTAAACTTGCTGTAAAATTTAAGACAAATTAAATGGAGTTTGGACATCATAATTTCGACTCTAATGAAGACTCAAGGGCACATTAAATTGCTGTAGAAAAATTAAATAAAAATCATTAAGTTCAAATTCAATTAAACGAAAAATAAGCAAGCTAGTTAGTTCAGCTTATTGAGCTGAAAATAAGCTCATTCGAGCTAAACCAAGCTGGGGTAATTTGAGTGAGCTGAAGGTGAGCTAAATTCAGCTTGTAATAAGGTGTATAATCGACTTTGTTTGCTGTTTTGAGTTGCTATGGCATGCTTGCTAACTGAATCAGCCCACACTTGTTCCAAAAGTGACGAAATGGCCTCCTTGAGCTGCCTAGCTCGTGCTCGCGTGATAGGGCCTTGGGGCATCACCAAGGGATCCACATCCGAACTTGAATCTAGCTCGGGTGAGGCCGCATCACACTCCCACTCGTATTTGCACTCTTTAATGGCTTTTACTCACTCGAATGATCTCACCTCACTCTTGCCTTTTTCCTCTCAATTCACCTCTCCAAGTTCTCAATGAACTATTTAGACTGAACAGAAGTCATGTGGAGTAAGTTTGCAAAAGTGATGATCGATTTTGGGTAGGGAATGATTTTAGAACGAAGAGGGTAGGCTAGAAACAAAAATAAAATCGTTGTAGTGTGGTCAAATGGTAGGAAGGTGAATGAAACAATTTGGGTAACAAGTAAAACTTCCGAGCTAGCTTATTTTTTTTTTTCAAATGAATTTTGTACTCTCAAACTTGATTTTTACACTTTGAAATACTATTGATACTGAAAATTTTTTACAATTTTTTTTGATAAAATCACAATCCCAAGATGCTAAAAACGTCGGAACATACTTCAATTTCACTAGCTCTGATACTAAATGATACGAACTCAGTTCGGTGTATTGATTCGAGTCGTTTAGTTTGCCCGATCGTGAAATTAAGTAAGGCTTGGATTGTTTTCGAAATAAATTGGAAAAAGGTTGAGAAATAGGTTCAAACAAAGGTAACAAAGATGGTTTAGATGAAAGATGGATGAGGATCGACTAAGGGCTAAGATAGAACCAACAATATAGGAAATTGTTGACCCGATTCTTAAACAGCTCTTAGGTGAAAATGGTTGGGAATATAGCAAAGAAACCTTGACCCACTATCTAGCTAGATAGGAACCAGAGGTATGTTGAACGCCACACTTTGAAAGTGATAAGTTTGATTAAACAAGGAAGGAATGACGCCACAAGCTGAGCTTGATAAATCGATTCAGTCCAAGAGAGAATAATGAGAGTTGAATTCTCACAAGAACAAAATAGTTCATAAATTGATCAAAAGTCCCCCCAACTATCTGAAAACAAAGTATTTATAGGCATGAGACAAACCCCAGCCGAATAGACACACACAATCAGCTTAATTGAGCTATTAATGAACTTAATTGAGCTAATTAAAAACTACAAGACCTTTGATGAACTCTAACATAAGGAACGACAATGGACAGCATGTTTGGTCTTCCTATTCAGCTAATAATTAACTCTAATGAGCTGAATAAACATGATTCAATGCTTGAGCAACTAAAGAGTCATAACAGCCTTTTAATTTCTCCTTGGACAGCCTAATGAGCAGTAGCCAAAAATTAATGTCATTTGGCACATGAACAGCCTCCTTTGTGTGAATGCTTGAATATAAACAGTCAAAAGGTGTGAATGGACGAATTGGAACAGCCACCATCATGTGAAAACGTTTGGAAACTGAATGGGCTTGTTTGAACAGCTCCTTGTCCATTGAACTTTTCAAACAGTCACTTGGAGAAGCTCATAACAGCTGCTGGTCTTAAATTCATTCCTCTCTTTAATACCAATCAATGCACCAGCTGGTTCAATTGGTTAATTCACCTATAAACACAATTAAACTTTAATGAGCTGAAGTAACTAAAACTCATTTAATAAGCTAAAACAAATTAAATGACTATAGCAAATTAATTAACTTAGAACATATTAATTGCCAAATTTATTTAAACAACTAAATAAAATTAAAACAACTTAATTACTTCAACTAAAATAACTAAACACATTTAAAGTTTAATCCAGCAACTATTTAACTAAAATTTAGCTTGCAATAAGCTGTATGGAACGCATGATGTTGAGCTCCATGCTTGCTTGATGAGTCCGGCCACCTCCCATCCCCAAGCTCGATCAATATGACTTGCAATGGCGTCTTGAAACTTCTTGGCACGAGACCGAGTAATGGGACCTTGTGGCAACTCAATGGGATCGGCCGTAGCTTCCCGAGCTAGGATCGTATCACCAAAGTTTCCACGCCAACAACCACATTAACAAGCTGAAATTAAAGCATTAGTTTACACTTGGGCCCTTCGTGCTTGGGCCAATTTCGATGGCGTCGAATTGTATCATAACATGATGTGGCCGGGATCGCATCACATATTTTCATCAATACTTATTATTGAATTTCCTTACCAAAACATACAAAATGGTGCAAATCATGCCATTCAACTACTAAAATTAATATTCATGAATGTCATTCACAACCAAATACCAATTTACCATATATTCAAACATATTAAGCACTTATCAAAAATTAAGCATCATAACTACTTATAACCAAGCTAATTCACTTAGCATACTTGAAGTATTCAATCATAATTTGACACCAAAGGATTATACAATTTGTTCATATATATGTTTCAAAAAGGTCTACCTAATTAATTACACAAGTTCAACTATTTTTACTAAAAACAAGTATAGTAAATTACTTCCCATATTTACATCCATACAAAATATTCAAGTACTATAGACCCTTTCCAAATACATTCCACCTAAACCAACAATAAGAACCAAAATGACTACCAAGATGTTGATGACAGTGTGCGAGCTTTCGAGTCGATCCAATCAAAGCAACGATTCCAAAAGTCCTACAAGAATAAATCAAACTAATAAGCATCAACAATCTTAGTAAGTTCGATATAAATTTCCTTTAATAATTCACCAAAAACTATTCAACTAAATGCAAGTTCCAATACACCGGCACACAGCCTGCTAGGCATAAAGCCCGAATAATCACCGGCACAAAGCTTGCTAGGAACTTAGCCTGAATAATCACCGTATTTCTATTTCGGTAAGCATAACTCACTACAATCCATAATTCAACCAATAAAGAATAGTATGAAATGTTCAATAAAATTTATAGTAACCATGTAACGAACTTACCTGGACTGAATCGCAGAAATTACAGAAGTTTAGGGACTACTCCGCTAATTTTACTTTCCCCCAGATATCTACGGATTCTTGATCTATAATGTAAAATCCCTTAATTATTAGCATATATTTCATTTCAAATCTATTTTACAATTAGTACCCTTTTATTATTTGAAATTACACAATTACCCTAAACTTTTACAATTTTTGCTATTTAGTCCCTTAACTCGAAATTCATCGAATTAACTATTTTTATCAAATCAATAATTTATCCAAATATTCTAAGCCTTCAAAAACCCCCTAATAAACATCAAATTCACTATCAAACCCTAATATTTTGACATATTCACAATTTAATCCTAAAATTAAGATTTAACAACAATCTCTTCATAAATTCATCAAATAGCATAATAAAGGCTCAAAATACCTAGTTTTCATAAAAAATACTTAATATTCATCAATGGAAACTTCCAAAAATTTTAACAGAATTGAAAACAAAGGTAAGGGGTAGCTGGGCCTAGTTGCAACGATCTCAAAAACATAAAAATTGCAAGAAACAGGTAAAAATTGAAATCACATGAAACAAAAATGAAGAAACCAACTTAGAGCTCCCTCCTATGGTGGTTTCAGCCAAATTTTGAAGAAGAACGCATATGAAGTGTAACAACCCGATTTAAGGGCTAGTCAGAATAGTGGTTTCTGAACCACTAATCTGAGATCAGAGAAAATTTATTTTTATATCATTTTATGAGTTATGGCATGATTATATGAGTGCATGAAAATTTTGGTGCATTAATTTTAATGATTTCATGCTTAATTTTGGAAAAGGACTAAATCGCATAAAGTGTGAAAGTTCTGTTTTACAAGTTAAAGGTGTCAAATAGCTATAGAATATTAAATTAGATGTCTCTAATGTGCAATTAGACCGTTAGAGATGTATAGGTCGGCCATGGAGACAAGAAAATAAGATTTTTCAAGAGTAGGTGAAGTTTTGGTGACTTAATTAACTAATAATAATAAAATAAAGAAAAAAAGTGATATCATCCTTGTTCATTTCCTTCTCTTCACCGAAAATACCAGCAAAATAAGGGGTTTTAGAGCTCAAAAATTTCAGCCAAGCTTTTCTCCTTGCAAGTAAGTTTTTTGATGGCCATTTTTAATGATTTTTGTGTTTTTGGAACCCTTGTAGCTTAAGCTAGCTAATGAGGGGACTATTTTGCAAGATGGTTGAGAGTCTAGGGTTTTGACATGAAATAATTAGTGTTTTTTTTTTTGAATTTTTATGGAAGAAAATGAATCTTGGTTGTTAAATAAACAACTTTTGTGAAAGGATTTTTCATGAAAACACCTAAAAGGGCCTTTTTGTAAAGGTTGTAAAATAGGTGGTAAATGTGTGAAATAATTGGTATTGTGAGATGCTATAAGAGTAATAAATGTTCAACTAGGCTTGTTAAAGGATAAAATTTGATTAGAATCTATTTACGAGCCTAGGGGCAAAATCGTAATTTTGTGAAAGTCAAAGGGCAAAATGGTAATTTTTCCAAAGAATGATTCATGAGTTATTTAAGTCAATGTGATAATTAAATAAGTGAAATTTTCATTATAGATCAAGAAACATGAAGTCTGGATCGAAACCGAGGAAAGAACAAAGTGGTGGACTAAATCGAACAAATATACATATTTTGGTACCGAGGTAAGTTTGTGTGTAATAAAGCTACATAATGTTATTATGTTTTTAAATGCTTGATAGCATGAGAAATGTATGTTATCTCTATGAAATTGGTTAATGATGTTTCGATGAAAGTATGACGAAATTATGTTAAGTCGAAGTTCCGGTTGAACCTTGGGAATAGTAAGGATACCAATATCATGACATGAGATTAAGAAGGTCCCGTATAAGACCATATCTGGGATATGGCATCGGCACCGAATGAAGGTCCCGTATAAGACCATGTCAGGGACATGGCTTCGGCACCGAATGGAGATCTCGTATAAGACCATATCTAGGATATGGCATCGACATCAATATAAAATCCCGTATAAGACC
Source organism: Gossypium sturtianum (assembly GCA_025698515.1). Taxonomy (NCBI): domain Eukaryota; kingdom Viridiplantae; phylum Streptophyta; class Magnoliopsida; order Malvales; family Malvaceae; genus Gossypium; species Gossypium sturtianum. The sequence continues at coordinate 107,396,077 of CM046955.1, forward strand.
ATATCTGGGATATGGCATCAGCATCGAGATGTGATCCTATGTAAGACCATATCTGGGATATGGCATTGGCATCGTGTTGCATGTATGATGAGTTGAGTATCCTTCGACATTCTAAGTGGTTCAACGGGATAAAGAGCTAAGTCTATGTTCAAGGCGATAAAGTATTAAAGTTATGTGATGAAGTGATACAGGTGCATATGAGTAACTTACGAGAAATGAGTTCGATATGTGATGTATGATTGGTAAGAGTAAGCATGAGTAAGTTATGTCAATGAGCTTGAGAACTTGTGTTATTACTCAATGTAATATATGGATGTTATCTTAAGCCTTTATGTTGCTACTTATTTCATGCAAACTTACTAAGCTTTATGCTTACCCCTCTCATTTCCCTTTTCCTTGTAGTATCGCCAAGCTAGCTCGGAGATCGTAGGACATCGAAGCTCAGTTCACACTATCAAACTATTCTTTTGGTATAGTAAAGTTTGATTATTTTGGGTATGGCATGTATAGGACTTGGTTATTTTGTTATATGTCATATTGGTTAGCCAAGATGTTGGCTATTAATGTTACTCAATTCATTTTGTAAATGGTCATGGGAATTGGACAATACTAGATAAGTTATATCTATTCAATGATGATGAAGTTAATGAAGTACAAGAGAGCAATCGAATGAGTTATGTATGAATTATGTACATGATGAATGTAGTGTGGAATTATGTGTGGATGTCTTGATTTTGGTTATTAGAGGTGCCATATTGTCATAATGTGTGTTGCATTGAAATGGTATAAGTGTGGTTGCTTTTTAGGGTGGCAATCAGTTTGGTAGATAGCCTTATAATTGCCCACACGAATAGACACGCGGGCGTGTGTCTAGGCCTGTGTGACACACGGTGTGCCCATGGGCGTGTGCCCAGGCCGTGCGAAGTCTGCATCTGAATTTAGGAATTTAATTCGCCACACGGTCTAAGGACACGGGCGTCTGCCTTGGCCGTGTGACCTTATTAGGATGCTGACATCATAAACAGAAGGTCAAGGTTTTAGCACACGAGCTAAGGCACGGGCGTGTCTACCCTGTGTGAGGGACACGGGCCATGGACACGGGCGTGTGTCCGGCCGTGTGAAAACCCCTGTAGGTTCGAAATGAAAAATAAAATCCACACTGACTAGGGACATGGGCGTGTGTGACTACACGGCCTACCCACACGGGCGTGTTCCTCACCACACGGGCGTGGGGCCTTATTTTAAGCAAAAAAAATTAAGTGTTCAAAAGTTTCCGGTTTAGTCCCGAACTATTCCGTATGTATGTTTAGGGTCTTGTGGACCTATAGTAGGGACATTACGATCTCGAATGAGAAGTTTTAAGTTGAAATGAAATTGTATGTCTCAATGTTACATGTTTGAGCAGGTTAAGCACGGTAATGCCTCATACCCAGTTTCGGCGTCAGATATGGGTAAGGGGTGTTACAGGAAGCTTTAAAATTTCAATTTGTTTTGTTTTAATTTCAAGAAATTTACAATTTTGCCATTATAATTATCTTATTTTATTATTTTGCATTAACATGCCGTCCCATTATATTATTTTAGGCATAATTATTACCTAAGTCCTTCCTCCATTATTAATTAAACCATTTCATCATCTATATGCTTTAATTTGCAAGTTTTGCACCTTTTTTAATTTAGCCCTTTTTTCTTTAATTAACTACCTAATCGTTAATATTTCTAAACTAAATTTTAATACGACTCTAATGATTATAAATATTCTAAAAATAATATTTACGAGTTAACACGACAAAAATTTGTAGTCTCGAACCACTGTTCCATCACCACTGAAAATTAGGCTGTTACAAGAGTACACCACAAATGCAACATACAGAATATGCCACAAAGGTCAAATAAAATACACCACAAATTCTTGGATCTCTAAAGCTCCTACCAGCATCTTAATCTCATCCCTTAATCCATCTTCAAAATGTACACACATGTCCTCTTCGGTAGGCACGATCTCATGAGCATATTTGCTAAGATGAACGAATTGTCTCTCATACTCTGCTACTGATCTATTTCCTTGCTTCAACTCAAGAAATTCTTTTTTTCTTCCGCTCCAAATAGCGTTTGCTAACATACTTCTTTCAAAATTAGGACTTAAAGAAGTCTAATTTGATTCTTTCTTTCTACACTACTGCCGTTAGTGTGGACCACCATTGGAATGTTTCCTCTTTCAACAATGATACCGTACATCGTAAACAATCTTCAGGGGAGCACAACATTTCATCTAACATCCTCTGAGTATGTTGCCTACTCGAACCTTGAGGATGACAAGATTGAGGTTGTGGAACTGCAAAGTTTACCTTTAAGTACGCATTATATATGTCATGCATCATCTGGGGAAATGCATCAAGTGCAACATCTGTAGATCCTTGCGGTCTAGGTTCATTCTGCATACTTTCCTCATTAGTACGTGGAATAAAACTTTCTACCTCATCAAAACTTTCTCGATTGGATTCTGACGACATCTTGTTATCTATATAAGAACAATTCAAAATAATCAAAAGCTATCACACTATCATCGGTTAGTCAAGTGGCATGTATTTCTAGACTATGTACATGCTAAGTTCAATCTGAGAACCGACTAAACCATAGCTCTGATATCAATAAATGTAAAAACCCTAACTCATATCTGTCGCCGAAATAGGGTTACGAAGCATCACTGGCGTTTACAATTCAATCAAACATAATTTTCAAACATTTCAAATCATATCAATAATCATTTTAAAAGCAATCCAAATCATACATATTGCTCCCTAAACGGGCTCTCGATGCTCTAAAAACATGTTAGAAGCAAGTCGGGACTAAATAAGAAACTCATAAAATTTTTCAAAAAAATAAGGAAAATTTTCTAAACTGCAGGGGTCACACGGCCAAGAGACACGCCCGTGTCTCAGGCCGTGTGGGGATTCGAAATAGGGACACACGGTCGTGTCATAGCCCGTGTCCGTGCCCATATAACTCACTGACTTGGATCACACGGCCAATCCATACGCCCGTGTGCCAAGCCGTGTACCCTTCATAATAACTCCACACGCCCGTATGCCAGGCCTTGTGCTAGGCCGTGTAACAGCCTAACTTGCAACCCTTTTTAAAACTACAGAGGGCACACAACCGAGACACATGCCCGTGTCTCTACCCATGTGGACGAAAATAGGCTATTTTACAAGCCATTTTTCTCACCCATTTTTGCATGCACCTACAACCAAAATTTCACATATATATAGGCTATAATAAGGCACCAAAATCATGCATATTCTAGCTAATCAATCATGGTATAAGAACATACAACCAATATGCCTTTAGGCACCTCAAATGACAACATTTAATATGCATAATCATGTACTAAATTTGACCAAAATATTCACTAACTTCTAAACATATTTTCATCAATTCTTATTATTGAATTTTCTTACCAAAACATACCAAATGGTGCAAATCATGCCATTCAACTACTAATATTAATATTCATAAATGTCATTCACAACCAAATACCAATTTACCATATATTTAAACATACTAAGCACTTATAAAAAATTAAGCATCATAACTACTTATAACCAAGCTAATTCACTTAGCATACTTGAAGTATTCAATCATCATCATTTGACACCAAAAGATTTATACAGTTTCTTCATATATATGTTCCAAAAAGGTCTACCTAATTAAGCACACAAGTTAAACTATTTTTACTAAAAACAAGTATAGTAAATTACTTTCCATATTTACATCTATACAAAATATTCAAGTACCATAGACCCTTTCCTAATACATGCCACTTAAACCAACAATAAGAACCAAAATGACTACCGAGATGTTGATGATAGTGTGCGAGCTTTAGAGTCAATCCAATCAAAGCAACGATTCCAAAAGTCCTACAAGAATAAATCAAACTAATAACCATCAACAAGCTTAGTAAGTTTGATATAAATTTCCTTTAATAATTCACCAAAAACTATTCAATTAAATGCAACTTCCAATACACCGGCACACAGCCTGCTAGGCACAAAGCCTGAATAATCACCGAAACAAAGCCTAAATAATCACTAGCATAAAGCCTTCTAGGCACTTAGCTCGAATAATCACCGGCACAAAGTCTGCTAGGCACTTAGCCTGAATAATCACCGGTACAAAGCCTGCTAGGCACTTAGCCTGAATAATCACCGTATTTCTATTTCGGTAAGCATAACTCAATAAAATCCATAATTCAACCAATAAAAAATAGTATGGAATATTCAATAAAATTTATAGTAACCATGTAACGAACTTACTTGGACTGAATCACAGAAATTACAGAAGTTCAAGGACTACTCCGCTAATTTCCTTTTCCCCAGATATCTACGGATTCTTGATATATAATGTAAAATCCCTTAATTATTAGCATATATTTCATTTCAAATCCATTTTAAAATTAATACCCTTTTATTATTCAAAATTACATAATTACCCCAAATTAACGTTTACTATTTTTGCTATTTAGTCCATTAACTCGAAATTCATCGAATTAACTAATTTTCTCAAATCAATAATTTATCCAAATATTCTAAGCCTTTAAACAGCCCCTAATAAACATCAAATTCACTATCAAACCCTAATATTTTGACATATTCACAATTTAATCCTAAAATTAAGATTTAACAAAAATCTCTTCATAAATTCTGTAATAGCCCGATGTTCAGTGGTGTCGGAAACAGTGGTTTGATGCTACCAAATCTGGCAAGTAAGCTCGTAAATTTTATTATTTAATATTTATGAGTCAAATATGGGTTTAAAAATATTTTTGAATGGGTAATTTATGTTTTATAATGAATTATTAGGATAGAGTGGTAAAATCCTAGGTCAAGTGGTTTTAGAAAGTGAGGTATCGGGACCTCGTTTCTATAAACCGAGCCATAAATATTTTTATAAATATTTAAGAAGTAGCATTAAGGTGGTATTAAATTTTCGTTGAAAAATTTTAACGTTTCAATAGTTAATTAATTGAAAAGAATTAAATTGTAAAAGATATAAAATTTATTCACTATTTGATTAAATGTGTAATTGATAAAGGAAAAGAGACTTAAATGGTAATTAAACCATGGTCAAAGTTTCCAAGCGGTGGTGTTATGATTGATTCGACTAGCTTTTGGAATAATTGTTCTTTTAGTCCTAATAAGTTTGGGATGTAATTGTAAATAAGTTTATTTAGTTAGAATTTAATTAAATTGAAGGATCAATTGTGAAATCAAACCTTTCTTTGATGGTAATTGTGCCATATATTTATGTAATGGACAAATATGTGCATATATTTGGTGTTTCAAATTAATTATTAACCAAGGGTAATATGGTAATTTGATGAATTAAATTAAAATAAGGAAAATAAAAAGGAAGAAAGATATTTTGGTACTTATCATCTTATCCAAACCACCAAAACACCATGGCAAGAAAAACTAAAGTTTAGCCATGCTTTAATTCTTGCATAGTAAGCCATCTTTCACCCGTTTCTTTTAATTTTTATATTTTTGAGATCATTGCAACTAGGTCCAGCTAACCCATACCTTTGATTTTGAAACTGTTAAAGATTTTGGATGTTGCCATTGGTGAATCTATATGATTTTTTATGCTAATTGATGAAATTGAGATATTAGTTGTTATTTAAAAGTATTTTGTTAAGTGATTTTGATGAATTTTTCGATTAGGGATTAATTTGTTAAATTAATAAAAGTACAAAGATTTAATGTGAAATTGTTGCATAAATGAGATGTTTTGAATATCATGAACATTCGGTTAGCTTGGGTTTGCATTAAAAATGGTTGATTTGCATGTTTTGGGCTCAAGGACTAAATTAAAGAAAAGTAAAACTTTAGAGGCAATTTTGTAAAAATGTCAAAAATGACCAAATTGCATGAAATGAATTGTTTTATTGTCTAAATTAATAAATTGAATAAAATTATTAATTTAGTTCAAGACTTGGTAGAAAATCAAGGAAAATGGAAAATTACCAAAATACCCTTGAATCTTGGTATTTCTGCAATTTAGCCAGGTAAGTTCATATGAACTGTATTTTGTATAATTTTGATTAAAGTGAATGTTAATTGGTGATTGGTAATATATATATATATATATGTTCTATTGTTGGAATTGAATTATTTGAGTACATTCGTGATTTGGCGAATTGACGATATTGGAACAAGATATTGGCAAATTACCCAAGTAAACCGGAGTTCAGCATTTGTTGCGAACTCTTGAGTTTTACTTTTTGTTTAGCTCTTACGAGCTTCTGTTTAACTCTTATGAGTTTCTGTTCAGCTCTTACGAGCTTCTGTTTAATTCATCAAATAGCATAATAAAGGCTCCAAATACATAGTATTCATAAAAAATACTTAACATTCATCAATGGAAACTTTCAAAATTTTTAACAGAATTGAAAACGAAGGTAAAGGCTAGCTGGGCCTAGTTGCAATGATCTCAAAAACATAAAAATTGCAAGAAACGGGTAAAAATTGAACTCACATGAAACAAAAATGAAGAAACACACTTAGAGCTCTCTTCTATGGTGGTTTCGGCCAAATTTTGAAGAAGAATGCATAGGGAGCTTTAAAATTTCAATTTGTTTTGTTTTAATTTCAAGAAATTTACAATTTTGCCATTATAATTATCTTATTTTATTAATTTGCATTAACATGCTGTCCCACTATATTAATTTAGGCATAATTATTACCTAGGTCCTTCATCCAATATTAATTAAACCATTTCATCACCTATTTGCTTTAATTTGCAAGTTTTGCACCTTTTTCAATTTAGCCCTTTTTCTTTAATTAACTACCTAATCATTAATATTTCTAAACTAAATTTTAATACGACTATTGTAACAACCTGATTTTTAGTGGTAACAGAAATGGTGATTCGAGGTCACCAATTTCGATGAGTAAGCTCGTAAATTTTATTATTTAGTATTTACGAGTCAAATGTGGCTTTAGGAAGATTTTTGAATTAGTAATTTATGTTATAAGGATTTATTAGGTTAAATGGTTTAGAAAATGAGGTATCGAGACCTTAATTCTATAAACCGAGCCATAAATATTTTTATAAATATTTACGGAGTTTCATTAAGGTAGTATTAAAGTTTCGTTAGAAAATTTTAACGTTTTGATAGTTAATTAATTAAAAAGGTCTAAATTGAAAAAGGTGCAAAACTTGCTAGTTAAAGAAATATTAATTAAATAGCCTAAATGGTAAATAAGGGAGGACTAAAAAGACAATTAGACATACATGAGAAGGCTGAGGCGGCATAAGCAGAAAAAAAACAATGAAATTAGGTGATTAAGGGGTAAAATTGGAAATGAAATAAAATTATAATAACTAAAAATGGGAATTAATAGTTTCTAGGCAATTCTTCATCAATCTTCAACCTAAAAACACCATTGAAGAACCCTTAAGAAACTAATTTTCATATTTTGCTACAAATCAAGAGCCCGTAGATAATCGTGAAAAAGGAAAATTAGCAGAATAGTCCCTGAACTACTACAAATCTTACAATTTGACCTAGGTAAGTTAGTATGGCTAAACTTCAATGTTTATATATTAAATTGATGAATGATATTATGTATGTATTCATATCTATTGTTGAAAGAAAAATATTGTGTAAATTATGAAATTGAAGTGAGTGTTCAAAACAAACGGAACGCGGGATTGAGTACAATCGTTCTGTGGCGGAATACAACAAAGGAAAAATGGATGGAAAAATTACCCAAGTAAACTAAGTTTCAGCATTTGTTGCAAACTTTCGTGTTTACTTCCCGTTTAGCTCCCACGAGCTTCTGTTTAACTCATATGAGTTTCAGAACAACCCTAATGGGTTTCCGTTTAGCTCTCATAAGCTTCAGTTCAGCCTTCGGCCTTCTGAAAATGATGTACTCATATCCGTAAGCCGTTCTCTGATTCGGTTAGATTTGGTAAATGACTTATGCGTTTAAAATTGAAATATTTATCGCTTATTATTAATATTGATTTGAAAGAAGTGTGTTCATTGATTTATGTTGTGATTAACAGGGAGAGTTCATGAATAATTTACTATTAAATTTATTATATTAAGTTCGGTAAGATTTATGTTTAACTTATCGAACTTACTAAGCTTCATTAAGCTTACTTGTGTTGTTTAAAGTTCTTGTAGATTACCGTGAGGTCGGGAGATCGGATCAACACATCAAGCCACACTATCCAACTTAATCAGATAGCTTTTGCAACGTGTACTAAGGTTTATATGGCATGTATAGGGCTGGAATGGTTTTAAGTAAAGTTGGTTTATGTAAATATTAATAGTTGCACTTTTTTTATATTTCCATTCAACTTATATAAGTATGGATTAATCATGCATGAGGTGTGTTTGAAATGGTTAGATGGTGGTTAAATAATAGGCATATTGAGGCATGGTTTGAGCTAATGAATTTAGTAAAATATGCATATAGGTGTATGGTTAATTTGGTAAGTTAGGATATTTGAATATATATGTGATGATATGTTAGGAAAAAAACTTGGTTTTGGGTTGAATTGAAGGTTTTGTGGTGATTTATGAATGTGCAAATGGTTATGCCTAGGTTGATACTAAGATTGGGTGAGAAAAGTGGCCATAAAATGGCCTACTTTTGTCCACACGAGCTGAGACACGGGCGTGTGTCTCAGCCATGTGTGACACACGGTCTAGCACATGGATGTGTGGTCTGGCCGTGTGTCCCCTGCATCTTTAAAATTGAAAAACAAAATGCACGGGTTTTTGCATACAGCTTAGAACATGGGCGTGTGGCTTGGCCGTATGACCCAAGTTAGAGAGTTACACGGGCATAGACACGGGCTGGGACACGGCCGTGTGCCTCACATCAAATGTCCATAGGGCTTAAGACATGGGCGTGTCTCTTGGCCGTGTGAGCCACACGGCCTGGCCACACGAGTGTGTGTCCCCTGCATCCAAGGAAAATTTTGAAATTTTGGGAAAAATTTTCTGAATTTCCGGTTTAGTCCCGATTTACTTCTAATGCGTATTTTGGGCCTCAAGGGCTCATACAATGGACAATATGAGTGTTTTATGATTGGTTCCTGATATGTATATTAAATGTTATGAAATGTTCGTATTTAATATGTAAAGTCCGGTAATACTTTGTAACCCTATTCTAGCGACGGATAAAGGTTAAGGGTATTACATTTAGTGGTATCAGAGCCAGGTTTAGCCGATTCTCGGACTAAACATAGTGTTGAAGTGTTTAAAAATACATGCCATATAAATCTGTAATAGTGTAATGTGCATGATCGGATCTAACCTTTGTTTTTCTTATAGATTGTAAAGATATCAGAAAGATTTGAACGTGCTGATAATGATGAAGTTAATAGTAGAGCATAGACTTCTGAACATGAGACGAATAGTAATATCCCAATTCCTTCGGCCCAAGAACAAGAAGTTAAAAACATGTTCTTTGGGTATATGAATCAATAGTTTAGTGAATTTATGCAAGAGATAAATCTGGCTCAACAACCTCATCCCCCTACTATACCACCTGTAGAGCTGCCGGTTGCACCTCCACCTCCTCCAGTGACTGAATATAGTAAACGTACTCTGATCGAAAAACTCAAAAAGTGTGGGGCCAAAAAATTTTGGGAAAGGTCAGATGATGATCCAGTCAAAGCTGAATATTGGCTTTAGAATATAATAAGAGTTTTTGAAGAAATGGCTTGTTCTCCCGACGATTATTTGAAATGTGTTGTTTCCTTACTGAAAGAGGAAGCATATAATTAGTGGTCGACTATAGTGGCTGTTGTGCCAAAGGAGAAAATCTCTTGGGAATTCTTTCAGGGTGAATTTAAAAAGAAATATGTCGGGAAAAGGTATCTAGACAAGAAAAAGAAGGAATTTCTTGATTTGAGTCAAGAAAACAGATCAGTAGCCGAGTATGAGAGGAAATTTGTGTACCTCAATAAATATGCCCGAAAAATTGTACCATCCGAAGAAGAAATATGCATTCGGTTTGAAGAAAGGTTGAGTGATGAAATCCGAATGATGATTAGAGGCACTGAAATACGAGAATTTCTCGTTCTGTCAGATCGTGCTCAGAATATGGAAGAGGTGTATAATAGAAAAATACAGCAAGATAGACGGAATAAAGAGTCTTACAAAAGAAGTTCCTCCAAGCCATTTTCAGCATTACCTGTGAAAAAGTCTAGAGATGACTTCAGTCGAGCCATTTCAATGCCTGAATGTTCAAATAAAAACAAGGTGACTCAACCTGATTACGAGGAATCTACTAGACCCGTTGTTAGCGTAGGTAGTATGCAAAATGCTCCTAAGCCTGCAAGTATTGTGGAAAGTACTACCCTGGTGAATGTAGAAGTAAAGTAGGGGCATGTTACAAATATGGAGCCACTGATCATTTTATCCGAAATTGTCCTCAATTGCAAAAAGAAGAGGAAGAGCAGAAAGAAAAGCAAGTAGCTACTTCTTAGAGAAGTAGACGTTCGGGCTAAAATAGTGCCACTGAAACTGTTCGTTCGGGTATGAAAGATATTGCTACTCGGTCAGAAACTAGAGCACCTGCACGTACTTATGCCATCTAAGCTAGAGAGGAAGCTATGGCTCCAGACGTGATTGCTGGTACATTCTATCTCTTTGGTGTTACTGTATATGTGTTGATTGACCCTAGGTCCACTCATTCTTATATTTTCACTACAATAATAACAGAAAATAAATTGCCTGTTGAGTCTACCAATTATGACATTCAAGTTACTAATCCATTAGGTCAAAGTGTGATAGTTAATTTAGTGTGTCGTAATTGTCCACTGAAAGTGAAAGGCGGTTGATGCAAAAAGGTAATGAGGCATTTTTAGCCTACATTCTTGAATCCCAAGGTTCTGAATTAAAGTTAGAATAGTTATCGGTTGTTAGTGAGTTTGCTGATGTATTTCTTGAAGAATTGTCGAGTTTACCACCTGATCGTAAAGTTGAGTTTGTAATTGATGTGATTTCTGAAACTGCTCCGATATCAGTAACACCATACCGTATTGCACCAGCTGAACTAAAGGAGTTAAAGGCACAGATGCAAGAGTTATTAGGCAAAGGGTTCATTAGGCCGAGCATGTCTCCTTAGGGTGCACCTGTCTTATTTTTGAAAAAGAAAGATGATTCTTTGAGACTCTGTATAGACTACAGACAGTTGAACAAGGTCATAATTAAAAATAAATACCCTTTGCCACTTATCGACGATTTATTTGATCAACTGAAAGGTGCTGCAGTGTTTTCGAAGATAGACCTTAGATCTGGGTATTATCAGTTGAAGGTTAAAGAGTGTCATGTGCCAAGGACTGCTTTCAAAACTCGGTACGGTCATTATGAATTTTTGGTAATGCCATTCGATTTGACCAATGCCCCTTCTACTTTCATGGATTTAATTAATCAAATTTTTCAATCTTATTTGGTTAGATTTGTAGTTGTGTTTATCAATGATATATTAATCTATTCCAAGACAGAATCCGAGCATGCACAACACTTGAGGATTGTGCTACAGACTTTAAAAGAAAAGCAGTTGTATGCAGAGTTTAATAACTGTGAATTCTGGCTCCACGAGGTCTGATTTCTAGGTCACATTGTATCAGCCGAAGGAATTCGAGTTGATCCGAGCAAAGTATCTGTAGTGGTAAATTGGAAGACTCCGAAGAATGTTTTAGAAGTGCGAAGTTTTCTGGGTTTAGCAGGGTACTACCGACGTTTTGTAAAAAACTTTTAGATGATTGCTTCGCCTATGACCCGATTATTACAAAAAAATGTTGAATTTGTTTGGTCATATGAGTGTCAGCAGAGTTTTGATCAGTTGAAGAAAATGTTGAAAGAAGCACCGGTGTTGACTCAGCTAGAATCTAGTGTACCATATGTTGTTTATAATGATGCGTCTCTAAATGGTTTAGGTTGTGTACTGATGCAGTCAAGAAAGGTAGTGGCCTATGCTTCTCGACAACTAAAACCTCACGAGAAGAATTATCCTACACATAATCTGGAGTTGGCTGCAAACGTCTTCGCTTTGAAGATTTGGAGACATTATTTATACGGTGAAAAATGTTATGTGTTTACAGATCACAAAAGTTTGAAGTATTTGATGACTCAAAAAGAGCTGAATTTGAGACAGAGACAGTGGCTAGAATTACTGAAAGATTATGATCTGGTTATTGACTACCATCCGGGAAAGGCTAATGTAGTTGCGGATGCACTTAGTCGAAAGTCGTCATTATTTGCGCTCCGAGCGTTGAACGCCCATTTATCTCTTAATTAAGATGGTTCTGTATCAGCAGAGTTGAGAACGAAACCTTTGTTCCTTCAACGGATTCGGGAATTACAAGATGATGATCCGAAATTGGTACTGAAACGACAGATGGTTCAAACAATGTAAGTTCAGAGTATAGCATTGATGATAGTGGTATGCTATGTTATTGCAATAGAATTTGTGTTTCGAATAATCTGGATTTGAAAAATGATATTCTTTCTGAAGCTCACAGTAGCATGTATTCTATTCATCCGGGTAGTATGAAGATGTATTGTGATTTGAAACGAATGTATTGGTGGCCAGGTATGAAATAGGAAATTTGTGAGTTCATAGCCAAGTGTTTGATTTGTCACCAAGTGAAAGCAAAACACCAGGTACCAACAGGTTTGTTACAACCTGTTATGATACCAGAATGGAAATGGGAGCATATCACGATGGACTTTGTATCCGGTCTACCTGTGACTCCGAGAAAGAAAGATTTGATCTGAGTGATTGTTGATAGATTAACTAAGTCGGCACATTTTATCCAAGTCAGAACAGACTTTACACTTGAGAAGTAAGCGGAATTATATATATCCGAAATTGTAAGGTTACATGGGGTTCCAACATCTATTATTTCATATCGAGATCCGAGATTTACATCGAGATTTTGGAGTAAACTACAAGAAGCTCTGGGGACTAAATTAAATTTCAGCACAGCATTTCATCCTCAGACTGACGGGAAATCAGAACGAGTGATTCAGATTCTAGAAGATATGTTGAGATGTTGTATACTCGAGTTTGGAGGTAGCTGGGAAAAATATTTACCGTTGGCTAAATTTGCATATAACAACAATTATCAATCCAGTATAAAAATGGCACCGTTCAAAGCTATTTATGGGATGAAATGTAATACGCCATTATATTGGTCTAGATTGAGTGAATCCAAACTAGTAGGAATTGATTTGATCCGAGAGACTGAAGATAAAGTTCGGATTATTCGGGACAGTTTGAAAGCTGCTTCTGATCGTCAGAAATCGTATGCAGATTTGAAAAGAAGAGATATAGAATTTGCAGTTGGTGATCGAGTATTCTCAAAAGTCTCTCAATGGAAGAAGGTGTTACGACTCGGTAGGAAAGGGAAACTGAGCCCAAGATTTATCGGACCATATGAAATTGTTGAAAGAATCGGCCCTGTGGCTTATAAATTAGCTTTACCTCCTGAACTTGAGAAAATTCACAATGTATTCCACGTATCAATGCTGACAAGGTACAGATCTGATCCTTCACACATAATTCATCATAGTGAGATTAAGCTACAACCAAATATGACGTATTCAGAGGAGCCGATAAGAATTTTAACTCGAGAAGTTAAAGAATTACGGAATAAACGAGTACCGTTAGTTAAAGTATTGTGGCATCGTCATGGTTCGGAGGAGGCTACCTGGGAAACAGAAGAATTAATGAGATCACAGTATCCGAACCTATTCTCAGGTAATAAATTTCGAGGACGAAATTTCTTAAAGGGGGGAGAGTTGTAACAGCTTGATTTTCAGTGGTAATGGAAACGGTGATTCGAGGTCACCAATTCCGATGAGTAAGCTCGTAAATTTTATTATTTATTATTTATGAGTCAAATGTGGTTTTAGGAAGATTTTTGAATTAGTAATTTGTGTTATAAGGATTTATTAGGTTAAATGGTTTCAAAAATGAGGTATCGAGACCTCGATTCTATAAATCAAGCCGTAAATATTTTTATAAATATTTACGGAGTTTCATTAAGGTTGTATTAAAGTTTTATTAGAAAATTTTAAAGTTTTGATAGTTAATTAATTAAAAAGGACTAAATTGAAAAAGGTGCAAAACTTGCTAGTTAAAGAAATATTGATTAAATAGCCTAAATGGTAAATAAGGGAGGACTAAAAAGGCAATTGGACATACATGAGAAGGCTGAGGCGGCATAAGTAGAAAAAAAACAATGAAATTAGGTGATTAAGGGGTAAAATTGGAAATGTATTAAAATTAAAATAGCTAAAAATGGGAATTAATAGTTTCTAGGCAATTCTTCATCAATCTTCAACCTAAAAACACCATTGAAGAAACCTTAAAAAGCTTATTTTCATATTTTGCTACAAATCAAGAGCCCTTAGATAATCCTGAAAAAGGAAAATTAGCAAAATAGTCCCTGAACTACTACAAATCTTACAATTTGACCTAGGTAAGTTCGTATGGCTAAACTTTAATGTTCATATATTAAATTGATGAATGATATTATGTATGTATTCATATCTATTGTTGAAAGAAAAATATTGTGGAAATTATGAAATTGAATTGAGTGTTCAAAACAAATGGAATGCGGGATTGAGTACAATCGTTCTGTGGCGGAAGACAACAAATGAAGAATTGATGGCAAAACTACCCAAGTAAACTGAGGTTCAGCATTTATTACTAATATTCGTGTTTACTTTCCGTTTAGCTTCTACGAGCTTCTGTTTAACTCATATGAGTTTCAATTCAACCCTAATGGGTTTCTGTTCAGATCTATTGAGCTTCTGTTTAACCCTTATGGGTTTCTGTTAAGCTCTTATGAGCTTCCGTTCAACCCTTACGGGTTTCTGTTTAGCTCTCATGAGCTTCAGTTCAGCCTTTGGGCTTCTGAAAATGATGTACTCATATCCGTAAGCCGTTCTCCAATTCGGTGAGATTTGGTAAATGACTTATGCGTTTAAAATTGAAAGATTTATCGCTTATTATTGATATTGATTTGAAAGAAGTGTGTTCATCGATTTATGTTGTGATTGACAGGGAGAGTTCATGAATAATTTACTATTAAATTTATTATATTAAGTTCGGTAAGATTTATGTTTAACTTATCGAACTTACTAAGCTTCATTAAGCTTACTTGTGTTGTTTAAAGTTCTTGTAGATTAACGTGAGATCGAGAGATCGGATCAACACATCAAGCCACACTATCCAACTTAATCCGGTGGCTTTTGCAACGTGTACTAAGGTTTATATAACATGTATAGGGTTGGAATAGTTTTAAGTAAAGTTGGTTTATGTAAACATTAAGAGTTACACTTTGTTTATATTTCCATTCAACTTATATAAGTATGGATTAATCATGCATGAGGTGTGTTTGAAATGGTTAGATGATGGTTAAATAATAGGCATATTGAGGCATGGTTTGAGCTAATGAATTTAGTAAAATATGCATATAGGTGTATATGGTTAATTTGGTAAGTTAGGATATTTGAATATATATGTGATGATATGTTAGGAATAAAACTTGGTTTTGGCTTGAACTGAAGGTTTTGTGGTGATTTATGGATGTGCAAATGGTTGTGCCTAGGTTGATACCAAGATTGGGTGAGATAAGTGGCCATAAAATGACCTATTTTCGTCCACACGGGCAGAGACACGGGCGTGTGTCTCAGCCGTGTGTGACACACGTCCTAGCACATGGGCGTGTGGTCTGGCCGTGTGTCCCCTGCATCTTTAAAATTGAAAAACAGAATGCTCAGGCTTTTGCACACGGCCTAGCACACAGGCGTGTGGCTTGGCCGTGTGACCCAAGTCAGAGAGTTATACGAGTACGGACACGAGCTAGGACACGGTCGTGTGCCTCACCTCAAATGCCCACACGGCTTAAGACACGGGCGTGTCTCTTGGCTGTGTGAGCCACACAGCCTGGCCACACGGGTTTGTGTCCCCTGCACTCAAGGAAAATTTTGAAATTTTGGGAAAAAAATTCTGAGTTTCTGATTTAGTCCCAATTTACTTCTAATGCGTATTTTGGGACTTGAGGGCTCATACAAGGGACAATATGAGTATTTTATGATTGGTTCGTGATATGTATATTAAATGTTATGAAATGTTCGTATTTAATCTGTAAAGTCTGGTAATGCTCAGTAACCCTGTTCCAGCAACGGATAAGGGTTAGGGGTGTTACAACTCTAATGACTATAAATATTCTAAAAATAATATTTAAGATTCAACATGACGAAAATTTGTGGTTTCAAACCAGTGTTCCGTCTCCACTGAAAATCGAGCTGTTACAAGAGTACACCACAACTGCAACATACAGAATACGCCACAAAAGTTAAATAAAATACACCACAAAGACTATCAAAGTACGCCACAAAGGCAACATACAAAATACACCACAAAAGCCAAATATAATACCACCTAGACACTTTGAGTGAACTGTCGTGTTTGTGATATGGATTTGCCTAAACTCACAATCGCGTGAGGTTTGCCCATCATCGCCCCAGGACACGCAGAAACCCTAGTTGATAAATGCGGCTCATTCGCCCTTTCTAGAATGTGCCATGGCCATGGGCTTTCTTTAGATTCATCATATCATAACTCATTTTTACTGCCTCCACGAACTTCACTGAAAACCATCGCAATGTCAAAATTCACATCTCAAAACCTTTCAACACTCAATTACACCCTATTTCCCCATCTTTATCAATCACACCTCATATGTCTAACATAGGTACACATAGGCTATACTCATTTTCTTAACCAAATCATGCTCAATACACGTTTCACACACATCACACGATCACGTATCATACGATCATGTATCACAGTATACATCTCAAACACATACACAGTTGTTTCACAAAATCATATGCATTCATACATACAACCCATTACATATTGGACTCACGAGGACACTATATCAAGATCTTACACGTATTTTCAACAGTCATTCAAATACTAATTCATCGATACTGGAACATTGATCACAAAAGATTTATCTAGAAAGACTTGTATGAGTTGATATTAAAGACTAACCTGAGACTCACCTACTACAGCTGCTAGCTCCAAACTTAGATACCACTTCGAACCAGCAGCAACAACAAGAGATGGAACACCCTCTGTTTATTCCAAGAATCCTTAGCTTCCAGTTTACATAAGAAGAGCAACCAGGAAATAACATTTAATATTTAAGAAAAAAGAAAGAATTAAAGAATCATCTTGAAGGAAGAAGAAACTTCTCTCACGAACCCTCAATTAAAGAATCATCTTGAAGGAAGAAGAAACTTCTCTCACGAACCCTCCTCACATGCATATATAATCCACTTTCGTTTAGTAGAGTTTGCCAAGTGTTAAGGAATTTCAGAATGTGCCCTTCCTAATGGCCTACAGTATCCGGAAGAAACATAAATGAGAGTCTTGTCCATATGTTATTTGACTAGTCAGTTCAATTGGTTTATAACCAGATCTAGTTACCAAAACATGTTCTTCACAGTGCTTGAGCAAACTAAAATATTTTTATACCTTTGGCAGTAACCTACACAAGGCTTACTTTACTTTTATCGAATTCTTCTTCTCTTGAAGAACACATCAAGAACTAAACTCTAGTATACATTCATGGGTGAATACTCAATTAGCCAAAACATTAATTCGCCAGAAGCTTACAATTTGGCGACCTAACTACCAGAGTGCGCTAAAACAGACAACTTCGCGTCCATGCGCCTTAAATTCGAATCAATCAGTTTTGGGGTATGACATAACGAGTATTAAATTTTACATTGAAGGGTAAAAATCTTAAATTTACAACAACTAGTTAGGGTTATGAATTTTATATTCATTTGTAAGTTCACTTTTTTATTTAAAATTTTAATGTTGATATCTTGTTGAAATTTTATGTTGAGTAAATTATTTGGGTTTTTTTAGATAGTATGATGACTTATTTGACCCTTCAATTTTATATATTAAAAAAATTCATTTTAGCTCTTCGTCTAATTTTTCACTTTTTTTTACTTTTAAACTTGTATTTTTTTATCAAATCAACCAAAAATGGATGAAAAAATTAAACTTTATTTAACTTTGTACAAATGGATGAAACATCAATATTTAATTAATTTTTTTAATTTTAAAAATTCAAAAAAATATGAAATATTTTGAAAGAATAAAAATCATTAAAATTATTAAAAAAGTATAAAAATATTTTAAATATTTGTTAATTTTTTTTAAAAAACAATTAAATGATGACTTGACAATTCACGTGTATGTTGGCATAAGCAAAGTTTAAAAAACATTAACTTTTTTCATCCATTTTGGGGTGATTTGACAAAAAAAAAAAAGCGAAGAATTAAATGGAGTGCTAAAATGACTTTTTCTTCTTCTTTATTTTTGTAAAGCTGGAAGGCAAAAATAAATCATTATGCCCTTTTAGATTTATTTTATATTAACTCCTAACATATGTAGTCATTATTTAGATTTATTTAGATGGTAAAATGTTAACAATTTCATTCTCAAAGTACAACTTTCACACATACGGCAACCATTTACGATAAATATTGTTATTTTCGTTTATAAGAATATTATTTTAATTGAATATGAATACAACAACATACCTCTTAATAAGCTTATCGATAGATTTCTCATAGCATCCAATTGGTCTATTTTATAGCGGGTATGATTTAAGCAGCTCCTAAATCTATTTAAACATTAACGCGGGATATTGTATATATTTATAGCTTAACATATTTTAAGATATTAAACATGCTTATAATTTTATCTTCGAATCAGAGGGAACTCCCATAATTAGGAAGGGATCCATATCTATGCCTATGGTTGCAAAAATATATAGTAACTGCTCGATTCATCAATATGATGTCGAGTCACCTTACAAAATGCCTTATAGAGATACACAAAAGCCATTACCCATAGCTAAATGTACTGGCCAAATCAAACTTTGACAACAAATCCAGATATATGTTATGAATGAACCATGTTGTTAGACTTATCTGGAAATAACATTCTTTCTATCACGTGTAGCATCCAAGTTTTGGTATAGTGATTCATGATCTGCTTGACAATTGCATTAGTTGAAGGGGTTGGATCAATGAGTATCTTCAAGCATATGAATTTCATCTTATTTCCATCACATTCCTTTTTCTGTTTGTTTAGATTGGCATCTAAGCATTTGATAGGGTTTTTATTAGGGGAGAGTTTTAGGGTTTTTGTTTTTTTAGAGAGGCTTATGTGTGAAAGTTAAAAAAGAATAGATTGAAGTTTTTATAAGATAAGATTTTGATATACATAGGTGTTAAGGTCCTTATGTATTGATAGTTGTTTTCAGAAGATCGTATCTATTCACTCACCTTGTGAAGCATTGTGCAAGCGCCAAAAGTTAAAAAAAAAAAAAAAAACGACTATGAAATGACTAAAACTTACAATGACTAACAACATTAAAGAAATCAACAAAAGAAAAATATTTATAATTCATTGTGGCAATGATAATTCCCTTCCACATATGAAAACTAGCTTAGAGCAAAGTTCCTACATTTTTTTTTTGTAATTTATACATTATATAATTTATATCATGGTAAATAATGTACCCAAAAAAAATGTTAAAAGTATAAAAAATATGGTAAGTTATTTATGTTTAAAAATTTAATAAAAGACAAGTATGTAATGATAAATATTTTAAATATTAAAAAAATATTGTTAAATTTAAATGAGCTTAAATTAATTATTCATATTTAAATAAAAATTAAGCGGATATTTTATAAATGATATGAATATCGAGGTCAACTTGGTGGGAGCATAACCACCACCTTTACAATTAAGGTAATTCGAGCAATTTCCAAATAATAAAATATATTAGTGAATTCCATTCCAAGAAAAGCACAATTTATTAATGAACTTTTACTTATCCTTTGTCAAATAGACGAAAGATTGGACCAACGAAAACGCGTTTCACTTTTAGATAGGCATTGATTGGAAGGAGAATTTTATTATGTTCAACATTTCCTTTTCATATAATTTCTATTTTCTCCATAATATTTAATTTTTTAAAAGTTATTTTATATACTTTAATAAAAATTTATCTTTTTATTTTTAAATAATTTAATCTTCATTTTAAAAAAAAAAAAATCTTAGTCTAGTCACTGAAAACTGTAAGTATTTTATGTTAAAATTGATCGATTTAGAATTTTGATTGGGTTGACATTATATGACGTGGTATATGAAACAAAGATTTAGTTTGAAAAAGTTAATCTACTTGGGCTTTTCTATAAAAAAGAAGAGATTTTTAGATATTATGCATCGAATTCATGTCTTTTAGATTGTTGCAATAGCAACGACACCGATTGAATTAAAATTCAATCGATAAAGTTTTAAAAAACTTTTTTTAGTACGTCAAATTATAAATCTAAGGCTTTGAAATATTCAATTTGATCTAAGAGCTAAAAATATTTTAGTTCTCGTAGTTCTCGTTATATTTGTCACCATGAAATTTAAACTTAAAACACCACAATCTTTTAACTTTCAACTTTATTATTTCGACCAATGTTTTATTTGGTTATAATATAAACATTTAATAACAGATTTTTTACCTAGATCATGGATGTGTCATAATCTAGTTAATTTAAATATTTAATTGAGTTAATGTCACGAGTTAATCAAATATCAACCTAGTTAAAAAAAGACAAAGAAAATCAAATATCCAAAGGAAGATAAAAATAACTACCTATACATTATATGAATAAAATAGTAAGTTAAAATATTTTGGATAAATATCAAATTTATACATGAATTTTTGTCTAATGTGTAATTTGATATACGAACTTTGATTTGGTGTGATTATACACGTGGAATTTGAATTATGAATTATATGTATTGAAACACCCCACACCCGGCCCACGAGCTTGAACCGGATCTGGTATGTTCCTTAAATAAATCGGTTTTCAATGTTCTAAATGACTTAGAGAAAATTTGTGTAATTTTAAAAAAAATTGTTTTGGGTTGGGCTTAATTTGAAACCTATTTAATAAATTCTGGAAATCCAACTTAAATAAGGTGACAAAATAATTTTTGGGTTTATTATTTTAAAAGAAATAAATTTACTTATCTTTAATCAAACATAATTTGTATCATATTTAAATAAAAAAAAAACAGAATAAAGAAAATCCAACTGGGCCTTATGGCCTTATTACATCATTCAAACCCAAAATAAAGTACTAAAATTTCATAAAGTCCAAATTCCAAATAATTTCTTCAAGCGATGCTTGGCCACCTTTAGCTCCTGCCGACCCGGTCCATTCACGCTCATCACTGAAAAATAATTCCCCAACGGGTGAGTCAACAGACTCAATGTGTACATAGTACTAATTTCCAACAAATCGGGCATACAAGTAATATCAATATCATGTTCATACAAAATAAAGGATGATGCAACCCAAATCCAAACCTATTTGTCCATCCGCTACACACCACCCAGTACCAACTTTGTACACCATGGGACTACTAAGTCGACCCTCCATCCGCTACACACCATCGAAGGCGATCGCTGCGATCGACGTGCTCATCGCCCACTTATGTTGTGTCATTAGACATTGTATTCACTAGATGTAACCGAAGTTACCACTTTTCACTTTATGTGACCGTAGTCACCACTTTACGTTGGTGAGACCGTAGTCATCACCTTCACTTTCTTCCTCCACAAATATCCCGAATGCCCCAATTATTTCATAACATATTTCACATACTAAATTTTCATTCATGTTACTAATCACATGTTCAAAATATATCACATTCACAATCCTATCAAAAGTAGGAAACGTGCACAGGTACTCCTTACCACATTTGTGGTGCTTAGCCACATTCACATCTTTGTTACATATTTACATATCTAATGATTGCCATGCAATTTATTGAAAGTTAGTAAGAGTACACACCTTTTTCGCTTAATAGTTTTCGTGAATTCCCGTAGAAGCGATCTACCGATCTAGATCTTTCACTCCTATATTCGGCCATTAATTAAAACATATAAATAAACCTATTTGGTCTTAAAACCAAATCCTACTAGAAGTAGAATTACTTACCTAGTTGCCGAATTGATTTAATCAAGTCCCAACAGTTGCTAGAAATTCCTCTTCCTTGAAATCGGCTAATACTAGGTATGTAACCATGTCGAGTTTTCGGTTTTTGAAATAATGGAAAACACTTAAACAAATTATGCCTTGGCCGAATATCCCTTACCTTATGATGGGATTCCAAATCAAGAGGATTCCTTTATAAGCCTGTTGAAATCCTATAACTCCGTGTTAGATTAGATCTAACTTTGAAAACGTGAATCATAATCTTTAACCACATATTTATATTTATAATCCTTACCTTAGATCCTTAGATTTTCCGAAAGATCCCCTTTTGATGTTGTGGATGATTGCCCTCTTTCTTAGAATCCACAAAGATTCAAATTTTAATGATGAGAACGGAGAAGAAAATAGAAGAAAAAGAGAGGGATTTTTGCTTAATGAAAATTCGGCGAGAGAGGGTTTTGCCTAGGAGAATTTGGCGAGAGAGGAAGAGGAGCAAGTGTTGATGAGTAGCCCTCCTGTACTCCTTTTATAGCCAAAGTTATCAGCCTAGGAGTCCTTTACTTGGCCACCACTCCTCTTTTGATAATATTATCTCTTTTATTTAAAAGATAAAAGCCTTTAATCCATCAATTATCTCCTCAATTATCTCATTAGAAAATAATCCTTTATTTATCTCTTATTATTCACATATTTATGTGAATAAAACTCCTTTATTTATCTCTTATTATTCACATATTTATGTGAATAAAACTCCTTTATTTCTCTCTTATTATTCACATATTTATGTGAATAAAACTCCTTTATTTATCTCTTATTATTCACATACTTATGTGAATAAAACTCCTTTATTTATCTCTTATTATTCACATATTTATGTGAATAAAACTCCTTTATTTCTCTCTTATTATTCACATATTTATGTGAATAAAACTCCTTTATTTATCTCTTATTATTCACATATTTATGTGAATAAAACTCCTTTATTTATCTCATATTATTCACATATTTATGTGAATAAAACTCCTTTATTTATCTCTTATTATTCACATATTTATGTGAATAAAACTCCTTTATTTCTCTCATATATCCAAGTTTCCCGAAATGTTCAAGTTTCCATTTTTGGATCATTTCCAAAAATGTTTAGGTTTCAAAAATGTCTAAGTTTCCAAAATGTCCATTTCCATTTCCATTTTCATTTCCATCTCCATTTTCATTTCCATTTTCATTTCTATTTTCATTCATTTCTAGGTTTCCAAAAGTATCAAAAATTTATTTATAATACTTAAGACTTGTCATTTCATACAATTGATCTGAAAAATGCATAGGCCCTTCCTAGGATGTTACATGTATACACAAAACTTTAATTTTGATTAAATTATACACATTTAAATAAATGAATATATATATTTATTTTCAATTTGGATTAATATAATTGTTTGTAGATGGGATATATCAAAGTAAAATGGTGTTAATTCGATAATATTGTTAGTGATTTGTGAAAATTGAATTAAATTAAAATTTCATGTACAAAATCAAAAGTTGATGTATAATTTTATATTTATCTCAAATATTATTCAACCATAACAATATGCATTATCTAGTCCCTTTATGGCTCTTCATTTTGAACATAATAATTTTAAGAACGTATTAGATTTTAATTAATTATTTATATTATTTATTAAAATTTTGATAACATTAATTAGATTTTATCTTAGTTATAAACTTATTAAAATCTTATTTTTTTATAAAATAATAAATATAATTTTGAAAATATTATGTCTATTTATATTATTTTATAATTTTTTTAAAAATACATCACATAAATAAGAATTATATAATTTAAGCCTAATTGTTGTTTTAACATTGTCATTTCAACCAAATTTGGATTTTGTTTTTATATCAAGGTTTCGTTTGTTTCACTAAAAATGACTTCTGGAAAATTATTTTTAGAAAATGACATACTTTTCTGGAAAATCTAATATTTTATGGTGATTGGATAAATGTGTGTAAAATATTTTCTGTTGTTTAGCAGATTTATGAAAATATATCATAAAAGTTGTTTTCAACAAAACAAACATATATTTGAGATTTTCTTATCTTTTCATTGTTTAATTGAGTTTGTTTTATATTTATAAATTTATATTTTGCATTTTTTTGCATATATTGTAATAATTTATTTATAAATAAACACATCAAATTAAATATATAATATTACTCAACTATTAAGCTAGAATATTAACAATAATAAATTGAAAATAACCAAAGCGAATAGATGATTCCTGATTGTGTTATAAAAAAAAAAACAAAGATTGAATAATAATAAATTAGTTTCCAAACCACAATTAGTACTACATAACATTAAATTAATAATATTATCCAAATGCATTATTTGTAGTACACCACATGATGGCTACAATATTTGTTTGAATAATAATAAATTTGCTTTAAAAAGAACAGTAGAATAAAGATGAAATAAAAGCTAATTTATTATTATTCAATTAGTAGAATAATTGGGCTCAGATCTAGGGTAATTTACCAGAAAATACTATTTTTATACAAAATTTACGGAAAAGGACCTATTAAATAATTATTTACCGGAAAGGGTCATTTCTCCCGAAAACGCGTCCACGTTAGCGCGTTTTCAGGGGATGCAGCAGGAAAGCGCATCCACGAGGGAGCGCTTTGTGCCACATCAGCCAAAATCGCGTCCTTGAGGGCGCGCTTTGATGTGGCAAAACGCCCTGGGGGGGACGCTTTTTGCCCGTTCAACGGTCACTTTTTTACCGTTGGGCCTCCAACGGTAAAAAAAAAACTATAAAACCCCCACCCTTTCATTTTTTTCACATAAAAGTCCTTACTCATTTTTCTCTCAAATTTCTCTCAAATTCCTTTAAAGTTCCTCTCAAATTTCACAATAGTCCTTTAATTTTTACAAAAAAGCCCTGTTTAAAAGTTTTTTAAAATATTTTTTTGTTAAATTTAAAAATATTCGATCGTATTAGCAATGGTCGGAGAATTAATTCGTCTCGACAATAAACACATCTCCGTCGATCAAATGACAATGGTAAGTTATAATTTTAATTTTTCAATACTATTTAATATTTTTTTAGGTTTATGCAATTTTAATTAATTTTTATTTTATATTTTTTTAAACAGTCTGTAGATCGGGTATTGCAATGCTATATTCGCAATATGCCTGGTCCGCCATCGCCGTTGATCGAGAATTACCTGCGGGAAGCGGGTTTTTGGCACGTGGCCACGATAGGCCGGGGGTGCAAGTTGGACCCGAAGCTAATCAGTGCGTTGATAGAGAGGTGGAGACCCGAGACGCACACTTTCCATCTTCCGTGCGGAGAGTGTGCTATCACTTTGGAAGACGTGCAGTTGCAATTGGGATTACCGGTGGATGGGTACGTAGTCACCGGGTCCACAACTTCTGGTGATTGGGGAGCCGTATGCTACGAGCTTTTGAGTGCTATTCCGGATAACATTTACGGAGGTCGGATCGAGATGGGCTGGTTACGAGACACATTCCCGGAGCCAGATAATGATTCGACCGAAATAGAAAGAATACGGTATGCTCGGGCATACATTCTTGAGATGATTGGAGGCTATCTGATGCCGGACTTGTTATGAAACCTCGTACATCTGAGATGGCTGCTGAAACTCGTTGATTTTAGAGCAGCCAGTGAATTAAGTTGGGGGTCTGCCGTGCTAGCAAAATTGTATCGGGAGATGTGCGGGGCGACGCGACCGAATAAAGTAAAAATCGGAGGTTGCCTATCACTACTGCAATCATGGGCACGGTTTCGATTTCCATTTTTACGTCCTCGAGTCGATCACTGATATACATTCTCACTCATAACGAGGTAAATTTAATATTAGATTTTACAATTATTACGTAGATTTAAAATATAATTGTATGCTAAAAATTTATTTAATTAGGTAAAACCATTCGGCGAGTTATGTTGGAATACCTACATCGCTTGAAGATATACGGCTTCTATTAGAGCAACGGTCGGAAGCACAAATAAGTATTAAATAAAATATATTTTCGTAATAAAATAGTCGTTTCGTATTTAGTATTTAGTATGTAGTATTTAGTATTTAGTATTTAATATTTAGTATTTAGTATTTAGTATATAACTAATATTTTTTATCATGTTAATATAGTTTGAATGGACACCATATAAGGATCCGTCAATTCAGGCAGTAATTCCGGAAGAGTTTTTTCAAAATCCGAACATTTGGCATGTGAATGTGTCATTGGTCAACTATGCCACTGTGGAGATGCACCAGTCAGATCGAGTTCTGCGTCAATTTGGATTCCAACAACCGATTCCCGTGGCACTTGAGGTGCTCTATGATGAGCAAAAAGTCGACTTATGACAGTTGCATACGGATTGGCTAAGATTTTGGTCAGCGTATATCGAATTGTGGGAGAACCGGTATGATTATATACCTACTCGGGAACCGATCATCATTCCTAAGTTAGCGTGCGTGCCGGAATACATGCCATGGTTGAAGATCCATGGCAAGCCGTATTTATTGTCAGAAGAGGAGAGGCGACGACAACTTTGTGAACAAAGGAACAGCGGGGCCTTTAAATCCAAGGAGAAGGGGTGATGAGGCGGGACCATCAACAAAGACCGACACAACCACCGAGCCCCCATCATGGCGCCCACACACGATCCACGGGCCCAACACTTCACCGACGATACCCACATCACGGCCTTTTCAGATTATGCCAGGTGCGTACCCTAGCCCTTATATGTATTCTAACCCTTATATGTTTCCTTTTCCCAGTCCCATGGCAGGTTGGAATGCATGGCCCGGTTTGAGTCCGTTCGCGACTACTCCGACTGGCCAGCCGATCTGTAGGCCGCTGTCGCATGAGGGATCGCACAAGGCGCCGTCGGGGAGCTCTTCTTTTTACCAATCTCCTTCGCCTTACGGGATTCAGACACCTCCGCCATGGGCGATGCAAACACCTCCCCAGTCAATATTTTATTAAGGTGAGTCATCCTCCCAACACCTACAACCAGACCCCCTGCCAGAGGAACCAGAATCCCCGCCTGAGGTTCTACAACCCTCGCCGGAAGCTAGAAGAAGGAGGAATCCAGCGCGTAACCGTCGACCGCCCCCATGTGGCACTGATTCCGACCGGCACCAACATTGATTCCGACCGTCATTATTTTATTTTTTTATTTTAATTTATTTTTTATATATTTAATAAAATAAAAGATGTTTTTTTATTTTTTATTGTAATTTAATTTATTTTTTATATCTTAAATAAAATAAAAGATGTTTTTTATTTTTTATTGTAATTTATTTTTTATATCTTAAATAAAATAAAAGTTGTTTTTTATTTTTTATTGTAATTTAATTTTTATATATTTAATAAAATAAAATATGTTTTTTTATTTTTTATTGTAATTTAATTTATTTTTATATCTTAAATAAAATAAAAGATGTTTTTTTTTTTATTGTAATTTATTTTTATATCTTAAATAAAATAAAAGTTGTTTTTTATTTTTTTGTAATTTAATTTATTTTTATATCCTAAATAAAATAAAAGTTGTTTTTTTATTTTTTTATTGTAATTTATTTTTATATATTTAATAAAATAAAAATTGTTTTTATTTTTTTATTGTAATTTATTTTTATATATTTAATAAAATAAAAGTTTTTTTATTTTTTGTAATTTAATTTATTTTTTATATCCTAAATAAAATAAAATTTGTTTTTATTTTTATTATAATTTATTTTTATATCTTAAATAAAATAAAAAGTTTTTTTTTTATTTTTTTATTATAATTTAATTTTTATATCTTTAATAAAATAAAAGTTTTTTTTATTTATTTTTTGTAATTTAATTTAATTTTTATAACATAAATAAAATAGAAGTTGTTTTTTTTATTGTAATTTATTTTTATTTTTTATATCTAGAAACTAAGAAGAAATGGATGAATTAGGACTAAATTGAATAAGTGAAAAAGTATGATGGTTAATTTGTAATTTTATCAAATGGATGTTGATCCAATGTATGAATTTTGAAGGATCGTAAGGGGCAAAATAATCATTTAGCAAGAAAGATAATTTTGAAGAATAATGATGATGGTGATATTTTAGATTAATTGAATAATTTTTTTTTGTTTTGCAACTTAGTCCTTCTACAAAAGTTCACCATTTTCATCAAGAAATTAAAGAATTTTTATAGCCACCAAGAGACAAAAATGATTAGGAGACTATCAACTATTCCGATTTGGACACGAGCGAGATGTATGGCCTGGGTTCCTACACCATCCTCATAACTTTCGTTGGTTGGCCGTTTCTTGGATATCCATATTGTTGCGTATTCTAGTCGAGCAAGGTCGACCCTTTGGTTTGCGACCACACGTTCCCTATCATTAACGACTTATACGAGCAAGTGATACTGATGCCACTTACGTTCATCTGGGACTGGTGGGAATACGTGTCTCCACACGTTGTACATGTATTCTATTTTATACACTTCATCGACATAGCTCATGGGATCCAGACGGAGATTCTGACAAGCCGCAAGTGCATGAGCGCATGGATAACGAAGTGCATCAAATATCCCACAGTCGCAGGTCCTATTTCTCAAGTGTACACGATATTGCCCGCCAACAATACCTTGGTTCGATCTGTCAAACTCCGTCACACGAAACCATAGGTTGTCGCGATCGTGACACACTATGTGCATGGTGTTGGCCCGTGCCTTCGCCTTGTTAATTTCTCGTAATACCTTCGCACACCATACATGGCCTCCCTGCATTTGGCCTTTATAACTCATTGCTCGCTTCAGAAATAGTGCCGCTAAACGAAAATATGTCTCTCGCACAACCGATGTTATCGGTAAATGATGCGTTCCTTTTAGAACAAAATTTATGCATTCGGTCAGGTTTGAGGTAATATGACCATATCGTAGGCCACCGTCGTATGCTTGTGTCCACTGTTCGAAAGGTATGTTGCATAGTTTGTTTGCGCCTTCTTCGTTAACTGAGCGCAAACTCGCCAACATCTCGTGAAAACGATCCTTATTAATCTCGTACCCTGCCAATATAAGTTGATAGCGAATATTACATACCATTCTTTAATTAAGAATAAATTGAATATTACAAACAAAATTATATTAATAGATATTACATACTCATGTTGGTCACTTGTCGTCGTTCACTTGTAGATCGATGTTGCCCATGGTAGTTGGACGTAACATGCCTTAGGCAATATCGATGGTGTGTGCGATGCCACAGGCTTCCCTGTCGCTCTATTACGGCTAGTATTCCAGGGCCCCAGTCTGATATAACGCATATATCAGGTTTGGGGTAGACATGCCTCCTTAACCTAGATAGAAAGAAATCTCAGTCATCTGCTGACTCCCCCGGTGTTATTGCAAACGCAACTGGAAGGATTCTCCCACTGCCATCCTGTGCCACAGCTAGCAATAGTCGATGCGTATATCTACCATACATAAAGGTACCGTCAATTTGTACCAATGGCTTGCAGTATAGAAATGCGTCTCGGCATTGCTTAAATGTCCAGAACAGACGCTTGAACACTTGGCATTCACGGAGCAATCGATCGTTGTAGTACGTCGGTTCCGTTTCAAGGTCTGTTATGCTACCTGGGACATATCTCTCCAGCACCTGACACCACTGCCACACTTCATTATATGAAGCATCCCACCGACCATGCAATTTTTCCAATGCCTTCTGTTTAGCTATCCAAGTCTTCCGGTAAGAGGGCGTGTACCCCAATTGGCTACGAATATTGCCAATTAAGGCTGGCACTGAAGTCTTAGGATTCGCCTTCACCGTCGGTATTATTAAGTCAGCTAACATCTCTGAATTTATCTTGGGATGATCTTGTGAAACACCTGTCAACGAAGTACGTTAAATAATGCAACATTACGTAATATCAGTATTATTCAAAAACCCTAAACACCTAGTGATACTGTACCGACAAGACATGTATGTGGACCTTTGTACTTTTTAATCTCCCACAAGCCTGTCTTTTTCCTCAACGAGACCATGATTTTCCATGAACATGTACTGTCTTGCACTGCACACTTGGCCTCGTACTTATCGAGTTTGGATTTAACCACGTTGTAGTTAACCCCGTTCTTGATGCTATATTGTTTCAATGCACCAAGAAAACTATCCTTGTTGGAAAACTCTTTACCAACTTCTAATTCGCCCGAATCCAACGACGAACTTGTACGGTCACGCCTTCTGTGTGGTAGTTCAGGAAATTCCAATGCATCGTCTTGAGATAGATCGACATTATGCATGTGGGCTGGAGGCTAGTACGCCCTGAATCGCGGATCTTCTTCTTCTTCATCTGAACCCCCTTTAACATATTCAGGTACGGTTGGAATAGGCTCTGGTTCAGAAAATAATACAACTTCTGCACCATCGGGGCCGGGCTCTCGAGGTGGATCCACATCGGACTCATCATCCGACCCACCATCATCTGTAACGAACGAGGTCCCCTCGCCGGTGGATGTCGTGGGGAGTACATTATCCCTTCTTAAACAACTTTCGTAACGTTCCTAATCATATGTGGATTGCCAACCACTAGAAGTTAATGACGTTCCCCAATACATATTTCTAGCATCGAACATCGAAGGAAGGATATGCATGTCCCATCCACCAACCGAGTGTCGTGCAGGGGTTGTGTTTTCCATATTACCACCAAACACGGGCGCTTCTGTATTCTACCTCCCACTAATAGAGTGTCGGCTTGGGGTCGTGTATTCCCCTCGAACAGCAGTAGATGTTGAAGTCGAAGGAAGATCACTTGGCGATGAAAATTATACATATACCTCAAGATAGGGTGATCCACTGGTAAGATGAGTCTCCACCATTGCCTCCAAGCTCCGAGGACCTTTGATGTCGAATGAGTCATATCTCACGGGATCAACCGAAGCACAAAATCTATACTTAATAGACTGAACTTTCATTGGCATTGTTCCGAAAATTTTACGCCTAATTCTTTTGCGAAGTTCTGTCAAATCTATGTTCTGGTTAAAAACCATTCGCACTGTGTTCTCCGATAAAAAAACAACACCGTTTTTGGTGTCACAAACCTCACTATCATAGTAAATAACAGCACTAATACGTTCACTCATCTTCAGTTTCTATTTTACTTTTGCCTCAATTTCTATTATGCAACCTGAGAATGAAATTTGGCTCATTTATAGTCTAAGGATTGCCAGAGACTACTGTAGCAAAAGAGCGTCCATGTGGGAGCTTTTTTCAGTACTCTTGTTGACAGTGCATCCTGCTTGAAGCTTTGTGGTCACTATTTGTTCAGAAACGTCTTCTCAAAATTATTTTGCCAGAGACTACTGTAGCAAAAGAGCGTCCACGTGGGAGCTTTTTTCAAGATTTTACTCGACTTGGCAGTGCATCGCTTGAAGCGTTTTAGTCACTATTTGTTTAGAAACGTCTTCTCAAAATTATTTTACCAGATACTACTGTAAAAAAGAAATCAAATAATTTTTATATTGCTGATATATTTTTCCCAAAACCCTAAACCTAAAATTATTTTATTTAATTAACCCTAAAATCTAGTTCATTAATTTTCTCTTAAAACCCCTAAACCCTAAGACCTTAAAAAACCATAAACCATAGCCCTAAAACCCTAAAAACCCATACCCTAACCCTAAAAATAGCTGAAAAACCTATCGGGGAAAAGGGCAAAAACGCGTCCCCGAGGGAGCGTTTTTGCCACATCAGCAAAGCGCGCCCTCAATGACGCGATTTTGGCTGATGTGGCACAAAGCGCTCCCTCGTGGACGCGCTTTCCTGCTACATCCCCTGAAAACGCGCTGACGTGGACGCATTTTCGGGGGAAATGACCCTTTTCGGTAAATAATTATTTAATAGGTCCTTTTCCGTAAATTTTGTATAAAAATGATATTTTATGATAAATTACCCCTCAGATCTATGGTAAAATCGTAAAACATGAAGACAATTAGGGAGACGGCATTCTTAGGGCTCCAAGCTTTTAACTTCAAAATTCAAGTAAGTCAATGGTTATTTTTCTTATAATTTCTATAGATTTGAGATCATAGGAGCTTGATTTAGCTAACCCA
Source organism: Gossypium sturtianum (assembly GCA_025698515.1). Taxonomy (NCBI): domain Eukaryota; kingdom Viridiplantae; phylum Streptophyta; class Magnoliopsida; order Malvales; family Malvaceae; genus Gossypium; species Gossypium sturtianum. The sequence continues at coordinate 107,428,347 of CM046955.1, forward strand.
TGTACCAATTTGTAAAACTGTCAAAGTTTTAAAAAGTTGACATTGTTGATTTCTTGAAGTTTTAGGTACTAAATTGATAAGTTTTAAGCTTATATATGAGAAAGGATTAAATTGTAAAGCTTAATTGATAGTTTCATATATTAGGGACTAAACTGAATGAAATGTAAAATTGAATGCAAAAATAAGAAATAGGAGGTCCCTAATGTATAATAGTGAAATCAAAATTCAATTTGAAACTTTAAATTGAAAGTTATATTAGTCCCGATTTTAAGAACTAAATTGAATAAATTACAAAATTTGTGTAAATTGACAATTAAGTGTGAATTGTTTGGTTACTGATAGTGCTATATGTTTTATGTTAATTTGTAGGTAACGCCAATTGGAAAATGTTCAAAGATATTTTGGTAAATAGAGCCTTATTAGTTTAGAAAATATCTTATTGAAAAAAATTTGGTAAAATATTTTACGAAAATAAATGGATAATTTTACGTTGATCATCCTATTTTACATAAAACAAGCATCGAAAAAGATTAAAAATATTTTCCGTAAAAACCTGAATCCAAATTTTATAATTTTTTACATATAGACTTTTCACCTATATTATAGATTTGTGATGATTTAGTATCGATAATTATAATACATAATTCAATTAACATAACTTTTACAAAAAAAAAAATATAAATGTAGTTCCAACAACTTGTTTATGAAAAAAAACTAGGAAACAAACCTTAAATGTAGTTTCAGGAAGTTGAAACTATCCATCAATGCGTTCCACGTGACATCCACGTGAATATCTCTATTAAAAGATCCAATTTTATTTTATTAAATTACAATTTATTCGCTAAAAACCGTTTTAAAAAAAAACCTACCCAATCACTATTACATAAAATCACAGTGTTTTACAATGGTGAACAAATTCGAATTAGTTTTTAAAATTTAAATTAATCTAATCGTAATTCGAGTTTTGAGTTTGACTCTTGTTGAACTTTACAATTCGAATAACTTAAATAATAAATTAGTGTAAATACTCTTTTAAAAATGAGCATATTGATCTCTCACAACAACAAAAATTTAAAAAATCCAAATATTTATAAAAATTCAAAAATTCTATATTTTTTAAGAATATAAAAATTATAAAATAAAATCCTAAAAAATATATAACAAAAATAACAATAATCTCGGGCTCTAAATAAGAAAATTAATGATTTAAGTCATATTAGGGTATTATTTTTCTCTTGAAAGTGTTTTTGAATCTATATACTCTAAAATAGAATTAATTATATGATAACAAGATGTTAATTCAATATTTTTTAATATTATTGGATTTAAATTTTATTTCAATTAAAGTTGAATAGGAATCCAAACAATGACAAGCTTTGTACGACATTTTTTGTTTTTACGATAAAATTCATCCTTATCGTTCCATTTGGCTTTATTTTTCTTCTATAAATGAAATATGGACCCGTATTGCTCAGGCCACGCGGCAACCCGACGCAGATCAACCGTTAGCAAAACGAATCTCTGTATCAACGGCCCCAAAAAACCGAATTTTTAATATTTACAATTTTTTTTAAAAAACGCGAGAAATTGATAAAATATAAGTTCGGGTACCCCAAGTCCAACCCCGTAGCCCAAGTATGCCCGTGAAACCGCCTATATAAAGGAGCCATCTTTCTTCGAGCAATTCTCGCTCACTCAACCATTTCTAACGTATTCTTTGAATATTATTTCTATAATAATATCAAAGCCCTCCCTGTTTTTCTCTGATTTTCCCTCAGTTTCCGGGAAAATCTTTTTTCTTCCCCATTCCGCTAATCTCATTTACTTTCTTTTTTCCTTATTTTTTAATATATTTTTTTTTGTGTTTCAAGATCTGCATGGTGAAGTCCATTTTCGCAGCATAAATTTTGTTCCTTTACATAAAAGGGAAAAATTCCAACTTTAGATCTATTAAAAATATTCTTCTGAAGGGATCGGCGTGGGGATTTTGAAGTTTAGGGTAAAACGGAAGTGTTGCTCCGGTTGTAATTGAGTCCTCTACTGCTTCTTTTGAGGGAGTAGCCGGGGCCTCGGCCTCGGCGGGTTTTAAAGCTCCCACCTTTTGAAACCTATCAAATCTTAACCTTTTTTTTTTCGAATCTTCGTTTAGTTAGTCTCAGATTCATTGTAGGGATGCCGGCCCTGGCTTGCTGCGTAGATGCTGCTGCCGTAGCGCCTCCTGGTTACGCGGCTTTTATCGCTGGGGACAGCTCCCTTCCCTCGGCGGTCCCTTTTTCCGCCTCCACCGCCGACGCCGCTGATTCCAACTCAACCCATTGGTCCCCATCGCACTCCTCCGCTCTCTACCGCATCGACGGATGGGGAGCCCCCTACTTTTCCGTCAATAACGCCGGTAATATCACAGTTCGTCCGTACGGAACGGACACTCTGGCCCACCAAGAAATCGATTTGCTGAAAATCGTTAAGAAAGTCTCGGATCCGAAATCTGTGGGCGGGCTGGGTTTACAGCTTCCCCTTATTGTTCGGGTGCCCGATGTGCTGAAAAACCGGCTCGAGTCTCTTCAATCGGCTTTTGAATCAGCCATCCAAGCCCAAGGCTACGAGTCTCATTACCAAGGCGTTTATCCCGTGAAATGTAACCAAGATAGGTTCGTTGTTGAAGACATAGTTAAATTCGGGGCGCCCTTCCGCTTCGGGCTTGAGGCCGGGTCAAAACCCGAACTTCTCCTTGCCATGAGCTGCCTTTGCAAGGGAAACCCAGAGGCGTTATTGGTCTGCAATGGTTTCAAAGATGCTGAGTACATTTTCCTTGCCTTGCTAGCAAGGAAGCTCGCGTTGAACACTGTTATTGTTCTTGAAGAGGAGGAGGAGGTGGATTTGGTTATTGAAATAAGCAAGAAACTTTCTGTTCGACCCGTGATTGGAGTCCGAGCCAAGCTGAGAACCAAACACTCGGGTCATTTCGGATCCACCTCGGGTGAGAGAGGTAAGTTCGGGTTGACAACGATCCAGATTTTAAGGGTTGTTAAAAAGCTTCAGGATTCGGGGATGCTTGATTGTCTGCAATTGTTACACTTCCATATTGGATCCCAAATCCCTTCAACAGCATTGCTTCAAGCTGGTGTCGTCGAAGCTGCTCAAATCTATTCCGAATTAGTCCGTCTTGGTGCTGACATGAAAGTTATTGACATTGGAGGCGGCCTTGGAATCGATTACGACGGGTCAAAATCCGGTAATTCTGATCTCTCTGTTTCTTATGGCCTTCAGGAATATGCTTCAGCTGTTGTTAATGCTGTTCGGTTTGTCTGTGACCGTAAATCTATCAAGCATCCAATTATCTGTAGTGAAAGTGGTAGAGCTATTGTTTCCCATCATTCTATTTTGATATTTGAGGCCATGTCTGCTACTGCTCCTACTACCCCAGCAATGAACCAAGTTGACCTTCCATTTATTTTGGAGGGTCTCTCGGAGGATGCTCGTGTCGATTGTTGGAACTTGAGCCAGGCAGCAATGAGACATGAGACTGAGACCTGTTTCGTTTATGCTGATCAGTTGAAGCAAAGATGTGTGGAACAGTTCAAAGAAGGGACTTTGGGGATTGAACAGCTTGCCGCTGTTGATGGGTTATGCGACTTAGTTTCTAAAGTGGTTGATGCATCTGAACCTGCTAGGACATACCATGTCAATCTTTCGATTTTCACTTCGATCCCTGATTTTTGGAGTATTGGTCAGATTTTTCCCATAGTCCCCATTCATCGATTGGATGAAAGGCCTGAAGTGAGGGGGATTTTGTCTGATTTAACCTGTGACAGTGATGGGAAGATTGATAAGTTCATCGGAGGTGAAACAAGCTTGCCTTTACATGGGTTGGAAGGTAATGGTGGTGGTAGCAGTGGTGGTGCTAATGGGCGGTACTATTTGGGGATGTTCTTGGGTGGGGCTTACCAGGAATCCCTCGGTGGAGTTCACAACCTCTTTGGTGGCCCAAGTGTTGTTAGCGTGTCGCAGAGTGATGGTCCTTATAGCTTTGCGGTTACGCGGGCGGCGCCTGGTCCGTCATGTGGGGATGTCCTCCGAGTGATGCAGCACGAGCCCGAGCTCATGTTTGAGACCCTCAAGCACCGTGCGGAAGAATTTTGTGGACAGGACCATGGCAATGAAGGCACCCATGCTGCTTTAGTTAGCACCATTGCTCGTTCTTTCCACAACATGCCTTATCTTGTAGCGGCATCTCCTTGTTCGTTGACTGCCATGAATAACAATGGCTTCTACTATTGCAATGAGGAAGATTACAATGCTGCTGTCGATTCTGGGGCTAGTGAGGACGAGCAGTGGTCCTATTGCTACGCCTGAGGCAGTGTTCTACTATTTGCTTTATTGCATGGTTTGCCAGTCCTCGAATGTCTAGTTATTTTAATATTTTGTTCCCTTTTTAATGTTCTTCTTTTATTGTTAATTTCCATCGCTTGTAAGCAGTGATTGTTAGCATGCATACAAGGTGTTTTGCACCTTGTCGGGTAGAAGGGATGAGAACCGAATCCATCCTTTTCTGTATATCCGGGATTTTATGCCCTCTCCATGTTTCTTTTAAGCCGACTTTATTAGTTTTATTTCTATTTTGAGTTGACTGTGGTGGATGTTACTCTATTTTTCATTGTTTTTAAGCTTTATGCTTTTTACCATCATAAAGCTTTCCAACTTGCTTTCTGTTTATGATTCCTTGGCTGCTGCTTTGATTTCACTTTTATTGAATTGTGATCTCATGGGTAGGGTCTTTCATAGTGCGGTTGAGCTGGGTTTCTAGTGTTCTCATGCAGAAAGAAATGGTGATGAGGTCTGGCTCAGCCTCATTGGAAATGGTTAGATACCAAGAATCTGAATTCTTCATTGTGGGGTCTGTTTCCCTTCCTTTCTTTGTCTTTGCTGGTAGTTAGGCTAAGCCTCCCCCACTTCACACCAGCAAAGAGGCCAAACCTATTCTTTGAATCTTGTGATTATTATGTTTCAATTCTCAATCAGTTGACTGCAATAAGAGATTAATATAGGAATCCAGAGGATCAGATTTTATTAAAATGTCATCTGATTGCATAGTGAAATCATTTGGAAGTTTGAAATTTGGGATAAACTAGACATTGAGTAATATTTAATATGTCCTTTGCTTTTTGCAGTTTATCGATGGATGTGGTTGTCATGGTTTATCGATGGAAGTTAAAGATTTGTTGATGTTCCCCTGCATCTTTCATTAAAAAGTGGCTTAAAAGTAGAATGTTATACTAATCTTGTGTCACTGGAGATGATTGGATCTGCCATTGCTTTGGTAGTTGATCTTGGAAAATTCAGTTGAAGAAGCGGAACCAGAGTTCAGTGCCTTCACTTGGATGGTAACCCTCTGCAGCAGCATCCACCAGTGGTTTCTTTGTATGGGGGTCCAGTTGGAATAAACAGGCAAAACCTTCTTGAGGGGGACCCTAAATGTTGCATACCAGCTCAGACCAAGCTTTTTATTTGGACCATGATCAAATGAATCCACAAATTGTTATATGTTGTGTTTACGCTGCCCTTTTTGTTGATGGAGAAGCTGAAGCCCTAACTTATATTCTTCCCACTTGAGTAACGAAAAGAAGAGAGAATCTCAGGAATTGACTTCTGTTAGAGCGATGTTGTGTGTGGGTAAATAAATATAATATGATTATTAATGGTGCAAATGAACAAGGCATATCCCCAAGGAAAGGAACTTCGTTGCAGATTGGGTAGCTTTATAAGTAGAGGTGGAAATTATTAGAGAAATTGAAGGGCTTAACAAGGATTGATTGTGTATTTTTCTTCAACTCCCTGCTCTCCCTGCTCTTCTAAATAAGCAAGTGGAGTTTGGTTATATATTTTCTCATCCTTAATATTCTGTTTAGGGAGATTAATATTTTTGGGGAGATTGAATTTGGTCACTATTGTTAATTTTACATTTTCATATATAATTAATGAACCATCATCCAAAATGAATTTCATTTTTATTTATTTATTATAATTTCATCTTTTAAAGCTTATCACAAAAATCATCAATCAATTGGGTTAAGTCATACAGGCAATTTGAAATTTGGGTTACATCTTTATATTATTATCCATTCTCGAATTTTTGGATGGATTTCGAATCAATTCGCTTCAAATGTAGTGAATTTTTTTCTTTTGAAAAGTGGATGTGGGGGGTGGGATATAATTTTTTTTTCTTTTGGATAGTGAGTATGAAGCGGTTATAAAATTACCATTTTATTAATATATATAATCTATTAAAAATGTAATACTATAATATGAAAAAAATTCATAAATTTTATGTTTAAATACTTTAAAAAGATCTAAAATATTAAAAATAAGTAGTAAAAATTAAATAAAAGCGGAGCAAAGTGAGGTGAGGATGGATGTATCCAACATCCATGGATGTGGTTCAAGATTATACATCCATAATGAATTAGGTAAGTGATGGAGCAGAGTGTCCCAACTATGGAGCAGTGATGGGTTTAACAATATTCACCTGCACTCCATTACCATTCCTAACTATCTATTTTAAAATTTGTTTTTGACATAATATTTTTAAAACTAATAAGTGTAATTTAAAAGAAAATTATGTAATTTATTTATTCGTTAGATTTTTTAAGATTTAAATAAATATTTAATTAAATAAAAAATTGATCAGAGAATTTATCCATTTGATTTATAATATTATCTATTTATTTTCAATTTTTATTTTTATTTTAACATAAAAACTTTTAAAAATAATTATCATTTTTTAAAAAATAATTTGAATAAAATTATTGTACCTATAAAATTATATCTTTTATATTTTTTTGAGATAAAATTATTTTAACATTAATTATCTTTTACTTTCAATAATCATAAATATATTAAAATTATTGTTAAATTAATTTTATTTGATAACTTGTTTTGATATAACAAACAAAAATGTTTTTGAATAAAATTGTTTTTGAACAAAGAAATTATAAAGTTCAAAGCATAAAAGTCATTTAAAGACTTCCATTTTAGAAAATGTTTTGAACACTTGGAAAAAGTTAGGAAAAATTTCAAAAATGGTTTAAATTTTTTTAACTCAATTGAAACATTTTTAAATCAATTGAAAAATTGCTCCCTACAAAAAGTATCAATACTTTTTTATAAAGTATCGATATCATACAATTTTCATCGATACTTTTTTCAAGATCGATACCAATCTTGCTTACTGACTTGAAACAAATATTGAACAATCACAAAAAGTACCGATACCTTTTAAAAAAAGAATCGATACCTATTATCTTTTTATCGATACCATCTTTGATATCGATACCATTTTTATATTCTGACTTGATGATTTTTCAAACAATTATAAAAAGTATCGATACCTTTTCAAAAAGTATTAATACCTTTTACAAGGTATCAATAAAATGTCTTTGGGATCATTGTAAACTAACTTTAATGGTCACTGAATCAAACATTAAATGCTATAGTATAGATGCTCGTAGAAAAAATATAGATACCTTTTGTTGTAGGTGAATTTAATGATATGGTATTTTCATCCCTCAATGACTTTATTCAATTCCTTAATAACCACAATGGTTAGAAATCAATTAGAGGGTATAAATACCAGCTTTTAAAGGTCCTACAACAACAAGTGAGATTACAATAGATCAAGTGCTTCAAGATACATAAAAAAATCCATTACCAATCACTTTGTGCTTCAATTCTTTATCTTCTTCTTGTAAACACTTGTGAGTATTCATTATATTTTCTATCAGCTCAAGTGTTTTCCTTGTATTTTTACTGAATTAGCAAACATCCTAATCTTGTAAGGATTATTTCTTTGTTTGCTTATTTGTTATTCTCTTTGAGAGGGTTGAGTCTTACACTATGTTTGGTTGAGGGGGTAAGAATAGATTATAGCCCAATTCGGCGGGCCCACCACCAAACTTATGTTTGGTTGGCTATAATGGCCTATTACGGCCTGTATTGATTCAATGTTTATTCCAGGAAGAGGCTACATAGCCATTCCCTTCCCTCACCACTGAATAGCCATTCAACCTGGTGGAATAAGGAAATTTTTTTTCCCATTTTCAATTTTTACCCTCAACTTTACCTAGAGGATGAAGACACTGTAACTGGAACCATCATCGTTCTACATCGGTTTCACTGGTAACTTCCTTTCCTTTCTATCTCTACGCTTCCCTTTTTTTTCCTTTGGTTGTAGAGGAGACCTAGGTCAATCGATTGAAACCATCATCCTCCGTTCTTTCTTATTTTTCTTCATGAAGCTAATAAAACCCTTTGGTTGCAGGTGCAACCCCTTTTTTTTACTTTCCATTTTCTTCTTCACCTTTGGTTGCAGAGTTGCAAGCGAAAGTGATGACCAAGTGCTTCTTTGATATTGAAATCGATTGTAAGGCTATTGGCGAAATCGTTATAGGCCTTTTTGAGGATGTTGTTCCTAGAACTGTTGATAATTTTTGTGCCTTTTACATAGGCAAGCTAGGCTGAGTCTTCTACATTCACTTTTATTTTTGTTTTTTCCTTAATATTTTTCTTAATTAGATCAACATTCTTATTTCTTGCAGGAGAGAATGGATATGGTTCCAAAGGATGCTCCTTTCACCATATTATTAAAGATTTCATGATCCAGGGTGGTGATTTTTCTAATGGAAATGTAAGCCCTCTATTTCCTTCCCCTTTTCCTTTGGCTTTTTAAAGAAAGAAATTTCCATTACTAAGTAGAAAACTGGTGCATTTGCTGGATGCAAGGAACTGGTGGAATGGGTATATATAGATCCAAGTTTGAGGCCTTTTTACCTGAATAATATAAAAAAAAAAAATTAAACACCAAAATGGTATGTCAGCAGGATTAAATACCAAAATGGTATGTTAGTAGGGGTGGTGCCTATATCATAGGCGACACTACCATTTTTTTAAATATTATTTTATTTATTGGTGCCTCTTTCATAGGCGACACCATAATTATACGGTCAAAATACGACCGACATACGACCCGCGACCCACCCACCCGCAAGTGGTGCCACATGGACTGGTGGCACCAGTCATGCCTCCTTGACAAGCGGCACTGGTGCCAGTCAGCCGTCCCCTTCATCAGCCCATGTGCACTGCAAAATTGCAGTGTCTAGTCCCGTCCAAGGAAAAAAATGAGGATGGGAGACCTTATAACCATGCCCCCCTTTGTAGAAGGGTTTCGGCAAGGAGAAAAAAAGAGGGAAAGAAAGGAGAGGAAGGAGAAGAAAGAAAGAAATAAAGAAAAGGTATGTATTTTAGTAATTAATGTTTTTTTTAATTTAAAGAGATTAGTTATTTTTTTTATTTTTTATTTATTAATTATTATTAATTGTTTGTGTTTAGTTTAGTGTTTTGTGATTTTTTATGAATGTAATTTTTTTTTGTTTTTTAAAAAAAGTATTTTAAAGTTATTTTATTAGTAATTTATGATTAGGTTATAAATTGTTTGTGTTTAGTTTAGTGTTTTGTGATTTTTTATGAATGTAATTTAAAAAAAAAATTTATTTTATAGTTATTTTTTTAGTAATTTATGATTAAGTTATAAATTGTTAGTGTTTAGTTTAGTGTTTTTTGGGACTTGTTATAAATGTAAAATTTTTGTGTTTTTTAAATTATTTTAAAGTTATTTTGTTAGTAATTTATGATTAGGTTATAAATTATTTGTTTAGTTTAATGTGTATTGTGATTTGTTATAATGTAATTTTATTTGTTTTTGATTTATTTGACAATTTTTTTTTATTTATTGAAATGTTTGTCAAATTTGTTTTTATATAATTTTATAGGTTGTTTGAAAGAAACTAAATAGGTATGTTTCTATTTTATTTTTTGTCGATTCGTATGTTTTTTATGTTTAGATAGTTTATGTTTATTTTAATTATATTATTATTGTAAACTAACATAATTTTTTTATGTAGGTAAAATATGAGAATTTATGAGATATTTTTTATTATAATTATATTATTATTGTGCTATATTTATCGTATTATTTATTGTATGTATAATATTAATGTGTTTTGATAATTATTGAAAAGGCTCAAATCCAAATTATTTACTGTGTTTTTTGCAACAAACTAAATGAATTCCTTTTTTTTTTAATTGCAGATTTGCAACAAATGTGTTCTTTGATTAATAATGATGATCACATATCAAGTACTATTAATGAGACGGTAATAAAATTGTTATTTGTTACTCACGTCATTTACGGAATTAAATTAGTTTATATTAACTATTTTGCTAATTTAATAATGTCAAGGCCCGTACCGCGCATTGAGGGGTTGTGTGAATAGTGTAGGCTATCTGCCAGATGAACGTCTCATGCCATACTTAGAGTTAGCCGGATTCATATCAGTGGCATTGATCCAGACTTTTGATTTGCGATACGACTTAATATCCGCTTTGGTCGAGCGATGACGTCTAGAGACCCTAACATTTCATTTGCCATATGGGGAATGCACTATCACTCTACAGGATGTTGCACTATAGCTCGGGCTCCCCATCAACGGGAATGCAATCACGGGCGTAAGTTCGATCTCTAGGCCGGCCGCTCTTTGCTATAACTTACTTGGACGCTCACCCAGTGAGGGAAAATTTGCGGGTTTTAGGTTTTCATGGCTAAAGGCCAATTTTGAGCATTTATCGAGTACTGCCAGTGAATTGGAGGTGATACACGCCGTTTGAGCTTACATTATGCACATTATAGAGGGTGTACTCATGCCGGATGCAAACAACAACAAGGTCCACTTGATGTACTTGCCCCTATTATCTGATTTGCATAACATCCGTTTGTATAGTTGGGGGTCCGTGGTATTAGCTGTGTTGTATCGTGAACTTTGTCGGACGACAAATCCTTCTACGGTGGAGATAGGTGGATGCATCATATTGTTGCAGTTTTGGGCACTTTACCGGATGCCATTATTGCATCGATTAGTCACCAATCATATGTATTTTCACTCGTGAATAGGTGATGCATTTTTACTCATTATAAAAATTAGTTGACATTTTCTTTTCGAATGATATTATTCTAACAATTTGTTTTCATAGATGGAGCACTAATCCGGGTATCGAGAGGTCATACACGGTTTTGATATACCGTCTGATGATTAAGAATCATGCTGGAGAGGGGGTAAGTTTTTCTAATATTCATGACTTTTTATTATTTTATCTTACTTGACCCGCGTTAATATAACCATGTTATTAATTGTACAGTTCATCTGGATGCCCTATTCTATCCTAGAAATTATGGCGGTTATTCCCTCGTCTGCCTACGTCTACTCAAACTTATGGTGCATTAATGCACCTATTATCAATTTCCAGACAGTGGAGTGGTATCACAGTGATCGAGTACTCCGATAATTCGGTTGCATACAGTATATCTTGACACTGCCAGTACAGTTGGGGGACATCCACAGGATTAACAAGAGGGGGAAACATCGAAATGATTGGGCAGAAGTGCATGAAGAATATATTATAATGTGGAACAACCGGTTGGGGCAGATACCTCAGATAAATCGTGCTTTGGATTTGCAGTCCTCGTTAAAGCACATACAGTGGTACTCTAAGATGGAGAAATCATATTTGTTTGGTGGGCGGTTGATGGTAATCCCCCCGCACATGACACGACTTGGGTAACCCTCCCATCCCCTTTCACATCCGCCTCATGTACTCGAGCCAGAGCTAGAGCCGGAGCTACACTCTGGGGATAGTTCTTATCATCCAGACTTGGGGGGCGATGACTATTTCCCGGGCTCGTCAGGCCATAGATATCATTCAGAGTTTGATATCTTCAGCCCACTACCACCGTAGTACTCGACTCTTCTTGGCTCGTATCTACCACAATACTCTACTCCTCATGGCCTGTATCTAATGCAGTACTCTACTCCTCCCGGCTTAAGTTCATTGATGACGTTTGAGGCATATGATTTTTCATCTATGTTTCGTATGCCCACACGTGTGGGTGAAGAGAACGTTGATCACTGCAATCACCTACAACGTGAACGTCGACCTCCACAAAAATATACCCCTAGGACCACACCATCAAACCATCAATTTTAGGGGTTTTTGCAATTTAAATAGTCAAGTTTGTATTTATTTAATTCTACAAAAATATAAATGTAACAAACTTTAGACTAACTTTGTAATTCAAATTAGATTAATTGCAACAAATTTTAGATAAACTTTGCATTTATTTAATTGAGATTCATTACAACATTAAAATTTGAAACAAACTTTGTAATTTAAATTAATTCATTGCAACATTAGAGTACGTTAGCTTAATTCCTACCCGATCGCAATGATTGTCCAATATGGTAGTTTCAGTGCAGACATTTACTCCAATTATGACCAGCTAATCTACATACGCCACACAGCTTCCTGTCAGATTTCTCCTTAATGTCCATTTCATTATTGATTTTGGATGATTGCGGATGACCTTTCGGATTTCTACGCAACCTTTTGTCTAGGACAAGCTCGAAAGTCGTTGGAGGCACCTCCCATATAGACAGGTCAGACATGATAGGGAACTTGTTCTCCCAGATACGCAACATGCGCTCAAGGGTGTACACCTCATCGATATATTGTTCAACATTGAGTGAGACTTTAGCACAAACTATCACAACATGTGCACAGGGATAATAAAGTGTCTGGAACCTCCTAAAATCGCACCGTCTATTTTGGAGATCAACTCCGTATGACTTAGGTGGTATACCGGGTCGACGACCGATGGTCTTCGTAACTTGAAACGTTTCAAGATGTCGTGAATATATTTCTACGTTCATCGACCTCGCCATTCGACGGTTTACAACTGTTGAATCCCTGACATCTTCGAAAAATACGTGTCCTGCCTCTATCTGGTTGACTTGTTACTGTACCATTCTTGGCATCAAGGTAGCCAACCTGTAGAACGTAGCCGAGAAGATAGATGAAATTGAAAGATGTTGTGTTTTCATCAACACGGAGTTAACCCCCTCCGCCAAGTTGGTGGTCATATGACCATATTGAAAGCCCTCGTCGAAACTTTGAACCCATTGCCATGGCTTCATGATATCCAACCATTGTCGAAAAGGTGTGTTCGTTTGACCCTCCATGTTACTCTCAAGTCGAGTTATCCTTTACCAGAAAATGTGTGGCTCTAGCTCATACGCTGTGTATGTATTAAGAAAATATAAGTTACAGTCTCACCCTAAAACATTAAAACATATATTGAAAAGATAAGGTTATCCTTTACCCATTCTCATAACTTGTCTCTGCCATTTTGCATTCTTATAATCTCGGTGGAAGTTAGCCGTGATGTGCCGGATGTAGTAAACGGATCTCCATGACACACCGAAACGCCTAATGGCGATAATTAATCATTTCCCTCTATCAGAGATGATGTAAATATTATCGTTACAACATACCTTCGTAGGTTCGTAAGGAAGAATTCCTACAATTCCATATTCTCTTTATCCATGATGGAAAATGCTATCGGGAGCACGTTCTTGTTCCCATCTTGAGCAACCGCAAGAAGCAGGATCTGTGTATATTTGTCGTATAGCCAGGTCCTATCTACATGCACAAACGGCTTGTAGTGGGGAAATGCGCGCATACTTGGATCAAACGTCCAAAAGATCCGTTGGAATTTTTTTCTTGGTTGTAGTTGGTCATCCGGGCCGTAATAAGGTCGTGTCTGTAACTCAATGATAGTTCTCGACACGTACTCCCGCATAGCGGCTATCCATCCCTATAGCTCATTGTACGATGCATCGAAATCTTCGTTCAATTGTTCCATTTCCATCTGTTTAACTATCCATGCCTTCCGGTATGATACTCGATACTAGAATCGTGCCTGCATTTCGACAATCAGTACCAAAACTTTAATTGTCGGCATGTCCTTCACCATTGGCATGATGCACATACTGATAGTTTTGGAATCAAGTTTCTGATGATCTTTTGTCATACATGTTGAAGTGCATGTGTGAGGCCGAACAAATTTTCGTATCTCCTACATCTACAACTTTTGGATAAATGCGGCTTGTACCTGCTAATTGCAGCCTTCCGCTGACCTCTAACACTCCCCAATATATAATGTTGGTTTAGATACGACGACTTTGTAGTCCACCGATATATTCATATTATACCGCTTAATGGTAAATACGTACTATTCCTTACTTTCTAATCTTTAACCCACGAATAACTCTTCAGGATTGGAATTTACGGCCAGTCAGTGAGTAGGTAGTATATCAGGGTACTTCGAAAACTCGGCTGCGTGCGCCGCATCGGGGTCTATGAGCAACATGTGTACCCCAAGATTATTGTGGTTCCCGAATGAAGACGATTTAATGTTTCCATTCTTCATTCATGCATTCATCGTCAATATTGTCCGGGACCTCATCCACATCGGGATCACTATCACTATTGACCTCGTGATCAAAAGGATCACTACTATCGTATCCATCATCACCAACCACATCAGTTTTGGGTGCAGTATTAAGATTGATGTTGATCCTGTGTACAGTCGATTGACTATCAATGTATGATATCGGAACCACCATACATGTCTCTTGAGCTCCATGTTCTTCACCTAATGGAGTGGAATCTTCAGTTGACTTCACACTAGCTAACTCAACAAATAACTGAATCGATGCATTTTGGTCGCTCCAATTCCCACAATAAAGAGCGACCATTGTCTCCACGTCTTCATCGTCTACAAGTTTCATTTCGGTGAATTTGATAGGATTTGTTGTAACTAGAAACTTGTAGAAAAGTTACGAGATCCTTCTCCCACAATGTCTAACAATTTTTGCACTAATCCTTTCCTTCATATCATCAAACGAGACATTTTTATTAAATCTCATTACTATTTATTGGCGAAATTCAAATATATATCCCACGGTTGTTGTCAAAATTACTCCATCGAAATAAGCGCATACGAAAAACTGATTATCCATCTTCAATACTAAATCTGTTAAGAAAAGAAATAAAAATTCTCAAAACAATTTCGAACAACAAAAAAAATACTTACATAAAAAATTTAATGAATAAAAAGAGACCAAAATTATATCAATATGCAAAATTTTTCATTCATAAGCTCAGACTTTTTTAGTTCTCATTTCGTACATGTACAATCATATTTACTCATTTTTTTCACATTCTTTACTCTTTAACATTTATCTTACATTTAACCACTTAAACTCATTTCTACGTTTTCTTTCATCTCTGATTCCGTATCTTCCTCTGGGAAATTCTCTATATTAAATTTTGAACTCTCTTCAAATTCATCTTCTACAATCCAATTTGGAAATTCCTCAAGATCTTTTTCCTCTTCAATATTTATAACGGGTATTGAATTTATAAATTCTCTTGGTAATTTCCTAACAACTAATTTATCCATCCATGGCATGTCAAAGACATTTTGCTTCCCAGTCAACTTTCGCGAACCTACACTTTGTCTCGCTATTTTCCTTGCTCCATAAGAGATTATAAACTTCACAAAGTATATAATTATATTCCAATAGGTTCGTGGTACCAATGTCTTCCAAAGTTGGTCTAAAATGATTTGATGGTCCCGTTCTATTAATGTCCCTCTAAGAGTCAAGTAATGCACTTTATTCTTTCTAATAAGTTCATGGCCCTTCCATAACACTTCTTGCATATTTTGGTTTACGGTAATAAGGTGTTGAACGATGTTTTCTTCTGGTTTCATTCTGTAATCTTGCAATTCTTTCATCATCTTATCAACTTTCTCCCTTTGTGCTGAAGTTGTTATCTCATCAGACAATATTAGATTTATTGTCATTTCTACTAATATATATGACAGAAAATATTATTTTTTTTCGATTTTCAGTTTTTATCTATTTTCATCTGGTGTCATCACTAACTAATAGTTAATTTATAATAGTAACTAAGAAAATAACTTTAAAATAAATTAAAAACAACATAAAAATAATAATAAACAAACTACACAATACTAACAAAATAATTTATCCTCATCATAATCCATTTTATTTAAAAAAAAAAACAAAAATGCCTTATCCTTGTTTTTTCTTCTCCTTTATTTCTTGTCCCTCTCTTCTTCCTTCTCTTTTGCTATTTTTTTAAAGCTTAATTCTCTTCTTCATCTGGACCATTAAATATGACCCCAAAATTGCTTCACTGGTGCCGCCTATTAAATAGGCACCACCCTTATATACCAATTCTGTATTTATACACGGGCGCATACTAGACCCGAAAATTTTATACATGTGGTGCCGCCTATGAGAGAGGCACCACTAATAAAATAATATTTTTTAAAAAATAAAAAAATAAATTTTAGAAAAAAATGGTGGGGCCGCCTATGAGATGGGCACCACCCCTACTGACATACCATTTTGGTATTTAATTTTTTTTAAAGATTATTCAGGTAAAAAAGCCAAGTTTGAAGATGAGAGCTTTGCTTGTGAGTTGTTCTCTAATAACTAAAACCCTTCAAGTTTTAGTATTTGAGAGTTCATATTTGGGGTTGATGGGTTAAGTGGTATATGTAATGATTTGCTAGCTTGGTTCCTAATATTTTGAGGCTATTATCTGCAGTGAAGCACGTTGAACCCGGAGTATTAAGCATGACCAATGTTGGTCCTAATACCAATGGGAGCCAATTCTTTATTTGCACAGTAAAGGTGAGCTAGGCTGCAGATTGCATCCTTATTCTCTTTTGTAGATTATGTAGTTTCAAGGCTAATTGCATTTTTTAAGCAAAACATATAAAAGGTTCATTGTTCAATTCCATAAACTTACAGGTTAATTTCCTAGCGTAAGCTGTTGAGTAGATGCTAATTGTTCATTTGCCCTTATCTCCATTTCAATTAAAAAAGATCATGTACTACTAATGTTTTCATCTACCTCCTTTGGACTCTTTTTCTAGAGTAACTTGATTTTATTACCACAAACATGCATACCGGTTTGTGCTTTGGCTTTATTATATTTGCGACGAGAACCAAAACATATATGTCTTGAAGTTATTTGTTTACCTTTAATGGAAATATATTCTTTTTCTTTTTTTGGTCTCTTGTATGTCCTCTCTTATTGCTATGTTCTGAAACATATAGATTTGGATGACTACTTTATGGTGAACTGTTTTCGTTCATCAAACTAAGACCTAGAAATAACAACTTGATTCGAAAAATGTTGTATAAGAGAAGTATTATATCTTTGTATAATTTTTGTTTCAGTATTTATTTTCCAGATTATCTTAGTGACAACAACAGGGTTTTTAAGGAGGTTTCTAAAAATGAGGCAAATGTGAAACTAATTGTAACAACCCGATTTAGGGCCTAGTCGAGATAGTGGTTGTGAGACCACAACTCTACAGTGGAAATATGTGTTTTATGATTTTTATGAAGCTTATGATGTGGTTGCATGATTGTGTGAAAATTTCATGAGGAAATTTTATTAATTAGTGACCAATTGGTCCATTAGGACTAAATTGCAAAGAATAGAAAATATGAGATTCTAGAAGATTCAAGTATGAAATAGAATTATAAAAATTAGTAGAGGTCCTTATTTAGCAATTAGACCATTATATGTTTAGATGGAAAAAATAGACATAGGAAGGAAAAATCTCAAGAAAGGATCATTAAGGGCATTTTTGTCATTTGGTAAATAAAAAATTAAAAAGGGAAAAAGAAGTCAAAATTGTGTCCATCTTCTTCTCCCATGGCCGAAAATCACTAAGGAGCCATAGCTAGGGTTTCTTCAACTTCCAAGCTTGATAGTAAGTGCATCCTAGCCCCGTTTTTAATGTTCTTCGTATTTTTGAGATCCTTATAGCTCGATTTAGCTATTTCTAGCTATATTTTGAGCTAGGGTTTATATTCAAAAATTTACCCATGTATGACATGCATGTATTTTGATGTTTTATGGAAGAATATGAAAGCTTGATGCATGATAAACATCTTTTTCTAAGTGATTTTCATGAGAAATGCATAAAAGGACCAAATTGCAAAAGTTATGAAAGTGGTCATACATGGGTAAATAGTGAAATTAGGGGCTGTTGTAGTTAAGAAAATGATTTGGCTAGGCTTAAAATGCAAGAAAGTTGAATAAAAATCATTTTACGAGCCTAGGGGAAAAAGTGTAATTATGTGAAAGTTTAGGGGCAAAATCATAATTTTGCCAAAGCATGATTCATGAGTCAATTTAGTCAATGTAAGTATTAAACAACTGAAATTGTTATTATAGATCAAGAAACACGAATCCCGGACCGAAACCGAGGCAAGAACAAGGTGTTGGACTAAATTGAACATCTACGCACATTTTGAGTACCGAGGTAAGTTTGTATGAAATTAAAGCTATACAATGTTATTCTACTTGTAATTACCTTATTTTATGAGAAACATATATAAATTCCATGAAGTTAATTTATGATGCTTTGATGAGATTAAAATGAGGATGTATTAAGTTTACGTCCCGGTTGAAGATTCGGTTTAACGAGGATACCTATGTCACGACATGAGATAAGGAAGGTCCCGTATAAGACCATGTCTGGGACATGGCATCGGCACCGAATGTAGGTCCCGTATAAGACCATATCTGGGATATGGCATCGGCACCGAACGTAGATTCCGTATAAGACATTGTCTGGGACATGGCATCGGCATCTAATAAGGAAGATCCCGTATAAGACCATATCTGCGATATGACATTGGCACCGAATAAGGAATGTCCCGTATAAGACCATGTCTGGGACATGGCCTTGGCAACAAAGGAAGATCTCGTGTAAGACCATATCTGGGATATGGCATCGACATCTATGTACGATATCGTATAAGACCATGTTTGGGACATGGCATCAACATCGAGTTAAGAGATCCCGTGTAAGACCATATCTGGGATATGGCATCGGCATCAAGAGGTGATCCCATGTAAGACCATATCTGGGATATGGCATTGGCATCGTAATATATGTGTGTGATGAGATTGAGTATCCTCCGATATTCCGAATAATTCAACGGGCAAAAGAGCTAAGTATGCAAAGATGGTAAGAGCTAAGCTATATAAAGATGACAAAGTGTAACAGTCCGGTTTATACCCTAGTCGGAACAGTGGTTTCGGGACCACAACTCCGAGTCAGTAAATTATTTTAATATTATTTTTTGTGCCGTTGGTATGTGACTAAGCGTGTGTTAAAGTTCTGTGAGTTAATTTGTTTGTCTGTGTGTTTAATTTGAGAAAATGACTAAATCGCATAAAAGATAAAAGTGGCCTTCTATTTAATTGAATGGCCTAATTGATGTGTCTTCTTTTGTATGAGGCCTTATGTTGTAAATTGTCCCTTTAGCAAGTTAGTGGACGGCAAGCTATTAATTGTATATGTTTTATGTGTTAAAGTTTATATTAATATTAGATATTATAAGTTATTATAATGAAACAAAAACATTAAAGAAAAGAAAAGAAAGCCATTATATTGTGTTCATCTTTCTATTTGACCGAAAATACCAAGAAAAAGAAAGGGTTTGAGTTTTTCTATATTCGGCCATCTCAAGTCAAAATTAAAGTAAGTTTGGTTTTAGACTTTGATGATTTTTATATTTTTGAGATTGTTGCTTAGTCTACTATCAAGCCCATGTTGTAATTTGAAGAATTGATGATATTTGTGAAATTTTCCATTGATGAAATGGTGAGATTTGTGATGTTTTATGGTGTTAAATGAAAGATATATGTTAGATGAATATATGTTGTTCTTGAATTTTTGATGAATTTAGTTAAATAGGGCTAAATTGATAAAATAGTATTTTTGAAGGATTAATTTGTGAAATAAATGAAATGTGAGGACTTATATGAGCATAGGTGACATTCGGTTAAGCATGAGTAATATGAAATTTGGTGTATTTTTTGAATTTGTGAAATAGGGACTAAAATGTCCAAATGTGAAAATATGAGGGCTAATTTGTAAACTGCCCTAAATATGTGATTTTGGATTGAATTGAATGTGTTGGTAAATAAAAGGGTTAAATTTGAATATGTTTAGATCAAGAACCGAGGAAAACAGACTTAGATCGTGGGAAAGCAAAAGTAACCGAGTAGCTGTTTCTGTTTTCGTTAAATCAAATCTGAGGTAAGTCATTATGCAAATAAACGTATTTTTATTGAATTGAGTATGTTCACATAACTATTGATAATGATGAATGTTTATGAGATGATGTATAAGTTAATTTTGATATAAGAACGACATAGTGGCAATGTCCGAGAAGTCCCGTACGAACCTAGGAATAGATAGGATTAGCTATGTCATGACATAGGTGTCTGTTCTGAAATATCATGTAAGACCACGTCTGGGACGTCGGCGTTGATATGAGATTTCGTGTAAGACCACGTCTGGGACGTTGGCATCGATACGAGATTTACGTGTAAGACCATGTCTGGGACATTGGCATCGTACTGATTTGTGTAAGACCTTGTCTAGGACAGTGGCAACGATATCTGAGTACATGTAAGACCTTGTCTAGGACGTTGGCATTGTACGACTATTTTGAGGTTTCTAAACATCTTATTAGATTTCAAACGGTTCAACGGGCAAGTCTGTGATATGAAAGGTTACGTGGATGATAAATCAGTTTCAGGTACGTTTAATAAGTACATAATGTGTGTATGAAAGGTAAGTATCTATATGAACTTACTAAAATGAATATGTGCAATGGAATGATGAGATGATATGTGAAATTATGCTGAGATAAACTATGTGTATATGTGGTAATGAGTTGAAGTATGTGATAAATTATGGCTAAACAATTGAGCCAAACTCTATGTGAGATGTATATGCTATGAGAACCATTATTGTCATAGTATAAATATGCTATGTGCATTTTAAGTTAAGTTTATTTGTATATGACTTACTAAGCTTTTGGAAAGCTTACTCTGTGTGTGTTTTCTCTGTTTTATAGATCGTTAAAGCTACTGAAGGCTCGGGGACAGTCGAGGATCGTCATCACACTATGCAAACTCATTTTGGTATCTTTTTGGAAATGTATATAGCTAGATATGACATGTATAAGCTAGTATTTTGGTGTAAGTTTGATGTATGAACTTAGCCATGTGATTTGGCTAGTTATGTGCTGGTAATATGCTTTAATGAATATGATAAATGGTGCATGTTTTGGTATGGTTTGATAGTATATGAAATGGTTAAGTTTATGGTAAATGTATGGATGAATTATGCTTGTGTATACATGAGTTTTAGTCTTGTAAATTGGCATGAAAGGAATTGGTTTGGAATGTAACACCCCTTAACCCATATCCGTCGCCGGATTAGGGTTAAAGGCGTTACCAGACAGATCGGAAACATTTTCAGAAGTTCATACATTCATCCATCAATCTCAAACATAATGTCCCTTAATACGGTCAATGAGACCTAAAACATGCTTATAAACCGGGTCGGGACTAAACCGGAACACATACGAAATTTCACGAAAATTTAAAACTTTTCTAAGTTTCAGGGGTTACACACCCGTGTAAGCAAGCCGTGTGCCTCCCACGGCTGCTGGATACCCCTGTGTGTCCTCCCCATGGTCGAATCTGACCTCACATCCACAGCCACCAAGCACACCCATGTGCCTTGGCCGTGGTCGAATCTGATTTCACATCCACGACCACCAAGCACGCCCGTGTGCCTTGGCCGTGGTCGAATCTGACTTTACACCCACGGCCACCCAGTACCCGTGTACTAAGGCCGTGTACTCTTAGGCCATATACTGACTTTCTCACACGGCTACTAGACACGCCCGTGTGTCTTGGCCGTGTGCTATTAGGCTAGCTACTGACTTAGCCCCATGGTCACTAGGCACGCCCATGTGCCACAACCGTGTGACATTATAGGCCATTTGCAAGGCCAAAATGTCACCCAATGGGTCATACCTACTAGTAAAATTATCAAGACATCTCCTGCCTATTTGACAACCAAAATCATACCAAAATAACCATCCAAATTACAAGGCTAAAACTCATATCATCACAAGCATAATTCATTCCTTTGCTTAATCAAAACTTGACCATTTCATGCATCAGCTAACCATGCCAAAAACATACTTCAATATCACATACATTCAAGCAATTTCTTAACCCATAGCTAGCCAAATCACATGGCTAAGTTCATATAACAAACTTATATCAAATACTAGCCTATACATGCCATATCAAGCTATATACATATCCAAAGTGTACCAAAAATGAGTTTAGTAGTGTGATGACGATCCTTAACGATCCCGAGCCTTCAGTAGCTTTAACGACCTATAAAACAGAGAAAACACACACATAGAGTAAGCTTTCCAAAAGCTTAGTAAGTCATAAATACAAACAAACTTAGCAACTATCACATATATACTTTGGTCCATGTACTTGACCATATTTATCACATTAATCAATTCAAAGTCTTATATAAACATAGCTCATTCATGCTTGCTCTCACATATCATATTGTTATTCCAATATACATAACCATCATAGTATGATCACATAGGTACTTACCTTATATACACACTTAGTGTATAAATCAATGTACCTGAAACGGATTTACAATTCACTTAGCCATTCATATCACAGACTTGCCCATTGAACCGTTAGGAACTAATAGGATACTCAGAAAGCTTGGAATAATAGTACAATGCCAACGTCCCAGACGAGGTCTTACATGAATTCAAATATCGATGCTAATGTCCCAGACGTGGTCTTATTCGTACAGATAATATCGATGCCAACGTCCCAAACGTGGTCTTACACGAATGTCAAATCAACGCCAACGTCCCGGACGTGGTCTTATATGATAAAAACAGAATAGATACCTATGTATTCCTAGGTTCGTACGGGACTTCTCGGACATTGTCGCTAAGTCGATCTTATCTCGAAAATCATTTGCATTACAACACATAAACATTCAATATCGACAATAGGCATATGAATATGCTAAACTCAATACAATTACATTTATTTGCAATATGACTTACCTCGGATTCGTTTTATCGGAAATAGAAACGGCTACTCGGTTACTTTCGCTTTCCCGCGATCTAAGTCCGTTTTCCTCGGTTCTTGATCTATACATGTTTAGAATTAACTCTTTTATTCACTAATTCATTCAATTCAGTCCAAGGACACACATTTAGGCCTATTTGCAATTTAACCCTCACATTTTCACAATTTATCAATTTAGTCCATTTTTCTCAAAACATCAAATTCACAAAATCATTACATACACATGCTTAGCCGAATATTCATACATATCATACAAGCCCATATTTTCCATCAAATTTTCAATTTAGTCCTTCAAGTTACCATTTTCTTAATTTAGCCCTAATTAGCTAATTTCATCAAAATTTCAAGAACAAAGTATGTTCATCTAGCTCAAATCTTTCATTTAACAACTAAGCTCATCAAAAAGTTCAACATATCATCAATGGCATATCACACAAACATCATCAATACACAAAATTGAGACATGGGCTTGATAGTAGACTAAGCAACGATTGCAAAAACGTAAAAATTATCAAAAATTGAAATCAAACATACCTTGAATTGAGCTTAGTAGTAGCCAAAAATCAAAAGAGTTAAACCCTTTATTCTTTCTCTAATATTCGGTCATAAAAACAAAGATGAACATGGCTTTTTCAATTGATTTTTATTTAATATCCTTTGTTTTATCAAATTACCTATTTAACCATTTAATAAACATTTAAAACAATTATACATTAAGGGCGTATTAGTCCTTTGTCCATCCACTATCTAAATATTGGCTTATTTGCCATATAAGGCCACCACCTTTAGAAGCCACAACAAATAGGTGCTTTGACATATAACATGCAATTTCACATTTAATGCAATTCAATCTTTTTGTCAAATTAAACACACAGACATACAAATTAACTTATGAAAATTTAACACATGCTTAATCACTTATCAACGGCACAGAAAATAATATTAAAATATTATACGAACTCGGATTTGTGGTCCCAAAACCACTGTTTCGACTAGGGTACAAACCGGACTGTTACAATTCTCCCCCCTTAGGGATTTTCGTCCCCGAAAATCTTACCGTTAAACAAAGTCAGATATTGTTGTCTCATTGAATCTTCAGGCTCCCATGTAGCCTCTTCTATACCGTGTCGATGCCATTATACTTTCACTAATGGAATTTTCTTATTTCTCAACTCTTTTACTTCACGAGCTAAGATACGGATCGGTTCCTCTTCGTATGACATATCAGATCGGATTTCATTTTCAGATGGGGCAATCACATGTGACGGATCGGATCGATATATACGGAGCATTGAGACATGAAATACATTATGTATCTTTTCTAGCTCAGAAGGCAACAACAATCGATATGCAACAGGTCCAACTCGCTCAATGATTTTATACGGCCCGATGAATCTCAGACTCAACTTGTCTTTACGTCCGAAATGAAGTACTTTCTTCCATGGTGATACTTTCAGAAATACTTTGTCGCCGATCTTAAATTCTATATCCTTTCGTTTTAAGTCCGCATAAGACTTCTGACGATTAGATGCTGCTTTCAAACAATCTCGGATCAATTTCACTTTCTATTCTGAGTCTTTTATCAAATCTACCCCGTGTAGCTTATTTTCACTGAGCTCAGTCCAATACAGAGGTGTAAGACATTTACGTCCGTACAAAGCTTCATATGGCACCATTTTGATGCTCGACTGAAAACTATTATTGTATGCAAATTCAATCAATGGCAAATACTGTTCTGACGAACCATTAAACTCAAGTATACAACATCTTAACATATCTTCAATAATCTGAATAATCCGCTCGGATTGACCATCTATTTGCAGATGAAAAGCTGTACTGAAATGCAGTTTCGTGCCTAAATCTTCTTGCAATTTCTTCCAGAACCTCGATGTAAATCTCGGGTCCCTATTTGACACAATAGATAGTGGCACCCCGTGCAATCTAACAATCTCAGAAATGTAAAGCTCGGCTAATCTATCAAGTGAATAGTCAGATCTTACCGGAATAAAATAGGCAGATTTAGTTAATCTATCAACTACGACCCATATAGCATCTTTCTTTCTCGGAGTTGGAGGCAAACCAGAAACAAAATCCATTGTCACTCTATCCCATTTCCACTCAGGAATTAGAATCGGTTGTAGCAACCCAGACGGAACTTGATGTTCAGCTTTAACTTGTTGACAGATTAAACATTTTGAAACAAAGTCAGAAATATCACGCTTCATACCAGACCACCAATAGTGTCGCCTCAAATCATGGTACATTTTAGTACTCCCCGGATGAACAGATAGATGACTATTATGTGCTTCATTCAAAATTAACTAAATCAACTCCGAATATCTTGGAACACAGATACGATCTCAGAATTTCAAGCAATTATCAACAACTCGAAATTCAGATTCATAATTCGAATCACACTGAGCTCGCTTCGCTAATAACTCATTATCAGATTGCAAAAACGTAAAAATTATCAAAAATCGAAATCAAACATACCTTGAATTGAGCTTAGTAGTGGCCGAAAATCAAAAGAGTTAAACCCTTTATTCTTTCTCTAATATTCGGTCATAAAAACAAAGATGAACATGGCTTTTTCAATTGATTTTTATTTAATATCCTTTGTTTTATCAAATTACCTATTTAACCATTTAATAAACATTTAAAACAATTATACATTAAGGGCGTATTAGTCCTTTGTCCATCCACTATCTAAATATTGGCTTATTTTCCATATAAGGCCACCACCTTTAGAAGCCACAACAAATAGGTGCTTTGACATATAACATGCAATTCCACATTTAATGCAATTCAATCCTTTTGTCAAATTAAACATACAGACAGACAAATTAACTTACGGAAATTTAACACATGCTTAATAACTTATCAACGGCACAGAAAATAATATTAAAATATTATACAGACTCGGATTTGTGGTCCCGAAACCACTGTTCCGACTAGGGTACAAACCGGACTGTTACATGGAATGTAGAGATTGGATGATTATTTTGATATGTTTTTGGTTGTCAAATGTGCATGAAATGTATTGGTAATTTGTTTGTAGGTATGACCCTAATGTGGGTGGCATTTTGGCCTTGTAAATGGCCTGTTTTGCCACACGGTTGTGGCACACGGGCGTGCCTGATGACCGTGGGTGTAAGTCAATATTTAGCTAAGAGTGCACGGCCTTGGCACACGGGCGTGCCTAATAGCCGTGTGGTTTAGTTAGAATTGACCACGGACAAGGTACACGGCCATGCTTGATGGCCATGGAATTAAGTCAGGTTCGATCACGGGGGAGACACAAGGGCGTGTCTAGCAGCCGTGGGAGGCACACAGCCTACCCACACGGGCGTCTAACCCCTGAAACTTAGAAAAGTTTTAAATTTTTGAGAATTTCCGTATGTGTTCCGATTTAGTCCCGACTCTGTCTAAAGTTTAACTAAGGTATCGTTGACCTATAGTTGGGACATGATGAGTGTGATTGATGAATTATTTTACGAATTGTCTGTTAAAGTTTTCGATCTGTCCGGTAACACCTTTAACCCTAATCTGGCGACGGATACGGGATAGGGGTGTTACATTTGGTTGGCATTAGAGCTATGTTTAGTCGATTCTCGGACTAACGTAGCGTGTCAGAGTCTAGCTATACATGCCATATATCTGAATTGTGATAGTGTGATGAATCCTGACGTGTAAAATGTGATTTTCGTATAGCAATAGATCCCGAAAGAGCCGTAGATGATGACGTAGAAAGTAATGCGCCTGCTCCCACTGAAGGGACAGTGCCCTCCGATCTGAGACCGGTTACGAGTGGTCAAGAGGGAGAAGCTAAACAAGCTTTCTTCCAGATGATGAGTGAGTGGTTCACTCAGTTTGTTAGAAATAACCCGACTGTTTCGCAACCTCCGCCCCCGGTTAATCCCCTTCAGACTACAGTTGTGCTACCGGTTATTTATCCGAGTCTGTTGAATAAGCCTCCAGTTGACAAGATTCGTAAATATGGGGCTAATGAGTTTAGGGCTACTAATGTTGATGATGCTGAAAAGGCCGAGTTCTGGCTAGAAAACACAATCTGGGTATTCGATGAAATGTCTTTAACTCCAGATGAAAGTATTAAATATGTTGTTTCGTTATTACGGGATGCAGCCTATCATTGGTGGAAAACCCTAACTTCTGTTGTTTCGAAAGAACGAGTCACGTAGGACTTCATTCAGATTGAGTTTTGGAAGAAATATATCAATGAGAGATTCATCGATCAGAAACGAAAGGAATTTCTGGAACTGAAACAGGGCCTAATGTCTGTTACGGAATATGAACGAGAGTTTGTAAAACTGAGTCAATATGCTCGTGAATGTGTATCCACTGAGGCAACAATGTGCAAAAGATTCGAAGATGGCCTTAATGAGGATATCTGCTTATTAGTCGGGATTTTAGAGATAAAAGAGTTCGTTGTGCTAGTTGACCGAGCGTGTAAAGCTGAAGCACTCGGGAAAGATAAACGAAAAGCGGAGTCTGAAGCTAGAGATGTGAGAAAGAGATTTCAAAGTAGATCATTTCAGCCTACTTCAAAGAAATTCTGAGATGAGCATAATCGTTCAAAGGCTAATGTGGGACAATCGAATATAGATCGAGCTAGATCACAGTTGAGCTCCAAAACTCTGACAACTTTAATAGCAAGTGTTGGAAATGTCCGTTTTGAAAGACCCGAGTGTAAGCATTATGGAAAAAGGTATCCGGGAAATTGAAGATTGAATGACCGGGCTTGCTTTAGATGTGGATCATTAGATCATTTTGTTCGAGATTGCCCGGAGTCCGTTGAGCCAGAGACTGTTCAGAACCCGAGATCTGATAATGCACCAGCGAGAGGTAGATTTACGCATAATGTCAGAAATGTCAGTGGTAGTCAGAGAACTACTAGAGATACTATTGTGAGATCCAAAGCTAGAGCACCTGCCAGAGCATATGCTATTCGAGCTCGTGAGGAAGCTTCATCTCCTGATGTTATAACTGGTACTTTTAAACTTTATGATACTTATGTGATTGCATTGATAGACCCTGATTCTACTCATTCGTATATATGCATGAATTTGGTAATCAGTAAGACTTTGCCTGTAGAGTCTACTGAGTTTGTTATAAAAGTATCGAACCCCTTAGGTAAAAGTGTCCTTGTTGACAAAGTATGTAAGAACTACCCGTTAATGTTCCGAGATATCTGTTTCCCTGCTGATCTGATGCTATTACCTTTTGATGAGTTTGATATAATTCTGGGTATGGACTGGCTGACATTGCATGATGCTGTTGTGAACTGTAAAAGAAAAACTATTGATTTGAGATGTCTGAATGATGAAATAGTTAGAGTTGAGTCTAATGACCTGAATGGATTACCTTCTGTGATATCTGTATTGAAAGCTCAGAGTTATATGAAAAAGGGTTACGAGGCATACTTTGCTTATGTAATTGATTTGAAAGTGTCTGAAAAGAAAGTTGATTCAGTGTCAGTCGTTTGTGAGTTTTCTGATGTATTCTCTGAAGAACTATCGGGTTTGCCTCCGATACGTGAAGTTGAATTTGGTATTTAATTGTTGCCTGGTACTACACCTATTTCGATAGCTCCGTATAGAATGGCACCAACAGAGTTGAAAGAATTAAAGTCACAATTGCAAGAGTTGACTGACAGAGGGTTCGTTAGACCGAGTTTCTCACCTTGGGGTACTCCCATTCTGTTTGTGAAAAAGAAAGATGGCACGATGAGAATGTGCATTGACTACCATCAGTTGAACAAAGTGACCATAAAGAAAAAATATCCGTTGCCCAGGATTGACGATTTGTTTGATCAGTTAAAAGGAGCTACTGTGTTTTCGAAGATAGATCTGAGATCGGGTTACTATCAGTTGCGAGTAAAAGATTCAGATATTTTGAAAACTGCCTTCAGAACGAGGTACGGGCATTATGAATTTTTAGTTATGCCATTTGGACTAACAAATGCTCCTACTGTTTTTATGGATTTGATGAATAGAATTTTCAGACCGTACCTAGATCGATTTGTTGTTGTATTCATAGACGACATTCTGATTTATTCACGGGATGAGATTGAACATGCCGAACATCTAAGAATTGGGTTGCAAACTCTGAGAGAAAAGCAATTGTATGCGAAATTCAGCAAATGTGAATTCTGGTTACACGAGGTTAGTTTTCTGGGACATATTGTATCAAAGATCGTATACGTGTTGACCCGAGCAAGATTTTGCTATCTTGGATTGGAAACCTCCAAAGAATGTATCTAAAATTCGTAGTTTTCTGGGACTTACTGGTTATTATCGCAGATTTGTAAAAGGCTTTTCGACGATAGCTACTCCGTTAACTAGATTACTTCAGAAAGATATAAGGTTTGAATGGTCCGATAAATGTCAGAAAAGCTTTGATCAGTTGAAAACTCTATTAACTGAAGCTCCAGTTTTGGTACAGCCAAAATCAGGCAAAGAGTTTGTAATTTACAGTGATGCTTCGTTAAATGGTCTGGGATGTGTTCTGATGAAAGAAGGCAAAGTTATAGCTTATGCCTCTAGACAACTAAAGCCACATGAGAAGAATTATCCGACGCACGACCTTGAGTTAGCTGCAATTGTGTCCGCATTAAAGATTTGGCGACACTATCTGTTTGGTGAGAAATGTCACGTATTTTTGGATCATAAAAGCTTAAAGTATCTGATGACTCAGAAAGATTTGAATCTGCGTCAAAGAAGATGGTTAGAGTTGTTGAAAGACTACGAGCTTGTGATAGATTATCATCTGGGTAAAGCAAATGTAGTTGCCGATGCTTTTAGTAGGAAAACATTGTTTGCACTACGTGCTTTGAATGCTCAATTAGATCTGTCTGATGATAGTTCAGTGTTAGTTGAATTGAAAGCGAAACCGTTGTTTTTGCAACAAATAATTGATGCTCAAAAAGTTGATAATGAAATGTTAGCGAAACGAGCTCAGTGCGATTCTAATTCTAATTCTGATTTTCGAGTTGTTAATGATTGCTTGAGATTTCGAGATCGTATCTGTGTTCCAAGAAACCCTGAGTTAATTCAGTTGATTTTGAATGAAGCACATAACAGTCATTTATCTGTTCATCCGGAAAGTACAAAGATGTACCATGATCTGAAGTAACATTATTGGTGGTCTGGTATGAAACGAGATATCTCTGATTTCGTATCGGAATGCTTAGTCTATCAGCAAGTGAAAGCAGAACATCAGGTTCCGTCTAGTTTGTTACAGTCGATTCTGATTCCCGAGTGGAAATGGGATAGAGTGACGATATATTTTGTTTCTGGATTGCCTCTGACTCCGAGAAAGAAAGTTGCAATTTAGGTCATAGTTGATCGATTGACGAAATCTGCCCATTTTATTCCGGTACAATCAGATTTCTCACTTGAAAAGTTAGTCGAGCTTTACATTTCTGAGATTGTGAGATTGCACGGAGTGCCATTGTGTATTGTGTCTGATAGAGATCCGCGACTTACATCAAGATTCTGGAAGAAATTGCAAGAAGCCTTAGGCACGAAACTACATTTTAGTACAGTTTTTCATTCGCAAACGGATGGTCAATCCGAGCGGATCATTCAAATTCTTGAGGATATGTTAAGATGTTGCATCCTTGAGTTTAATGGTACGTGGGAACAATATCTACCATTGATTGAGTTTGCGTATAATAATAGTTTTCAGTCGAGCATTAAAATGGCACTTTATGAAGCTTTGTACGGATGTAGATGTCGTACACCTCTGTATTGGACCGAGCTCAGTGAAAATAAGCTACACGAGGTTGATTTGATAAAAGACACTGAACAAAAAGTAAAAGTAATCCGAGATAGTTTAAAAGCAGCATCTGATCGTCAGAAATCCTATGCAGATTTGAAACGTAAAGAGATTGAATTTGAAATTGGTGACAAAGTGTTTCTAAAGGTGTCTCCGTGGAAGAAATTACTCCGATTTGGACTTAAGGCAAGTTGAGTCCGAGGTTCATTGGGCCATATGAGGTTATTGAACGAGTTGGGCCAGTTGCGTATAGATTGTCATTGCCCTCTGAGCTAGAAAAGATACATAATGTATTCCATGTTTCGATGCTCCGTAGATACCGTTCTGATCTGTCACATGTGATCACTCCGTCTGAGATTGAAATCCGATCTAATATGACTTATGAAGAGGAACCAATCCGTATCTTAGCTCGTGAAGTGAAAGAATTGCGAAACAAGAAAATTCCGTTAGTGAAAGTGTTGTGGCATCGACACGAAATAGAAGAGGCTACGTGGGAGCCTGAAAAATCAATGAAACAGCATAATCCGAATCTGTTTAACGGTAAGATTTTTGGGGACGAAAATCCCTAAGGGGGGAGAATTGTAACAGTCCGGTTTATACCCTAGTCGGAACAGTGGTTTCGGGACCACAACTTCGAGTCAGTAAATTATTTTAATATTATTTTCTGTGCCGTTGGTATGTGACTAAGCATGTGTTAAAGTTTCGTGAGTTAATTTGTCTGTCTGTGTGTTTAATTTGAGAAAAAGACTAAATCGCATAAAAGGTAAAAGTGGCCTTCTATTTAATTGAATGGCCTAATTGATATGTCTTCTTTTGTATGAGGCCTTATGTTGTAAATTGGTCCTTTAGCAAGTTAGTGGACGGTAAGCTATTAATTGTATATGTTTTATGTGTTAAAGTTTATATTAATATTAGATATTATAAGTTATTATAATGAAACACAAACATTAAAGAAAAGAAAAGAAAGCCATTATATTGTGTTCATCTTTCTATTTGACCGAAAATACCAAGAAAAAGAAAGGGTTTGAGTTTTGCTATATTCAGCCATCTCTAGTCAAAATTAAGGTAAGTTTGGTTTTAGACTTTGATGATTTTTATGTTTTTGAGATTGTTGCTTAGTCTACTATCAAGCCCATGTTGTAATTTGAAGAATTGATGATATTTTTGAAATTTTCCATTGATGAAATGGTGAGATTTGTGATGTTTTATGGTGTTAAATGAAAGATATATGTTAGATGAATATATGTTTTTCTTGAATTTTTGATGAATTTAGCTAAATAGGGCTAAATTGATAAAATAGTATTTTTGAAGGATTAATTTGTGAAATAAATGAAATGTGAGGACTTATATGAGCATAGGTGACATTCGGTTAAGAATGAGTAATATGAAATTTGGTGTATTTTGTGAATTTGTGAAATAGGGACTAAAATGTCCAAATGTAAAAATATGAGGGCTAATTTGTAAACTACCCTAAATATGTGATTTTGGATCGAATTGAATGTGTTGGTAAATAAAAGGGTTAAATTTGAATATGTTTAGATCAAGAACCGATGAAAACGGACTTAGATCGCGGGAAAGCGAAAGTAACCGAGTAGCCGTTTCTGTTTCTATTAAATCGAATCCGAGGTAAGTCATTATGCAAATAAACGTATTTGTATTGAATTGAGTATGTTCACATAACTATTGATAACGATGAATGTTTATGAGATGATGTATATGTGAATTTCGATATAAGAACGACATAGTGGCAATGTCCGAGAAGTCCCGTACAAACCTAGGAATAGATGGGATTAGCTATGTCATGACATAAGTGTCTGTTCTGAAATATCATGTAAGACCACGTCTGGGACATCGGTGTTGATATGAGATTTCATGTAAGACCACGTCTGGTACGTTGGCATCGATACGAGATTTACGTGTAAAACCATGTCTAGGACATTGGCATCGTATTGATTTGTGTAAGACCCTGTCTGGGATAGTGGCAACGATATTTGAGTACATGTAAGACCTCATCTGGGACGTTGGCATTGTACGACTATTCTGAGGTTTCTGAACATCCTTTTAGATTCCGAACGGTTCAACGGGCAAGTCTGTGATTTGAAAGGTTACATGGATTATAAATCTGTTTCAGGTACGTTTAATAAGTACATAATGTGTGTATGAAAGGTAAGTATCTATATGAACTTACTAAAATTAATATGTGCAATGGAATGATGAGATGATATGTGAAATTATGCTGAGATGAACTATGTGTATATGTGGTAATGAGTTGAAGTATGTGATAAATTATGGCTGAACAATTGAGCCAAACTCTATGTGAGATGTATATGCTATGAGAACCATTATTGTCATAGTATAAATATGTTATGTGCATTTTAAGTTAAGTTTATTTGTATATGACTTACTAAGCTTTTAGAAAGCTTACTCTGTGTGTGTTTTCTCTGTTTTATAGATTGTTAAAGCTACTGAAGGCTCGGGGACAGTCGAAGATCGTCATCACACTACGCAAACTCATTTTGGTATCTTTTGGAAATGTATATAGCTAGATATGGCATGTATAAGCTAGTATTTTGGTGTAAGTTTGATGTATGAACTTAGTCATGTGATTTGGCTAGTTATGTGTTGGTAATATGCTTTAATGAATATGATAAATGGTGCATGTTTTGGTATGGTTTGATAGCATATGAAAGGGTTAAGTTTATGGTAAATGTATGGATGAATTATGCTTGTGTATACATGAGTTTTAGTCTTGTAAATTGGCATGAAAGGAATTGGTTTGGAATGTAGAGATTGGATGATTATTTTGATATGTTTTTGGTTGTCAAATGTGCATGAAATGTATTGGTAATTTGTTTGTAGGTATGACCCTAAAGTGGGTGGCATTTTGGCCTTGTAAATGGCCAGTTTTGCCACACGGTTGTGGCATACGGGCGTGCCTGATGACCGTGGGTGTAAGTCAGTATTTAGCTAAGAGTGCACGGCCATGGCACACGGGCGTGCCTAATAGCCGTATGGTTTAGTCAGGATTGACCACGGCCAAGGTACACGGGCGTGCTTGATGGCCGTGGAATTAAGTCAGGTTCGACCACGGGGGAGACACATGGGCGTGTCTAGCAGCCGTGGGAGGCACACGGCCTCCCCACACGGGCGTGTAACCCCTGAAACTTAGAAAAGTTTTAAATTTTTGAGAATTTTCATATGTGTTCCGGTTTAGTCCCGACTCTGTCTAGAGTTTAACTAAGGTCTCGTTGACCTATAGTTGGGACATGATGAGTGTGATTGATGAATCATTTTACGAATTGTCTGTTAAAGTTTCTGATCTGTCTGGTAACACCTTTAACCCTAATCCGGTGACGGATACGGGATAGGGGTGTTACACAAAGAGTTACATTTAAGTGAAAGATGATTACGATTTAAGTTTATATTTATGAAAGCATAAGTGCTACATTATGTGATGAAGTGATACAGGTATCATGAGTAAAATACGAGTTATGATACCCTAATGTGATATGTAATGGGTAAGCTTAAGTATGAGTAAGTATGTAAAAATACTTGAGAACTTATGTTATAATTGTTCTATGAGATGAATGAATTTTTCCATGAGCATTTATGTTGCTATTTTAATTCATGCAAACTTACTAAGCTATATGCTTACCCCTCTCTTTTCCTTTTTCCTTGTTGTATCGCCAAGCGAGCTCGGGGATCGTAAGACGTCGGAGCTCAGATCACACTATCAACTAATCTTTGGTGTAGTAAAGTTGATTCATTTTGAGTATGACATGTATAGGAACTTGGTCATTTTGTGCTATGTCATATTTGAAAGCCAAAGTGTTGGCTATTAATGTTATACACCCATTTTGTAAATGGCCATTAGTATTTGGCCAATAAATGTCAAGTTTATTATTTTAATAATGATGATTTTAATGAAGTAAATATTCATGCAATAGATGGAGTAAAATGTGAGATGTATGAATGATGAATAGGGATTCTTCCTAGTATATTATTGCCATATTATATGTTGCTTGAGTTGGCATATATGTGTTTATGTTTCACGGTGGCAATTGGCTTGGTAAATAGCCTTCTAATTGTCCACGGGTAGACACACGCAGGCGTGTGTCTAGGCAGTGTGTAACACACAACCAACCCCATGGGTGTGTTGACAGTCAGCCGTGTCCCCTCGCATCAAATTTGCGAGAGTTTGATTCGCCACACGGCCGGCACATGGGCGTTGCCTAGGCCGTGCACTTAAAGGATTGCTGACGTCATAAACAGAATACAAGGGTTTTCTCACACGGGTGAGGACACGGGCGTGTCTAGGCCGTGTGGAGGACACGGGCCCGGACACGGGCGTGTGTCCGGCCGTGTGAAAATCCCTGTAGGTTCGAAATGAAAAATAAATTCCACACGGGCTGGGAACATGGGCGTGTGTGACCACACGGCCTGCCCACACAGGCGTGTTCCATTTCACACGGGCGTGTAACCCTGTTTTGAGCAAAAAAAATTCTAAGTGCGTAAAAGTTTCTGGATTGGTTCCGAACTATTTCGATCGTATGTTTAGGGCCTCGTAGGCTCATGATAGGGTAGTATTGCGCACGAATGAAAAGTTTTAAATTGAAATGAAATTTTACAGCCCAATGCCGTATGTTAAAGAAAGTAAAGTACGGTAATCCTCGTATCCGATTCCAGTATGGAATACGGGTAAGGGGTGTTACATTAAGTGGTATCAGAGCTACGGTCTAGTCAATTCTCGGACTAACGTAGCGTATGCATGAGTCTAGATATACATGCCATACGTATGAGTAATTGTATTATGATAGTTTGACGACTCCTGACGATTTAAATTGTGTTTTTATATAGTAAATGGATCCCGAAAGAGCTATGGTGGATGATGTAGAAAGTAACGCGCCAGCTCCCACGAAAGGGGACGCGGCACGATCGAAAATGAAAATAGGACCGCCATCATAAGCGGAGAGGAGGAGAAGAGGCTAGGGAAGCCTTTCTCCACATATGAACGCATGGTATACGGAGTTCGTTCGTACGAACCCGAATGCACAACCCCCTCCTCCCCCACCTATTCCTCAGCCTACCCCTGTAGCTCCCCAAGTGGTAGAAGTAATAAGGAGAGAAAAGCCTTCGATTGACAGGATCCAAAAATAAGGGGCCGAGGAATTCCGAGCCAGTAAGGACGACGATCCAGAAAGAGCAGAATTTTGGCTTGAAAATACCATCCGGGTATTTGATGAGTTATCTTGCACCCCTGAAAAGTGCATGAAGTGTGTGGTGTCTCTTTTGAGAGATTCTGCTTATCAGTGGTGGAACACCCTTGTGTCGATTGTACCAAGGGAAAGGATAACATGAGAGTTTTTCCAAGAAGAATTCCGGAAAAAGTATATCAGCCAAAAGTTTATCGATTAGAAAAAAAAAGGAATTCCTTGAACTGAAACAAGGAAAAATGACAGTAACTGAATATGAGCATGAATTTGTAAGGCTCAGCAAGTACGCTCGGGAATGTGTGTCCTCCGAAGCCATCATGTGTAAGTGGTTCGAGGACGGATTAAATGAAGATATCAGATTATTCGTTGGTGTCCTTGAATTGAAGGAATTTGTTGTGCTAGTGGGTCGAGCTTGTAAAGCCGAGGAATTGGTGAAAGAGAAAATAAAAGTTGAGATGGAGTCTCGTGACTCAAGAAAAAGATAATCGAATAAGTCGTTTCAATCCTCGTCCAAGAAGTTGAGAGACTTCCCTACCCGATCAGCTACTTCAGTCGGGTTTTCAAACAGAAGTAAGAGTAAACAGTACTCGGGGATTAAAGCTCAGACCACTTCAGTTGCTAGTGTTGGGAACACACGACCTAATAGGCCGAAATGTTCACAATGTGGCAGACGACATCCCGGTAAGTGCCGAGCCCATGAGAGAGCCTATTTTAAGTGTGGTTCCCAAGATCATTTTATTAGAGAGTGCTTGAGATGGTTGAAAAAGAAAAAATTCAGAGTACAAGGTCAGGAAGTACCAATAGAGGGAAACCGCAGAGAAACCCGAGAAGTGGAACGAGTAGCAAGAGTAATCCCAGAGAGCAGGCTGCAAGATCTGAGGGTAGAGCGCTTGCGAGGACCTATGCCATTCGCGCTCGCGAAGAGGCGTCATCCCCTGATGTAATTACGGGTACATTTTCTCTCGATGATACTAATATTATTGCTTTAATTGATCCGGGATCTACCCACTCATATATTTACATGAAATTAGTATCTAGTATGAGCATGCCCGTAGAGTCCACAGAGTTTGTGATAAAAGTGTCCAATCCTTTAGGCAGTGTGTTAGTTGATAAGGTATGCAAAGACTGCCCATTGATGATTAGAGGTCATTATTTTAAGGCAAATCTCATGCTATTGCCATTTGATGAATTTGATATAATTCTTGGTATGGACTGGTTAACCACTCATGATGTGACGGTAAATTGTGAAAAGAAATACATTGAATCGAGATGTGAAAATGGTGACACCCTTCGTGTTGAATCAGATGAACAAGACAGACTGCCTGTAGTGATCTCTCATATGTCTGCCCAGAAATATGTAAGAAAGGGATACGAGGCATATCTTGCCTTTGTGATGAATGCCAAAGAATCTGAGTTAAGAATTGAATCAGTACCGATAGTATGCGAGTACCCAAATGTATTCCCAGAAGAGTTGCCAGGGTTACCTCCGATGAGAGAAATTGAATTTGGCATTGAGTTAGCCCCTGGTACTGCACCTATATCGATTGCTCAGTATAGAATGGCTCCAACTGAGTTGAAAGAGTTAAAAGCACGTTGCAAGAGTTAACGGACAAAGGCTTTGCAAGACCAAGTTATTCTTCATGGGGTGCTCCAGTGCTATTTGTGAAAAAGAAAGATGGTTCCATGAGGTTATGTATAGATTACCGACAGCTTAATAAGGTAACCGTGAAGAACAAGTACCCATTGCCAATGATCGACGATTTATTTGATCAATTGAAGGGAGCCACTTTGTTTTCCAAGATTTATTTGAGGCCCGGTTATTACCAATTGAGGGTCAAAGATTCAGATATGCCGAAAACCGCATTTCGGACAAGGTATGGGCACTATGAATTTTTGGTCATGCCTTTCGGTTTAACAAATGCCCCTGTCGTGTTTATGGATTTAATGAACCCCATCTTTCGGCCATACTTAGATAAATTTGTTGTGGTTTTTATTGATGACATACTGATATATTCTCGTGATGAGAATGAGCATCCGGAGCACTTGAGGAAGGTATTACAGATTTTACAAGATAATCAGTTGTATGCCAAGTTTAGCAAGAGTGAGTTTTGGCTCAAAGAGGTTGGGTTTCTGGGACACATTGTCTCGGGAGATGGAATCCGGGTAGACCCAAGCAAAATTTCGGTCATTGTTAATTGGAAACCTCCAAGAAATGAATCAAAGGTCAGAAGTTTTCTAGGCCTAGCTGGCTATTACCGATGATTTGTCAAGGGATTTTCCATGATAGCGACTCCGATGACGAGACTATTACAGAAAGATGTAAAGTTTGAATGGACAGTGAAATGCCAACAGAGTTTCAAAAAAATTAAAGGCATTATTGACTGAGGCTCCAATTCTAGTGCAACCCGAACCGAGAAAGGAATTCGTGATCTACAACGATGCATCCTTGAATGGATTGGGCTGTGTAGTTATGCAGGAAGGCAAGGTGATAGCGTATGCCTCTAGACAGTTAAAGCCACATGAGAAGAACTACCCAACACATGATTTAGAGTTGGCTGCCATCGTGTTTGCATTAAAAATATGGAGACACCATTTGTATGGTGAAAAATGTCGGATATTCACTGATCATAAAAGCTTAAAGTACTTGATGACTCA
The DNA here is from genome assembly GCA_025698515.1 of Gossypium sturtianum. Classification (NCBI taxonomy): domain Eukaryota; kingdom Viridiplantae; phylum Streptophyta; class Magnoliopsida; order Malvales; family Malvaceae; genus Gossypium; species Gossypium sturtianum. Next base: position 107,467,025 of record CM046955.1, read on the forward strand.
AAAGGAATTAAACTTAAGGCAACGGAGATGGTTAGAGTTGATCAAGAATTATGAGCTAGTCATTGATTACCACCCGGGATAGGCGAATGTGGTCGCCGATGCTTTGAGTAGAAAGTCCTTATTCGCATTAAGAGCTATTAATACACAAGTGACTTTGTCAGATGATGGTATCATTCTAGCTGAGTTGAGGGCTAGACCGATGTTTTTTCAAGAGATTTACGAGGCTCAAAAAGATGACAGCGACTTGCAAGCCAAAAGAGTTCAGTGTGATTCGGGAGTTGAGTCTGACTTCCGGATTAATTCTGATGGATGCTTGATGTTCAGAGACAGAGTCTGTGCACCGAGGAATGATGAGCTTATTCGGAAGATCTTACACGAGGCACATAGCGGATGTCTATCTGTATATCCGGGCAGTACAAAAATGTATAACGATTTAAAGAAATGGTATTGGTGGCCGAGTATGAAGAAAGATATTTCTGAGTTTGTATCAAGATGTTTAATTTGTCAACAAGTGAAAGCTGAACACCAAGTACCTTCAAGTTTGCTTCAACCTATCATGGTTCCCGAGTGGAAATGATACCGTGTTACCATAGACTTTGTGACGGGTTTGCCGTTGACACCGAGAAAGAAAGATGCTGTATGGGTCGTAGTCGATAGACTTACGAAGTCAGCCCACTTTATACCGGTACGTGTTGACTATTCACTTGATAAGTTAGCAAACTTGTATGTTTCTGAGATTGTAAGGCTTCATGGAGTGCCTTTATCGATTATATCGGATAGAGATCCAAGATTCACATCCCACTTTTAGAAAAAGTTACAAGATGCTTTGGGCACAAAGTTGAGTTTTAGTACGACTTTTCACCCCCAAACTGACGGACAGTCGGAGAGATTAATACAGATACTTGAGGATATGCTCCGGAGTTGTGTTCTTGAGTTTCAGGGCAGCTGGAAAAAGTATTTACTGTTGGTGGAGTTTGCATACAATAACAATTTTCAGTCGAGTTTGAAAATGGAACCTTATGAGGCTTTGTATGAGCATAAATGTCGAACGCCTTTGTATTGGACTGAACTCAAGGAAAATCAGATTCACGGGGTCAATCTAGTCAGAGAAATCGAGGAGAAGGTAAAAATAATCCGTGACTGTTTAAAAGCTGCCTCTGATAGACAGAAATTCTACTCGGACTTAAAACGAAAAGAGATTGAATTTCAAGTTGGTGATAATGTATTCTTGGAAGTGTCACCATGGAAGAAAGTTCTCCGATTTGGCCGAAAAGGCAAATTGAGTCCGCGTTTTATCGGACCATATGAGATTACCGAGAGGATAGGACCGGTAGCTTATCAATTGGCGCTGCCGTCTGAGTTAGAAAAGATACATGATGTATTTCACGTGTCCATGTTGCGACATTACCGATCAGATCCTTCGCATGTGATTACACCGACAGAGGTTGAAATTCAACCCGACATGACATATAGCGAAGAACCGGTTAAGATTCTAGCACGGGAAGTTAAACAGCTAAGGAATAAAAGTATAAGTCTCGTGAAAGTATTATGGCAAATACATGGGGTAGAAGAGGCTACATGGGAGCCCGATGAGGCTATGAGAAACCAGTACCCAAACCTTTTTATCGGTAAGATTTTAGAGGACTAAAATCCTAAGGGGAGAAGAATTGAATGACCGATTTAGGGCCTAGTCGAGATAGTGGTTGCGAGACCACAAATCCACAGTAGAAATATGTGTTTTATGATTTTTATGAAGCTTATGATGTGGTTGCATGATTGTGTGAAAATTTCATGAGGAAGTTTTATTAATTAGTGATCAATTGGTCCATTAGGACTAAATTGCAAAGAATAGAAAATATGAGATTCTAGAAAATTCAAGTATGAAATAGAATTATAAAAATTACTAGAGGTCTTTATTTAGCAATTAGACCATTATATGTTTAGATGGACAAAAATAGACATAGGAAGGAAAAATCTCAAGAAAGGACCATTAAGGGCATTTTTGTCATTTGGTAAATAAAAGATTAAAAAGGGAAAAAGAAGTCAAAATTGTGTCCATCTTCTTCTCCCATGGTCGAAAATCACTAAGGAGCCATAGCTAGGGTTTCTTCAACTTCCAAGCTTGATAGTAAGTGCATCCTAGCCCCGTTTTTATGTTCTTCGTATTTTTGAGATTCTTATAGCTCGATTTAGCTATTTCTAGCTATATTTTGAGCTAGGGTTTATATTCAAAAATTTACCCATGTATGACATGCATGTATTTTGATGTTTTATGGAAGAATATGAAAGTTTGATGTATGATAACCATCTTTTTCTAAGTGATTTTCATGAGAAATGCATAAAATGACCAAATTGCAAAAGTTCTGAAAGTGGTCAAACATGGGTGAAATAGTGGAAATTAGGGGCTGTTGTAGTTAAGATTATGATTCGGCTAGGCTTAAAATGCAAGAAAGTTGAATAAAAATCATTTTACGAGCCTAGGGGAAAAAGTGTAATTATGTGAAAGTTTAGGGGCAAAATCGTAATTTTGTCAAAGCATGATTCATGAGTCAATTTAGTCAATTTGAGTATTAAACAAGTGAAATTTTTATTATAGATCAAGAAACACGAAGCCCAGACTAAAACCGAGGCAAGAACAAGGTGTTGGACTAAATTGAACATCAACGCACATTTTGAGTACCGAGGTAAGTTTGTATGAAATTAAAGCTATACAATGTTATTCTACTTGTAATTACCTTATTTTATGAGAAACATATATAAATTCCATGAATTTAATTTATGACGCTTTGATGAGATTGAAATGAGGATGTATTAAGTTTACGTCCCGGTTGAAGATTCGGTTTAACGAGGATACCTATGTCACGACATGAGATAAGGAAGGTCCCGTATAAGACCATGTCTGAGACATGGCATCGGCACCAAATGTAGGTCCCATATAAGACCATATCTGGGATATGGCATCGGCACCGAACGTAGATTCCGTATAAGACCTTGTCTGGGACATGGCATCAGCATCGAATAAGGAAGGTCCCGTATAAGACCATATCTGGGATATGGCATCGGCACCGATTAAGGAAGGTCCCGTATAAGACCATGTCTGGGACATGGCCTCGACACCAAAGGAAGATCTCGTGTAAGACCATATTTTGGATATGGCATCGACATCTATGTACGATCTCATATAAGACCATGTCTGGGACATGGCATCGACATCGAGCTAAGAGATCCCGTGTAAGACCATATCTGGGATATGGCATCGGCATCAAGAGGTGATCCCATGTAAGACCATATCTGGGATATGGCATTGGCATCGTAACGTATGTGTGATGAGATTGAGTATCCTCCAATATTCCGAGTAATTCAACGGGCAAAAGAGCTAAATATGCAAAGATGGTAAGAGCTAAGCTATATAAAGATGACAAAAGTTACATTTAAGTGAAAGATGATTACGATTTAAGTTTATATTTATGAAAGCATAAGTGCTACATTATGTGATGAAGTGATACAGGTACCATGAGTAAAATACGAGTTATGATACCCTAATGTGATATGTAATGGGTAAGCTTAAGTATGAGTAAGTATGTCAAAGTACTTGAGAACTTATGTTATTATTGTTCTATGAGATGAATGAATTTTGCCATGAGCATTTATGTTGCTATTTTAATTCATGCAAACTTACTAAGCTATATGCTTACCCCTCTCTTTTCCTTTTTCCTTGTAGTATCGCCAAGCTAGCTCGGGGATCGTAAGACGTCGGAGCTCGGATCACACTATCAACTAATCTTTGGTATAGTAAAGTTGATTCATTTTGAGTATGGCATGTATAGGAACTTGGTCATTTTGTGCTATGTCATATTTGAAAGCCAAAGTGTTGGCTATTAAAGTTATACACCCATTTTGTAAATGGCCATTAGTATTTGGCCAATAAATGTCAAGTTTATTATTTTAATGATGATGAGTTTCATGAAGTAAATATTCATGCAATAGATGGAGTAAAATGTGAGATGTATGAATGATGAATAGGGATTCTTCCTAGTATATTATTGCCATGTTATATGTTGCTTGAGTTGGCATATATGTGTTTATGTTTCAGGGTGGCAATTGGCTTGGTAAATAGCCTTCTAATTGTCCACACGGGTAGACACACAGGCGTGTGTCTAGGCCTTGTGTGACACACGACCAACCCCATGGGTGTGTTGACAGGCCGTGTGTCCCTTGTATCAAATTTGCGAGAATTTGATTCGCCACACGAGCCAGCAGACGGGTGTGTGCCTAGGCCGTGTGCACTTAAAGGATTGCTGACGTCATAAACAGAATACAAGGGTTTTCTCACACGGGTGAGGACACGGGCGTGTCTAGGCCGTGTGGAGGACACAGGCCACAGACACGGGCATGTGTCCGGCCGTATGAAAACCCCTGTAGGTTCGAAATGAAAAATAAATTCCACACGGGATGGGAACATGGGCGTGTGTGACCACACGGCCTACCCACACGGGCGTGTCTTGTTTTGAGCAAAAAAATTTCTAAGTGCGTAAAAGTTTCTGGATTGGTTCCAAACTATTTCGATCGTATGTTTAGGGCCTCGTAGGCTCATGATAGGGTAGTATTGTGCACGAATGAAAAGTTTTAAATTGAAATGAAATTTTACAGCCCAATGCCGTATGTTAAAGAAAGTAAAGTACGGTAATGCCTCGTATTCGGTTCCGGCATGGAATACGGGTAAGGGGTGTTACACTAATAAATGTCAAATGTTTCATACTTTCATTAGCAATGGAAATTAGTTGAGTTCTTGCTAGATCTATCAATTATTATTATTATTATTATTATTATTATTATTATTATTATTATTATTATTATTATTATTATTATTTGTAGAATGGGAAGATTGCAGTGGATAGCTATAATGAAGAGGATAATAGAGGAGAAGTGTGACCAAAGTTGTATATCACATTGTCAAGCAAAGAAAATGAGGAGGATTTTATGGCAATGAACGGGTGTCAACCCCTTCAGAGGCCTAAAAAGAGAGCCAAGATTATCCAAAAGAGCTTACTCGTAAGTAAACATTACTGTATTTGAAGCATACATGCAGACTTTATATACATTTTTAGTGTAAATTTGACATGTATTAGTGGGTTATGGTGGAAGCTGGTGAGCAATGGGGTATGGTTAACTGATATGTGCCAAGAAAGATTTGAAGTTAGGGAAAAAAAGAGTTCTAAGAAGGTAACATATGATTTGGGTTATCTTTTTTTACATTTCCTACAATGCAATAATTTTTTATGCTATTATTCATGTTTCATAATGCAGAGACCAAGAGTATTGAAGGTCATGGAGAGTATTGTAAAGTGATTCAGATTGAAGATGTAACACCCCTCACCCATATTCAACGCCGGAATAGGGTTACGGAGCATTACCGGACTTACAACACTTATAAACATACATTTCATATACAATTTAACATGTCAAATACAATTCAATCACAACTAATGATAGTGTCCTTTAATCGAGTCTACGAGGCCTTAAACATACATTAGAAATGGTTCGGGACTAAACCGATAGCTCGGGAAATTTTTCCATACTTAGAAATTTTTTTGCTTCAAACAGAGGACACACGCTCATGTAGCCAGGCCGTGTGTCTCACACGGCTCCAAACACGCCCGTGTCTCAGGCTGTGTGGCAACAGGGTATACATATTGACTTGGGTTACACGGCCAACCACACGCCCTTGTGTCTAGCTCGTGTGCCCTTCGAAATGGCCACACACGCCCGTGTGCCAGGCCATGTGCTAGGTCGTGCCAAACCTGTAGGGTATACTGACTTATGCAACACGGCCAAGTCACACACCCGTGTGCTAGGCCGTGTGCCAATTAGGGGGTATACTGACTTGTACCACACGGCCAGTCACACGCCCGTGTGTGAGACCGTGTGGAGCATACTGACTTCAATTCAATTTCAACACCAGGAGACACATGGCAGTGTAACATGACCGTGTGTCACACACGGCTGAGACACACGCCCGTGTCTCTGCCTGTGTGGACGAAAATAGGCTATTTACCAAGCCATTTTGCCACCCATTTTGCACATACCTATACAAGCTCAATTGGTACCAATTTAAGACACAATTATGCAGCCAAAAGTCATCAACCAATACACAGTGATACTATATCCATTTCAACCATTTCAATACTCAATTCAATGCCATTTACCTATTCAAATACCTATCAACTCATTTTGCTTTACTAGACATAATTCAAATATATGATTCATTTAATAAAACCATTCCAAATATGCATTATCAATTCAACCTCATTCATTCATTATAGGTCATTTACCTAACTTAAAACAAAGCCATTTACACATCTTTATACATTAACAAAATCATCAACACAAGCCAACTTAAATGGCCCAAAATACATGTTCATCAAACATACCAAAATGACTCAAGCCTATACATGCCATATACCATATATACACAACTCAAAAGTACCAAAATAGATGTCTGATAGTGCGATGAAGTCTCTGATGATCCCTGGTTTCGAGCTAGCTTCGATATACTATAAAACATAGAAGAAAATAACAAAGTAAGCTATAAAGCTTAGTAAGTTCGTATGTATATATGAAATAATCAATATCATTCATTAACAATTCCAAATAGATACATAATTTGCAATTAAAACCTCTATCAATGAGATAAGATAAGGTTTAACTACAAAGCAACTCATAAGTTCTCATCTTCTTTTAATTCATCATTCAAACAGTTTTCTGTACATACCTGTACTGATACATATCTATTCTCACCAATTTGCTTATCGAATCACTCCGAGTTTATAAATGCTTACGATATAAGTACGTCGATTTTACGATGCCATATTCCAACTATGGTCTTACACATACATTGCCAAGGCCTTGCCGTGGTCTTACATTCACATGCCATAACCTGGTTATGGTCTTATTATCCGATTGCCATAGCCCAGCTATGGTCTTATTCAGTATCTTGTCGACTTAAACCGTATATTTAAATCAAATTCATCACATTTAGCCATAGAATAAATAAAATCTCAATACCATCCATCAATTGAATAATTACACATTCAAGTTCAATTATACGAACTTACCTCGTGTACGGAAATAACGGAACGGACCGACTATTCAATTACTTTGCTTTTTCCCCGATCTAAGTCTGAATTCCTCTTTTCTTGATCCATAAATAATCAAAATTAACTTATTTAATCAATTATTCATTCAATTTAGTCCAAAACATACTTTAGGGCTATTTTACACATTTGTCGCTAAACTTTCACATTTTTGCAATTTAGTCCTTATTTCACAAAATCACAAATTCATGAAATTCAAAACTAACCCATGCTATCTGAATTACCATTATACCCCTAGCAGCCCATATTTTCCATTTATTCACACTTTTACCCACATAATTTTACATTTTCACAAATTAACCCCTTTTTGACATTTTTGTCCAAAATCACTTTACGAAACTAGTTTAACTATCAACAACTATTCAAAAACCATCATCAACCATCAAATTACTCAAGCATTCAACAATGGAAACATGATAAATCTTTAACAGTTTCAAAATCTAAAGAACGGGCTAGCTAGATTACGAAGCAACGATATCAAAAACGTAAAAATCATTAAAAACAAAGTCAAAAATCACTTACATGCTCAATAAGCTATGGCCGAACCTTCCAAGGAATAAAAATGGTGTTTTTCCTCTCTTATTTTCGGCTTGGGGAAGATGAAAGCACCCAAAATTTGTTTTTGTTTTATTTTATTAACCTTAATTACCAAATACCAAAATTAACCTTAAAATTAATTTAAAATTACACCAATTTCCATGCTATCATCATCCACAACCCATAAATGGCCTATTTACCACTTAAGGACCTTTACTTTAATGTTCTATAGCTATTCGACACTTTTAACATATAGAACACAAGTTTTACGCTTTACGCGATTTAGTCCTTTTTTATCGAATTAAGCATTCAAATGCTAAAATTTCTTAACGAATATTTCACACCATCATATATTCATGCTGTAAAAAATAAAATAATAATAAAATAAATATTTTGACTTCGGATTTGTGGTCCCGAAACCACTGTACCGATTTGACCAAAAACGGGCTGTTACAGAAGATACATCAATGGCAGCAGCAGGGCCCTTTTCTTTTCTGATACTTTTTTGGAGAATATTTTTAGAGTTGATGTTAATGGGTTGGGGAAAAATATAGAGAATTTAAAACAAGGGTCTGCTTGCTGGGGTTTGTTTGGTGTATAGATGTTTGATATTTTTCATATATATATAAAAATGAGAATAATTATTGTTTTTGGATCAATATTTGTAATTTTGACAACTATGATCCCATGTAGAGGTGCTCATGGGCCGGGCCGGGCCGGGCTCAACTAAAAATTTAGGCCCATTTACTAGGCCCAGGCCCGCCCGTATTAATTTTTATATAATTTTTAAATATATAATACATCAAAAATACTAAAAACATCAAAATAAATATTTCCCAACAAACTGAAAATAAATTTTAAAAAATATGTAGACTTAAATAACACTAAGATAAATACAACTTAACAAGCAAATGCCTCTAAAATAATAATAAAATTAACAAATGCCTTTAAAATAATAACAAAATTAACAATAAAATAAGTTTTATACAATATCCAAACAATAAAAATAAAATAGTAGCAACATAATAGTAAAATGGTAGCAAAATAGGGAGAAAACAACAAGAAAACAACATTAAAAAAAAAAGAGCAAGTTTTTTTGTCTTTTAGTGAATTGGCTGGGCCCGGGCCAAAAATACCTTACCCGAGGCCCAGCCCATTTTTTAAACGGCCTTATTTTTTTGTACAAGCCCATTTTTCGAGTCTATATTTTTGCCCAAACCCTCCCACATTTCGGGCCGGCCTTTGGGCTGGGTCGGGTGGCCTGACCCATGATCAGGTCTAATCCCATGAGATTATGTTATGATTTTTATTAATTCATATTTTAATAATAATTATATTAAAATATGATTAAATTTATTATTACTTTTATTAAATTATATTTAATAATAATCCTGTTAAAATTTAATAACAATAACAATAATTATCTACCTAAAAAAAATTCTGCTAATAGTACTTTGGTCATTTAAGCCTTTTTCCTTATGTTATTACAACATCTATTCCATTCAACCAAACACAAGAATACTATTACAACTCTATTCCATTTCATTCAACAAAACGATTGAATTACTGATTACAACTCTATTCCAGTGATCAATCGAGCTAACAATTATAATTCATAATTACCTTTAATTTTTTTTTAAACAATCTCATTATAGGTTTTGATCATATTTGTTCTTTTTGACACAATACCTAGAACTACCTATAACCCCTCTCTGACCCATAAATAGGAGGATGATGAGCTTTAGCGTACTCGAACTCACGTCCTACTGCATTAACAACAATACCCATGCCAATTGAACTAAGACTCAATCAACTAATTACCTTTAAATTTTAATTACCTAACAATAACTCAATAAATAGGGACTTATCAACTTTCATTTTGAAAGTTGAACTCTTTTTTCTTATAGCTTTCATTAAGAAAAAAAGAAAAATTGATATTTTTTTTTTTTTGAAAAAAGTAAACTTTACTTTCTTAGATTAATTTTAATTTTTAATTTAAAGATATTTTATTTATCAAATATTATTATTTTTAATTGATTCTAATATCAATTATAATATTTTTAAAAGTGGTACTAATATTTTTATTTTTAAATTAATAATTATTTTTAAAATATTAAAAATATTAAAAACTTATATGAACTAATTTAATAAAATTTAATTATTAAATACAAAAATTTCGTGCTTTACATAGATAAAAAAACTAGTATATATATAAGTACTTGAATATCAAATTTTACTTAAAAGACATTATTCGTTTTTAAAAATATTTTATGAAAAAGACTTAGTTAAAATAAAGTTTTTTTATTTTATTTTTGAAAATAAAAAAAATAAAGTAAAATATATTATAACCGAGGCGAGGGTACAAAAAAGTGGATTAAATGAAAGCAATGTAAAATGGGTCCAAATAGAAAAGAGGGTTGGTTAATAAGTAGCCCAAAAGAAAATATAAAGCCCAATGATTCTATTTCTAGGCTTCTATTGTCCGCCTCCGTTACTGATAGATAGCCGTGGAAATGGCGATGATTCAGTGGTGCGGCACCGTAGCAAGGAGAGTGGTGATGAAGCAGTGGCCTCCTCTATCATCGGCTTCTCCGATTGGAGTAATGGCGTCGCCGCCAGCACCGACCCTTTGTGGCAGAGGTGACAAGAAGACGAAGAAAGGGAAGAGATTCAAAGGATCGTACGGGAACGCCAGACCCAAGAAGGAGAAGAAGATTGAACGTGTCAAAGACAAGGTCGAAGTTCCCAGGTCCACCCCTTGGCCTCTCCCCTTCAAGCTCATCTGATTATTTTTCAAAATCTATGCCTTTTTTCTCTTTTGTAATAGCTGTAATAATAAAGCAAAAATTTTTGTACAATTTTCAGGGTTTTTGTTATTAGTAGCTTTGCTTTTATATTTGTTGGTTTAAGTTCTAGAAACAATTTTAAGTGTTTTGAATGGTTGTTGCATAAGAACCAGAGAAAACCTTAATTATTATTTGCAGCAATTATTAGTAGTTGAGGAAGCAGAGCCCCGAGGAAACTGTGAGTCTTTTTCAGATAAGCTGAATTAGGAGTTAGAGTGGTCTTGAGTAAGATACCATTCATGAGTTGAAAATTGGGAATTTAGGGGTGAGATGATGGTTCTTCATGGTAAATGATTTATGGTTTTAGGAAGAACCAGATTTATGGATGTTTACTTGAATGCATGTCCCTGGTTTAATTCAAGGGCTTGGTTTTCATCTGCTGCAACATAAAGCATGGCCCCAGAAAAAGTTTAGGTTAGGAGAGGCAATTCCGTTTGCCATAGGCCTCATAGATAGATCACCCATCAAATGAGGTTGCTGCCCAGAATACTGAAATTCTAGTGCAGACCCTAAACAGTCAAATAATGAACCTTTGAAGATATATCACGGATCCAAATTTTTGGAAGGTATGTCATATTTCATATTAGCTATACTGGATATAGGTTTTTTTTTTTTTTTTAAAAAAAAAAATAGTTCCATAGTTAATCTGATTTAGAATAAGATAGGAGAGATCATTTAACCTTTTGCTAAAAATCAACATTTGCAAACCCCTGCATTACTTTGTTGCCTGTGTTTCCCAAAGTTACATGTGAGCTAAGGAACAAGCATCTGCCTCAGAGCTCAAGGTTCAAGTGACTCAATTCTCCTTTAATCTCTGTAGAATGTCAAGTGAAAAACACTTCAAAACCTGCATTAGCGCATGATGAAACCCAGTTTCATGTCTTTAATCTTTTCTATGGTGAAGGGTTCCAAGATTCGAAATACAAATAAATTGGTGGTGACCCTATTTGAAGTCATTAAGATTATAGTGCCTGCTCATCCCTGACCATTGTCAACCAGATCGCTGACATTGTGATAACAGTTAATGTCCCGACTTGAGAGAGCTTAACCCCAAAATGTTCTTACCTAAACCTTAAACAGATTACAATGCATCTTCTTCATTCTCGTCCAGCATCACTGTCGCACTCTGGGCAAATAAAACAGAGGAGCTGTGCCGTAAAACTCTGTAATGGACACTATTTTTTTTTTCTTGTAAAAGCATTCTAGGAATTACCAATGTGTCTCAATCGGGTCAATTTTATTGCATATAATATGAATTTTACATGGCGACGATGAAACGAGTTCGAAGGTGGTGAAATGTTTTATATTGATATTGTTTTGCACCATCACTATACATCATTTGCTGAGAATTTTGTATGTTTTTTTCTTTTGTGACCCACAATATTAGATTTCAACTACATCCATTGAACCCTGAACGACAACGCTGTTTTTTTTCAATCCATAAAATTTGAACCTGAAGAAATATCCACACCCAACATGTGTTGGTGCCAAATTGCAAATTTATGCTATCGTGTTTTGTTTGTTTCATGGAGTATAAGGGCGTTTTACCACATATGAGCTAATACGTAATAATGACTTGTATGAATAATTCGTTTAAAAGCTAATGCCAAGAAAGGGAAGGTCTTGCAAGCTGCCACCATCATCATTAGGATTCCTTGCAATTTCTACGATAAAAATAACCCGAAAAACATGCAAATACACGACCTTGTCAAAATCCATTTAACAAAAATTATTAATGTAATAAAAAATTAAACACAATTTGAAAGTAATAATACAAACACAAAATGAATTGCCAGGTCTAAATGCAGTAGCCAAGTAGACAAAAAGATGCATGCAAAATTTTGACAAAAATAGTTTTCACAAGAAAGGATTCATGATCTTCCTACTTCAATCAATCTGAACAATTATCTAATAAAAAGAAACCCAAACACTGGCACATTGCAACAAGTGCAAAAGAAGCATCAACATGAATGTTATTCACGCTTCAGCTCATTTCCCTTTTGATCCTTCATTACATTCAAGGAACCTCTAGACCTGCGCCAACCGGAAATTAAAAAGGTTCAACATTAAAGAAGCAACCAAATGGGTAGACTGGGGGAAAGAGACTCTTTTAACCACTACCTAAATGATCGTGCACTGGTTTGGAACCTTAGAGAAAACATCATTACAGATTAGGAGGAGACTTAACACGTAAAGTTATCATCGCCAAAAAACCCAATTTTGTGACAAACTAACACATTGTTCACTTCCAACCTGCTATACAGGTGGAGAAGCAGCTCTCTTGGCATAAAATGTATTTTCAATTAAATCCAAGCTATTTTAGCAGCTAAACATTTTAGAAAAGTGCAACCCATCAGTAGCCAGTTATTTGAGAGTAGAGGCAAAACAAATAGTGAGTAAATTATATAACAGATGATGTGAATTCTATATAACAAAAGAATATGGCTAACCTTTATTTCTTGGGAAAGGAAAGGTGTATGTTTTAGTCGTTGTCTTCTCAACCATAATCATAAACAATCTCAATCTGCATCAAGAGTGAAAATTTAAAACTGGATAAAAAAGCAACAAACTTAATTGGAAAATTTCATAAAAGCATCTGACAATACCCCAAAAATATAGGTCAACTAAGCAAGCAACAAAATAAGACAACACAGCACAGCATTTACTAGGAGGATGCAAGCACATTATGGGATAAAATCACTTCCCTGGTTTCCTTCACCCCACCTTTCTCCAGGAATATAGATAGTAATTGATCAAAATAAAGATAAAATCTACTTAAAGAAAGAAATAATGGTAAAAATGGATGGAAGTAGTAATACAAGACAAGCAAAAAGGCTTTCCTTTTTACTTTTCTTCTAATTTGCAGAAATAATGGGTTGATAATCACTGTAAATAGTGGATAACAGATAGAAGAGCAATGTAAAGATCACAATGGGATCTGAGAGGAATGATCTCAAATTTTCCTGTCAAAATACTAGAACAAGCTGGAATACATGTCTACTCTAACTGCAAAGAAAGGGGTCACTCACAAGTCACAGCTATAAAGGTTTAGACATGGACACTATAAGAAATATGAATGCACTAGTACAAGAATTTTGGAGAAGAGAACATGTGAAATGAAAGAAATAGCATTGTTTAGCCAGAAATGGATAGTAACTATTACCCCAGATGGTGGAACAGGATTTCGAGTAAACTTGGAACCACCAGGAGCCCATGGAACTGCAAATTGATAAAATTTTGAGCTTCAAACAGCATAATAGGCTTAAAGCACCTCATAAGAAACCTACTTATAGTCGGTCAATCAGTCACATGTTACGAGAAGAATAGGACCTAATCAGTAAGAACCAACCATTGGTGACAAAAAAAAGAATGCAAGTGGAAAAGAGATTCCACTAAGCAATAAAAGACAGAATAACATGGTAATAAATGATAGCATTTCTCTTCACCTACAGTTGCAAGCGTTGGGTATCATGTATCTTGTTTCTCACAGTTAAATGGAAGTCCACTGGTAAATCATGAATCATGAAACTATCACCGAAGAAGGAATTGAAACCCCGATAAAAAGTTGATTAGATATTCAAAAGAATTTACCCCATGTTCAAAATTTCGAACCATTTTGCTCTCAATTGTTTCAAAGGAATGTATGAATCCAAAACAAGAATTATTGAGATGACATAAACATTGGATCAGTGGCGGAGCCACTAAGAGACCCAGCCCCCCAAATGGTAGATTTTCAATTTAGGCCTTTTATAATTTATAAAATTTTAAATTAATAATGGTAAAATTGCACTTTGGCCCCCAACAATGATAAAAATTTAATTTAAACTTTTAAAAATTATAAAGATACAGACTATTAAAATGATAAAATTGAATCGTAAAAATATACAATTTAATTTCGGCCCAAAAAAGATTTTCTGACTCTGCCACTGCATTGGATGACCAATCTCTTTTAGACAAGTCTACGCATCAAAGGAAAAGCACTATTTCACATTCCATTAATTCACCAAAACTCTCTTATATATACCAACCATATTAACTATTGCAGTATTCGGTACTCACCGATATAAGGATCAGGATGCCGCCACTTATAATAAGTTGCTTCACCTGCAGCTATCATTTTGTCAACTGTATCAAGATCTTCCTGCAAAAAAAAAAAAGAAGCAAATTGTACAAGTCGGCGTCACCAAATATACAAACTGAAAGGCCAACATATACACAAAAGTATCGTCATCATTAAAAAATTCCAAAAGCAAATTCTTAAAAATATAGTAAAAAGAAACTTTTAATACTCAAGTAATCTTCATTCAAGTTTACGAACAATATTATTTACTAAAAATAAATAAATAAATTCAAGAAGAAAATGTGAAAATGTGAAAGTAGAAGACAAACCACATGCTTGTTAGCTTCGAATTTCTCGCGAAGGTCAGAGGCCTAAAAAAAATATAATGAAAATCAAAGTTTCAATTATCTGAAAAAAAAAATAAGAGCGTGAAAAGAGCAAATACATCTTGATAGAAGAGGTGGCGATGCACGGCCCAGTTGAGGGTGTCTTTAAGGGCACGGCGGTAGAGGATCCGTACTTTCTCCTTTTGCGCTGCTCTTCGAGCTAAATACGCCGCCGTCGTGGCTCCGCTCATTTTGGTTGCCTTTCGTTTTTCACTTTTCAGGTGTGGAAGGAAGCGATGATCTAAGACGGTACTAGTGTGGACACCGGGCCAATTGATTTGAAACGACTGTGTTTTATCGTCCTCCCAACGCACCGTTTAGCATTTTAATTTAATAGAATCGATTTGTTTAAAATAAAAATGAAAAACATCATTGGATATTTATTTTTCATTCTTTGACTCCTGTCTCGTCTAATAATATTATTTTTATCTCAACTTTTGAAAGTATAATATATTTTACCATTACACCTAATATTTTTTGGTAAAAGAAAAAGATATTGTTTGATTTTATTACAACAAAAGAAACATATATCAATTGATTTTTTTAAAATATATGATGGTCACTAAACTTTTATCTTGTTTCTGTTTTGGTAATTCAATTATGAAAAATTTCAATTTAAATATTAAACTATCCGAATTCATTTTTCTTTTCATGTGTTGTTAAGTCTGAAATGATTGGATGACATGGCTTTTATTTTTTAAATAAACTATATGAATAATTACTCAATTATGAGAGTGATTCTGTTTTAGTTACCTAACTATTAAAGCTTTTTGATTTAGTCACTAAAGCTTTCGAAATTAGATTTTTTTAGTCACCATGTCGTTAAGTTAATAATGAAAGTTTGACGTGGCTGTCGAAACCATTTTAAAATCAGTTTTAAAAAATGGGGATCGACTTTTTGAAAATAAAATGGGAGTCGCCACCAATCCTTTTTTACTTAGGTGTGATTGGATCACCTTGTAAAACGTTTTATTTTAAAACATTTGATTTTGGTCCGCAAAAACAAGAAAACGGGTTCGGGAGTCGGTTACGTATGAGGAAGGGTTAGCACCCTCATAACGCCCAAAATTGGTACCTAATCAATAAAATCATGTCCGAATGTTGAAAATAAGGAAAATTAGAAAATATGATCATTTTATTAGAAAGAAAATCAGGACTTACTTATCACAAAGAAATAAAGTACTTTACCCAGTAAGTTAGGGTATAGCACCTCATGACTTTGAAATTAAGCTCGTCTTTATTTTAGAAAATTCCTACCTCGAGACACAAAATGTCGAATCCAGTAAGTTAGGGCACAATGTTTTGAATTCCCAAGAATAGGTTTTTTTTATTTAAAACTTGAGATTTTTTTATTCCGAAGGAATATAAACATCACATCCAGTACGTTAGGACACGACATTTTTTAAAACCCTCGTAATTAAAGTCATCTCATGATTTACAAAACTTGTTAAATGGGTATTTAGTTATTTAGCCAAACGAAAAATCGCAACCCAGTACGTTAGGGCACTATTTCCCGAATTTCTAAATACCAAAACATTGCCTTATTTTTAAAATGTAGTAAGCTTGTAAAAATGTAATTTTTTTTATTTTGAACAATAATCCATGTAACAATATCACATTTATAAACTATCATACACAAATATTAAAAAACGATTATAATACAATAGCATACAACATAAAATATAACTAAAATAACTATGCTATAGTAATCATAAAATAATAAATAAATAAAAGGGTATTACATAGATAAATATATAAAGCAAGATATGTAAAACAATAAAAAATACTAAATAATAAATATATAACTTAATACATATAAAAGATAATACATAATAATATATATAATTTTGAATAAAGATATTTAAAAATAATATAAATAATATATGTAAAAACATGTTATAAAATATAAATAAACTTTATACAAAAATAATTTTTTTAGAAAATAATATATGATATAATATAATACTATATAATATAAAAAAACATATAATATAGTATAAAAATAACATGTAATGAATAATTTTGAGCTAAATAAAAATAATAAATAATGAAAATATATGTATATATGTAGTACATTAATTATAAAATTATATACATAATATAAACAAATATAAATAAAATAAATTAGATAATATAAATAAATTTTATATAAAATAAAGCTTTAGAAATAATATATATAATATAATACTATAATATACAAGATATAATATAATAAATAATATAAATATATAATAAAATATAAATTTTTAAACAAGTGAAATAATATATATAATAATAATTAAATATATATAAAGATAATACATATAAAATATATAATTAACAAATAAATATTATAAAAAAAATTTAATATAAAAAAATAATGAAG
Source organism: Gossypium sturtianum (assembly GCA_025698515.1). Lineage (NCBI taxonomy): Eukaryota > Viridiplantae > Streptophyta > Magnoliopsida > Malvales > Malvaceae > Gossypium > Gossypium sturtianum. Next base: position 107,484,373 of record CM046955.1, read on the forward strand.
AAACAGGATCAAATAGTAATAAAAATAAATATAAAGTGGTCAAATTATAAAAAAAAAAGTGGACTTAATTACAAAACTTGAATAATGCGGAGGGACTGAAGGAATAAATTCCCCATTTCCTGAAAACACGCGGATCCCAGAGTAAGGGTCGGGTCGGTTTCGGGTCATAGATGAAACGGCGTCGTTTTGACCTTACAATGCCAGGGATGAAGCGGCGTCGTTTCATCAACCCTATAAAAGCCTAATTTTTTTCTAAAAAACATTCATTCTTTCAGTTTTTTTTTAAAAAAAAATTATATTTCTCAAAACTTCCTCTCCTGGGCGATATCCGGTCCCAACTCCCGCGCCGGACCACCGAATCAGCCACCGTCGCCGGCCACCGTACACGGTGGCCGTAATGAAAAAATGTAAGTTTTTATTTTTTATTTTTATAAATATATTTTATATATATTGTTTCAAAAAAAAATAATAAAAATAAAAATAACAGTACTCGAAAAATAAAAAAAATAAAACAAAACCTCTGCTCGATTTGATATTCTTTGTAAAAATCGTGTTCTTGTGTATTTATGTGTATTCTCCGTGCCTTTTACAAGTTTACAATTTCGAAATGTAAAATAAAAAAAAAGAAATAAAACAATTTCCATGTTTGCTGTGATCTACTGTTGTTTTGTTTCCTTTCTTGTGCAGGTCGAAGCGGAGATCTCGCGACGCAGATGAGATTCGGGCGCGGTCCGCGGCGCGACCGAGGACTAGCGTGGGCGCGGGGCGTTGATTGCGGCGCGAGGCTTGGAGGTGCTGCTGGCGCGCTTTGCGGCACCTAGGGTTTCAGAAAACCCTAGGCTCACTGATTTGGTTTAACATTTGGGCCTTTTGGGCCATCTATGTTATTGGGTCTGGATAGTTTTGGGCCGTGTATTTGTTTGGGCTAGTGGGTTTAAGTGTTGCTGATGTAATTTGGGCCATAAGGACTTTTGTAATCTGGACTGTAAAAATGGACTTTTTATTATTTTTTTTATTTTGGGTCTGGTTTATGTTAGCCCGGTCAAAAATGGGCCATTACAGCCTTTTTATTTGTCTAATAAAAAAGTTCAAATTCTGTTATTAGACTTTGTACTTTGTGTAAGTTGTGAATTCAGTACCTGTACTTTAATTTGGTCAGTTTTAGTCCCTGTACTTTTAGAATTTGAACGTTTTAGTCTTGACTAAATGATAGCTATTAAATTTATTAAGTTATGTTATTTCTAAAATTTGATGTGTCAAACATAATATCACATGTGTATGTTATGTCTGTTTTGTTATTTTCACATGTTACTCACAAAAAATCAGTTTATAGATTTAACGATTGTCGTTTGTATTAAGACTAAAATTTTAAAATTTAAAAAATATAACCACTAAGAACGATCCAATTGGTAAACAAAATCTATAACTTCACGCATAATATAAGACTAATAACATAATTTAACTAAAAAGATTTAACTGCTACCATTGGGTTCAGACTAAAATTTCAAAATCCAAAAAGTACAGGTACTAAATGCACAACTTACATAAAGTACAGGGTCTAATAGTAAAATTTAACCAATAATAAATTTTATCCTTCAATATTTAACTATTCTATCAATTTAGTCTTAATTTCTTTTTAAAAATTAATAAATTTAACTTTTAACATTCATACTAATATTTAGCGTAAAAAGTTTCTTTTTATAAATTTTTTTATTTGATGTTGGTATGATTTGAGGATGTTTTGGAACCAGAGAATCATTGATTTAATGTAAAAATAAATAAAAAGAAGTTTCCAACGTCTTTTGATGCCAAAAATTAAAATCTTTTTTGAGTTTTTTTTTTATATTTTTTAGTGTCAAAAGAAGCACCGTTTAATTTAAATTATTAAAAAAAAATTATTGATAATTTATGATGTTTTTTTAAAACTACGACTAAATTGATAGAATGTATAAATATTAAATGGTTAAATTTGTTATTAGATCAATAACTTCCGTTGTTAACTTAACAGTGACTAAATAAAAAATTTTCTAATTAGATGACCAAAACAAGAACACCTCTCATAGTTGAGTGGACATTCATGTAGTTTATTCGAGAAATAAATAACCAGACTTTAACAACATGGTGACTAAAAAAATGAAAACACTCATAATTTAGTGATCATTCATGTAGTTTATCCGACGGTCATCCATCGGATTAAGACTTAAGACTTAAAAATTGAAGTTGTAAGAGGAGAGAATGATTGGCATATTAAAATAAGTAGAAGAAATAATCGAAAAGCACGAAACATAACAAACCCTTCATAAATTTGTAAAATTACATCACCAATACATCCAACAATTTATATTTAAAATCTCTAATCCACTCCGGTTAAGATTTTACATACATATTTTTACACCACCCTATGAAAGGTCATCACAATCTGTTATTTAACCCCCAAAAGAATAAATCACAAAAACAATGCTAAATGGCCTACAATTTTCGAGAAATTACCTCTAAACCTGTGTTGTAACGTAGGCATGAACAAAAAGCTTTCAAAAAAGTGATGCCATGCTGTTTTTCCAACCATAGCTTCTTCGCCTTGGGTGTGGAGGTGTAAAGCTAAGCCCGAACATTTCCTTCAGGGCCTTTCCTTGCTCTACGAACCTAATTAGCTTTGCAACAATGGCAGCACTGTCCTTTACATGGCTCATATCCTTGTTATTGCTCCACAACTGATTCACCAGCTGGAGCCTTCTCTGCTTCGAGTTCAACACAATGCCCCATTTCTTATACAGTTTCTCTCTCTCTTCTTCCGTAAATCTTTTACGCAACAGCCTGCTCAAGGTTTGTTTCTCACGGCGAAGACTTCTCACACTGCGTCCACATTTGAACACATTAAGAGAAGTTTATTTTAAGTAGCAATTTGATGCAAGGGATAATATGTAACATGTCAGGAAAGTAATACATAAAATCACCATCGATTTCAAACATTTTCTAGATTTTCATTGATTGTTGGTTTGGTCCTCTAAATTACCATCTTTTCAATATTCGATTTTCCAGCATTAAAGCATACGTCACGGATATGCAACACTCGGTATTGGACATGCACTATTCAAAACGACAAAAATTCTACTCTACTGGTAGAGTTTTCAAACAGAGATTTCTCCGGTACTAAAAACAATGTGAGATAATATAAGGTCTATTTTTGACTATCAGTAGTTGCAAGAGAGAGAAATAACCTTGAAGCCAGTGTAAGAGTGCGACCATCTTCTGCGGCTTGATTTCCTTCAGAAAATGATTCTTTGAGGAAGGTAAGTCTCCTAAGCTCCACCTCCATGTAAATGGAATCAGCTGGATCACCTTTAAAGAGCAGGAAGAAATATGTTCTGTGGACCAAGGAAACATTGCAAGCTTGCCAAAGTTCAAGTATTGCTCTCTGCAGCCTCTCGAATTCCTGAGGCCAATGCAGAGGAGTGCTTGATGCGTCATGCATTGGGTCCAATCCTACATCTTTCATACTCTTTCTGGACTCATCTACTTCAAGTCCCGTGCTCTGAACCTATGATGAATGTACCGAATATTTTTCAAAGAAATAAAAAGACAAATGTCATTGCTCAAGTGCAAATTTTATTGTTCCAGACATGGAAGGCAAAATGGTTGGCAATTCTCACCTGACCATTAGCAAGTTGCTTCTTCAATCCAGCAACAAAAGATTGAATGCTAGTTATATCCTCATCCACAGCAGTCTTGATGGAAGCACTCCCAAGAGAAGATTGAGAATTATTCCTTGAGAGCACTCCATTATTGGCCCCATAATTTAATAAAGGGAACTTCTTTCCATAACCATGTGGTCTTCCAGGAAAAATTTTCTCCCATCCATTAGGCGGGGTGCTTTCAAAATGTTTTCGGTCGGCATAAGGAGAAGATGTACCCCTCATGACATCTGCTCTACAACTCAAGCTCCTACTCAAATTCAGGCTTCTAGAACTTGACAAATCTGCTAGCTGAGGATATGGGGATGATTTATCAGGGCTGACAAGAGAATCAATTGTGTTCTGTACATGATGGAGTCTCTGCTCCAATGAATCAAACGCAATACCATTTTGAATATGATTAGCTTCTCTATCTCCATTCATTGAGGTAGACATTGCTTCCTGGTCAGTCCCATCACCATCTCCATAGAGTGTCAATGCCAATGTTCCTTCACTTTCACCGTTTGGTAAGCCACGAGAGTCAGAATTATAATCCCTCGCTGGTTCTTCTGTCTCAATACATTGAACCTCTTTGCAGTATTCATCAGGGTCATCAGCAGTTTCACCTAGAGTCTCATCAAGACTTTGCCCAGAAACAGACATGGAATGATCTTCATGATTGTTCAGAGGCTGATGATAGGGCTGCTCAATATTGCTCCCACTCTCTGTGTCAGAACAATGGATGGAGTTAAATTTTCCAACATGCACATCCAACCGATTAGAATCAGCCAAACATGATGACTCCGATGCTGAGTAGTCATCTTCCCATGCATCCCCTTCTTGTTGATTGGGATGGTAATTGATCCTTGCCTGATCAGAGAAATGAAAGAAGGGTTAGAGGCTGAAGATGGAACTAACTAGAAATTAAGCAATTAAAAGTATAACATAGCAATTAGGACTACATTTAGCGAATGCGATAACATTCGAAGATACAGAATTAAGGCAATAACACATACCGACTGTCCTGAATGTTTATCATTTCTGATCACCCTTAGCAAATCCTCAACCCGAGATTGAGCAAGATCACGTTGCTTGGTCAATTCTCTAATATCATTCTCCATCTGCTTAATGCAATGCCGTGTAATCAATGTTAGGCAACATGTAAATGCTCTAAGCTTTTTCAATTCTATTTTACTTATCAGCCACCCCGGATGTCAGGAATTAGGCTTTTATTCAGCCTAATTTTCCGCAAGCAAAAGTATCTATTTGCAATGCTAGAGTCAAATATCACCGTCCAGCATCCAATTTTCTATAATTCAAGCTTTACAATTTTAACACCAGAATGCATGATTCATCACCAGGTAACACTGGTTATTAGATGGGAAAAAAAAAAAAAACCATTTATATTAGTTTCACATAAATAGATATGAAGAAATGCTTTCAAAAGTCAAGCCCCAATGCCCTCCTGGCACTATTGAGCACAATGCATATGACTCCTAGTGTAATGGAACTTAAAGGATAACACAGCAGGAAGCATTTCAGCAAATAAATATGTGATATGTAACTGTAACTCGTTTTCATTCAAGTACACATGGTAGCAAGTCCTAGTATGTTTTCAAATGTGTTTCAAAAGCAAAGCATAACCTTTTGAATCTGAAGATCTTTTCTTCTCAGTAAAGCTGCATAGTCACTGTTTGATGGAGGAGGGACAGGACTCTTGAGTTCACTTTCTAACCTGGCCACCTCTCTTTGCAAATGCTTAACTAAGGCCTTATCAGACATGACCACATTGACCTGCGCTTTTGTAGCAACTTCTTTTGCGCAACAAGCAAACAGAAGAGTGTTTCTGGTTTGTTCAACATGGCTTCCTGCAGGACTCAAGGTACATATGATGGCAGTCCTGGCATTACCACCCAAGCAAGGCTGCAATATGCGTGTCAGCTTAGAATCTCTGTAATTGATATGTCCTTGTCTGCCTTTACTGCATCCACCAAAGTACCACAATCATGAATCTAGTAGGTGAGAAAATTTTAACAAGACATTGCCTAAATCATCAATATTCTGTATTTCAACACAATTTTGTGGGTAATTATTACAGAAAATAACACAAACTAATACGCAAACCATCATAAAACTATGCCCAAGTTCTCTGTTTCGATTTAAAATTGAGAAAAGTAAAAACCAAAAAGGAAAAAGGAACTCAATCAAGCAAAGTAATAGATAACTACTAGGACAATAACCAACTACATCCGACAAAAAATTTAGATACATAAAATAGTCTCTTGCAGATGGTTGAATTTAAAACACTATGAGCACTCAAAGTATATGATGATCCAATTAACCTTAGCTTGCGAATAACAGTTGACAGGGTCAGTAAACTACGATTTATATGGCAACCCTCTTTCAGTCTTGCCCCGGTGGATAATGACTGAGATGCTCGCTCACTTCCAGCCAAATCAACAAAATTCTGCACTCAAATACCATCTTTGCATGAATTAACCATTTTAGGAGAACCCAGTGAAATGCAAATGTGAAAGTAAATTCCACGAGCCATACCACACTTGCTGCAAGGGTTGTTGAATTTTCTTTCCCTAGGAACTCACGAGCAGAGCTTTCAATTGTCTACAAAAGTTAGAACCCACATTACAGTAAGCTAAAAGGGAAAGAAAAACAACTCAACATCACTACACATAAGCTATTCTCAATTAAACATTAAAGCAAAAGGAAGAGAAGGGAAGAGGAGGATACCAATCTTATAATTTGATGAGATCTGGAGCTTCTCTCGTTCAATGAGGTCTCTCCTATCTTTCTTTGAGCTGCAGCATTGCAACGCATTAAAAAGTTAATGATTATAAATGAAGGCGCATGTGTGCAACATCATTCAGTAAACATAGGACTCTTTAAAATGCTTTACCTTCACAAATAGCTAGGAGTTCTTTTAAATGCTTCCAGTCCCTCAGCACTTCCTCTGTAACTTTTTCCACAATAATTCCTCTCTGATGAAAAGAACTTGTTAGATCAAACATAACTCAGTAAACTGAAAGTAATAGAAATGTCCTTATTCACCTCAGGATCATCACGCAGCTTAAGTTGAGTGTTTTCTGAGCTTAGGAGGTCTCTAATTGCTTCATTGTATATCTCAATTGCTGAGAACTTCAAAACAAATGCTCTCTCCTTGTGCTGCAATGATAACATCGGTAGTAAGTACAAAAAAAAAAAGCTTCGAAATAATAGGCACGGGAAAGATGCAACAGACATAAAAACATGGTGGAACTAAGATGAGTCAAAACTTTCATTACTCTGTTTATGTAGTCAAATATATCTGCGACAGTATACTCAGTTATTCCAGTCATGGTGTACGTCTTCCCACTGCTAGTTTGCCCATATGCAAAAATAGTAGCTGTGGAACAGAAGGAAGAAAATTTGTTAGAACAAACTGTTTTTTCCTCACCAAGTAGTTTAACAAAAGAGACGAAACACCAAGATGCCAAATTGCCAATACCACTACTTACAATTAATACCACTAACGACTGAAAGTGCAACCTCCTTGGCTCCTTCCTCATATACTTGCTTTGTCAAGCAGTCACCCCGAAATACTCTATCTGTTCCCAACATATGAAGGAAGAAAAAAGAGACAGCAACATAAGTCTGATATATGAAACTTTATTGAACAAAGCTGCTTCCAAATCCCAAGCATATAACAGAAACAACTTTTACCATGAATGTGTGTAATACAAAATGAAATCAAGATCTCAACAATTAAAGAATATATCATAGAAAAAAAGGAATACCAACTTCAGAAAATATGGGTTAGAAACTGAGAGTTGGCTATCACTAGTTTAAGGGAATAAAAAATGGTTTGACCCGGAAAATGGAAGAATTTGCTTACCAAATGTATAGGCAGACGGGAATGTGGACCCTTCCCGGAGGGTGTTCCGATATAGGATAGTATTGTCATTGATGCATTCCCAATCAGCAACTTCATTTGCTATAATTTCCTTGTCACTCAAAGGCCTCAACCTCACCACAACAAGAATCCTCTCCTCACGAGCACCTGCCATTTGCGCCTTCTGTTCTTTCTCCACCTGCTTTAACTCTTCCCCACCAATTGCCCCCATTGTTTTTTTCCTACTCCACTTTTCTTGTTACTCACCCTACTAGGCGTTAAGTGAAAAAAAGAGCCATGAATTTCCAGGTTCTCAAAAAGAGGACAAAAAACCAAACTGGATAGATCAAACACACATAATACTCACCCTTGCTTTCCTAAAAATGCAAGAGTTTACAAGTTAACAGCAAGGTTGTTGGGGTTGCCAAATATATATTAAAGCTTAGGCCAATCCTTTCACAACCATAAGCCTATCTGCAAAAAGAAGCTAATCATGATTATAAAATCCAACTAACTATAGAAAACGATCCATGAGTATAAAGACTAATTACTGATTATATCAGCAACAGCGAGCTAATTATAGACTTTTATCCAACCAACATGAAAATGATTTGCTTTTTATATTCTACTTTTAAGGTTAAACATCACTTAAATTAACCATTTTTAAAAAACAAAAACAAAAACAAATGTCAATGAGAACTGGTAGTTAAGATGAAAAGATCCCTTCCTAACCCCCCCCCAAAAAAAATAAAATAAAATAACACTCAATTTTTAATTTTTAATTCTTGAAAGAGCAGAAAACTTTCCCTAGTGGTCACCAACTATGCTTAATAGTCAAGCAACGAAAATCTTCAACTTTATAGTTTATACTCATAAATTAATAATAATAAAAAGTTTTACTCATTTTCTCATTTCTGCTTGTTTTGTTTTCTTTTCCCTCGAAACGAAAATGGCGGTTCAGTTTAAAAGAACTAGTATCAACTTTAGTACCAAAACAGTGTCGTTTTCCCTCCATTATCTCTCTGATCTGATTCCATAACCGTATACTTTCCACCTCGAAAATCGAGGTCTGCAAAATCCTAACCGAATAAAATCTAAAAAATCGTTTAAAAATGAAAAACAATAGAATTTGATTCGAATAACGTAAGAATCCAAAATTTTCTGGATTTTTTTGTAAAACGCTAGCAGTATTAAGTAGTAACGATTTCTTTAAACGGTCAATTTCTAAATTCAGAAATCAAAATCACCCCCCAAAAAAGCAACAGTCTTACATACGAAAACAAAATCAATCCACTTGTCGATTTTTAATGAATTTAAATTTTAAAAAAAAAATTCATCGAAGGGTAAGAGAAGATACGTGACTTCGAAGAGCAAAAAAGAAACACTGAAGAAGCGAAATCGAAGGTGCTATGACTTTACGCGTCGAATAAAGTTGAAAAAAACGAAAGGATAAAATGGAGAATGTCAATTTAAACCAAGGGTAAAAATGGGACAGCGGATCGGGAAGGGGGAGCGTCTTTTGAAATTTTTCTCTTCCTTGCGCGTTGGGGCAAGATCAATTACTGTTTTACCCTTGCTTTTTGATATGAGCTTGTGTCGCGCCACGTGGTCTTTAAGTTTTCTTGTCAGTTAATGTAACTTTCCATCGCGATGCACCGTTCAATCGACCGCTATATTGTTAAACATCAAAGGTTTAATTATGCTCTCAGTCCCTATACTCTTTGAATATTTGAAATTTATGCTTTGTATTTTTAACTATACAAATTTAATCCATGTACTTATTTGATTTAAAAATTAAAATCCAATTGATAACATTTTTAATGAAATTTAGTTAAATTTAAATATGTGATATTCTAAAATTAAGGGCATGATTTAAAGCTAAATCAATAACACATTTTCAAATTTGAAGAAAAATAATTAACAGTATTATCAATTGAACTTTAGTTTTTAAATCAAACAAGTAGAGGACTAAATTTATTAAATTAAAAACATAAGGACAAGTCAATTAAACCACATGTGAAATAATAAAATATTTGTGTACAAGTCTTTAATTGACAATGATCTCGAGTTCAATTCTTAAACAACCTATACCTTGTACCGTTATTAAAAAAGCATAAAGATTAATTTTAAAAGTTTGAACAGTAAAAAGGACTAAGGTGGGGAATTAGACTAATGTCAAAATTCCTTTTGGGGTGTTCGGTAGAGTTTTGGATTTTTTTAGTTGTTAGGGCACAATTGGAGGATTGAATAATCAAACCCTCTAATTGTAATGTTTGGTGAATAAAGGTTTGCAAGAGCTTATTGAGTTAAAACTTCTAAAACAAAAAACGCTGGGATGGCCAACGTTTTTCACGGTTGATTGGGAATGAGATATGTGGAATGACATATCTAACCATGCTTACTAAAAAATTACTCCATTTGCCACATGCTCTCAAACCTAATAGGGGTGTTAATATATCAGTAACTTCCATTCTCCCATTTTCACTTTCACCTCCAAAGTCCAAAGTCCAAAATAAATCTAAAAAAAAAAAAAAAATCCAATGTGAATCTACAAAAATCAACTATGGAGATTCATTTGCAAGATGATTTCATCCGTTAAGGTTAGTTCTTTTTATGCTTTTAAATTGTTGTACTTTTTTTGGCCTTTATTTGTAAAAAAATTTTGCCCTTGTAAATCAATCTTTTTCCTCCCTGTTAGTTGATTTTTTTCCCATGTATGTTAGGATATTACGAGATATTATCTTTTAGCAAATTGATTCCTAATAGGATATTATAGGATATTATTATGGGATATTATCTTTTAGTAATTTGATTCCTACGTAACTATGACTGTATAGATATATATGTACCCTTGAGGTCTATCAATAAAATTCAAGAGATTACCTTATTCTTGTCATGGCATCTGAGCAAGGTTTTTGATACAAAATTTCTTTTATCATTCTAAATGGCTGGCGGCGAGACTTCTCCTCTTCCTCCACCACCACCACCACCACCACCACCTAAAATTGAATCTAATTCTCCATTTTTCTTGGGTCCTCAAGATCAATCGGGTGACTTTATTACTCCTATTCGATTAAAGCTCGATAATTTTGATGATTGGGCTTTTGTTATTCGTGTCGCTTTGTATTCTCGACAGAAATTTGGATTTCTTGACGGTACCATTACAGATCTTGTTCTCCCTTGCTCGAAGGATGATTGGATTACCATCCATTGTATGCTTGTATCCTGGATTCTTAATACTATAGATTCGGAGGTAAGATCAACGATTTCCAATTATGATAATGCGAAAATTTTTTGGGATGATTTACATGAATGTTTTTCCGTTGTCAACAGTCCATGTATTCAACAATTAAAAGCAAATATTAGTCGTTGTGAGCAAACCAAGACTATGAGTGTTGCAGTTTATTTCAGTAAATTAAAGGTTTTGTGGGATGAATTAGATAATCATGAACATTTGATTTGTTGCAAGTGTGGACAGTGTTTATATAACTTAGGAAAGATGCATAAACAACGTCATGAGCATGACCGGCTTCATCAATTTCTTCTTGGTCTCTATTTTGATTATTATGCCCAGATCAGGTCTACACTACTTTCCCAAAACCCTTTGCCTTCTTTGAATCTGGAATTCTAGCAAATTACTCAAGAGAAACACTTATGCGGCATTACATAGGTCAAAGAAGAGAAGCCCAAAATTCTAGGCTTTGCAGTGTGCACGGAGGGTCGTAACAAAGGTCGAGCTGATCGTATTGATAAAATGACCTTGTTGTGCACTCATTGCCATTGCAAGGGGCATGAGGTGGCTACCTGTTTTTGACTTACATGGCCACCCAGATTGGTGGCTCAAGAAGTATGGGAAGTCGGAGATGAAAAGTGATGGTCGCGATGGCAAGACAAGTGTCGCATCTTCACGCAGCAAGTTTCTCGTAACAAAGGCAGTGTGAGCTAACGCTATTGTCGTAGATTCCAGCCATGGAGCAACATCAGTGCAAAACACAGTAGGGGCAATGCAAGTGTCAGGGGGTGACACTTCCTGGTTTTATCGCTAAACAATGACAGTCTCTTCTAACGGTGTTCGGTAATAAACAATCAACTTCCACTTGATTGAATAGTAAGTCCAAGAATAATTGGATTATTAATACGAGGTGTTTAAATCATGTTACGAGTGATCTTATGTGTTTGATAAATGTAAGAGATGTTGTAGCATGTTTCGTAGGACTCCCTGATGGCCAAACAGTGCTGGCTACCAAAAAAAAGAATGGTTAAACTAACGGATAAAATTCACTTAAAATACGTTCTTTACGTTCCTAAATTAAACTACAATTTAATTTTGGTTTCCCAGTTGAATGATGATATGAACAAATTTGTCTAATTTTCTACTAGCATATGTGCTAATTAGGACCTTCATTCGAGGGAACTAATTAGAGCAGGTGAGAGACGGGATGGACTTTACTACTTCCGACAAGTTTCGACGGTCAAAACGGTTTTGGTTGAAACTTCATCCTCTTTGGAACTTTGGCATAGAAGATTGGGTCACCATTCTGAGAAAGTAGTAAAGTTACTTCCTTACGTTAGTAACTCTAAAGGTCATCTAAATAAATCATGTGAAATTTATCACCGTGCTAAACAAACTAGAAAGAACTTTCCAATTAGTGAATAGAAAACCACTCATATTTTTGAGTTAGTTCATTGTGATTTATGGGGGTTTTATGAAACTCCTTCATCTTGTGGATCTCATTATTTTTTAATATTAGTTAATAATTTCTCTCGGGTTGTTTGGGTATATCTGTTGGCTAATAAAATTGAGCTTTTCAAAGTTTTCATGCCATTCATTGCTATGATTGGTCGTCAAATTTCTCAACAAATAAAGTGTGTTAGAAGTGATAATGAGACAAAATTTAATTGTCTCCAAGATTATTTTATTGCAAATGACATTATTTTTCAAACATCTTGTGTTGGTACTCCTCAACAAAATGGGAGAGTGGAGAGGAAACATCAACATATTTTAAATGTAGCTCATGCTTTACATTTCTAGGGAAATCTGCCTATATCTTTTTGGGGGAAGTGTGTGTTGGCTACTTTTCATCTTATTAATCGAACTCCTTCACCTCTTTTTCATAATAAAGCACCCTATGAAATGTTGTTTGGTATCCCTCCTTTGTTTGATGATCTTCGTGTGTTTGGTTGCTTATGTTTTGCTCATAATCAATGTTCTAAGGGTAATAAGTTTACTAGTCGAAGTCGAAAGTGTGTTTTTGTTGGGTACCATTTTGGAAAAAAAAGGTTGGTATTTATATGATATGGATTCTAATAAGTTCTTTGTGTCTCGCGATATGAAATTTTTTGAGGATATTTTTCCATATTTGAATGGGAATGCTGCAATCATTAAACCTGACAATGTTGCCCTACCATATGGGAGTGCAAACGTAATTTTTTATACATATTTTGGTGAGTCAGATGTGTTGCAACCCGTGAAAATTCCTCCGCATGGTACTCTATAGCTTGTGAGTTCATCGCCTGCGAGTTCTCTGACACCTGTGGTATCTTCTTATTCTTCCAATGATACGGTGGTACAGGGGACTTTGGGTATGATGCGCCTGAATTGAGATGAGGGCATAGGGAGAAATTTCCTTCTGCGAAGCTTCGGGATTTTGTCACTCATACTGTCATAAAGAAAAATCCATCTCCCGCCTTACATGCTTCAGAGCCTCCCTTAGGTACTCCATTTCCTATAGTTTATTATGTTAATTGCGAAAAATTTACTGTGAAACACCGAAATTTTCTTGTAGCTATTACTGCAGGGGTCGAGCCAAAGTTTTTTGAAAAGGCTGTGAAGGATGTAGGATGGCGTGATGCTACGCAAAAGGAGATTTGTGTTCTGGAGGATAATGACACTTGGTCTATAGAAACACTTCCTCCTAGAAAGAAAGCTCGTCTTGTTGTTTTTTATAATCACCATGTAGAAGGTGTTGACTATAATGAAACTTTCGCACTTGTGGCAAAAATGGTGACTGTTCGTACTTTCTTAGCTATTGCAACTTCAAAAAATTGGGAGTTACATTAGATGGATGTCCATAATGCCTTCTTGTATGGTGATCTTGATGAAGAGGTTTACATGCAACTTCCTATAAGTTTTTTCTCCTGATAAGCCTGGAATGGTTTGTTGTTTGTGCAAGTCTTTGTATGGGTTGAAATAGGCTCCTTGGTGTTGGTTTATGAAGCTTGTTTCTGCACTGAAAGGGTATGGATTTCTTCAATCATAATTCAATTATTCTCTCTTTACATACACTAAGGGATCTGTACGCATTAATATACTAGTTTATGTTGATGATTTGCTTATTTCTGGGAAATATTTCGCTGCTTTGAACACTTTTAAGGGGTATCTCAGTTCTTGCTTCCATATGAAGGATATTGGCATGTTGAAATATTTTTTAGGGATAGAGGTACCTTGTAGCTCTTTGGAGTTATTTCTTTTTCAAAGGAAATATGCACTTGATACTATTTCGAATGCAAGTCTTTTGGGAGCAAAGCCCACAAGATCGCCAATAGAAAAAAATCATAAATTAGTGCATGCTATAGGGATAGTTTTGTTTGATCCTGAGTCATACAAATGGTTAATGGGTCGTTTGATTTATTAAACAGTGACCAGACCAGATTTGGCATACTCAGTTCATGTCTGATCTCAGTTTATGCATGAGTCGAGGCAGGAGCATTGGGACGCGACTCTGCGTGTTGTCCAGTACTTGAAAGGCTCTCCTGGCCAATGGATTCTTTTGAGATTTGATAGTGACTTGTCTTTGAAAGGGTGGTATGATTCGGATTGGGTTGCTTTTCCGTTAACTTAACATTCACTTACTGGCTAGCTTGTCTTTCTAGGACAGTCTCCTATTTTCTGGAAAACTAAGAAACAACATACTGTTTCCCTTTCTTCTGTTGAGGCTGAGTATAGGTCTATGACTTTCGTTACTTGTGAACTTAGGTGTTCATCATCCTAAAGAAATTCCTTTATTTTGTGATAGTCAATCTGCGCTACATATTGCACAAAATCTTGTATTTCATGAGCATACTAAACATATTGAAGTGGGTTGTCACTTTGTTAGGGATGCAATCCAGGATGGGTTAATTGCACATTCTTATGTTCCGACCTCTATTCAGTTGGCTGACATTTTTACAAAGACGCTTGGTAAATCGTAATTTGAATATCTTCTCAGCAAGTTAAGCATTTATGATCTACATGCTCCAACTTGAGGGGGTGTTAGGATATTATTATGGGATATTATCTTTTAGCAAGTTGATTCATAATAGGATATTATCGGATATTATCTCTTAGTAATTTGATTCCTAATAGGACATTATAGGATATTATTATGGGATATTATCTTTTAGTAATTTGATTTTTACATAACTACTATTATATAGATATATATATACCCTTGAGGTTTATCAATAAAATTCAAGAGATTATACTATTCTTGTCAATGTATTTTGTCTTTTTTTTTGTCACTGTAATATGAATTTTTAGTCCCTATAATTCTATTTTTTGTCCCTATAGTTCATTTTTTCCTCCCTGTAAGTCAAAAAAATTCTCCCTATAATTTGACTCTTTTTTTTTTGTCTTTGTAAATTGAGTTTTTTGTCCCTACAATTCAAACTTTTTAGCTCATGTATCTATTTCTTGAATATTTATGTACTCTTAATTTGTTTTCAATTTACTTATGTAAAATGAACTTTATATTAATTGAAATATGCTACTTGACAAATTTATTCAGAGTGTGACATAATTATCATTAATTTACATACTAAGAACATGACGTAATTATCACTAAGAATATAGTTTATAATTATATTAATACACTATTAATATTTATTAATTTCCATAAAGTTAATATTTGCAAATAAGGAACTTAATAAATTTATTTATTTAAATTTTAAAAAAATATTCACTAATTAATTTTCATAATGAATGTTTTTGTTAGAATTAAGTGACCCGAATCCTTATTTAAATAAAATACAATGGTAAAATAAAATAAAAGAAGAATCCCTATAGAACTACACTTCTTTTATTTTATTTTAAATAAGGTTTTTTAAACCTTATTAAACTCCATCTATTGGATATTGATTAGAATAAGGAGTTTCAATCTTACTACACTCCTATTAGAATATGGCTTTACAAGCCTATAAATAGATATAGTCTATTCCTCTTGTAAATTGATTCGAATTCGACATAGTGAATTTTCTTCTCCTCTGCCCGTGGTTTTTTCCCGAAAGGGTTTCCACGTAAAATCTGTGTGTTCTTTATTTTTGTTTCTCTTTTCTTTGCGATATATTTTTCATTACCGACATTATTATTTTTTTCACAAATTGGTATCAGAGCTTTCGGGTTTTTTCATCTCGATCACGGTAATGGCGTCTTTAAAGTATGAAGTTCCGCTGTTGGATCACAACACCAGATTTGCGTTGTGGCAAATAAAGACGCAGGCAGTTCTTGCACAGATAGATTTAGAGGAATCCCTGCTAGGGGTAGATAAGATGCCTTCGACATTGACGGAGGAAGAGAAAAAGCGCAAGGATCGAAAGGCGTTAACACAGTTACATCTGTATTTGTCTAACGAAATTTTGCAAGATGTGATGAAGGAGAAGACCGCCGCGGCATTATGGAAGAGGCTAGAACAAATATGCATGTCGAAAACTCTAACCAGCAAGTTGCATATGAAGCAACGTCTTTATGCTCATCGTTTGGAGGAAGGTGCGTCTGTGCACGAACACTTAACAGTGTTAAAGAAATTCTCTCAAACTTGGAGGCCATGGAGGTTCAGTATGATAAGGATGATCTAGGGTTGATTCTACTTTGTTCGTTGCCCCCGTCTTATTCAACCTTCAGAGACACGATTTTATATAGCCGCGAGTCTCTCACAGTTGATAAGGTTTATGATTCTTTGACCTCGTATGATAAGATGAAGCATCTTGTGGTTAAACCCGACTCTCGGGGAGTGGGTCTCATTGTTCGTGGGAGACAAGATCGGAATACTGATGATGATCGTGGAAGGACATAGGAACGGAATCCTCGCGGTAAATCTAAGGGTAGATCGAAGTCTTCAAATAGAGGTAAAACTTGTAACTTCTGCAAGAAGAAAGGGCACATTAAAACTGAGTGCTATAAGCTACAGAACAAGATTAAAAGGGAGGCTGCGAATCAAAAGGGAAAATAACTAGAAAATTCCGGTGAAGCTGATGTTGTAGAAGACTACAATGATGGTGAACTTCTAGTCGCTTCTGTCAACAATTCTAAAGTGAGCGAGGAGTGGATACTTGATTCGGGTTGTACCTTCCACATGAGTCCCAATCGGGATTGGTTTACAAATTACGAAACAGTGTCTGAAGGTGTTGTTTTGATGGGAAATAATGCTTCGTGTAAAATCGCAGGTGTTGGAACAATTAAAGTTAAGATGTTTGATGGAGTTGTCAGAACACTTAGTGACGTACGGCATGTTCCAGAATTGAAGAGAAATTTAATTTCGTTGAGTACTCTTGATTCAAGAGGGTACAAATACACATTTGAAAGTGGGATTTTGAAGATTTCCAAAGGTTCCTCGTTGTGATGAAAAAGGCAGAGAAAGACCGCCAAGTTATATGTTTTGTGAGGGTTCTCATTGTTATTGGTGATGCAAATTGTCGCTTCCTCTTCCTTGTCGATGATGATATTACTAAACTTTGGCATATGCACCTAGGGCATATGAGTGAGAATGGCATGGCGAATTGAGCAAAAGAGGACTTCTTGATGGGCAAGGAATTTGCAAGCGAAGTTCTATGAGCACCGCATTTTTGGGAAGCAAAAGAGAGTTCGATTCACCAGAGGAATCCATAACACGAAGGAAACGTTGGAGTATATTCATTCGATCTGTGGGGCCATCAAGAGTGCCTTCAAGAGGTGGAGCTAATTATATGCTAACTTTTATTGATGATTTTTCGAGAAAAGTTTGGGCATTCTTCTGAAGCGTAAAAGCGATGTGTTTTTCGCATTTAAGTCTTGGAAAACTATGATTGAAAAAGCAGACGGAAAATAAATAAAACACCTCCGCTTGCAGACAATGGCTTAGAGTTTTGTTCTGATGAGTTTAATAAACTGTGCAATCAGAAGGGATCGTGAGATACTTGACAGTTCGTCATACTCCACAACAAAACAGCGTTACTGAACGAATGAACAGAACGATCATGGAGAAATTTTGATGTATGTTGTCAAATGCCAACTTACCAAAGTCGTTTTGGGCCGAAGCAGCCTCTACTGCATGTTTTTTGATCAACCGATCTCCATCCATTGCCATTGAGAAAAAGACTCCACAAGAGGTATGGTCTGGTAATCCTGCTAATTATTTTGATTTAAAGATCTTTGGATGTCCTGCGTATGCTCATGTTGATAATGGAAAATTGGAACCGAGATCCATTAAATGTGTTTTTCTTGGTTATAAAGCTGGTGTAAAAGGGTATAAGTTATGGTGTCCTGAAAATAGAAAAGTTGTGATTAGCAGAGATGTTGTTTTTTATGAAACTGCTATGCTACCTAACTTATCTCTTAAAGACTCTTCCAATAAAGAAAATCAAAAGCAGGTGGAGCATCAAATTAATACAGAGTCGACTCCTCAAGCCAGTACAAAAATTGAGTATAGAGTTGCTTCTTCACCACAATACTCTACCGCTAAAAAACAGAACTAGAAGATAAATTAAACCTCCAAAGAAGTATGCCGATGATGATCTAGTTGCTTATGCTTTAAATGTGGCCGAAGATATAGATGCAAACCAAGAGCCGTCTAATTATTCTGAGGTGGTTAGCTGTGAAGACTCGGAAAAGTGGATGTTTGCTATGCAAGAGGAGATTGAATCACTCCATAAAAATAGAACATGAGATCTTGTGAAACTTCCTAAAGGTAAAAAGGTTGTTCGCTGTAAATGGGTGTTTAAAAAGAAAGAAGGGACTTCAGGAGTTGAAGAACCCGAGATATAAAGCAAGGCTTGTTGCAAAAGGTTCTGATCAAATTCCAGAGTGGACTTCACAGATGTGTTCTCCCGGTTGTGAAGCATAGTTCGATTCGAGCTTTGCTTGGTATTGTGGCCATGCATGATTTGGAGCTTGAGCAGTTAGATGTAAAAACTGCATTTTTGCATGGAGAACTTGAGGAAGATATTTACATGCAACAACCAGAGGGTTTTACAGTCTCAGAAAAAAAGGACTATGTTTGCTTGCTGAAAAAGTCTTTTTACGGTTTGAAACAGTCACCAAGACGGTGGTACAAGAGGTTTGATTCTTTTATGACTTCTCATGATTTTAAAAGAAGTAGTTTTGATAGCCGTGTTTACTTTAAGAAAAACAGTGATGGTTCTTTTGTGTACCTACTTCTTTATGTTGATGACATGTTGATACCAGCAAAAGATAAAGGAGAGATAAGAAAGGTCAAAGCCCAACTAAGTGAAGAATTTGAGATGAAAGATTTGGGACCAGTAAAGAAGATACTTGGTATGGAGATTCTTAGAGATAGAAAAGTAAGTAAATTGTACCTAAGTCAGAAGGGGTATATTAAGAAAGTTCTTTGCAGGTTCAATATGCAGAGTGCTAAGCCTGTTAGTACTCCTTTAGCAGCCCATTTCAGACTTTCATCGGCTTTGTCTCCACAATCAGATGATGAGATTGAGTACATGTCACATGTTCCATACTCTAGTACAGTGGGATCTCTCATGTATGCTATGGTTTGTTCACGCCCAGATTTATCATATGCGATCGGTGCGATTTAGCGAGATACATGGCGAACCCCGGTAAAGAACGTTGGAAAGCGATTGAAAGAGATTTTAAGATACTTACGAGGTACTCATCGATGTTTGCTTACAGTTTGGAAGAACTAGAGATGGAGTCATTGGGTATGTTGATGCTGATTTTTGCTGGAGACCTTGATAGAAGAAGATCTCTCACTTTGGTTATGTCTTTACAATCGGAGGTTGTGAAATCGGTTGGAAAGCTACTTTGCAAACTACGATCGCTTTGTCTACCCATGAAGTGAGTACATGGCGATTCATCGATGCTTGTAAAGAAGCTATTTGGTTGAAGGACTCTTTAGTGAGCTCAATGAAGACCTTCAAATCAGCACAATATTTTGCGACCGATGAGTGCCATCTTCCTTACAAAAGATCAAATGTTTCATGAGAGAACAAAACACATTGATGTTCGGTATCATTTTGTTCGTGATATTATTGCTCGTGGTGATATTATTGTGAGCAAAATTAGTACTCATGAAAATCCTGCAGATATGATGACTAAGTCACTTCCTATAACCAAGTTTGAGCATTGCTTAGACTTGGTTGGTGTTCATTGTTGAAGTTAAACCCTTAAGGGGTTTTATGGAAGAGGTGGAGAACTTGTTCGTTGAGAGTTCGCGATGAAGAACTTGTTTATTTAGAATTCGTGTCAAGGTGGAGATTGTTAGAATTAAGTGACCCGAATCCTTATTTAAATAAAATACAATGGTAAAAAAAAAATAAAAGAAGAATCCCTATAGAACTACACTTCTTTTATTTTATTTTAAATAAGGTTTTTTAAACCTTATTAAACTCCATCTATTGGATATTGATTAGAATAAGGAGTTTCAATCTTACTACACTCCTATTAGAATATGACTTTACAAGCCTATAAATAGACATAGTCTATTCCTCTTGTAAATTGATTCGAATTCGACATAGTGAATTTTCTTCTCCTCTACCCGTGGTTTTTTCCCGAAAGGGTTTCCACGTAAAATCTGTGTGTTCTTTATTTTTGTTTCTCTTTTCTTTGCGATATATTTGTCATTACCGACATTATTTTTTTTTCACAGTTTTAATTCATTGGTAATAGTGCTTTATTTAAATAATTTTGAATAGATTTGATTGTTAGTTTTAATTAATTAATTTATTCTTTAATGGTCACTTAATCTAATATTTTTGAGAAAATAATTTATGCAATTCAGTGGTAGAAAAAGCAAAAAATGGTTGAATAAAAGAAATGAAAATGGTTTAATATAATTACAAAGAAAGGTACCAAGATTGAGACAGAAAAGTGATGGATTAGACCCTCTACTCTATAATTAATTATTAAGGAGGAGAATTTGGGGTTAAAACAAATTTGTTGATAGTTTCTTAACTTTAAAACAAATGGCATAATGATAAGGGTGAATAATCCTACATTCTTATTAAGAAAATAGGATTATTACTCTAAATTTAATTACAAACAAAGCTAACAACTTTTATAGACAAAAAATGATGGATTAGCCCCTCAGCTGAGGAGAGTTTGGGATCAAGGCTTTGTAAACAAGAAAATTTGTTAAGTAGTTAATGCTAAGGAATGGGAAAATTTTCTTATTCTTACTCCTCATTATCAATACTATTTTTTAAAATTTTCATTAAGATATAAAAAAATAAATGTTTTTTTAAAGAAAAGAATTAATGTTATTTGAAGGGTTTTTTTTTTTTTTACTTTTTATACAAATTTAACTCTTAACGTTTACATCTTTTGTCAATTTATTTCTTTTTTAGTTAATTTTGGCACACAACCTTTCAAAAAGAGTTAAATTAATTTTTTAAATGGAAATATTTACTGAAATGTTATATGTTTAAACATGTCGACACGCATGGTAATTCACATGTATTTCATGCTTTTTTTATTATAAATTTTTTGTTTTTTTAGAAAATTTTGTGTAAATTATCTTTATAAAAGTTTGCGTCTAGTTAGATCTCAATACTTAAATTTCTTATTAAATTAGTGTCACTCATTAACCAGGTCTCCAATTCAAATATGGATTTATTAAAAACTCAATTGGTATAAAAGAATATTTTTTAAAGGAAAGGAATAAATGTTATTTGAAGGAATTCTTATTTTTATTATTATATAAATTTAGTATGATAATAAATTTAACCTTTAATGTTTATTTCTTTTGTTGATTTGGCCTTTGTTCTTTTTTTAGTTTATTTTGGATCACAACTTTTTAAAAAGAGTTAAATATGATCATTAACCTTTCAAAAAAAGTCGAATTATTTTTTAATAGAAATATTGATTGAAGTATTATATGCTTACATGTTGACATGTATGGTAATTCATGTTTATTTCATACTAATTTTTTATAATTTTTTAATTTTATAAATTTTGATTTTTTGGATATTTTTATTATTTTTAAATTATTTATTGATGTGTCATATGAGACAAATAATGGCAAGTCAACATGAAATGCACATGAACTATCACGTGGGTTGCCACACCATCATCGTTAATCCATACCATTATTTAAAATTCTCATTGAGTTGATGTCACTTGTTAACTGGGTCACCAACTACTAAAAGCCCAATATTGATACAATTGAATAAATGTTATTTTAAGGTATTTTTGTCCTGTTTATGTTTTTATATAAAGTTTGCTTAATAATAAATTTTAGTAAACACTCGTCGTAAATGGTAAAAGACAAACTCCATCAACACAACAAAGGCTTTAGCCTCAGCATCAATAGAATATTATAACACGTTGACAATTGGCTTTGTTACAACTTAAGTACGACGTATCTGGAGTGTTTGCAAGCACTTAATACGATAAGGAAATCAGCTCCGGATGGTCCAAAGCGGCGAGCAAAAATTGACAAAAGAATAAGCATTCACCAAACTAGAGAGGACGACAACAAAATCATCCCTAAAATCACTTGTAAAACTAAGATTACATACATAAGCAAGACTAAAAAACGTGCTACAAGAGCAGACAAAAACTTCTAAAACTGAAGACTTATTAAACAATGGAAAAATAAATAAAAAATATATAAAACTTAAGACAATATGGGTCCAAATTGACACATGAAATCATTTATTATTCTAAAATACTCTCAAAATAAAAACAAATTAAGAAATTGATAAAGAGCTACCCACTTTCCAAGAAAAGCTTGTAACACCCCCTAACCCCTATCCGTCGCCGGAACAGAGTTACGGAGCATTACCAGACTTTTCAGATCAAATACGAACGTTAAACATATCATTTAGCATACACTTCATAATTTAATCATATTGCCCCTTTTATGGGCCCTCGAGGCCCAAAATATATATTAGAAATAAATCGGGACTAATTCGGGTACTCAAGAAATTTTTTGTGAAATTTCAAAATTTTTTCCTAAGTGCAAGGGACACACACTCGTGTGACCCAGAGACACGCCCGTGTGGCCATAGGACACGCCTGTGTCTTAGGTCGTGTCCGACCCTATGTAACTCTCTGACTTAGATCACACGGCCAACCACACGCCCATGTGCTAAGCCGTGTGTCACAAATGGCTGAGACAGACGCCCGTGTCTCTGCCCGTGTGGAAATACCTGAGCATTCTGTTTTAAATTTTTAAGTTGCAGGGGACACTTGGCCAAATCACATGCCCGTGTGTTAGTAGTGTGTCTCACACGGTCCAGTCACACGCCCGTGTGTCTGGCCGTGTGGACTCAAAATGAACCTTAAACATTAAGTTTACCATTCCTTGCAATCTTAAACATCAAGTAATTCAAAAACCAATAGTTCAACCAATCCAAAACACAACCAATACATCTAAATAATGTCAAAACTATCAATCTAATAACCTATCAAATATATACTCATAGGTATTTCACATATATTATCCAAACAATCCATGAAAACACCATTCAAGCTAATTCAAATTTTCATACCATCTCAACCCAAATTTTGTCTATTTCATACTTACTTATACATAAACTTAAACTTTCCATATTAAACATCAACATAACACATATATTTATTTATATAAGTAACCAATATCATCTTATAATATCATTTACATTCATTTTCCAAAATGACAACTTAAGACATCCTAGGTACATGCCATTACTAAAAAGAAGTATATATCACCACGTTTTGAGTTCGAGATCATTGTGGATGCTGAATCGGCAATCTAACTTTAACCTAACCTGCGCACGGAAAACAAACCGTACGCTGAGTATAAACTCAGTGGTATTTCTATAATCCGAATACTTTAAGTAAGTAGTACAACATGTACATTAAAATCATATAATATCCATCAAAATTCAATTAATAAATTCATAGATAATCATTTATCACACATTCAATTTTCTTCATTTGCTATCCCATATAGCTTTTCACAATTGAACACAATTCATGTGACTTTAATCATAATCCAATTCACCATTCAATTTCAATCATAACACTGTTTTATTCATTTACCACTATTAACATGACTCGAACTCGGACGGATACATGGATCCAACCAAAACACACCAGTTTGGCACCTAGTGCCTCATCGGATAATTCAAAGTAATAGATTGACACCTAGTGTCTCATCGGCCATGCCGAAGTAAGTTGGTACCCAGTACCTCATCGAATTTATCCGAAGTAATAGATTGGCACCTAGTGTCTCATCGACCCGAAGTCGAAGTATCCCTGAACTCTTCCAATCCTATGACATGCCAACTATATCCGACTTAGCCCGACATAGTTAATAGGGTTTCAATTCACTTTTCAAGTATAACAAATATCCAATGTTCAATTTCCACAATAATCATATATTCATATCAATTTCATCACACACCAAATCAATTCATCTCAATTGTAAAACACAATAATTCTCATCTTCCATACTTACCATATACAAGAAATCAAAGTACGATAATTTTAATAATTAAATTCGGATTATAGAAATACAAACCGAAATTTCCTGAGCTACTCCTCGTTGACTTTTTCTTTTCCCTTCCTTGCCAAATTTTCCGGCACAACGTTAGCTACGGAAATTGAAACAATTAAAAATCATCAATACACACAATGTCACATTGAATATTTCAATTTTTTTATTCAACTTTTACCTAAATTCCAATTTAGTCCCTAAACCGAGACTAACTTTATTTCTTCAAAACTAATTCCATATTTTCATTCAATTTCCACTTTAGACTAAATTCATCTATCTAATTTCACTTAAATCCTTAAATTTTGAAAATTTCACAATTTAGTCCCTATTACTCAAAACTTATAATTTATTTTACAACTCAATCCCTTTTTCATTTCTAACTTAAAATTCTATCAATTTAGTCCCAAATACTTAAATTATTCAACATGAATAACTTCTAAAAATTCAATATTTTCCAAAATTTCAACATAGGTTAAGTAGTATTTAATACTAGGATTCTAAAAACATAAAAATTATAAGAAAGAGACTAAATTGACTTACCAATTAAGCTTTGAACCTTAAAACCCTAATTTTCTCCTTCTTTTTCTTTCTCCATTTTCTTCTCTTTTCGTTTCAACTTTCTTTCTCTTTTCTATTCTTTTTCTATTTTATTTATTTGTTTTACTTATTTATTTAATTATACTAATATAATATAATAATATAATAATATTTACTTAAATAATAAGTGTAATTAGCCCAATTTGCCCGGGCCCATTCATTAACCAAAATACAAAATCAAATAAAATAATAGTCCAGATTTAACAGTCCAGCGCATTCAAAAAACCAAAATAAACCAAAATAATAAACAATCCAGTTTTTATTACAAGCCCAATAACAAATTAATAGACCCAAGTCTATTTACAACATCAGATGGCCCAAGCCAATTACAGAGGCCCAATGCTGAACAGGCCCGGATGACCCAAAACTGATTGGGGTCTCAGAAACCCTAAAGGGTTCTAGAACCTCTTGGCGCCGGCAGCCTGGTGATCGGGTTTCCACGTCACCCCACGAACAGCTTCTCCTTCCGTACGATGGTTTTTGCCTGCGAAAAAGAAACAAAACAGAAAAAGATGGCCAGCAAGTGATAACAGAAATCCAAGGCGTTTTATATTTTCTTTTTTTTATTATTATTTATTTATTTTTCAACAATCGGCTATAAAGAGGGGCCGAGAATAATCTATAAAGGTGACCATTTTTTACGAATACGAATAGAAAAAAAACAAAGAAATCAAATAAAAAAAAAGGTGATTTTGTTTTCCCGAATCTGTTTCTTTCCATTTAGCCATATATACGTATATATATAAAAAATAAAAAGGGAAAGGAAGGATACCCATACCTTGATTCGCCTGAAAAAGGGGTTTTCTGGGCTCCAACCGCCGTGCACGGTGGTCGTCGGTGGCGGACCGATGGTGGTCCGGTGACCGGAAATCTCAAAAGGGGGAAAACTTCAGAGGATTTCCATTTTTTTAAGGGGGAGAGACCAAATATTTTTTTTCCTGAAAATATAGGCTTATATAGCCCACTAATACGACGCCGTTTTGGCTTAATACCCTAGGCATAAAACGACGTCGTTTTCCCTCCTGACCCGCGTGCCGACCTGACCCGCCAGAGGATCCGCGCGTTTTTCTTTATTGGTCTTATTGCCAGTTCGGTCCTTCCGCTTTTTATTGGTTCTGCTATTAAGTTTCTTTTTATTTTTAATTTTGCCCTGAATTTTTTATTTGATTTCATTTTAGTCCCGAGTAAAGTGCTGCATTTTGGAGGGCGAGGATATTTTCCCCTTTGGTCCCTCCTTGTTATTCGCGCACTCGATTCAGTCCTTTCCTCTTTTATTTATTTTCAGATTTGCCCCAAACTTTGGTTTTAAGTTCAATTTCGTTGTTTCTTTTATTTCTTTTGTGATTTTTGATATTTTATTATTAATTTTATTATTATTATTAATTTTAATATTATTATTATCATTATTATTACTATTTTAATATTATTATTGTTACTATTATTATATTTATTAGTATTTTTATTTATTATTATTATTACTTTCCTTATTATTATTATTATTATTATTATTATTATTATTACTATTAATATAATTATTGTTATTATTACTATTACTATTACTATTACTTTTATTATTACTAATATTATTATTTTTATTTCTACTACTATTATTATTATTATTATTATTATTATTATTATTATTTTTAAATTGTTTTACCTAATATTCATTCGTTTATTTATTTATTGGTTCACTATTAAATTTTTAATTATTTTTAGTTTTCATTTATTTACTTACTCATTTTTTATATAATTAGTTTGTTTTATTTATTTATTTGTTTATTTTTGTTTTTATTATTTATCTTATTTTTATTTTTACACTTATTATTCCTTTTTATTTTGGTTTGTTTTATTTTAACTTTTATACTTATTATTGTCATTTCATTATCTATTTATTTACGTATTTATATTTTGTTATAAATACTTTCAAATTTTGACTATTCATTATTATTAACTTTATTATTATTGTTATTTATATTTATTATTGTCATCATCATTATTTTGTTACACATATTAGCACTGTAATTCATTTTAAATTTTACTATAAAATCATATTGCATTTTATACGATGCATTAAAATTTTTGTTTTGAAATAAGCAAATACTCCGCGTTTTAAGGGTCGAAAGAAATCGTACCCTAACTTACTGGGTTTCGATTTTCCTCATCAAGTCTAAAGAACCTATTATTTTCTTTTTAAAACCAAAGCATAAAAGTTAAATAAAAACTTATTCTCGAGAATTCAAAAATGTTGTGTCCTAACTTACTGGATGTGACATTTTGTTATCTCGAGGTAAGGATTTCTAAAAACAAAGGCAATATTCTGCATTTGGAATTTTGAGAAATTGTGCCCTAACTTACTGGGTTCTGATCTTTCATTTGACCCAAATGACCGATATCCTTTTTGAATTTAAATGCACTTGTTAAAAGTCAAAAGACAAGCTTAGTTTCGAGGATTCAAAATGTCGTATCCTAACTCACTGGGTATGACATTTTACTTCTTCGAAATAAGTGGGTCTCAGCATCCAATTTAATTTATTCAAGTTTTTCTTTAAACAAAGAGGATCGTATTTTAAAATCTTTTCAAATTTTTGACATTAAGATGTCAATCGATCAATTCAGTACCAATTTTGGGCGTTACGAAGGTACTAATCCTTTCTCGTGTGTAACCGACTCCCGAACCCGTTTTCTCGAATTTTGTAGGCCAAAATCATCATTTTAATAAATTAAAATGTTTTAATGATCAATCTCAAGGTGACCCGATCACACCTCAAAGAAAAAAATATTGGTGGCGACTCTATTTTCGTTTTTAAAGTCAACCCTCGTTTTTTTCAAAAAAATGGTTTCGACAGCTTGGCGACTCCACTGGGGAACAATAAGAGAGTCAAGCCGTAAAATTGATTATTTTCTTCTTGTTGTCGAAAATTGAATATCTGATTTGAAAAATTACGATCATTTTATTGCATTTGTTTATGTTACATGATTGCTATGGGTTGAGTCTCGTAGAATATTTTCGCATCATACTGCATAAGGACCGTTTGGTCTTACCTCTTTTAAGTGGGAGTGAGAAGCTACTCCTTCGTGAGGTTTTCACCTCCATGTAGGATAGTGGACCGCTTTCGGGATACATCCGTACCTATGTCTTCGTGAGATTTTCATCTCCGTCCAGCCATAGGGAAATGTATTCCCCTGAACCGAACTCGGTCCGTATGAGCCTATAATGGGTGAGGATCGAGGAATCTGCTGGTTCGGGTACCTCAACTTTAGAACCAAACCGCATGTAGAAAACCCTAGGAGCTCACCCTAGATAGTACTGCGAGAAACCCTAGCGGTTACCCAGATAGGTGCTTGATTCTCTTTCATTTACTTTGAGTTTTATTTTTGTATATCGTACTGACTTATTGTGTTTTTGCTATGTTTGCATGTTATTTCATATTTGAAAGAGTGTCGATTCATGTTTGATTACTAAATTAGAGAGCTTGTCATGGAGAATGAATTTCTTGATAAAGTGGAAGATAATGCGGCTGTCCGTATATTTGTAATCCGTTTTATGTAAAGAATTTTGTTTTCTAGTAAAGTACTCTAAATGAAATTGAATCAGAATCGACGCCTTTTTTCATTCATTTCATGCATTCGCATTACATCACATCATGTGCATTTAAATTTCATGGAAAAACCCTAATTGATTAAAATCATTTTAGAATTAATCTGGAAACCAACAAAAACTTACCAACCAAACATTATTACGGTACCCGAGCAAAGATAAAAGACATGGATCAAAGATTGGAAAGACTTGAACAACTCCAAAAAGAGATGCAAGATCAGCTACAATTGTAAATGCAAGAGCAACTTGCTAAAATCCAGCAAGATATGATGGACCGAATGATGGAATCCCAAAAAAATATGATGACTCAGTTGACCCAACTACTGACTGGATGAATAGACAAAGGAAAGGCCCCAATGATTAATGCTGGAGAAGATAATGAGGAGCCTCTCTATGTGCCAGGTTTTACTCCAACACAGCCTGAGGTGTACCCTCAAAGAACATCCGTCACGATTAGGCCTCAACAATTTTAGGATGGTGTTTCAGTACCGATGCACTTGCAAGCTGGATCAGGTTCTAGCCCAGGAGATAACCCAGCTAATCCTGCTATCCCTGACCTTGATGAAATGGCAGAGAAGGAAAGGACAAGGACAGAATTGCCAAAGCAGTTAGAGGACCGATGTAAATGACTGAAGGAAAAATTCAGGGCCATGGAAAATGCTGGTAGGCAACATGGAATCGATGCTAAAGATCTGAGTTTGGTCCCAGATCTAGTGCTTCCCCACAAGACTAGTGCTTCCCCACAAGTTCAAAATGCCAGAATTCGAAAAGTACAATGGGACCAGTTGCCCCAAAGCTCACATCACCATGTTTTGTAAACGGATGACTGGGTATGTTAACAATGATCAACTACTAATACATTGCTTCTAAGACAGTCTGGTGGGAGCAGCATCCAAATGGTACAACCAATTGAGCCGTACTAAGATTGGTTCCTGGAGGGACTTAGCACAAGCATTCATGAAGCAGTACAGTCATGTGACAGATATGACTCCTGATAGAATTACTTTACAGAACATGGAGAAGAAACCCAGTGAGAGTTTCAGGCAATATGCACAGAGATGGAGGGAAATTTCCATACAAGTTCAGCCGCCGCTCCTAGAAAAAGAAATTATGATGCTCTTTATCAACACCCTAAAAGCCCTATTCATCACTCACATGATAGGAAGCGCTACAAAAAGTTTTTCAGACATAGTGATGACAGGCGAAATGATCGAGAATGCGATAAGAAGTGGAAAGATAAATGCAGGAGAGAGTAACAAAAGGTCAACCTCGAGGAAAAAGAAAAACAAGGTGAACAATAGAAGTACATATAACAAGGGTTACTCAAAATCGATTACTGTAAATCAGCCAAGAACGATGGCTACTGGTTAACAAGGGTTATCAAGGCAGGAGTCCGGCACAAAGTAAAACACTGAGAAGCTCCAATTTACTCCAATCCCAATGACATATCGGGAGTTGTATCAAAGTTTGTTTGACGCAAACGTGGTGTCCCCTTTTTACCTAAAACCATTATAGCCTCCATATCCCAAATGGTACGATGCAAACGCTCAATGTGACTACCATGCAGGAATTTCGGGGCATTAAATAGAAAATTGCATTGCCTTTAAGAAAGTAGTCGAAAGACTTATTAAAATGGGCATTGTGAAATTTGATGATGTACCTAGTGCCGAAAATCCGCTACCCAATCACACTGATAATGGAGTTAATACGATAGACGGAAAGGTAGGGAGAAGAATCAAGACCGATATTGCAGAAGTAAAAAATCCTTTGAGATGGGTCTGGAAGGAGATGGTAAAAAGAGGGTTGAGCATTTCAGATCCTGAAGGGAGTTGTGAAAACTCGAGGAACTACTGTGAGTTCCATCATGAAAAAGGGCACAAGATCCAGGAATGTGTAGAATTCAGAGCCTTGGTGCAGGGTCTGATGGATAATAAAGAGAGAGAGTTCTGTGAAGGAGTTAAAGAAGAAGGAAGCATATGTGCGTCAGAATCAACAATAAAGGTCCCAAAATCCAATCATCCTGTGGTCATCATTTCGCGACCTAAAAATAATGAAGCTGGAGTACAGACGACACCAAAAATCATAATTCAAAAACCGGGGGTCTTCTCTTATAAGGATAGCAAAAAGGTCCCCTGGAATTATGATTGCAATGTGACAATCCCAGGAAGGGAGAATTCAGCCAGCGCTTTAAAAGAGGATCAAGAAGTAGGTTTTCATACGCATAGTGGAAGGCGTTATGATTTGATAAATGCCCGGGCAGAACCCGTAAAAGGAAAGACCCTAATGGTGGAGCAAAAGAAGAAAAAATAGCCAGACTTGAGCCGCTTGTCAATGAGCCAGTAAAAGAGGAAGAGGTCAAGGAATTCCTGAATTTTTTGAAGCACATCGAGTATAGTGTTGTGGAATAGTTGCATAAACAACCAGCTCGCATATCTATACTAGATTTACTCTTGAGTTCAGAGGTACACCGAAGTGCATTAATGAAGGTGCTGAACGAGACGTACGTGGCTAATGATATCTCTATCAATAAACTGGATCGGCTGGTTAATAACGTAAGTACCGATAACTTTATCTTCTTCAACGAGGATGAAATACCACCAGGGGGTATGGGATCCACTAAAGCTCTGCACATCACTACCAGATGCAAAGGATACGCATTGCCAGGGGTCCTGATCGACAATGGATCAAGATCGAACGAGCGTATTGCCCTATCCACACTTAATAGGTTGCCTGTGGATAGCTCACACATGAAGGTATGCCAGAATATAGTGAGGGCGTTTGATGGCACAGAAAGGGGGTCATAGGAAGAATCGAAATACCTCTGTTGATTGGTCCAACTACCTATGAGGTGGACTTCCTAGTAATGGATATCAAGCCCTCCTAAAATTGTTTATTGGGAAGACCCTGGATACATTCGGTAGGGGCCGTGCCTTCATCGCTACATCAGAAGTTAAAGTTAGTATCAGAAGGTTGGTTGGTGACGATAAATGCCGAAGAAGATATTATCGCGACCGTAACTAGTGATGCACCATACTTGGAGGCAAATGATGAGTCAATTGAATGTTCTTTTCAGTCTCTGGAGTTTGTGAATGCAACATTCATTACTGAGGGGAATCATATTCCAGTTCCAAAAATATCCAAGGCCACCAGGATGGGATTACAACTGACGGTAGGAAAGGGAGCCTTACCCGAAAAAGGACTAGGGAGACATCTTCAGGGAAGAGTTGAGGCTCCAATGCTGAAGGACAAGCATGACCGCTTTGGCTTAGGGTACAAGCCAGATGCGAGACAAAGAAAGAAGGAATTGTAAAAGAGGTAAGAAAGAAGAAGGGCACGCGTGAGTGGGGAAGAAATCAAATGGGAACCAATGATATTCCCTCACATATCCAAAACTTTTGTATCGGGAGGGATTATTCATCCCGAGCGAAGGACGCTAAGGAAAGAAAGTGTTGAAGAAATGTTGGGTAATGTTCACATCAATGCCATACATGAAGAAACCACTGAAGGGGGGACCTTGTCAGATATCCGCCCTTATGAACCTGGGAGTGTTCTGAACAATTGGACTGCAGAAGAAATTACTATAGTTTTTAGAGCTTACACAGAGTAATGTTCAAAACACACTTATTGCTTTAAGCCTAGAAGCAATAAGAATTCCTTTGTGAAATAGGCTTATGTCCAAACATCATTATGAAATACATATTTGATATCATTTTGAGTAAATATTCTCTCATTCTTTTAGATTCTTTCATTCTTTCTATACAAACAATTATGTTAGATTCTTTTATTCCTTAGATCTTTTTCCAAATCATTCTTTCATCACATTCATAATCATACTATACAAATAATTATTCTTAAATTCATTCGTTCTTTGCATATTCCTTTGTACCTACAGCAGGTTCTCAGATATCAACGACATGAGTAATGCTGCTACGAAATTAGAACCTTCTTTTGAGCAAGACATGTGTTTAGAGGGATCCCATGACTTTGAAGATGACATAGACTGTGGCTTATCTCTGGACTTGTTAAGAATGGTAAAACAAAAGGAAAAAAAATTCTGCCTCATGAAGAGGCAGTAAAGATTGTGACCTTGGAAGAAGGAAAGGTAGTGAAAATTGAAACGTGTATAATTGAAGAAACGAAGCGAGACCTCGTAGAATTCAAAGATATCTTCGCGTGGTCATACCAAGATATGCCCGGGTTAAGCACTGACATTTTTGTACACCGCCTATCCATAAAAGAGGATTGCAGGCCGGTTCAGCAGAAGCTCCGGAGAATGAGGCCTGACATTGTGCTAAAAATAAAAGAGGAAGTCAAAAAGCAGTTTGATGCCAGATTCTTGCAGGAAGTCAAATACTCAGAATGGGTAGCCAACATTGTGCCTGTCCCTAAGAAAGATGGGAAGGTACGAATGTGCGTAGATTATAGAGACTTAAATAAGGCCAGCCCGAAAGATAATTTCCCCTTGCCTCACATTGATACTTTAGTAGACAATACGGCAGGTTATTCGCTGTTTTCCTTCATGGATGGCTTCTCGGGATACAATCAGATAAAAATGCATCCTGAAGACATGAAAAAGACTACTTTCATAACCTTGTGGGGTACATTTTGTTATAAGGTGATGCCATTTGGGTTAAAAAATGCAGGAGTGACATATCAAATGGCTATGGTGACCTTGTTCCATGATATGATGCACAAAGAAATCGAAGTTTATGTCAATGATATGACCGCAAAGTCCCGAACAGAAATGAAACATATCCAAGTTTTGAGGAAGTTATTCTTGAGACTGAGGAAATTTCAATTAAAGTTTAATCCAACAAAATGTACTTTTGGAGCTAGATCGGGAAAATTGTTGGGCTTCGTAGTCAGCGAGAAGGAAATCGAGATTGACTCAGACAAGGTCCGGGCTATACAAGAATTGCCTCCGCCGCGCACTCAAAAAGAAGTTTGAGGTTTCCTTGGAAGGTTAAATTACATTGCTCGGTTCATTTCACAATTAACTGAGAAATGTGATCCCATATTTCGTCTTCTTAAGAAACACAATCCAGGCGTGTGGGATGATGAATGCCAGAAAGCTTTTGATAAGGTTAAACAATACTTGTCAAGTCCTCTAGTATTATCACATCCATACCCAGATAGGCCATTAATATTGTATTTGACAGTGTTTAATAACTCTATGGGATATGTGCTGGGTCAACACGATGATTCGAGAAGAAGAGAAAAGGCGATATACTACCTCAGTAAGAAATTCACTGAGTGTGAAATGAGATATTCACCAATTGAGAAATTGTGTTGTGCCTTGATTTGGACAACTCGAAGGTTGAGGCAATACATGCTATACCATACGATTTGGCTAATCTCGAAGTTGGACCCTCTAAAATATATGATGGAGTCAACTTCTTTGAATGGAAGGATGGCTAGATGGCAAATTTTGCTCTCTAAATTTAACATAGTTTATGTGAACCAAAAAGCCGTGAAATGAAGTGCAGTAGCATATTTTTTGGCCAGCAGAGCTCTAGAAAATTATGAGCCTCTGAACTTTGACTTCCCCAATGAAGAACTAATGTATGTGGCAGCTATTGAAGAAGACGCTACAAAAGATCACCTTTGAAAATTGAACTTCGACGGAGCATCAAATGCTGTAGGTAATGGAATTGGGGCAATTTTGGTATCCCCAAATGGAGATCATTATCCGTTCACGTGCAAATTGGATTTTGATTGTACAAATAATATAGCAGAGTATGAAACATGTATCATGGGACTCCGTGCAGCCATAGAACGCAAAATTAAAGCGCTGGAAGTATATGGAGATTCTGCACTGGTGATCTACCAACTGAAGGGTGAATGGGAGACAAGAGACCCCAAATTGATCAATTATCGAAGGATAGTTCTGGGGTTAATAGAGGAGTTTGATGATATTACTTTCAATTATCTCCCGCGAGACGAAAACCAGATGGCAGATGCTTTGGCTACTTTGGCTTCCATGATCAAAGTGAGCAAACAAGAGGATGTAAAACCCATTCAAATGAGTATTTACGAGGCCCCAGCTCATTGTTACAACATGGAGGAAGAAAAAAGAGATGACCGCCCCTGGTACCATGATAATATTATGATACGTGAGAAATCGTGAATACCCTGATCAGGCAACCGAGAATGATAAAAGGATGTTGAGAAGATTAGCCTGTGACTATGTCTTAGGCAGGAGATCTGCATACAAAGAAGAAAGGATTAGGTACTATTGAGATGTGTGGACGCTATTGAAGCTAAGAAAATTCTGGAAGAAGTCCACGAGGGTGTTTATGGAATACATGCCAATGGTTTCACAATGGCTAGAAAAATTATGATATTTGGGTACTATTGGTCTACCATGGAGGGAGATTGCATCAATTATGCTAAGAGATGTCACAAATGCCAAATTTATGGAGATAAAATTCATGTACCTCCTTCGCCTTTGCATGTTATGACTTCCCCATGGCATTTCTCTATATGGGGCATGGATGTCATCGGGCCGATCTCGCCAAAAGCTTTAAATGGGCATCGATTCATCTTTGTAGTCATCGACTATTTCACCAAGTGGGTAGAGGCTGCTTCATATGCCAGTGTTACTAAGTCGACAGTCAGCAAATTTCTAAAAAAGGAAATCATATGTCGATATAGAATGCCTGAGAGGATCATATCTGACAATGCATTAAACTTGAACAATAGCACGATAGCGGAGGTCTGCAGTCAATTCAAAATTAGACACCACAATTCATCACCGTATTGTCCAAAAATGAATGGTGCAGTGGAAGCAGCCAATAAAAACATTAAGAAGATCGTGGGGAAAATGGCTGAAACTTATAAAGATTGGCACGAGAAGTTACCATTTACTCTCTATGCTTATCGAACGTCTATCAGAACTTCCACCGGGGCAACGCCTTTCTCATTGGTTTATGGAATGGAGGCGATTTTACCCATTGAAGTAGAGATACCTTCTCTTCGAGTTTTGTCAGAGCTAAAGTTAGATGAAGCAAAATGGATACAGTCTTGATACGATCAGTTTAACTTGATTGAGGAAAAGAGGCTAAGGGTTATTCGTTAGGGTCAGATGTACCAAAAACGAATAATGCGAGCTTATGACAAAAAGGTTCGCCCAAGATAATTTCACGATGGGGACCTAGTATTGAAAAAGATCCTCCCCATACAAAAGGATTTCAGAGGGAAATGAATGCCAAATTGGGAAGACACTTATGTGGTAAAAAAGGCTTTCTCCGGAGGAGCACTGATTTTGACCGAAATGGATAGGAAAAACTTGCCCAATCCTGTAAATTCAGATTCAGTCAAGAAGTACTATACTTAAAGAGGAAAAGAGGCCAAAGTGAAAACCCGCAAAGGGCACTTTGAGACCTTCTCTAAAAAAAACGGAGAGGCCAAGGTGAAAACCCGCAAAGGGTACCTTGAGACCAAAGGGGTTTTGAGTCGAAAACCCGAAAAGGGCAGCTCAAATTGTGATCAAGGATGGGGCATGCGGTGATCTTGCTATACCTGAATTAATGAAGAGAGGGTATGCAACATCTTGGGGCATCAACAAAGTACTCTAGATTTCCTAAACACATATTGATCTTAAAATGGTCTTCAAAAAGTCCGTACAGAGAAGTTCAGGGCTGCGATATCTGGGGCACCTATCTTTTCCCCTCATCATTTTGTATTCTAGCAATGTTTGCTTTCTTTAATTAACCCATTCTTTTCAGATTTTGCTCCTGATAAATTTCAGTTTTGTCCATCATTATGATCATTTTCAAGCATTTTGTATTGAAGTAACGATTAATGGACTAATAATACTTTCAAAAAAGGAGTTTTGCATATTACTCTGGAAATTTATAAATAATATGAGAACCTGAAACAGGGCTATTATTTAGAACTCACCAAGCCTAAGGGTTGGAAATATTTGAGAAGGAAACTCTAAATAGTGACCATTTCTTCAGATTTTCTGTCAAAAATATCGGTTGAACAAGAAGAAAGGATATTACGTCAGTGATACAACCTTGAAGAACAACGAGCAATGACAACCCAGACATTAAAAACGGGATCATTCTCATGACATTCTGTATTCATGCAAATATCATCCATAACACATTTAGTTAGGAGCATTCGATTCATTCTGATCATTGCATCCTAATCATTATGTATAAGCATAGGTCCATAAATCGATTCTACAGGTCATGTTCCCCAGAGGACGGTGTAACAAGATCGGTGAATCCACAAATCCCATACCCCTGAGGTTGCAGTGGGATGGATTAAAGTCAAGATGGCAAATCTTATTCCACTGAAGTTGCAGTGGAGCAGATTAAAGCTACGAATCCACAAGTCTTATACCTCTGAAGTTGTAGTAGGTCGGATCAAATCCACCATGGCAAATCTCATCTCCCTAAAGTTGCAGTGGAGCAGGTTGAAGCCATCAGCCTTATCTCCCTGAAGTTGCAGCGGAGTAGACTGAAAACAACGAATCTTATTTCCCTGAAGATGCAGTGGAACGGATTGAAGCTACAAATTGGCGGATCTTATCTTCCCGAAGTTGCGATGGGAGCGATTGAAGCCACCACCTTATCTCCCTGAAGTTGCAGTGGAGCGATCAAGACAATGAATCGTATTTCCACGACGTTGTAAAGTGGAGCAGATTAAAGCTACAAATTATGGCGGATCTTATCTTCCTAAAGTTGCAGTGGAGCAGATTGAAGCCACCAGCCTTATCTCCCTGAAGTTGCAGCGGATTAGACTGAAGACAGCGAATCTTATTTCCCTGAAGATGCAGTGGAACAGATTAAAGCTACGTCGGATCTTATCTTCCTGAAGTTGCAGTGGAGCGGATCGAAGCCACCAGCCTTATCTCCCTGAAGTTGCAGCAGAGCAGACTGAAGACAGCAAATCTTATTTCCCTAGCATTGCAGTGGAACAGATTAAAGCTACAGACAGCGAATCTTATCTCTCTGAAGTTACAGTGGAGCAGATTGAAACCACCAGACCTTATCTCCCTGAAGTTGCAGTGGAGTAGGTTGAAATTACCAATTCTTATCTCTTTGAAGTTCCAACGAAGTAGATCGAAGCTACAAATCTCTTCTCCTTGAAATTACATTCGATCGGATCGAACCACCAATTCCTACACCCTTGAAAATATGGTGGAATGGAAGGAGGCTACTTGAAGAAAAGAAGCATCAAGAAGTCAAGATTCGGCAAGACCAGGCAAAATTGGTCCTTTTAAATTTTTTGCTCCATTCTCGTTACACGATAATGAGCAAAGAGGGGCAACTGTAATTAGCCCAATTTGCCCGGGCCCATTCATTAACCAAAATACAAAATCAAATAAAATAATAGTCCAGATTTAACAGTCCAGCCCATTCAAAAAACCAAAATAAACCAAAATAATAAACAATCCAGTTTTTATTACAAGCCTAATAACAAATTAATAGACCCAAGTCCATTTACAAAATCAGATGGCCCAAGCCAATTATAGAGGCCCAATGCTGAACAGGCCCGGATGACTCAAAATTGATTGGGGTTTCAGAAACCCTAAAGGGTTCTAGAACCTCCTGGCTCCGCCAACCTGGTGATCGGGTTTCCACGTCACCTTACGAACGACTTCTCCCTCCGTACGACGGTTTTTGCCTGCGAAAAAGAAACAAAACAGAAAAAGATGGCCAGCAAGTGATAACAGAAATCCAAGGCGTTTTATATTTTCTTTTTTTATTATTTATTTATTTTTCAACAATCGGCTATAAAGAGGGGCCGAGAATAATCTGTAAAGGTGACCATTTTTTACGAATACGAATCGAAAAAACAAAGAAATCAAATAAAAAAAGGTGATTTCGTTTTTCTGAATCTATTTCTTTCCATTTAGCCATATATACGTATATATATATAAAATAAAAAGGGAAAGGAAGGATACCCATACCTTGATTCACCTAAAAAAGGTGTTTTCGGGGCTCCGACCGTCGTGCACGGTGGTCGTCGGTGGCGGACCGATGGTGGTCTGGTGACCGGAAATCGCAAAAGGGGGAAAACTTCAGAGGATTTTTAGTTTTTTTTAAGGGGGAGAGACCAAATGTTTTTTTTCTGAAAATATAGGCTTATATAGCCCACTAATACGCCGCCGTTTTGGCTTAATACCCCAGGCATAAAACGACGTCATTTTCCCTCCTGACCTGCGTGCGCGACCCGACCTGCCAGAGGATCCGCGCGTTTTTCTTTATTGGTCTTATTGCCAGTTCGGTCCTTCCGCTTTTTATTGGTTCTGCTATTAAGTTTCTTTTATTTTTAATTTTGCCCTGAATTTTTTATTTGATTTCATTTTAGTCCCGAGTAAAGTGCTGCATTTTGGAGGGCGGGGATATTTTCCCCTTTGGTCCCTCCTTGTTATTCGCGCACTCGATTCGGTCCTTTCCTCTTTTATTTATTTTTAGATTTGCCCCAAACTTTGGTTTTCAGTTCAATTTCATCCTTTCTTTTATTTCTTTTGTGATTTTTTATATTTTATTATTATTATTATTAATTTTAATATTATTATTATTATCATTATTATTACTATTTTAATATTATTATTATTGTTACTATTATTATATTTATTAGTATTATTTATTATTATTATTTTTTATTATTACTATTAATATAATTATTGTTATTATTACTATTACTATTACTTTTATTATTACTAATATTATTATTTTTATTTCTATTATTATTATTATTTTTAAACTGTTTTATCTAATATTCATTCGTTTATTTATTTATTGGTTCACTATTAAATTTTTAATTATTTTTAGTTTTCATTTATTTACTTACTCATTTTTTATATAATTAGTTTGTTTTATTTATTTATTTGTTTATTATTTATCTTATTTTTATTTTTACACTTATTATTCCTTTTTATTTTGGTTTGTTTTATTTTAACTTTTATACTTATTATTTTCATTTCATTATCTATTTATTTACGTATTTATATTTTGTTATACATACTTTCAAATTTCGACTATTCATTATTATTAACTTTATTATTATTGTTATTTATATTTATTATTGTCATCATCATTATTTTGTTACACATATTAGCACTGTAATTCATTTTACATTTTACTATAAAATCATATTACATTTTATACGATGCATTAAAATTTTTGTTTTGAAATAAGCAAATACTTCGTGTTTTAAGGTCCGAAAGAAATCGTACCCTAACTTACTGGGTTTCGATTTTCCTCATCAAGTCTAAAGAACCTATTATTTTCTTTTTAAAATCAAAGCATAAAAGTTAAATAAAAACTTATTCTCGGGAATTCAAAAATGTTGTGTCCTAACTTACTGGATGTGACATTTTGTTATCTCGAGGTAAGGATTTCTAAAAACAAAGGCAATATTCTGCATTTGGAATTTTGAGAAATTGTGCCCTAACTTACTGGGTTCCGATCTTTCATTTGACCCAAATGACCGAATATCCTTTTTAAATTTAAATGCACTTGTTAAAATTCAAAAGACAAGCTTAGTTTCGAGGATTCGAAATGTCGTATCCTAACTCACTGGGTATGACATTTTACTTCTTCGAAATAAGCGGGTCTCAGCATCCAATTTAATTTATTCAAGTTTTTCTTTAAACAAAGAGGATCGTATTTTAAAATCTTTTCAAATTTTCGACATTAAGACGTTAATCGATCAATTCGGTACCAATTTTGGGCGTTACGAAGGTGCTAATCCTTCCTCGTGCGTAACCGACTCCCGAACCCGTTTTCTCAAATTTTGTAGGCCAAAATCATCGTTTTAATAAATCAAAATGTTTTAATGATCAATCTCAAGGTGACCCGATCACACCCAAAAAAAAAAAAAGATTGGTGGCGACTCCATTTTCGTTTTTAAAGTCGACCCCCATTTTTTTTCAAAAAAATAGTTTCGATAATAAGTAAGTATATAATATAATTTAATATATGAATTTTATTTTGACACATATTTTCATCTACACCATCCACTTGTCAATTAATGTTTAATTCTTATTTAGTCCCTTCACTTTTCTCTAATCTATAATTCAACTTTCTCCCTATATTCAATTTAATCCTTACACCTAATTACTCTTAATTTAAACAAATTCGCCTAATCAAAACCTAATTAACCATACAACTAATTTCGTAAATATTTTTAATAAATATTTACGAATCCATTTTACGAAAACGGAGATCCGAAAATACACTTTCCGATTACTCGTAACTATCAGGTTGTTACAAAGCTACTGGTGTTTGGTGGAATTTTAGCGAACGATAGACACTGTCATCTATCCATCACAACTTGTAAAGACAACTAAAATACCCACAAAATAGATCTGGAAACTGAAAAGAGAGAACATGTGTAGTGAATGAGAAGAAGAAAGAACGAAATGGTTGATGGGAGAGGAAAAAGGCGAGCGATAGCCAGCCCGAAGGTTGGCACCGCCACTAAGCAAAAGAAAAGATAAAAAGTAAACGACTTGGAGAAAAAAAGAGAATGCTTAATAACAAATTTAGCCATTAACATTTACATATTTTGTCATTTATTTTTTAAGATAAATATGGCCATTACCTTTTAAAAAGAGTTAAAATTTAACTATCAACCTTTCAAAAAGAGTGAATTGATTTTTTTTAATGAAAAAACTTACTGACATACTATTTTTTTTATTTTTTATGACCTTTTTAATTTTTTTAATTTACATATTTTTATAATTTTTGAATTATTTGTTAATGTGTGACATATAAAACAAATAATGTCATGTTAGCATAAATTGTACATGAACTATCACATGGGTTGCCACCCCAACATAGTTAAAAAAAATTAATATTTTAATCAACATTTCTATTAAAGAAAATCAATTTGAGTCTTTTTGAAAGATTAATAGCCAAATTTAACAAAAAAAAGAATAAATAAATATCAAATTGACAGAAAATGTAAACGGTGATGTATAAATTTATGATTACGCCATGATAAAGTTGCAAATATATTATATTGCAACTTTGATTTAAATATCTTTCAAGTCGTTATGCTCTTTGAACATTTGAAATTTTATCATTCTACTAAAATCATGAAATGAATAATAAAAATATTAAATGATAAATATAATATTGTATAGTTAATACATACAATTATCTGTGGGAATTGGGATACAAACTAGTTTTATCTATTAAATTTTGGTCGAGTATATGGTACATTTATTCTACATGGACTTTAAAAAATTACTTTAAATGTTTATTTTTTTAATATATATTTTAAAACTTTTGTATAAAATTCATTTTAATAAAGAATGTTACCTTATCTATTATTTGTTATTGTTAAGTAATTACAGGATTTAAGTTTAGTTAAAACGCAGAAACGTGAAATGCATCATAAATAAAAACAGAGGGAGGGAGGAACCGTAAAAAGTCAGATACCTCAAATTTCGACAGCGTAGATCACGGAATTGTCACCCCTCCCCCTTTTCCCCTTTCCCCTTTTCCCTTTTCGGCAATGCATCTAAGCTTAGTTAATAGCCATTATAATAAAGCGCAAAACTCAGCTCAGCCGCACCGTTTTCTCGGTTACATTCAGTCTTCAATGCCAACAATAATCACAAAAGTCCTGATCTGCAACCGTGCTTTAATTATGAATTTTATTTTGTAATTTACCGAAATTTAAAAAAAATAGAGTTTTATCGATTGAGTTTTAATTCGATCAGTATGAGTATTATTGTCAATGTACGAGGATGTGGATTTAAGTGCCTCTATTTATGGGTTGGGGAGGGATTGTGGGTAATTCTAGACATTATGTCAAAAAAGAGTAAGTATGATTAAAAGATTGTTAAAAAATAGATTTTTTATTTTAATTTATCATAAGTTAATTTTCATGTTCTATGAAATGTATAATTAAAACAAAATT
Source organism: Gossypium sturtianum (assembly GCA_025698515.1). Taxonomy (NCBI): domain Eukaryota; kingdom Viridiplantae; phylum Streptophyta; class Magnoliopsida; order Malvales; family Malvaceae; genus Gossypium; species Gossypium sturtianum. The sequence goes on from CM046955.1 coordinate 107,526,703, forward strand.
TATTAAGGATTTTTGTTGTCATTGAGATTTTAGATATATTAGCATGGTTGATGTTGGGTTTTGGTTGTTGCTCGTTCTATGTTTTATTAGAATGAGAAATGGGAAGATTTCAGATTGGTTGTTGTTAGCTAATATGGTCTGTAAAATGGTGACATATTTGACAAAATATTAGTATTGTTGAACTAGAACTCTCTAATTTTTCAGTCGATCTTCTTGATGAAGCTATGAATTTATCGGATAAGGATTGAGTGCTTATCCTTATCTTTTAAAGTGTTTGAAGTTGTTCGGGAACTTGTTTATAAAGACTATTATGAGATAAATACTAAAGATAATTAATGAGATAATTTTAGTTTTAAAATGTATTTCAAGCCTATCAAAATACTATTGATTGAACACTTGAAAAGACCTATAAATAGGTTACTTGTGGCATCACTTATAGGGCAGTTTTGGAGTGTCTTTGTCAACAGTTTTGTTATGTTTTCTTGTGGTTATTTTGTGACATTCTTTTTAGGTATTCTTTAGTGAGTTTTATTGGTTGTATTGTGAGGTATTTGTGAGAGTGGTATATAACGATTTGAGTTTAACTTTGGGGATGCAAATATTCGTGTGTGTAAAGGGTAATTTGCGCTTTATCTAATAGTTGTACAGTTCAAATTGTAGAATCAAATCATTCTCTAAGCGACGCTCTGCAGACGTAGAACTATTGTGTCTGAACTGCGTTAACAAATATTGCGTGTTATCTCTCTTTATTTTGCTCCTTGCGTTACTTTACATTTAACCTTTCTATTCGTTTTTGTTTTAACAATAATTGAAACGAAACTATTTTTCAAATGCAAACTAGAAACTTTTTATGAGGTTTAAGAGATTAAATATGTAGGTTCCAATATATTGCATCAAATTTATGTATGAATTTCTTCTTAAATTTCTTCTAATTAAATTAATTATTTAATTTAATATTTATAATATCTTAAAAATATCTTTTGTCAAATATTTTTCTATGGATATAATAGATAAATGGTTTATGATGATATAATGTTAAATGTTATAATCTCCATTTTTTTTTTCATGATTTTCACTTATTAAGTAAAAAATGTTACTACATCTAATAAAAAATACTTGGACGAGATTGGTTAATAAATAAAATTAATAAAAAAATGCAGGTGACATTATCATAGAATGATTGGATATGTTGATAGTTTAAAGTTATTTAATTAATCATACTTTATCCATGTAATAACTCATTTTGTCCGGGCCCATAAAACATAATAAAAATCAATAAAAAATGTCCTTAAACAGTCCAGATTACAAAGCCCAAAATTAAACCTTCAGACCCATTACCCTACAGACACCTTTAGCCGAACCTAAACCACTACCCAAATAACCCTGGCCCAAATACAAAGGAGCCCAATTAACCCAAAACAGTTTCAAAGATCGAACTCTAGGGTTTTCTCGCGCGTATGATCCCAACGATCGCGCCGTTTCAGTGGGAGACTGACCGTCATGCCAGCAGTGCCTCGATCACGCCGCCAGTCACACCGCGATCCGCGCTTAGCCACCGTTCTCCGTCTTCAAACCTGCAAAGGAAAGAAACCAAGCAGCAAAAAGGAAACAAATCGCAGCGAAAAGGAAGGCACAAATATGGAAAGATATGAAAAGATATGCTTTCTATTTTATTTTGGGTTTTTGGGTTATAAAAACCCTTGTAAAATCTGTAAAAGAGGGGGGGTTACACACGCATGTAAAATAAAAACAACAGAAACACGAATACGAAACACACAAAAACCCAGATTTACGCAAAAAAAGAAAAACTCAGGAAGTACGAAAATATTGTCAGTTCAAAGGAATAAAATATAGACTTTTCAGAGGTGATTTTTTCGAATATTTTATTCTGTTATTTGTTTTATTTTTATTTTTATTTATATATATTTGCGCATATAACCTACTGTTTAAAGAAAAAGAATAAAGAAAGGGAAATTACCTTCCGGAGAACGACAGAAATTGGCTCCAGCCACCGGCCACGGAGGCGCGTGTGGCGAGTGGCCCAGAAATGTGATGAGCAGAATAGAGGCGAAAGGGCGAGGCCCTCTTCCTCTCTCAGAGGATTTTTTTAAAATTTTTTTTAAAGCTTAAAACTAAATGATTTTTTTTATATAAAACTAATATTTATAGGTGAAAGCAAACGGCGCCGTTTTGGCAAAGTAGGATCCGCGCGTCGACCCGGATCCGAACAAGGGTCCGCGTTTTTTTTAAAATGGAAAAATTACTCTTCTGATCCCTCCGCTATTTTATTTAATTTAATTACGTCCTATTAACTAATTTATTTTTTTAAAATTAACCCTGGAAATCTGTTCACATTTTAATTTAATATTTTTTAATATTTTTTATATATTTTAAATTGGTATTAAATTATGTTTTATATTAAATATTTTTTTAATAGTTATCTATACTAATTTATTAAATTATAAATATCTATTATTTTGTCTAATTATATTTTGATTACATATTATTTTTAGTATTTATAGATATATATATTGGATATTATATTATTTTTTTATGCTACATATTCTATAATATTATATCATATTTTTGGTTAAAATTATTTATAATATATTCATTTTTAATATTTTTTTATTCTTTAAATTATTATATATTTTTTTTACACATTGTTCATATTGTTGTCCTTTTTATCTATTTAAATTTGCATGAAATGTGTCCATAATTAATTTTATTGTGTATTATATTTGTCTATACTTCATCATATATTTGTAATTACTTTAGCATAGGAAATTTTATTCGTAGTATTTCATATTATTATTGCCTATCTTAAATGTTAGCATGTTATAATTGTTTTTTATTCGATAATGTACAAATGCAATATTGCCACATGGTTATGGTCTAAAATAAAAATACATTTTCACAAAATTAATATTTTATTTAAAGGTTTTTAAAATGAGGCAATGTTTTGGTATTTAGAAATTTGGGAAATAATGTCCAATCGTGCTGGATGTTGATTTTTCGTTTGGCTAAATAACTAAATATCCTTTTAACAAGTTTTATAAATTATGAGATAATCTCAGTGAAGAGGGTTTAAAATATCATGTCCAATCGTGCTGGATGTAATATTTATAATCTTTCGGATCGAAGAACTCTCATATTTTAAAGCAAATTGATCAAAATTTTTAGAAATCATATTTTTAAATACTTTTAAATTTCAAATATTTGGACATAATTTTATCGATTAGGTACCAATTTTTGGGCGTTATGAGGGTGCTAACCCTTCCTCATACGTAACCGACTCCCGAACCTGTTTTCTATTTTTTTCGTAGACCAAAATTAAATGTTTTAAACAAAATATTTTACAGGGTGATCCAATCACACCTGAGTAAAAAAGGATTGGTGGCGACTCCTATTTTGTTTTTTAAAGTCGATCCCCATTTTTTTCAAAACTCGATTTTAAAATGGTTTCGACAGCTTGGCGACTCCACTGGGGATCTATAAGAGAGTCAAGCCGAAAAATCGATTAGTTATTGTCCAAATGTCAAAAATTTAAAAGTTTTGGAAAGTCATGATTTTGTTTTGCATGTGATTCTATTTTATAAAATGTTTCTGCATTGCACTACATGACCGTCGTGGTCATACCTTTAAGTGGGAGCAAGAAGCTATGCCTCCGTGAGGTTTTCACCTCCGCATGGGCTAGTGAATTACTTTCGGGATACATCCGTACTTATGTCTTCGTGAAGTTTTCACTTCCGCATGGCCATAAGGAAATGTATTCCCCTGAACTGAACTCGGTCCGTATGAGCCTATAATGGGTGAGGATCGAGGAATCTGCTGGTTCAGGTACCTCAACTTTAGAACTAAACCGCATTTAGTAAACCCTAAGAACTTACCATAGGTAGAGCGATCCCAAATTTTAGTAGTTACCCAAATAAGTATGTTTATTTCACTTGCTTTATGTTTCATTCTACTGTACTAACTCGTGGTGTTTCATTTTTGTGCATGCCATTTCATTTTTCTAGAGGTATCGATTCACGGTCAGTTTCTAAGTTAGAAAGCTGGTTATGGAGAACGGATTCCTTGATAAAGTAGGTGACAATGCAGCTGTTCGCACTTGGTTAGAGCAAACACAATTCGAGAAGGGGAATAACTTAATTGACGGGTATGTATCCGAACTTTGGGATTTTACTCGTGTTAGTATTACGCAGAATGAGTTTAGAGAATTGAAAGATATATGGACTCAATGGAGTGATGAGGAAAAATAGCTCTTTTATCGTGATTATGGTGATCTACCTTATTTGCTTGACATCAAGGTAGATAAACATCTATTTCAGGCCATGACTCAGTTTTGGAACTCTGCTTATAACTGTTTCACTTTTGGGGAGGAAGATTTAGTACCCACATTGGAGGAATATACGACTTTGCTTCGCTGCTCGAGGTTCCAAGCCGATAGGGTTTATTTCAGGGCTGCCAATATCATGACTTTTGTGAAAAGATTGATAGGAATCACAGGGATGAGTGAGCGATGGGGTTCTGACTAGGATTCAAGAAAAGGTGAAGGCAAATGCATACCTTGGGTGAGTTTGAGGATTTGATTGAGACACATCCGGATGAAAAAAAAGATTGACATCTTTGCTTTATGTATTTATGGATTGGTGATCTTCCCCAAGGCGCTATGACATATAGATGAAGCGGTTACTGACTTGTTCGATCGACTTAGCAAAGGAGCCACACCCGTACCTACCATTTTAGCAGAGACATTCAGATCCTTGGGCGCGTGTCAGAAAGTTGGTGAGGGTAGATTCATTGGATGTGCACAGTTGTTAATGGTTTGGTTTCACAGCCATTTTTAGAAGGTTGACAGAGTTTCTTACTGAGTGTTCTCTAAAAAATATTCCCCTTTAAAGGAGGCCGCAACTACGACAAGGAGAAACGATTTATCAGAAGAAAGTTGGATGGAAATTCTTCAAAACCTCTGAGAGGAAGATGTTGAGTGGAAAGCCCCTTGGTTGGTTCCTGACGAAGTCCTTTATCGGTGCAGAAATTTTGATTGGGTACCTTTGCCTGGAGTTTGGGGAGTTGTAGGATATGCACCGTTGCTCATACTACGACAATACAAAGCAGGACAGTTCATACCGGCAACGCATGGGTTAGCTCAGAGCGAGTTTTCATATAAGGGGAAAAATTATAAGACGAGGATTCGAGAGATTTCTGAGGCTTGGAAGTAGGCTCGCAGTATGAAGATTTTGACTCGAGGACCGATGGCAATTCCGGAATATAAAGAGTGGTTGAGAAAAAGGATCAACGATAACATTCCTGAGCCAAGTATGGAGGGGTCTCGATCACTGAATGAGTGTTTACAAGTCATTCCATCAGAGTTAGAGATTATAAAGCAGGATTTCGAAAGGCAAAGTTTAGAGTTTGGAAAGAAGATAGAGAAGTTAGAAGAGGAGAAGATGTACCTGAAGCTAGATGTGGATGCTCACAAATTAGAAGCCGAGAAAGCAAAAAAAGAGAAGAGAAAGATTGAGGAAGATCGAGATAGCCTGAAGATAGAGTATAAGAAGATGCGACTGACGATGAGGAACGCTGGATTGGGAAAAACTTCTGAACAATGGCAACAAGAGGTCCAGGAAGAAAAAGCCAAAGCTGATTATTGGAAGAGAAAGTTTCAAGAAATGCAAGTGCAAAATGAGGCCAGTCAAAATGAAAAGGAAGACTTAAAAGCTAGGGTGGCCGAACTTGGACGGTCTCTCCATTACCATCGAAGTCGTAATTTCGTGATCGAGTTAAAAGAGAGCCTGAATAAGATCGAGGAGATGAAGGGCAGGATTGAAGAGTTAGAGTCGGTATTGCATAGTCACGAGCTCCGAATTGAGTTTCTGGAAACAAGAGAAGGACATTTGAAGGAAGAGCTTCACCATTCGTACGATCAAGTTAGAAACCGGGATCACCTCATGGGGGAAGCCATAGTTCAGATTCGAGAGGTAGCTGATCACATACAGACTTTGGCAGCGCGGGCTGACGTATTGAGCATGAAGTACAGGCTACAGTCAGATCGTAGTCAGGAGCTAGTTTCGTTATTAAGGAAAATTAAGACTTTAGGACTTAGGGCGAAAGCTTATTTGTAATCCATTTTATGTAAAAGAATTTGTTTTCTAATAAAGTTTTCTAAAATGAAGTTGATCAGAATCGATGCCTCTTTGCATTCATGCATTTGCATTACATAACATCATATGCATTCAAATCCATAGAGAGAGTCTAATTAGTTTAAACTATAGGAGAGAGAGAGAAAGAAAATCTGGAAGCTGAACACCCTTACGGTACACAAGCTAAGTCAAGAAAAATGGACCAAAGAATAGAGCAATTCTAGAGAGATATGCAAGACCAGATGCAGGAACAGATGGCAAAGCTCCAGCAAGAGATGAGGGACCAACTATTGGAGGCCCAAAAGAATATGATGGCCCAAATGGCCCAGATAATGAGTGGAATAATGGATAAGGGAAAGGGTCCTATAGTCAATGCTGAGGACAACGAGGATTTCCCTAGAGGATTCACTCCAACGCATGTGCAAGCACAACATGAAGAATATCCTAGAAGGCCATCTGTCACAATCAGGCCTCAGCAAGGGCAAACTGACACTGGAATGCCTACAAATTTCCAAGTGGGCATGGGATCCAACCCAGGGGACAACCCCGCTAATCCTGTTATCCCTGACTTAGACACGATAGAAGGAGAGGGGATCAGAGTAGAATCTGCAAAACAGTTGGAGGATCACTGTAGGCGGTTAGAGGAAAAATTCAAGGCTTTGGAGAATGCTGACCATCATCACGGTATTGATGCCAAGGACTTGAGTCTGGTCCCAAATTTGGTGCTTCCTCAAAAATTGAAGATGCCGGAATTTGAGAAGTACAATGGAACTACTTGCCTGAAGCCCACATCACGATGTTCGTCAGGCGTATGATTTGGCTATGTGAACAATGATCAACTTCTGATTCATTGTTTTCAAGATAGTTTGATAGGAGCAGCGTCTAGGTGGTACAACCAACTCAGCCGCACTAGCATTAGCTCTTGGAGGGACTTGGCCCAAGCCTTCATGAGGCAGTACAATCATGTCACAGATATGACGCCTGACCGAATCATGTTGCAAAACATGAAAAAGAAGTCAAACGAGAGTTTCAGGCAATACGCGCAGAGATGGAGGGAAATAGCCATGCAAGTTCAACCACCTCTCCTGGAGAAGGAAACCACTATGTTATTCATCAATACTCTAAAGCCACCATTCATCACTCATATGATAGGAAGCACCACTAAGAGCTTCGCGGATATAGTCATGGCGGGTGAAATGATAGAAAATGCCATAAGGGGTGGCAAGATTGAAGTAGGAGAGACCACTAGGAGATCTGCTTTTAGGAAAAAAGGTAATGAGGTGAACAATGCAAGTGCGTACAACAAAGGGAACTCAAAAGCGATCCACACGTTAGTCACCCTAAAGTAATTATCGCAGCAACAGTGGGTCTACAAGACAAGAATCAGACCCCAGACAAAATGCTGAAAAATCCAATTTACGCCAATCCCAATGACGTATAATGAGCTGTATCATACTTTATTAGAAGAACGTATGGTGTCCCCTTTTTATCTACAGCCATTACAACCCCCGTATCCTAAATGGTATGACTCAAACGCTCAATGTGATTACCATGCAGGAATAACGGGGCATTCAATAGAAAATTGTAATGCCTTTAAAAGGGTAGTTGAGAAGCTTCTTAAGTTGGGAGTTATTGAGTTGAATGATACATCCAGTGTGGAGAACCCATTGCCCAATCATGGGGATAAGGGAGTAAATACGATTGGAGAAAATCTAATAAGAAGGACCAATGAGGATATCTCAGAAGTAAAGACCTCGTTAAGAATAATTTGGAGGGAAATGGCGAGAAAAGGGCTAATAAAATCAAGTCTCGAGGGAAGAAATAAAGAATCAAGGAACTACTGTGAGTTCCATGAAGCTGATGGACATGAAATCCAAGAATGTGCTAGGTTTAGGGCATTGGTACAGAGCCTTATGGATAATAAGGAGCTAGAGTTTTATGAAGAAGGCTCAGAGGGAGGACACATACATGCAACCGAGGGAGAATTGACAAGTCAAAAAGTCAATTATCCAAAAGTCATTATCTCCCGACCGATGAATGCAGAAGGCGGAGCACGAATCGCGCCTAAAGTCATAATTCATAGACCTGTATCCTTTCCTTATAAGGATAACAAGATGGTACCATGGACTTACAATTGTAACATAGTGACACCGGGAATAGAAATCTCAGCTAATACTTCCAAGGAAGTTCAAAGAGAAGGATTTTATACACGAAATGGGAAGCGGTATGATTCGGTAAATGTCGAGTGGAACCGATGAAAGGCAAAGGATGTGCCAATTGAGCACGAGGAAGGACTTGATAACCTTATCAATGTACCGTGAAGGAGGAAGAGGCTAAAGAATTTTTGAAATTCTTAAAGCAGTGAATCTGATGTGGTGGAGCGATTCACGCAAACAACTGGCTCGTATTTCGGTGTTAGCTTTACTGTTAAGTTCGGAAGTTCATCGAGAAGCTTTGATGAAGGTGTTGAATGAGACATATGTTACTAAAGACATATCTGTCAATAAACTTGATCGATTAGTTAGTAACATAAGTGCCGACAATTTTATTTCCTTCAGTGATGATGAGATTCCACCTGGGGGTATGGGGTCGACCAAGGCCCTACACATAACTACTCGTTGCAAAGGATATACTTTACCGAGTGTGCTGATTGACAATGGATCAACTTTGAATGTTCTACCGTTGACGACACTGAAGAGGTTGCCAATAGATAGTTCTCACATGAAGACGTGCTAGAACATAGTGAGAGCATTTGATGGTACTGAGAGAAGGGTTATGGGGAGAATTGACATACCGTTGCAGATTGGCCCAAACACATACGAGGTGGACTTTCTGGTGATGGATATAAAGCCCTCATACAATTGCTTGCTAGGAAGGCCCTAGATTCATTCAGCAGGAGCGGTGCCCTCATCTCTTCATCAAAAACTGAAGCTAGCGACGGAGGGTCGACTGGTCACTATAAATGCGGAAGAGGACATTATAGCGACTGTTACCAATGATGCACCATATGTAGAGACAAATGAGGAGGCCATCAAATGTTCTTACCATTCTTTAGAGTTCGTCAACGCAACGTTCATCTCGGAAGGGAGTAAAGTCCCAGTGCCTAAGATATCCAAGACCACGAGGATGGGTCTATAAATGATAATGGGGAAAGGAGCCTTACCAGGAAAAGGATTGGGCAGATACCTCCAGGGGGAGATTCAAGTACCGATGTTGAAGGAGAAGAGAGATCGTTTTGGCTTAGGTTTCAAGCCAGATGTTAAACAAAGAAGGAAGGACATAGAGAAGAAGCAGGAGAGAAGAAGGGCACGCTTGAATGGAGAAGATGTCCAGTGGGAACCGATGATATTCCCTCACATATCCCAGACCTTTGTATCAGGAGGGATAATTTACCCTGAGAGAGGGTTATTGGAAAGTCCTCGCATCAATGCCATACATGAGGAAGAAGCTGACCAAAGAAACCTAATGGGCATTCGCCTTAATGAACTTGGAAGCGTTTTGGATAATTGGACTGCAGAGGAACTTCCTGTAGTTTTTAGAAATTTTACAGAGTAATATTCAGAACGCTCTTGTTGTTTTTTAGCCTAAGAACAATAAGATTTCTTTTGTGAAATAGGCTCATGTTCAGAAGTTGTTATTTCAATAAAATACATTTTGATAATTAACTTGAGCAAATATTCTTTCATTCTTTTGACTTTTAATTTTCATTCCAAATTTTTCATTCATATCATGTGAATAATTGTCCCCGAATTCATTTATTCTTTGTACATTCTTTCGTACCCATTACAGGTCCTTAGATATCAATGACATGAGCAACGATAATACGGATCCAGAGGTCCATTTTGAGCAAGACATGTGTTTAGAGGAATCTCGGGATTTTGAAGATGACCAAGATTGTGACTTATCTCCAGATTTGTTAAGAATGGTAAAGCAAGAGGAAAAATAGATCTTGCCCCATAAAGAAGAAATAGAGAATATAACCTTGGAAGAAGGAAAGGTTGTGAAAATTGGGACGCGCATAGTCAAGGAGACGAGACAAGATCTTATTGAGTTATTGCGAGAGTTCAAAGATGTCTTTGCGTGGTCATACCAAGATATGCCTGGGTTAAGTACTGATATTGTGGTATATCACCTTCCCATCAGAGAAGAATGCAAGCCAGTTCAGCAAAAGCTACGAAGGATGAGGCCCGATATAGTATTGAAAATAAAAGAGGAAGTCCAGAAATAGTTTGATGCTGGTTTTCTACAAGT